>CM028129.1:888364687-889601875 GCA_016271365.2 Neoceratodus forsteri | reverse complement strand
ACTATGGGGCACTTTATGCTTGAATGAACATACACGGTTAATGTATGGGCCTTCTTAGCAGATAGGTGGAAGCTCCCATAGTTAAAACAATTAAACTATTATCAAATTGTACTAGGAGATTATTTTGGAAGATTGCTATTATGACAGAAGTACATTAGATGTTCTTTTTGCAATACTAAAATTTTATTTATAACAAGCTAGAAGAAAGTATGTCTTACAACAAATGCGGATGCCTTATTTATCAAAATGCGGATGCCTTATTTATCTGTGGGGAGACTATGTGAAGCAGCTTGTAAGGAAGTCTTCCATAAAGATTTACTATATTTTAAGTGAGGGAACGTACAGTGCATGTGGAAAGGTCTACAGGGTATATTACAGTCGAAATGATTCTTTACAATTTTTTCTTTCAGATCCTATTATATTTTTTTTTCTCAGATCCTTTGTTACTTTAGATGATTTGTACTGATTTTTATAAATGTTCAGTTTGGATCCCTGAGTTGAGGGGGAGACGTTTATTTTTTTAGGAAGACAGGTATTTTTGTTTTCTGTATGATGTGAATAGGCTGTATATTTGCCAAGTGTACATATTGTAAATACTATCCATACATGACTGCTTAATTGCTGATTACTGTATACCCTGTATTGATTTTTTTCTCAATAAAATACCCCTACTCTTTTCGAGAAGTGCCATGGGATCTTTAACATCCACCTGAACTACCACCAGAGCAGGCAGATAGGACCTCGGTTTAACTTCTCATCCAAAAGACGGCACCTCAGGAGCGCAGCACCCCCCATGCTGCACTACAGTGTCAGTATTGAGATTTAACCCAAGTGCCTGGTGGGGATAGAATCCACAGCCTTCTGATCTTCCAGCCTCGGAGGTGAGTGTGCAACCTATTGAGCCACTGACACTGATTAGATGGTAGCTACCGGGATTGGTGAGATCCTTGCCTTTTTGGGGGGGAGAACCTTTATCACTACCTCTGTCATGGTGGGGTAGGGGGCATTATGTTCTTGTTAGAAGAATCCTGAAATGTCATTTTCAGATATGGGGATAGTTTTTTAATTAGTACAGGTCCACTTGGAAGTCATCTCACCCTGGTGCCCTTTTGGAGTTCATCTTACTTATCTCCCTTTGAACTTCTTCCTCCATCACTGGGTCATCCAAACATAAAGTCTATGCTGGGGAAATAGAGGGTATGGATAGTGAGTTCAGAAAGGAGCTTATGGATTCATGTGATGAGGGGGCTGGCAATGCATAGAATCCCTCATAGAAATGTCTTATTGTGGAATTTATGCTCTTGGCCTTTCTGTGTACCATCCCTACTGGATCACAGAGGCCTACTTATGAGTTTTTCAGCCTTCCTGCATTTTAACCACTAGGTCACCAGTTTGCTGGACTCCCTCTCCCTTCCCAGAAAGCGTTGTAGAGGCGTCTGATGGCAAGCTCAGATTTCCTGGTAAGAAGTTTGTTTAGCCTTGTGTGAGCACTAACCAGCTAAGCCACCAGTTTGATAAGAGGGTGATGGGGCTGTCTCCTTGAATTGTTTCTCCAGCTCCAGCAACAACTTCTTGAGGTGAGCCTGTTCAACCTCTCTGGTTCTGTAGCAGTGTGCTGCGTAAGTTACAATCTTCCCTTTATGGTAGCCTTAAAAGCTTCCCAAAAGGTGTCCCTTATGGTAGCCTTAAAAGACTCCCACAAGGTAGACTCTGACAGCACGTCAGTATCATTCAGCTGCCAGTATGTCGATGCTTCTTGTTTGTCCAGGCTTAGAATTCTTTGCCATCTTGCAAAAAGGCGGTAACCTCCCTGCTGGGGATTTCCTTTGAAAGGGGCCCTATAATACCTTATCCATCAAGGGTAGTGGTCAGACAAAATTATTGGGTGTATCGAAGCCTCCATGAGCTTCTATAAAGAGGGGACCAATTACAGGTCTACCCTGTTGGAGGTACCATGTGTGGTGGAGAAGCAGGCATAGTCACGAACTCTGGGATGCTGTTCCCTCCAGGCATCTTCTAGCTGATGTTCAGACATTGCAGTCTCTATGATCTTGATGGCATTTGCATGAGATTCTGCCCTCCCTGTGCTTCTGTCTGCCTGTGTCACAATAAAATAGACCCCTACTTGCATAGGAGCATGATTTAATTGAATGCCATTAGCTCTTGTTTTATTAAATGAAAAAGGTAGGATCATCAGAATTAGAGCTGTAAATATTGGACAGAAGTACAGGATCCTCTAGGGCTGAAACAATGGCAGTTGCCTATTGTCCATCTTTATAGACTTTTTGTTTGGTCAGTGTGCACCCTAGTTTCTTATGTACAGTATCTGCATAGATGCTCCCCATTTTTTTGTTGGGACTGTGCTGTGCTTTTCCTCCCCATCCTTTTTGAGTTTTTCTGCTTCCTGCAGAGTAAGTCTGGTCTCGTGCAGGAAAGCCACTTGGGGTTTAAGTTTCTTAAAATGTCTTAGTGCCTTTTTCCTTTTCATTTGGGAGTAAAGACCTTGTACATTCTAACTAACAGTGCTAACTTCCATTTGCATATGCTCTTCTGTCACTGAGTTTTGGAGTGGTCTCTTGTGTGTGTGTCCCTACAACCCAATAACCCACGTACCCTCTGTTTAAGCAGTGGTAGTTCCTGATTTCTAGAGAGCAGCAAGTGTGTTAAAGCTACTGCCAATAACATACAACAAACACAAACTCTAAAACATTTTCTCCTTTCCACTTCATATGTCACTCCCCCTCCTTCCTTTGGAGTCTCTATCATGTAAGGGTGTTGTCGTCCTGTGGCCCATACAACCGCGCATATCTCTCAGGGAGACAGGTTTGGGGTACTTTACCTCGTCAATTCCACTGAAAATGCACTGCCCCATCAGAAGGTAGCACACTAACCTTGGAAATGGCTAGGTAGTCCCCCCAGAACATGTCCATGTAATATGAGGAGTGCTCTTAAAGTGATGGTCTCTTCACTTTACATTGCACCACAGAGTCAGATGTGTTCAAGCACCATTTCCCTCTGTGTCCCTCCTTCCTTCGTTCCTCCCTGTAAGTAGATGTGACATCTCAATGAATACCTTCAGGGGTAAATGGACCTTCCCCATTCCATATGGACTTTAAGTTCACCACCTCCCTACCAAACCACCTACAGGTGGGCTGATCAGGCTTGTTAATAAAATACCTGGCTCAGGATTCACAAAACTTTTGCCCCAGTGCAAACCTGGTTTTAAATGAGCAAACTGGGTTTTGTGCTGATTTGATATTCACAAAAGCCCAGTTTGCGCACTCAAACCAGATTTGCACCTGGGCAAAGTGTGGAGGGAGCCGCAATGCAAATGAGGAGAAGGGGACATGAAGATTGGCACTGTCTGATTCACAAAGCATTTGCTCTGCACAAGGGCCTTTTGTGTGGGCCCCTTGTGTGGAGCAAATACTGCTGACCAACACCTTGCCTTATCTCATGCAACCCTAGTGGTTGGTGGAGGTACTGTGGCACCCCCCACCCCATTGATCGCTGACCTGAGTGATAAACAAGAATATTTCCTGATGCTAATGGTCCCCCCCATGATTGCTGATCACCATCCTGAGTATAGACAATAATCAAAGAATTTCCCCTGGTTCCAGTGGTTCCCCTTCCCCCATCATACACCCTCATCAGCCCAAGCTGGTGGTTCTCCCCCCATGATTGCTGATCACCGGCTGAGTATAATCACAGTATTTCCCTGGTGCTAGTGGTCCCCCCACTGTAATCACCAATCACCAACACGAAAAGAAAAACAGTTTCCCTGGTGTCCAGTTTCCTTCCCCCTCCTACACCTATGCCCAATCTATAAGTACTTTTGAAAAATAAAGAATCCAGCACTCCAGGCTATGATTAAATAAATTGTCCTTTCACTGAAAATTCAGTGCAAGAGTGACAAAAAATGAGAAGTACATTTTTATAATACAGTCAAGGTTCACATATCAAAAATACAGCCCAGTGCTTCGAGGTGCTATACCTCTTTGTCAGGGGTGTGGCCAAGAAGCTTTCCCTTGTGTTTAAATATACAAATAATTAGTTGTTTCAATTATAACCATTCCCTTCATTAGTGATTAGCAGCTAGCACACCATTTGAACTAACATTTTCACACAATCAATACGGTGGAGCACCACATGTCTGGCAGCTCACAAACCCCCAAGTAAAAACTCTTTCTATTTTAATTCTGATTAAAGTGCTCAGTGTTAAAATGTACATTATAGTTAAAAGCTAGATCCATGGAAAAAATGAGGCAATGGAAATAGCAAAAAGATAAGAGACAAAGTTGGGGGGGAGAAAGAGAAAAGAAAACCTGTCCAGGAAAGTCTTATCATTTAACGGAAAATGCATCTTAAATAATACATCTTAAATAATTATTTACATTCGAGAGCTGATCACACAATCTGGCTGAATGGCAATTTTAACAGCTTTTTAGAATTAATATTGTTGTGTCATAATTCGTCCCTTAAGTATCACAACAACACTTTTGAACTTAATGTAAGAAAGGCTGTCACTCCATATAATCATTAAAACCCTTAGGTTTGAGAATTTTTAAATTAAAGATCCACATAGGTTCCCTTTGGTCCAAGAGAGCTGCCCTATCACCACCACAAGGTTTAAAGGGGATGTGGTCAACACCCATATAGGAGATTTTATGTGCGTTAGTATTTTGTACTTGGCTAAAGTGGTTACCAACCAGATGGGAAAGATTCTGTCTGCGTATTGCCCTGAAGTGCTTCTATATGAACTCTTTCAGCTTTCTAGAGGTCTCTCCTATGTGAACGTGACCACAGGAGCACCACAGGGCATACACTACATAACTGGTAGTGCAAGTAATAAAATGATTTATGAATACTATACTTTCTGGATTCCTAAATATCCCTCCCTGCACTGCATGTTGACAGATTATACAGTTATTGCATGGAAAGAAGCCATTTGGTTTGCTGCCCAACCAGTTACCCTGTTTATATTAACAAAAACAGAAGTGATTTCCTCTTTAGCACATATATACTCCCTACAGGATATGGTAAAATTAGAGCATAGTAAAATGTGTCCTTCTCATATTACACTTTCTATTTTTGGAGCTTCATATGTAAACAAGGAGTCATCTGCCAAACTTAAAACCACGATCACATACCTTATTGGTAATTTTCTTGGTTTAGAATTTTATGAGGATGATATATAGTAGTTTCTGTAAAGAGAACCTATTGGAACTGGCTGGACAGTGAGCCAATAGATCTTGTTCTTTCCAATAGAAACTTGGTGGATAATATTCTTAAGGATAGTCACAAACTGGGTCTGGGTAAATTATTGATTGTAATACTGTTCAGAAAATGGGTTGCCCAGGACGGGAGGTTTCTATCATTACTCAAGATGCATGAAACAAAATATTTTATGATGTAAAGACCTCTTACAGGTTTCAAGTCCTTGCTGAGGAATGTAATTGACTGAATATAGCTGACAGAAGTATGGAGCAGATAGTGTCATCTGATGAGGAGTTTAGTAGCAAATTAGGTAATAGTACTAATTATTTCTTAGACATGCATAGAGGTAATCTTGTCATTCTTTCCTGGAATTTTGCTGGACTTAAAGCAAAATGTGTAGATCCTGAATTTTTAATATTTCTTAACAAACTGGAAATTCTTATTTTCTAGGAAACATGGCATGGTGAAGACCATACGGACTACATCTAACTTAATGGTGTCACACTAATTCAGTCCCCTGCCTTAAAAATTAATCTAAAGGGTAGACTTGCAGGAGGACTAGCCATCTACATTAAAGGCTTGGATAAGATTAAAATAATAAAAACAACAGTAAGACAACATTTTATTCTAACAGTACTAAATATTTGTGAGGAGTCTAGTATATTGGGTGATGTTTATAACCCTCCTCTAAATTTCAAACAATATGATAAAACCTTACTTCATAATTTTACAACGGAAATTAAGTTTATGGCCTCTGGTATTGCTTATGAAGATATAATAATATTGGGGGATTTTAATATTAGGTCTGGTAAAACAAATAAGAAGGATATAAACAAACAAATTCTACAGGGTTTAATGATCACACAGAGGGTTTCTACAGATAAAAAAGTACTGATAAACACAAACAATTTGAAACATTATTAGAATCATTACAACTTATTATATTAAATGGAAGATTCCCCTCTGATTCAAAGGGAAAATCGACTTATGTTAGTCCGAGCGGCTCAACCATTATTGACTATGCCCTTGTCTCCATATATGCTTTCCATAAATATATAGACTTTAAAGTTATAAAAAGAACTGAGAGTGACCATTATCTGTTGCTCACCTACAGGAAATCTAAACTTGATTGTATACCCTTACTAGAGGACCAAGTGGATATGATAAATGGAAGGATAAAATGGGACAAATTAACAAAATCTGAAGCTACTGTGCTAAATGAGACATTTATAAATGGTGTTTCAGTAAAAATGCATCAGGAATTGGAGCCAATGTTAATTTATGCCATTTGATCACACTGTATAATTTTTGTGAGAATCAAAATCATAAAAAACATAAGCAAGACAAAACTAAAACTAAAGTTTCTGATAACTGGTTTCATAAATATTGCAGAAATGAAAAGAGAAAGTTGGCCAGCCTTAGTAGATTGGTAAAATAAAACCACAAAAACTAACTTAAAGAACTTAAATGGCTGCAGGAAATTATACAAAAATCACATTAATAATCAGCATATGTTACATCAGGAGGAACTTTTGAACTCAATGCTACAGGCCATTGAAGAAGAAGATGATAAAAAGTTACTTGTAGCAATGGGTACAAATAGCTATAAAAGGCTACATGATATTTATATACCTCCAGATATTTGGATTAAATATTACTCATCTGTATTCTATGATGCTTCTGCTCCTGAACTTAGCAACAGCTTGGAAATTAGTGACTCCTTTCAATGGTTTACATTTATTGAGGTTAAAACAGCTATAGAAAGTTTTAAAAGTAGCAAAGCATAATTATTAATATTGACTGGTGGGCTGATGTTTTACGGTCTTTTTTTAATAAATCTGTAATGTATGCCTTCATTCCAAATTTGTGGCTGGGTAGTCATGTTATTCCTATACATAAACAAACTCTAGTCAGAGCCGATACAGCTGCACAGAGCTCTTACCTGTCCAGGCATCAGAGCGGCAGCAGCATGGCTCACAGAGCACTGCACTAGTGGTCACAGTATGATGGCGACATCAGAGCTGCTCACGGAGTGGTGGTGAGCAGTGACAGCTGCCATTCAGAAGATGGTGGTGGTGGCAACACTGCACATGCATGATACTCACACATGTGCAGTGAATGCAGAAGTGTGTCTACGAAGTAGTGCACCATGGGGAGGGGGAGATCATGCTGTGGAGAGGAGCTCTGTCATGGAGGACAGCTGCTATAGAGTAAGCGCTGTCATGACATTGCTGCATCACTGTAGGAGAACACAGAGTCATGTTCCAGAGCTGACTCCCTGTTCTCCTACAGAGATGGCATAACATCTTCGGAGCTCCACCAATATGTTGATGCTGCATATGGAATATGATGAGTGCCTCCTTCTTTTTTCTTGTTATAGTTCACTGACCACAGCTGTTACACTGTTTAGCCATACAAGCTACTAGGGTGGGACAGCATTTAGAGTCTTGTCCTGCAGAAGGGGATTGGTGGAAAGTGATACCGCCACAACAAGGTCCCCCTTCATGGTTTTGGATAAAGGTACCAGTTAAAATACTCAAAAATAAAAGATTTACCTGTGTCCTGCTGCTGCATCCTTTCTTTCTGTTATATTCTTTATTTCTGTCCTCCTGTTGGATCATTGCAGGGGAAAACTCACCTCTGCCAACACTGCCCCTTCCTTATACTTCCCAGTGTTCATTTCTTCCTTCAGGCACAGGTTGCAAAAGCAAAGGATGTCCCCTGTTTAAATGCCCAGTTTTCTATATTTGCACCTTTGTATATCTGCACAAGCGCCCAGTGGTTAAATTGTGCATGCCTAATCCCAGCTCAGTACAGTGCCCGATCTGTAGAAGTGCGGCAAATCTTTATTGCCATGTCCCTTAAAAGTTACCTTCACTCTGGCATTAGAAGGAGCTTTGTATTCCCTCCCATCTGACTGCAGGCTTTAGAGTCAGGTCAGAAAGGGAATTGCTTTGTTCTTCACATAAAAAATTTAAAAAGTAAGCACGTCAGTTTTTACTCTCTCCCTGTTCTGCCAATCTGTCTGGAGGGCAGGGGAAGAGATGAAAGTAGTGCACCTATGCTAGTAGGGCTGATGTTATTGGCAGTATCAGTCACATGGACACTTTACTGCCTCTCTCTTCTTGGCACCACTAATCTGAAAGCCAGGCAGGTGAGTGGTAGCAGGTAAGAAGAAATGCAACCTGCAGCAAGTGAAAAGCACTTTTCCTATTACTCCTTGTCTACCGAATCAGTCATGAAATGGTACACACATCCTGTGTGGTAATCTTGTTGCACTTCCTCTCCAGCTGCTGAAAAGCTAATGTTTACACACAGCACAGAGAGAGAGAGAGAGAGAGAGAGAGAGTCGGGGAGAGCATGACAAAAGAACGTCCTGTAAGTGAATACAGTGAGATATTAAAGCTGCAATACAGATATGTTAAGAAGGTGTCAATCTAGCAAGTTCTATTGTTTTGGGATTGGGAGAGGGTTGATAAACATTTGCAAATTGTTGCTGAGACAATATTCAGGGGCTTCAAAGGGCTGCCCGACAACTGTCCGTCACTGGTCGGAGATGAGTTTTCCTTTTATGGGAGCTAAAGGGCACTTTTGAGATACATTATTAAAAAGTGCAGGGGCACTCGCTACCCCACGCCCATAGTTGCCAATCCCTACCCTCTAGACAAAGAGCAGACTGAGACTTGTCATAAAAAAAGAAGATAGTAACTACTAAAACTTAACTCATTTCAGGGAAGTGACAGGCACAAAAATAGTGCCCTCGCAGGAGGGGGGTTGTGGCCGCAGAGGGGAGGAGAGGGAGAAAACCAATTCTCTACCAATGATGGCAGCACAGAGTGGCAGCAAGTAGTGACAGTTACCATTCAGAAGATGGCGGTGGTGACCCTGTGCATGCGCGATACTTGTGCATGTGCAGTGAATGCGGAAGTGCACCTATGAAGTAGTGCACCATGGGTGGGGGAGATCATGCTGCAGAAGGGAGCTCCATCATGGAGGACAGCTGCTATAGATTAAGTGCTGTCATGACGTTGCCACAGCACTGCAGGAGAACACAGAGTCGCATTCTGGAGCTGACTCCCTGTTCTCCTACAGTGACGGCATAATGTCTGCGGAGCTCTGCCATGCAGTCATAAAAAGGCTGCCATAATGACCTATCTAATTATAGACCTATTAGTTTACTGGACACTATCTCTAGAATTTTTGTAAAAGTACTGCTCAATAGATTAACATGTTGGCTTGAACATACAAAAATGTTATCTTATCTAAAGGCATGGTTTAAAAAAGACTCAGGTATTATAACTCAAATCTATTTGCTAAATCATATAATTGAAAAATACACTCAAAGAAGCAACCTATTTTTGTCGCATTTGTTGATTTTACGTCAGCTTTTGATACGGTTCTGAGGTCTTTGTCATGGGAAAAGATGTCTAGTCTGGGAACTGATCAAGATCTGATAACTCTTATCAAAAGAATGTATACGAATACTTGGGCACAAATCAAATACACTAAAACTGGTTTATTAACTGGTAAAATTAACACCAACATTGGAGTTAGACAGGTATGTGTCCTCGCCCCTACTTTGTTTAACATCTATATAAATGATATAATTATTGCATTGGATAATTCTTCCTATCATCTTGTCAAAATAAACAATAAATGTATCCCAGTTCTAGCATATGCTGATGAACGCTCTGTTATTTCCACCAGTAGGCTGAGTTTGCAGAGATCATTAAATAAACTTGATTTATTGAGTAAACTACACAATCTTAAACCAAATTCAAATAAAACCAAGATAATGATTTTTGGAAATAAAAATAAATACAGATCTCTTACACTTGCTGGCAACAGATTGGAGTTTGTCAGTGAATTTCCATATTTGGGTGTACTTTTCTCAAGCAATGGTAAATGGAATAAACATATCACTTGGACAAGCAAAAAGCTTCAAAACTCAGTTAAATTATTAAACAGATTTCATATACTATATGGAGGCAAAATAGTATTTCCAATGATTAAAGCCATTAATGCAAAAATTATTATGCAAGCAGCTTACGCGGTACAAGTTTGGGGAACAGATAATCTGAACAAAATAAATTCAGTGCTCAATCAAACCTATAAACAGTTAATAAAAATTCCTTGTAGTACACCCAACGTGCATGTTAGATCTCAATTAGGGCAAATTAGCTTCAGAAGCCTAGCTCAGGAATGTATGCTCTCTTATTGGATAAAGTTACAGTCTAAAGAAAAGGATACCCTTTTGGCTAGGTGTTTAGATGAAAAACTATCTTAAATGTCCATATGTCAGATTCTTGGCTTAATTCTGTGTATAATCTATTAAAAATTCACAACTTATACTATTTAAAGTTATGGAGTGATCAAAGGGTTATTCTATCTCATATATTAAACACGACAAAAAAAATCATCCAGTTTAAAGCCAAGAAAGCTGATCTGGATGACATCAAACAGTTGACAGTGTCTATATGGTTGGTTAAAAACACAGCTGAACACTCATTGAACTATTTTTTGGAGACAGTGCAAGTACCACAGAACAGATACATACTCGCTCAATATAGATTCAGTCTTTCTAAGTAACGTTCTTATGACCAGATACAATAAGGTCTGTCCATAGTCGACATCATGTTTTTGCTCCCTGAAACAAGTAGTGGACTTGGAACACGTTATCTCAAGAAGCCCATGGTATAACCAGTCTAGAGTTAAATATTTACATGAGATCATTGACTCTTTATTTATTCCATCTAGATTTCTATTGGACTTGATTTTCAATTCAGAAAATATTAATATCCTAAACAAACTTGCACATTATCTGATAGAAATAACCAAGACTAGAACCAGGTGTATAGCCAACTATAACGATACTTGAGCATTCACAATTATGCCTGCTTTGTATATGGCCATATGCATTAAAGATCAGAGGTGCTGTGAAACATTCACTGATACTCTAAGAGAAGCACCTTCTGTGAGCACAATATCTATATTTGTGTATTTAATATTCTGCCCATGTGAATATGGCTTTTATATATGCTATATCCTTGTATGTCTCATCATTTTTACACAATGGCTTTTAAGCTGATCAATAAACTAAACTAAACTAAACAAAACACAGTTACCCTGTTTGGTTTCTCTTTTGAATTCACTATGCACCAGTATATCCGTAAGGTTCTTGCCTCATCAGAACAAAATCAGGGGACCACTTTCTTGAATTGCTTTTAAGTCTCTCTCTGTTCCTAGCAATGTCAATGTTGCTGTATTATTGATCTGAGATCCATAGACAGAGGAAACACATGTTGAAACAAAAGTGACTTGTTCAACTCCCACTGGTTTTCTTTTATATTGTAGCAGTTCTTGCCTATCAAGTTAGCTAACATTTTGATATGCTCGAGTAAGGGTGCTTTCCAGATAATCTTTGCAATGCAATCTCGGGAACTGCTCATTTTTTGCAGCAATAACATCTTTAACTTTGAAATGGTTACGTTTTCAAAATTCAAAGTTTATTGAATTTTCCATAAAAGCTTTAACATGAAGGGACAAGCAGCATAATACAGAGATATATCATGTATGCATCAGCTCCATGCTAAAGCCCCCCCCCCACTTCCATACACCCTCCCCCAGCTTGGTACATCCCCCCATAGAAATCAGGTAAAATGGCAGACAGGAAAAATAATTAGGCATGACACCAGAACAAAGCAGGAATACAGAAATACCTATACACAGCATGCCCCTGGATTCCTTATCATGACAAGGTCCCAGTCTGAAGAAGGTATAAAGTATGAAGACTTTCCCATATTTTCCTATAATGGGAAAGGGAACCACCCAAGCTGGCTTTCATTTGTTCAGTTCAGACATTAAATACAAAATCTCTGAGCCATTCCTCATAAGTAATGGTATGAGCATCTAGCCACTGAGCAGAATTAGTTTTTTGAGGGTAAGTGATATCATGGCTATATGGTACCTGCGAATTTTAACTGGGATTGTGGAGAAATCCCCCAAAAGACAAATCTCCAGCATGAATAACTCTCCAATTCCCAGCAGGGGATCAGCCCTAGTCCCGATTAATTCCCATAAATTCTTAATCGAGAGGCACTCCCAGAAAATATGAGCAAGATCCCCCTCACCATTTTCACCTCTAAAACAAAGAGCATCTGGGGATCTGCCTATTCTTTTAAGTTTGATGGGGGTCCAGTACATATCATTCAGTATCCTGTACTGTGTGAGCTTCAATTTATCCTGAGAGACATAACTGAAGGAGTCTAGACGAATGGACTCCCATCTCTCGGGAAAGTTTGGAAAGCAAGAATTCCAGCACTGAGGCACCCCACTTCAGTAGTCAAGCGCATTTACTCGTAAACAGGAGTATATTTAGGATACTGCATGGGGTTTCCCACATAATGGAATCAAAGATTCCAGCCAGGTACAACTCACCTCCTAGTTCCCCATTCCCGGAAATTGCTTTATCAAAAGATGCCTAAGCTGCCAGATTTTAAAAATCTGTTTCCGGTCTATAGAATAGGAGGCCATTATAGTACCTGAGTCCATACACAAGCCCTCAATAAACAAATCCCCTACCTGGGCATTATTAATCAAGGGGAGCCAATGTGGTGAAATGATTTTACCCCAAAGCTGCAAATTTGGATTTGCAACTATTGGTTGCCTGGGATCTTTGATATTCTGAAATTCAAGAAATGTGCAAAATTGACTGTGTGCCCGAAGAGATAATAACATAGGAAACTTACATAGGCCAGAAGGAAGACTCCTGATGGGGACATACAAGAGAGACTCTTTGGCAATGTTCAGGGTGGCAATTATCTCTCTTTCTAGAAGTAACCACTCTGGTATATATGATGCAGAGGCAATCTCTTCCTGGGATGTAAACCATCTTAGGTATTGGGTCACCTGACTCGCCCAGTAATACATTCCAAAATGTGGGAGTTTAAGACCACTGGCCTGTGTGAATGCTGCCAATTTTATATAAGCACATCGAGGATCCCCCCTCCCCCCATATAAAGGAAGAAATGAGGGTGTGCAGAGTCTTAAACCATTTTAAGGGCAACCATACATTTAACATGTTAAGGGAGCAAAATATTCGGGCAATATATTCATTTTGATTATACTTTTCTTCCCCAGAGAGATATGGGAAGATGTTGCCGCCTTTTCAAATCCTGCTGGATAGTACCCAGGAGAGAGTCAAAATTAAACTTCTTCATTACATCCTCATTTCTAGACAATATTAATCCTAGATACTTTATACATTTGAAGCTCCACTGTACACCCATTGAGGAAATATATTGTTTGTGAAATCTGTGGTTCAGTGGAAAAACAGTAGTCTTAGTTAAATTAATTTTATAATTGGAAACAGCCCCAAATTCTATGATAATAGATAAAGCAATAGGGAAAGATTTGGCTGGATGAATCAGGTGAAGAAGCACACCATCAGCATACGCAGACAACTTAAATATACGATGACCTATGGGGATCCCTTGTACATCTTTATTAGCCCTTAACTTGAACAACAATGGTTCAAAGTATATATTGAACAGCAGCGGAGAGAGGGGACATCCCTGTCTAGTTCCTGAGTATAGGGAAAATCTGTCTGAAAGGGTGCCATTACAATATATTCTGGCCTGAGGGTTCTGGTACAGAGATGCATCCAATCAACAAATTTAGCCAGAAAACTGAACTTACGCATAGTTAAAAACAGTAATTGCCAATCTACAAGGTCAAATGTCTTCTCCGTGTCCAGAGAAAATTGGCCAGTAGGTGTATCAAAATCTCTGGATGCGGAGAAGACATGAGATAGTTTCCTAAAGTGGTCCATTAACTGGCGCCCTTGCATGAAGCCCACTTAATCCATGTGAATAATATCTGAAAGTACCCCCTTCAGTCTATCAGCAAAAAGTTTCACCAATATTTTGATGTCACAGTTCAATAATGATATTGGACAGTAACTACTTGTTAATTCAGGGTCTTTATCCAGTTTGTGTAACACACTGATAATAGCCTCCAGTAGAAAACTATCTAAAGGGTTCTCTCCTAAAATCCGCTCAAATAAGCGGTTCAGGCAGGGAGTCACTTGTTTACTAAAGATTTGATAAAAGTTGGGGGAATACCCATCTGAGCCCAGAGTTTTATCAGCTGTCAGTGAGGATATAGTTGATTGGATCTCCATTTCTGAGATGTGGGCCACAAACAAGTTCTGAGGGTTTTGGGAGAGAGTCAGGAGAGCAAGTGGGGAGAGCTATTGTTCCACGAACCCAGGGGTGGGTCTATTGAGCATAGGCTTATAAAGATCTTTGTAATACCCTGCAAATTCAGTGGTTATTTATTTGGGAGCGTGGCTAAAGACTCCATTATGTTGGGATTTGATGCTCGGAACTATACAGGAAAATTCTGCCTTTTTTAATCTTAGTGCCAGGAGATGCCCTGTCTTCTCTCCTTGATCAATATATTTCACTCCAGTTTTTAAAATAGCATATTCTGACTTCTCTCAAAGGAGTGAGCTGTATTGATCTCTCAGTCCCACCAAAAGTTGTCTTTCAGCTATAGACGTGACCGAGACAATGATACCTCTATGGTACGTATTCTGGCTAGTAATGAGAGGGCATTTTGCTCCCGTTCCCTCTTCCAATGAGAGGCCTTCCTAATAAACACCCCTTATAAAACACACTTTAGGGCTCCCCATTCAAGGTCTGGCCTTGCTTTTGGAACTCAGGTTTACCATGTTATACTCCTCTGTTTCTTGCACAATAGTATCTACTATTTTAGGCTCCTTGAGTAGTTGATTATTCAGCTTCCACAATGAGTCATGCAATGTGTCCGGTGATAGCATCAGGTCACAGACTACCACAGAGTGATCCAAGATCATTCCCGGAGTGACACAACCCCATGCAGGAGTAACTGGCTAACTGAAAAATAATCTATCTGGGAAGAAGACCCATGTACACTGGACAAGAAAGTAAACTCTTTTACAGTGGGGTATAGCATTCTCCAGGAATCAACTAGTCCCAGGTGATCTACTAGCTCTCTAATCGCATGTTGTCTGGAGAGAGGCCCTGTCTTTTGGGGATCGATATATCTAAATCAAGTGAAAAGGGTAAATTCCAGTCCCTCCATAACGCATGTATAGGCTACAAAGGGTGCCAAGACCTGTAATAAATTAGTAAAGAATAATGGAGTGTTATTATTAGGTCCGTAAATGTAGCCCAAAATCAAAGAAGATCTCTCCAAAGTGCCTCTTACAAATAGGTAACGCCCTTGTGGATCCCCAATAATCTGTTCAGCCTTAAAGGATATATTTCTATCCACTAATATAGCCACCCCTCGACTCTGGGTGCTATCCCCTGTATTAAAAACTTGTCCTACATACTGTCTGTGTAGGCGGGCCCCCTCTGATTCCAGTATATGGGTCTCTTGAAGGAACATAATTCCCCCTTTAAGTAAACTGATGTGCTTCAACACCTGGTAACATTTTATTTTGGAGCGGAGCCCTCGCACGTTCCAAGACACACATGTTTTAACTCCTGCCATGTCCAATCAAGAAAAATATCAAAACCAATTGAAACCATGTATCCTGTTGCAAATTATACCAGACATGCCCTGTGCTAAGCTGCCCCCTTCCCCCATCCCAGTTGTGAAAAGCCCACAACCCCCAGCCCCCAAAACAGACCTTCCCTATCACAATGTCCCGTCCTCCCCAACAGAATCCCCCTCCAAATTCCTTCTCTCTTCCAAACCAGAAACCCAGTAGGGAACCGAAAGGAGGGCCCCCTTCCCCCTTCCCTGTAACATTATAGTGCATGACTCCTACCACTGGGCAGCATCTCCTCCTTCCCCATCCCCCCAACCCCTTCAGTAAACTGTATTTATAACGATCCTCTAGTGCTGCAATCCCCTGAAGTCATGTCTTCCCCTACAGCCAACTGTGAACATAACAACTCCTACCAAAATGGTAGTGCAAGGGAGGTCTACTCATTTTTATTAGGGAAACTCTTTAATTCTAACAACCCTAGTGTATACGAGGATCCAGCCTTATGGACGAAACCCCCCTATGATATCTGGCACTGGATCACAGTAATGAGAAAAAACTTAATCGAGACAAGTAGAATAAAATCCCTCCCAAAATAACCAGCTGTGCTGTCATATCGTCTGGAGTACTTCCTGTCTTTTTACCACTCAAGCTTGTTGTTAACCCATCTTGTCTGGTAAGCAGCTCAAGCTAAGGGAAAATAACTGGCCTTCAGCAAAATCAGACAAAAAGCTCCTCAATATTATTTTCATATTGCTAAACAGGGCCCCATTATAAGATAGTAATAAAAAAAAAGCAACAATGCAAATAAGCAACTAATCTGACTTGCAGATTGTCCACAGAGGCTGTTCTGTCGCCTTGCTTACTGAATGCTGCACACGTATAGAAAGGCCAAATTCGTAAGTCCCCAAAAGTAAACAACATCCTTGAATTTGAGTAAATACAAGTTAGCAATGATTAGTTCGTATTATCCACATGGGACCAGTTGTGCCAGTCTATCCAAACACCAACAGTGTAGAAACAAGGCTGTAGATCATCTTTGCCCAGAGAACCCTTTGCAAGGCTGCTCAAACATGCTCAACTTTCTTGCTAAACACATTGAAACCTAAAGCCCCAGGATTCCATGCTAGGCTGTCATCCATCTGTGAACAGGTCTAGAAGCAGTTTTTTTAATTCAAGCTCTGCAGATTTTGAGTCTTCTAAGGGGATCCATTTCCCTTTCGATAGAGACTTGCAAGTTGGCAGGATACAGCTTTCGAAAACAGATATTTGCAGCTAGTAGTTTGGTCACCACATTATGATACTCGGCTCTCTTCTGTTACACTGATGGGAGAAAGTCTTGGGTGATACATATTGGGGATCCCTCCCAAAGCACTTCTTTCAATTCTTTGACTTTTGCCAGCAGATGCTGGTGCTCCTGGTAGTTGAGGAACTTACAAATAAATGTCCTGGGTTGAGCTCCTGGCAGTGGTATAGGCCTTAAGACTCGATGAGCCCTTTCCATGATGTATTCAGGGCCAAGAGGCGAAGGGCCTGCTATTTTTTGTACTAGCTTCTGCGCAAATAATACAGCGTTTGAGCCTTCTTCCCTCTCCGGTAGCCCAATGACCACCATATTGTTGCGACGGCTTCTGCCCTCAAGGTCTTCAACCTTAGCTTCTAGCTTAAGCACCCACTGCCTGAAAAGCACCATGGCTGGATCCACTTTCTCTAATTTCTTCTCTAAGGAAAGATTCGTACCTCACAGTTGCCTGTTCATTGTGCTAGATCTTCTAATTTGCTGGTGACTGCTTTCACTTCTTCTGTCAGAGAGTGTACCTCATCCCTGAAGGGACAAAATTCCTTGAGAAATCTCTCAAGGGATAAAGAAGTGGTCTCCTTGGCTGTAGTGATTTTTCAGGTCACCGAGGTAGATTGGGTCTTTGCTTCTTTTGCAGCTTTTTCAGGCACGATCAGTGGCGTATGGTGCAGTGGGGCGGCTCACATTTCTGCCTCCATGATAAGCTAAAGCTCCCGAAATTCACTTCTTCTGTATTCTGTAGGGTTACAGTACACCCTTACCTCTTGGTAGTAGTAAGTTTTAAATAAAAAGGAGAGCTGGTCATGTTCTAAGGTCTCCACCTTCTGGGGAGATATCCAACAGAGGATGGATCCTTTATTGGGTCTCTCTGACCTTTTTACTCAGGAGGGATGCTTATTAGGGCATTATACCCTTATTCCTGTGATATCGAGAAGGTATTATATGGCATTAATTTCCTTATCGATTAAGAAGGTTATTCTCCAACACTGGAAAGATGACGTAGATATTGCTTTTTCGGAATGCCTTAAGGAAATATTGGCTAATCTCAGGATGGAGAAAATTGTGGCTAGTCTAAGTTATAGGATCAATAGATATAAGCAAATCTGGGATCCTTTCTACACGCTGCTTCTCACTTAGCTAATATTAAAGCAATTTCGTAGTTCTGGATGATTTACCATCTGATTATTTAGAGCTCTGCTGATGGGGAAGGGGGAATTGTAGGGAGGGGGATTGGGTATGGGGGAGAACAGCTCCAATGTATGTAGCGAAAGCTCTTTTCTGTCTGAATGTATAACTTTACTGGTCACGTTTGGAACTGTTCTTATATGTATGAAAATTAATAAACTTTGAATTGAAAAAAATTAAAAAGGAGAGTTTAAAATGGGGGTTAGAGGAGGAAACAGTGGGAGCGCTCAAGAGAAGTGAATACTCTTTTTTTTGCAGATAAGGTGGCCAACACCAGACAGGGGTGCCGCCAACTTCACTCTATGGGAGATGCTGTTGGTCGGTGTGGTGTCACAGAGCCTGGAAGCTCCTGGAGTACCTTTGATCTGCAGGAGTTCGTGGATATTATGAGGATTATCCAGGGGATGCGTCCCACTTGCTGTAAGTTAGATCTAGGCCCTACTTCCCTGATTTTGGGTTGTAGTGACATCATAGGCCCGGTCTTAGCTTGGATTGTCCGGTGCTTTTTGGACTCAGGTGAGTTTCCTAGCTCCCTGAAGGAGGGGGTGGTGATACCCCTCCTGAAGAAAGCTTCTTTAGACCCGGAGATCCCAGCAAACTATAGGCCTATCTCTAACCTTCCTTTTGTAGGGAAGGTTTTTGAAAAAGTTGTGGCGGCTCAACTGGAGAACCATTCAACCATCCATAATTTATATGAACCTCTCCAATCGGGTTTTCGCAAGAGTCATAGTACTGAGATGGCTCTGGTTTGGGTGCTCAACGATCTCCTGATGGTGAGAGATCGGAGACACCATTCCATCTTGGTTCTCCTTGATCTATCATCAGCCTTTGACACTGTAGATCATGGGGTCCTGCTCGAGCATTTGAGGTCCATCTGCGGGCTGACTGGATTAGTTCTCAGGTGGTTTACATCTTTCCTTGCTGGTAGAACACAGAGAGTTGTCTCGGGTATTTTTTCTTCTGAGGCTTTCTCTCTGCCTTGTGGAGGGCTCGGTGCTGTCGCCCATGTTATTTGCAGTGTATATGCTGCCCCTCGGAGACATTGTAAGACAGTATAGGCTGAGGTTCCACTGCTATGCTGATGATACCCAGCTCTACCTGTCTTTTGCCTCCAACCAGGTTAGTGCTATCTCTCTGCTGAACAGCTGCCTCATAGAAATCCAAGACTGGATGAGTGCCAGTGGTTTAAAGTTGAACCCAGGAAAGACTCCGGTTTTGGTAGTAGACCTGGGCCATAGGACAGAGGGGTTGAGGAATGAACTCCCCTCTGGTTTAGTCTTGGGGAGTGCAGAGATTCTCACCTCTGAACGGGTGCGCGACCTAGGAATGGTGCTTGATGATGGCCTGACCATCCATCATCAGGTGTCAGCAGTCGTCAAGCTGGCCTTTTACCATCTTAGGAACATTGCTAAGATCAAGCTCCTTGTTCCATCCAGCAACCTGCCTGTCTTGGTGCATGCATTTGTGACATCACGCCTTGACTACTGCAATGCCCTTTACATAGGGCTTCCAGGGGTTGATATCCAGCACTTGCAGCTAGTGCAGAATGCTGCAACACGTTTGTTGACTGGGGCTTCGAGAAGAACTCTTATTACCCCTGTGCTGCTCGATCTGCACTGGCTGCCTATTCAGTGGTGGATCACCTTTAAGGTAGGTGTATTGACCTACAAAGCCCTACACGGACTTGGTCCTGATTACTTGAAAGAGCTCTTGGTTCCTTACACCCCTCTGTGACAGCTCCGCTCGGCTGATGAGGGGTTGCTGGAGATTCCGAGGGTAAGCTTAAAGTCATCTGGTGCGCGTGCCTTTGGGTTTGTAGTGCCTACCCTCTGGAATTCTCTGCCCCGTCAGCTATGGGAGTGCAGGACAGTGGGGATTTTTAAGCGGGCACTAAAGACCTATCTGTGGGGGAAAGCGTACCCTGAATTGCTGTGATTTTTATCTATATTTATTGATTGTTGTTTTTACCTTATTGTACAGTGCCTTGAAGTGAGAAAGGCACTATATTAAATACAATTTATTATTATTATTATATTATTACTCAGTCTGAGGCATCACTTTATCTCTGACACTGTTACATTTTAACCTAAGGAGTTGACCATAAGGCAAGCATTCTATAACATGCTTGGGATGCGCACTGCAGGCATGCAGAATGCTGTTCCCTGCAGTCTTTTTGTGATAACCCTTAGTGTCCATAATGCCCTCTGGCAGCCCATCTAATGAGATATCCAGAAAGTTTATTTTAATTTTATCAAACTTAGAGGTGAACTGTAAACCATAATCATTCAAACTGATGCAGTCTAAAAAGGCTCTCAAGTCCATTTCCAAACAATCCCACACAATTAAAATATCATCAATAAAGTATAAATGTTTGATAAAATTAACATGAAAGGGGTTGCTATCAGGATCGTGGATTGCCCCCTCCTCCCACCAGCCCAAGAAGAAGTTGGCGTAGGAAGGGACGACCGCCAAGCCCATCACAGTGCCTCTGTTTTGAAGATAGTATTTGCTATCAAATAAAAGTAGTTACTTTTTAAAACTAAATCTAAAGCTAATGTGATGAAGGTGACTGGATACATCAGAAAGAACGTTTCACCATAAATTTCACAGCCTTGATACCTTTATGATGCTCAATAACAGTGTAAATGGACATTGCATCAATCATTAACCAAAGATAGGAATCTTTCTACTTACAGTCTTGAAAGTGTTACAGGTTGTCTGTAGTATCTTTAATGTGGGACTTTAACCTCACCACCTCTTGCTGTAAATACCCATCAGCATATGCTGACAATGGCTACATTAAGGAGCCATTGCCAGATATAATTGGGCATCCTGGAGAGTTTTTATCATCTTTATGTATCTTTGGGATATGATAGAAGGCAGCAGTTACTGGGAATTCTTGATTGAGTACTTCTAATTCAGTTTCAAAAATCCACCCTTCCTACAAGGACAATGCCAGAAAAGACTCTAGCTTTTCCCTGAAAAAGGAAGTTGGATTCCATGACAGAAGTTTTTAAGTTTCACTGTCAGATAGCTGTCTCATAGCCTCACACTGATATCATTCCCTATCCCAAATAACCACATTCCCCCCTTTATCTGAGGGCTTCATGACAATGTCAGGCATTGCTTGTACAGTAATTCTTTTAAAGCCTGATGATCTGCTTCAGTAATGTTGTCCCAGTGCCTACTTTCCTTTGCTTTGTTAATTATTTAACCTACATCTCATAAAACAATGTCCTGAAAAACCTTTATACTTTCACTTCCTGGTTGTGGTGGAATAAATAAAGATTTTTTTTTTTTTGGCAATCGGTTTGCTCGTTGCTTGAGAACCATTAGGTCGTGGATTACCTACCCCTGTATCATTAATTGGGGATTCATTCACAGCACTAACTGCTGCCAACAATTCCACCAATTCAGTGTCTGATACAGAATCCAAAAAGGAGAAGAACTGCTGATTAAACTCATCCCTGGTAGTGTCTATCTCCTGCCTCTTACAATCTAAATTACTTCCCCTTTTAGAGAAGAGTGGGGGTAATTATATTAAATGACCTAAAGGTTAGCAAGCAATGTGAGAAGGCAGTAGGAATGGCTGGGGTGATACTGGGATTGTATAGGGATAGGCATCACCAGTAGAAAACAAGAAGTTGTTATCCCTCTGTACAGACAGTTGGTGAGACCCCATCTGGAGTACTGCGTCCAGTTCTGGAGAACCCATATCTGCAGGGCCATAGACAGGATGGATGCAGTCTAGAGGAGGGCAATGGGAGGGCTTTAAGCCCAAGGTTCAATGGGCGGAGCAACAATATCACTCCTCCATTGAGCTTAAATATGTCACTTTTCCTGGACGCCCTCAGGATTCGTTTTCATTGCAGTTGGAGGCGCTGCTCTGCTTCCCTTCAGTCTGGATTGCTGCTGCTTCATTTCTCGCTTCTCCTGCCTGCTTTTCCCTGCTTGGGTGGCTGCCTTCGACTGCCAGTGACTCTCTCTCACCCTCATTCTCCTTTTTCCCATCGCATCTCATTCCTCACCTCAATCGCTGTCGCTTGCTCTCCTTCTGCGTTGTACTGGAGTCCGCTATAGCTGTGTGGCTCGTCGAGCGGGAGTGAGTGGGAGCGCCTCCATTTCCTATCACAACCTGCACTTAATTTTGTCTGCAATCTCCTGCCATGTGCCTGAGCATTTCTGGGTGGGAACAGCTCTGTTTTTGGTCTCCTGGCTGTCGCAGCCGTTGTGTTTAGCAGTAGCCCGCCTTCGGGCATCTCAGTTCCTCTGCCTGCTCCATAGCCCGTTCTGGGCTTCTCCAGCTCATCTGCTTCAGCGCTTCAATCTGCAGTCCATGTCCCATGCTATACAAATGCTGCCAACCTATCCAATGGGCCATTTTCTCTACTATTCGGATTCGCAGTCCGAAAGGTTTGGCTGCACTATCTGCCATATATGGTAGATTGCTTCAAGCGGCTCCCTATCGCTGCACCTCTTCTATTGGCGTTGTTGGATTCATTGAGGCATCCCATCACTTTGTCTAGCTCTAAGGCACTATGATCGCACTGTCCTGCATCACGATGTCTTGATTGCATTTGTATCTGTTCTATTTCCGATCTATGACTTGGCATTCGGTT
Organism: Neoceratodus forsteri; assembly: GCA_016271365.2. Classification (NCBI taxonomy): domain Eukaryota; kingdom Metazoa; phylum Chordata; order Ceratodontiformes; family Ceratodontidae; genus Neoceratodus; species Neoceratodus forsteri. The sequence goes on along the minus strand of CM028129.1, from coordinate 889,579,017 downwards.
TGTCAGTGTTCATGTTGAACTCCCTGCCCTTGACTTGTTGCATGCCCTGAGCATTGCCGTTTCCCTATTCTGCCATATACTGCAATTCATTCAATTTGTCTGCCTCAGGTGGGATAACTCTGCACTCAATTTTATTGGGGTTCCTGCCTCTACCAGCCCTATAGGCTTCAGTTCATTCATGCTGTCATCTCACATTGCTCTCATCCAGCTCGCCTCACTGTCATTCTCCTTCTGTATTGGCTGGGTCCCATGTTAACCCATTGTCCTCCCTTGTCGTTTCATACATCGCTTTCTCATACCAGCCTCTATGGCTTCATTCCCTCATCATATCTCATCCGTTTCCTACTTTTCCCTTCCTCATCCTAGTGCCTTTTCTAGTACCAGCCATCATGGCTTCACTCCATTCTTAGCTCATTCACTACCTCTCTGGGCATGTGTTTGCATGGTTTGCTGCCCAGTCTGCACTGTTCCATTGCTCTGTCTGACCATGCCTATCCTGGATCATGTACCACCTAATTCGACTCGCCCCAGTGCAGTTCTCCTCTTGCATTGGTTGGGTCCTATGCTACTCCCTCGACCTCCCCCTGTAGTTCACATACCTGACTTTGGAGTATGCCTCCTTTCGAGGATCCTCATTACTTACATCGTTCTATTGCATCCTGTGCAGCCTTCCATCGAACCTGGCCCGTGTGCCACCTCATCCAGCTCACCTTCCTGCCATTCTCATCCTGTTTTGGCTGGGTCCTGTGCTACCCCATTAACCTCCCTCCGTCCTTTGTCCTTTCCTACCTTGCTTTCCTGTTTCAGCCTCATTGGCTTCAATCCCTCATCGTACTTCATCTGTTTCCTAATTTTACCTTCCTTGTCCTAGCACCTTTTTAGTACCAGCAAAGACAGTCAAAATATATAAAAAAATAAAAAAAAGGATGTGCTTGTTCTTCTGGCTCTCCTCAGCCATCAGCCACCGTTACGGTCCTCCTTCACCTCACTCCGTCAGTCTACCTTCCACTTGGGGCTTCCCTATGTCGTCATTTGCCTCTACCTGTCTCTCAATGTCTCGTTATGGTTCCTTTAGCCTTCTGTCCTCCACGATGCCTCGTGCTGATCTGTCATCTATTTCCATCACTCATTCGGTCTGCCTTGGCTGCCCAATCTGTATACCTTGATAGGCTCCATCTGGTCTCCACTCGATATTTCTTCACTTACTCACATCACTCATTTGAGCTCAGCAGCCGGCTGCACTGCTGCAGCAATCCTCCTCATCTGGCATTATTCGGCTGTCCCTAGCTGACTCAGTTTGGCTTTTGTGCCTATCATCAATTGTATGCCACATCATCGCCCTGCGGCCTTCTTTTTGCATGTCTTTGGTTCATGGCTCAGTATCAGTTTCATGACTCTGGTCATCCTTCACTCCTCTTTCCCTCCTGGTTCCTCTCTGTGCATCTCTTACTTGAGCATTTCTATTATGGAATCATATCCCATGCCTCCATCCATGGCTTCACTGCATGTCTATATCTCTCGGCCCGAGTTTACCCTCTGGTTATGGGTATGCCTTTTCTAGTACCAGCCATCAGGAATTCACTCCACTCTTCGCTTCACTCCTCATCCATCCCTGCTACCTCATTTGACTCTACCTTTGCTCAAGAGCCTTGCCTTCCTGACCATCGCCCTTCGCTAAGGGCTGGCTGGAGACTCTCCTCCATCGTTCCAGTTCCTTTCCCACTCATTTCCAAATCTACCTCCTTTTGAGAAGCCTACTTACTCTCTTCGCTCTCTTCATTTCCGACTCTACCTCTTTTTGAGGAGTCTAATTTGTCACATTGCTCTATCAAGCATGCCATCCTTCTGGTTCACCTACCCTCTGGTTCCAGATATACCTTTTTGGCCTCGGCATATATATCTCCTTTCGAGGATCCTCATTTCTTGCATCGCACTCTTGAATCCTTCGATATCTCTTCACCCACGCCATCAGGATCTAATCGTTCACATTGCCCGTTCATGCCTTTTTGGCCTCAGTATCTACTTCCTCACTTTGCTCAATCGGGCGTGCCTCTCATTTGATCTTTTGCTACCTCATCAGCCTGCCACCCTCTTGTGGTAATCTCCTTCTGTATTCGTATTTGCCTCCTGTTCTTTTGATTTGTGCGCAGCCTCATATTCCATATTCAGTCTGTGCTTTCTGTTCTGTCACTAGCCCACAAATTTTATGAGGGCCGGAGGAATGATCTGCAGCAAGTCCTGGGACGTCCTTGAAACCATGGGTCTGTTGTGCGTTATGCATTTTATGCTGTTTCCTACATTCTCTGTTTCCTGCCTGTATCAAACTCCTGCTTTACATTTCTCATTGTTTGCATGCACCGTAGACATCTCTTCCTCATCAATGCTGGAGTCCCGTTCTCCTTCGCTGACCCCAGGTTCTCTGTCCATTCTCAGTGTATATTGTTTTACATTGCTTGATCATGCATACCTCTCCTTGGATCAGTTGAGTGCTCTCCTTCCTTTCTTGTCCACTGCTTTCAGTGGGATTTCCCCTATCTCTATCTCTCCCCTGGTCCGTCCGGTGTCTGGGTGCCTCCATCTGGTTCTCCTTCGGTCCACCCTTCGAGTCCCTTTGCCTACCTCTGAACTTCTCCATCAGCATTCCTTGGCATCGTTCACTGCCGAGTCTGTGCTGTTCACGTGCTCCGTGTGACCTGCTATATGTTTCTTTGGGCGTACTTATCATGGATCATATACCGCCTAATCTGACTCTTCCCCATACGGTTCTCATCCCATACGGGTCAGATCCTCTGCTACCCTTTCACCCTCCCTACCATCCTTCATCCTTTTGTACCTTCTTTTCTAGTACCTGCCTTCTTGGCATCATTCTCTTATCGTACCTCATCCGTTTCTGTTATTTCCTCTGCCTAGCGCTCATTCTCATCCTGCCTGTCATAGATTCTGTCCACTCCTGGCTTCCCTCCTCATTGTACATCTTCCGATTTGACTCCCCTCAATCACCATCCTGAGCTTATCTTCTGGTTTGTATACCCTCTGGTTCCTGACATGCCTTCTTGGCCTCAAAGTCTGCCTCCTTTTGAGGAGCATCATTGTTCGTATCGCTCCATAGGGCATGATACCTTTGTTCAAGTTCTTTTCTCGTTCATTCCCATCTCCTTTTCTTCCACTTCAGTAGTGGCTCTTCCGGATTCACTCCGCTCATGGCCTGCTATCGATATTCTTTTTGGGCATACCTACCATAACTCCGATGCCACTTATCAACCTCGACCATCCTGCTGCATGCATCGTGTTCATAACTCCAGTCATATCGAGTCCATAAATTTCAGTCAGCATTCACTCAGCATTACCTCAAGGTTTATTTATTTACATCGTTTACTCGAACATTCTTATCATTGAATTCTATACTACCTCATCGACTACAACCTCAGGGCCTAATTGTTCAGGGTCTAATCGTTTACATCGCATAATCAAACATGCCTCTTTAACCTCAGAGTCTACTCACTCCCATCACTCAATCAAGCGCAGAGCTCAATTAAGCTCATCTGCATCAATTGTATCCTCATCGGCACATCTGGAATCTCCTCATAATCACATCTTATATCCCTTGCTTCTTTGTCTCATGTATTGACTTACTTAATCCCAGCATCTCTCCTCTGATCTACCATCTCTCATCAACTACTCTAAAGTATCCTCCTTGGGTCCCTGCCACAGTATGTTCCTCATTTGTCTATGCTTTTTTGAGTTTTCCCTGTCCTATTGTAATTCTACTTACTCATATCCCTCATCTAGGAACTATTCTCTCTATAAAACATGTCCTCAAATCAAACGTCATCAGCCTGGAGGAAAGGCGACCTAGGCCTTGGATCCCCAGAGATTTCCTCCTCAAAGAGGGTTTTTCCTCTCCTCCATGCCAATGGTCATAATATTAGTTAGAATTAGTAATTTTCTTCTTAGCTAGTTAGGTTCCGCTGTTGGAGGAGGCAGGTGGTGGTCCGGCTTTCTCCTCTCCCCTCAGGAAGTTAACCCTTCTCACAGAATTAATTAATCACTTCTCTCTTTGATGCTTGACAATTCAGGCATTCTTTTTGGGCTTCTTCCTAACCTACCTTTAGCTGACTCATTCATTTCCAGCACCTGTAGGGGGGGAACCCTCACTAGGGTTCCTTGCATCATACCCCTACAAGAGGTATAGCCCACGGATAGAGAGGCAGAAAGCCACATAAAATTCAAGTTACTCAAGTTACACAAGCATAATCATATCATATTCAGTTGCGTAAGCACATTGAATGAGAGGGCTTTAAGCCTAATGTTCAATGGGCAGAGCAACAACGTCAGTCCCCCATTGAGCTTAAATACATCACTTTTCTTGGATGCCCTCAGGATTCATTTTTGTTGCCCACCATCCACTCCTCCTCCTCCTCCAGCAGCTAGCCTCTCTTACCTGTGGGCTTCTTCCTAACCTACCTTTAGCTGACTCATTCATTTCCGGCACCTGTGGGAGGGGAACTCTCAATAGGATTCCTTGCGTCGTACCCCTACAGGAGGTATATCCCATGGATAGGGAGGTGTAAAGCCACATAAAATTCAAGTTACTCAAGTTACACAAGCATCATCATATCATATCCAGTTGCGTAAGCACATTGAACTAAAATGGTGCAGGATCTGCAACAGAAGACATACAAGGAGAGACTTAATGAGCTTAATATGTATACCCTCGAGTAAAGGAGGGAGAGGGGGGACATGATAGAAACTTTGAAGTACCTCAAGGGAATCAACAAAGTCCAAGAGGGTAGCATTATTCAGAAAAAGAGATGTGCAAGTACAAGGGGACACAATTTGAAGGTAGAGGGATGATGGCTCAGGGTCAATGTGAGGAAGCATTTTTTCACAGAGAGGGTGGTGGACACATGGAATGGCCTTCCTGAGGAGATTGTGTGGTCAAAAACAGTGAGGGAATTCAAGAATGCATGGGACAGACATAAGACAATTCTTGAGGGAGGTAGGAAGAAATAGGCTGTTGGTTAACTAGGATCTGCAGCTTATCCAGCTGGTAGGGAAAAGGGCAGACTAGGTGGGCCAAGCAGTCCTTATTTTGCCCTCAAAGTCTATGTTTCTATGTTTCTACTTTTTCAGATTGAGTTTAGGAGACAGCCTAATTAATCACAATAGATCTCAAACTCATTAATACCATGAACTGGGACAAATGACAAACCATAACCCAAAACTCTTAATTGCACTTCAGAAATATTTTTAGACAAATTTATCATAGTTAGTGTTTGATCATCCAGAGTAAGTGATATGTCACTCACTAATCCATTTTCTCTTGGTTTACTTAATGTTCTTCATCTCCCTCGTCATGTGATTTTTTCTTTTTTTAAATTAGAGCATGCCCCCGATCTTCTTCACTGGAGTCTCAACTTGAAAACTGTACACTATATGAAGAGGATGGAGAAGTTGTAGAAGAAGTTGTAGAATCATTACCATTTTTATTTCTACCTCTTGACCTTTGTCTGCCTCTCAACTGTGAATATGAAAAGTTCTCCCATTTATAAACTTTGTTATTTGCATAGTCCCTTTTATCCCATATGAGCTCGGTCTTTTTCCTTCTGATTAATTCCCATTCCCATTTCTTGGCTTTTTCAGTTAATTTAGCTTCAAGTTACTTGATTAAAGCTGTATTATACAATGGCAAGAAAGAATGCTGGCCTCTGACTGGTCAGTTTGGGGCTAGACCTGGGACGTTATCCCAGCATAACATCCCAGCTCTAGTCCCAGCACACAGAAGACCACATTAAATATTTTAAAAAAAATCACTCCACAGGTGTCACGATAATTGCTTTAGCACTCCCCGCTCTGCTCAGAATGTCCACTTCACAAACCACTCAGAACTGGTGCTCCATGCTCACGGTAAATCCACTAAAGACTTGTTACATGTAGTTTAAATTTCCCAGTACAAGACACACAACAAGTGTACTGAGAGAAGCACAAAGGCACTCGGAAGCAAGAGCACCGAGAGGCGGGCAGCTGACCATGCGACATCCAAACTGAAAACACAACTGACACAAATGACTGTGGCAGATAGCTGGCCATGTGGCTTTCCACAATATAGAAAAAAAATCAGTTACTTGCCTATTTTTTGTCACTTTCTCTTAAGCCACCTTAACCGGGAGAATGACAGCCACAGTTAAATGTGAACAGAGAGCTAGAAGGAGGGCATATATTCAGTTTCATGGAGAAACTTAAAAAAAAAGTCCCTTTTCCCTTTTCAAAGATAAAAAAACATACAGAACAACACACTCTCTCCCTTTTCCTCTTCCAACTGTATAAGAAGCAAAAGCAGCACCACCACCTATTGTTCAAACAATAGAGCAGCACTATTTTTCTAATATGTATACATACTCAGTAAAAAAATGAAAAAAAAATTGTAAACGTATTTGTATCTATTTTTTATTCCATTTTACAACGGAGCCATTGTATAATATGAATAATGCATTCCAGGGTGGATGTTGTGCTGGAATAACATCCCTTCTCAGGGGTCGGGCACACTTGGCCTGTGGCCTCATGCCCAACTACCCGAGGTGAAATGTTATCCCAGTATAGCACCCACCCTATCATGTACTATTCCTTTATTAGTAACTTTAGATAACTGTTCATGTAAGGCATTGATCTCCTTCGGTACCTCAGCTCTATGGTATTCATCTTCCTCTATTTGTATTTTAGTAAATGTGATGGAACAATTCTTCATATTAGCCTCCCACTTCTCTCTAAGATGTATATTTTCAAGTCCACATGCTGGTAATTTAGTAACTCATAGTCCCCGTGAAATCCAATCCTTCTCCAAGTACTTAGTCAAAGACAAAATGTTGTAATGTAATGCTATCTCTTTACGTACAACTTTTTCCAGTTTATTAAAAGTGGTTTTAATATTATCATCTTCTTCCCTTCTGTCCTCAGACATTGAGGATGATCCAGTTTCTAAATTCAAAGCAGCTCTTTTTGCGGCCAGACCCATGCTGCTCAGTGTAAACGCCATTCCCCAAATTCAGTATTTATAAACTAAATAAACTTTCCACAACATTTCCAACTAATGGTAGTGAACCAAATCTTGCTCTGTAGCCCCTAATCACAGTTGCTTGCCCAGGGCGCTCTGTCAAAAATAGATTAATGCCCAAAACAAATCAGGCTGTGCTCATAGCTAGGATCGGGTGCTGCAAAAAATAATAACAGGTGAAAAATAAAGAACTCCGCACTCCAGGCTATGACTAAATAGTATTTTTACTGAAAATTCAGAGCATGAGTGACAAAACATGGCAAGTACATTTTTATAATATAATCAAGGTTCACATACCAAAAATACAGCCCAGCGCTTTGAAATGCTGTACCTCTTCATCAGGGGTGAGGCCAAATGGCTTTCCCTTGTATTTAAATATAAAAATAATCAGGTGTTTCATTTATAATCCATTCCATTCATTAGTGATTAGCAGCTAGCACACCATTTGAACTAATTAACATTTTCATACAATCAATACAGAGGGGCACCACATCTCTGGCAGCTCACAAACCCCCAAGCAAAAACACTTTCCATTTTAATTCTTCTCAGTAATTCTCATATTGTGCATGCTCAGGATAGCTGGCAGACGTAAAATGTGCCTCTGATTTAAGTGCTCAGTGCTAAAGTGTACATTATAGTTAAAAGATAGATCCATGGAAAAAATAAGGCAATAGAAATAGCAAAATGATAAGGGACAAAGTCGGAGGGGAGGCACGAGGGAAAAGAAAGAAAGAGAAAAGGAAACCTGTCCTGTAAAGACTCCTCCACCCATGCCTGATCCATAGGTACTATTCCCTGGTGTCCAGTGTTCCTCCTCCATCCAGATCCACCATAATTTCAAAGAACACCATTCCCCGGTGTCCAGTGTTCTCCCCCATCCTGATCACCTATGCAAGAATGTGATACCATTCCCTGGCGCTGTCAATCAATGAGCATGTACCGTAGTACAGTATGCCCTTATTGACAGCTCAGTTGGTGGTTGGCCATGGTGGAGAGAAGAAGGCTGTGCTGGTTGCCATCTCAGGGTCAGGATGGAGGGGAGCAAGGTGGTGAGGTACTACCTGCCAGGGTGGGGGAGTCCACTAGACACCAGCAAATGATATACCATTCCTGCACAGGGCACCTGGATGGGGGAAGAACACATGACACTGGGGAATGGAGTTCTTTGAAATTAGGGGAGATCTGGATGAGGATGAACACTGGACACCAGGGAATAGTACCTATAGATCAGGTGATGGGTACATGTTGGGGGGGAGGACTGGACACCAGGGAAACTTCTTTTTTTCTCTCAGGCCAGGATTGGTGATCATGGAGGGAGACCACTAGTACCAGAGAAATTCTTTGATTATACTCAGGCTGGAGATTGGCAATCATGGGGGGGAGGACCACTAGCACCAGGGAAATGCCTTGTTTATCACTTGGGCCAGCAATTGGTGATCGCAGAGGGGGACCACTGGCACCAAAGAAATTCTTTGATTATACTCGGGTGGATGATCATGCGGGGGACCAATATCACCAGGGAAACTTCTTGTTCATCACTCAGACTGGCAATTGGCAATTGGCAATCACGGAGGGGGACCACTAGCACCAGGGAAATTTTTTGATTATACTTGAGCTGGGGATCAGTGATCGTGGGGGGGGAGCACTAGCACCAGAGAAACTTGTTGTTTATCACTCAGACCAATGATCAGCAATCACATTGGGGGACCACTAGCAACAAGGAATGTTCTTTTAGTATACTTGGGACAGTGATCATGGGACGGGACCACTAGCACCAAGGAGATTGGTAAATGTACTGAGACAGGGCTGCCTCTGAGGCAGGGGAAGGGGGCAAGCTAAAATCAATGCAGCCTATGTAAATAGGCCAATACTGGGCATTCAAATTGCCACTAAGTACGTTGCATGCCCAATGGGCTAATTTACAGGGCTGCTTTAGTGAATTGGAAATAATGCACCTGCGCTATTCAATGAGGAGCTATACTTCTGACTGCATGTTGGGGTGGTGCTAGTAGGGTTATTACTAGCAGTACTGGGGTTAGGGCTGACTCCACCTGGCCCTATTCTCAGTCATGTAGCGCACTGAGAGTAGCAATATTTGACACATGGGCAAATGCAAACTTTTGCGCTGTGCTTTGCTACTGTTTGTGAATCTAGCCCCATGTCCCATGAGAACACATTCACTTTAGAAGGACCACATGTTCGTTGGAGAAAATGACAGTGAAAAGCTTGGCTAAAATACATCACTTCAGCATTGTGACCAGATTTACATAAATACCTTCTCCATTATAAATGATCTCTTAGGTTCATGGAACAATTTATGTGAGGCAGGCTGTGCTTACCTGTCTGTTAGCCAGGTACATAAGCTGGGAAAGGGGTCTTGTCAGAGAGCTGGTGTCTCCAGTCCTTGTGACCCAGTCTGAGGCAAAAAAAAAAGGTTTTCCAGCATGATGTCATCAAAAGGACCTTGGCTGCTGAAGGCATTTTCTCTCCTGACAAACCACCTCTGAGCACCCAGGCTGCTTTAAGAGATGAGCGACCTTAACTGTTCGATAGTCCAGATAGGGTGGTAAGTGGGAAATGCCAGGCCCCCCACATCAGTCATCAGTGGTGGAGTCTTTAGGGTATACAACAAAAACCCACATTCCCAGTTCTTGTGCACAGTTTACAGCACAATGCAGAGTTCACCCATAAGGACCAGTTGCAATGGTATAGATCAGTTTGGCCTTACTGGCTGAGCCATCCTCCTATGTGTCTTCAGTGCTAGTGGCGCCATTGGATGGAAGCTTGATCTGAGCAGATGCCTCTGCCCAGGATCTGGTGGTCACAACTGGGAATGAGGCCCTCTTCAGAGATGGCAAGTAGATGGCCTGGAGAGGTGATCCATCTTGAGGTATGTCACTCAGTGGGGAAAATGTATCATTACTTAAGGTGGCAGGCATAGAGATGAAGGAGGCTTCAGAGTTATTGCTTCTGCTTTGGCTTCTGCATCTCATCTTTGGTGAGTGTTCTCTCCTCCTTCCTGACCTCTAACTGTTTTTTGCACTTTCCTTCTTTTTTGTTTTGGTGGGAGAAGCCACAGATCTTTGTCTCAAAGAGGGGAAGACAGCAGTGGGCCTGCACACCAGTTGGAGTTGTGGGGTCCCTCTGGAGCAGGTGAGTATCTATGTATTGTGGTCTCAAATGGTCTCCTCTCTGACTTCCTAGAGGTCAGTATTTGGCTAGCGAGAGGTTTGGGGCATATTTGGTGAGGAATCCCTCAGCAGTCTCCTGCATGTTGTCCAACCTTAGAACCCCATTGGCAGTGATTCTCAGCATATCTGTATACTGTTAGGGGTACTGTAGACTGAGGTCAATGTAGGTCATGTGGACTGTGGTGAACGCCCTCCAACACTTAGAGAGAGCTGGTAAGAAGTCAGCAAGTATCTGTATTCGGTGTCCTTGACAAGTGAGAGTCCCTTTGTCCCTGGCAGCTTGCATAATGTTCCCCTTAACTCTGAACCTCAGAAATCTTACAAATATGGGTGAAGGCAGTCACCTTGTGCTGATGGGGTAGTTCCAGGGGTCGATGGCATCTATCAGTCTCCAATGTGGTGAGCCATTTTCAGCCTAGAAGGTCCTTTGCCACCCTCGGGGAACCCCACCAACTGTAGACTGTTTCTGTGGCTACAGTTTTCCAGATCCTCCACTCAGTCCCACAATAGCTTCAGAGTATGGTCTTGTTCTCTTATATAGTTCATAACTCTCAGTCAGTCCTGTCTTCTGTGTCACTGATTCTGTGTTCAGTAATGTTGACCCTCTGAAACATTTCAACAATGTCAGTCAAGGTTCAATGGGCAGCGACATCTAATTTGCCCATTTGAGAGATTAAGTGTCCAGACATTGTCTTGATTTCTTTCCGGTTTGTGCCCAGAACAGTTTTGGGAAGTGACGCCATGGCTCTTGCGATTTCCTGCATGGCCCGACAGACTATTAGCAAGAAAAGCAGGAGTAAGAACTCAGTTTTGGCTAAACAAATCCCGATGAGATTGGTACCGGCATGAACAGCAGGTTCATGGTTTTCTAGAATCTGCCGTGATTTTGATTAGGAGCTTAGGCTAGTTGCTGGATTTTGACAGGTATTGCTCAGGCAGAAGCTGCAGATTAAGCTGCCATTTTGGTGGTAGCCAAGCCATGCCCCCAGAATTAAAAATGTATTGATGTGGACTTTGTTCATCCTGCACAACTCTACAGGTTGTTGACATTTTTTCTCACCCGAAAACTGGGAGTGGTTCCAAAATAAAAAATGAATTAACTGTAACAGCAAAGCCATGATATACAAATCCACATTTCTGCTTTCTAAATTGGCAAGAGTAAATGTAAATTCAAAATGAGGATCTCTTTTGAGAGGTATTGAGAAAAAAGACAAAAAAATGTGTTAGTAATGCATGTCATAAAATAAGATACTGAGCAATGTTTTACATTTCAAGGAACTGAAAAATTAATCTTGAAGTCTTGGGGTGCACTGACAATGCACTTAGAGAATTTTTGGGCTGCACAAACTAAAATCCAATAGCTATCCTGCCATGAATGATACTTTCTCACTGATACCTTTTTAGAAATAACATTTTTCAATTGGGTTCCATGACATGGATACATTTTCAAGTGCTTAAAACATGGTTGTCAGCATATAACATCTCTTTTTACCTGTGATTTTTATTTTTTTTATTTTTTGTAAAGTGTATTTATTGAACTTCCAACATAAGAACAAATAACATAAGTTGGGTGCATCACAGTTCATATGCACAGATCACGTCAAGTATATTACATCAGTTGATGCAGTGTAACCATTCATTCATATAAATCTTGGACATCAGATGCATGTGAGCATCTAATGTAGCATACAAAGTGCACAGTTACCACTGGCTATCATATACAAGGTACATTTGATCGGGGCCTGGACTATGGCCTAGTATATAAGTGGTTAGATGTTATACATGATCTATTTTAGCTTTGTCAGACCGTACACAGTATATGTAGATATTAGTATGTGATACAGTAGAAACTTAAATTGTAGTCAGGAAATTCATAAGATGTTCATTATTATCATTGTTTATATTACTATTGTTTGTATCAAATATACTACGGTGATTATGGAATTTGTTTTTGGACACTTAAAATAATCTATCAAAAACTGTGTTAGTAAAATATAGGCCATTATTTTAACCTTGCACTGAATATAGAAATGTCCCCTTCAAATCACTGTCTATTTAAGAGGGCCTTTTTCAAACAGTGGCCATGCCTTGAAAAAGCACATGTAGTCACGTGAAACATCAATGGATAGAGGGACGAGTGCTGCTATCATGTTTTAACCAGTAACTTATTAAAATACGTTTTTAACCTATCCAGTGCTTTGGATGTTTTATCTCTGCAGCCCAACTCAGTTGTTTGCTGCTTTTTCTGACATCCTTCTATTTGCCCCTCTTCCAGTTTGAGGCTGTGTCCTCTTGTGGTTGTTCTGCTCCTTAACTTGAATAGCTCTGTGGAATCCACCTTATTATATCCCACACGTACTTGTATGTTTCTATCGCAGCCCCCCCTTTCCCTCCTGTTTTCCAAAGAGTACATGTTAAGACTATCCAAATCCCTCCTCCTAAGTTTTACCCTGCTGTTCCTGGATCATTTTGGTAGCCCTCATTTGTATAGTCTCTAATCTCTCCCTATGCTTCCTCAAATACAGGTTCCAAAACTGAATGAAATACTCCAAGTGCTGTCTAATGACTAGTACAGCATCATTATCACTTCCTTACTGTGACTAGTGAAACCTTTCCTGATGCATCCCAGCCTCCTTGCAGTTTTTCCATTTGCCATACTGCATTTGGAAGAGGCTTTTAAACTATTATCACCCCCTGACCCTTGTCTCCTTTGAGTGCTATTCCACTTTGATAAAATATGTGGCATGCAGATTTTTGTTTGCAGCGTGCATTGCTTTAGATGTGTTGACATTGCATTTCTAATGTCAAATTCTTAACTTCTGCTCCAGCTTTCTTTGCAACATCCCTTTTCATGCTGCATGTGCACTAATCATTATCCACTTTCCAGCAGAATTTTGTATCATCTGCAAAAGGGCTCATGTTAACCTGTAGTCCAACTCTGATGCTGCTTATATACTGTACATGTTAAAACATATCAGCTCCATCACAGACCCCTGTGCATTGTAACCCCTCATGTGACCCCTGACATTGAAGAACTTGCCCTTCAGAAACCCTTTCTGAGTTCTGTCAACCAGTTCCCTAATTACAGAGATACATAGATGCTGTTGGCAGATAAGGGCCTTCTGCCCACCTAGTCTGCCCATGAACGCTAGTAATTGTGCTTCTTCAAGCTTCCCTGGAACTAGGTTGTCCCCTTCCCCCAACTACCAGGATCCCCCATGCCTATCCCATGCATTCTTAAATCCTGTAATTGTTTCTACCCCTACCACCTCCTCTGGCAAGCTGTTCCATTTGTCCATCACCCTCTCTGTGAAGAAGTACTTCCTCACATTCCCTCTGAACCTCCCTCCCTCCAATTTCATCCTATGTCCCCTTGTGGTGGAGCATTTTTTCTTTGAAAAATTGCATTTTCCTGCACCTTGTTCTTCCCTGTGAGGTACTTAAATGTCTCAGTCATATCCCGCCTCTCCCTCCTCTCCTCCAGGGAGTACATATTTAAGTCCTTCAGCCTGTCCTCATAGGGTTTGGGATGTAATCCCTGCACCATCTTGGTTTCCCTCCTCTGAACTGCTTCCACCCTATCTATGTTTTTACGTAGGTAAGGCCTCCAAAACTGGACACTGTACTCGAGGTGTGGCCTCACTAATGCCCTGTAAAGTGGAATTATGATCTCCCCTTTCCTACTGGTGATACTCCTGCCTATGCATCCCAGCATCGTGTTTGCTTTTTACTGCTGCCCTGCCACACTGACTTTCTACCTTGAGGTCATCAGAGATGTTAACCCCTAGGTCCCTTTCCTACTTGGAGCATTCTATAACCTCCCCCCCAAGCTGATATGTTGCTCCTGGGCTTTTGTGCCCCATGTGCATTATCTTACACTTTTTTGTGTTAAATTATAACTACCAATCCCTTGACCAGTCCTCAAAGTTCTGCAAATCTTTCCTCATTCTATCCACACCCTCTGCTGTGTCCACCCTGTTGCAGAGCTTTGTGTCATCAGTGAACATGCACATTTTCCCTTCTAGGTCCTCTGTAATGTCACTGATATAGATATTGAAGAGGACTGGACCCAGCACTGATCCCTGTGGTACCCCAATGGACACTTTTCCCTCTGCGGAGTGTCTGCCATTTACCACCACCCCCTGTGTCCTGTTATCCAACCAATTCTCCACCCACATTACCACCATCTTACCCACTCCCATGTTCCCCAGCTTGTTTAACAGCCTTGTATGTGGCACAGTGTCAAAGGCCTTGCTGAGGTCTAGGTGGGCCACATCCACTGCCCCACCCCAATCCAACTCCCTTGTCATCCAGTCAAAGAACTCAATGAGATTAGTCTGGCATGACCTCCCTCCAGTAAAACCATGTTACCTTAGGTCCTGTAGACCATTGTCAACAAGGTGTTCCACTATTCTTCCCTTTTTTTTAGTGATTTAAATTATATTGGATTGTTTTTTGAATTTGATGTTGTTTATAGTTGTGGTTTCGATTTGTATGACTGATATTGTAAAGGCGCCCTGAGCTTTGGAAGGGCTCCTTAAAGAAATAAATATTTACTTACTTACTTACTTACTAGTAGTGTTTCCATGATGTTTCCCACTACTGAGGTCAGGCTGTCTGGTCTGTAGTTCCTTGCTTCCTCTCCATTTCCACTTTTGTATAGAGAGACTACATCAGCTCTCCTCCAGGCTTTGGGTACCTCCCCTGTTTCCATTGAATTAAATGTTTCCATTACATCACAGAGCTGCTGCTGTTTGGTTTCAATTCAGGATTCTCTTTACAGAGAGTGGACTGCTGCTCTGACCTTGGGATTACATCACAGAGCTGCTGCTGTTTGGTTTCAATTCAGGATTCTCTTTACAGAGAGTGGACTGCTGCTCTGACCTTGGGATTACATCACAGAGCTGCTGCTGTTTGGTTTCAATTCAGGATTCTCTTTACAGAGAGTGGACTGCTGCTCTGACCTTGGGATTACATCACAGAGCTGCTGCTGTTTGGTTTCAATTCAAGATTCTCTTTACAGAGAGTGGACTGCTGCTCAGACCTTGGGATTACATCACAGAGCTGCTGCTGTTTGGTTTCAATTTAGGAGCTAAACACTGGATATAGTAAGGGGTGTTGAGTAGGAGGGGCATACCAGGAAAGGAACAGCAGCAAGTGAAGAGGTGACATCTCTCTCAGTGGCAGGGAAGTAAATGCAAATCTAGGAGCTTTCATTATTACTTCTTCGCATTGATATCGCATTGGGGAAAGGAGGAGTAGGAGTTTGAAGAAGGTTGTGCAATGGCTACTTAAAGTCTGTTTTTGAGTGTGGATAGGAAGGATAGGAATATAAAAAGCAGTTGCTCAATATATCTAAACATGTGCAACAAAGGAAGTAAGGGAAATAAAGAAAATGTTTTGCACTGATAGAGGAGGGAGAGGGAGACTTGGGGAGTGTTTGGTATCCTGCATCTGAAGGTGGGGGGTCGCTGGTGGGCAAATGACAGCAATGGGTAGGTGGTAGGCAGCAATAACTACGGTACACCAATCTTTCTAAAAATTGCCTGGAGTGTGGAAGGATGTTTAGTGTGCAACCACATAGAAAAACTTAGAAAGGAGATTGAGGGTCTGCAGGAGGAACTAAGACAGGCAAGGCAGATTGGGGGTGGGTTTAGCTCAATACTGGAGGCAGGAGGAAGAAGAGGAGATGAGGGAGGGCGATTTAAGCCAACAGTGGTGAGGAGAGGGTCAGAAGAAGGGAAGCAGAGACAAAGGGGCCCAGGCCAGGAAGAACAATTGCCGGGGAAACCAGGTCAGGAGACAAAAGACAAATGGAAGGAGGAGTTAGGGACTTGTGAGGGGAGGCGAAAAAGTGGCAAAAGTCATGGAGTGGAAAGGAGAGAAAGGTTACTATGAAGAGAGAGGAGTGGGCATTTGTGAAGGGCCTTCAGAAAATAGTTGTGCACTGCTAGAGAGGAAGAAGGTGGAGGAGGAAATGATGAAATTAGAGGGTAATTGATAAATGCCTGGACCAAACTGGAGCGGGGGGAAGTTCTGCTGGGACAATTGCAACAGGGGTAAAAGGGGGAAATAATGTACAGGAGGAAGAAGAGGAGCTGGAAATGAGAGAGGGAGATGAATGGAAGCAAGCAGGGAGTAAGAGGGGTGGAATCTTAGTGCTGGGGGACTCTATACTAAGAGGAGTTAGGTGGGGTAGCAAGGGGGAGAGGCATAGTCGCATTTGGGTGGAGGTCATGCCAGGAATGACAGCGGAAAGGGTGGGACAGTCTGTTCTGAAATATGCTAGAAGGGGTAGAGACAAGCCTCATTTAATTATACATCTTGGGACAAACGACCTGGCTGACAAGACAGTAGATACAGTCCAGAGGAGGTTTGAGGAGCTAGCACAATTATGTGAGGGAGCAGGAAGATCAGTAACTTTTTCAGAGATACTTCCGGTGCCAAAGGCAAGCACAACAAGGAAGCTGAGAATAGAGGAATTTAATGGATGGCTAAGAACCTGGTGTTGTGCTAAAGGGTATGGACTGTTGGGGGGTGGGAGGGACCTGGGAGGACAGTAGTCTCTATGCCAAGGACAGACTACACTAGTGAGGAGGGAAAGAAAGTGTTGAAACAAAGGATGGAGGAGTACATAGAGGCTGGGAATTTAAACTAGGGTGGGGGTGGCAGTTGGGAAGAGATATGCAGAGACCACAGGTTGGGAAATCATATGAGCTTACCCCCCCATAACAGTGACAAAGGACAAATGGCAAGTACTGTTGGTGATGCTAGGAAAGGAGGGCAGGATGGGAGGGGGGGAAAGGGTGGAAGGTGGTTACCCTTAATGCTAGGAACCTTGGGAGGAAAACTGCAGAGTTACAGGTTCTCATGGCAGAGGGAGGTGGACATTGCAGCCATCATGAAACATGGGCCACCAATACAATGATTGGGACCTGTCTGTACCAGGGTACAGGTTATTTCATAGGGACAGGGTGATTGGGAAAGGAGAGGGTGGCACTATATGTGAAGGAAGGACTGAAGTGTGTAAGGGAGGAAGGGGAGGAGGGTAGTATGGAGTCACTTGGATACAACCAGGATTCCAAGAATAGGATTCTTAGAATGGGAGTGGTGTACAGGCCACCATCTCAGATGGAGGAGTTAAACAGGGAACTAGCAGGACAGATCAGGAGGACCTGCAAAAAGGGTAGTGTGGTGATTGTGGGGACTTCAACATGCCAGGAGTGGACTGGAGCACCCCAACAACCAGGAACAGAAGGGAGCAGGTACTGCTGGATGCCTTCCAGGACAGTTTCCGCTGCAAATGGTCAGTGAACCAACCAGGTTAGGGAATACCTTGACCTTGTGCTGGCAAATGGGGACTTTGTGAGAGAACTTATAGTGGAGGAACCGCTGCCAGGAGTGACCACCACTCAGTATGGTTCACATTGGATAAGGGCAAGGAAGGTGGAATCTGGCACAATAGTGCTGGACTTCAGGAGGCCAACTTTGGGAGGATGGGGAAGTGGTAAAAGGTACCTGGCCAGAATTCAATCTAGTATGGACACTAACCAGAGTGTGGGAGCTCATAAAGCTGGGGATAGTGGAGGCAACTAAAACCTGCTGCAAAGCCCAGAGCAAGAAGGCTAGGGCTAAGAAACCGATCTGGTTGAGCAAGGAGGTCATGGAAAAGGTAAAGAGGAAAAGAGCTGTCTTTAGGAAGTACAAGAAAACAGGAAGGGGGGAGGACAGGGAGGAGTACTTGACAGAATCGAAGGAGGTGACAAGGGCAGTAAGGGGAGAAAAGCATCTACGGATCTCAGGCTGGCACAAGGCATTAAGAAGGGGAAGAAGGACTTCTTTAAGTACATCAGGGAGAAAAGGAGCTGTAAGGACCACATAGTAAGGATTAGGAAGGAGGGGGGTTGGGTGGAAGCAGGGTGTGATAAGGCGGAAGCACTAAATGAGTACTTCTGCTCAGTATTTACTAAAGAGAAGGGGGGGGTGATACCCAAGGTGGGAGAAATGGCAGAAGCAGGGTGGGAAGTGGTGACAGATGGGGAAATCATGGAGAGCAGAGTTCGATAGGGTTTGAAGGCACTGAGGGTGGACAAGGCGCCAGGCCCAGATGGCATCCACCCCAGGGTACTGAAGGAGCTGGCAGAGGTCCTTGCAGCACCTTTGGCAGACCTATTTAATGCCTCCACTACATTCAGGGTGTGTGCCTCAGGACTGGAGGATGGCTCATGGTGCCCCTCCACAAGAGGTGGCCTAAGGATGAACAGGAAACTACAGACCAGTGACCCTCACATCCATCGTGGGTAAGCTAATGGCGACCATCCTGAAGGAGAGGCTGGTGGCCCTCCTAGAGCCAAAGAACTACAGGATAGCAGACAGCATGGCTTCATACATGGCAGATCCTGCCAAACCAA
This sequence comes from Neoceratodus forsteri, assembly GCA_016271365.2. Lineage (NCBI taxonomy): Eukaryota > Metazoa > Chordata > Ceratodontiformes > Ceratodontidae > Neoceratodus > Neoceratodus forsteri. The sequence goes on along the minus strand of CM028129.1, from coordinate 889,560,364 downwards.
CCTGGTCGAGTTCTATGACTGGGTAACTAGGCAACTGGACAGGGCCATGCAGTGGATGTCCTGTATCTGGACTTCAGTAAGACATTCTGACTCAGTGCCACATGGAAGGCTGGGAAGGAAGTTAGTAGGCACAGGGGCGGGTGCAAAGCTGGTGAGATGGGTAGGAAACTGGCTGCAGGGAAGGCAACAGAAGATGGTGGTGGGTGGGGAGCTCTCACACCCAAGGGCAGTGACGAGCGGTGTTCCACAGGGCTCGGTGTTGGGACCAGTGTTGTTTGGGATATTCATTGCAGACATATCATGGGACATCAAGAGCAAGATCAGTCTGTTTGCTGATGATACCAAGGTAGGCGCAGTGGTGGATGACCTAGAGGGATGGCAGGGGTTGCAGGATGATCTGGCAAAGCTTGAAACCTGGTCAGACACCTGGCAACTGGGCTTTAATGCCAAAAAGTGCATGGTGCTGCATTTTGGGATGAAGAACCCAAGGAGGAGTTACCAGCTAGGGGGAGTGCAGCTAGCCCAGACAGAGGAGGAGAAGGATCTGGGTGTGCTCATTACAGGGTCAATGAACAACTCGGCACAATGTAGGAAGGCAGCTGCAAAGGCCAACAAAATGCTGGGTTGTATTGCAAGGGGTATATCCTCGAGGAGGGAAGAGGTGATTCTGCCAATGTATAGGTCTTTAGTTAGACCACACCTGGAGTACTGCGTGCAGTACTGGCATCCGTATCTGAAGGGGGACATTAAGTTACTGGAGGGGGTGCAGCGCAGAGCGACAAAGATGATCAAGGGGCTAGGGGACTTATCATACGAGAGGAGGTTGAAGGAGTTGAACATGTACTCATTGGAGGAGAGGAGAGACAGGGGTGACATGATTGAAACCTTTAAATACATGAAAGGAATAAACAAGACAAGTACAGAGGGGCTGTTCAAAGTAAGGGAGGGGAGGGACACCAGGGCCCATGATTTGAGACTGGAGCGAGGAAGGTTCAGGAGGGAAATGAGGAGACACTTTTTTACAGAAAGGGTGGTGGCTGGGTGGAATGCGTTACCTCCTGAAGTGGTATGCAGTAGAACAGTGGACTGCTTCAAATGAGGTTGGGACAGGACAAGGGGGAGGGTTATGAAGGGGAAGGGTGGAAGGGAGGGGCAGCTGCAGAATAAGGGGTGCTAGCTGCACACTCAAGCAGACTTGATAGACCTCTAGGCCTTTATCTGCTGGCAAATTTCATATGCTCATATTGACAGTCTAAACAGGGTTGCCAGAAGTTCCGCCACTACCTCCCTTAGCTCCCTCAGCACCCTGGGGCGTACCCTATCTGGCCCCATAGCCTTATCGACTCATTGCTTCCAGTTCCCTTAGGACCTTTTCCCTTGGAAAAGGACTTGTATCCATTTCCATACTCTTCCTATCCTTACTACTCATTTCTGGCCCATATCCTTCCCCCTCCACTGTAAAGACTGAGCAGAAGTATCTGTTCGATATGTCTGCTTTACGGTTGTCATCCTCTACTCTACACCTGTCCTCCCCTTTCAGTCTCACTATTCCTCTCTTTGTCTTCCTTTTTTCCCTGATGTACCTGTAATAGGTTTTGTCCCCCCCACCACTGATTTCACAATGCATTCCTCCATTTGTGCCTTGGCTTCCCTTACTGCTCTCCCTGCCTCCCTATGTTTCTCCTTGTACCTCTCCCTGTACCCTTCCTCCTGTGTCTTTTTGTACTGCTTGAATGAATTTTTTTTTTTTTTGCTTTAACTTTCTCAGTTTTTAATGAACCCTTGCACTAGTCCTTAGTCTCCTACCTACTAAATAAGCCTCCTATGTGGTCCCCACTGAAGTTCAGGTACAAAATGTCAGCTGCCTGGCTCCAGTCCACCATCTGTGTCACGAAGCTGAAACAATCAATTACATTTGTTTGATATGGACTACCACTCATGAACCCATGTTGATTACAGTCCATAAAGCTGCTTTCCTCTAGTTTGTCCTATCTGTTCTTTTACAATTGGCTGCAGCAACATGCCCACAATTGATGTCAGGCTCACTGGCTTATAATTTCCCAGGGTTTCCCTACCCCTATATTGTGCAAGGAGTGGGCAATGGTCGCCACCCTCCATTCCACTGATATGAGGAGCATGTTGGAGAAGTTGATCTACCCTGATTAGGTCTTATAACAGGGGAATAGGGGGAGGAAGAGAACAGGGGGCAAGTAAAAGGGGGGGGGAAGAGAACAGGAGACAAGTAAGGAGAGATTTTTTATTGACATTGCTTATTACCATTGTGATTCTTTTCTTCAGATGGCACCCAGTCTCCAGCTCCTGTCCTGGGTCTCCTCCTAGTTGTCCCAGTGTCCATGTCAACCAAGGTGCCTTTGTCCACTGACTTACCCCATGGGCAGGGTCCACATTTCCAGCCATACTTTGAGATGAATTACAGGACCACTGGTAATGAGGTCTTGGATGCCCATTGTTCTAGTGTGCCTGGCGGAAGTTGGTGGTGGCGAGCCTGTTTGTCATTCTGCCACCAATGGGATTTTGTCACCATTTTTAACCCACCCACTTTTCTTACTGCCTACTTCCCTCTGTGTGAGCACTACAACACTACTGGGGGGATGCCAGGCAATGTGTGGTTACCCCTTCTGCCAGCAGCCCTTCTGTCATGCCACCACCAGATGCCACTCAGTGAGAGGTACAGCACTAAACCCTCCCACTGGGAGGAAAGCATCCATGCTGACATTGCATCCTCCCTGCTGGCCATTGCTCCTGACATCCTGAACTCAGGATGCAAACCACTTGTTACCACCATCTCAGAGGGTTTCCCTACCATGGTGTACCACAAAGATGGCCCTAGTAAGCAGAGATTAAAGGTAGTTGAGGAGGAACTAAGCCATAATTTAGAAATTAGATTTATGCAGTGAAAGCAAAAGGGAAGCATCTACTGTCCAGGAAGGGAAGAGAGAGAGAGAGAGGATGAATATAATGAACTATGGAGGTTGGGGTGTGGACTGTTCGGAACAAAGTGACAGAATGAATGAATTAAAGAAAGGTGTCCAGTCTTCTCCATAGTGAATTTATAGTCCCAAAAAAATGAAATAGCTGTACTCTGAGAGGAGAGGATAACATAAAAATGAACAAAGTTTGTATGTCGCAAGCTAAATTTGGGGTGCATTTGGATTGCCTGTGGGTTCACTGTGGACTCTCTGGTGTGGTCCTCAACTGATTCCATTCTTTCCTCACTGGCAGGATGCAGAGGGTGGCCTTGGGGGCTTTTTCCTCCAGACCAATGCCCCTGCTGTGTGGGGTCCCACAGGGTTCCATTTTGTCCCCCATGTTATGTATGGTGTATATGCTACCACTTGGAGACATTATAAGATGGAACAGACTAAGTTTTCATTGCTATGCTGATGATACTCAGCTGTACCTGTCTTTTGCACCTGAACAACAGGATACGGTCTCAGTTTTTAATTGGTGCATTGCTGAGGTCCAAGACTGGATGAGTGCCAACTGGCTGAGGTTAAACCTGGATAAAATGGAAGTAATGGTGGTGTGCAGGCTGGTTAAGACACTGGGATTAGGCTTGGAGACTTCCAGCTTCACACCTCTTCTACGGTGAAAAATCTTGGTGTGCTGATACTTGATTCTTAGGTGTCAGCCGTGATCCAGAATGGCTTTTACCATCTTTGAAACATCTCCAGGATTAAACACCTGAACCCCTTGGATGATCTACCATCACTAATCCATGCCTTTATGACATCACGGCTTGATTACTGTAATGCCCTCTATCTAGGGCTATCAGGGGCTCATCTTCGCCACTTACAGCTAGTGCAGAATGTGGCAGCCAGGCTGTTGACTGGCCTTTCTAGGTCATGTCATAGTACACCTGTGCTGCACTCTCTGCACTGGCTCCCTATTAGGTAGCAGATCACCTTCAAGGTCATGTTGCTGACCTATAAAGCCCTACATTGTCTGGGGCCTGGTTACCTGGAAGACGTCCTACAGCCCTACCAGCCATCCTGTCCCCTCTGGTCAGCCAAGGAGTGCCTCCTAGTGATTCCCAGGGTCCATTTGAAGTCATCAGGCTCACAGGCTTTTTCGGTGGTGGTGCCTACCTTGTGGAATTAACTGCCTCGGTCACTCAGAGAGGTCCCCTCCATTAGTGCCTTCAAGAGGGATCTGAACAGCTTTTTATTTACTAAAGCGTTCTCCTTCTTTTAACTTGTTTGTTTATATTTTATGTATTTTATTTTTGTCTGTATTGCTTGTGTATCTGTAAAGTGCCTAGAGTCATAATGAGATAGAGTGCTCTAAAAATTAATAAACTAAACTAATTTACTGTAGCATCATAAAATGGCTTACTAATTCATGACTGAACAAACAATGCAACCATGCAACCAACACAGTAAAGTGCAAAATAACAAACAGTAGCAAACTGGCATAAAGTGCTGAACATAGTATGGGCCAAATGCACAGGTGCTACCCTCACATGGGACGTTATCCCACCTCTAACGAAGTTCTATTTGAGATAACCACTAGGAAATTTGGACCACATTGTTTTTTTTTTTGCTTGTTTTTTCCAATTGTTTAACCAGGTGAGACACACTAAGCAGAAAGCTTGTTTACAGGTGCAACCTGGGAGCACAGGGAAGTTAAGTGACCTTGCTCAAGGTCACTCAGTATGCAAGTGGGGGCTGTAGGATTCAAACCCAGGTCTCCAGATTTGCAGCTCAGAGCCTTAAACCACTGCGCTATACTGACTCCAATTGTGTTGGCACCTAATGCCAATTTGCTGCTGTTTCTTATGTTGCAGTTTACTCCATCAGTTGTACTACTCGTCCTATCCTGAATAGGTTAGCTGCTAAATGTATTTATTTGATTACTTATTTGTTTAGTTATTTATGTTTAAAATTTGGTAATTGGGATAAGCACACTGAGATACAGCTCATTTCCAGGTGTGATGCCGGGAAGGGGATAAGGCAGTGATTTCAGCAGTATTACATGCAGCTACAATACGTTTAGGATGCAACAGACACACTCTGCTCACTTTTTATTATTCTTTACTTCTAAAGCACAGCTACTTCATCTTGTTTGAATACCTGGGTGGGGCTGGCTACCCCGTTGATTCACCACCTGGTCCCACAAGTGTGACATCCGAGTTGTTGTTTTGGATTTGGAATTAGTACTATAATCCACATCCACATACTCAAATGACACAAACATACAAACATATGAATGTGCCAGCAGAAACAGACCACCCTGTCTAAGTCTGCTCAAATGTGCAGCTAGCACCCCTGGTTTGCAGCTGCCCCTCTCCCCCTCCCCTTTGTCATCCCACTGCCACCCCCCGCCTCCCCACCTTCACTCTCCACTGTTCCCTGTCCCATTCCCTTTTGAAGCTGTTCACAGATTTACATGATACCACCCATTCTGGTAGGGCATTCCATTTTGCTACCACCCTCTCTGTGAAATAGTGTCTCCTCATTTCCTTCCTAAATCTTCCCCCCTCCATTCTTAGCCCATACCCCCTGGTGACAATCCCACTCATTAACTTAAAGACCCCATCTGCCCCATCCTTATTGATACCCCTCAGATACTTGAATGTCTCTATCATGTCCCCTCTGTCCCTTCTATCCTCCAGGGTGTACATATTCAGGTCTCCCAGCCTGCTGTCATAGTCTCTCCCCTCCATTCCACGTATCATCTTTGTTGCCCTCCTCTGTACCCCCTCCAGTTGCCTGATATCATACTTTAGGCATGGCCTCCAAAACTGCACACAATACTCTAAATGTGGCCCTACCAGCGACCTGTAGAGGGGCAAGATCACCTCTCTTTGCCTGGATGAAAACCCACTCGCTATGCACCCCAGCATTTTGTTTGCTTTTGCAGCCTCTCTCCAGCACTGGGCAGTGTTGTTCATGGTCCCTGTTATCATTACCCCTAGGTCCTTCTCCTCCTCAGTGATCCTCAGCTTATCCTCTCCAAGCCAGTATTCTCTCCTTGGGTTCTTCATCCCAAAGTGCATAACCTTACACTTCTTTGCATTGAACCCCAGCTGCCACCTCTCTGACCATTCCTCTAGCTTGCTTAGGTCCCCCTGCAGCTGCTTCCATGCCTCCTCTCCATCCACCACTGCTCCGATTTTGGTGTCATCAGTGAACAGACTTATCTTGCTCACCACCTCATGTCCAATGTCTGATATGAAGAGCCCAAACAATACTGTCCCTAACACAGAGCCCTGTGGCACCCCACTCGTCACTGGCCTTAGAGTTGAGGGCTCCCCTCTCACCACCACCCGTTGCAGCCTCCCACTCAGCCAGCTTGTAATCCAGTTCATCATTTTTGCCCCTACCCCTACACCAGTTTGCTTCCCCCAAGCTGCCCATGAGGCACCGAATCAAAGGCCTTGCTGAACTCCAAGTAAAGAACATCCACCGCATGACTCTTATCCAGCTCACCTGTCACCCACTCATAATATTGTATCAGGTTGATTTGACAAGGCTTCCCTGAAATGAACCCATGCTGCCTCACTTCCTGGAGGCCATTGTCCTCCAGGTACGACACCAGTCTTTCCTTTAGTATTGTTTCCATGAGTTTGCACAATATGGAGGTAAGACTCACCAGGCGATAATTACCCGGTTCATCCCTTGGTCTGTTCTTGTGCAATGGTACTACATGTGCCATCCTCCAGTCCAGTGGCACACATCCCGACTCCAGTGAGGTGCTGTACAGATCTGCCAGTAGTTCCGCCAACACCTCCGCCATCTCCCTCAGCACCCTGGGGTGGTTACCATCCAGCCCTGGTGTCTTGTCTACCTTCAGTTCCCTCAGACCCTCTAGGGCTCTACTTGCCTCAGTTCCATCTGTTGCCTCCTCTCCCCTGTCCCCACCCTCCCGGTCCATGGTGGTAGCAGTCCCCCTTTCTTCCATGAACACTGAGTAAAAGCATTCATTCAGTGCTTCTGCCTGCTTCTCACCCCTTTCTGTCCACTTCCAACCCCTTTTTATCCTCACTATTGTCTCCTTGCACTTCCTTTTCCCCCTGATGAATCTGAAAAAGTTTCCCCCCGCCCCCTCCCCCGTTAATTCCCTGTGCTAATCTCAGCTCCCTCTGGGCCTTGGCTTCTCTCACTTTTCTGGTCTCCTCCCTGAACCATCTTGCATACTCCTCCCTGTCCACTTCCTTCCTTGTCCTGCTATACCTCTGGTGCGCCACTCATCTTGATCTCACCACCTCCATTACCTCGCAGTTCAACCAGCATGGTTTTCTTGCTCTGCTCCTCTTACTCTGTGTCTTGGTGCAGGCTTCTGTTGCCTCTGCAATCCCCCCATTTAATAATATCCCATTTCTACTCTGCATCCATCTCCTGCCTCTAGTTTCCCTTTCAGTACTTCCTGCATCCTCCCAAAGTCTGCCCCCCTGAAGTTTACCACCTGAGTAACTGATTTCTCTGGCTCCTCGATGGTAGGATTATTTTCACAGCAACCTCACGTTAAACAGGGTGGTGGATACTAGCTTAGGTCCAATATAGCACACCAAGCTATTAGGAGATTTTTGTAAATGGCATCTATGTGACATTCAGGCTCTGTTGGGGGGCATTGATAACTTGGGAGCATGTACATTCATTGGTCATGGAACCAGCTGATATATATGTGCTGAGCATGAACAGTTAAATTACAGACACACTCAGATACATATACTGTACACCTCAAGACAGCTGCCTAGATAGTTTGCTGCCTTTTTCTTTAAGTTTTTTTTTTTTTTTCATTTTTATGTTTCAGACTTGGAACATCTAAGCCGGTTTTGATCACAGAACCTGTGAATGCCTCCTGAATTATCATCTTGAATAATTCAGCTCCAAATATATGCTTTTTCTTCAAAACTGACTTTTAAAACTTTGCTTCAACCAAGTGATCTCTGAGAATTTTGACTGCCTTTCCAGCTGCTTCAATATACAACTCAGTTTTCCCAAGCAGCAATTATAACTATTTACAAGTGCTAAGGTTTAAAGAACTTCACTCTGCTACTCCCTGGGGCTAATTGCTGTCCTCTTCTCCAATGCAATAAGATTGTTTGCTGCTAATTTTCCAGTAATCTAATTCTTGCTTGTGAAAGAAGAACTGTGCTGAACCTGTAAGTCATTTTCCCAGTAGATACTTTTTACATATATTTCATCCATTTCTGTTATTTTTCCATCTTTACTGGCCTCATAGTAAACACAGTGGGTGCTTCTGATTAACACACTGCTGGTAAGTGCCATTTTAGAATTATAAGGGGTGGTTTATGCCATGGATGAGCCACATAATTCCAGAGTAGAACATGCATGCATTGTGAAAGTTATTTAACAAGGACACAAAGTACATCATCCTGTTCTAAAATGGCACTGCCCACCAGTGTGTAAAGCAGACACAACCAGTGAATTTACTGAAAGGTCAGTATAGATGGAACAGAAAACTAATGTGAACCAGTATTAGAAATGCAGCTTCTGGAGAAAACACAGGCTTGCAGATTCATGGCAGTTCTCCTTTAACAGCTTTTTAGCCAGTTTTGTTTGCATGGTGCCACCCTCCAGCTGTCCCATCTGGTCAGAACTGGGGCCCCAGTATTCTTATCTGGCACTGAGAAGCTAGTGCAGTATTGAGGATTACTTGCTGGTTTAGCTGAAGAATACTGTTTGTTGTGATGCACTGTTCTACTAATCCGAGAGAATTGCGGGCAACTGCTTGAACTAAGACATTGGTCTATGAACCATTACTTTCCAGTGAGACTCCAACCTGCTAACTTTTGTGTTTGCCATTAAGTCTTAGATTTGTGTGTCTCACTAGGACATCTCTCTGCCTCTAGCACTCCAAACTATGGGATACTTTAGCAAGACACTGACCTGTAGACCCCTCCCAGAACCTATGTCTGTAGGCTCCCCCTTCCTGCCACCAAGACTTTGCAAGCTCCCCTCTAGCACCATGACTCAAAGATCACCAAACAGTAATCACTGACCTACAGGACTCTCCCACCCCCACTGGGATGATAACCAACTACCCTCCACCAACCAGGACTAATGTTGCTGCACCTTAGGATGCAACAGACAAACTCTGCTCATTTTTACGTTTGCTTGCACGAATGTGCAAGAAACATAGTGCTATCATCTGAGTTTTCGGAGGTGTGGCAGCCCTCTTCCAATTCAGGCAGTGTGTTTGCAGGCATGGCCACAGTTCTCCAATGCCTGCTCGAGCTGTCTATGACAGCTCCAAAGTGCAGTGGAGTACAGTTGAAAGGGGAGCTATGCTTCAGTGAGCAGCGATAAGATATCACCTGCTCATGCGCGCTCCCCTTACACACACACACACACACACACACACACACACACACACACACATATGCATACTGCGTTGCCCCCCCGCACCACACTGTATAGCCGGGGGTGCCCAATCCTCCATCGGCTGTGCTGTGCCCCCCCAAAAGCCTTCCACATGCCACGCTGTGTGCCCACCCCAGCATGGCAACTCATCGTATAGCCAGTGGGGGTGCCCAATCCCCCTTCGGCTCCACTGTCCTCCCCCCCGAGAGTACAGGGTGCCACTCTGGGAGCCCACCCCAGCGTGGTAACAGATGCTATGGCCGACGGGGGTGCCCAATCCTCCGTCGGCTCCATGCCCCACAACCAGCCATCCTTGTGCCATGCTGGGAGCCCACCCCAGCGTGGCAAACATCCAGCGTCGTCATTTAAAGAAAAAAAAACTGCAAATAAAAACTGTCCCTCGGCGCTTCTCCCTGCCCCCACAACCGCACCCACCTGTGCACCCTGCCTCCCACACCCCTCACCCCATACTTACCTCCGGACCTCGGCGCGATGATCTTCGGTGGACCAGGAACACGTCTGCACTCTTCAAAGCCGACCGCGAACTGAGGAAATGCCGGTAAGCTGTGTAATGGGATAGATAAGGTTTTTTCAACTTTGCTGCATATCTCAAGCATTTTTTGGAATTTTTGCACCAAATTTTCAACATGGGGTTTTTGGGACCCCTTCTCATGAATGTTGTTACTGTCATGGCGTTATTCAGGCCAGAAGGGTGATTTCGCAGTCACTGCGTGAAATCACCTTTTGGGACTGATTAATGAAATGACACTGCCAGTGTTCGTAAGGTGGGCTCTCAAGAAGCCTATTTTTTAAATTTGGTTGAAAAATTCCCCAAAAATGACTGTTTTATGAGCATGCGTTGCGCAGTTCCTACGCACGCTCGTAAGTTCGCGAATTTTCAATATTTTCACTCCAGATTTTCAACATTGCCATTTTACCACACCTCCTTATGAGCAGTACAGCTGTCATTTTTCACATCTTGCCCAAAATGTGTTTCCGCGCATGTAGCGCACAATGGCGCAGTCGGTGTGCGAAATCAATGTATGGGACACATTAAGAAAATCACAGTGACACTGTTCATGAGCAGAGGTCTTAAAATGGCTATGTTGAAATTTAGTGAAAAATCCTAAAATGACTGTTTTACGGCGTGTGTTAGCGAGTTCCTACATGTCGTTAAGGTTTGTAATTTTCAATATTGTCAATCCAAATTTTCAACATTACCATTTTATTACACTTTCTTATGAGCAGTACAGCTGTCATTTGTCATATCTTGCCCAAAACATGTTTCCGCCCATGTTGTGCACAATGGCGCAGTCGGTGTGTAAAATCAATGTATGGGACACATTAAGAAAATCACAGTGACACTGTTCGCGTGCAGAGCTCTTAAAATGGTTATGTTGAAAATTTGGTGAAAAAATTCCTAAAAGTGACTGTTTTGCTAGCGTGCATTGTGCAGTTCCTACGCACCCTCGTAAGTTTGCGAATTTTCAATATTTTCACTTCAGATTTTCAACATTGCCATTTTATTACACTTCCTTATGAACAGTACAGCTGTCATTTTTCACATGTCACCCAAAATGTGTTTTCGCACATGTAGTGCACAATGGTGCAGTCAGTGTGCGAAAGCAATGTTTGGGACAGATTAAGAAAATCACAGTTACACTGTACATGAGCAGAGGTCTTAAAATGGCTATGTTGAAAATTTGGTGACAAAAGTCCATAAAATGACTGTGTTACGAGTCAGCATTGAGCAGTTTCCACGCACCCTCGTAAGTGCATGACTTTGTAATATTTTCAGTCCAGATTTTCACCAGTGGCATTTTTCCACACTTCCTTATGAACAGTACAGCTGTCATTTTTCACAACATGACCAAAATGTGTTTTCACACTTTCAGCGCAGAGATGCGTGGTCGCTGTGGGAAATCATTGTTCGGGACAGATAAAGAAAATCACAGTGACACTGTTCATGATTGGAGGTCCCAAAATGCCCTTGTTGACAATCTGCTGTAAAAAATCCCCAAATTAATTACATTACGGGTGTGCGTTGCACAGTTTCTATGCATGCTCGTGACTTCACCAGTTTTTTTTATATTTTTACTGCAGATTTGCAACATTGCCATTTTTTACACTTCCCCATGAACAGTACAGCTGTCATTTTTTACATCCTGCTCGGAATGTTTTTGCACCTGTGGTGCTAAATGCCGTAGTAGCTGTGCATAAGCAGCTTCATTAACAAACTGATATTGCCACTGTTCGCGAGGTAGGGTCACAAAAAACCATGTTGAAAATTTGGAGTGAAAATACCAACGAATGCCTGAGTGTTAGGCTTCCGACCATAACGCCCCACCCTATAGAGAATGACAGGCATCAGGGGGTGTGACTTGGGATTCTTGCCTGTAATGCTCATACCATTCCACACCCTGCAGCCAGTGAGAGGCATTGAGGTATGCCTTGGACTCTTCGGCCCCAAAGTTCACCCCATTCTCCTATACTGCACCCATCTCACCGTATTTCCTGATGGAATGGGGTGCGCATAAGGGCTAAAGACCCCAAGGCACACCGTGACACTTGTCAGTGTCTGCAGGGTGGGGTGTGGTAAAATGGCATGGCTGTTATGCCTGACGACCCAAAGGCACACCCCAATGCCTGTCACTCTCTTCAGGGTGGTGGTGGGGTTGGCTTCAGTTCAATACTTCACTGCCATTCCTATTATGCAGCTCTGTAACTTCTACACTACCACTGCCAATGCCAGCAAGCAAACATTCGGCATTGACAAATGCTTGTTAATTATTCACTACTGCTAAAGCGCAGCTACTTCATCTTGTTTGGACACCTGCATGGCTCAGTTGGCAGCCCCTCCACCTCTGGATCACAAGTTTACAAGTTCTAGTCCCACATCAGCATGGGCCTCATGCCTTAAATGCTGGCACTCAAGTGCAGTATTGGAGCGTGCTATATTGTTGGATGAGACATTAAACCAAGGACCCTTCTATCTACCTCTGGTGCTGTCCAGGTGGAAGTAAAAGAATCCAAGGCACTTTTTACAAGAGATGGGGACTTTCCTCAGTATCCTGCTCAATATCCTCCTTGACACAGAACAGGTTCATGCAATTGTCCAAGAGTGATGTGTGAAATGGCTACCACTACACATTCAGTCACTTCATTACCATTCTAGTATTCCCTGTAAAGTGCTTTAGGATACAATGTGTATGAAAATTGCTTTATAAATACTGATTATTCTTCTTCTGCATCCTCTTTCTCAATCCACTATTGCCCTCAACCAAAATCTCCAAATGCTGTGCTTAACTTTTTATGCAAGACATGTCCCAACCTGCTGAATCATTGGGGCATGGTTTAGGCATGGTACAGTATGGCCACTTGAGTTCATCGCTCCATTCCAACCCTGGCTAAAAACATATGTTTTTGCACAGTAGCTGTCTGTAGTAATTGTGATTTTAATAGACAGGTGTAGCGGACCATGCCAGCTTTCAAAGACTGAAGCTGTGGAGAAGCTTCTGATGCTCGAATCACAGATAGAGTGAGCAGACCCTGTGGGGAGCAGCCACAAAGCACTCACACTATTGGCCTAGTAAATCACTGAACCCGGCAATAAAGAACAGGCACAGTAACAAAAGAGAGGTACCAAGCTATATAGATCATTGGTAGCCCACTGCAAACCTTTGACAGCAGAGTTACAAACTAACAGCACAGCGCTGTTCGGGATCAAACTTAAAGAAGCAGGAATTTATCAGCACTCCGAATTCATCTTTCAGATCCTCATGGTCCCACCACAAGAGCCTAGTGCACAAATCAAATAGCATGGCAGGGAAGGATCAAGGGGCACCATCTAGCCCAAATCCAGGCTCACTTGGCTACATAACACAAATGCTAGAGTCTCTTGTTGCTGACATGTCAGGACTCAAAGCATCCACGTTAAGCACCATGGAAGATGTTTGTGAGTTAAAAGACAGGATGCATGCCAGCAAGCAAAGAGTGAAAGACCTGGAGACTCTGCAGCACAGAACTTTTCAAAGTTTGGATGAACATGACAGGAAGCTGGAGAAATTATGGAAGTGAGAAAAGGATCAAGAAATTCAGAGGTTCTATGTGATAACAGCGACCGCGTAATAATGATTGCCGTTTGGGTGAGTCTACGTCACCGAAAATGAATTTCGGCAATATAGACTCCCGGCGAACATCAAGATGGTGCCAGAGACTTACATTTTATTTTTTTATGCAGGGGGCTGAGCTCCCACACACACACACACACCCCCACTAAAGGATTCTCAACTCCAGAAGGGTGCATGTCGGAGGGGGTGCAAAACTAAAAAAAAAAAAAAAAAAAAACCCACGACCCTGCACAAAAAACAAGCACACCCAGAACCAAACCCTGCACCCTCCTAACCCCAGTCTGCCACCAACCCACCACACCACACAGTCAGCTCAGCAGCCCACTGCCACACTATGCCCCACAAACCCTCCCTCCTTTTCTGCCCATCGCACGGTGTGGTCCCTCCCCACTGCACCCCAAGTGCATGTATACATAGACATCCATCATGCTATAGTCCTAAACCCCTATCCTGTCACCCTTCCCTGCCCGGTAGCCCTGTGTAAAGGCACCGCAATTGAGTCACCCTTTTTGAAAGTGTTCAATCGCGGTCACCTAATACAAGGGATCCCAAATCAGGTGTGCCAGAATAATATTAGGATTCTGGGTGCCCCCAAGAAAGCAGAAGAGGTGAATATGGAGTGCTTTTTAAAGGACCTCTTCCCACAGATTCTGGGTCCCAGATGGCAAGGAGAGGTGGACTTGGCCTACAATACAAGGGATCCTTACGCCCCTGCTGGTACCAACCTCTTCCAATTATTGCGTATTTGTTATGATACTCCATTGAAGTGAGACTCCTTCAGGTGGCCAGAGAGATGGGCGATCTATACTGGAGAGGGGCCAGAATATAATTGTGTCAAGACTATTCACAGGAAGTGGTACAGAAGTGGAAAGCATACAATCCTATCAAAGTCGCTCTAAGGGAAGCTGACATTTGGTACTGTTTCCGAGGCCTCACAAATCTCAGTGTAAGTAACTATGGCATGGACTTTGAGGGCTGCTCTCCCCACAAGGTAGTCTCATAGGTGCAGCATCAATGGCCTGACTTGAAAATGTGGATTCAAAGTCCCAAAAGACTATGGCACATGCATAGTCAGACCCTGGATGGTAATAGGAACCCTGAAGCCAATTGAGGTGGCACAGGGGACAGAACACAGCAACCTACACAGGGACGCACGATAGCAGCCCCCATCAGAAACATCCCAACACAGAGCATCCTGGAGGTGAAATTGACCCAGGACCCAGGCCAGAGGGGCACAGGACCAAAGGCAGCATGGATTCACAGCAGGAAGGTCATGCTAGACAAATCTGATAGATTTCTTTGATTGGGTGACCAAAGTAGTAGATCAGGGAGGGGCTGTGAACATGGCCTACCTAGACTTTAGCAAGGCATTTGACACAGTCCCACACAAAAGATTAATATACAAGTTAGCCAGCCTGGGAGTGGGTCCCAAGATGACAGCCTGGGTAAAGAATTGGCTGGAGAATAGGACAGAGAGAGTAATAGTAAATGGAGTCCACTCTGAAGAAAGGGGGGTTACTAGTGGGGTACCGCAGGTTCAGTATTAGGACCGGTCCTCTTCAATGTCTTTATAAGCGACATTGCAGAGGGACTGGAAGGAAAAGTATGTCTCTTTGCAGATGACACGAAGATCTGCAACAGAGTTGATGCACAAGGTGGGGTGGAAAGGATGAGAAGGGACTTGGCAAGGTTAGAGGAATGGTCAAATGTTGGCAGCTTAGATTCAATGCTAAGAAGTGCAGGTAATGCACCTGGGAAACAAAAACCCAGGGAAGAGTACACAATGGGGGTGAGATACTAACAACAACAAAATGGAAAGGGACCTGGGGGTAGTTATATCAGATGACCTAAAAGGTGGGCAAGCAATGTGAGAGGGCAGCAAGGGAGAACTGAGGGATACTGGGATGCATAGGGAGAGGCATCACCAGTAGAAAACAGGAAGTTATTATCCCTCTGTACAGACAGCTGGTGAGACCCCATCTGAGTACTGCATGCAGTTCTGAGATCCAGTCTCCGCAAAGACATAGACAGGATGGAAGCTGTCCAGAGGAGGGCAACTAAAATGGTGCAGGGTCCTCACGGAAGACATATGAAGAAGAGACTTAAGGGACTTAATATGTATAGCCTCGAAGAAGAGGAGGGAGGGGGACATGATAGAAACTTTCAAGTACCTCAAGGGAATCAACAAAGTCCAAGAGGGTAGCATCTTTCAAAAAAGAGGTGTGCAAGAACAAGGGGACACAATTTGAAGATGGGGCGCTCAGAGGTAATTTAAGTAAGTATTTTTTCACAGAGAGGGTTGTGGATGCATGGAACGGTCTTCCGGAGGAGGTTGTGGAGTCAAAAACAGTGGTGGAATTCAAGCATGCATGGGACAGTCATAAGGCAATTCTACGGGGTGTGGGTAGGAAGAAGTAGGCTGCTGGTTAACTAGGATCTGCAGTTTATCCATTAGGTAGGGAAATGGGCAGACTGGGTAGGCCAAGCGGTCCTTATCTGCTGTCAAATTCTATGTTTCTATGTTTCTATGAGGAGTCAGAGGCAGAAATAAGCAATGTACTCCAGCACAACAAAGACAGCGGCAGAGATCATGGAGTTGGTCTCTGAGGTTGCAGCAATTTGTGACTGATATCTCCTCACTGCTGGCAAAATATCCCCGAGACAGACTGGCAAATGTTAATGATCCAGATCTACATAAGAACTTAGAGCCTAAGCCTGATGAGAAACTAGCCTCCCCTATCCATGATTGGGCAGATGCGTCCACCAACACTGCAGATATGGACACAATTGAAAAAGACTAACAACCGCTGCAACTGGGACATCATATCTTCATGGAGGTGACAGCTGCCCAGCAGAACTCCTTGAAGGAGGTTACTGAGCAATCCCCGAGCTTGCCTTGATACCGGGGTAGGTAATCAGTTACATGTTACATTTTTATATGCTTGGGGATTTGTATTCATTGTTGTAAGTCTCTACAGTGCATACCAGATTGGGTGGGATATGTACAAAGGGTGGCAACGAGAGAACATACAGTAACAGAGGTATGGGCAATGCCTTAACTGGAGAGTGCAGACCATGCTACTTAGAACCTCAAGAAACTTTAAACAATGTGCATATAAAATGTAAATATGGGTTCCCTGAATGAAAAACACAAAGTCTTCAATTTATGGAAGTGCTACTAGAAGAGGAACATAGCAAGCATGTCAGTGAAGCAAGAATACCACGGATCATAAGTGGGTGACTATTACACATGATCTGCACTCTCTGGAGCACCTTTAGTGAGAGGAGTACTCTCTTAACACTGTATATTTTATAGGGACATAGAAATATAAGGCAGCATCCAACCACAGTAAATTTCTCCGAGCACGTTGCTCAAGGGTATATGGAAGTGTGGATGAAGTCATGCCCCCCAAGACAGCTTTAGGGACTGCAGCACAAGGTTGCTGAGTGCAGAGTTGTACGTGCATGCCACCTCTGATAGAAATGATAAGTAACTCACCAATACAGCCCCTCTGGATACATTAAACCCCACTACACCAGAGGCAAATTTGGACGATGGGCAAGAATTCTCTCCCTTGATATCAGGGGCAAGACAAACAGCTTGGGAAGAAGGCACCCCCATCCCAACCCCACGGTAGGTGGGGGGAGGCAAGGCTACTGCACTCAGTATAGGGGCAGTTGCAACACTCACCTCCCACAGATAGCTGGTCTCTGTCATTTGTTATTTCTCACATACAGTGATAGTCGCTAGGACCAAGCCCAATTATGCAGAATTCTGCAATAGAGTTACTGCAGGGAACAATGCAATTTCAGTGGGAGTTAATCCCTTCTGTCATGCAGGGAAACTGTGATACTACGCTTGATCCTAGCGGGCTTCACTGTATACAGACCAATAGAGCTCTATCATAACTCTGCTGTGACTACAACATACATGTTGGAAGTCAATGTCAGAACATGTGATGATAGACACCATCCTCTTTACATGGAGACCAATAAAACCAATCAGCCTATGGATATTGTAAGACCCTTTATCTGGACCATCTTGCATGCTGTTTCAGCAAGTTCTGCTACTACAGACACATCCAGGTATACAGTACGGACAGCACTACCGTACTACCACTAAGGACAGGGGCTGAAACGGACAACCTTTAAGTTGTCTGCTAAACTCCCTCATTGTGTGCTGGTGTGGTGAGGTTTGGAAGACCTAACTTCTCTTCCTTCTTGCTTACACAATCAGTGTTTTAGTGTAACCACATTAGGGTAACTCCTAATTGTTTCTGTTGTGAGAACATACTCAATCCAGTATATAACTGTTGTTTGTTTGTTGTTATTGAAATAGTTGCTGTTATCGAAACATAGTATAGCCAGTTTTGTTGCTTAGGTTGTAATATTTGCAGTTAATATCCTTTCTGCAACCCTAACCTCCACTAGCAGAGGCTAGTTCAAGCTACAGGACTGTCTCCAGGGAAGGAAACTTAGAGGTTATCCTTTGGCAGAAACCCCTCACTTTCCCTGTTCCATAACATCCAGAGAGTAAGTACACTTTGACCTCTCAGCTTTTTGGACACAAAAGCAGGTAAAGCTTAACACCAACCCCACATATTAAAAATTGTAATCTGAACTCAATAGGACCCACAGTCACAGACCTGTCAGGCAGAGTGGCACTGAGAACAGGAAGAATGGCAGATGCCAAGCAAGGAGAAGTAAGAAGTGTGTCCTGGAGCATAAAATGGCTTACTCATCCTGTAAAATGCAACAATGTTATGCAGCATTTGAAATCATTCAATATGGATGTTGCCTTACTCCAGGAAACACACCTCAAAGGCAAGAGCATACAATGGCTCCATAAGAACTGGATGGGGCAGATCTTTCGCAGCTCCTCTTCATCAAAATCAAAAGGAGTGGCCATATTACTATATAGGTCACTCCTGTAGACAGTGGAAAAAATAAAAGCAGATAGGCAAGGGATGAGGGTAGTGATACTCATCTCATTTCCTCGTGCAAAAGTAGTACTCGATAACCTCTATGCACCCAGTAACAATGATGTGAATTTATTTTCCCAGCTAAATCAAGCCATAGCCGAAGTCACAGGAGATGATACTGTCATCCCACTGCTTATAGGAGGGGACTTCAGTCTAGCACCAGATATCTTCCTGGACAGATCACAGATAACTCCAGGTACTCACCCCAGAGCACGAGCAACCCTAGAAGCCATGAGGTACAAATGGGGTCTGGTAGGCATATGGGGCAGGGACAATCCTACAGGGAGGGACTACACTTTCTATTCAGCTGTTCAAGACACACACAGTCATATAGACTACTGGCTAGTAGATGGGGTGGTGGCTTAGGGAAGGTTCAACCATACAATAGATTCGATCCTAATTTCAGATCATGCCCCGATAGGTATTTCCTTCTCTCCACCGGTCGAACAGAGCAGGTCTCCATGATGGTGATGTAATCCTCTCCTCCTACAAGACTCTGAGTTTTGCACCTGGATTAGGTCGGAGGTTAAATAATTCTTTCAGATCAATAATAATGGAGAAGTCTCTGCAGTAACATTGTGGGAAGTCTTCAAAGCATTCACCAGGGGACGTATTATATCCTATACTGCCGTGCAAAATAAGAAAAGGGACAAGGAGCTCCAAAAGTTAAAACAAATGCTATGAGCCATGAAAACTCAGTTTAAAGCCTCCCACCCCACCTACCCCCACTAGGCCTAACTATTTTCAGAGTGGCAGATGCTGCACACCACACCAGATATACATTTTGGAAATTTGGAGGAAAAAAGTGGTAAGCTACTAGCATATCATCTCTGGAAACAAAAAGCAAATTCACAAATTATGGCACTCACAAACACTGGGGGGCAAATTGTCATGAGCCCAAAGGAAATAAATACAGTAATGAGGCAGTACTACCAACTTCTATATTCCTCATAAGTGAGTGGAACTCCATGCAGCCTGCTGGTTCACACATTTGTTCAAGACACCCCTACCCCCCCCCCCACCTAGGCCGTGAGCTCAGTCAAGAGTTGGACAAACCTCTCTCAGCCGATGAACTTCAGACAGCCCTGAAACAGTTAGCCCAAGGTAAAACACCTGGTGCGGATGGTATCACGGTTGAATTGTATCAGCACTTGATACCTATTATAATACACCCCCTACTGGCAGCCTTGCAGAAAGCAAAATCAAAAGGCACTCTGCTACCAACTATGAACAAAGCGGTGATTACGTTACTGCCCCAAAAATCCTCGGACCCACTGGATTGTGCCAATTTCAGATGATTCTCATTGCTATCCAAGGACACTGAAGCTGTGGCCAAAGCCTTAGCTAACAGACTAGAAAGACTACTCCTTGCTATAATCCACTCTTCGCAGGTGGGATTCTGCAAAGGAAGAACAGGTGCCTACAATCTCCGCATGGTATTGAACCTCAAATGGCATGCTGCACAATCTGCTACCCCCATGGTGGCCATGGCAGTTGATTTTCGCAAAGCCTTCAACTCAGTAGAGTGGGATTATTTACACTCCATGCTGGAGATTTATGGGTTTGGGTCATACTTCCGCAGCTGGATAGTAACCCTTCTGTAGTTCACCTACAGCTACCATCCTGACCAACCGCACCATACTTGCCCCCTTCAACCTTCTTAGATGAATGTAGCAAAGCTGCACACTAGCCCCCTTACTCTTTTTAGTGGCATTGGACCCACTCACCCAATGATTATTAGCAATGCAAAAGGTGCAAGGTATACCGGTCCAGGGCAAGTCCGATCTAGTTAATACATATGCAGATGACCGACTCCTCACCATTATTAATCCAGCGCCGTCATTACCACCCATAATGACTATATTGGGTTAATTTGCAATGACCTCAGGGTTAGTGGAGCACTGAAATAAAACAATTTTTCACCACTGAACCTGTCGTGTACTGAAGAATGTATCAATGGCACGCAGATGGTATGGCCACCCAATGGTTTTCTATACCATGGGGTACAGATTACCACAAAATGGAAAGACCTGGTGGGGGCTAACTTCTTACCACTTCTTACCTCCCTAGAGCCAGAAATTAAAAGATAGCTAAAGCTTTGCTTGTCTCTTAAGGGCATGGTGAAGGCCATATGCATGTTTGTATTGCCCAGATTCTCTTACCTATTCTCTAACCTCCCTACTGAGGTCCCAAATAAGATCTTCAACAAAATATACAATATAAACTTCTAGCCACCTTATTATGGGAAGGGAAGGCACTGAGTGCACTGGTCCAGAGGAGGATGAGAACTACTATGGTTTCAAGGCTATCTATGGGCCTATAGGATGGCACAAGCCACAAAGTGGTTCCTCCCCCAGCAGAGACACACCCACCTGGGTCCCTTTTGAAGCCAATCTGTCCAGTGTCCCCTGGCTGGGCCTGTTGTTAGGTACCAAGACAAAAATCAGGCCCAACAGTAGACCCCATTATACTTGAGACTCAGAAAACCTGGAACAGGTGCATGAGAGAGTCCAGAAGCCTGGAAACAGCAAGGGGACCACCAGTTAGGTATATGTATCTATGAAATAATCCTGACATTCAGATTGGGGGCACAATAATAGCATGGAAAACCTGGGAGCAAGTGGGTATATAAAATATTGTTGACTTGCCTGTCTCTGACACAGAAACCTTGCTATCATTTTAGCAAGTGCAGGACAAATTTGGCCTACCCAGACAGGACTTCTGGAAATTCTTGCAAATCAGAGGTGCCATTTCCGCCCTTAGATGGAAAACCTTCACAGTAAAAGAATGGGAATGGCTGCAAGGCCTACACAGACCGAATAAATCCAAAGGCCTTGCAGGATGGATATATTGAATAATCAGAATGCACTTCCCAACTCCACAGACAAATGTAGACCTAGCTGGGAACAGGAATTACAAATGGACATTGCTATAAACACCTGAGGTCAATGTTTTAAAAATGCTCATGTGGCATATCATGACACGAAGGGTCAGCTAATTCAGCTAAAATCCTACTAAGATGGTACCGTACCTCTGACTTCTTACATAATAGAGGTTTACTGCCACACTCTAAATGCTAGAGGTATCACACCATTGATGCCAATATCCTTCACATAATCTGGAAATGCCCGAATCTTAAACCCTTCTGGTCGAGTATCCTAGCAGACTGTTCCAAGATTCTAGGCTTCCAGCTCCCACATCTCCCAGCTCTCATACTGTTGCGTGATACTTCCAAACTTCCGAGAGGCACAACACAGAAGGGGAAACTTCTTGCAGGCTGCACTGATGGAGGCCAAACACTGTGTCCTCATGAAATGGAGACCACCTACACCCGCATCTATTATCACCTGGCACACAGCACTGGCAAAGATTGCAGTCTTCAAAAGGCTCACATACTTTACCTATGGACGCCTTCAGGCCTACTTTAAGAAATGGGACAAATACCTACATTCACACCTTTGCTCAGTGCCAATACCTCCCCCTCAAACCCTCCTGAGTAGACACAAGTTATGATAATTTAATCCACCCCACCCCCACACTCCTATTCCCTCCTTCCTCTAAGGGATGGTCGGGTGATTAGGTATGTATGGTCATACTTAAAACAATTGTGCATGTAATAATATACATACATAAGGTTCTATACCTAATGGAGGATTAGTCTACTTGAATACTAGAATGCCAGAATGTGGTATAGGTAATATTTTGTATGCAGACTAGTTTTATGAACTATTGTTATTGTTATGATTGGACATTTACTGTTATACATGGCAGCAAAATGTTGCAGGTTGGCCTAATATGGTTATATGTTATATGTCTTCAATCAATCAATCAATCAATCACTTTATTTAACCAGGAATAAACACCATTGAGCAAGCTCATTTTCAAGGTGGTCCTGGGCATTAATACAATACAGTAAACTTCATAAGATTACAATTACGGTGGACAGCTGTGAAAAAAAAAAATAATAATTGTGAAGGTGCTGGTCAATATGGGCCTATACATACCGGTCAACATAATTAACATGCAAAGGTACATAATGATAAGCTTTACTGGAATGAGAAGAATCAACAATCCCATATAGTCTCTGCTAAGTAAGAGCTCATACCTAAATGATAAAAAATAAGGAGGTATTAAGGAGTAGGGAAGAAATTGGGGTGAAAGAGTAGGCAGCCAAGAGGGAGGCCAGAATAGGTAAGAGGTAGAGAATAGGCAGGGCCATCTCGGATTAAGGGAACTAGGCTTGTAGGTCCTAGGTTCTGTTGTTAGGAATGTGGGGTGGATGAGATACCTAGGCATAGGATTTGAGAGTGGCACCTGGGGCTTAGGGGTCATAGGCATCTGAAACAGTTGCATGATTGCATGTCTTAAAATCAATAAAATTTTATACCTTAATAAAAACTTGCTGAATCATTTGTATCTGCACACTGTATCACCTACCTAATCAAACTGGTATTCATTAATCTCATTCCTTGTATAATGGTACTGCTATACTGTATCTGCCTAGTTAGTCATTCCTAGTTCTGTTTTTGCTTGGCTAGCCCTCCTAGTGCTTAGTTTAATTGTATTTTCCTTGCACTATTATAACTTAGTTTTCCATTCTGACCTGTTTAATTTAGATGTTATTACTGTACTCTTATGAATTAATTAGTTTACATTACTATACTTGCTTGTACTAGTGGATTTTTCAGTCACATCTGTGCTAGTAATTTGGTTGCCAAACCACTTCCTGGTATCTACAATTAAATGCGTTTTATCTGTGTTGACTACTAAACTCATCAAACAGGGGTTCTCATGCCAGTCCTGTCAGCTAGCTGCCATAACTTGCAACCTTCACTAGTCCTCACCAGTTTTTGCTGACTATGCTTCACCCCCTTTTCCTTTTCATTTTGCCCCTTCTATCCCTTCTACTGCTTCACTCACTCCCCCTAATCTTTCCCTCTATTTTACTCCACATCTCCCCCACCATATCCTATCCTGCCTCTCCCCACCTTTCTTTCCCCTCCCCTTCCTCATTCACACTGGTCTCCTCTCCTCCCCTTCTATCTTTCTCAATGCTCTCCTGTGATTGTTCCCCCTGACCCCACTCACACCTCCATTCTTGCCCTGTACTTGTTTGTAGGTGCAGGTCTTGCACCCTTATGCTCCTCACAACCCTCTGCTACTACTGTCAGGTGATATGGAACTAAACCATGGTCCCCTTCTTCCAATCCCCACCCTTCCCAAAGGTCTGAGAGTTTTTCATAAAAATGTCAGGTGTCTAGTCTCCAAACTTTACCAACTAAGGCTGTGGGCCAACCGCTACAATCCTGATGTCCAGATCACTACAGAAGCAAGGCACTCCCACAAATCAGTGATGCAGAAGTTGGACTCTCATTACACGGTTCATAGCTAGGGCCAAGGAAACATGATGGTGGATGTCATATATATATATATATATATATATATATATATATATATATATATATATATATATATATATATATACCACAGTCTTAACTATACTGTCATGTATAATTTTACCATCCCCATTTTCCATGAACTCCTCCTTTGTTGACTCTCTTATACCCGCATATATCCCATTATCATTAGTAGCATTTACTCCTGCCTCAAATCTAAGTCTGACTCTTGCATGTTATCCTTACAGCCATTTACTTCCTCTCAGCTTCAGGAACATTCTTAATCCTGGGAGAGCTAAATATCAATTGGCCTTCCCCCTTTGCAAAAATGTCATTCACCAAATTAAGTCCTTCAATACCAGACAGCTCATTACCAAGCCCGCCGATCTCAATGCCAGCACCACAAATCCCTCCCTTACTGACTGAGCTCATACCTGCACTGCATTATTTCCACAGGCACTCTAACAGATTCTTTCAGTGATCATTTCATGGTCTTCTGCATCTGTAAGATCTAACACACTACAGCCCCACCAAAGTTTGTCTGGTCTAGATTGTTCACGTCTCTGGACCTCCCTTTCCTGCAAGACAATCTTCGAGCCACTGACTGGTCACCACTTATGTTATAAACACATTTAGATGCTCTAATATCTTTTATAGTCAAATTCATTACGACATGGGACAAATCGGTCTCTCTCAGGAGGTTTCATATCCATGAGACCTACCTTTTCTGGATCTCTACAAACATCATTGACCTGATCAAAACTTACAGTTCTACCTGGAATCTCCACAACAACTTGGGCTCTCCTGAGGACTGGTTGAGATACAAACAACTGTATAATTTTATCTCTTAGGCCACCATGGAGGCCAAATCAATTTATTTCACCTACAACTTTCAGAACAATATTAAATCCCTGTAGTAGGTCATTTACTTCCTTTTCAGTCTTTCCACACACAGTCTATGGTCCCCATCCACAAACAAGGAAATTCAAATATCTCTGACCCAACTGAGGCTGCCAGTACTGTACCTTTTAACAATTTCTTCATATCCTGTGCCTTCTCCCTACGTCTTTCCCCCCTCCATTTTCCCCTTATGCCTGCCTTGTTTCCCCCATGTACCCACTCTCCCCAACCCTCTACCCCAGCATATTTTTTCCTTCCCTCTGGTCTCCTCTGAGACCACGTTCACTGCCGTACCCTTCTGAATTCTTTTAAGGGGTGCAGCCATGATGAATGGGATACTAATCTCCTTCATTTATCTACACTGGCCATGACTGCCCCTCTTGCCTCCCTTTTTGATCTTTCTTTCCAACTTGGGTTCATCCCTGAGTCCTGGAAGCAGGCTAAAGTTCTTTCCCTACTTAAAGGGGGTAACTATTCCTCCCAAGGTAATTATAGACCCAGCTTCCTTCTCCCTGCCCTGGCATAGGTTCAGAAGAAACTTTTTCTCTTTCAGCAGTCCATCCACATTTACTAACTTACTTTATTTTCTACTATCCCTTCTGGCTTTCAGAAACACCATTCCATCATTTTCTGCCCCCTCTGGATTACTGACAGTGTGCTAAAAGTAATGGACCAGGGCCTGTTCACCATGTCCATCTTCATAGATATACCAAAGGCCATTGATATTGTGTCCCACCTCTTCATTTGGATACTTTATATACAGTGAGCACATTAAACATGGAGACTGGGTGGCTCCACTCCTACAATACCTTTTGATCTGATTCCAATCAGTCCAGGTTTGTGAGCTCTATCCACCCCCTTGCTCATCAAGACTAGAATTCCCCAGGGCTCCATCCCTTGCCATATCCTTTTCTCCATCTTCTTAAACAACGTCCAGTTCACCTATGTCTCCTCACACATACCCATGTATGCAGATGAGACAGTTCTATGTGCTTCTGGTGCTTCATCCCTGATCTGAAATCATCACCCCACTATGACTTTGACAATGTCCAATGCTGGTTCTGCCCAAACCAGTTCTCACTAAATGCCAAAAAGTATTTTTTGATCTGTATTCTGACCTCAGTCCTGGTGTTATGTACCTGCACAATTGTATCGGCTATCTTGAAAATTTTAACTACGTTTTTTAACGAATAAATGCCAAAAATCAGTCTCCCTGACTTTATGCACTAGGCAATGACTAGCAAAGCTCCAGCATATACCCTGATGATTCCTGTGTAGGACTAAACACAGATCTGTACCCCCTGTTTTAGCCTGTGCAGAGTGTGTGAGAGGCCATTTGGCACTATAAACTCTTGCTTAAAGTAGAACCAGACAATATTATGTCATGGTGATTTGCATATGCTTGCCACAATGCTTTGCATTATGAGGATATGTGTAGGTTTACATTTCCAGCTTACACCTTTCTTCAAAGCAATGTCTCAAGGCAGTATATTCTGTTCAGAAATGGCTAGTTGCAAATAGATTTTATTTCATTAATTATACAGGGTAAGTGTGCAGAAACAAGGATCACTTGCTAGGTGCCCCAGCGCTTTGACCTGTTTGGTCTTCATTAGGGGGCCAGAATTCATCAGGACATACCAACCCACAGATCAGAAGTTGAAAACCTGCTTCAGGAAATTTTTATTAATAGGGAAACTGGGCTTAAAAATAGAACAAGGAACTAAAAGAATGAATGAACTTGAACATCACCAATCACAGCTTGAAGATCTTCTTCAACTTTTATCTCAGAATCTTAAAATCTGTCAGAAAAAAATACAGGATGCCCAGTACAAGCTTGTCAGAAAACAGGGTCCACTGCAAGAATATCTGTATATTTGGAATTCAACATAAATGGGAAAAAGATGAATCTCTGAGAACTATTGCTATTGACATACTAACCAGTATATTCAGAGATTCTGTAGAAATTCCAGTTGTAGACAGAATCCACTGACTGAGCCCTGTATGAGGGAATTCAGGTCCAAGACCAGCAATTTAAAACATTTTTACCTCAGAGGCAAGGATTTGATTATGAACGCTTACTTTAAAAAGGGGAAATGCATTTTCAAGGAACAAAAGATATCTTTGAGGAATGATTACTCAAAGGAGCTTTGGGACCATAGAAAAATCTTTAATAGACTGCAGCAACATCTCTGGAAGAAAGGAGTTAAAGTTTATGTCGTTTATCCTGCAAAGCTTAAGGTCCCTTTGAATCACCAAGTTCTTATATATAAGACACTTAGAGATGAAATTCAGGGCCTTAAAATAAGATTTCCGGAGTATTTTTCAGATTATAATGAGGCAAATAAGTAAAAGTTACTGTGGCAGGTATATTGGTAGGACATGGGTGTTGGGGAAGGGGGGCTTGGGTTTTTCATACTTTTTTAAGTGGTGAGAATATTCACCAGACATAGGTCCTTGGTGAAAAAGAGGGAAGGGGGGATATAGGGTCAACAGGGCACACTTTTGGTTATATGGTTTGGATACAGGTTGCTTAAAAATTGTAAGTCTATGTATCAGGAAGGATTTATTAAGCATACAAGGTGCTTTTTGGAATGGGGAGATGGAGAGGGTTTACAATCAGCTAAGATGATGTCTATTGTAAAAATAGCAACCTGGAATATTAATGGATTTAATTCTCCCATTAAAAGGTATCGTATATTGGCAAGGAACAAGAAATTAAAATTGGATGTAACATTATACAGGAGGTATTCCTCAACCAGAAAGAATTAGATAGGTAAAAAAAATGGTTCGGGGAAATTTATTATTCGCTAGGTCCAAGAAAAAAGAGTGCTGGTATATTGAGATTGAAAGCAAAACATTTCAAAGGTATAGTGGTAGAATCTACATCAGATCTACAGGGATGTATAGTGGCTGTCAAGGTAAAATTTGAAGGTGAAATGTTTATATTTTGTTCTGTCTATGCACCATTTGCAGGTTTTAATATTTTTTTGGCTGAAATCAGTAAAGTTATTCATGAGTTAGATTGCTTCAATACAGTAGTGGGAGGTGATTTAAATTGCCCAGCCAAAGATCCATAAGATAAATCATCCCCTTTCTCTTCCTGGGACAGATATAAAGCCAAACAATAGGCGGCTTTCTTAGACTCGGTCAATTTAGTAGATATATGGAGGAAATTTAATCCAGACACCAGAGGTTATACCTTTTTTTCAGCAAAACACAAAATGTACTCACGTCTTGATTATATTTTTGTTTCTAAAGAACTAATGGTGTCTTGTTAATTAATAGAGGCAAATATACATCCTATGCTCTTATCAGATCACAATATGGTCTCAATTGATACAAGTTTTGATGGTCATGTGCAGAAATCTAATATATGGAGACTAAATAACTATCTGTTGTTGGATTCTTCTATTCAAAAACAGATAGGGAAGGCCATCATGGATGTTTTCTCAGATAATAACATAAACAGCCTTAACATCATACAAAGCTGGGATGCACTGAAAGTTACAATGCGTGGTAGTCTCATTTCAGTAGCCTCATGGAAAAACAAAATTAGAATACAAAATCAAAAAGAAGTGCAAGATAAACTTACGATTTTAGAATTGGAAATTAAGAATGGGAATTTGAATAAGACAGAAGAATTGGCTGAGTTGAGAAAGTTTATTGACTCAACTGAAATATATCAAACTAAATATCTATGGGTGAAAAACAATAAAACGTGGAAACAGAATAGTGAAAAAATTGGCCAGACACTAGCTAAAAGAATTCAAGAAAAACAAAGTTAGATATTACTTTAATTATAAATTCATACGGTAAAAAGTGTCTGTCCCAGGAAGAGATAGAAAGAGAATTTTTTGATTATTATACAAACCTACGCAGATCAGAGTATAATTCCAGTGCAGTAGAACTGGCACACTATGGGAAATATTGCCAAACAAATGTAACCCCTAGGTGGTGCTATCCCGAGGGCTACTACACCTCCCTGCTTGGTGAGTAGCAGGTTAAGGGGCCTTGGTAATGAAATGGATACCTCCATCTGGAGGTCAGGGCTGTTAGTGGTCAAGCTAACCTGGGCACAGCCCTCCAGGACACTGTAATCCCCCTCTTTCCCTTCTAGTGGCCTGAAAAATATACAATAATTACTTTCACAATGACCCTTATTCACTAGACAATTGTCCACACTGTTTGCACTTATCACCAGGGCTGGTTCTTCTAGCTTGACCCTGGGGACCCCCTGTAAAACAAGGTTAAACACAGCAAACAGCAACAGTACAATGCTTTTGGCACAAACTGAAACCATAGTCAGGTTAAATACAAACAAAGTTAAATCTGATTTATTCAGGGGACTTGAACAAGGGAGGGGCGTAATCAGGTTGATTTGCTTAAAAGCTATATTAATCAGACAGTTATGTATACAGTTCAGAGTCCCTACACAGTCACACACACTGGGTACCCAGGTACAAAAATGGTGGGCTAGCCAGGAACGTTGCAGCTGGTTGGGGCCCTGTGATGGAAAAAGCGACATGCACAACACACAGTATTTGTAATCCAGAGCCAGAGGGCACAGTTTGTGAAAGAAAAGGCAACAAGACAATCAGATGACAACACTTCCAGATTTAGCTGTTGTTACAGGGAGCTACCCTGATGTTTACTCATGATACCCATTATTGGACACAGGCAGGATGAAATTGTGATGGCAGGCTGTTGAGCTGGAGTGCCCAGAGAAGCAGGGCCCACATGAATCACTGAGGCATTGTTCCTGTTCAAGGCAATGAGCAGGGGGCTGATCCCCATGCTGGTCTCTTGTCGATGACTTTCTCTGCGTAGCAGGTATTCTGGCTGGGCCAGTGTAGCAGGGCCCAGGCAAATGGAAATGGATACAGATTCAGTCTGTGGAGCTGGATACAGCCTTCAGCAAGCAAAACATAGTTCAGACACACAGTGGGGAACCAAATCATGACCCACTATAAGC
Organism: Neoceratodus forsteri; assembly: GCA_016271365.2. Taxonomy (NCBI): domain Eukaryota; kingdom Metazoa; phylum Chordata; order Ceratodontiformes; family Ceratodontidae; genus Neoceratodus; species Neoceratodus forsteri. The sequence continues at coordinate 889,530,634 of CM028129.1, read as the reverse complement.
ACACTGCACATTCACTTATAAGGAAATTCTACTGTACCAGGTAAATGGCTCTCTGGTCGCAATTACAGAGTCTCTGCACAATCCGGGAGCTCAAAGGTAGCTGGAAGTCCTGACAGGCCAATCGCATTCAGCAAATCTTCCATCTTCTTCAGGTTAAAGCCTGCTCATAATTCAGTGGCTTAATTCACTCTCCAAATTTGGATTCAGTCCAAAAAAAACACAAGTTCCCTCTCAGAAACAGCAGGCAGGCATGCAGGCCAAACTCAGGCCTTTCCACAGTTCTCCCACGTGAATCCACTATGGATTGCTGCTCAAACTATCTCAAGCTGTTACTTCTTCACTTCCCAACTCAGATCTAACTGAAACTGCAAGCAGTTTGGGACTTTCCCCAAGATCCAAAAGGTTCAGTTGGCTGATCGCTCTGTCAGTCACAACAAGGGCTCCCCCTCCAGGTTATTTTTGGCCCCAAAAGCCCAAAACTGCAATTCCTACAAGTTTTGGCCCCACCAAGCACCGGTAGGCAGGCTCCATTTTAGAGTCCCAAATGTACTGATTGGCTCATTCTGCAGTCCAGGACCAAGATGATGGAAACAAACAGAACTGTCCATGCTGAAAAGAAGGCAGGTTAGAACAAACTGCAATATTATTACTACTCTAACAAATGATCAGCAAACAAGTATATCTTCTAACAGAGCTCCCTCTCAGATTAATTATGACTGCAGTCCAGGCAGCTCTTAAAGAGACAGTACACAGATGCTATACAGGCACTCTCTGGTAATACATTTAAACTGCTAAAGTGCAGAACACCAGCCTGGCAGTGAGCATTTAGGCAAGGTCAAGGAAGACTTTTCGGGAACCCCCATCTGTAGGAGGGTTACACAAAAATTGGGGAAGAAGAATGGGGAGACTTGACAGCACCAATACCTAATACAGAAATAACGGCGGTACTTGGAACTATGAAAAGAGCAAAGGTCCAGGCCCAGATGATTATACTTTAGAATTTTAGGTTACTTTTGCTTTAATAATAAATCCTTGGTTAAAACTTTTTTTCAACCAAATTCAAATACAAAACAGTATTCCAGAGTCCTTTAATCAGGCATTCATATCTCTAATACCCAAATATGGTAAAGATTTATCAAAAAAAGAGAACTGTAGACCAATAGCGATACTAAACACAGATTACAAGATTTACACAAATGTTTTGGATAACATGCTTTTAAATATCTTGGGTTCCATCATTCATATAAATCAATCTGGATTTGTTCCAGATAAGTATATTCAATCTGGTCTTACTAGACTACAGTTTATAACAGACTATCTTCTGGACTCAGGTACTCAAGCAGTGTTACTGTCTTTGGAAGCTACCAAACCTTTTGACATGATGGAGTGGACTTACTTATTCCAAGCAATGGGAATTTTTAACTTTCCTTCATTATTTATAGGATATATGCAGACTATTTATAAAAAAAAAAACCTTAGGCCAAATTGAAAATGAATGGTCATCTTTCAAAATCATTTAACTTGTTTCGGGGGTAAGACAAGATTGCCCGTTGTCTCCTTCTTTATATATAACACATATGCAGATGATTTGTTAATTTTGATACAGAACCCAGTGCAAAACTTGACAGAACTCATGAGGTTAATTAAGAGTTCTCTATAATATCAGGTTATAAAATAAATGAAACTAAGTCAGAAATGATCACTTTTAATTTTCCTCAATCAGTTGCTTTTCAAAATACAGTAATAGCTATAGTACAACCTGAGGGGATGACTTATTTAGGAATTATTATCTCAAATCAACCTCATGATTGATATTATAGGAATTTTGAACCCTTATATAGTACAGTAAAACTCAACTACAAAACTGGAGTAAAATGCATTTATCAATATAGGGAAAAGTACAATTAATAAAAATGGCAGTTATCCCTTCCCTTTCATATAAACTACAATAAATAATATATTCGAATCCAGCTCAATGGTTTAAAAAACTCTATTTAATAACTTTATATGGAATAATAAGAAGCCTCGGATTTTGTGGGCTAAACTATGTTTGCCTAAGGAAAAGGGCGACTTAGCATGTCCAGACATTCAAATGTGCTACTATTCTTTTATTGCTAAATTAATTATTAATTGGGCTTTTAAAGATATGGATTTACTTTGGGAAAATCAGATTATGCAATTACATTTCAAAGAACAAATAAATATAAAACATTTACTTTTTTCACCTTCAGTAGGGAAAAAATCTAAGAGCAATATTATTAAGAATTTGTGTTTGAGTCTACAGAAGTTTCTAAAAAGTTCTAATTGGTCAGTTACTAATTCTCCCTTTAACAGCATTTGCAGGAATCCTAAATATACTTTACAAGGGAAATTTTCCTTCTCCCTCTGATAAAAACATTATCCTGTATGCTGATGATGCAGTGATTTTCTTTAAGAATTCTGACCCCTCCCTCTTGGAGAAACAACTGCAGGAAAGTTTCACACAAGTTGAGGCCTGGTTCATCTCAAAGAAACTAGAGTTTCTTCCTGTCTTTCATAAGATGATTACACTGATCTTATTTATTTGCTTCCTCTGGCTAATCACAGTATCATCCATGAAAGGTCCACACAGGATCTGGTACTCAACCCTAGAGGCAGCATCCTCCTGGAAGTTTTTGCATCCAGGAATTACTGTCTCTTAAACAGAAGAACTCAGGGTGATATGTCGAGGACTTTTACTTTTAGGGGCCCAATGGTTTTTTCTATTCCAGACCTAATTTGGACCAACTTGGAGGCAACCACGTGGTACAGAAACTAGAGGTTAAGGACAGATTGGAATCCACCCACTGTCCCATTGTTCTTACTCTGAACTGTCCTCTAGGAACAAATAGAAAAACTGGTTTCCTGGAGGACAATTTGGAGATTATTAACGAGAAAATAATTATTTGGGGACCTTTACGCCATATGAACTTCGAGTCTATCTTAAACACTGGACAGATGTGTTATATACATGATTCCATTATAAACTCTCATGAATCAACTGATATCTTAGAAAGTTGGGAAAGGATATCTATGATAGTAAAACCATGGTGCAAGAAAAAAATACCTTCTTGTAAACAGATTTATAAAAAATCTTGGTTTAATGCAGATTGCCTACAGGCTAAAGATTTTTTGGGCAGAATATTGAGGGTACATAAAACAAGAGAAATAAAACCATCGCAGACTTCAAAATACTTAAGACAGAAAGAGAAAAGTATAAGTTAGCTTTAGAAAGGGCAAAGGAAAAATATTCCCATGGACTCTGGGAAAAATGCAGACAGTCTGTATTGAATAGAGATGGTAGAGGCTTCTGGAAACTAGTGTCTCAGGGTTATAACAAATATTCTAATAGATTAGAAGCCTATATTACACCCGAGGCCTAGACTGTCTATTTCTCAGAGCTCTACTTTTCTCAGTCTGAATTAGAGATGACTATAGCTCAAGAGCCCAGGGGAGAATGTACTATCCATGGCCCATCTTTGGAAAGAGATATTTACCAGGCATTATTGTTGCTGAAATCTAATAAGGCTCCACAACCTGATGGTAATCTGGGAGACCTATATAAATCATTTCCTAACTGGTGGTGTCCGCTTCTTTTCTTACTATTTAATGGACTCTTACAAGGACTTCCATGTCCTTCAAGTTGGTTAGGTAGTCATATATTCCCCATATTCAAAAAGGAGGATCCTTAAAATCCAAAAATGTATAGACCGATCAGCCTTATAGATGTTTCCCAGAAAATCTTCATGAGGATAATTCTGGGAAGACTATTAGACTGGGCTGAAGAAAACTCAGTCATGAATGAGGCACAAAATGGCTTCAGGAAAAATAGGTCCACAATACAACATTGTTATGTTCTGTATCATTTGATTTGGAAATACACTAAAATTAGAAAAACAAATCTTTATTGCTGTTTTGTGGATTTCTCTTCAGCTTTTGATAACATCAGCAGGAAAATTCTTTGGACAACACTCAAGGCATTGGGGCTGGAGAGTTCCCTGCTGGATGTCATCATTAGACTACATGAAAATACATGGTCAAGAGTTCAATACAATCAGTATGGACATCTGACTGAGAAATTCTTTACGAATATAGGGGTTAGAAAAGGATGCATTTTGGCACCCACTCTATTTAACATATATATTAATAAAATTTTGGAACAGATTTCTACTCCTGATTTCCATGCTCCCAAATTAGACTGCACTAGGATTGACTGTCTTGCATATGCTGATGATTTGGTTCTGCTGTCAACCTCATTATTAGGACTTAAAAGGAAATTGATAAAGTTTGAATCCCTTTGTGTTCAGTATAAATTAAAAGTTAACTATGGTAAAACAAAAGTAGTGGTGTTTGGAAACCAGAGTAAAAACATCACTAGTTTTAAGATAGATGGGGTAAGCATAGATAGGGCAAACTTTTATGATTATTTAGGAGTCTGCTTTTCCTATAATCTTTCCTGGCACCAACACATGGAGATAATTCAAAATAAAATGAGATCATCAGGGAATGCTTTAAAAATATTTAACAATAAAATGGGAAAATCTTCAGTTAAAGGAGTTGTGAATGTACTCTATGCTAAAATAAGAACAAGCATGTTGTAAGCTTGTGAAACATGGGGATATGCACAGACTGGAAGGCTACAAACTATTTTAAATAATCTGTATAGACATATCCTCATGTTACCACAAGGGACACCAAAATGTATTCTAGCATTGTAATTAGGACAGCGTACCTTATATTCACTCATACAGGAGCAACAAATTATATTTTTACTCAAACTTTTCTTGTTGCCCGAAAGTAGATATCCCAGAATGTGCCTTGAAGAAAGCATAAGAATGGCAAATTTGGGTTTTACTCATCCCAGTATTCAGTTTATCAAGGAGGTTATGATGTCAGCTGGTTTGGGACATCTACTTTCTGAAGTATATTATAGACCTCTAGTAGAAATCAAACAGGATGTCAAAATCAGATTGGGAGCATTGGATGAGGATTTTCTGCTTACACAGCTCTCCAAGCTCAAGCTTCATGACTATTACAAAACAATTAAACTTTCAAGTAGTTTTGAGTTATATCTTTCTATGATAACAAACTTTAGTTAAGGAGGATTTACACTAGATTTAGAACAGAGTGTTATACAATGAACTATGTGCAGCATAGATACAAAGGGAAAAGCCCTATCTTCCCCATTTTGTAAATGCAGTTTGGAAAAATAGATGATTTGACACATGTTGTACTATTATATCCTCTCTATGAAGCATCAAGAAAGAAATGGTTGGATGAATTTCTTGGAGGTCTCAGTCTCAATCCCTTAAATATGTTGGATTATCTCTTCAGAACTAAAGATAAAAAAATCATTGAATTACTGGCAAAATTTCTCTTAACTACACATTAGTAAAGAATGGTTCATATTATTATGAAATCTATCTATCTTGACCAAAACAATAGATTGCTTATTTATAGTTTTAATATGGCATTCTCTGTTCTGGTGTTTTATGTTGGGTGTATGATTAGACCTATAACATTAGTCTCAGCTTTTTACGATTTGTATTTTATGTGATGTGTATAAAATTTTATATTGTATACGGCTTATTGCTGATCAATAAAATTGTTTACTGTTTACTACACAGAAACTAGTGCTAAATTACAAAAAAACAAAACTATGCTATTCCATGGCACACATAACAAACATAAACACCAATAGCTGGCTATCAAAAACAGCTCAGGTGTGACCCTGGACCAGACTCAGACTTTCAAAATAGCTTGGTGTAACCCTGGACCCTATTCTGTCCTTCTCCAGCCATATCAATTTAGTTGCAAAATCCATAAATATCCATATAGGCCTTCTCTACAAACACAGACACTGCCTGACACCTGGTGCACTTAAACTAGCAATACACAGCTCCATTGTCTCCATCATTGATTATGGGCTTGTTATCTATGGAGCAGCCACAGCTACAGCACTAAGGCAAATCATTAAAGTGCTGAATAGGGCCTGCAGACTCCTTACTGATGCTGCTCACCACACGCATACCTGTGACCTCTATGAATAGTCAAACTGGTTGCAAGTTCAGAGGAGGATTACTTTTCAAACCTGCCTGCTAGCAAAAAAGTCATTGATAGGACTCATGCCCCCCCTGGGGTTCAGTCTCTCTAAAGCCCAGCCAACCACCCCCGTTACATAAGAAGCTCTGACAACTATTCTCTATCTGTTCTCCGCTGTCACACCACCCAAGGCCAGAGGTCTTTTGCAGGTAGAGCCCCTAAGATGTTTAACTCCCTGGGCAGCAAACTCACCAACATAGGCACCCTCTGCTCATTCATATACAAGCTACGTTAAATGCTTGCGTCCAGAGCCACCTGTGACTAATTCTCCTAACCTCCCTGGCAGTCGCTTTTGTTCTTCATACCTTTCTACTATCCCCACCTCTGCCTGCCACCACCATCCACCTTCCCCTCTATACCCCTGCCTCTCTCTCTAACCCTGTTCCACCACTTTGCTCTTACCCTCCTTCAACTCCCTTCCTCTCTCCCTTTTCTGATCTGCTCACCCCACCCACTGTCACACAAGTTCCCCAATCCTTGCCTCCCACCCACCACTCCTTCTACCTCCCTCCCAGTTGCCCTCTATGCCCACTCTCTCTTCGCACTTTCCTATGCTACCTGGCACAACTGGCAGCAACTCAATTTTTCCACTCCACCTTTCCCTTTAACAATGCCCTTTTGGCAGCTTTAATTCATGTAAATATTGTTTGATGTGACTCATCATTCTTAAATGTATGCTTGGTTGTGTTGTTCTAACTGTTAATTATATTACCTGTAGCTTTTAGACCATGTATACCCCGTACTGAAATGTGTATTCCAACTGCTTGCCTGCTAATCTCACACAAACTGTACTTCTATTCTTTGTGTACTGACATGGAACCTTTGTAAAAGAGCCATTGGCTCAAAGGTATTTATCCAAAAATTCTAATAAATAAAAAAACTGGTGTACTGTTTCCCTCCTTCTTTTAAAACACACAACGAAATACCAACAGGGTTCTAAATTAAGTTATGCAGTTACTAGCCAGTAGAGTTGGTGACTAGGAAAATCCGCTGACCCCACAGATTTTACCATTGACCTAAGTGGTGTAATCATTAGGTAATCTTATTCATACAAGCCAGCAAGGCCAGTTAAAAGAAAATGTTACTAGCCCAACAAAATATCAATATTTGGCTAATGGACTGGTGCAAATTTTGACCCTTGTACCAAGCTTCCATGAATTGCAGTAGCAACCTCTTTCTCGTACCTGACTACAGGCTCAGTGGTACTCCCCACCAGACAATATTGTAAGAAATCATAAGCAACCAGCAGTAGGTTGTGCAACACCTGACTTCTACATGATTGATTTATTGATCAAATTTTATTTTTATACAGGAACAAACATTAGGTGAAAAGTATCCCTATTTTCAACAAGGATGCCCTGTGTAATATATAGTACAGATAATACAAAACCTTTATGTAAAAACAATACAATGTTATTCAAGTTATCAATTCTTAATACTCAAGTGTAGCAGTTACATAATGTTTTAAAAGATTTTCTCAAGGCTGTTTGAAATTCGTGTAATTAATTTTTGGCCCTTAATTCCATTGATATTACATTCCAGGACTTAGCTGTACATACTTGTAATACAATATCACCAAATCTATTATAAACCCTCAGCCAAGGCAGTTATATTGTACTTTCCCTTAATGCATACTTTGTATAATTTTAGAGTTCAATAATTTATATCATGTTAGCCAAATGAATTTTCTTTTTTCTTCTGGACCGAACCTGTTTAATGCCAAATAAACTTAACAATAGTGAGTATCATATTTACTGGAATAGGCAAATCTTTCCAACTTATATTAGGTTTGGTCAATTTTCTTCAAAACTGTTTTAGGTGCATTTCTATAAACCAGTCCTCCATTCTCTAATACAGGGATTAGCAGTTGTTGTGTTAAATTTATTTTAACGTCTCTGTTGAGACATACAGAAATTCTTCTTAGTGCCCCCAATTTATGGTTTGTTTTCTTTACTTTTCCTTTTTTTTATTAATTTTCTTTTACTTTATTACTTTTCGTATAAATACAGACATAATCAAAACAAAGAAAAATGCAAAGTCAAACAATAGAAGATACACTGAAGGTCTTTGAGGTTGATAAATCCAGCCCACATGTCCACCCCTACCCCAATCCCTCCCAAATAAAATACTGAATGAAAAAACATAATATATACTATTAATACCAGCCTGCAAGGCATTGGGGCAAGACAATCCAACTTGACTTTAAATATAATAAGCTACGTTTATGGATATTTTTTTGTCTCAGAGATATATGATCTTTTTTTTTTTATACTTTATTTTTATGCCTCCTTCTCTACTCCCGGAGCACACTCCTTCCTTCCTTCCTCTCAACTCCTCCAATCCACCTCTGGTGGGATCTGCCCCTAGAGTGCCTCCTTTCTCCCTCCTGCACAGTGGGGTCTGTCCCTCTTATTGGTGGTCCGGATGGTACCGAGAGGCTATCATCTTGGGCTGCCAAGAGGGGTTTTCGCGTTTTTCTTCCCCTGGTTTCCCCCGCCCTCTGAGGCGTCCAGCGCTGGGGCATACATCCCAGTGGCGTGCTGTCTGAAGCCCTCATGCAGCCGACGTCCCCCCCCGGCTCCGACGGCGGAGCCGCCTCCATCCTCTCTTGGTCGGTGCTTCCACCAGCCGTGAGAGTGATGCAGAATGCGAACGCAGTTCATGGCTCCTCACCCTGAGGGAGGAGAGCATCCGCTAAAGCCTCGATCCTCCCTCCCCCTGCCGACCCCCAGCAACCTGAGTCCATTCCCGAACCCGGGTCACCGGCGTAGCGCGAGGTGTGGCATCCAGCGCCTCAACCCTCAGCGCCACCGGGCCGGCCCCAGAGATACATGATCTTAATGTACTTTATTAAATCAAATTAATGGTGGATTAAGTTAAGAGATCATAAATCTTTCCCCATCTGTTGTAAAAAGTGGCAACATTATTATGAAAAATATAGATTAATCCTGGTAATCTGAAAATTAAACACAGTTTTCATGGTCCATTCTTTTAGACTCTGATCCTCTTTATCAATCCAATGTTTAATTATTAGTTGCTTTGTAGGGATGGCAATTAGTGATAGAGTTACTTTGTTAGCTATCCCTCTAAACTTTTCCAGATTTCCTAGGATACCAGACTGAAAACTGAAAGCATCACTTAGTGGTAGTTTATCGCCAATACAATTTTTAACCAATTTCCAAATCCATTAAGCCTTAGGGCAGAACCAAAGGATATGACTAATTGATCCTTCTGCTATTTATTTATTTATTTATTTATTTAGCTTTTGTTGACCGGGTAAGTACACTAGACAAATCCTGCCTATTTTCAGGCACAACCTGGGGGAGGGGGATACAGATGAATGCCAACTGACCTTGAACCAGATTAAGGTGTTGGTGGTATTTTTAGTGAATGAGGGAAATTTGGCCAGGACACCAGGAAAGTTCCCCTACTCTTTTCAAGAAGTGCCATGGGATCTTAACATCCACCTGAACTACCACCAATCCAGGCAGATGGGACCTCGGTTTAATGTCTCATCGAAGAGCGGCACCTCAGAAGTGCAGCACCCCTCTCATGCTGCACTACAGTGTCAGTACTGGGATATTAACCCGAGTGCCAGATGTGGGAACTGAACCCACAGCTCTCTGATCTCCCGGCCTCAGAGGTGAGTGTGCTACCTACTGAGCCACTGACACTGCAATGCCACATTTGAGGCAAGTGTTTGAGTCTGATAGCCAAAACCAGAAAAGTTTTTGCAGAATCAGAAATGCATTATGTAAAATCTTAAATTGAATCAATTGTAGATTATTCAGTGAAATAAATGTATATATACTACACCATAAACTAGTCCAATCTTGCAAAGAATCTTTAAGTTTTTTATTCTAATAGAAGGAGATTAGTGGATCTAATGAATATTTTAATTTTAGCAATAGCATATAGAGGTTAGCTATAGGATGGGGTCTAGAGTTCTTCTGTAGTAAGTCATTCACTTCATCCTTAGTTTGTTTTCTTTACTACTGCATCCATGTGATCTACATATGAAAATTTGTGATCTACAAGAACTCCTAGGTATGTGTAACACGTAACATTACCAAGTCCCTGCCCATTACTAAATCAAATGTTTAATTTCCTGTCCAATTCATCTTTAGTTCCAGTAGTAAAGTAAATACATTGTGTTTTTTTAATATTCATCAGTATTCTTGACTCAGAAAACCGCTGTTACATCCTAGACAGATCATCCTGCAAGTTTTTGTTCTAGTGAGATGTAGCTGTCATTGGATGACACCAAAATCATGCCTTCCATGTATAGATGGACCTCACTTTTTTCCAAAACCCTGAGTAATTCATAAACATAGACATTAAAGAGCAGGGAGCCCAAAATAGAGCCCTGTGGTACTCCCCTTTTTACTTCTCCCAACGATTATATTTTTGTTCCTAAGGACACACACTGTTTTCTGCCTGTCAAATGAGATTTGAATCACTTTAGTGTTTCAATATGAACTCTATTGCATGTAATCTGTACAATAACATCCCATGGTCCACTAAGTCAAAGGCCTTACTGAGGGCTACAGTACTCATTCCTTCATTCATAGATGTTACAACTAGGTTGTTAAAATCCACCAGGGCTGTGTCCATGGACTTTCCTGCCCTAAAACCATACTGGCAGTTTGTCAACAAATCATACTGCTCCAGATATTGACAAAACTGTCTATGGACAAACTTTTCCATGAGCTGTGACAACATGGGGAGCAGAGCTATAGGTCTATAGTCTGTAGCTATTAAGGGGTCTCCCCTTTTAAACTGAGGAACAATTTTACCTATTTTCCATGCCTCAGGATACATGGAAGTACACAAACTCCTGTTCAATAGGTATGTTATTATTGGTGCCAACATGTCTGCCCCTAGCTTCAGGAATCTATCTTCCACTCTGCCTACTGCACCCAATTTGTTAGCCTTCAGGCAATTTAGTTCTTTTTCCACATTCTTAACTGTGATTACCTTAAATCTAAACCATGCTGTACAGTTATTCTCACATTCAATTTTTTTCACTATTTCAGCAGTAAGAACTATCTCATGCAAAGAAATATCAGAGGTACCCATCCAGAGATTCTCCAATCCCATGTCAGGTAACTCTAAAGTACCTATTTAACATATCACTGTGTCACTGCAGTGTCAGTGGCTCAGTAGGTAGCACAATTGCCTCTGAGGCCGGGAGATCAGAGAGCTGTGGTTTCAGTTCCCACATCTGGCACTTGGGTTTATATCCCAGTACTGACACTGTAGTGCAGCATGAGAGGGGTGCTGCACTTCTGAGGTGCCGTCTTTCAGATGAGATGTTAAACCGAGGTCCCATCTGCCTGGATTGGTGGTAGTTCAGGTGGATGTTAAAGATCCCATGGCACTTATCGAAAAGCATCTGGGAATTTCCCCTGGTATCCTGGCCAAATTTCCCTCATTCACTAAAAATACCACCAACAGCTTAATCTTGTTCAGGGTAAGTTGGCATTCATCTGTATCCCCTTCCCCCGGATCATGCCTGAAAATAGGCAAGATTTGTATAGTGCACTTACCCGGGCAACAAAAAATAAATAAATAAAAATATCAGCCACTTTCATCTGATCTTCAACTATTACATTATTCCCAATCAAATTTATTGGAGCCCTGGAACTAACTAGATTTTTAAGTTGCTTTACATGGTGCCAAACCTTTTTAGGATCATTTGCCAAGGTTATGTTGGTTCTATAATACTGAGTTTTTTGCCAACTTAATAGTGTTTATACACTTATTTCGCCACTTTTTAAATGCATTCCAATCCTCACTATTTTTGTTTTGTTTTTATTTTTGTTTTTTTTTTTGCTTTTTTCCATAACCTTTAATCCTTAAGTGCATTTTAATTTTATCTGACATCCGTGGCATTTTTTTTTTCTTTTTTTTTCTTTTGTAACCTAGGAGCATGCAAGTTAACAATTGACACTAAAGTATTACTGAAGTCCTGTACAGCCAAATCTAAATCTGGTATCAAAGTTATTCTATTACAATTAACACTACATAAACTATCTCTAAAAGCTTTTATGTTAACATTTTTTCAACGTTACCCAATATGTTACAGCCTCAGTCCTGTGAGGTTTAATCCATTCCAGTTTACATTTGATTGGATAATGATCCCCCAAATTTAAGGGCATCACTTCTAGATATTTTACTGTTACAGTAAATCTTGGGAAATAAACAGGAGGTCCAAACTGGAACTCTGGTCCACAGTTTTCATGCATCTCGTTGGACTATAGATTACTTGTCTAAGTCCCAAGATATTCATCTTATCTTTTAGTCTTTTGCCCCTTATCTGTAGCCAAACAGTATTAAAATCATTGGTTAAGATGAAGTCTTACACTGTCTAACAGCCTGGCAGCCAATATATTAAAATGAGCTAATTTGGTCTGAGGGAAAGCATAAACAACAGCAGTCATTAATCTATATGATATTTTTCCACTACTGTACAATCCATACCTTCAATGTTCTCAGAAGAAACAATTCTAAATGGTCCCATACTGTCTTTAATATATAACATAACTCTCCCTCCCCTCTTGCCCCTGTCCTTTCTTACTAATCTGTATCCATCCATCTGCACCTCACTCTCTTTAATACCTACATGTAGCCATGTTTCTGAAATCCCCATTATGTCTGGCTATGTTTCATCTATCCAGATTCTAAAAGTATGTTTTCTTTGCCAAGTTCCTTGCTTTTTTGAGGGTTATTAGAAGGTCTGGGAAATGTTTGCATCCAGGATTCAACTCTATGTCACCACTTATTGCTAAAATAAAAATAAATTAAAAAAAAAGAAAAGAAAATATAAAGAAATAAAAGAAAAGACAGTACTTAGCTATGATCTTTTAACCGATAATTATATAACCCTGTTGTAATTTTTGCTGGCCTTTTTTTTTAAACTGGTTCCACTCATTTGTAAACCCATTTCTATGATGTGAGGATACTCTATTCTTGAGATGCCATGTTTGGTATATATAGTACCATCTAATCATCCTAGTCTGTTTATTTTCAGTTTTACACAAAGTCTCATTAAACCTGTATAGGTAGCCCAATAAAAATATCCCACAAATTATTACTTTAGCGTTCATCTTGACTTATATATGTCAACCACTACCCAATTTATTTTGTACTAATTTACCTATTCAGTTTGTTCAGTTGCGTATAACTAATTTAAAACAACAATTCTGTTTCACAGACCTTTAAATATGTTAGATTTATGGCCCCAGTTCCCAGCTTCCCCAGCTGACCCCCCCCCCATACTCTGCTGGAGTTACTCAGCTGAAGGACACAGTCAGAGAATTGAAGCTGCCACTTGTCAGACACTACTGCGTCTTATTGGCTGTTGGTTAAATAGCTCACTGAGCCCACCTTCAGCTGCTCTGCCACCACAGCTAATTGGTTATTGGCCACTAATAGCAGCAAAGTTCAAACTCCATCTGCACAAGACAATGTTCAGGCAATCAATGAAGCAATCCAAACTCCAGTTATCAAAAAGCAATATGGAGAGTTAGTAACCCATGAGCATCCACCAAGTGGGAAGCAAGTTCTAAAACATGTGATAATTAAAATGTTTTACTTGGCTCTCATCCAAGGAAAAAGTTCTGTAGTGTCCCAAGGGTAATCACCAGTTTCTTACAGTTTAGTTCAGTGGTGGAGCTGACCCAATATTCAATTCAGAAAGTTGCAAAAGTTATTGAGGTAGGTCGCTCTTTAAGAGAAAAATATCTTTCACACACAATTTTCTTTATAAATGTTCTTTACTTTCATCTCAGTTATTTTGATATAGCCCCAATGGTTCACATGTTCAATATGCTTCTTCTGCGGGACTGTAGAAAAATAAATATTTTTAGTATTTCAATTTTCATATTTCTTTATACAGTTATTTTCATGCTTGACATTCTAGACATTTTCATGTACTACATTTATATCTCTTTCAAGAATTGAACATGTGTTTTGAATACATATTTACATTGTTTATCTATATACAAGGGCTGAGATATTCAAAGGGTTGCACTTGGCACAGCAGACATGCAAATGGCCCCATTTGCACCATGAATACATTATGGCCCCATTTGCATGCCCATGTTTGAATATCACGGGTGCTGCACCCAGTGCAACTACAGTTGTGCTGGAACATTCCCAGTCCTCCCTGTCTGGGGAATGCACCGGCACACTGAACATGCACCATGCGTATTCTGTGCCATATTCAAAGGTGATGCACCATGGGGCATCACCTTGGAATATCACCCTGTCTTGGCCCCAGCGCATCTCAGATGCACTGCACCCTCACTTGCACCAGTGCCTGGTGCAGTCTGAATATCTCGGCCAAGATGTTTATTTCTCCACCACCATTTCTTATTGTGTTTTGTTTAAGAAACTGCTCGTTCCTTTAACTGGTTCCACAGCTCAAATCCTCACCACTTAGCTTACATACATTGCCTCTGTTATGTGCTTTGATAAAATCTATATTCATTCAGTTGCTACAACATTTTAGGATTCAGTTTTATGTTCCACAAAAATATACATACCTTGTGATGGGGTACATATGCCGCCTGCTGTGTTACTGTTGCTTCCATCATTTTCATTCTAGGATCTGTTTACAAAAAACAATGTATTCACATTGTTTGTTTTATCCTGTTTAATCTCATATCTCAGGCCTAGACATACAGGTCTCTACATTTATCAAGCAGCATTCTTCTTTTTATGTTTAATCAATCTAGACTGGTGAAATTCACTTTACTATTTTCAGTGTTTCTGATAGTTAAATTGACATGCTGTATGCTTCACGTACCTTTCTTACACTCTGTGAACATTTGTTTTTGTATCTTTTCATCATCTAATAGCATTTCTTTCATGTTTTCATTTGCATCGTGTAGTTACCAGCATTGTGAAATTCGCTATGCTTTTTTCATCATTACTGCCTGAGGTAGAGTGATTCAAGTATATTCTTTCAATAACAAACATGTTTTTATTAGTTTATACTGTTCTTTTATGCATAAACAATCTTCCTACAATGTTACCAGTGTATAAACATGCAAGTTCTCTTATTTTTTGTGACACTTTCACTTGATTTCACCTTCTTGTTTGTGGTTTGTATAGTGGCTTTTTCTGTTCAGTTAAAAAGCATTTGTTACATAGGTTTTCGCTAGCTCAATGCACTTTCTATGCCTGAGTTTTCATTCATTCTACTACTTAAATCACAGTTTTAATTCTGGAATCAGTTGTTCCCATTTTTACAGTTTACACCAGGATTAGACTAAGGACTATTACCCCTCTGGTCTGATACTTGAAGCATCACATGTGATTAGAAGGAAGAGAGTAGATGTAACAATGAGGCAGCTTGCCTGATTAAGAGGCAAGCCCTACTGTCAACAGCCCACCCCACCAATCAAGCTGGTGCTCAGAGAGGATGGGGGAAGGAGAAGTCTGGCCAAAAAGCAGAAAAGAACATGAATAAATGGAAAACATAGGAGGAAAACTTAAGGGTCGGGGGTTAGATGAGGTCACTGAGGGAGAGAGGGGTTGGGGGTAGGGTTTGATGATGTCACACCAAAAAATGAGTATGATTGGTGAAAGAAAAGAGAGAAAGGGATGAGCAAAGGGGCTTTATAAGTTTGGGCAAGAGGTGAGCAGCCAACAAATTTTGCTCTCTTGTTTTGACTCCCACCTGCTAACCCTAAAGGAAAAGGGTAAAATAAGGGAGCAGGAAGAAAGTGAGAGTGTCTGCTGAAGGTGGACAGCAGGTTGCAGCAGGGTCATGCTGAAGGTGGATGGCATGAAAAGGAATAACTAGACAAAGAGGGAGAAGGAAGAAAAGAGGAGGGGAAGGGGGCATTAGTGGACACATTGGGACTTTAGGACCTTGAAACAGAAGAAGGGTATGAGTTTACACTCGTACCAAGACATAAAAGAAAATGAGGAGAACAAACCTCGGATGTACATCCAGGGGATAAAGAGATGACATTTAATAACATGTATTGTGATTGGAATGTAATAATGATATGGATGATTGGATTAATTTAAGTATGTTGTAAATATAGATGGATGATTTAAAATGTGGAGTAAAATAATTGCCAACCGAGCACCCACACAACAGTTGTCTGTGTATTATTTGAAGTGGGGGATCTGGGGACAAAAAAGTATTGGCCTTACTAGTAAGAATCTTTAAATATACTGTATTGTTTGTAAAAAATCTTTTTGCATTTTTTCACTATGGAGACTTTCAAAGATGTTGGTGGTAGTGCAGAAACTAGTTTTTCCTTCTTCACTTTCACTGATGCAGATGCACCTGGATAACCAAGATATTGCAACAATGAACACTACTTATGTTATCCAGGAAGAGGATGTACTTCAAGCATTGGGAACATTAAATAAAATTACCAGTATGGGCCCCAATGACATTAATCCTAGGTTTCTTATTGAAATGTCTACAGTAATAGCCCTTCCATTATCTATCATATTTAATAAATCACTGAATGAAGGTGTGGTTCCATCTGACTGGTTAAAAGGTACTGTCATATCAATATTTAAAAAGGGAAGCAAATTCTGGAAAATGATTGACCAATTATTCTGACCTCCATAGCATGCAAGCTAATAGAAAGAATTATTAAATCATATTTTGAGTTAGAAAAACAAGTTCTTGGACTGAGTGATCAAACACAACATGGGTTCAGAAAGGGATACTCATCTATTACTAATTTGGTATAATTTTACAACCACAATAGCCACAGTTTAGATGATGGTGTTCCTACAGATGTTATCTTATTGGATTACAGTAGAGCATTTGACTGTGTACCGCACCACAACCTTATCAACAAACTGATTAAGATGGGATGCTCACAATGTCTAATTATATGACTTGATCATTGGTTGTGAAATTGAACCGAAAGGGTCAGAATAAACTATGTTCTTTCTAGCGTTGGTATCGTCAGAAGTGGGGTACCTCAGGGGTTCCATCCTGGGGCCATCACTATTTAATATCTATATTAGCTATAAGAGAGTTGGTGACAGTAACTCACTTATGAAATTCATGGATGATACAAAACTAGGTGGTCAAGTTGATACCATTGCCAAGGCATCATCTCTGACAGATGATCTAAAAAATATTGAAAGGTGGGCAATGGTATGACATTCAATGTTAACAGATGTGTCGTTCTGCACGTTGGGGAAAAAAACTCTCATACTACTAAATTAACTGTCAAATCCATGTTTCTATGAGTGAACGTGATCTCAGAATTATGGTTAATAATAAACTTCCATTTTCCAACCACTACACTAAGCTTACCAGGTTGGCTAATGGTTTACTCAAGCATGTTAGGTGTACATTTGTAACAAGGATAGAACATTGCCTGATTCTTTTGTACAGAGCCTACATAAGACCCTACCTTGACTACGGATCACCCTTTTGGAATTCCTATTTAAAGAGTGATATCGTGTTATTAGAACAGGTTCAGAGGCAAATTACCAAATGTCCCAAGATTGTCAACCAAAGATTATCCTACAAGACTGAGAGAAACTGGCCTGTTTTCATTCCAAAATAGGAGGAGAAGAGGGGACTCCACCATTTGCCAGATCTGATGACTCAGTGTGGATTGAAATTTTCCAACAGACATAGAAACATAGAAACATAGAATTTGATGGCAGATAAGGACCGCTTGGCCCACCCAGTCTGCCCATTTCCCTACCTAATGGATAAGCTGCAGATCCTAGTTAACCAGCAGCCTACTTCTTCCTACCCCCACCCCCTAGAATTGCCTTATGACTGTCCCATGCATGCTTGAATTCCACTACTGTTTTTGACTCTACAACCTCCTCCAGAAGGCCGTTCCATGCCTCCACAACCCTCTCTGTGAAAAAAATACTTCCTTATATTACCTCTGAGCCGCCCCCTCTATCTTCAAATTGTGCCCCCTTTACTGTAACTAGATCACATAATAAACAGATGGTAATTTTATGGACTAACACCACAAAAAGAGACACTTTCCTTAATATAAGAGCTATTAAAGACAGGAATTTACCACCTCATGATACTGTCAATTTAAACAGCTTCAACTCATTCAAGAATGGTCTGGATAAATTGTTTGACTCAATACAGATGTAGGTTGAATTACCCACACAGTGTGGGGGACAATCTCGATGAGCATCAAGCCATCTTTTGTCCATTCTAACTAAGTAAACTAAGAAGGAAGCATTATTTAGCACAGTGAAGGGTGATAGGAATCTGACACAGATGGACTCTGATAGTTTCAGAATCATCAAATTTAAAGTTGAAAATCTAAAGTCCAAAGATTTAAGACTACATTGGCATGGCCTGACTCTAGTGAAGTATCTAGAATTTAAAAGAATACCTAGAGGCCTCAGAGTAGCCACAGAACCCAACTTCTAGAGCTATGATGAAGTGTTAATGAATAAATGGAATGGAATTAGAACTAGGTGCAGTGTTGATTTTATGCATGCCCTAATCAAAGCCATCATTAAAGAAAGAGGGAAACTACAGTAGATGAAGAGGTTGAGCAACAGGAACAGGCCTTAAAAACAAAATTAAAACTTGAATAATTTAATGAATGGCTTGAAGACATTTAAATCAAATGGTGAGAGCATGAGAAATCTATAAAAGAAACAAAAAGGAGCAAGTTTCAAAGAGATACCAACAATAATAGAAATAATCAGGTATACACTTACAAGAAATACAATATAGCATACTGTACAGCACTAACAAAGGATTCCAGGTCTGAAAGATCGAATAATTACACAACCAGCACACACAGACCAGCAGATCAACAGCAGCTTTTTTAGACAGGCAAACATAAGAAACAAGACTGGAAATACCAACCGTAGAGTCAACAGAGGAACTGGATCCAGGGTCAAGAACATCAGAAAGGTACAACCTGCACAGCAGGGAATTAGTAGAAGGGGAAACAGATGGTCAAGGTTGAGGCATAAGAGGCAGTGGTCAAAGAAGGGGAGGAAGAGCAGGAAGGGGAAAACCGTAGTCTTTAGTCTTTAATCTGAGTCATAGGACACTAAAAGAGATGGAGCACAGAGTATTGGCACTAGGACTCTCCTTCTCCCAACCTAAAGAAGTAGATAGTTTTCAAGGCCGTGTAGACATGCTCAGATTCTTTAGGAATCTAAGATTGCAAGTGCAGTTCGCCAACAGTGAGCAAACAGACAAAGAAAAGCAAGAACTGAAAATGGCATTAGGACTAAAATCAACATACATGCCACAAGTAGATAACAATCATGCCCTAGTGAATAATATCCAGACATATCTGGGAGACATTGGGGGGTTGGGAGAGGAAAGAAAAATAAGAAAAATGAGGAAAAGAAGCATGAGTAGAAACAAGCATTTGAAAACGAGGCAAACATGTCTGGAAAGACATATCAAAAGGACTTCCAAAGATCTTATGCAAACAAAACCTCAGCCAAACACAGTACCCAGGGCAAAGCCATGGTTGCCTAGGCAACTGCGTGACCATGGTGATGCATGACAACTCCAACTGGTTGTCTCATGACTGAGCCATGAGTACAAGAGGAGCTGGAATGAGGCCCTGAGTTTGCTATTAGTTTACACTGCAGAGAATGACTGCAAGTACACTAAAGAACTGTGAGTAGAAAATGTTTCCAGAAAACAAAGTTATAACATTATTTCTAACTTAAAATGAGATTAAGAAACAATACTGAGAGAGAAACAAATTAAGAAGTAAACATGAAATGTGGCACACTTTTGAAATTTCAAAGAGAAGCAGGAAGTAAACTGCAAAAATGGGAACAACTGATTCCAGAGTTAAAACTGTGATTTAAGTAGTAGAATAAATAAAAACTGAGGCATAGAAAGTGCATTGAGCTAGTAAAGACCTATGTAACAAATGCTTTATAACTCGATAGAAAAAGCCACTATACAAACAACAAACAAGAAGGTGAAGTCAAGTGAAAGTGTTATAAAATTGTAGGATGATTTTTTATGCATAAAAGAACAGTATGAACTAATGAAAATACGTTTGCTTATAAAAAGAATATACTCGAATCACTCCCTCAAGCAGTAATGATAAAATAGCATAGTGAATTTCGCAATGCAGGTAACTACACCATGCAAATGAGGACATGAAAGACATAGTAATAGATGATGAAATGTATGTAGATATAATACAAAAAGAATGCCCACAGCATGAAGTATACAGCATGTCAACTTAGCTATGAGAAACACTGAAAATAGTAAAGTGAATTTTGCCAGTCTAGACTGATTAAACATAAAAAAGAAAGACAGCAGAGAACACCATTTAATAAATTTAGAGACATGTATGTCTAGGCCCGAGATATGAGGTTAAATAGGATAAAACAAATAATGTGAATAAATGCACTGTTTTTTGTAAAATAATGGAAGCAACAGTAGCAGCAGGCAGTATAAGTTCCACATCACAAGGTATATATATTTTTGTCGAACATAAAAATGAATCCTAAAATGTTGTAGCAACTGAATGAATATACATTTTAATAAAGCACATAACAGAGGCAATGTATGTAAGCTATGTGGTGAGGATTTGAGCTGTGAAATCAATTAAAGGAATGAGCAGCTTCTTAAAGAAAGACAATAAGAAATGGTGGCTGAGGAATAAACATCTTGTATATAGACAAACAATGTAAATATATATTAAAAACATATGGTTCAATTCTTGAAAGAGATATAAACATAGTACATGAGTATGTCTAGAATGTCAAGCATGAAAATAACTGTATAAAGAAATATGAAAAAATGAAATACTAAAAATATTTATTTTTCAACAGTCCCCCAGAAGAAGCATACTAAACATATGAAACGTTGGGGCTATATCAAAATAACTGAGATGAAAATAAAGAACATTTATAAAGAAAATTGTGTGTGAGAGATATCTTTCTCTTAAAGAATGACCTACCCCAATAACTTTTCTTACCCAAGGAAAAAATACAATAAGACTACATGATGATGAATAGGGTATAGGTCAGAATCAACAACCCAATTGGCTCTTACCCATGAGGGAGCATAAACCGGCCCATCCCCAACCAAACTTTAGTAACAGTGCCAAAATTAACAAAATAATATTGTTATAATAAATATAAATTTAACAAGATAAAACACTACGAACACTCAATAAATAAAATCACTGTGATGTATAGTTGCTGTACCAGACTACACATTCCCCCATCTCAAGCATTTATGTTGTGTATGTTAAAAATTCCTCTGAGAAAATTCTTACTGTAGACCCTGCAAACAGCCTGCCCGACAAAGCATGGCTTCCTCCCTCAACTGATTCCATTGTCATCATCATCATTATGATTATTATTATTAATAATATATATGGTAGTCTAGTGGTCCCCCTATCTCATCCGGTCCCCTCGTCATCTTTATTATACTCCCTCATCCGATCCCCTCACCATCTTTATTATAATAGATGCCGCTGCTAGTTGTTAGGTGACACCCCTAACAGTGCTAGTCCTTCTTTTGCTTCCCAAACATGACACTGGGATGGTAGTCATCTTCCTCTTACCACAGTTGCAGGATGCATTTTGCCACCTGCAACTACTAGAAAAAAAGAAGTTAGAAAAACCGCATACTGCGTATGTCGACTGACTTGTTTTTTTCTACATAAACATTTATTTATCATTTATAAGCATTGTATTTGACAAGTCTTTATCAGAATAAAGTTGGTGCTATCCTATATAACACCACCACCCATCCTTCTGACCACATATACATAAATCCACCCATAAATGGATTGTTTTCTTTTTAGTGATAGGGCTTAATTCTGCTGTGCTTGGGTGGGATTTACATGATGTCAATACCATTAAAATGTAGTGTGAGATATACAGTAAATGGTTTTGGTCTGGTAGGTCAGTCGTGCACATTTTCTTCTAATGAGTGATGCTATAATTTTCTTCCCACATTAAAACTCAGGTCGCATTAATATGTTGCAGTGTATGTGAATCTGTCATTAACCATTCTATTGTGCTAAGCAATTATTGAATTTAACTGCACAGGGTTTATAAATGTAGACAAATCATGCTGCAGATGATGTTCAATTATTTGAAATGAAGAAAAAAAATCATTTATTTTCATGTTAAAAACTGCTGCACTCAGACTAACATTTTTTTCAAACATCACACAATTATCCCATTGCATATATGACATGTTGCTATGTTAAAACTACTCCTTTGTAACTGCATATCCTGGAGTGTGTTATCCCTTACATATCACACTACAGAGTATGGGCCAGATATTCAAAACTTTGCACTAGGCAAAACCTGTTTGCACAGGTTTAGCGCAGGATTAGCATGGGTTTGCTATATTCAAAAGGCCAAATAGTGCGGCAAACTGCATTAGCGCCAGGCAAAATCATAATGTATGCAAGGGACAAACTGAGGAGGTGTGTACATGAATACAGGCACAATGCTATATTCAGTGACCAGCGCTGTGTGCAAATTGGTTTTGTGCCACTTAGCGCGACACTTAGCGCAGTGCACATTATCGCCCAGGAAAAGGTAGTCTTAACCCTGGGCAATCAGCTTTGTGCGACATTTTGGCTTTATGCAATGTTTGCATGGCTTTTGTGTGACCCTAACAAATAAATATGACACATAGACAAAGCAAGACATAGAGGAAACATGCTGCTCACTAATGGCATCACAATGACGCCATCATCTGCCACCAGTCCCAGCCATGCTAGGCAGTAAGTGGTGACCCTGCCACCACTGGACAGCATGGCAGTGTGGCCATACAACACACACCTGTGGCCCACTCTTTTGTGGACACCAACAGATGCCAGCACACACATGCAGCACTGTGGGCATGGAGGATGTTGAGGGGAGAGTGTACGGGTGGCCAGGAGCCACAGACCAGGTGTGCCACAAGGCTGGGACACATCACGCAGTGCACATGGTCCAGTATTGGGAATACCCCAACACCAGTGCCTTTTTGATAATATATGCCCCCCGGCCACATACTGCACAGCTGTACAACTGCCACAGCACACAAAGTCAGACATGTGTACAGTATGTCACTGTGAGCATCCCATGCCAGAGGTGCAGCATCTGTGGGTCACACAACAGCATAACAGTAATGTCCACTGTCAGTAAACACCTGCATGTTGTGCCTGTTACTGTGTATAGTGCAGTCATCAGCACTGTCCTACACACCATAGGCAGTGCTGTGTCCACGCACTACTGGTCCCCTTGCTACTGTAGTGTCTGCTGTGTACTGTAGCATGACCTACAGTGTGACAGTTGCATGCAGTACCACCACCACCATCTGTGCCTATGCTGTGTTGTCCCCTGGGGTACAATATTCTATGTTATGCTGTACTGTTCACAAGTAGTCTACAGCTATCATTATGCACTGCCAGACTGACCTACAGGTGGAGCTGTGGTCAGACCTGGCTAGAGCCTGTACTTCCAGACTGACCTACAGATGGAGCTGTGGGACCCTGCAGTAACACTGGGCAAACTGCATGCAAATCAGGACATAATGAGATGCTAATCTGGATGTTTGCCCAGAGACTACCTAAGCAGGCGCATTTGCATGTCACTTTTGAATATGACAAAGTTTAGTGCTGGGCAAATGTGTTTGCACCAGGCTAATGGTTTAGCCCTGCACTAAACCCATGCAAACGTGTTAGCGCTGTGCAAACAGTTTGGAGAATATTACAGTTTTGAACACTTTACTTTCACATGCACTGCTGCCTGCAGCTGTTCTGGGTCCACACATTTGCAGGCACACACATTGGCCACATAGTTCACCTCGACCCACCTTCACGTCGCTGTGCACTGTATTGCTGTTGTGGTTTGCATTTCCTGGTTGCTATATTCAGAGCTGTGTTATTCCAGAGCTAAGTTTGCCCTGCACTCCCAGCCCAGTTTGCCTGGCCTCACTCCTATGCTATATTCAGAAGCTGTTTGCCCCGGGCTATTCCTTTTGAATATAGCTTGCTTTGTGCTCTGGGCTACGTTTGCCTGCCAGGCAGTGTTAATTTAGCCCTGGGGCAAAGTTTTGAATATCTGGCCCTATGTATGGTAATGCTAAATAATTACACTTTCCAGGTGGTTGAAGTATTTTGGCTTCATCTTGCGTCTCACAACCCATATAACTCATTTGATAATTTGCTATTAACACAAACCCTGGCATGTGTTATTTGTTAAGCACCACGTACCCTGTCATTTGTAATTTTTCATTGTCAAGCTATTGTTTATAACCATTTTGTATCACTGTGTTGATCAGAGTCAAGTTTTAAATGGAATACAAACCATGAATTGTTCATTAATTTATAACAAAGTAAACAGTATAACTTACAGTAACGGTATTATATGACTATGCAGATTAGTCATTTTGAGGTAATTATATCTTTTACATAGTTATTTTCATTTGATAACTTATTTCCTAGATAAATGGTGTTGCTACTAAAAGGCAACCTGAGTTGTCAGGTGGCCCCCTGAGGAAATGTTTTCCAGCTAGGGAAAGGGTGGGGGTAGCTGGGAGGGGGAGGGAGAAGCCTGGTGATCTCAGGAATGAGATCATCAGGTGTTGGATGATGCAGGTGGGCTTATAGTAGGTGATTGTGAAGGGGAGGGGCCAAACGGGGTCCTTTTGAGGTCCTAGAGGGATTTATAAAGCTGTGCACAAGAGTATCTCTCCCTCTTTTGCTGAGATTCTTGTTCATCTTAGCACTTCAGGTGGCAACTAAGGTCGGCATTGATACATTTCAAGATAAGGTGCAGGTGAATGTTGTTTGGTTGAGAAGTAAGGAGGACTGTTAAGTAGCCTAGGAATTGTGCAGTTAAATTTCTTTTTGTTTTTGTTTTTTTAGTTTATTTACTGCATGGTATTTGGTATGTGCATGGTAGGTTTCTAAAGGCTGGCATTCATGATCCGTGGTGGCCACGTGGTGGGGTCTATAGGCCTCAGCAACCTCACAAAGGGAGTAGATTGTGTGGTGGTGTAGTTATGCTGGTAGGCTTTCTGTGATATTTTTTTGTTACTATATTTTTAGTAGTATGGTGGAAATGTGATCAATTTAGGTCTGTGGTATGAGATGCAACTAGACAGAGGGCTCGGGGCTGTTGGGTAGTGGAGGGGGACCACTTGGCAAACCCATGGAACCATCGGGCATCTTTATTAAGGAATCAATTGTGATTTGGGGTGCAAATTCGATTCTACAAGGGCTGTTTTCATTTTGCAGCTAGTGGTGCTGGTATTCAGGTTTGAACCTGGCAAAATGCGATCTGGCATGGGGGCCACGTGGCAGAGACAGGAGGTTGCAGCAGAATTGGGGTTGAGCCTGGGAGAGAGGTTTTTTTCTTGACTGGAGTGTTGGATGGAGATTGGGTTGCCCAAGCCCTTGACTTGTAGCTGGATCAGCTCGCCTGGCCTGTCCATAGGTTAGGAGCATTACCGGCATTTTTTAGGCATGGTCCAGGATGGGTCAGTTGAACCAGCTGAAGACACCAGTGGGGGGACTGTGAGACATGGCCACAGGGTGGGCATAGTACAGCAGAAGGGCCACTGCTAGCGGCAGCCGATAGGGCAATCAAGGAATGCCTCAGTGGCCCGGCCCTGGGAAATGATGCGCAGTGGTGAAGAACCATGATGTCCGGTCTGAGCCCCAAACAAGAAATACATGAAAGGCTTTGGGAAAGACAGAAAGGAAAATTAAAGAAAAAAAGAGACCAGGTAAATGGGGGGGTTTGTTCCATCGGGACGGATGGGCTGCGAGAGTCATAGGCCCTGTTGTGGTCTTGCAGTATGGTTGGCGGGTTGCATGCAGTTAGTGTGGAGGGTCCATGGGGCTGGGCCAGGATACAGGAGGTGCCCAGGGAATCCTTGATAAACCAGACGGCTTCAATCAAAAAGAAATATATATATATAAAAGTGAAAGGAAGTGAAATGAAAGGTAATAGCATGGAAGGGATACAATGAAATAAACACTGGAAAGACCTGACTGAGGATAAACAGGGTCAGCACAGGAAAAAGGTTTACAGTAGGCCACAAGTCAGCACTGTGGGCAACACGGGTCTGGAAGCAGGTCATGACCTGGAGGCATCGGGAAGATGGTTTAGGTGAAAGGGACAGCCCAGGTGGCTTTGGAGGCACCCCATTGGTGCCATCTCTCAATACCTCATTGTCCCCTAGTTTTCAAACTATTTGCGAGTTTTGTAAGTTCTTCTGTCACCTTTATCTGGGGCTCTCAGATGCCATATTTCCTTTTTTTTTTTAACGCCCAGACAGTTTGGCCTAGGGGTTAACAGTGTAAAGCTGTGTACCTAAAGACCCAGGTTAGAATCCTATGACTGCCATTTACTGTGTGACCTTGAATCAAGTCACTAACCTCCCTGTGCTTTAAGAGAACATAAACCTTGTTTTCCAGGCAAGTGCCCCATTGTCTGTATGCATGTCATTTAGGCCATGGAGATTTTTCCTGGGGCAGCTTATAGCCTGAATTTAATGTGTTTCATTAGTAGCTTATATATGGGTGGAGGGAGGTGACACAGATGTAGAATACCATCCGTGGAAACTAGGCAGGGGTGTTAATGTTATGTTCTGCCATCCATCGTTTGGGTCACAGATAACTTAGGAATGGGGATTTCAAAGAGAGCTGAGGGGGCTGTGTGATAATGGGCATCCAGGCAGTGTCCTCCTTCTATATCAAAGTATGGGGAAGTCCCCCAGTGTAATGGCAGCCAGTTGGGGATCATCACTAAAATAATGGAGAAAGGAGAATCATATTATATGGAGAGAGTGAGAATGGACATGGGGCAGGGAGTTAATATCATTTCTATGTATGATGTAATTTAGCAGGGATGACACCAGCGATCTTCCAGCACCCAGTTGAGGGAGGAAGCAGCTAAACTGATGGAGAAGATGAATGACCTCACTGAATCAACTCAGATCTGAGAAGAGGAGGAGGAGGAAGCAACTAGGAAGAGGAAGGAACCTGATGCTTGGAGAGGCAGGGGCAAGGGTGGAAAAAGGCCCTGGGGACCTGCCCTGGATCCATTGCCAGCACTCCAATGAGAGCCATCAGAGTTACACACACGAGTGGGTAAGGGAAAGGTGGATTTGTCAGATGAAGGTAACCTGAAAGACTATCTGGAGGGTATTATTGGGGATATGAGGGACAAGGGGCTCGATAAGATGGAGAAGGTATTAAAAGAACTGAAAGGGAGAGCAAGGTGGATACAGGGGCAGAGGAAAATGAGAAAAGGGGCAAGAGAGGGTATGATGGACCACCAGGTTTCACCTTGGGGGACCACGTGCCAGTCTCAATTAGGGAGAAGATATGGAAAGGGGTGTATGTGGATATTTTTGGTTTGGTAGACAAGGACACAGCCAGGAAGTATGAACAGAGGGAATAATTTGGAAAATCCGAAATGGCAGTGACTCTGGCGGTGGTAGGGCACAAGGAGGAGGAAGCAAAGTATAAGGGGAAGAACATCAATACGTGGCAGGTGGGGTTTCTCATCTACAGTGCTATTGTACTAGAGAAGCAGCCAGAGTTGGCGATCCCATTCTTGACTTACACAGCAAGAATATGGGATGCAAACAAGGCCAAGATTGGCTATGGATGGCTGAAATATGATGAGGCCTTTCATCGGAGGATGGCAGATAAAGGGGACCTGCAGGTGGGATTGTACCATTTGGAGCTGTGGGTCAAAACCTTGTCTGGGCCAGCAAGTGGGAGGGGCTCAATAGAAAGAATACTGCTACCCCGACAGTGAAGACCTGCTGGGGTTTCAACAAGGCATCATGCATGTGGGCAAATTGTAAATTCAAGCATGTGTGTTCCAGATGATTGGGGCAACACCCAGCATCAAGTTGCAGGGCAGGAGGGGACTGAAGAGGTCACAAGGGGGGAAACACAACAAGCAGCTCTTCCGGGGCAGTTACAGTGAGGGGGTGCAGGGGGGGCAGCCCACAACAGGAGGAGTAAGGGGACACACACCAGAGGGGCCTATAACTCCAACTATGGGTGGAACTGAGTATTCTGGGGTGGGATAGAGATGGGGCTTTGCTTTAGCTTCATGGGGGAGGTGGTGGATGCCAGGACGTGGGATTACCCAGACAGGAAGAGATGGGAGATGCTGTGAAAAGGGTTTAAAGAGGGTTTTGCACTGGGCTCTAGCGGGGTTAGGTGAGGAATGAGGACTAAGGACCTGGGGTCAGTAATGGAGAGGGAGGAAGTAGTGAGGAAGAAGATCAAAAAAGAGGTACAGGCCGGGAGGATGGAAGGCCTATTTGAGGTCCCTCCCTGTACAGAATTTTAGGTATCCCCACTTGGGGTGGTAACCAAGAAACAGCTGGGTGAATTTCAGCTCATTCATCACTTATCGTATCCAAATGGGGCCTCTGTGAATGATTGCATTCTGGAGGACCTGCGGGTGGTATCATATTCCTCGCTGGACCAAGTTGTTATCTTGCTAAAAGCAATGGAAGGGGCTTGGTTGGCCAAAACAGACATCGAGTCAGCCTTTCGGCTGCTGCTAGTTAGGCCAGATGATTGGGACTTATTGTGTTTTTAGTTCAAGGGCACTTTTTATTTTGACAAAGCGATGCCCATAGGATGCTCTGTGGCTTGTTTCACTTTTGAAGCATTTGGTTCATGGGTCCAATGGGTGTTCGGGAGACAATATGGGCACATGAGGGCAGTGCATTACCTGGATGACTTCCTACATATTGGCAGGAGACGGTAGGGGGAGGAACTCATGTTAAGGGAATTTAGGGAGCTGTGTGACAAGATAGGGATACCATTGATGGAGGAAAAGATAGAGTGGCCAGCTCAAAAACTGGAATTCTTAGGCATAGACATGGCTACCGAGCAGGAATGTTTCCGGCTGCCTGGGGATAAGGTGATGTGGCTTAGAAAGCTGCTGGAGCAGGTGCAGGGTAGGAGATGGGTGCCACTGGTATTGGTTCAGCAACTGCTGGAGCACCTCAACTTCGCATGCAAGGCGATAATCCTGGGGCGGGCATTGACGTGATGGCTGGCATGGGCCACGGGTAAGGCGAAGCTCCCGCACTACTGGGTGGACATCACTAAGGGCATATGGCAGGACTTGGAAGTGTGGTCGTCCTTTCTATAAGAGTATAATGGGGTGACATTCTGGCAGGAGGAGTGGGCATACAACAGAGATTTAGAGTTGTACACAGATGCTGCCGGGTTGCTGGGCAGGGGGAAATATTTTAGAGGGGCCTGGATATCAGATGCATGGCCAAGGGCCTGGGAGGAGGCAGGTCTTTTGAGGGACATCACGTTTCTAGAGATCTTCCACATTTGGGTGGCATTGGTGGTATGGGGGGACAAGGTCCAGGATAAACGCATTTTGTTTTGGTGTAACAATAAAGGGGTGGTAGAGGTCATCAATAGGCAGAGGAGGTCTACAGATATGACGAACACAGTGTTAAGGCAGCTGGTATTGCTTGGGCTGCTGATCAACTTCAAAGTGAGACACATAGATAGGGTCAAGAACGAGATCACTGATAGTCTCTCCCGTCTTCAGTTGGACAGGTTCTGGGCCTTGGCCCCTGGAGCAGCCATCCAGAGAACCAGGGTACTGGACCAGTTGTGGGAGATTGGGTGGAGAGAGTCCAACTGTTGTACCAGAACTCTTGGTCAGCTAACATGCTGAAGGCATACAAGGGAGCAAGGGGGACCTTTCAGGAATTCAGGAAACAGGAGAGATTACAGGTAAGTATGCCTGCTACAGAAGAACAGGTAATGCAATACATGGCCAAGAAATGGGAAGAAGGGATGGTGCATACCACGATGGGGGTCCAGCTGGCTGGAATCAGGTGGGCATGTGGTTACAGGGCATGGCACAACCCAGTGAAAGGCATGACAGTCTGGCGCATGCTGCTAGGGTGGCAGAGGGGGCAGGGGTGCTGGGTGGACAGAAGGAGGTCCATCACAGGGGAAATGCTAGTGCAGCTCATGGACAAAGTGTAGCAGATATGCACATCAGCTGAAGAAGCCTGTTTATTTCAGGCTATATTTGCACTGATGACCAGGGGAGCCTTCACTGTAGGCAAGATCATGGTGGGTAGAAAAGGGGATGCGGTTGGGGATTTGCACGCTGAGGATATAGTGCCGGGGCAAGATAGTTTGGTGGTCTGGTTGCCCAGGTCCAAGATGGATCACTTTGGGAGAGGTAGAGAGGTAGTGATACCCAGGCTAGGTGGAGGGGAGATTTGTGCTGTATGGGCCATGGAAGAGTATGGCAGAGAGAAGGGAAAGAGACATAGTTCCAGCGTAGGGATGGTACACCAGTGACTGGATACCAGGTGAGAGGGATACTTAAGAAGAGCATGAGGTTTTTGGGAGAAGAGCTCGAGCAGTTCACACTGCACTTCTTCCAGATTGGGGAGGCTTCTGCAGTGGCATCCCAAGGGGGGGACGGAGGAGGAAATTAAATCAGTGGGAGATGGCATTCAAACTGCTACAAGAGATATGTTAGGAAATGATATAACCTGTTTGTGTTTCTTTTGTATCATGACAGGTGTGCGGAGGTCAAATATTTGGATTGTGGGGCACTCATTTATTTATTGGGCTGAGAGATACACAGCAGCCATGCCTGGTGGGAAGCAGTTGAAGCTCGAGCTGGAGTGGATGAAGCTGCATTGACAAGGGATCCGGGGCATGAGGTGGGCTCAGTTAATGCCAGTTTTGGAAGAGTTAAGGGTGGTGTGGAGTAGGCCAGATATGTTAATAATTCACTTGGGTGGGAAAGATTTAGGTGAGATTCCATGGGGGGCACTATTTCAAGCAATAAAAGCTGATCTAGAGAGGGTAAAAGGTTGGTGGCCCTGGGTGGAGATTGGTTGGTCAGAAATCACTTCAAGGAGGGTGTGGAGGCATGCCAGGGATTTCAGGTCCATGGAGAAGGTGAGGAAGTGGCTGAAACGGAGGGTGACTAGGCTGCTCATGGAGATGGGGGGAGGTGTACATCCCACACAGGGAGATTTCCTTTCAGTCCCCAGGGCTGTTCAGGTCAGATGGAGTTTATCTGTCAGAGGTGGGAATGTCCTTTAATCTAATGCCATTTGTTGAGCTAGTGGGGAAGTGGGAAAAATAAAGACTGAGGTTCTAGCCTGCAAGAGGGGAAGCCCCATCATCCAACACAAGAACTGGAGATGGGTCAGTGAAAGGAAAGGGAAGAGCAAAAGACAGGTAAAGGGGGCAGGCAGGGGGGAGATGGAGATGGCAGGGCAACACAGGCTGTGGTCAGCTGCACCCACACATGAAGTAAACGGTGGTGGATGAGTATAAAGGTACTAGGGGTCAGATCACAGTGTCTGAGCCTAGGAAGTGAAAAGAGGTTCACGAGATGGTGGTGATGGTCGGATAAGATGTCCGGACCCCGAGGAGAAGAAGCAAAGAACACAGGGAGGAGGGAGGAACCAGAGCAAAGAAAGAAGGCTGGAGGATGTTTTGAGAAACATTGGAGTGTAAATATTGTGTTTGAATTAAAAGATTATTGAAGGTGTAAAACAAAGGAATGTATCAATAAAATTGTTGCCATTTGGGCACCCAAACTCTGAGTAGTCATGTGGATCATTTCCAAAAGAGGTTCAACTGACAATCAAGATTTTCATGATATTTCCCAAGCAAGAATAATGGAAGTGCCCATGCCAACCACATATACATTCAAGACTACAAACAAGTACTGCATGTTTTTGTCAATGTCTAAACTGCCACTTTTTGTAAAGAATGGTTTGACAAGGGCATAGTCTGCAGCCTGAGTGAAAATATGTCTCTCACAGGAGCTCCGACCACATGACGGGCTAAATTCATATAAATCCTGTTTAATCCTTTAGATAGTGGTCTGAAATTGGTGTACAAGGCATCAGCAATCTCTAGTGAGCAGCTGTGCAAAGTTTGGGGAAAAAAATCACACAATGGAAAAGTCACGTTCAGCACAGCTTCATCCCAGGCTTTTCTCAAACCAAGTCAAAGAGTTCTATATATCTTTATGGTAACAATAGACTTACATTCTAAAATGTTAGACAAAACAACCATATCATAGCAATGTGAATAAATTCCAGTTCACTTCTGAAACAAATTTTAAAGTGTTCTGCTTTTATCTGAAATGTTGAGAAAAAGATAATTTTATAAATACAATAAACCCCTCCTGTAGAATAAGCCCCATACTGTATATCCATTACATGAATTCTGACTTCCTAATATTTCTGGTATAATTTAACATAATTCACCAGTACTTTTCATATGGTCAATTGCACAACCAATGTGATTTGAAGTCTTTTCCTAAAAAAACACAATAAAGTAAGGTTGAGGAGACACAAAGCTTCTTCTGTCCAATTGAAAGGATTTAATGATTATTAACAATTTTATAACAATGATACTTATCTGACTGGTAGAAGGCTGACACTATGCAAAAACTATTAAAATAAAGATACAATATGTTAGGCTACTAGCAAAAAGGAGTATTTAGGTGCAATACTGAGAATCAGAAAAATACAGAACATGTTTGATGACTTTTAAAATAAAATTGTTGCATACTACAAAAAGGGCTTAAGAAATACATATTTCTAACTGATTATAAGCAAGTTTGATTTGACCTGATCTATCTTTGATAAGCCTGATAGGTCCATGAGCTAAGACAGCCCAGTTATATGGATAACCAGGTACATACAGACCATACAAATTAACAATGATAGTCAGAAAATTTAAAAACAATCACAGTAATGATTTTCTAACAAATATGATATAAGCATCAGTTTAATGGTTTGAATTAGAGAAGATGTAACAATAGACACAGGATGTAAGTTGAAAAGCTTGGGGTACTATCAAGTAAGGACCTCACTACAAGTGGTATAAATTTGTGGAACCTAAGAATAATCGGAGACGATGTAACAATACACACAGGAAGTTAGTTAAAAAGCTTGGGACCCTATAAAGTAAGGCACTCTCACCATGAGTGGTATACATTTGTGGGTCCAGAATATAATTAACAGAAGTAGATCAAGAAGAAACTTATTTGTGATTATGTACAAAAAAGATGGGGAACTAGATTCAGAATATCTTTTTTTCAAGAAATTATCGACTGATATTGAATGCATTGATCAAATGAAGGTCACTGAAATACAGAAAAAAGGGCATAATGATGGGTTCTTGAAGGCAATTGAGATGCAAAATGGGCTAATTTGTTATAAAGTGCCCTCACTCCTTGACAGTTATCCAGCCTTAGCCAAAGAATGGAGTATCCGACCATAATCAGTGGAAGAAAGCAAAAAACTTTGAGCCAGGAGCTTTCTGGTTCTTGGCATAAAATGAGAATTGAGATGATATAATACACAGTCTTGGTTAATAGATTTTTTTTAACTGTGCAATTCATAGGAAAGAGCACTATCAAAGGTGAGACATAAATACTCAATGTCTTGAGACTTGTTCAATTACATTACCATCTAGGGGTGTATTGACTAAACTGCCAAAAGCAGACTTTTTCAAGGGATTGCAGAAAAACATTGCCTGGGTTTTGCCAACATTTAGAACTAGTTCATGAATAATAAACAAACTATGGAAGGCATCAAAAGCCTATTGGAAAGTTGAGGCAACTGAAGGAATACTTTCCCCTGAGATGAAAATGATAACATACTTAGTGTATGCTGACATCCTGACAAGCCAAAGGCAATGAATTCAAGAACAGATTACATAATAAGGCCCCAGTATAAAGCCTTGGGGTACTCCAATGTTGATGGGCACATAAGGAGACACAACCTTGTCAATTTTCATACATTGCTGATGGCTATTTAAGTAATCAGAAAATCATGAGACAACACTGCAAGAAAGACATAAAGATCAAAGAGAAAATGATAATAGGCTATAGTTCACCAAACTGAAGGTCTTGTTGAGGTCCAGTTATACAGCAGTAATGCAGTGAACTAAATACAGGGCTCTGTGTGCTTTAGTGAACCTGACCAAGGCCATTGTGGTGCTGTGTGCAGGTCCAAACCCACGCTAAGAAGGATTCATATTTCATATTTGGCCAAATAATTCATTGCCTGGTTGAAAAGAATATGTCATCTGATATTAGCAAGTGGTGGCAGTAATGAAATGGGACAATAATCATCACATTTTACTGGATTGACAGATTTAAGGGTAGGACCATCCATAGAAAGGCAAAGCAAGTCATTTGAAAGCAACTTTAAAGAGCTTGTGACACCATTAAAAGAATGTTAAAACAAAATATTTAGACACAGTTCTGCTCATATTTCACATTAGTTCTGTATCCTTCCCCCCCATTATTTATTACTGAGGTCATTTAGATGAAAACAGAAGTTTTGCTCCTGAAGAGTTCATCTATGCCTGTTACATTCTCCCTATCTGAGGTCATACTGCTCTGCTTGTGACATCACAGTTACTCCCATGACAACAGATTGTAATGTCACAACAGAGGATTACATGAAATAGGGAGTAAGCTAAAGAGTTAGATGAACTCTTATGGCTATAAAGCATGTGTTCAAGTGAATTTCCTCAGTAATAAATAATTGGAGGGGGGAATCTATATAATACATTTAGAATGCAAGTTAAATTGTACCTAAATATTATGTTTTCTAAAGTTTATTTTTTTTAGGTATCAGCAGCTCTTTAACAAAACAAAAAATCACTTCATCCACTCCAGTCAAAGGCTTTCAGTTCAGTTTCTGAAGATATCCCTGATCATCAGGGGATGAAAGAATGTAAAAATACAAAAAGTGATGAACAACCAAATCACAAGGTGGCTGAACAATGTTCTCAGAATCAGAGCCCTTTGTAACTAACACATTTTTTCCCAAATCACAAAAAATAGATTGAATT
The DNA here is from genome assembly GCA_016271365.2 of Neoceratodus forsteri. Lineage (NCBI taxonomy): Eukaryota > Metazoa > Chordata > Ceratodontiformes > Ceratodontidae > Neoceratodus > Neoceratodus forsteri. The sequence goes on along the minus strand of CM028129.1, from coordinate 889,495,658 downwards.
CAGGGCAATGAATGCAGAATCAGTGATAATATTGTGATCGACCAACACTGAATGGATAACACTTTTATTCTTTTTTTTAGGTGTGAATTCATAATATCCCAAGTCTGGGAAACACTTTTCCTGAGCACTTTCTTTTTTCATTCCTTTTTAAATCTTTGGTAGCTGGGTAAGGACCACTAGGCACAAGTGCTTGTTTTCAAGGGAGACCCAGAAGACTGGGGAGGTTAAGTGACTTGTTCAGAGTCACAAAGGGTGCAAGTGGATGTTGTGGGAATCAAATCCAGGCATGCTGGATGTACCAAGTTTTTTTACAGCTCTTTGTTCTAACCTCTAGGCTACACTGCCAGCAACTGAATGTTGTTTATTCAGAAAAAAATTGCCCCATAGCCTCTCTGGCTGCTGATTTACATCTGTTTCTCAGTTGCTTGTAATGAGACAAAGAGGAAAAGGACCCAGTTTCCCTACAGACATCTAACTCCTGTCCCTTTCCAGAAACAATTTCTGAAGAGCAGAGCTGAATCAGATTGAGGTGTTAGCTGCTTTGTCTTCTCAGAAAGAACTGGAAGGGGACAGGATCAGTTGTGTTCCAGGACAGTAGCTGCTGCTGTTGTTTTCACAGGGTTCTTGTGGATTTTACTTGGTAGGTTAGTTCTTTTCTTTCTTACTTCTAAAGGGGCTAGCAGGGTATTGTTTTGGGTGCTGTTGGATGTTTGTAAACTGATTTGGTGGCTGTAAGTAGGGCTCATTTGTGGATGTTTCACTGTGTAACAGGCTGCGCTGGTAGAGGCCTATTTCTTCTGATTTAAAACCTATTTGGTGGGATTTGCTTGGAGATGGTTATTTGAATTGGAGACCTATATATGTTAATTTCAAGCCTATTTTGATGTGTTGTTAGTGAAGCTGATTAAATTGGAGTCCTGTTTCCGTTGGCAGCAAACATATTTTGGGGGCTTTGACTTGAATTTTGATTCCTTGTGCTAACTCCGTTAGCTGTAAAGGTTACTGCATAGTGGGGGAGGGGTGTTAATGGTCTGGCCAGGTCTCACTCAGCCAATTGACTGGAGGCAGAGCTGAATCAGATTGAGGTGTTAGCTGCTTTGTCTTCTCAGAAAGAACTGGAAGGGGACAGGATCGGTTGTGTTCCAGGACAGTAGCTGCTGCTGTTGTTTTCACAGGGTTCTTGTGGATTTTACTTGGTAGGTTAGTTCTTTTCTTTCTTACTTCTAAGGGGCTAGCAGGGTATTGTTTTGGGTGCTGTTGGATGTTTGTAAACTGATTTGGTGGCTGTAAGTGGGGCTCATTTGTGGATGTTTCACTGTGTAACAGGCTGCGCTGGTAGAGCCTATTTCTTCTGATTTAAAACCTATTTGGTGGGATTTGCTTGGGCCTGGTTCTTTAGCTGCAGGGCTTGGAGGGAGACACAGGGCTGATACACTCTCTCTTGAGTCAGGTGTCTGCCCAAGACCCGCCCTCCCCACCCTCCCTCCCCAGAAGTCTGCAAATTATAGGGGAACACCTGCCCTGCAATTGGAGGAAAAGGCAGCTGGTGCAGCTCATGTAGTTCTAGCCACTGGGGTTGGATTTAAAGGCTGGAAGAGGAGCTTGGGAGTTGTTCACTTCCTTATAAGTTTAATGTGTTGTACTGCACCTAGTAACAGGGTTACTGGTGTACAGTGGGACTGTCTGTAAGATTAGTGGGTGACCTGATTAGGCAGGAGGGTATCTTGGACTGGGGGAACCTGGTAGTTCACCAAGGAAACCTATTTGGAAGGGGATGGAACCACATCATTAGGGCCTGCATCTTTGGGAGGGTGGTGGGGTGCACAGGGTGTGGAGCAGCCATGATACTGGACTGGGCTTGGAGGTTCGTTGGTTGCCCAGTGTGCCAACAGCTAGCACAGCTTAGGGAGGAGGTTGGGGATTAGGAGAAAGCTGGGGAAGGGGTGGTATGGTTGGGGAAGGGGCTTGGAATCTCCACAGGGTTGCACCAAGCACTGGGGTGGGGGCATAGGGAAAGGAGTGCTGGAGAATACTCAGGGTCACATAGGGAACCTGGCAGAGGGGTCCAAAAGGACACTACCAAGGAAGCAGGTAGTACTGGGGGCCCCTCACAAAGGGGACGGAGGGACAACATTCTCAGGAAGTAGGCAGATGGCCAGGGCTGGACAGAAGGAAGCAAAGGCGGGAAGTGGATCAGACCTTACACTCAGCAACCGCTTCAATTCTCTTCTTCTGCTCGAGGATGAGGGGGGTCTGGCCAAGGACAGGGGTAGTTAGAGATGGAAAGGGAGGGAGGCAGGAGGCAGGGCCAGATAGTAGCAGGAAGAACAGGGGGACCTGGAATGCAGGAGAATGGGGAGCAGTGAATCGGAGCAGGAGGGCAGGGGAAGAGGAGGAAAGCACAAGGAGAAGGACCAGTTGGGAGGAAAGGTAAAGGAGAAGGACCAGAAGTACAAGGAGGATTCAGTAAAGGGAGCTGAGGGTTTAGGCCAGGGAGCAACGACTAGCAAGGAGGAACTAAATGGAGACAGGAAGGAAGGGAGGATGAGCCAGGCTAGTTTAGCAGATGGGGAGAAGGACCAGTTGCAGCAGTGAGGGGGAATTAGCAAGGAACAGAAGGATACTCAGGAGGAGGAGAGGCATAGGATTGGAGAGGAGGGGGTGGCATGTGGCACCCAGAAAGGGGGAGGAGCACGGAGCCAGCTGGGTGGAGGGGCCTGTAGAAAGGATGAGGGACATGGAAGGGGGGAATGGAGGAAAAGGAGTGGTCAGAGTGCTCCTGCTGGGGGATTCTATGATCAGGGGTATCAAATGGGATAGGGAGGGAGAAGCCTGGCCAGTTAGAACAAGATGCTTCCCTGGACTAACGTGCACAGGGCTAAGCACGAGGTATATCAGCTGGCAAGGATTGTGGGGGTTTCCCAGACATACTGGGTCCACCTGGGTACAAATGACATTGAGGAAATAGCAGCTAGAGATACAGGCAAGATTCAGGAGCTCACCAGGGTCTGTCATGACATAGGATGCACAGTTTCCTTCTCAGAAATCCTGCCAGTGCCAAGGGCTAGTGGGGAACACAAAAGGAAAATTAGGGAGATAAACCAGTGGCTCAGGGAGTGGTGTGAGGCCAGAGGGTATGGTTGATGGGAGATTGGGGGGAGACCTGGGAGGATAAGGAGCTGTATGCTAGAGATAGACTACATCTCAATTTGGAGGGGAGGGGAATCCTTAAGTTGAAAATAGAGGGGTTCATTGGTGAAAAGTGGGGTTTAAACTTGTGAAGGGGGGTGGGATGGGAGAAAAGGCTGTCAAGGGGGTGCCGATAAAGGAGGGACTCTGTCTCCACCCCCTTGGGGACCAGGAGGATTGCAGGAAAAGGCCAACTGGCAAAGTGCAGACCAGGGAAAACAGAATCCCCATGGGAACATGAGCAGGGAAATGGAACTATAGGGAAGGGTGGAAGGTAGTCCTGCTAAATGCCAGGAGCTTGGAATAAATGCCTGAGCTCCAGGCGATGCTAACTGAGGGAGCAGTGGATGTGGCAGCAGTCATTGAGACTTGGGCCACTGCAAGACATGACTGGGACCTGAACCTGGAGGATATACTATGTTCAGGAAGGACAGGGGAGGAAGGAGGAGGGTAGCAATGATAGTCAAAACTGCATTGGCATAGGGGGAGTAGAGGAGGCGGAGGGAACTGTGGAGGCGATTTGGGTCACCTTGATAACAAGGGGGGGCAAGAGAGTAAAAATAGGAGTGGTGTATAGACCCCCTGCCCTGGCAGAGGAGCTGGAGGACAGTCTGGTGGCAGATGTTAGGAGACACTGCAGACTGGGCAGAGGAACGGTGGTGGTGTTGGGGGACTTAAACATGCCAGGAACAGACTGGGAGACTATGACATCCTCTGTGACCAGGGAACAGAGGCTGTTGGATTCTTTCAAGATGCATTCCTAACTCAGCAGGTGAGGGAACCGACCAGGGAGCACAGGTACTGGATGTGGTCCTAGCAGACAGTGACCAGGTTGGGAGCCTGAGGTAAGGGACCCATTGGCGGGGAGTGACCATGCCACGGTCTGGTTCTGCCTGGACCTAGGAGGTAGAAGGCTGCACAAAGACAGAAGTAACCGACTTCAGGGGTGGATTTTAAGGAAATGGGAAGGATCCTTAGAACATTTGGATGGGATTGGGTCAGACATGGACCTGATAGTAGGTGGAAATCATCAGGAGGGGTGCATGATGCTACCAGCACCTGTGCAAGAGTAAGAAGAAAATGTGGAGGCCCAAAACCCTGTTGGTGGACCAGGAGGTCCAGGAGGTGGTGGGAAAGAAAGCAGCCTATAAGCAATTCAAGTGCTCAAGGAGTGAAAGGGATAGAGGGGAGTATGAGCTGATGGCTAGAAGGGCCACTAGAGTGGTGAGGGCGGCTAAGGCAAGAAGGAGCAGAACCTGGCCAGGGAAATTAGGAGAGGGAACAAGGGTTCTTTAGATACATTGGGGAAAACGAAGGGTGAAGGGCAGATTAGCAGGATTAAATCAGGGAGGGATGGGCACAAGACCTGGGGAGCAGGCTGAGGTACTAAATGAGTACTTCACCTCAGTTTCACCAGGGAAAATGGGGTGCTGCATCATACATGGGAGGAGACAGAGATACTGAGGAGGGGACCCTACCGATCGGCAGGTCTGGGGAGAGGGAGGCATCACTGGCAGGTGGGGAGGCTAAGCAGGAGAAGGGGTACGGAAGTGGAAATCACAGCTGAGAGAATGAGGGAAGCCCTCAGCCCCCTTAAGACCGGAGAAAGCACCGGGCCAGATAAAATTACATCCCAGAGTGCTGAAGGAACTTGCAGATGTCCTGGCAAAACCCCTGGCAGAGCTTTTCACCATCTCTCTGAGGACAGGGTGGGTGCCCCAAGACTGGAAGGTGGTGCATATAGTGCCTATCCACAAGGGGGGATCAAGGGAGGTGGCAGAGAACTACAGGCTTGTCAGCCTGACCTCAGTGGTGGGCAAGGTGATGGAGGGAATTGTCAAGGAGAGGCTAGGGGGGGACCTGGATAAGTCAGGGTGCCTGGACGATAGACAGCATGGATTCATCCCGGGGAAATCATGTCAGACAAACCTGGTGGAGTTCTATGACTGGGTGACAAGTGCCTTGGACCTGGGTAGACCAGTGGATGTCCTCTTCTGGACTTCAGCAAGGCATTTGACTCTGTTCTTCACGTGGGCCTGTTGGATAAGCTGGGAGAAATGGGGGTGGAGAACCAGATGATCAGATGGATAGGCAATTGGCTCCAGGACCGGACCCAGAGGGTCGTAGTTGGCGCGATAGTCTCATCCCCAAGGAGGGTCATTAGTGGGGTCCCACAGGGATCAGTCCTTGGGCCCCTTCTGTTCAACACCTACGTGTCTGACATAAGGACAAGAATCAGGAGTGAGATGAGTCTCTTTGCAGATGACTCGAAACTGGGGGCGGTGGTGGATGGGGAGGAGGGGAGGGTGGCCCTACAGGGGGACCTGGAGGCTTTGGAAAGATGGTCTAGAAAGTGGAAGCTGAGGTTCAATGCAGGGAAATGCAAGGTACTCCACCTGGGGGCCAGAAACCCAGGTCAAGTGTACACCCTGGGGGAAATGCTACAAGTCTCGATGGCTGAGAGGGACCTGGGGGTGGTGGTGGATGTCAAGATGAACAACTCTGAGACTTGTAGGAGGGCAGCAGCCAAGGCCAACAGGATGCTGGGATGCATCGCTAGGGGGATCACCTCCAGAAGGAGGGAAGTGATCTCCTCTGTATAACTGCTTGGTGAGGCCGCACCTTGAGTACTCGTGCAGTTTGGAGGCCACACTAAAGCGGGACATTAACCTCCTGGAGAGGGTCCAGAGGAGGCAACCAAAATGATTTGGGGCTTGGGGACAGGACCTATGAGGAGAGGCTCAAGAGCTAAATATGTACACATTGGAAGAGAGAAGGGACCGGGGACATGATAGAGGTCTTTAGGTACATGAAGAGGGTAAATAGGGGAGGAACAGTCGGGTGCTTGAGAGGAAGGAGGAGGGGCCACTAGAGGGCATGGCTGGAAGCTGGAGGGGAAGATTCAGGGAGAAAGGAGGAGGTGCTACTTCACTGAGAGGGTGGTGGAGTCATGGAATGCACTGCCTAGGGAGCTGGTGGAGGCAGAGACAGTGGAGGGGTTCAAGAAGGGATGGGATAGGTACAGGGGAAGGGTTCTGGAAGCAAAATCCAATGCAGCAAGAATATCCGGAACTGTGAAGGGAGAAGCCAGAGAAGGCGAGGGGGACAGCAAGGTCAGCACCCAGGTTGGGGACTGACCAAACGAGCAGACACGAAAGACCGTTAGGCCTATTCTGCTGGCATTTTAGTATGTTAGTATGTTAGTAAGATCAGAGGCAATCAACCCATTTCTGTTTCCATAAAGCCACAGTCTACAAATGGGGAAACATTTATTGCAAATGGAGTTAAATTCTGCACCACCTATAGTGAAGACCTCATCGATACAAACACAGAGGATAATGTATGGTTAACTATCAGTAACAAGCATCTGTAGCCATTGAGAGGTTGCCATGGTGACTGTTAAAAGCTCGAGAGGTTTTGGTTGACATGGCTACCTCGAGATGGCAACACATGCTTTGTTGCTGATAGTGGACCATACATTATCTTTTACAGTCTATGGTTCACGTAAACATAAAAAAATGAGTCAGTTATATCTGAAATAAAGCAGCAGGATCCTTACTTTTCCATTTTCTATCACCACCTCTCTCTTCCTGGTCCAGTTCTCACTGCCGCGGCCAGTTCAGGAAGACAGGGGTTCACATAATGCTCATATGTGAATGCATTCCATGCTGATGTACCATAGACCTAATGCACTCACAATGGTGCAACAACACCATGATGTCACATCGATAGTACAACAATGATGTGAATCAATCGAATTTGTCAGTAATTACATTTTAAAATATATTGTAATACTATAAATGTATTAAAAAGCCACTCAACCAAAAAAGAACAGGGGTGCAACCTAACATACCAGAAAGTAACAAAACAATGTTTATTTATTCATTTATTTATTTACTTGAAAAGTGGTGACTGGGAAAGGCACACTGAGCTAAGGCTCATTTCAAGGTGTGACCGGGGGGAAGGGAGTAGCAGATGCAAAATGCATAGCACCAACACAGTTTGCAGTTACAGTATAATAAAGTGCAGTCAGAGAACACTATTAATACAAAATTAAGTACAACATAAGTGAACAAGACAAGAGCAACAGATGATCATTTCAGCAAAACTTGCACCAAGTTAAGAGGCAGCTGTAAGAAAAATAATCAGGGAGAGGGAAACAGGAGTAGGGGAAGGGAAGGAATTCTCCATAAGCTATCATGTGGTATGGTACAGATACTGAGCCAGCATACGTTTTTGGAGTAAAAAACATTTATTTCATGCATCAAATAAGTGAGTTGTATACATACGTATCCCTGGACACATCATGACGTAATAAAAGTGATGGCATGCCATAACAGAAACCTCTCTCTCTCTCTCTCTCTCTCTCTCTCTCTCTCTTAGTAACTGTTCATGGTAGCAAAGCCTTATTTCAGGAAGAGATGCATATAGTGGGTTAATAGAGCAGTCGGATAAGTAATAGGGGGAAACAATGGAGATGTCTTTTTAATATTGTATAGAACAGACATGTTAGTATGAATCACAGTTTTGTTCTAGTTAGTTAACCTGAATGTATTAGAAATAAGAACGGGGTAGACATGAACCTTGTGACATGCTGAATGGATTTATAGGGTAACAGCAATATTTAAAGAGATGGTCCATGGCTTTGGCACTGTATTGTTTTACCTGTTTATGATTTACTGTATGCTGTTTTTAAAAATGGTTTTGTATTTAATGTTTATGTGCACTGGTATTTATGTAAGCACCTAACTGTATATAGAATGCACCTACACTTTATGACAATGTGAAACACCTATAAATATGTCAGCTTGTGCCCCTGTTAGCCAACTAAGAGGAAGCCCTGTTTAGCTATGGTGAAATGTCAGTTCTTCTTCAAGATGCAGGCATTGCTTTGCTTCCATGAAGTCTTACCAAATGAGTAGTTTTTCTTACTGCACCCCATCATTTTTATTATATCATGATGTGTCAAGTGATGCACATATATACTATTCACTTATTTAATGTATGAAATAAAATAAATGTTTTTTACTCTAAAAAAGTAGGTATGATGACTCAGTATCAGTGTACAGTGCATGATAGCTTATGGAGGAAATAGGTCCCCAGCCATTGTTTTGTGACTAACAATACTATCAAGAAAGGACTAATGTGTTCTGACCACATTACATCAGACTTATGTTAATCTTTGATTAAAATACATGCAAACAGTCCAACTTCTGTAGTGGTGAACACAAGGAAGGTGATGTCGGCTCCAAAAATCATTAGTTCCAAAATGCATAATCACAGTCACCACTCATGTCAGCAATAACAGAACAGTCATGCTAGGTTCTATTTGAATCCTTTACTGAGTCAATTTTTAAAATAGCACATATAGGAGGTAACGGTCCTGTTATTACTGACATGAGTGGTGAGTGAAGTTCTATACTTTTGGATCTACATGCAGAAATTAATCACATGCTGAATAATGTTTAAAGGTATTTTAGAACTTTTTTTTATTGAATCGAGAATAATGCTCTTCTCTGGTGGTTGCAGCAATCGGTTATGGCTTGTGTATAACATCCACCCAAGCCGTGCATTATTTCATTTTATAAAATGAGTCTAAAAATCAAAGAACTTTAATTGGTTAAAACCAGTCAGGTGGCTGTTCAATATTAGTGCATAATGCATTGTCATCCTGGTCCTAAACCACATCACACAATGAGCAAATCAGTCCTCCTACAACCAGATTTATCTTTCATCAGTCCCCCTACAACTAAAATTGATTTTCCACCACAAACATGGTTTCTACCTTTACAGAGTAAAAAAAACTTCAACTAGGCCCTAAAAATAAGACCACCTTAAGTAAAAAATAAAACAAATTAATTAAATGTTGTTTCCCTGATTATCACACACTACTTACACACATAAACAAATTAGAAACATTAAGTATTGTTCATAGTTTTCATTGCAACTGTTTCTTTGCTGACAATGAAAAATCCTGCCTCTGTCTTTAACTCTTCATTAGGGAAATCTCTTCTTCTTTCCCTGACAGTGAGATAATTGAGTCTGTGGCTCTAGAAAATGCATTTGTTTTATATATGTGTGTGTGTGAGTGTGTGTGTGTGCGTGTGTGTGTACAGTATATCAGGAGAGGAACATTCTGCCAGCGGAACTGGGCAGAATTTTGAATCCCTGTATTCCATGGCAAACATTCAGTGATAAACTTTCCATATCTTGAATGTGGGGAAAGACAGAGAGGGGAAAAAACAGGATGAAGAAAGTATGCAATAATGCTTCATAAACAAAGAGCAAACATGGGAAACACAGTTACATAGGCGGAGGCAGATCCAAACTGCTGAAATACATTCCTGAAATTTATAAAAGCACATACATTTGAATCATAGCAGGTTATTTTTAGGTGAAATTTATCATCCCCACACCAGAAAAAGGCAACCTGGCAGGTTTAAAGTTTTGAATACATTTCCATTAAGAAACAGTACTTTTGTTGATTCAAAATGCAAGGTAACATTTTTTTCCTTGTAAAAATGTGTGCCACACACAGTTTTCATTATGTTTTATGTTTTTAGCTAACACCACAGTTACCAGAATAGGGACTATTTTTGTATTCAGAGTTAAAATGGAAGCATATTTCAGTAAAAGGTCCAGTTGTTGTCTTTTTAAAATACTTTTTCTTATTTCCATTCATTTTTAGTCATAGATTTAAATGCCATTTTATAAGAGCAATGAGACACTCCAGAGGTGTTCCATGATAGTGAAATAATGGCACTTCTCAGGTGCATTTAAAGGCATTTGACTATGCCTCATGCCTAACAATATACCTGAGGCATGTGATTATTTCACCATAATGCACACCCTGTCATGTCTTATTGCTTAAATAATTATTGGTCATCATGTTTGCAGACTAGATTGACACCACTTTCAATCATCATAATAAGTGGCTTCTATCTATAATAGCTGGTCAGTTGGTACGGCATGGGTGTCAGCCAGATCAGCAGTGCTTTTACTAGCTGCTTAGTTTGCTCATTTATGCCCTTGCAAAAGAAGCTGTTACCTGTGTCATTGCTTGCATAGATCCAGATCACTTTCCCACTGAAATCATTAGTAAATACACATTAATATTATAAAGGTGTTTATGTGTTTAAAAACCTGACTGTAGTAATAATTCTTTGTTGTCATGCTGAATTTGATTCATTGTCATACAATGCTGTCTGATAGTGTCTTTTGTGCTTCTTATTCCACTCCTATCCTAACATACAGTGATACCAATCCTTCTGATATCATTACAAGAAAAGGTTAATAAAAAAAACTCATCAATTTCCAACTATAAATCAGAGTGGTGCACAATCGTAAAATGAAAGTGAAAGCCAATGAACAATGGAGTGCCAAGGGCCTTGTGCTTCTGATTGACAGCTGCTGTTTTTTTTCTTTTAGCAGTGATTATATAAAATAAACTATGAGGTGTTATAATAATTTTTTTACAAACCCTTGGTGTGTAATACCATCACAAACCACTCATGCTTCCTACTTGTGGTTTATTTGGTATCACCCACCTCAGGTGTGAAAAAAAGCTCATAATGTACAACAGTCCATACATTATTCTATATATAACTGCACAACCTATCTTGGGTTATCCATTACATATACTGTATAATTAATGTAAAAGTGTGCAAAGGAAAGACAAATACTGTACATAGATTGAAGCTGGGTAACTGTTTACTACAATAGGGAGTACTGTGTCAAGAGGACACATGTAGAAGTTGGTACTGTATTTGGGGTGTGGAATGTTCCAGGACGGAGGTTTGAAAATGTGCTTTTAGAGAAGGGATGGTGAATGATTGGAATCAATTATCCAATAGGGTTATTATCTCAAAGTCTGTCACTGGGTACAAGTATGGATGCAACAGACAGGAGGGAATAGTGTAGAATATGATAAGGAGAAGCACAGGTGATCTGGGAAAATGTGAGGAGAGACATCAGTGGTTTGAGCAAAATAATTCCGGTCATGCATTAGACTGGGCATGTTTTCAGACATTGTAGTAGATAGACTGAATGGGAAAGTCTTTTATCCATAAGAATATATGACAAATACTGTACCAAGTGGCCTGATGTCATACAATTAACAAATGATGCTTGGTTGTTTAGTATGCTAATGTGGAACAGTAAGTGTTAATAGAACAAATATAAACCTCTCACTCACAATCAAAAATGAAGCAGATAGACAAAGAAAATAGCTTGCATGTAATAAAAAATACCTTTATTTAGGTGCAGTTTACAGTGCAGTGCAAAGCAGTAAAATGCTGAAACTCTGGTGCTATTACAGTATTATGGCCTGTTCATTTACACATTACTATGATCTGCTTTGGATACAAAAATGAGTTCTCCCTAATGCACTTTTTTGTTTTTGGTTTTTTGTCTATGGTGCTCACCAGCTCCCATGCATCTTTCTGGCTAATGGTGACATGGATTATCAAAAACATATAATCTGTATCTGTATGTCCAGATTAATTTTGTAAATATTTGAACTCACTGAAAGTCTTATACTTTTGTTCACTGTAAATAAACCATGCCATTACATATTAAAATGCACTGGAAACAATTAAGAAATGTAATTTCTAGATGCCAGTAATGAAGATGCTTCTTTAGAAAAGGTGCATTTCAGTGATAGCTCTCTTTCTCTCCCTCCCTATCTCTCTTTTCTCCTCCCTCTCTCTTGTCTTCTCTCACAAACACACATCTGACACATCTGCTGTATGCACAGATAGATTTGACTCAATATATCTTGTGGTTTAGGGATGGGAATTTGATAGCATTTTGGGGTGGTTTGCTTGCTGTTTGTGCATGACTTGACGTTCTGGCACACATACTATACAACATCTTGTTGCTGCATACTGGATCACACAGTTCCCCTGAGAAGGGAGCACTGCTCAGTCAGCATGTCTCCTCTCATAAGATGGCAGACAATGATGCCAGCTGACTGTGTAAGTCCAGCTTCAAGCCTTATTGTATAGAATGTATAGAGGCCTTTCAGCATCCAGACCAGTACAGATCAGAACTATTTTTTCATCTGCATTATTACTTTCTATTGTGTGATCAGGCATTTCCTGATATTAGCACTCTCAACCTCTTAACAATTCATGCAACCTATGCTTGCCAATTGGCATTAAGAAAATAAGCCATCAGGTGCATTGTATGGATTCTTCTTATAGCTTTTTTTCTTCATACAACTTGCGAAGGGCTTACATGAGATTACATCTGGCTAGATTCCACAACAAGCTATACTAAAATATAGGTGCAAGGGAGGGGATGTAGAATCTATAAACTATGAAGAATGAGGAGCCAGTGAATTAATGATAACTATGTAGTAAAGATGTGGATAACAAATGTCAGGTAAGGATTCAAGTTTATTAAACCTGCAATATGCCAGGATCATTAACTTCAGATAAAAATACAGTAGTACCCAGTATCAGGTTCCCACATGTCTAGTGGAGTTAATCAATACCTTTGAATGAAGAACCATCAAGAAAAGTCAAGGCCATCACTTTGGAGCTTGTGGAAACACATACACATGCATAGCAGTGTTTCTGAATACCATCTGTTGATTCATGAACAACCCTGCATACAATGATGCATGTATATAATATTTAAAAACAGTGGCATCAAGTAACATCAAGCATTACAACTAGCTGTAATTAAAGACACCATGGCAATTACATCAAGATATGTTTAGTCAGGATAGAACTTGACATTGGGCATCACTGTAGAAATAAATCTATAAGCTGTATTATTAATACTCTGTTCTTATCTCAGTGGGTTCTTAATCTGTTGCTGCTACTATTATTATACCTCTCTGGCTGGCCAACAGGTCTAATTCTACTTGCTCTAGTCCACCCAATTTGCCAACATCCATGTACTCTATGATATCACACTCTACAAGAGCTAGCTTCTAACTCTGATATGGTTTGTCAGACTGAGCTGAAATATACAAGATTGTGTATGGGAAATATAGTGAATTGTGTAAGGACAACCATGCACAACAAGCCTATGAATGAATCAAGAGGTATCCATGGCAACCAGGAACCTCGAGAGTGAATTTCTCTCTCTCTGTCATAAATAAGACTTTTATAGTGCATGAGCAACCATAAATAAAAAGGTTTTTTGGTAAAAGTTCCAGTTCTTGCAACCATAATACTCAGTTGTTAAAACATTCACTTTTTGAAATTTGGTGCATTTCAGACTACAGCAAGAACATTCTTACTTTTGTAGAGGAGACTTAGTGATTACAATCTGATCATTGAGTCTGACCAATACCACCCAGACTGTACAACAAAATAGAGGATAATGTATGGTAGGCTATCCATAACAAGCATGGGTAGCTATAGAGAGGTTGCCAGCGGTGACTGTCTAAACCTTGAGTGTAAGGCTCAAGAGGTGTTTGTTGCCATGGCAACCTCGAGGAGGGTACCTTCATGTTATGGATAGCTGACCATATAATGGGTGCTATTCACTAAGGAGCACAAAGCAGGTACATAAAGGTGTGCACAGCTCCGCATCATGGGCGATCTGCACTGGGACAGCATTCATGAAGCAGCAGGCCCTGCCAGGCTCCCTTCTGCATCCCTGCCCCCCCAGGCATGGAGGTGTGTGGGGGTGAGGTTGCAGGCCCAGGTTGGCTGCCAATTGGCTGCTCTACCCAGGTCCTCAGTGCCTTGCGCCAGTATGGTGTCATCTTGGTGGGGTCACATAGAGCACCAGCAATGCTACAAGGGGAAAGTGCTGGCTGCCCACCCCCGGCCCGACCACCAACCCCTGACAACAGGGGCACCATCATGTGGGGGTCCAATAACCCCCCACCTGCACCATCGGGTCTGAAAGTGGCAACTGGAGGGGGTGCATAGCTGGTACGGCTGCCCTCCAGATGTGTAGCAACTAGCCCCCACATACGGTACTCCACACATTTGTGAATGGAGCGGAGTGAAGACATGCCTCCCCCCCACAGAGACCCTGGCCCACCCACACACAGAGCTCCACACTCGGCCAGGGATCTGGTCAGGAGGGCGTAACTCATTTGAAAATGACATAGTGGGTGCGAACGGGTGCAGGGTGGCTATGTACCCAGGTTACATTGCACATGTCCACCCAGGCCTGTTCATGAATAGGGCCCATTGCCTTTTATAGTGTATAGTGTGCTATCCTATTGAAACTGGGCCATTTAAAATGAATTTCTCCTTACTTTGTTGTTTTTCTTTGTGACTTCAGTCTTTCTCTCACCGCCATGGCCCGTCTGAATCAGGGGGCATTCACGTATTGTGCATGCGCGACCGTATTCTAAGTTGATATGCTTCACTAACTACGTAGCTAGTGAAGCATAACAAACTAGCTGACATAGCTAGAGAAGCATAACATAGAGGATAATGTATGGTCATCGATTGTTAACCAGTTTGTTAACCATCGAGAGGTCATCAGGGCATTTATGTTTAAAAAATGAGAAAGCATTTCCTTACTGCAGTTTTTTTGTGCCACTGCCACTCTGCACCATGTCATGCTCTCACCCTGCGGCCATTTCATGGCAGCTCAATCAAGTTGCATACATGGGCAGCCTGTTCCCAGTTGTTAACCCATCGATGTGATGTATCATCGATGGGTTAACAATATTGTGACATCACATCGATGGTAAAATATTGTTATAAAAAGGTAGATTTCTACCTATAACAAAGTACTACCATGCATTATAAGGTTGTAATCTGCTTGATTTCAATTAATAATAAGGGCTCCCCATACATTATACAGAGGATTGTATATGAGCAGTCATACACAACAAGGAAATTCTTGTATCGAGATGTTTTCTTGATAACAGATGACCTCGAGAGCATAGCTCAAGAGATGCTCTGTTACCAAGGGAATCTCGAGATACAAGAATATCTTTGGGTATGACTGCCCATACACAATCTTTTATAGTGTATGGGCAGTCACAGCACAGAAAATCACACAAAACCGCTAGTGAAGGCAACAGAGAATAGAAATTTTAATTTTTTTTTAACTGACAGAGTATGCTGCAGATGTTTCTGCAAGTTCAAGTAAAAAAAAAACAACAATTTTCAGCATAACTGGATAAACACAACTATATGGCAGCATTCCAGGTTGTTCTGTTGTAGTAGTGACATCACTACTGCAGCAGAACAACATAATGATGTCACTACTGCAGCAGAACAAGTATATTCCAGGCATGGAATTCCATCCATAACAGCATTCCATCATACACTATGTACAGGGACTGGTATAGGTGGCACAATCTACACTTACCGAAAATTGCACATCAGTCTGTTTAGCTGTTTTTGAACGGGAGATATTTGAAAAATGCAAACAGACACTGTTTCCTCATTTTTTTTTTCATTTTTTAGCCATGCCTACACTGCAAACTATAACAATTTAAGTTCTGAAAGTTGGCATGATTTGGAAGGTTTTCCTTAGGGGAAAGATTTTTTTTTTTTTGTTCTTGAACTGTATGAGTTTACAATTTGTGTGTGTAACATGCACAGTCAGTTAAAATCATGTCTGAGAAATAATGTAGTATATCACTTGCCCAGAACAGCATCAATATAATTTAATTGGCCAGTAGTTTCTGACAATGCTTAAGAGATAGGGTCATGTTTAGGGATTGGGTTATACATTATAATGATTTATAATATGCTTTGAGGTTTGCATGGGTTTATGCACAGTACCTCTTGCCAGCATGAAGTGCTTTTATCACTGTTTCTGCCAGTGATATCTTGCAGAATTCTGCAAGAACATAATGTAGTCCAATGTCACTTACTGCAATTTCACATGCAAGAAAGTGCGCCTCCTCATCATACAGTGCTTCATCCTAGTGGGTGACACCCTTGAGTAACTGACGGTCTATAACAAGTAAACCATATGAAGTTCAGAGACGGATTGGCCAATTGAGCTAAACTTTTCAGGGTTAGGTAGTGGTGGTGAAAGATATTACCTTCTCTGAAATGTTCATCTTGAGTTGTTGAATAGGTTTTGATTTGTACGTTTTGTGGAAATATACCATTTAAAAAGATTTCCAATTTTGTGTGCCTATGGACTTCTGAAGTTTTAAAGTAAAAATATATATTTCATTTTTTTATTATGGTTGTTAACTTACAACCCCATTTCTGAAATGTGTCATACGTGGGAGTGATTTCTAATGTGTGTTTATTTTGATGGGCTGCTTATAAAGTATGTACCTACCCTAAGTGAGTTGGTCTGTCACAACATTTGAAAATATGTAGCTCTGTGACTAAGTAAAGGATCAGGCTAACATTTTCAAGGTAGTTTTTGTTACCTTGGGGTCACTTTGGACCCTATCTTAAGTTTTGAACCACATTTTGTAAAAGTTACATCTGTGATCCATTCTAAAATCAATATTCTATATAGGCTTTACTGCTTTCTAATCTCTGATACAAGGATGGCTATTGCCAAGCAATGCCTTACTCCTCTGGTGAATGATGCTACTTTGGTTACTGACAATACATCTTTGAGGGTATTAGAGGAGAAGGCAGCTTTACTCCAGCTTATTGGCAAATTTGCTTTATCTTTACCACATACTCACTGTGTGATATTACAACAAATGGGTTGGCTACCAGTTCCTTCACATTTTAAGTTATTAATGGCTAGGATTTCTTTTAGGATTTTAAATATAAATACGAGCATTCCTCTATGATTATTTAACTATTTTCAATATCATGATCAGAGATTTTTCTCTAGAAATAGAGTAGACAACAGCTCTAAAAGTGCCTTTTATGAGAAGTGTAAATGGTCAGAGGTCATTTGCATATACTGGGCCAAGCATATGGAATAGTCTTCCTCTTGATATAAGGACCCACACCACTGTCACCATTTTAATGGATTATTGTTTTCTTGTATAGTTGGCTTATTTAAATGTGAATGTATGATGTCCTGAATGTGTTATATTGTATATTGAATATGGCGTATGTTTTGTATTTTTTTTGGGAGTCGCACCTGCAAATGGAACTTCTGTTCTAGTGTGTTCACTCGTTAAGCCAATAAACAAACAAACAATAAACAAACAGGTTAGATGATAGTGACAGAATCTAGAAACTCTGAACACTTTCTCTCAGTCAGTTCAGTAGTTTCTGACATACACAGGTTGATCATTTAAAATATACTAGATGTATTTTTTTCTTTCATTTATTACAATCAAAACTACAAAACGCTAAATGATAAAACTTAGGCTAACAGTCTATACCTCTCTGTAGTCCCTTTGGTATCCTTGTATAAAATAATATGGTAAATCGTAGTTCAACAGTTATGTTTTAGGATTTTACTACAGTGGCATTGTAGCACCACAGTAATGTTGTTTGAGTAGCAGGTAGCAGCACAGTTCTTTATTAAATCTATTTGTCCTGCTGCTAGCACAGCAATGGTTTATCAGATCAAGTTAAAACTTTTAGGTTTTGGTATTGATGGAAGAAACTACCTTCCTGGAAAATTTCCATCAAGCCATGTAATTGTTTTTGAATCGAATATGTCTGAAAATGCAGTGTGACAATGTCTCTCATTTTTTGACACACTGTTGTCCTCATCAAGAACAGGTTTGCAGTGTGGAACATTTTTTTTGCAACACTGGCTCTTCAAAAGGGAGGATGCTGAACACATGCAGATTGTCCATTCCATCAGTGTCCTCCCAGTTTTGCAAAAACCTTGCATGTGTTATTTTCAAAGGAATACAATCAGAGCCTAGCTAAACCCCAGTTCCATTTGTGGACTGATCTAACCCACTGTATTTGTAGAGGTCGTAAAACACTATTGTCCTGCTACTATAATGCTGAAATAGAGGTCCATTTTTATAAACCACTGTGTAGTTTTCATATTCAGGTCTTCAAGATAGAATCAAAGGATCCCTTTGAAGTACAGGCATAACACCAGATTAGCTACAATATGCTATTAAGTCTACTAACTTCTTATACAATGTTTATGGGATGCCTGGTAAAATATAAACATTAGTAGAGTTCATTTAAATTCTCCCATCTTCCCCTTCAAAATAACACATTTACTTAATTTATCCATTTTTTCCCCTCACAGATCAAATTAAAGATCAGAATCAGCATTCTAGCCATTCCTCTGCTTTTTGGGAAGGGAAAACAACATAGTATTTTTAAATCTATTTAGCATTTCATGTTTGTTTATTTATGTATCTATTTATTTATTTAAAGGGTCACTCATACAATGTAATTACCATTGAATGTCTTATTCTATTTATTCTGTATGTATATGTATATTTTACCTATTACTGCTCACTGTAGACTACCTATGTTCATCTTGCTCTCTTGAAACTCTGTACATTGCCCCTCTTGTTGTTTTGTACCTGGTTTGAACCTGTATTTTCACTGTACTCTCCCGGGTCGTACCTGAAAATAGGCATACAGATTGTCTAGTGTACCTACCTGGTCAACAAAAGCTAAACAAATAAATAAATAATATTTGCTGTTGGTAAATACCTTTGAGCACAAGTGCCCCTTTTCAAAGGTTCCATGTCAAGGATGACTTACATAAAGTACAGTACAAATCACAAAATAGGACAATACATACGGTTTTCTAAGGCCCTGTTCACACTGCAGTGGTTAAATCACAATAAGGTTCATGAAACATTTTAAAAGTTGAAGAGCATGATTCACATCTGCACCTGTCATGCTTTGTAACACATTTTTAAAAACTGTGTTTAACTCTGATATAATCTAGACTTAAACACGGTTTCTGAAACATTCCCCCAGTTAAAATGGATTTACTTACAGTAGGGACACTCAACTTTCTTGTTCCGTGTCTAGCAATCTTCCATGTTCCCATAATGTCCCGCCTCACTATCCTATGATGCTCTAAAGTGATTTACTGTGCATGTGCCGAGATTGCGAGGGAAACTTTAAAGAAACAAACCCAGTGAAACACCAAGCTGTGACAGAATTGTCAAATGTTTGTGAGGAGTTGTCAAGCTAAGATGAGTTGTGAGGGCAAATGAATAGTGACTGTGTGTTGTGGTGCAGCACATTCAAATTAAACACGAAAAAAAAAAATTATAGTAGATATAAACCCAAATGACAGATGGCAAAGTAGTGAAATTTGTGTGAAGTGCTTAATTAACAGATGACAAAAAAAGAAGATGAAGCAAAAATCCAGGGAAAATAAGAATAGCAAAGTACCTCAAGCAAAGGCAGTGTTCCAGTTCAATGTGTACAGCCAGTTAGGTGTCTGGCAAATAGTCATGTCTGACCTTGCAGCTAGTTGGACTGATGAAGCCACCAGGGCTTTTACGGAATTTTGGTCAATCAAGACTGTGCAGAATGAGTTGAACAGTGTCCATAAAAACACAAAGGTACATCAAAAAGTGTCTGAACACCTGGCTGCGCTTGGCATCAAGAGGTCAGCAAAACAGTATCGAAAAAAGATAAAGCAGGTGAAAGTGAGGTATCACTGAACAAAGGACCTGAATAAAAAATCTGGAGCACATCGAATTGTCTGCCCATTTTTCTATGAACTCAATAGGATCTTGGGTAACAGGTATACAGCAGAACCCAGCATGGTGTTGGAGAGCTCTAAACAAACACAGTCAGCTGCAGAACGAAGTGCAGAGGACGACATACCTGTGGAGTTTGACCTGCCATTTTCAGGTAATCGTTTGCCAGTTGTCATAATGTAATATTGGACAATGGTGGTTATGATTATGCAAGCAATAACATATGATGAGGTGTGGTTTATTGCCTGATAAGAGCACTCCCAGGGGTGTACCAAGGCACGAGGAGCTTGCCTTATGCCACTGGGCGTGCTCTTATCAGGCGACAAACCACACCTCGGAGTGTGTTATTGCACTTATAAAATGGGCTGTTTGGTAAAGAAATAATTTAAAAAAATGGAGATAGAAATTGTATATAAAAAAAAGAGGAAAAAATGTGCTTAGCAGAAAAATAGAAATAGTAGTGCTTATCATTGAGTTTAAATGGAGGTGTTTGATTAAGGAAGTAGAGTAAGTTGGTGTGTGTCTGTTTCCCTAAGGCAATATGTTTTTTCCTGTGAACATTTTATTTTTATTTTTTTGGCTGGGGTTTTTGTTAAGAAAATGTGCATCTAGTTGGAGCAAGCATGTCTGTTAGTGGCTGCCTTATGTGAGGATTTCCTGCTTTGCAGTTTTGAAACAGCAATGGTCGTGGTGCGAAACTGTGATGGTCATGGTGAGAAAATAAAGAAGTTTTGGTATTGGGTTAATGGACTTTTTAATTTTGGGGGAGCTGGGGGGCTTTTTTTCAGGAGATCTGCATGCAGTTAGAGCGAGCATGTCCCGTAGTGAATCCTGTACATGAGGATTTCCTGGTTTGTGGTTTTTAAACTGGAACGCTTGTACTGCGAAAATAAAGTTTTGGTATTGGGGTAATTAAAATGAGCTCCTTCTATTTTATCTGTATTGTACAGCATGGACTGGACTTTGGTTTTTGAAGTGAAAGGGGAAATTCCTAAATCATGTACAAAGATTGGAGAGGTATGTGTAATGGGCAGGGGCTTGAGGAATGGGACTGCTGGAGCTGCAGCTATTGGGAAGAGATGGACTGGGAGGAGGTAAAAATGAAGTTAAATACTACGATTACTAGTTTGGTGTCATGCTCGTGCAGGAATGCGGCTGTGGAGGGTTTTGTTAGTATTGTTATTTTTTTTGTTGGTGCCACGGGGCTAGTGAAGAAGTGTTGTTTGTTGTTCTGAGCTGTTCCAGCTTGTGTTTCTGTTTTCAGGTGGCACAGCTCAGTGATTTCATGCTGTTGTGGGGCTGAGGAGTGGAGGGTAGTGCCGGTTGGCTACTATTTCATCTGATAAGGACACGGCTCAGTTGATGTAGTAGCCAATCAGGATGCTTGATTTCTTTAGCCCATTTTATAAGCACTGTTGCTCAACCCCATATGGTGTAACATGTAATGAGTCACATACTGATAGCCATAATGCCACATTTCAAAAGATTACTCTGTTTTGGCACCCTGGCCACATTTCACCTGGAGGGCCCCCAACCCTGAGGAGTCAGGGGGCCAACGATTCAGGTGGTCCTAACACAGGTGTGGATTTTTGTTTTATAATGTCCCCCTTTACACCAGAGGGTGATGGCATGCATGGAAGCCCAATGAGCTCACTGCACGCGAAGAAGTGATGCAGCCCCATGCTTCTTGTTGATGTCATCCCCCTTCCATAGTTCTCCTGAGTGCACTGTTAGACATGGTCACTGGATGTCAGTAATGTGACATCTCCCACCATAGGAGGACAGCAACTCTTTAGCCCATCCACCTCAACCCAGTCAGCCCTCCAGCAATTGAGGCTCATTCCTGAACCCCGATCTAAGGCATTGCAAGTTTTATCTGTACCGCTGCACTATCGGCCCAGCTCATATGTCCACAGCTGGTGATTAGCATGCCACTGACATATCACATAATATTGTTTGTCATTATTACTATAATTGTGGTCAGATTTTTGACAAGATTTCACCACAGTGCTGTGCAAGTTGCATATATTAATAAGTAATGACATATGATATTCCCTCCAACAAACTGCACCAATGTGTACAATGGCTGCAATAAGCAACAATCTGCTACATGGCCTACTGTCATGCTATCTCTCCAGTTTAGCCGGCTGAGGCCATGAAATGTTCGTAGACATAGTTGTGTTCATTTTCACTCAGTAATGCTGTTAAAGCTGCTGCAACCTACACATTGATACAATCATAACAAGCATTTGTCAATGCCGAACGTTCGCTTGCAGGTATTTGCAGTGGTGTTTGGCATGTATGGTGCTTTACCCTAATGCTCTGTGCGATTGCTGGTATTTGCACAATAAATTGTCAGCATGATCTTTTGTTACCCCCATTGTGTGCTACATAGGTGGAAACACGTTTTGGGCAGGATGTGAAAATGACAGCTGTACTGCTCATAAGGAAGTGTGGTAAAATGCCAATGTTGAAAATCTGGAGTGGAAATATTGACACCGCAAACCCATGAACGCATGCGTAGTAACTGTGCAACACACGCTCGTAAACAGTCATTTTATGATTTTATCAGTTATCAACATTGCCATTTTAAAACCTCTGGTAATGAACAGTGTCACTGTAATTTTCTTACTGTGTCCCATACATTGATTTACGCACCGACTGCGCCATTGTGCACTACATAGGGAAAGACATTTTGGGCAGGATGTGAAAAATGACAGCTGTACTGTTCATAAGGAGGTGTGGTAAAATGGCAATGTTGAAAATCTGGAGTGAAAATATTGGAAATTTGCAAACTTACGAGCGTGCGTAGGAACTGCACAACGCACGCTAGTAAAACAGTTATTTGTAGGAAGTTTTTTGCCAAATTTTCAACATAGCCATTTTAAGATCTCTGCTCATGAACAGTGACACTGTGATTTTCTTAATGTGTCCCATACATTGAGTTCGCACACCGACTGCGCCATTGTGTGCTACATGGGCAGAAACACATTTTGGGCAGGATGTGAAAAATGACAGCTGTACTGCTCATAAGGAGGTGTAGTAAAATGGCAATGTTGAAAATCTGGAGTGCAAATATTGAAAATTCGCAAACGTACGAGCGTGCATAGGAACTGCGCAAGGCACGCTCATAGAACAGTCATTTTTAGGAATTTTTTCACCAAATTTTCAACATAGCCATTTTAAGACCTCTGCTCATGAACAGTGTCACTGTGATTTTCTTAATGTGTTCCATACATTGATTTCACACACAGACTGTGCCATTGTGTGCTACATGGGCGGAAAGATGTTTTGGATGAGATGTGAAAAATGACAGCTGTACAACTCATAAGAAGGTGTGATAAAATGGCAGTGTTGAAACTCTGGAGTGAAAATATTGAAAATTCATGAACTTACGAGTTCTGAGGAACCGCGCAATGCACGACAACAGTCATTGTCATTTTGCAAAATTTTCCAACATGGATTGTGGACCCTTTCTCATTATATCATTAACAGTGGTGTTATTGAGGTCAAGGGTGATTTCACACAGTGACTGTGCAGTGCCTGCAAAATCACCCTTCGGGCCCCGAATAACGCCATGACAGTGACATCATTCATGAGAAGGGGTCCCAAAACCCCATGTTGAAAATTTGGTCAAAAATTCAAAAATGACTGAGATATGCACAGTTGAAACCCTATGTAGCCATCATACAACTTACCGGGCATTTTCAGTTCGCGGTCGGCTTTGAATAGTGCAGGCGTGTTTCCGTCCACTGAAGATCGCCGCGCCAGTGTCTGGAGGTAAGTATGGGGTGGGGGTGGGGAGGCTGGTGCAGTGGGTGGCGGGTTGTGGGAGAGGGGGTTGGGAGTTGCGCCAAGGGACCGCTTTTTGTTTTACAGGGGAAAAAAAGACAACATGGGACGCTTGCCACGCTGGGGTGGGCTCCCAGTGTGGCAGAAGATGTGGGGGCCGAGGAGCCGACGGGGATTGGGCACCCCGTCACAAAACAAACTAACGGTTTGCCACACTGGGTGGGCCTCAGCGTGGCAGCAGGATGGCTTGTGGGGGCCGGTGGTAGTCGATGGGGGATTGGGCACCCCGTCAAAACAACAACATTTGCCACACTGGGGTGGGCCCCAGCATGGCAGGAAAGCTTTGGGGGCGGCGTGACACGCCGGGGGGGAGCGTGTGACGGAGGGGACGGCAGCGCCGCTCAGTATGGCAGCAGTGTTTTCCTTTGAAGCAGAGGAACACCGCTGTCATACTGAGCTCCTGCACCCATTGGTGCAGGACCGCCATGCCTGCTCAAGGAAGCAGTGCATTGGATGGGAGAGGCACACCTCCGAGTGTGCTACTCTCCCAAAACATTCCTTGCGCATGCGCGCAAGCGAACATAAAAAGGAGATGCCCACTCCAGGGTTGTCAGCCTTATCACAGGCATGCAGTGACAGTATCACATGGCACCACAATGCCAGAGGTATAGGCAACTGTCTAGTCATGATGTTACATTACCATAGTGCCAAAGTCATTCATTCAGTCACCCAGTAATGTTACAGCAATATTAGTTTACCAGAATAGACACCCTAGCTGTAAATGAAAATAGTGTATGTAATACAAGTAATGTAATTTAACATTAATGAAATAGTCATTTTTTTATATATATTTTTGTTTTTCCTGTGACAGAGTCTGAGAAGGAACATGATGCTAAAGACAACGGAGAAGTACAAGCAGATACATCTGATGGATCTGATCAGATTTGATCATATAGTTCTTTGCAACAGTCTCCTAGAGAGCTCTGATCAGACCCCCGTGTGCCCTTCTACCAGCACACCTGTATCTTCAGTAAGCAAAAGACCTGGTGGGGCAGAGCTACTGCAATCTGAGAAAGAAAAAAAAATGAACAGGTCACAGGAAATAATGGAGTCATTGTTTGAGCCAACAAGGAAACTCCTCGTCAAGCAGCGAATGATGCAGGCTGAGCAAGACAGGGCAAGAGTGGAGCTGGAGATGGAGGAGCATATGCAGAGACTAGAACCAGAGCAATCTGTGCCATTCTTTAACAACCTTCTCCACATTTTCCACAACTCCCAACAACAGCAAGTCTCATATCAGCCAGCTCCAACTCAAAGGCCGGTGTCACAAGGTACTGCACATGGCATGCTGTACAATATTCCATGCCATCCAAATGCAGGAAGCAGTGTGAGTACCTCAGACACTGGAGAGCAGAATGTGATTATCCAGGGCACATATTATGCAGCACCCTCCACCAGCCATAGCTTCACACAGGAGTTGTGTAGCAATGAAATGACATGGACAGACTTTTGATCCTTGTGTAAAAAAGGATTACATGTTTGACAGTGTGAGCAGGAGAGACATTTCCACATTTACCTTGTTTTTTTCCTACTGTTGTGGTTTTTAGTCATACAGCATTCAGCTTGTTGTAGTAATGCATGACAAATAATCAGATGCATTTTATCTCAGGGTTTTAATTTTCATTTGTTAAATACATATACTTCACAGGATTATTAACCATCCCTAACAAACTAACCATGTTTTGTTGAGGCATTTAATAAAATGCAAGTTAACACTTCTGTAACTTAAAAAAAAAACAGACTAAATTTATACGGTTGAATCATTTAAAAGATGTAAGTAAATAAAGCCATATGTTGACTGCAGCAATATAGTCTCATAGTAAGGCAACATGTTCACTTACTACTTAAAACACAGGATAACTTATGGTTGCTAACTTTTACACACTAAAACTTTAAACACTGAGTTAATTTAGTAATTTGCCTAACTTACCTTTATATGTTAGTAACATTTAAGCATGGTAATCAGATATATGTGATGTATGTTATTTAAAATGAACAAATGTCCAACATAAAATAAAACACCTTAATATAGGTTTCTCTGCCTGTTGTGTACACATTGTGATTCTGCACTTAACTGCTGCAGGGTACATTCTTAAAACTGTCAACAAAAAACTTTTAATGCAACACATTTAGTGTTTTGTCTGTCATGTCACTAACATGTACTTTTTATTGAAGCACCTGACACGTTTTATCCAGTAGTCAAAGTCCTACATGGCCTCCAGAAACGTGGCAAGGGCTTCGCATGGGCCTGACAGCCTAATTCTGCAACAGCGATGTCTTCATAGCTTGCCTGATCATGATCTGGTTGTTGGAAGGCATCTGTGTCACATAGCCACTCCTGCAGAAATTACTCTGCTTTCACTTCCCATGTGTTGTGAAGAACACAACAAGCTGCTATAAAGCTGGGCACATGTTTAAGGGAGAATTCCATCTGCTTCAGGAGACATCTCCACCATCCCTTGAGTCTGCCGAATGCACACTCTATGACCATTATGGCTCTGCTCAATCTGTAATTGAAGTCCCTCTTCCATGGGTCATTGTAGTCTGGAAAGGGCTTCATTACCCATGAGAGTAAGGGGTATGCAGGGTCACCAATGATGACTGTAGGAACATTGATGCCACCTATTTGCCTCACACTTGCTGGGAATAATGTTCTGTGTTGCCCCTTTCTGTATATTGCACTGTTCTTAAATACTCGGGCATCATGGACTCTGCCAGGCTAGCGAATATTAATGTCTTCAAAACAAAATCTGTTATCCACCATGGCCTGCATAATTACTGAATAATAGCTTTTCCACTTAAAATACTCTGTGGTATTATGGTGTGGAGATATAATGTGAAAATGCATGCTATCTATGGCACCACCACAGTTTGGAAAGCACCAGTCCTGTCCAAAACTAGTGATCACCTCATTAAAGTTAACAGTCCTTAGGACACATGGCATCAGTACTGTGACAATTGCTTGACATACTTCTATTACAATCTCTCACAGAGTAGATCTTCCTACACCAAAGAGGTGTCCCAGGGTGTGGTATTCTATGTTTGTGGCAAGTTTCCATAGTGTGATTGTCACATGCTTCTCCACTGGCACAGAACTACGAAACTGGGTATCCTGTCTAACAATGCTTTCATGCAGTTCTGCACACAGAAGACTGAAGCAGCTCTTTGCCATTCTGAAATTTCTCAGCAATTCCTCATCTTGTAAGGTGGTCAAGACAATGTCGTTCCACCACACAGAGTCTCTGTCCCTTCTCCATATGCCTCTTTCCAAATTGCAAGACATGTAGGCATAGGCTATAACATTTTGAATTAAAATGACAAGCTTGTGTAACTTCAGCCTTAACTGTTGTAGCCTACGATGCGTGTGTTGCAGTAATAACATTCTTCTCCTTAGCTGTACCATTCTGAGCCTGAAACTTCATAAACAGGAAGCCATGATGACACTTAGGAAAATAATGTCTGCATGAGCCGCCATCTCTAAACAATCATCTAGCAACAACAAGTGCATCCTGGAATATGTGCCAGTCATGTAGTGCATTATGGTAAGCAGCTCGCAAACGTGCTGTTGAATCACAATACGCTGGACACGGAATTCGGGCACAATGCAGACACGGGGAAACATTTCTGTAAATGGATTTAAAAACTGACTCCACAGGCGGCGAACACTGCAGCATGGTAAGACTTATTCTGATTTAAAGAACATTTTCTGAAACCTTGCTGTAGTGTTAATAGGGCCTATAGTGCAGTGCATATCATAGGTAAGTCAGAAACAGTACAGATCAGACTATCTACTGTTACATGAAACTTGTTCAAAAAGTAATACAAGTAGAGCGTTTTTAAACTGTCCCAAGTTAGACATTTTAAGTAACAAATCAAGATTATTTAGCCACTCTGCAGCTCTTACTGAGAAGGGGCATTGTCCCTGTTTTATTCTGCAAAAGGGTTTCATTTGCTTGTTCCTTGTTATGCTCCTGATGTGGTACTGGTTTTTGACAAAACTTAGACAATTTTTGATGTGTGAGGCTGTTAGTCCCCACAGAGCCTTTATCCTTAACATATAAGTCTGAAACTTGATTCTGATTGTAAGAGACAGCCACTTGGTTTGTACATACAGTATAGATCATAGATGTTGGCAAACTTGTCCATGCCTAAGACAAACCTACCGGCTTTGCTGCATATAATGATGACGCGGTCTAAGACTGAGACACATGCTGCAGAATATACAATAAGGTCTTGGTAAGTGCAAAGAATGGAGCTTGACACAATTAAGCATTTTCTCTCAGGAGTGAAGCTACGCCAGTTTCAGAATAGAGTGCCTCACCTAACATCGACTGACTTAATCAGTGAAGAGCAAAGGATAGTGTATCATCCAGATTTAGCCCTAGGTATTCCAAGACTTCAATTTGCTCCAGTTTAGAACCTTTATTATTATAAATATGCAGCGGGGAGGCTTTTTTGTTTTGTTTTGATTTGAACTGTAGAAAAACATGATCTTGCAGGGTCGGACTGGCCCACAGAACTATCAGGAAAATCCCCCCATACATCCCCCACCCCACTCCCGTCTGAGCAACATTTTTGTGTTTTTTCAAGGCAACATTTTATTTTAGTTTTTTTCCAAGATGGAATATTGGAGGTGGAGGTGGATCCCGTGCTTGGAGGACTGAAGTTTGATCAACTGCTGAGGGGATCGGGTCAATCGATAATCATTCATCTGTGGCATTAAGGACAGATGGTAAATTTTAAAAAAATTTCTTTTTGTGTTTATCACCCATTTGTTGAAAGTAGCTCTTCAACTTGCACTTTGTGCCCAATCTCTGGCTGGCCTTATCCCCCCAGCCAATCAGGTTGCATGGATGATGTGCACGCACAGCACACCTGAGCAGTCTCCGAGAAGCAGTAGACTGTTAGTTTGCTGCCTGCCAGTGCTGCCATGCCCGCTGCCATTTTACTTCCAGAATCCAGACTATGCTTTCTCTCTCTCTCTCTCTCTCTCTCTCTCAATCAGAGCTTCAGAGGAGTGCTTGCTCAGGTGACTGGTCAAAATGGAAAGGGTATGGGTCGCGGCCTCACTGGAGTCGTCAGGAGGGAGTTAGATGGCCCAAATGCAAGAAGGGACTGTAGAGTGACTCCAAGTCCTCTGTCTTCTCTGGACTACTGTCGGGGTTAGGCCTTGGTGACTGTCAATGACTCTGGTGAGAGAGGAACAAACAGTCAGATAACTAGAGGACAGGATGGAGTAACAAGAAGAAATTGCCTTGGTGGTTGAGAGGAGAAAGCAGAGCAGCCCAGGGCCATTGGCTAAGTTATAAAAAAAAAAGCAGCAACAGCCGCACCAGTGGGCCCAGCTGGGCTTGTGGTAGTGGGGAATTGTTTTGGTTTGGGCAGGTGTGCGGTGTGACTGTGAGCATCACAGCCAAGCCAACAGTGAGGGGAGAGCCATTTTTTCCCAAGAGGGCCACCACAAGCCATCTGGCCGGTGTGTGTAGTGCCAGCAGCAGATTCAGAGACTCAGACACTTGGATATCGGAGGAGCAGCCCTACAGCACGATGAGCATGCCACCCCAGTGACATGCAGGACCAAGAATCTGAGGAGAATGGAGGATAGTAAAATAAAATAAATTAAGGAGAACGAACACACTTTTTGACTTCTTAATCTTTTTCTTTTAGTTTAGATTTTATGGTTTACCCCCAGGGCCACAAAGAGTTTTAGGGCAATTTGGGTTTGGGTTTTGGGCAAAAATGAAATTCTGAAAGAAACAAAAAAAAATTACAAATCTATATTTTAATCTCCCTCAAGAAATGCCCTGGGATTACTGGATGAGTCTTAGCAGATATCATATATGCAGTGGCAGTGCTACCCTACCCCCCCCTCAAGAAATGGCCTAGGATTCTTGGATGGATCATAACAGATATCTCTATGCAGTGGCAGTGTACCCTACCCGCCTCCCCCCCACACACACACACACACACACACATTACAGCCTACAGGATCCAAGTCACCCAAGTGGCTACATGGAAGCCCCACCACACTCCACACAGAGAAACAGATCCGGGGCCAGATATTCAAAACTTTGCTCCAGGGTTAAATTAGCCCAGCCCGGTGTGCTAAATTAGCCTGGAACCAATAGCCCGCTATATTCCAAAGGGATAGCCCAGTGCTAAGCCTGTTGAATATAGTGTGCTAAGAAACCTGGGTAAACTGGGCTGGGAGTGCAGTGCAAAAGTAGCCCGGGAAATAAGACAGCTCTGAATATAGCAACCAGGAAATGCAAACCAGAACAGCAGCCTGTGCACAGTGACATGAAGGAAGGTAAAGATGAACTATGTGGCCAATGTGTGTGCTAACAAAACAGTGGATTCATTAAAGCTGCAAGCACAAATGCATGTGAAATTCTGCAGAAATGTACCATGTTCTGAAATGTTTGCACGGTGCAATCACATTTGCGCAGGTTTGCACGGAGCTAAGATGTTTGCCCAGCTCTATCACATTTGCCTGGGGCAATACTTTGCTATATTCAAACGTTACATGCAAATTAACCTACTTAGGCAGTCTGTGGGCAAACATCCAGATTAGCTTCTCATTATGTCCTTATTTGCATGCAGTTTACTCAGTGCTATTGCAGAGCCCCACTGCTCCACCTGTAGGTCAGTCTGGAACTACAGGGACTGACTGGGTCTGTCCACAGCTCCACCTGTAGGTCAGTCTGGAAGTGCATGACAGTAGCTGCAGGCTACATTTGTACAGAACCGCATAGAATATTGTACCCCAGGGAACTACACAGCATAGGCACAGGTGGTGGTGCTGCATGCAACAGTCAAACTGTAGTTCCTGCTACAGTGCACTGCAGACACTACAGTAACAAGGGGGCCAGTAGTGTAAGGGACACAGCAATGCCTATGGTGTGGAGGCCATCTATGACTGCTGCACTTCACACAGTGATAGGCCCATCTTGCAGGTGTGTACTGACAGTGGACATTACTGTTTTGCTGTTGTGTGACCCACAGATGCTGCACCACTGGTATGGGATCCTCACAGTGACATACACATGGCTGGATGTGTGTGCTGTGTTGTCTGTACAGATATGTGGTATGTGGCTGGTGGGCACATACCATCAGACAGGTACACTGGTGTTGGGTTATTCCCTACACTGGACCATTTGCACTGCGTGGATTGTCCCAGCCTTGTGGCAGCACCCAGTATGTGGTGCAGCCTGGCCACCTGTACTCTCTCCCCTCAACACCCTCCACACCCCCAGTGCTGCACATGTGTGCTGGATTCTGTTGGTGTTCTCCAAAGGGTGGTCTACATGTGTGTACTCTATGGACACACTGTCATGGTGTCTACTAGGTGCCAGGTCACCAATTAATGCCTGGCATGGTTGGGACAGATGGCAGATGATGGCAACATAGGCGGTGCCATCCTTGTGCAGCATGTTTACACCCTGTCTGGAGCCTGTCCATGTTTATTTATACAATAAGGGTGAGTGATAAATGAGTGTGATAAATCCTGTTATTTTCATCAGATGAGTGTAACAAATCCTGTTATTCTCATCAGAGTGTGATAAATGTAAGAAAGACATGAATCACACCTGCGCAAACCCTTACAAACCACACAAACCTGAGCAAATTGTAACCTTTGCAACAATAGGAGCCCCTATTGTATAAATCGGATACACAATGTGAACACGTGTGATATGGAAATATTTTCACTCCTGCACATTGACCTCTGGATACTCATGAATATCCATAGGTCACTCTAAAGGAGTGAAAATAGTTTCATATCACACGAGCGCCTATCATGTATCCCCTATTTATTATCTTGTTGTCCAGGAAAGTACACTGGGCTGAGTTACAGTGCCAGATATCTTCCAGAACCACAGCATGTGCAGCTGGGATACCAGTGTACACTAAACACAGACCATTAATACAACAGTTATCACACTGTGCAACATATTGTCACATTGCAAACCATTACTGCTGCAGGTGCTGTTTCAGCATAGTTCTATCACTGACTAGCTGGTTGGCTTCTAAGCAATATTACTGCATTGTATTCCACAGTTTGGGTGCTCGTGCATATGGAGTGGCCTAGAGAGTCAGTCCACCTACACTGCTTCCTCATTGAGTAGTGTTAATGCACTAAATATAGCATTGCGCCTGTATTCATGTACACGCCCCCTCTTTTCGCCCCTTGGAAACATTATACTTTTGCCCAGCGCTAATGCAGTTTACCCATGCTATTTGGCCTTTTGAAGACAGCGGACCTGCACAAACCCGCGCAAACCAAGCGTAAACGGTTTGTAGCCAACACAAAGTTTTGAATATCTGGCCCTTGGTATTCCTGAGACTAAAAACAGCACAGCAGACATGGGAAAAAAACATATAGCTGGTTTGCCCACTAGCTTTGTGGCAACAAATCTCGACTCACTCCCAGCTGGGAGACTCATGTTAACTTGGAACTTAGCTAGGCCTAATCCTACACACTTCCACGTCTATCTGTTCAAATCAAATACTCACTAAGAAGGCCGTACACTGGATTTTATTAAATGTTGTTAAATCTTCCCACACCAGAGGAAAGATCTCAGTTTCTCGCCATGGCATTCTTTAACAATTGACCTATTGGAAAGCCACATAAATCTGGTCAGTGAATTAATAATGACCCTAACCCTTGCATTACATCTTATTTTCTGATTCTGCTATTGACTAATTGACACTGGAAAGGGATTATTAATTATTTAGGAGCTCTGTGCTGTACAGTATGCCTAGTGTTCAGTATTGTGATGAAACATGGCACTTAATTTAGTTAGTCAAGCATAAGAAATCTTAGCAGAAAGGCTGGGAGGGTCCGCTGTGATGGTGATTCCATTTTGATTCTGGTTAAGAACTTTTTTCTAAAAGGTTCTGATTCACTCAGATTTTGCCATCAGCATGTACTGAATATTTTGTGTTCTGGGCTACAGCCAGAACAGTGTCAGTTCTGGAACAACTCAAATAACTATGAACCAGTTTACCCCACCTCACCCTCAGAAAGATTGTTGTTTGTCATTTCACGTTTAAACTTATAATTTAAAGTTTTCCCCTTCAGTTAGTTTATTTTTAGTCACAGCGAAGCTAAATTACATTATCTGAAGTGGGTCAGAATTGGTTTACTGGTAGATCTAAATCTTGTCAAGAGGTAAAACTGGAGTTGGATCTGGTCACAACACAAACTGCTCTGATTTCCATAGTTAAGCTGAGGCTACATGCTGGGGATCTGGATCCCAACTTGGTGAGAGGGGCTTGCAAGTTGCAACTATGGTTCTTCTGCTCAGACTGTGTGCAATGTAGTCAAGTCAACAGTGCTGGGGGGTGGGGTGCATACCTGGGATTGAGAACACTATCAGTTGCATGTTGCAGCATGTAGACCCCACTATACCCTGATTCCTTGCATGATTTGGGGGCTTTGACTACTGATGTTATTATGATAATTTCTGTCTCCTAGCCCTGAAAGCATTCCTGCGTGGGTTTTGGGGTCTGGGATGGGTGTAAGTATTTTATTTTAATTTATTTATTTATTAAATTGTGGTGACCGGGTAGGCCCACTGAGCCCCAGAGGTCCCTTTTTCAGAGACGACCCGGGATAACAATACAAGATAAAATACAGTGGAGAAAAACTTTTAATTACATAGGTTGTTCAAGCATAAGGTGGTTACAGTGGTAACAAACATGGTTATCATCATGACACAGTGTTGCCTTGGTACTACTTGGCATAGTGATATACATGAGGTAGCACTGGTCCCTAGGTGTTCAGTTACTAGAGGGAGGTACATGGTCGGCTCACCTTTGGGAAGGTTTGATGCAGAAAAAGGGGGTACCTTAAGAGCCGTGGCAGTGGCATGCACTTGTGGCCAGTATACGGGACTTGAGCCTGGTGCAGAAGTTTGCAAGTGAGGAGGCGTCCTGGACCGGGGTGTGGGGGAGGTGGTTCCATATGCTGGGGGCTTGGCAAGAAAAGGATCTGCCTCCAGCATTGGTCCTTACTCTGGGGACTTCTAGTAGTGTTCATTCTAATGTCCTTAAATTCCTAGGGTTGTGTTTAATGGCTATGGTTCTGGCTATGCTTGGTGGAGCAGGGGGTTTGAGTAGCTTGTAGGCCTGGACAAGCAATGGGTATTGGAGGTGAGCGGCCAATGTGGGCCACCGGAGCTGGGCCAGTGTGTCACAGTGGTGACGTCGCAGGTGGTCTTGGGTATCAAACTGAGCTATTTTGTTGTATGGCATTTGCATCCTGGATACCTCTTGCTTTGCCATTCCCTGTATAATCGGGGCTGCATAGGTCAGGGTAGGGAGCAGGACACTTGTCGCAATGGAGAGCCTGGCCTCAGGGATGATTTGGTCCCTGAGTCGGTACAAGCTACTGAGTTTGCAATGTAGGGTCCTGGTGACCTGGTCCATGTGGTCCTTGTAGGTGATAGACTGATCCAGAGTTAGGCCTAAGTATTTTAGGGAGGGAACTACATTAATGCTTTTGCCAGAGAGTGTGGTTAGTCGGAGGGATGAGGACCTGTCAAGTCCCAGTGACCTTGGCCCGAATAGCATTGCCTTGGTTTTGTCTGTGTTAAGCACCATTCTGTTCTCACACAACCATGTCTCTAGGGATGTGAGGTCCTTTTGGAGGAGCGGACCAAGAGCGGCCACATCGCCCAAGGATCAGTAGACGGCAGTGTCGTCAGCATACTGTACAACCAAGTTCTCCCCACAGTAGGAACTTTTTAAATCAAATTTAATATATATTTTCATGTAAATTAAATATGTATCTTGGGACCTGATTGCCTCATTTGGGTATTTTGCTGAGGCAACTTTGTGCATGGCATTCTGAAGATCAGCCTAGTTTCTAAGCAGAAAACTTTATCATAAAGTGTACTACTAACATATGTAGAATAGTGCTTGGTCTCAGCTCTTTTTGGCTTGGATATTTTACCTTATGGCTGCTGCTTCCTTTGTATTTGTAACATAAGTAGCACTGTTGTTTGTTATGTATTATGCTTGAATTAACTGCTTGAAAATCTCCTATTACTGACCTACAGTATAATAGAATAATGCAATATTTCGTTCTTGGATTACATGTGCGTGCTGGTTTGTGTATATATTTTAATGTTGCCCTGTTCCTTCCAGTTAGGAGGAGATATTGTTGGTGTGGGCAGGGCAAAAGCTGACTTGCCAGTATTACTGTGGCTTTCAAAAGACATTTGGCTCAAGCCCATTTGTCAACTCAAACTCCAGGTCTGCTTGTGTTGCTGGCCAGCTACGTCAGTCGAGCTTGGTACTCCAGATTATCCCTGGTCGGTAGCTGGTGTCTTTGGTGGACTTTGACTGTGCTTTACCAGCAGACAGTAGCCCCCTGTTGCCCTTTTCCTTCCAATCAGGTGGTACTGTTGGACGGCGGGGGGAGGGTTGTGCTAGTATCTTATTTCAAGAGATGCCACGTAGCCTAGGTTATAGGCGCAGGCTGGTGCTACATGCTAGCTAGTAGCTTGCCGTGTATTGTTTTGTTTCCCCCTACCCTATGTAACTTTGGAGACTGGAGACAGTTAACTGTTTTTTTTGGCGGGGGGGCCTTGCTGGCTGGTTGTACTATTCACAGTTCCCATTGCTGGTGTTTCTTTGATGACCATGAAAATTCCCCCTCCTATCCCTACCACTATCCCAGAGAAACCCCTGCTCCTTTATGCTATTTTATGGCCCTTAGGGGCTGCCATTTATCTTTCTTTTATTGCTTCTTGTCCCAGATAGTCTTCCCAGAGTGCCCTCTGCTCTGAGGTCTAATAGCCCATGCATCTGACCAGTGTCTTGTTACAGTGTCTGTATTGTTTATAGTAGCCACAAGATGAAAGAATATATGGAGCATTGGACTGGTTTCTATGGTTTGCAAACATCATGGAGCACAACTAACAAGTCTGTCTGCTTCAACAACGCTAATTTATTCCCCCCCACTCGGGCATAGCAGAGGAGAGAGTTTATATCAGCAGACAGTTGACTGTTTTTTTTGGGGGGGAGGCCCTGCTGGCTGGTTGTACTATTCACAGTTTCCATTGATGGTGTTTTCTTTGATGACCATGAAAACTCCCCCTCCTATCCCTACCACTTTCCCAAAGAAATCCTTTAAAGCTCTGCTTTATTTCACTAGAGAAGTGTTGTCGACCTCTCTAAGGCCTTCGATACAGTACACCAACTACTGAATGCTGGGCTATCACCTGACTCTTCTCTCTGGTTTAAAAGCTACTTAGAAAACAGAGAGTAAAAATTGCAGACGCTCTTTCTAACTCCCTGCCTGTTCGCTCGGGTGTCCCACAGGGATCCATACTGGGACCCCTCCTTTTTAGCCTTTTCTTAAACTCCCTCCCTTACCGCTGCTCGGAGCAGATCATACTATATGCCGATGATGCTGTTGTATTCTCCACTCACAAAGATCCTGCAACTCTTCAACACAACCTTCAGCTTGGTTTCAGTTCTGTAGAGACATGGTTTCTTAATCATAAACTGGTCCTCAATGGCAAGTAAACCAAATCTATGCTCTTCTGCAGCTCTTATAATCCACACAAGCTACACCACTTGGCTATCTCCACCACCCAGGGGAACACTCTAGATCAGGTGGTGTCCTTCAAATACTTAGGGATACAGCTTGACCCTAAACTCTCCTATGGACTTCATGTAGATAATGTAGCTAGAGCTGCTAATACACGGCCTGGTCTCCTCTACAAACACAGACTACACCTCACGCCAGACGCTTTGAAGGTTGCAGTCCTGAGCTCTGTGATCTCTGTTAATAGACTATGGTCTCATCATTTATGGCTCGGCCACAACCACAACCCTTAGATGCCTCTCAACTGCCTTAAATAAAGCATGTCAGCTCATCACTGGTGCTCACCGTCTCACCCACACATGTGACCTGTACACTCAGACCGGCTGGCTCCAACTATCAAACTGCATAAAGTTTTTTACCTGCTCCATGGTGAAAAAAATCTACCTTGGCCTTGTATCTTCTGTGGTCTCAACTCTGTTACAACACCGAATTAACAAATGGTGCCTTAGGAGATCCACGCTACAGCTACTGAAAGTCCCCCAATGTCACTCTTCACAGGGACAACGCTCTTTTGCTTATCGAGCACCACTCTGGTTCAATGGCCTCAGCTCAACCATCTCCTCTGCCCCAACTATTGGTATGTTTAAAACTAGGCTCCGGGACTATCTCACTACCAACAGCTCCTGTGACTGCCCAACTTAACCTTGTTTCTCCACTTCCCTTTCTGCTGTAGTTGCCCCCCCCCCCCACTTCCTCACTGGATTCTACCCTCACATCTTGGTATACCCAATGCTGCACTTTTCACCCTCTCGCCACCCTTCCTACATTCCTTCTCCCCCCTACCCTCTTTCCTCTCCCTATGACTCTGGCACTTCTTATCTGTTGTCTATTTTCTCAGACAAATGCCGCTGGCTGCCTTGTTACAATGCTACCCTTGAACTGTATTCATCTGTACTCTGTTTGCAATGTCCACATTGTTGTAATGCCTGTCTTGATGTTCCTCATAATTTGTATTTCTCTGATGTGGAACCTTTGTAAAAAAGCCATGGCTCAAAGGTATTTGTAATCCTAGACTTGATAAATAAATAAATAAATAAATAAGCACTCACCGCTGCATGCAACCTGTATATAAACTGTTACTTTGCTTAGGCCCGTGCTCTTCCTCCCCCTTTTATTCAACATATTCTGTACTTCTGATCCAGATGCTTGTGTCCTGTGTAGAAGATTCATGCTTGTAGACCAATGTAATCCTTTCAAAGTAGTTGTCATCCACTGGCTAAGCAGCCTTCAGTATTTTTGTGTTCATGTGATCTGCACCAGAAGCCCTCTGCATGATTTTGTCCTGTTTTTTACTTAATACCAGCTCGTATCATTGCCTTCAACTTTTTAAATATTTAAAGAGCAGCTTGTATATGTCAAATAAAAGAGGAAGGGAGAGCACGAGTCTAAGCAAAGTAATAGTTTATATACAGGTTGCATGCAGCGGTGAGTGCTGCTGATACAGATACTGCAACAAGACACTGGTCAGATGCATGGGCTATTATACCTCAGAGCAGGGGGCACTCTGGGAAGACTATCTGGGACAAGAAGCAATAAAAGAAAGGTAAATGGCAGCCCCTAAGGGCCATAAAATAGCAAGAGAAAGTTAGAAAAAACACCTCACACAGCCTGAGCTGAAAAATAACACAGATGAACTAAGAACACACAATGGATGGTAAAAAATATATTTTCCTGATTTTAACATGCAGTTTTCCTTTAAGTATGCAATAATACCCAACAGGGTGGGCAGTATTGGGGAATACCAGACTGCCCAGGGGCATAATGATGTCCAATGGTGAAGGTAGGGTCGTATAGCCCCTGGAAGTCAGATATTCCCCAATACCACCTACACTGGAGGGTATTATTGTGCTTAGAAAATGAGCAACTGTATATTTATATATGTTTAAAGAAAAAATGTTATGTTTAACTGCTAAAACTATTATTTCTTAAATTTATTTTGTTACAATATAGTACCTCCACCTGTATTAGAAAGCAGAGGTTTTTTTATTTGGGGCCTTTGTAGTATGTATTTGGAGCTGGTTGCTGTAGTTACGCCTGTTCGTCATACACAGGGATTTTATTTTACTTTTACTGATTAAATGCTTCCTACTGCTAGCATTACACACACACACACACACACACACACACACACACACACACACATGCTGCTCAATGGTTTATTTTTTTATTATTTTGTAAAACGGAAATGGTTTCAGTGGAGTGTGGTCAGGTCCTAGTTCAACATCTGTACCGATGGCATGCTGGCTGAAGGAGTCACGTGCGATACTGTAGCTCTGTTACTGGTAAGTCTTAAACTTAAGTCTGGTTTTGGTATGGTGCTACTGAAACATTCTTTTTCAAGGTTGCATTTTTTTCTTTAGAGTCCCTGGTGTAAAGTGTGTTACAGAGTGGGAATAGAGTGCAGCAGACAGCTAGGGTGATGTACAGAGCAGGAGCGGGTGAGTGAGCCTCGCTGAGAGGCGTAAAAAAATGTATTTACTAAAAAGAGATTTTTTTTTTAATGTGAGTTAACACAGAGAATGAAAGCAAGATGCTTTGCTTGCTGCCTGAGGGGAAAGAAAATGGCCATTCTGGTGTTCTATATTGCGGGCGGCTGGAGGGACAGATGTGGCAGGCAGAATGATGAGCAAGTGACCTGACAGGGAGCTTCATATCACGATGTAACAGCGCTACAGTGAATAAACTGTTTTCTTTTTTAATGTAAGGTGGGATTCTGAAGGGGAGACAGCTGAGGTTATGAGCAGTATGGTCAGGTACCTGGAACTGAAGAACAGTGCATTGGGGGGCCAGTATCTCTCACTAAGCGAGGAGGGAAAAATGGTGTTGATTTGAAATGCAAATTAGGTAATTTACTCAATTAGGAACCAGGGTGGGCACTAGGATACTTTGGTGGGTTAAGGGGCACTATAGGCTGGTACTTTTTATATCCTGGGCATCTATTGAAAGTTACTGTACCCCCCTGGCAAGGGTCCACCCAATCAGACACCAGGAAATAAAAAGCCTATTTTCTAAATTCCTTTATTCCATGATATACATTCACACAATGTATTGAATGTGAAGAAAGACAGATGACTGACAGGTGATAAACATCAGTGTTGTGGAGGGACTATTTTCCAATATTTAGCAATATTTTATTATATTTTTTGTGGCTTTGAAAACCTTTAGAGTGTTCATTTTTTTAAAAATTGCCTGTGGGCCCCTTTTTTATAAGCAATAAGACATGCCTGTGTGGTAACTTGATCGTCTAATGATGTTCTTTTCAGAAGGGGTCTCACCAATGCCTCCTTCAAGACATCAGGGAAGACCCCCTCTGACAAGGAGTACCAAACAATCAAGGCAAACACCTGGCCAACAGAGTCAACACATCTCATTAAGAAACTAGTTGGCACCAGGTCCAGTTCACAAAAGGTGTGCGGAAGCTTGGACACAATCTCACTGACCTCAGCCACTTCCACCAGTCTAAACTCACTCCAGACAGGTGGAGTGCTCTCCAGTCGCCCATGGTGACCACTGTCGACCAAACTCTGACCCATTGGTGGAATCCCCTGCCTGATGGCAGACACCCCGTCCGAGAAGAACCGAGCAAACTCCTCACACAATGTATTCAAAAAGGCTACCTTCGGCTGTAGACAGGAAGGATGAAGAAGCCTGTCCACAGTCTGAAAGAGCACAGTTGGTCAGTTCATCATGGCAGCAATCTCCCTGGACAGGAATTCTGCCTTCTTACAGTTGACTGCCCCCTGGTATGCACAGTAGTGCACACGTAGGGCCAGTTTATCTACCTCCAGGCCGGACTTCCACCAGCAGCGCTCTAATCTCCAACCCAAAGTCTTCATCGCCTTGAGCTCCCCATCTTACCAAGGGGACCTCAAGTGAGAAGACCTGGGTCATACACGGACTGGTGCGAGGGAGTTGAGCGCACCAGACAGTGCCTTATTATAGGCATCCACTGCCATGCACACCCAGCTTCGTGCATGCACTGGCCACACTAGATAGGTCAGCCACCACCAAAAAACCCTCAGAGGTCATCCCCCTCAAAGGGCCATAGCTGACCATCTCTGCAGGGGAAGGGCTTTCAAGGGGGCCCCAAACCCGAACTTCACTGTGCAAGGATCGGACTAAGCGACCCGATCAATCCTAAGACTATTTATCTAAGGCCCCAGTGAGAACACCAGATCCAACCTGTGGGCACCCTGATAGATTGTGGAGGAAACTCCTTGTGCAAAGCCCAGAGATGACATCATTGGGAGGATGTTATAACCAAACCGCGAAGATTCATTCTCAGCCCAAACATTGAAGGTCCCCAGCACTAAACATCTGGGGGCCTCCAATGTTTCCTCGATGATGAAATCAGCCACCTCCTGCAAGAAATCTCCAACTGCCCCGGATGGGTGGTAAATCAGAAGAATCAAGCAACCTGTGCCCAGACCCCCACAGATGGCCGCACATTCAAATGAATGTGGTGCTCTCACCGGGTGCAGAGTGAAGCCCAGCTTGGATCTAAAACAGATGGCTACCCCCCACCTCCACCCCTGCATTCCACTCTGGGGCAGTGCACTATGGTATATCTGGGAAGGACGGCGGCCTCCAGAACCGGGCCAGCATCATCACCAATCCAGGTCTCCATGATGCAAGCCGGATCTGCTGAAGAAACCAAGTCCGCTATAATTGCAGTCTTGTTTCTGACCAATCTGGCATTGCAAAGCACCACCCTAGGGGATTGGTGGACAGTGCAGTCCCTCTGGTTGCCTGCCCACTCAGTCTGGTGGGAACCCTGTTGACAGGAACTAAACATGTCTGGCCTCTCTCTAGGACCTGTCTAATCCTAGGGTGCCTTCTGCACCCCACTACCTCAATCCTACCACCGACCGCAGTGCATGGGGCACCCCACCCTGATCGAGTCATATGGCTCCTCCCTATTCCAACCTCCCTACAGTGCCTTTCTGTAGTAACAGACACTGGGAGGCCGAAAAAAGGCCGAAGATCGAGCAGCTGGGATGCCCCATACACTAACCTCACCCGCCCCAGAACCTCAAACCTTCCCAGACACATCCCACCTGACTACATAATCCTGAACCCAAAATACACAACCACAAACACTCTCTACAAAAATCTCAATACCACATACTCCACACACATACACATACATTAAAAACTAAACCCTCACTCTCCACCCAAACAACCCCCACCCACAACCAAGACAGCAGGAAGCCCACAGATAAGCTTTAACAAGTCCAGGAGAACAGTATGCAGCTCACATAAATATCCAAATAATCAGGAACACAAACGTTATAGTTAAAGAAGCAGCAAAAAAAATAAATAAATGCCAGTTCCACTGCCAAACCACCTTAAGGCAAGGGCCCTATCACTGTCTCAGTTGTTCGTAATTGGCATAAACAGTTTAGGATACGACCACAAGATATACTACTGATGGTGCTCCAGAGCCACTCTCACCAGCTACTGGGACTCTGAGGAATTTACCGGAGTGTAACATAGAAACATAGAAACATAGACTTTGACGGCAGATAAGGACCGCTAGACCCATCTAGTCTGCCCATTTCTCTACCTACAGGATAGGCCGTAGATCCTAGTTAACCAACAGCCTATTTCTTCCTACCCCCACAAGAATTGCCTTATGTCTGTCCCATGCATTCTTGAATTCTCCCACAGTTTTAGACCCCACAACCTCCTCAGGAAGGCTGTTCCATGCATCCACTACCCTCTCTGTGAAATAATACTTCCTCACATTGCCCTGAACCGCCCTCCTTCTATCTTTAAATTGTGTCCCCTTGTTCTTGCAAGTCTCTTTTTCTGAAAGATGGTACCCTCTTGGACTTTGTTGATTCCACTGAGGTACTTAAAAGTTTCTATCATGTCCCCCTCTCCCTTCTTTCCTCAAGGGTATACATATTAAGCTCCTTTAGTCTCTCCTCATACGGCTTCTCTTGCAGACCCTGCACCATTTTAGTTGCCCTCCTCTGGACTGCCTCTATCCTGTCTATGTCCTTTTGGAGATGGGGTCTCCAGAACTGGACACAGTACTCCAGATGGGGTCTCACCAACTGTCTGTACAGAGGATAACAACTTCCTGTTTTCTGCTGATGATGCCTCTCCTATACATCCCAGTATAACCCCAGCCCTCCCTACTGCCTTCTCACATTGCTTGCTAACCTTAAGGTCATCTGATATGATTACCCCCAGGTCCCTTTCCTTTTTTGTTGTTGTTACTGCCTCCCCACCCATTGTGTATTCTTCCTCTGGGTTCTTGTTTCCCAGGTGCATTATTTTGCACTTCTTTGCATTGAATCCTAGCTGCCATACTTCTGACCATTCCTCCAACCTTGCCAAGTCCCTTTTCATCCTTTCCACGCCTCCTTGTGTATCAACCCTGTTGCAGGTCTTTGTGTCATCTGCAAAAAGGCATACTTTTCCTTCCAGTCCCTCTGCAATGTCACTGATGAAGACATTAAAAAGGACTGGACCCAATACTGAACCCTGCGGTACCCCACTAGTAACCCCTTTCTTCAGAGTGGACTCCATTTACAATTATCTTCTGTGTCCTGTTGTCCAGCCAATGTTTTACCCAGGCTACCACCCTGGGTCCCACTCCCAGGCTGGTTAATTTGACTATTAATCTTTTGTGTGGGACTGTGTCAAATGCCTTGCTAAAGTCTAGGTAGGCCATGTCCACAGCCCCTCCCTGGTCTACTACTTTGGTCACCCAGTCAAAGAAATCTATTAGATTTGTCTGACATGACCTTCCTGCTGTGAACCCATGCTGCCTTGGGTGTAGAGATCTTTGGCTCCCTAACTGATAAATCCACAGGGGCACAAGTCCAAGTCCCAGGTAGCGTTACCTCCACCTCGCTCAACCAGCTGCTCCAGTCCATAAAACAGCCCAATAATCCCACGACACTCCATGGAAGCAGCCAAAGCAGTTCAATCTGACAGTAATCCTTTGCCCCAGGGTCAGCAACATGGAAGCGCCCTCTGCAACTGTGTGCCCCTGGAATGCAGTCCCACTAAACTGCGAGATTGAAACAACGTTGATGGCCCTGTTGTCCGATGGAAAAGAAGCACCAGCAAGGTGCACAATCCACAGCAATCCACAGGTGGCCACACAAACAATAGACTGCAAAAATCCCTATCTTCACACCAACGGAGGTAGCGTGGAGGGGGTTGTTCCTCAGGAGTCAGACCCTCTGACCTCAAGGCAAATTACCATCCTAGCTCCAATCTTCCATTTTTGGGCAAGATTGTGGAGAAGGTGGTGGTACTTCAGCTTGAGGAGCATCTTGTGGCCCGTGATATGTATGAGCCACTCCAGTCTGGGTTTCATGTGAGGCATAGCACAGAAACTAGTTTGGGTGCATAATGACCTCCTTAGGGCTAGAGATCAAGGGGAGGGGACAATTCTCGTTCTCCTTGATCTCTCTTCAGCATTTGACACAGTGAACCATCGAGTGTTACTTGACCGCCTAAGGGAATTCTGCGGACTTGCCAGCACTGTTATCTGCTGGTCTGAGTCTTTTCTATCTAACAAGAGGCAGAGGGTAGTGATGGGGAATTTCTCCTCCTCTCCTGGCTGCCTGTCATGCAGAGTTCCCCAGGGTTCATTCTTGTCACCGATGTTGTTTCCCATGTATATGCTGCTCCTGGGAGAGCTCATTAGGAAGTACAGTCTGGGTTTTCACTGCTATGTTGATGACTCCCAGCTGTATCTTTCCTTTGCCCTTGTAACATCTTGCGCAGTGGAAGTGCTTAACAGCCACCTCGCTGAGATCAATGATTGGATGGCCTCCCGCTGGTTGTGACTGAACCCCGATAAGATGGAGGTACTGGTGGTGGAGTTGAATAGAGGCGTGATAGGTTGGCCTCTGGTGCACAGACAGGGCTTAGCCTTGGCCCTGTACATAGGGTGCATCATCTGGGCGTTATTCTTGACAGCAAATTAACACTTGAGTTTCAGGTGGAGTCCATTGTCCGTACCAGTTTTTTTCATCTGAGGAATATCGCCAGGATAAAGCCCCCAGTTCCGCCACTGGACCGCCCCAGTTTGGTGCATGCCTTCATAACATCCAGGCTTGACTACTGTAATGCAATCTATCTCAGGGTCTCTGGGGGTACCCTGCGATGACTGCAGCTGGTGCGGAATGCAGCAGTGAGGTTGTTGACAGGACAACCTAAGTATTATCACATCACTCCTGTGCTGCATCAACTGCACTGACTGCCAGTTAGGTGGAGGGTCCTCTTTAAGGTGGGTTTGCTCACCTTTAAGGCTCTACACAGCCTGGGCCCTGGCTACCTGAAGGACCTTCTTACACCTGCTGTCTTGGCCCACTCCCTCTGCTCCT
The DNA here is from genome assembly GCA_016271365.2 of Neoceratodus forsteri. Taxonomy (NCBI): domain Eukaryota; kingdom Metazoa; phylum Chordata; order Ceratodontiformes; family Ceratodontidae; genus Neoceratodus; species Neoceratodus forsteri. Next base: position 889,451,134 of record CM028129.1, on the reverse strand, counting down.
CCTCTAGGGGCCTCCTCGCGATTCCCAGGACAAGGTTAAAAACTGATGATGATAGAACATTTAGTGACACCGCCTCCGTCCTGTGAAATTCACTTTCTTTAGCCATCAGGGAGGCCCCTTCTGTGGAGGTATTTAAAGCCCGCCCCAAGGCCTTATTGTATAATCAGGCCTTCCTGGACTGTGTTTTATAGTCCCCACCTGTCTTTTAGAATTCCATGCTTAATTTAGTTTTTGGTTATTCTGAATTCAGTTGCTGTTGAGGGTAGTAAATCTTGTTTTAATTACTGGAATATTGTGTATTAATGTTTAATATTATGTTGTTTTGCATTTATCATGACTGTTGTATGAAGTTTAAATATGTTCGGTGCCCAGAGCTTCCGGGATGGGCATCTCTTAAATAAAATACAAAATCACACATGCCCACACAATGCAAAGCATCATGGGCTGCATATGCAAATCACCACAGAATGCAAATCACCACAGAATGTTATGCTGGTCCAACTTTAAGCAGAATTGCATGGTGCCTTAAAATTTGCCTTCCCTTGCCTAGTACTGGGATACTTATCCACAGGCTCTCCCAGGGGCATAGTGAGGCATGAGGTCACAGACCGAGTGCCTTCAGCCTCTGAGTATGCAAATATCTCAGTACTAGTACTACCAACACACAACAATGTCTTATTGCTTAACTGTAGACCAGAAAAAACAGAAAGGGCACTGATGCTAGTCTGACTGTAGTTAAGGAAGGTTTTAATTGAACTGCTATGTGCTGTTATCTTATTGGGCCATGGTTACTGGGCATGGGTTCATAATGTTGCAAGACATTATGCCGCAGCAATATACCACACTGCCAATACAGCGTGATATATTGCCAGCGGCATATGCCTGTGTTTTGTGGGGGACTCCACATCCTGAATCACCCCCAACTAAAATAACCAGCTGCAGAGGGGTGGGAGGTTAACACTTAAATTCACACAAAGTGCAAAAAATAAAAAAATTCCATGTGTCTGGGACCAGGAATCAAAACCCAGTTCACAGACACACTGCCTCCCTATCCGTCTGTGACTCATCCTGTTGAGCCACAGCAGCTTCTTACCAGCCCCTCATATCAGCAGAGTTCTTATCCTCTGCCTGGGAAGAGTGAGAGGGTACATTACTGCACATACACCCTTACGTGTTTTGTACCCTCTCGCTCTTTCCTACTGTGCTGTTCCTGTTGTGCGGTTTTGATGTGTGCTGTAGAGCATACGAGATAGTGACCTGGTAGGCGGTTACTGCACCACTAGATATTCAGAATCTTGTGTCATGACCAGAATCTCAGTCCCTAAACTGTGAAATCAAAATGTGAGAGTGCTTTAGTGGCAGGTACTGTTGTTCATTATAAATTTTGAGCTGATTTAGTTCGCATCACACACAGCTGCGCACTCACATTGGTATCCTGTGTTGCTGACAGTACCGCATGCAATATTTGATGATGTTTATATAATTGTTTTAATGTATGACTGTTTATATAATGTGTGGTATATATTGTGATATTTTGTTTCTGTCCGTGCAGCTAAATTAAATGTACAGAGGATGTTGGTCTGTTGAAGTTGGCCTCAGGCATCACGTTCAGCTATGTGGATAGCCCTGAGGCATCAGGCTGATCTGTCAGAGGGAAGATCAATTTGTAACTCTTGTTCCTAGCATCAGTGTCTTATACTGTTCAGTTGCTATGACCACTGCTACAATTTTAAGTGTCAGAGCGAGACTCTTGGTACTCGGCCTGGCGCTACTGTACCACATGTAGCTGTGTGCCAGAGTTATAGTACAGAATGCCTTTCACCTCACAGATGTCCCCAGCCCCCCATTATTTCCAGATGACAAATGTATTGGAGAAACTGTCCAAAAAGGAACTTTATGGCAGGATGAAACAGCACATTTAGGAAGAATTAGCAGAGGGGTTGTTGATTCACAGAAGGACAAGCTTGTCAATAAGTTGCCATCAATGAAGACATCAGTGTGGCTTAGTAGCACATACGTCTTTGGGCCCTATATTCTTACTGCAGCAATGTACGCAATACCAGACTCTTCATTTTTGGTCAGGCTACGTCCATTTCAATTGTAAATGGCCTGCCCCATTTCATTCTCTATGCATGCTAATACATTTTTATTCATTTTCTGCCCCCTGTAGAATGTATAATGCCAAACCAAAGAGAAAATACAAGTCCAGTGTCTCAAAAATAAGCAAACTCACCAAAAAACTATTGCTTGAAGCTGCAACAGCCCCTGACCAGAAGACTCTTGCAGAGAGGATCAGAAGGCAAAGCTCAGACCCCATGAATAAAATAGAGTGTTAAAGTTCATGGCCCTCAATTTCCTTCAAGGGAATAACCTTTACCTTCACCTTAGATATATGACCCTGACCCACCTGTGCCAAAAGCAATTGAGTCCCCATCCCTGATATGTGATGCCACATCAAGTGAGATACACCTTCTGATAAACGACCAGACAAGTGGCACCTCACCTGATATTTATGTTTGTGATGCAGATGAATATAATGATTCTGTATCCCAACTTCCACCATGTCACCCACAACACCCAACATCATGTAAGGACAAGAATGTTCTAACATTACCTGAGGAAAATGGGCACAGGGTCATAATGTTGGAAGATATTATGCTGATGCAATATACCGTGCTGCCAATACATTGCAATATATTGCCAGCAGCATAAATCTTTTTGTTGCAGGAGGCTCCGCCCCCATACCCTTCATTATGGGGGGCTGTGCCCCCGAACCTCCCCCAACTAAAATATCTAACTCTGTGGGGGGGGGGGTTAATGGTAAAAATTGCACAAAGTGCAAAAAATGTACAAATTCATGTGTCTGGGACAAGGAATCGAAACCTAGTCCCAAACACATTGCTGGCCTCTCTTGCTGCCTGTGGCCTATCCCGTTGAGCCACAGCAGCTGCTCAGTTGATCCCTGTCCCAGCAAAGGTCTTATGCTCTGCCTGGAAAAGTGAAAGGGGTGCACTGCCGCAAATACTGCCTTTCATGGTTTTGCACCCTCTCGCTCATCCCTACCGTGCTGTTACTGTTGAGCGATTTTGTCGTACGATATAGAGCGTAGGACAAAGGGACCCAGTAGGAGGAAAATGTACTGGATGCTGAAGATTTGTGCTCCTTTGTTGCTCCACCACCTTCTTCAAGCACCTACAGCCCTGACCCACCGCCACCAAAAGCAGTCAAGTCCCCATCCCTGATATGTGACATATCAAGTGAAACACAGCTTCCAGTGAGTGACCCAAAAAATGACACGTCACCTGCAAATTGTGTTTGTGATGTAGATGAATGTAACAATTATGTATCCCAGCCTACGCCATGTCACTGACACCCAAACTTATGTGAGGACAAGAAGGACACATTACCTGAGGAAAATATATCAGATACTGAAGATTTGTGCTCCTTTGTTGCTCCATCACCATCTTCATGCACCAACATAAAGTTAAACTTCCTGCAGATGTACTCTATTCATACTACCTCATGTGATCATGAACTGCCATTCCAAGAAAACAGACTGTGTCATCGTGTTTTACAAAATGGTAAATGCATGCAAAGAAACTGGGTTTCATATTCCATTACATTGCAGAGACTTTACTGCTCTGTATGCATGGCTTCCTTGACAAACAGAAGCAGTAACTTTGTGGCAAATGATTTCAAAGATTAGAGTCGTGTATGCTTAGGTTGAAGACCATGAAAATTCAGCTTCCCACAAACATGCTGTTGAAGCTTATTTTTTGGCAAGAAATAATCTGGACATGGAAACATTGGTAAACATGACATTGGTTAATGCACGTAGGCAGCAAATTCTCAGGAACATTATAACTTTTTTTGGTAAACAACATCTGGCATACAGAGGAAAAGATGAAGGGGTTAATATGTTGGATACTGAAGAAGGAAATTATGGAATTTTCCTAGAGCTCATTTCTCTTCTCTTCAAATATGATAGTGTCATAAAACAGCACCTTGACGAAGTCATTGCTAACAGCAAAAAGAGAAAGCATACTACTACAAGTCAGGGTAGAAGGGGACTTGTAACTCTGCTTAGTAAAACAACAGTTAAATTAACTCTCATTATTGGTGGTTTAATAAAGAAAATGATACCTCAGGAAGTTCATGAGGCAGGACAATTCAGTGTTCAAGTGGACTTGACACAAGATGTTGGAGTGATAGAGCAATTCTCTATTTTTGTTCAGAATGTAACAGAGTCAGCTGTCAATGAGCGCCTATTAAGTCTGATAGATGTAAAAAAGATAACTGGAGCAGCCCTCAGTGAAACACTAATGAAGAAGCTCAAAAAAGTAGGATTACGAGTAGAAGACATAATTGGTTGTGCATTTGATGGAGCTGCTAACATATCAGGATGGTACAATGGCCTACAAGCACACATAAAAGAAAAATCTCTTTCTGTGTAGACATGGTGTTTTGCACATGTACTTAACCTTGTTGTTGACACCACACACTTGGCAATTCGGTCCAAAAGTTACTTTGGACTGTTGGGGAAGACAGCATGCTTCCTTTCAGAATTGTACAAAAGAATGTCAGTTTGGAAAGAGAAAACCCCAAGCAAATAATGAACAAAGTAGCAGGGACAAACTCAAAAGACTCCAGAAGATTGCTAACACTCGTTGGTGAAGCAAAGCCAGAGCTGCAAACACTGTGTTCAGAACAAATGAAGATCAGTCAAGAGGCTTGTATCCGACACTGCTGAAGGTTCTGGACACAGTTTGTACCTGTGAAGATTTTGACGCTGTCACTTGCTCTGATGCCAAGTCTTTGTTGCACTCATAGACAAGATTTGAGACTGTAGTCATTTCATTCACGTTCCTCTGTATGTTTGAAACACTTACACCGGTTTCAAATGATCTCCAATCTGAGAATTTGGATTGTATACAAGCATGGAGACTGGCAAGCAATGCAACAGTGCAGGTGAAAAACATGAGAAACCATTTCCATGAAACCCACAAAAAGACGACAAAATACCTTCAGCACATAGCAGAAACACTGGAGCTGTCAAGTGATGAGGATATGGAGACAGCACTCTGTAGCAAAAGAGTAGCCCAAAAGAAGATCATGCTGGGAGAGCGCTGAAGGAATGAAAGGGTTGATGATCCCATCAAGAGATCTGAGGTGAAAACATGCAACATCATCATCAATCAGGCAGTGCAAAGTATGGAAAATAGGTTTTCAAAAAATGAGAACTTTTTCAAGGATTTAAGCTGTTTGGATCCTCAGAGACTCCCAGGTCTCCTCTGAGAAGGAATACCTGATTCAGCTCTGAAAACAGTTTCTGAAATGGCAAGAGTGAGTGTCTCTGTCCTTAAGTCAGAGCTGCTCAGTTTTGCACACAACTTTAAAAAGACTGTGGTAATGCAAGTGCCCTACCCTGGCATAGGAGGAGAGGGAGGCTTAAAGAGCCCCTGACACCGTTGTGACAACTTTGAGAAAAAGTAATGTTTAGCACAAGTGAGCTTATATTTGAATATTGTTTCTGTATTTCTCATTCTTCTTTATTACTTAGGACATTTGCATGTAAACAGGATCATTGCCCTATCTGTTCTGGCTGCTTGCCTACATATGACATCACAGTTCTGTTTATGACAGCATTGCATGTTGCTGTGGGGATAATTATGATGCCATAAACGGGAGATTATTTATTTTATTTATTTCTTTATTTAAATGTTGGTAACCAGAAAATGTGCCATGACCAGAAGCTTGTTTCCAGGTGCAACCTGGATTATGATGTCACATGTAGGATAGCAGAAAGAGCAGATAAGGTCTAAGGGCAGTAAGCCTCTTTCATTCACCTGTCCTCAGTAATAAAGAAAAAAGGTAAATAATTATAGAAAATACATGAACTATAAACTGAACTTTCTAAATCTTACATTTCTTCCACATTTTTCTAACGGTGTCAGGGGCTCTTTAAGGGCCCTTTTCTATCTCCTTGTCTTCCTGCGTTAAGACTGTTGCAACAGCATCCTTATCTCTTCTTTACCTTATTCTATCTCTTTTTGTAGGTAGGTCACCTACGTGTCTCCTTTAATTTTCTCAAAATTTACTTTTTTCCCTTTCTGTCCCCAGGTCTACTTCTCCCTGCCAGTGGGGTACTTAGAGTGTGGTAGCCAAAAGATAAGGGGATTTGTAAAAATGTTTAAGATTCCATTAATTCTCCCAGTTGGTTTTGAGTGCATTAGCACATTTCCAGTAATGGAAACTAAACCCGGACCTTTAGTTGTGAATCTTTAGTTTTTGACCTGCTTAAAAAAGAATGATATTTATGCTTAAATACAAAGGTTATGACCAGTCAAAACCTTTTGTTGCTTATTCAGGTTTATGTCCTGCTTTTTGTTTTTGTTTGCCCAGTGTGAATTGTTTGGAGAGCCTGGCGAATAGCAACATGGAGCTTATGTGGGAGAAAAAGCTCTGCTCTAAGACTGTGCCACTTTTACGCAAATGGCTCTCCACGTTCCAGTGTGCCCATGTTGGGCAATGCAGCTTTAGCCACTAAAAAGTAAAGAAAAAGCTTACCACTTGCCTAGCAGGCTTTCTTCCTGTATGTAGCAGGCTCTTCCCCCCATTCTCTTCTACTGTCTGGGAATGAGGGAAGTGAGCGGGAATGCGGAGCAGCCTTACCTTTGCTCCGTGTCTGTTTTGCTTTCCAGACATACATAAGCATAATGAAAAGCGCTGGAGGAGTAGTATTCTGTAAATAAAGTAGAAATAAATTTTCCGAATCCAGGGCTAAAACAAAGCCCTTTAAGGGGGAAAATGTTCTGGAGGGAGAGCCTGTAAGTCAAGCATGGTCCCCAGTGCTCTCCTCCCTTGTTAAAAAGGAGTAATTTTTTCAAATAAAGGCTTGGAGCAGCACTCCTGTATAATGAAGCTGCTCTGTGTCCATCTTGGTGTGGCACACCTCCTCCTGGGGCTACAGACAGCCCGTGCCCACCTTTAAGTTAAGTACAAATGCCAAAAACCTTTACAAACTCCTCCATTTTTGCCTTACCAGAAAACAAACCATTCGAATTGGAAAGGGAAGGGAAACCTAGTCAGTTCGACCAACCAGGCCACACAGACTGAAAATAAGCCTGATCCCAGAATTTGTTAATGTTTCTCATGAAGACACCACAGTGACAGAAGCTATGGGCATAGACATTGATGATGGTGATGATGGTGAAGAGATGTACGAATGTCCAGAATCAGGGCAACTGGAAAAAATGCAAAGGCTGTATCCCTTGTCGCTTTAAGCTTCTGCATTCATACAGCCTACATTCTGCAGCATACAGTAATTTGTATGTAGCATACAAGACATTACTGACATTACCATGTACTCAGACCACATGTGAACATGTTTTTTTCAAAACTCAAGTTAACAAAAACAAGGTTCAGGTCTATGTTGAGACAAGAACTCTTAGTGTCTCCTCTTAAGGAACATGGAGAAAGACATGCTCCAACTAATTGATCATCCTATGGTCATAGATCGACTTGTCAATTCCAGCAGTGTATACAAGCAAAAGTTACTCTGCTAATGAAGCATCAAAATTGGACACACACACACACAAGCCAAAAGCACTAGGAGGATTCCATAGCATAAAGAACGAAAATATATTTCTTAAGACATAGACTTCACGTTCACATTTCTCTGCACACACCTAACACATTTTGGATTCAATATAAATCCTTTATTAAAGGCTGAAGAATCTATGTTACTCTGCTAATGGCTCCAACAAATTGACCATCCCATGGTCATAGATCAACTCACCAATTCCAGCATTGTATACAAACAAAAGTTAATGTTACTCTGCTAATGAAGCATCAACATGGGCTGACAGTATAGCCTAGAGGTTAGAGTAATGAGCGGTGAATGAGTGTGGTATATCCAGCAGACTAGACTTGGGTTTGATTCTCACAACCTCCACTTGCATACTGTGTGAATCTGAGCAAATCACTTTACTGCCCAGTGCTCCCATGTTGCCCTTGAAAACAGCCACTTGTGCCTAATGGGCCTTATCTGGTTACCAAAGACTATTAAAAAAAAGAAAATTGGGCGCACACCAGTGAAAATCTCAAGAACTCCATAGTTTGAAGGATGTTTTTTTAACGCACAGACTTCACATTTGTCTGAACATGCCTAACACATTTTGGATTCAATATAAATCCTTTTTCAGAGGTTCCTTATGAATCACTGTTACTTTGTTAACAGATATAGGTAATTAAGCCATAGAAGTTATTTTATTCATGTTCAGTTTAAAGAGCCATGATTTATAGCATGTGGATTGTAGGCTTGTACATTTCATTCAGCATTCTGTAGACTGCTCCTTTGACTTGTTACCGTTAAAAGTTATTGTCTTAAAATAGTCGCATTCTGTAATTCGGTAATAAAATGGGTATTTTTACATTATTGGAGCAAGAGTATCTGTGCCAAAGGTGGATGTACTACAAACTGAACCACACTGATGCCTTTACAGACTGCGTCAGCAAGCTTGTCTATCTATGAATCAGCAGCCCTTCTGCTACCTAATTCTAACTATACAGTATGTGCTATTTCATCCTGCAATGTTGTTTTCTCCAGTACATGTGGCATCTGCAAATTTATTTATTTAGCTTTTGTTTACTGGGTAAGTACACTAGACAAGTAGTATGCCTATTTTCAGGAACGACCTGGGAGAGCACAAAACATACAGTATACATACATGGCAACATTGGAGAAACAGCATGATACAGTAAAAAACAGCTATAACAACGCTTGTATAAGGGCAGAGATACTGCCACACATAGTCAAATAATAAGGCTGGGGACATCTCTGAGCTGACAAGCATTTTTTACTGTCACTCTGGCTGTTTGGCACACAGCTACAGGTAGCTCGGACAAGAGGACACAGCATGAGATTAGACGGAGGCCGATTAAAGGGTAATGTGAGGAAGTTCTTTTTTACAGAAAGGGTAGTGGATGCATGGAATGGCCTACCTCAGGAAGTGGTGAATATGAATACAGTGCAGGGCTTCAAACAGGCATGGGATAGGCATAAGGGAGCAATACAGATCAGTATGAATAGATAGGCCATTGACAGAGCAAAGGCCGATAGCACATTTGTAAGGTAGAAAAAGAAATGGGCAGACTGGACGGGCCTTGTGTTTCTTATCTGCCGTCAACTTCTATGTTTCTACGTTTCATTCATCATTCTGTAGACTGATCCTTTTGACATTTTTTGTCTCTATCTGTATCTTTAAAACCTGTAGTCTTACAATAAGGAGCTGTACTTTGTGATTAAAGTTTACATCAAAAACAAAAAAATAAGCAATTTTATTTATTTTAACATTCAAAATGTTCTGCAATGCATATGTACTGTTGGATTTTTACATCTGCCATTGTAAGGGTACCCCCTGTGTATGCTTTCCTTGGGGGCCCTTGCATGCCCAGTCTGACCCTGAGGTAGAAAACCATTTTTTACACATTCAAGTTTATGATACGGGGCTTTAGACAGACCATCCCTGCAAGGGTGTCTTACAAAAACTACCCCATCATCTGCATATAGTAGAACTTTAGCAGAATGATAGGCTTCGGGCAGTTGATTTATGAGCAGGCCAAATAGTACTGGCATAGTATGTAGCCTTGAGGGACTCCTACGGCTATGGACCTACTGTATTCACAGAGGTCAGTCTCTATTTTAACTTTGTGTAGTCACTTAGATAACTCTCAAACAACAGTATTATGTCCAAGGACAGATCCAACTTCAGTACTTTTTCAAGCAGGAGCTTAAGGTTGATGGGATCCAAAGCCTTCGTCAGGTCAATGAAAATTGCTCCTACCACATCACCACTACCCAATGCCTCAGGAAGATAATGTTGTTGACCAGTGAAGTACTGGTACTCTGCAGTTTCCTGAACCTGCATTGTTGGGTACACTGGACTTTATATTTATCTAGGTAGGAGATAAACTGGTCACTTAATATCTATTTTTTAAACTCAGTAGGCTTTTATTTATGTTTGCAAACATAACAAATATGCTATTTGATGCATTGTTGACTTTACATGTATGTGCTCATAATTTGCCAGTTTTCAATATTCAGTATTTCTGATTAAGCACAATGATCTGTTTCAGACAATTCTTTTGTTGCACTGCTCAAAGTCCATGACTTAAAAGATGGTTACAGTTCTCTGCAGTGTCTAAGTAGATTCAGAAACTTGATCAACAGAAAAATCAGCAAATAAAGAGAAAAATATACAAACCTGAGTAAATAAACAGCGCATCTCCCCTTTCTCGTCCCCCCACACACAAATGTTTAGTGCTAATTATAGAATTTTCAATAGATCATGACTTCCTGCTGACTTAAAGTCAAGGATAATTTCACGTCTCTTCTTCCTCCCCCCATCTCCTCCCCTCCTATTTGATTCCCCGAACTGGCAATGCCATGGGTGCCATATATCTAGAAATTTCTCCTGTTCTAATCTGAGTGCATATGTAATTCTTTCCATCTTTCCACACTTAATATCTTTTTAAGTGCCAGGGAGATTGAGAAGGAGATAAAGATCATTCTGTAGTTTCCTATGTTTCTTCTGTCACCACTTTTGAAAACTGTCATTACCAGAGCAGATTTCCATTTATCAGGGAATTGGAAGTACCGTAGGGAAGGGTTGAAGTTTTTTGTGATAGGGTAAGTTAGCTTAGTTAGAACAAGGAATAATGGTTTTGTGTTAATAGTATCACACCCACCCTGTTTTTACCCAGTACTTTTTTGATATATTTTATGGTGTCAATTTCAGAGATAGCTCCAAAATAAAATGTTGGATGGACAAGATCTGATTATGTTGGTAATTTCCGGGCAGTCCCTGAGTTATCATACTTTTGTAAAGGCCTCATTATACCTGTTTGCTATTTCAGTGGGGGTCTAAGACCACTTTCTCATCAAGACTCAGCAGGGTTAGGGCATTATTTTCATCGTCACTTAAAAGAAAGTTAACAGTTTTCCAGAACTTTTTTCTGTTGATCTATTTCAGGGTTTGTCAGACCTTGCAGAATGCTGACTTATCAGTTCTTACTCTCATTTTTGCATACATACGAATGTACAAAGAAGCCAGCAGAAGAAACACATTTGGTCTATCAAGTCTGCTTGTATTCCAGGGGCCACAGCTTGAGCTAATGTCCCTGCCCTCCCTCCCGACTCCTCCCATCCTCCCTACCCATGATCCTTACCTTCCCCCATGCCTATCCCAGCCTCTCTTAAAGCTGCCCACTGTCTTCAATGAGATTATCTCTTCCGGCAGCGCATTCCAAGTGTCCACCACCCTCTCTGTGAAGAAGTGCTTCCTGACCTCCCTCCTAAACCTCCCACACTCCAGCTTAAGACTGTGCTCCCTCATGTGATGGTTGCCACTCAGCTTGAAGAGATTCTTCTTATCAACCTTATTTATCCCTTTCAAGTACCTGAAGGTTCCAATCATGTCACCTCTCTCTCCTGTCTTCCAGGGAGTACATGTTTAGTGCCCTCAGTCTCTCCTCATATGCCTTGTCCTGCTGACTGGCTATCATCTTTGTAGCCCCCTTCAGGATCTTCTCCAGCAGGTTAATGTCCATTTTGAAGTGTGGGCACCCATACTGAACTCCATACTCTAGATGTGGCCTTACCAGTGACCTGTCCAAGAGCAGTATAACCTCCTCTCTCCTACTATTTTGCATTTATTATGTAGCTTGCTAAGTTTCAGTGTGTGTACCACAGCCCACAGTTCTCTGGCCATAGCCTACCACCTATTTGACTCACTAATGATCCTGATTTTAGTGGTATAGTACTTTATGTCTTTTGAAAGAATGTTCTACTGCATGTATAATTTTTCCTCTTTTTACTGGAACAAGCAGCCTATGGAAATTTCATGAATATTTAAAATCAATGACTGTCATGCTTAATGCATGCAATAAGAAAGCTGATCTGGCCAATTTCCACCCTAAGTATCCTTCTTTTGTGACTGTATGTCATCCCACTTAAGATGGGACGGAGACTAATGTGGCATTTTAGTGCTGGTCTGCCACAAGGACCCTTCTCTTCCCTTCAGGTCTGCCATGCCCATCTCTCACTGTTCTGGCAGACATCTTGCTGGACCATGTAAATGGTTGGATTCATCGTCATCGACCTAACAAAGGCCTTCAATACAGTCAACCACTCCCTTCTCCCAGGACAACTCCAGACCTTGGGGGTGGCTACAAATGCCATTCATTGATTTCAAGACTATCTGACACACAGGTCCCAAAGGGTCAGGGTGGAACATGCCATATCGGAAGCCAGAGAAGTAGCCCTGGGGTACCTCAAGGGTCAATCCTGGGACCATTACTTTTCAGTCTCTTCCTGAATGAACTTCTTTTGGCCTGTGACAGCAAAATCATTCTACATGCAGATGATGCCACCATTCTCAACAGGAATTCTCAACTCATTCCTCTGCAGAGTGACATACAGTCTTCCTTCTGACAGATTGAGGAGCGTTTCTGCACTCACAGACTCCCGCTTAACTATAAGAAAATGAAAAAATGCTCCTGTTGAGTCCCCAACTCAAAATGAGCTACCCCACGCTCACTGTCTTAAATAATGTCATGGCCCCACTGGAGCAGGTGCACTCTTTCAAGTATTTAAGGGTAACCATCGATGACACCCTTTCCTTTGCCTAGAACATAGACACTGTGGTCAAGGCTGTCAATGCCAAGCTTGGAGTGCTGTATAGACACAGAAGAAACCTAATGCCTGCTGTCCTCCACCTCTCCATCACCAGCTATATTCTATCCACTATAGACTATGGGCTCAGGGTCTATGGGGCAGTCTCAGATACAGCACTTTAGTGAATTATCATCATCCTCAACAAAGCATGTAGGCTCACCCTTGATGCTGATCGCCTTATGCACACCTGCTCACCGTACACTGAGACAAACTGGCTCTCTCTTAGAAACAGAATCAAGTTCCAGACTTGTCTCCTCGGCAAGAAGGCTCTACCTGGCAAAGCTCCCCCAACTCACCCCCCGTGCAACTCTGAAACTTTCTTCTTGGCAAAGACCAAGTACACAACTAGAGGCAGAATGCAAAACACTCTCACTGTGCCCTTCTGAAGAATGAAGCAAGGTCAATGCTGCTTCTCCTACAGAGCCCCCTGATATCCTGATATCCTGGAGGTCCTGAATAACTCCTCAAGTCTCCAGGCCTTCAAGTCTGAACTCAAATGTCACCTTATCTCCATGAACATGTGTGAGTATTGGTTGGGCTCTTGAAGTCCCTCCCTGCTCCTGCCTACCTACTCATAACTTACCCATGCTCCGTCCAGTGTGCCACTGGTCTTAATTTTCCTCCCCGTGTCCCCCTTCCCTCCCTGTCCTCAACCTGTGCCCCCTTCCCCCCAGTCCTCACCCCCACCTATCCACAAACACCACTCCCCATCCTACCCCCTTCTCCCCACCCCTAGATCACTCCTGCCCCTCTTGCTTTCCTCCCCATCCCAGCTCACCCCCCAACCACCACCACCACCACTCTCCTTCTTTTGACAAGGCCTCTTTTGATGGCTTCTTCCATGTACCTACTCCACCTCCCCTACTTAACTGTTCCCCTGGAACATAGCTCTGGCTCTCCCCCTCTGTACAGCACTGGAGTACCATAGTAAAGTTTTTTGTAAATATTACCTTTGGATTTGTTTTAATTATGTCTGGCTCAGCAATGCCCCAGCTGATGTTGTAATACCAAATTGTTCCATGTTTTGCACATACTTCTGTGTAACTCATGACATTGTTGTTTAAAACATCTGTATTTGCCTGTAGGTATGGAACCTTCTGGTGATGTTGCTTCTCTTGTGGTAAAATTCTAGTCTCTAAGTAAGAGATTATGTCTGTGAACTGAGTATTTGTACTTTGTTGCACTTTGACAGTTGCCAAGGAGAGAGCAGATACAGAGGGGGTGAGAAGCTCTTCAGCTGCATGCAGTAAGTGAGGATTTGTGCTTCTTTCTGAAGAAGCAGTTGGGAGCAGCAAAGCAACCTGAGGTGCTGTGGGAGTGTCCACTGAAAACACATCTGTAGCATGAAAAGGAAGAGCTTGTAAGCAGGATTCCTCATCTGTTGAGGATCATGCAGAGGGATACCATTTCCAGTTAAGACTATCAGCACTGGAGTGAACTCAACCTGATCTGTACTGACTTTCAAAGCTGTAGCATTGCACAATGTCAATCCATTGGGCAAACTTGTGTATTGGCTCTTGCATTTCAAACAGTCATCTGAGGGCAGAGTGATCAGCAATAGCTGCAAAGGAGAAATAGTGAAGGTAACAGTCAACTTTTTTTATGACAAATACCATGTGACGCCTTAGTTCAGCTCAGCTGAGAAAAGGGAGCATCCAGCAGAGGAAACAACTTGTTCTGTTCTGTCTTGCACTTGACTGTGCCAAGACTCTCTAAGGCCTTCTGTGTTGTGGGTAAGTGATGAGCATCCTGCACCATGTAGGCACTGAGTTTTCAGTAGTCTACCACAAAGTGATACCCCATGTCCTTCTTTACTATCAGCAGTGATGGTGCACCCCAGGTACTTGTAGACTCTTCAGTGATGTCTTGTTCAAGCATGTCTTTGATCATATCCTCTAGGACTTGTTTCTGTTCATGTCCCACTTTGTAGGCTCACAGACGGATAGGTTTCTGGCTGGGCTGCACCTCAATGGTGTGTTGTAGGATGTGACAACATCTGAGCTTGTTATCTGGACCAACAAAGACATCTGGGGAGTCCTCCAGGAAATTCAAAAGCTTTTTTTTCTCTGTTGGAGATGCTGGGAGTTTTTGGGAGAGGATAGTTGCTTACTAAGTAGTAAGTGGTGAAGCTGGAGTGGTGGTGCTAGCACTGACAGGACTAGAGTGGGTGGAAGCAGGCTGAGGTTCTTGCATAAGATGGAGCTGGTCTTCAGTAGACAAGCATGTGACAGGTTTGAATAAGGCCCGGTAACATTTGTTATGCAGAAAGAGTTAAATGCAAGGATCTGTCCTATCCTCTCCTTTTCTGTCTGTTGTCTGTCTGGTTGCACAACCAAATGTTCTTGTCAGACCTAGGAAATGATCACTCTGATGATGTGATTCTCCGCCTCTCACTATCTCTCTGCCTTCACTTGCTGTTTCTGTCTTTTTTTTCCCTCGCGTATCTGTGGTTATAAAAGTATATGTGAATCTTTATGTGAAACTGGGATCCCACTGTTGAAAATGTGTATAGCTATACTGTTAAAATGATTGCAAAAAGCTATTTGGAACTCAAGGGATTAATCTGAGATGCAGTTTGAGCTCCTTTCAAGCTTGTTTGTAAATTCTTTTGCAGACCTATCAGCAGGAAGCTAGCTTGGGACACTGTTCTATTTGTAAGCCTGCTCTGCTAAGAAACTGACAATAATTCTGATACATTTTGTGAGAAACAGGATATCTCCTTAACAAGCTCAGGATGAAGAAGTAAATTGTAGGCAAAGACTTGTTATAAAAAGAGCAGCAGTCTTTTGCTGGGGAGAAATTGAAACAGTTTTTTCTATGCTTCCTGACCTGTGCCTCGACAACAGGTGGTGTTAGTCATGGGATTTATGCAGTGCATACTCTAAGCTAGGAGTTTTGTGCATGGGTACTAGACCTGGTACCAGGGAAGCATAGAAAAAAGGGTATGGATTCTGCAGCAGCAAGCCCAGGAGTGATTACCAGAAGAACAGCAGCCAAACTAGCAGAGACAAAAGTTCAAGTTGAGACTGTAGAGTCAGCACCAGTAATAGACAAAAAACAGGTAGTGACATAATTTGAAAGCCTGACTGCCTTTTGCAAATGGTGGGCTATACAATAAAAAGTGATGGAGCAGGATAGAAGACAAGAGAAGAGATACAGCAATAGGAGCAGAGATGGTTGGATGCCTTGCAAGGTATCAAATCTGGAGGTTCTAGCACAGGTCCAGTAGAGCAACAAGACACAAGCAACTTAAAATACATTAAACTTACAAAGTTGTGTCCTTCAGATGATATGGAAGCATACCTGACAACTTTTGAATGGGTTGCCGCTGCCTGCCAGTGGCCAGAGCAGCAACTGGCAATCAGGCTGGTACCTTACCTGACAGGTAAAGCCCAACTTGCTTATAGAAATATGGGCACTGCACAGTCAGAAAACTATGACCTGGTGAAAAGAGAAATCCTAAAAAAGTATGATATCTCAGGAGAGACCTACAGGCAAAGATTCCGGTCTCTGAAGTACAACTCAGTCGATAATCCTCGAGAAGCCTTCACCCAACTCAAAGAACTCCTTATTAAATGGTTCAGACCAGAGGGTAAAACAGTCCCACAGGTCATCGACACACTTGTAATGGAGCAGTTCATCAATATCCTTCCAACAGACATGCAGCTTTGGGTAAAAGAACACTGACCAGAAAGTCGGAAAAAGGCTGTTTCTTTGGCTGAAGACTGCCAGATGAACAGATAGATGCCATAGCAGTGAGATAACAGCCAAACACTAGTAAGACTCTCTTTTTCCCAATTTAACTCCAAGTCTGATAAGACCTCTGTTACGGGTAACAGATCTGCACCCAAAGACTTTACTTGATATAACTATAATAACTCAAGCATGAGAATATCCACCCCATGGCTGAGTGTGCTATTGACATAAAATACCAAACAAGCACGAGAAGTCAAACACTACTCACCACAGACTAAGTCCACACAAAGTAACAATTCAAAATGTTGTTTATTTGAGGCAAAAGCAGTGCAGTTCCTCTGACGTGCAAAAGCACCAGCCAGGGAGAGGAGGCAGAGCCCCACTAACTTCGACCAGTTTTGCTAAGGCATCATCAGGAACTGTTCCCAGGATTGTTCGTTACTGTCTTTTAAACCCAAAATTTAAAGGGGTAGTCTCCTACTAAAAGTATGCACTGTGGAATTAAGATAAAATAAACTTACTAATATCATTGGTAACATGATTAATCAAAATACAAAGATATATAATATGTGCATACTTGATATGGCATAAAAAACAAAAAATAGAGGAGACGGAAAAAAAGGCGAATAATGGACTTAAAATATAACAATAAAAATGTCAAAAACATATAGGGAACAAGCTGTCCTATGCTTGTAGCCCTAGACACTCAATAAGCACATATGATGAACAGGATCAAAACATGTTTATAATATAAAAGATATGTAAACATGTCTATACCCTCCAATCTTCTGTAATGTCTCATGAATTAATAGACAAAGCAGTATTATAAACATATGCTCATATCTATAAGACAGAAAAAATACATGATATGTACAAAATCAATCATGTCAATCAATTTAGGGGGTATAAACATAATTGATCCAGTATTGCACAATAATAAATTTTATCAAAGCTGGCTAGTGCTTTTGCATGTTAGAGGAACTGCACTCCTTTTGCCTCAAATAAACAACATTTTGAATTGATACTTTGTGTGGACTTGGTCTGTGGTGGGTAGTGCTTGACTTCACAGCCTAGTTTTATAACTGTAATAAGCCAGCCATAGTGCAAGAAACTGCCATAAAAATAAGGAGGGTAACATTGGAGCAGATTTGTCCTTAACAAACTGGTGCAAGTATTTAACAGATGTCAACATGGGAGATAAGACTATGAAAGGACTTATAGATTCAGGAAGCAGACAAACCCTGGTGCACGTTGAAGTTCTTGAAAAGAACTGTGCCAAAGAACAATGTAGACCTGCATGCCCTACTATCCCTCATGGAGACTGCCTTCAGTTCACAGTATAAGGGAACACAGCATTATGATGTAGTGTTTTATTTGTGGTCTTAGCACGCCACCTACTGATATTAGCTGATACACAAAGCTTAGCATTATATGCTGAAAAACTCTATTGTTACCCAAAAGTAGTGTTGGCAATATTGCTTATCTATGTGTATGTGCAAAAATTTATACTTCTGGGTGCCAGTTGCCCACCTAATCCACCAATGAGAGCTGTGCACTGCTCGGCAGATGAGCCCTTACTCAAGTAACTGCCTTTCTTATCTGTGATATAAAATATGACATAAGTTCTTTGTTCACTGAGTTTTCTGCATAATCACCCAGGTGTTCAGAGAGGTACCAAACTTCCAGCTATCTAGATAAGCTGTATTTTGTGTGTACTGGAGAATAACCCTTATAGTCTGCAACACCTGCCTCTGTGTAGTGTTTTACCATCAGATTAGAATATTCTGCCAGAACCTGCTAACAAAGTCATGACCGCAGCAGGACCTGACTGAACAGAACTGAACCAGAATGAGTAAAAGGTGTTCAGAAGAACGAGCAAGGGATAACATAGGCAAGAGAACCTGTGCCCCCTTGTTCAAACACTATACAGACTAAGAAAATGAGACTCATCTGGAATACTGCATCCACTTCTGGAGACCCCATCTCTGCAAAGGCATAGACAGGATTACTTCTCCTGAAGACACTGACTGCCTCACCAGCAAGATCACCAACTCTTCCTTTACTTGCCCTATTCTGCTCACCAGGTGGTGCCTACCAGAAATTCAGGTGTCACACAACTCTGATTGACTGTATTGTGTCATAACCAACAATAAGACTCTTTCCTATGGATTTGCAACATCACCATGCCCAGTTTCTGCTTTGTCCCTCAGCAGAGCACTGTCATTGGCCATATGGTTATCACTCCTATTCCCACTCCAGAACCAGATTACATTGATAGTGACCCTGACTATCTTGATACTATTTCTCAGTATTTACCAGTGTTTAATGTACATATCAACCTGCTTACCCTAAATCTTAGAACTCTCCTAGATAGAAAGGATTCACATTTGATACATATCAGTAATAATACCACTAAAGCTAGTAATTCTTTAAATTCTCTCTTCCACTGTGGAGATCTCTCCACTGCCTTATCCAATACTGCCTTAGAACTTACCTTTGAAGGTTTTGTTATTCTTCAAGTGTTTTTGATATTTTTATGATTATTACCTTATGCTGTTTAAGACGTACTCTCAAGCAACATCATGAACAACTGAAGTTTCTCTACAAAGTTCATGCAGCTGGACTACAACTGAGTGTATTACCAACCAACTTACCCTAATATGTTGATGCCTCCTCATTCAGGCAACAAGGGGGGGTATTATGTAGACCTGCATGCTCTACTATCCCTCATGGAGACTGCCTTTAGTTCACAGTATAAGAGGACATAGCATTATGATATAGTGTTTTATTTGTGGTCATACCACGCCACCTACTGATATTAGCTGATATACAAAGCTTAGCATTATAAGCTGAAAAGCTCTATTGTTACCCAAAACAGTGTTAGTCTGCAGCATTGCTTATCTATGTGTACAAGCAAAAAGTTATAATTTTGGGTGCCAGACACCCACCTAATCTGCCAATGAGAGCTGTGTACTGCTCAGCAGATGATCCATTTCCCAGCTAATGGACTTCCTTATCTGTGATATATAATATGATGTAAGTTCTTTGTTCACTGAGTTTTCTGCATGATCACCTAGGTTTTCAGAGAGGTACCAAACTCTCAGCTGTCTAGGTAAGCTGTATTTTGTGTGTACTTGAGAATAAACCCTTATAGTCTGCAACACATGTCTCTGTGTAGTGTTTTGCCATCAGGTTAGAATATTCTGACAGAACCAGCTAACATCCAGGTACTGGTGTCATCTGCATCCAAGGGGACACTTGATACCATCCTACCACTCAAGTGACTCTGAATATTAATGGGGTGTTGCATCACATGAAAGTGTGGGTAGTACCTAAGTTACCTGTACCTGCAATTATTGGAAATGACTTTCCAGGATTTAGTGAGTTAATCACAGAGGAAGAAATAAAACCTGCAGTTTCAGCAGCTGTGATTACAAGAGCACAGGCAAAGAAAATCTCAGATGGTGAAGACAGTTTTCCTTTCGGTGATTTTGATTCAGACTTGTTTGAGCATAGCTCCAAGATCCAGAAGTCCAGGAAAGAAAGAAGACACCTAAAGAAACAGTGTCAACAAAAGCCCAATGGACATAAGGGGTTAATACAGGAAAATGCTGACACTAAACTGATAACTGATTGTGATTTTGTTTCAGAGCACACTATTGATGTTTCTCTCCAAGGTTATTTTAAGCAGCTGGGGGTGAAACCAAAACAGAGTGAACCCATGTTTAAACAATGTAATAGATTACTGTGCAGAGTTTGGCTTAAACCTCAGACACAAGAACAAATAGAACAATTGGTTATATCACAAAAGTATAGATCTGAGTTGTTACACATAGCACATGATAGTCCTATGGCTGGTCTCTCAGGAAGGGATCACACTCTTGCCAGATTGCTGCACAGATTTTACTGGCCTGGAATTCATGAAGATGTTGCTACCTATTGCAGTGTCTGTGCTGAGTGTCAGAAAGTAGCCCAGTGACAAAAAAAGACAAGGTGCCCTTACCCCTGATAGATGTGCCTTTTGGGAGAATTGTAATGGATGTGTTGGCCCCTTAGACAAAATTAAAAAGGGTAATCCATTCATTTTGGTACTATATGACTATACTACTCGACATCCAGAGGCAGTTCCTATGCATACTGTCACTGCCCCAAAAGTGGCAGCAGAGCTTGTCAACATTTTCAGCAGGGTGGGCATACCTAAAGAGATTATTACTGATCAGGGTACTAATTTTGGTGCTGCATTGCTGAAGACGCTGTACAGATTGCTAGGTATCCCTGCCATAAGAACCTCCCCTTATCACCCTCAGATACATGGTCTTGTTGAGTGTTTTATTCAAACCCTAAAACACATGTTAAAAAGGTTTGTAAAAGGGAAAAGAAAAGACTGGGACGAATACTTACATTAACGCTTTTTGTTTACAGAGAAGTACCACAAGCATCGACAGGTTTTTCACCATTTGAAATGCTGTATGGTAGACAACCTAGAGGGCCACTAAGATGTAATAAAAGAAACATGGGAGGATAACCCAACGTAGAAAAAATCTATTGCCGGCCTGGTGGCACTGGAGGTTGAGGCACTGGACGCTACACCTCGTGCCATGCAGGCAACCTGAGTTCGGGAACAATCTCAGGCCACCAGGAGTTGGCAGGGAAGACAGAGGATTGAGCATCCAGAGGACTGCTCTCCTCTCTTGGGGAGGGATAGCTGTCCCACTCGTTGATCACCCTCTAGCAACAGCTGGAGGGAGATACCGGGTCTGGAGGCTTAAGCCAACGATGATGTCAGCAGGAAGGGGGAGGGAGAAAACCAGGAAAATGAAGCTGGTAGGCCCATGATGGCCCTGCCAGCTCCTGTCCCAACACTCAGAATCTGAATGTGATCTCTGGGGTGAGAGGAAGCCAGCACTCCTTGTCCTGGCCCTGTCATGGGGGGGTAACCCATGAGGGATCATTGGGATAGTTGGGTGGAGGAAGGTGAGTCTGTAGAATGAGCCCCTCTGAGGGAGGGACTGGACACACCTGCCAGGCTCCACTGAGGATAAAAGAATAATAAAAAAAAGGAAATAAATCTATTAAATCTTATATGTGTGCCCTGAGAAAGAAGCTGGCAAAATATGTTGAAATTCACCATAGTAATTAGGAAGAGGCCCAAACCAGCAGAAGGCATATCATGACCATGGAGTAAAAGAAAAAGTCTTTGACTCAGGTGACAAGGTCTTGCTACTGTTACCCACTACAGAAAATAAACTGTTAATGAAGTGGCAAGGGCCTCTTAAGGTGATTAGACGTACTGGCACAGTTAACTTTGAAATTGAGACCCCTAATAGGAAAAATCCTACTAGGATACAGTATATCATGTTAACCTCATAAAGAAATGGGTTTAAAAAACACCAAAGGCTGCTTTGCTAGTTTTACCAGAACCTGATAAAGAAGTTATTGATGTAGCTTATGACAGACTGTAACTACTGATGCTGGAAGGGGAACTTTTCCTTACCCTAAACAGACTGCAGAAATTTATAACTTGGTAAAAATATTTAACCATACTTTTACCATAGTGCCAGGCTGAGCAATATGGATCAAGCACATAATAGTGACAGGGAATGCACGTGTAACCCCCCTACAAATGGGAGTTCCTGAAAGTCTTCCTTGGGTGTGCCTAATTGCCCACTGCCAGGCTGGTATCCTGCGTCTTAGCATTTTAAAAGTGTTTGTATAACAGTGCCATAATGCCTCTGGGCTCTGTCTCTTTAAGAGCTGCCTATCACATGGTGCTTATTTAATCTGGGAGGGAGCTGAGGGTTTCTATGCTCAAGCCCCACCCGGGCAGCCAGATAATTGCTCTGTTCTGCCATCACTATTTGCAAAGAGGGAGCTCTGTTAGAAGCTGTACTTAATTGCTGATTATCTGTTAGAATAGTAATGATATTGTAGTTTGTCTAACCTGCCTTCTTTGCAACATGGACAGTTCTGTTTATTACCACCAGCTTAGTCCTGGACTGCTAGAATGGGCCAGTCAGTACCTTTGGGGACCCTGAAATGGAGTCTGTCCCCAGGGGTCTTGCGGGAGTGATTTCTGTTGGAATTGTAGTTTTAAGACTTTGGCGCCTAAATGCACCTGTAGGGGGAGCTCTTGCTTTGACCAAATGATGGATCAGCCAACCAAAACCTTTCAGACTGAAGGGAAATTCCCAAGCTGCCTGCTGTAGTGAGTCAGTCTGGAGGCAGAGTTTGGAGAGTGAACAGCTTGAGTGATTCGAGCAGCTGCTTCTGCATAATTTGCATGGAAGATTGGTGGAATGGCTGAGTTTGGCCTGCCTGCCTGCTGTCCCTCAAGAGGGAATTCTTTTAAAAGGCTTAGTAATCTGACTGTATCCGAATCGGAGTGTAACAAAGCCACTGAAGAGTGACCAGATTTAAACCTGAAGAAGACCGAAGATTTGCTGTACATGATCGGCCTGTCAGGAGATCCATTCACCATAGAACTTCCAGTTCTGCTCAGAGATCTGATATTGCTCCCAGACTGCTGTTCGCACTGTGGTATGATGATTGCTTTACTATAAATGTGCTGTTTGGTATTAGTGGGTTGTGATTTGGTCCCCACTGTTTAATTGTGCCATGCTTGCTGGAGGCTGCATACAGTCTTCCCGGACTAATTTCTGAACTGTCTTACCTGGCCTGGGCCCTGCCACACTGGCCCAGCCAACTACTTCAGGTGCAGAGAACACCATCAACGAGAAACCTGCCTGGGGATCAGCCCCCTGCTCAACATCATGAACAGGAATGACACCATAGTGAATCATGTGGGCCCTGTTTCTCCTGGCTAACCAGCAAGTCATCCTGCAGTCTCCATTTCATCCATCCTGTGTACTGAACTGGGTAGCATGACTAAACACCAGGGTAGCTCCCTGCAACAACAGCTCAATCAAAGTGTGTCATCTGATTTCACTATTTTGTCTAATCATCACGAACAGAGCCTCCTGGCACCAGATTACAAATTGTGTGTGGTTGTTTTTATTTTCATCACAGGGCCCCAACCAGCTGCGATGCTGGCTTACCCTGGGCAATGCATCAGGCTAACCTATCTCACCAACTGGGTACCCAGCATGTGTGTGACTGTGTTGAGGGACTAAACAGCGCATGCATAATTGCCTGACTAGATCAGTTGTAGAATCAATCAACCTGATTACACCCCTCCCTTGTTCAAGTCCCCTGAATAAATCAGATCTAACTCTTTTTGCATCTAATTTGACTGTAGTTCTAGTCTGTACCAAAAGCACTGTACTGTTGCTATTTGCTGTGCCTCACCTTGTTTTACAGGATGTCTCCAGGGTTGAACTGGTGGGGCCAGCCCTGGTGGTAAGTGCAAACAGTGTGGGGATTTGTATGCTGAACAGGGGCTATTGTAAAGGTGTTTGTTGCATATTGTCTAGGCCACTAAAGGGGAAAGAGGGGGATTACAGTGTCCCAGAGGGCGGTACCCAGGTTAGCCTTGTTACTAACAACCCTGTCCTCTGGGTTGAGGCACCCATTTCAGTACCCAGTCCCCTTAACCTGCTACTAACCAAGCAGGCAGGGGTAGTAGCCCTTGGGATGGCGCCACCTAGGGATTAAACATGCCCTATCAGACAAAAGACATACAGAGCAGTTAAGAGCAGACATGGTTAAGGAAATACAAAAAATGAAAGAATATGAAGAGTCTAGAAGTGCTTAGTCATCACATAGATACATAGATACATAGATACATAGACAGTGTCGGCAGATAAGGGCCTATGGCCCACCCAGTCTGCCCATTTGAGCTTGTAAGTTCAGTTTGTTTTCATAGAAGTCTGTTGCCCCTTACCCCTGACCTCCAGAATTCCTTTATGTCTATCCCATGCATTCTTAAATCCCGTGATTGTTTCAGCCCCCACCACTTCCTCTGGCAGGGTGTTCCACTTGTCCACCACCCGTTCTGTGAAGAAATTCTTTCTCATCACCAATGGTAACTGTAAATAAAAAAGAAGTGTAGCTGGCCCGGTGGTGCTGAGGATTGAGGCGCTGGAGGCAACATCTTGTGCTACTCTGGTGACCCGAGTTCGGGAGTGAGCTCAGGCACTGAGAGTCAGCAGGGATGGGTCAATGATTGAGCACCCACTGGGGGAGGGTTGGGGATTGCCTGATGTGCCAGCAGCTCCCAGTGGAGACCAGGGGGGCACTGTAGCACATAGGGCAGCATGTAAAAATCAGCGTGGCTGACACTAGGCCAGGTTGCTGTGCTCTGTAGCATTAGGGCATGCGCCATGCATGGGGGGGCGAGCACCAGACCAAAAGAAAAAGCCCCAATCCACAGGGTAGGTAATGGCAACAGCCCCCATGCCTACAGCTGGGTTCATCCTACCTGGTCTTCCAGGTTCCTCCACCCAGGCCCTCACCCACAGTTGGAGTCTATGTATGTAAGTGTGCCCAAGAGGAGGGGCAGCTCCACCCTGGAGGGGTTAAGCTGGGGGTGCCAAATAGGGGATGAGGGGGAGGAGAGAAGAGGCTTAGGTAGGAGAACTTCAGGCAGGGCAGGAACAGGTAGGATGTCTGAGAGAGGCCCCATGGACTGTGACCAGGAGGGAAAAATAGTAGTTATCCTATGCCCAGGATTGATGATTTGTTGGACAGATTAGGGAGTGCCAAGTACACCAGAACTCTTGATCTCACCAAAGGTTACTGGCAAATTCCCCTAGCTGAGGAATCCAGAAATAAAACTGTGTTTCCCATTCCTGTTGGATCCTATCAGTTCACCACCATGCTGTTTGGTTTACATGGCACCCTCACTACATTCCATTTATACATGGATGTAATTTTATCCCCTCACACTGGTTATTGTGCTATATACCAGGATGATGTCATGGTGTACAGTCCAGACTGTAAAAGCCACCTGGAACAACTGTAAGCAGTTATCCAGTCTATCAAAGGGGCAGGTCTGATGATTAAGTCTACCAAATGTGCATTGCAATGCAGGAAACCAGATATTTCAGTGATGTTTTGGGAAATGGAGAAGTAAAGCCAGAGGTTTCTAAGATAGAAGCTGTAACTAACAGTCCTATCCCTAAAACAAAGAAATATGTTCAGTCATTTTTAGGGCTGGATGATCATTATCAGACATTAGATCCCAACTTTGCCCAGCTAGCTACTCCCCTCACTGAACTCACAAAGAAACAGTTCCTGAATTGTGTGAAATGGACCCAAGAGTGTGAAGAAGCTTTTCAGGCCATCAAGGCTGAATTTTCAGCCCCTGTTTTAAGAAGCCCATACTTTCAGCAGAAACTTTTTGTTACAGACAGATGCATCAGAGGTAGGCCTAGGTGCAGTCTTATGTCAGCATACAGATGGGAAGGAACATCCCATTCTATATATCAGTAGGAAGCTGCATGGCAGAGAGAAGAGGTACTCCACCATTGAAAAGGAATGCCTTGTGGCAAAGTGGGCCATGAAGTTCCTTAAGTTTTATTTGCTAGGACCTGACTTTGTACTTATAACAGATCACTGTCCTCTATGTTGGCTTAACCCAATAAGGGATAAAAAATTCAGAATCACACGGTGGTACCTGGCACTCTAGCCATTTAATTTTAAGTTATGCACAAATCTGGGAAAGAGAATGTCAATGCTGATTTTCTGTCAAGGTATGAATCAGGAATTGAGAATTCCAAAGGTTGAAAAAACAAAATGTGTGAGTTTAAACTTCTCTGTTTGCTATATTGCATATGCACTAAACTGTGAAGTTTATAAGATAATGTTAGAAGATAATTAATAGATAGTTTTGAAACCTGCTTCTTTTTAAAAACAGATTCCCTCTTGAAGAGGGTGGTATGTGACAGGGTTGAATAAGGCCCTGTCCCATATGTTATGCAGAGTTACATGCAAGGGTCTGTGCAGTTCTATCTTCTCCTTTTCTGTCTCTTGTCTGTCTGATTGTGGAACCAAATGTTCTTGTGAGAACTAGGAACTGAGCACTCTGACAGTCTTGTGACTCTTCGCCACTCGCTAGCTCTCTGCCTTCACTTGCTGTTTCTGTCTTTTTTTCCCCCTTGCTTATCTCCAGTTATAGAAATATATGCAAATCTTTATGTGAAACTGGGATCTCTTTGTTTGAAACTGTATATAGTTAAACTGTTGAAATGATTGCAAAAAGATTTTTGGAACTCAAGGGGTTAACCTGAGATGCAGATTGAGCACCTCTCCGGCTTGTTTGAAAACACTTTTGCAGTGCTGTCAGCAGGAGGCTAACTTGAGACACTGTTCTGTTTGTATGCCTGCTCAGCAAAGGAAACGGACAAGAATTCTGATACATTTTGTGAGAAACAGGATGTCTCCTTAACAAGCTCAGCATAAAGAAGTTAATTGTAGGCAAAGACTTGTTATAAAAAGATCAGCAATCTTTTGATGGGAAGAGACTGAAACTTGGAATTAGAGATACCCTCAGATGAAGGACTTTTTTCTGTTTGTGCTGCCTTTGTAAATAGTTATACTGAACAATTTTTAATTTTTTATTTTACTGTTATTGATAACAATAAAATGCTACTTGTGAATCTTATAACTGCTCCTGTTTTTCCTATGCTCCCTGATCTGTGCCTCGATGATAAAGAAGATAAACTTTCCTACATTGGCACCCTTGGCAATCACGACTGGCTGATCTGCAAAGCTGCAGCATTTTTGGAGTACTGTGCTGTCATGTGCAGCAGACAAGGTGTTTCTTGAGAGAAGACCTGATGAATGCAGAGTGGGGGATCCCATGATGATGTCAACAACACCTTGTGGTAGTGGTTCACATCGAGTCTTGGCAGTCAAAACCATCTCTGTCAGAGGAGTCACAGTGACTGACTCTATAGCTGTGAGGTGCCTCCAAGGGTCTAGTGACAGTTTGTTTGATAAAAAGTCTAAGATGGCCTTGTGAGTTTAAGGAAGTCCATGCCAAGAATCACTGACGGTTGTAGAGCTGGCACTAGGTAGAACTTGACAGTAACTTGCAATGAGCCAAAGTATAGCTTGAGATGGACAATGCCTGTGATCAGTATTGTAGCAGCATTTGTTTAGATAATGTACTTTAGGTCAGCTGGAGAGACATTAAGTAACTGGCAAAGACCTTTGTTGTTCACAATACTAGTGTTGATACCTGAAATTTCTGCTCCAGTGTCAGCCAAGGCATGCATGAACCAATCTCCAATGGTTGCAGGGACATAGTTTGCCAGGAGTGGTGCTCTGATGACAGATACATTTGCACCTGGAAGTGAGATGGTACCAGACTTGGTAGTTGTAGGATGCTGCTTGCATGAATTAAAGAGCTGGAGGGGTGCTCAGTTGAAGTGTTCCCCTGCCCAACAAAAGCCCCGAGTTTGTGGGGCAGTGCTCATTTCCCTGATCCTGGGAGTAATTGTGGTCATCTTGCTGATTATGCTGCAGTGGAAGTCTTTGGTTCCTGTGAGTCCTATTATCCTACTTTAGCTTTCTGCACACTGCAGCAGAGTATCCTCTGAAGCCACACCACTGGCAGCCAATGAGCTCTTGAGAAGGTGGAGATGGATCAGGTGGCTGTTGAGGTGGTTGCAGAGTATAGCCTAAAGTAGCAAAGGAAGAAATTGAGCTCAAGTGTAAACTATTTGACAGTTGTGATGAAATTTTCTATTGTTGCTTGTTGCTGCTGGATACATGTTGTGAGTGTAGCTATTGGTTTTGACTGAGGTGCTTGTATGCTGGCTGCATGAAACATTGATATGGATTCCCATGCAAATCATGCAGCTTGGATTGTATCCATCCAGATTGTCTGCTTCTGTTGAACCACATAAGGCCAAATGAGGGAGAAGGCCTCTGACAAAGGCCACGATTTGATCTTTCTCCATTTTCTTCAGACCTCTACGGCATGACTCAGTGTCAACTATGAAGGCTTCCAAAGGTTCAAACGGCTGCATGGTGCATTCCCACAGCTGTTGTTCCAGAAACCAGGGTGGATGTGCTTGGACAAAATGGTATCTAGAAGTTGCATACAGAGTAGCGGTATTTTCCTTTACCTTTTTCTGGAAGTGTGTTAAACCAGCAAATGGCAGTCCCTCTCAGAAGCAAGCACAAGGCACTGGAAATACACAAAGGAGCAGTCCAGCCATTGAAGGAAATCCAGGCTTGGAGTTGTTTGAGCCAGTCAACAGCATCTTCATGAAGCAATGCTAAGAAGGGTGTTGGTTGTAGGCTGGTATGGACCGTGGACTGAGGTGAGATAGTTTTAATGTAGGCAAGGTCATCCTGAATGGCTTGTATAGCTGATGTTCCCTGTGATGAGCAGGATCACCATATGTCACAGCATCATGCCCTCGAGGTGGTTGAAAGTAGACCTCCGGAACCCTGGCACCCATATCTGCAGTTTCTTCAGACATTGTGGTTGGGTAAGAGCTTTGTTTGACAGAGCAAAGGTTGTAAGGATGAGAAGGAGTTAGCTGCCGTCATGCAGGAGACAGGATGTCATGGAGCAGATCAAGTGCCAAGGTGAAAATATTGCTGTGGACAGAAGTACATTTATTTGTAAGCAAATTCCATCTAGTTATCCCTCTTTACAGACAGTTGGTGAGATCCCATCTGGAGTACTACATGCAGTTCTGGAGACCCATCTCTTCAAGGACATAGACAGGATGGAGGCAGTCCAGAGGAGGGCAACTGAAATGGTGCAGGGTCTGCACTAGAAGCCATACGAAGACAGACTAAAGGAGCTTAATACGTATACCCTCAAGGAAAGAAGGGAGAGGGGGAACATGATGGAAACTTTCATGTACCTCAAGGGAATCAGTAAAGTCCAAGAGGCTAGCATCTTTCAGAAAAAGAGATGTGCAAGAACAAGGGGGCACAGTTTGAAAAAAGAAGGGGGATGGCTCAGGAGCAATGTGAGGAAGTATTTTTTCATGGACAGGGTGGTGGACGCATTGCATGGCCTTACTGAGGTGGTCATGGGGTCAAAAACAGTGGGGGAATTCAAGAATGCATGGGACAGACATAAGGCAATTCTGGTGGGGGTTAGGAAGAAGTAGGATGTTGATTAACTAGTTTCTGCAGCTTATCTAATAGGTAGGGAAATGGACAGACTGGGTGGGCCAATCTGTCCTTATCTGCTATCAAAATCTATGTTTCTATGTAGTGACATCTTTAATAAACAATTCCAACTCAAATCTTTGTTGTCTGTTATTTAAATAAAGATTTCTTTGCAAAAGCATCTATTTGTTTCAGAGTCCATTAATTTCAATAGGGTTTGCCCATCACAAAGATGGCCACCATTGATGTCTATGCAGTGAAGTCCTTTTGAACAAGCTGGTGCCCCTCACAAAGATGGCTGCCTGAACTGTGACACAGACTTCCTATTTAATTTGCCCCTTCCAAGATGGCCACAGACAGGGGTGAAAAATCACTTCCTGCCAGCAGTTTGTACCCAAAGATGGCTGCAGCTTGCCACAAGGGTGATTTGGAGCTACTGCAATGAACAATATGGCGATTCCCGTGGTGGTTCTTCTACTGATCTGCAGTAGGGAGAAATGGTGGGCTCCATTTTTAGTGAGTGGCACAAGGGGAGTTATTATTATGCCGGATATTTGTTTTAACTGCTCCCCATTTGTTTGTGTTTTTTTTTTCTTTTTCTGTTGTCTCCCAGGGCTGTCTCTCATGTTTGTTTCATTTACTGCTCCAGGTTATATGTAAGCAGTAACTCACAACAGGATGTGCGGTTATTGGGGATTAAGTAACACCCCGGGTGCATTGTGAGGCACAAGCAAGTGTCTTCACAGCACCAGAGGTTTTAATTAATCCCCAATAACTGCACAACCTGGAGTGGGTTATTGCGCTTATAACATGGGTTATGTTTAAACAACAAAAAAACAACAAGAAATTTGCTTTTTTGCTGTTTAAACTGCAGGAAAGGTACTGTATCCTGCCACCTTGCAAAATAGTCCCAACCAAATAATGCACAGTTCACTGCTGTTATGCACATAAAAATGTCACACATACACCACCTACATGATTTGTGACATTTCTTGTGCATGACATTGTCACTTACCCTGCCTATAATGATTACTGTAACACCCCCCAATCAGTGTCGGTGTTTGCAGCAAACACTAAAAGGTATACAGAGATTTTACCTGCCGTGCTGTTACGAGTGTCCCCCCACCGACAGACACTACCGGTGGCCACTGTGTCTCTCACTGTTCGTGCTGCCAACAGCCACAAAAGTTAACAGACACACACAGGACACTGTTGTTCTGTGCAGGACTCACTCTCCCCTGGCACTTGCTGTCAGTGCTGACTCCATGCTGACTCCTTGCTTTATTACTGGTTGTACTGGAGGAAAGCACTGTCATGACGCACTGGCTACTTCACTGCCAATCTCTCCCAGGTGATGTCTACATCGGTAGTGCAGGATAGCACTTGGAAGCACACACTGCCTCACTGTCTCAAAGGAGAGGGGACACTATAGTGCCACAACTTTGTCACTCCCGAGGGCTGTGCCACAACACATGAAACACCGACTACCCCTTACACAGTCATTCATCAACAGTGACATCGTTCTGTCTCTGTCTCCACCTCTGTCAGGTAACACTAAGACAGGGGACACTCTGGGATGCGCAGAAACTCTGAATGGGTAATGTCTCTTGCTCTCTCTCTCTCTCTCTCTCTCTATCTCCCCACAGCACAATCGGATGTTCACTCTTTACTGTTTGCCTTTCTGTGAGGGACAGCTACATGCCGTGTCTCTTTCCCTCTCACTAACGGTCATCATAGGCACATTTACTTGTGTCTGTGTCTCTTGCTCTGTCTTGGTGTAGGGAGTATGACAAAGCTACAACTCCTGCAGGAGAGAATGCTGTGGGATGAGATGGCAAATGACTGGTGGTTATGGCTGTAAGCAATTCTTCTGGAGGGAATGTGAGGGAGAATAACAGGCTAGGGGAACACGCAACTACATCTCTCTAACTACGAGGCACAGCCAGGGCACCGAGTCCTACTCTCAGTGACTGCAGGATGGGGAGCGTAGATCGTCAGGATGGGTGGGAGAATGAGAATGCACTGTCACTGAGTACACCATCTCCACGGGGACTGACAGTGGATCGTAGGTCTGTGCTACAGTCAAGTAGTCCCTCTCCCTATTCAGTGTGTGCTTGGTCTCTGGTGATCCATGGGGTGACTGGGTGGGGATCCCAGATGTCAGCCACTCTACTTGACAAAACAAGAGGCACAGACACACACTATCATAACTGTGCAGTGCTGCCCCTCCTTCACTGTTCACTCGGTGTGGACTGCACAGGCACAGGAACGGGACCACGGGGGGCACCAAACAATACTCAGTACGGGGAGATAGACAGAGAGACAGAGAAAGAGACACAGTAAGACAAATAAAACAGTGCAGCATGTTTGAACAGTGCAGCCAGTGTTGCTGCACTGTGCTACACTACATGACAGGCTTTAGCTCTCGTTCTCTTAGAGAGGAAATTACTAGCTGCCACTCAGGCTGGATATCTGACAGAATAATAAGATCAGGAGCACTGACAGATCTCTCAGGTGGGATGGTTCACCACTATCTATGCGCATATGCTGGATTAATAAATGGTTACCTGATGGCTTTATGGCCCCTGTTTTTGGAACATGGCTGAGCAGAAAGCAGAAGATCCGAGTAGCTGCAGTGATGAGAGGATCACTCCACATCAGAAGCAGGTGAAAGGACTTAGTGAGGAGCTGAATGGCAGCTGTGAGGAGAACTGGAGAAGTCTGTTAGGTGGCAGCACTGGTGAGATTAGTCGTACCACGGCTGAGGGCCCGCAAGAGGAAGAAATCTTTTCTGTGCAGCAGCAATGCTAGTCACAGTCCTAAGAAGCAGCTGGCTGTAAGTGTGCCTGCCATACTGCTAAGTGCTGCATTTGTGCAAGAAGGGCTTTGGAGTCACCTTTGAGAGGGAGCTGGACCATTCCTGTAGGTGGGGGGACTGACCTTGCTGGGTGACTGCTTTATTTATTTTCCGTACGTTCGAGTGGCACCAGGGTCAATGGGTGCAGCTTGGAAGCCCAGACAGTTATGTAGTAGGGGACACTGTAGAAGTGGAGCTGGCAGAGAAAAGTCCCAAAACTGGAGGGAATTTGGGCAAGCCTGAGCTGCAACGAGGTGCAGGGTTAGCGGTGCAGCAGTGGGGGTTGGTGCAGTATTGGAGCTGCAGTGGTGCCTGAGATCTGGTTAAAAAATTGTTTTAGGTCATGTATTTGTTTAACAGGTTTGGCAATGTCCTGTCATACAGGTCAATGTCCCAATCTTGCAGGAGTGCTGTTGCAGAAAACAGAAGACAGTTCTTTGCTTTCTTGCAGCCAGGGCTGAAGTGCAGGTGGACTAGGGAGGGTGACTGGATATTCAGCAATCAGCAATGTACTGCATGGTAGGGGGTCAGCGCAGGCAGGTGAGATAGGGTCAGAGCAGAAGGGCCGCATTCACCACCATGTGTGGCATTTTGGTGTTGGTCTGCCACAAAGACCCTTACCTTCTCTTCAGGTCTGCCATGCCCATCTCTCACTGCTCTGGCAGACATCTTGCTGGACCATGCAAATGATTGAAACCGACACATAAAATACACACACCATGAGGTTCCACCTCAGACTGAGGGGTTTTCCAGGCTGTCCCTTGATAACATGGCACTACCAGGCAGTGCAAGAATTGGCAACATACATGTCCTAAGTGCTGTTAAAGGGGTCACAGCTAACATTAAGCCCAATGCTTACTGTATATGTATATGTATACTTCACACTAATAACACTTAACATTTAAATAACAATAAAAATGTATGTACCACAGAAAATTACCATCAAACCTTAATTCACCTTTCCAGACTTTGCAACATTTTTACTTTATCTCTGCAGGTTGAATATTCCTAAGGATAGATCACCCCTGACCACAGTATTATATTTTTAAATATATATGTATCCATAATGGTAATTTTCCATACGTAATAATGATTACGAACATATTTGCACCTATGGCCATTAAAGATATAAGGAAAGTACTGTAACTCCATATCATCAGAGGAGAACTAAAATACAACAGTATGATTTTTTTCCACTTTTGGAGATAAACATCACAGCACAGCAGTTTAATCCTTTTGCAATTAGGCTAAATTAAATAGGAAAAAAAACTGGTGAATCACCACCTAAGCCTTTATGATACTTCTAATCTTATGACAAAAAGGAAGTCCACCCAAAGGTACAATTCAGTTTTCATATACAGTAAGGAAAAAATATGCTGTTTACCACTGCAGCTTCTCTCGGAGCACTCTGTGTTCTGCATGGGGTTGTGAGGCGGGTTGCTTCCATCACCCCAATTCCCCTACCGATCACCAGCAGAAGGAACGCCAAAGAACCACATCATCAGGACTTTAAACTGTAAACTGACTACCTGCACTATCTCCAGTGCAACTCCACTCAGAACACTACTTCTCCTAAGTGTTCATGAGGTGGGATTTCTGCCATCAACCCCCCCCCCACACACACACACACACTGATTGCCACTACCTGAGATCGGCACCACTCCACAGGACCCAGCCAGTCACAGAGATTGCAACTGCCAATCAGCTCTGAAAAGGCAGAGCCTGCCATCCTATATAACTCAATCAGACACCGCAAGTGGACCTCCACAAGTGATCTGACATGCTAAGGGCTATGGAATAGGGGCATCTACTACGGGCATCAGATGTAGCAATGGCCATTGGCCAGTGATGCTGCCCATTCCTAGACAGGTAGTCCTTACAGGTGACCAGCACTAACTTGACTTTATTGATTGTACTTCAAAATACTAATAAGTGTATTGTTTTTCTGGTGTAAGTTGCTTAAGTGAATGCTGCTGTACCGTGTAACGTTAGTTATATGGTGCAGTTTTTAGATTAACTTATGTAGAGCATCAACAATCCACTTTATATTACTAGGTACCACAGATAACCATGAAAGGTTATTAGACAATCGTAATATGATTAATCGTCTCATGCAGAGTCACATTTATATAACTGCTATGCCTGCATGAAGCATTGTTCCATTTTGCAATAAAGTGGACCAGATACTATTAATAAGACTCCCAAATAAGGTGATATTTAACTCCTCACTGCTCCTGAGAGAATCCCATATCAACTTTACACAGCCTCCATTGTCAATATGTGGTGCTTCTTGCTTGTACTTGTTTCCCCTATAATGGGTAGGTCATTACTATGTGAAGACAGGGCACCTTAGCTTAAATGTTATATTCTGTCTAAATCAAGCTACCCCAATTCCTGGTGGCCACAATGGTCTTCTAGGGTTACCACCTGTCCCTATTTTCGCAGGACAGTCCTGATTTAGGCAGTCGTGTCGTGCAAAAAAACATGAAAAATGCTACATGTCCTGACATTATAGTAGAAAAAAATATTTTCTGACTTTCCTCTAAATACAGCAAAACAATACAATACCTTAACTACAGTACCTTAAAATGATAAGCAACACTAGAAACAGCTAAAAAAACTACAACACTTGGTCATAATTCTGATTATTTAGAGAAAACAAATCTGTTGCATTAGTTGAGATTACATATTATCCCGCGAAAAATCATGTTTCAGTAAGAAATGTCCCACTTTGGGCTTCTTAAAAGGTGGTAACCCTATGGTCTTCAGACACCATCATGATGGTGAATTAACTGCTTATCTATAAGTCCCTTTCCAATAAGTCACTGACATTGGCTTTTACTAACTCACTAGCTAATATGATTAACAGAGTACTCTATGCAACTTCACATGATACAGTCAATTCCAGACATAGTAAACGTGTTTGTAAAAATGTTATGTATTTACCTAAACAACTCTTTATGTTACTACTTTTCTGCTCAGGAAATACTGAGCTAAACCTTTGCCCTCCCTCCTTAAATATTATACCTTCTGACTTTGCACAGACCAAATGGGCTAAAAATTAATGATCGTTAACATTTGTAGTACGTTAAGCAGATTGGATACATTAAAAACTTGGGTTACCCACTTGCAGCCAGATGTGCTTCTGCTAATTGATACTTGGCTCAGCTCATCTATTGATACTAATGTGACTGCAGTTCCAGAGTATGATGTATACAGACAGGATCACTCTGCACAGGGTGGAGGAATTTTTTTTTATGTAAAAAACAAACTGAAGTCTGGTTTAACTGCTACACAATCTAAGCCAGCTGAATTCAAATGGATTTTAATTTTACTATCCATTTTAGCAGCTGAGTTGATTAATATAATTGGCTGCTACTGGCCCCCTACAGGTGGATCAAGATTCTACAATACCTATCTAAAATTGCTGATGATAATAACAATGCAACCTTCACATTCGGGGATGTAAACTTTGATTGGCTGACTAGAAAATCAAATGATCTAAAGAGACGATGTGAAAAAT
This sequence comes from Neoceratodus forsteri, assembly GCA_016271365.2. Taxonomy (NCBI): domain Eukaryota; kingdom Metazoa; phylum Chordata; order Ceratodontiformes; family Ceratodontidae; genus Neoceratodus; species Neoceratodus forsteri. The sequence continues at coordinate 889,415,284 of CM028129.1, read as the reverse complement.
TTGGCTTTGTACAGCTAGTCTCAGAGTCTACCAAACAAAACAAAAATAAATCTTAAAATCATCTATTTTAGACATTATCCTTACAGAGATCAGAAGATCATGTTTACAGCTGTTTCGATAATGTGTTTGGTTACCATAATGTAATGGCTTGTACGGCGGGGGGGGGGAGTGAGTAAAAAGTTGCACAGTAAGCCTTCATTTATTTTCAAACGTTCATTCTCTCACTTCACTAAATAAGAATTTTTTTACTTCCTGTCTTCTATAAATTGGTAGGATTTTTATTTAGCACTATCATTACATACTGCATATGAAATCTTCACCAACATGTCTTAAAAGTCATAAATCAGCTTGCTCCCCTTACTAAACACAGAACAAAAAAAAGAAATTACCCATGTTTACTAGTGATATTAAGTGTGGCCTGAGAGATAGAGATCTGTATTGGGCAACAGCTAGAACCTCTAAGGCAGAACTGGATTGGATAACCTTTAGACAAAAGAGAAACCAGTGCACAAAGCTAGTTTGCTTGGCCAAAGCAAATTATTATTTGTCACTGTTGAACACTAATAAGAATGACCCCCTCCTAATTTTGGAAAGCCATAAAGGGCTTAAACAGTGGGTCAGTCCCTTTCTCATTACTTACGCAGCTCCTAAATGGAAATAAATTATGCTCAGATAAGCAAATAATCATGGAAGAAACAAAATTGTATTTTGCTTCTGCTGGGTATGCTTTCAATAATTTGCCCATGGCTAAGACACCTTTACCCCCAAAAAACATATCAAATTAGATAGCTAACAACCTAGCCCTTTTCCACTTTCATCAGTTTTCCTATTGTCAGGTGGAACAGCTCCTTCTGAATCTTGACCCCCAAAAAAGCACTGCCACTAATAACATAGAGCCTTTTTTTCTAAAAATGGGTTACTCGAACATAACTGCCCATATAACCCCTCTCTTTAACTTATCGATTTCAAGCTGTGAAATTCCTTTACTTTGGAAAACTGCTCACATAATCCCACTATTTAAATCCAGAGAAAAGGCATCCTGTAAGTAATTATTGTCCCACCTCTATTCTACCGGTCCTCGACAAATTGCATGAAAAACTGGTGAATGAGCACATAAAAGATTACCTCAATAAATTTAACATCATCACTCCTATGCAGTCTGTCTTTAGAGCTAAGCACAGTACTACCACTGCATTAGTTAAGGTTACCAATGATTGGCCCACTGTACTTGACCAAAAACTCACTACTGAAGAATTATTCTTAGACCTCAGTAAAGCCTTCAATACCATAGATCACAATATTCTCCTGAACAAACTTGCTGCTACTGGTATAGGTCCAGATGCTGTGTCCTGGTTTAGTGAGTACCTTACTGGGAGATGCCAACAGATAAAGTTTGATAGACTGTCATCCTTCTGTACCCAAATTTATAAAGATGTGCCTCAAGGGTCTATATTGGAACATTTGTTGTTTATGATGTATGCAAATGAGTTGGGTGCTAACACTATAAGTGCTAAGCTGCATCAATATGCAGATAACACTGTGCTTTATGATAGGTCCTACACATGACATGGCAATGAATGCTCTTCAAGAAGGATTTGATCAACTCCAAATTAACCTGTGTGCATCAGAACTCCTTCTAAATTCTACAAACAACACATTTTTATGGTATTCTCTCCTAAACTCTTCCTACCTACCCATACTCTGGGCATTACAACCCTGTCAGGTAAAAGGTTGGAACTGGTGGGCTCCTTTAAATATTTGAGCATGTGGCTTGATAACATGGTATCCTTCACTATTCATATTGATAATCTCTGTAAACAACTACATCAGAGACTTGGGTTGTATTATAGGAATAAATTCTGTTTTAGTCATGAGGCAAAGAAAAAACTAATACAGGTGACCTTTCTTCCCCTACTAGGCTATGGTGATCTCATATAGAGAAGCACTGCCACTATTCAGCTAGTTAAACTAGATGTGATCTACTATAGACAAGGCCACTGGAATTCTGCGATTCTGTGGTTGCAGAATTTTCCGCAGAATTTGCATCATGCTGCAGAATATATATAGTGCTGCAGAATTAATTGTTTTTGGTGAATTTTCATTCAAATATACTGTTTTTCCATAGTGTCAGGCTTTCTTTCCCATCTCGTTTATCCTGAAGCCTCTCCTCCGTGCGCAGCATGTGATGTCATCAATGACGCATTATATTTGGCCAATGGCAAGACTGCATTCTGCTAGAGAAATAAATAAATCATGCCGCAGAAATCAGAAAATGCTGCCGCAAAAGCCAAGGAACCCTGCTGCAGAAATCTGAAAATTTTGCCGCAGAGCACTAGGGGCCCTGACTATAGAGCACTCCATTTCATTACTGGACTACAGGCCAAAATCCATCACTGTCTTCATTTTACGAAAGTGAGAAGGACTTCATTTGAAACCAGAAGACTCCCCTCAGTAGAAATGCAAATAAAATTTTGTGACATATGCAAAGGTTAGAGCATGCTAGTTTTGGAATGTGTTAAGAGTTTTGTGAGTTTGTGGTTCTCTTTTTAGCATGCTCCCTTTGATCACCTGTGAAATTTCCTGAGTGGAAGCACTTTACTATAAAGGAGCCAATTTTCGCAATTCAATCTATTTATGCGTAGCCACTGCAGGCATTTCAGAGTCAGGCAGCAGGGACCAAATCATGGGGTTCCACTTTAATGAGTGGTGGTTTGACTTGCTCTCATTGGAATTCCAGTCTAATAACTAAGAGGACCCCTTTTTCATGGAGTTAAAAGTAAGAAAATAGCCAACTCAGGCAGTTCAAATGTTTTATTTCTCAGATGTGCCATGTTGGGGTGTGCACTGGATTCTGTGTGTTTATTTGTTTGTTTGTTTGTGTAATGGTCCGTAAAAGCCCTGCAGAATTCTTTGCCACCATACATATCACATCTCCTTCTAGATCTAGGGGGCTGTATTGTCTAAGAAAGTATAGTTGTATTTTACTTAATGTTCCAAAACACTTCTCTAAGTATGGTAAAATGGCCTTCAGCTGGGCTGCCCCTATACCCTGAAATGCCTTGCAGAAATTGCTTAAATTAAATTCACTGGTTAGTCCCTCTTTTTTCAAGGTACTTCTTAGTAAATTTTGAATTGATAAATGTGTATGCTATCAACTCTTGCAGAGCTGCTATCTGCCCAGAACTCCTATATGTTCTAATTCTGTTGGCAGCCTAAGGGTTAAATAGCTACATAAATTCTATTATACTATTTGTGATCCACTGCACTTTTGTATGTTCCTTTCTGTTGCAAAATCTATAGTTCCTACTTCTCGTGTTACCAGCCTGGTATTAGATTATATTATGTGACCGGTCTTTATGATCTAGATCTAACCTCTGCTCTATGTATATTGTACTATATATGTATATACTGTTATACTGTTACCCTACTTTTGTACTGTTACCTGTCCTAACCAGGACCTCCTTGTAAATGAGCATTGCTCAATGGAGCTTTTATACAAATACAGATATTATGAAAAGCAAAGACAAAACTAAAATGTCATTGCAGACTTCCCCTGATGCCGCAGCGCTAATATTGTAAAAAGAGGAGTTTTAAATGAGGGCAAATTTGCAAACTAATATGTCACATCCAATACTTAGTTCATATAGTATGTTCCTATTATTTATCTCTTCATGACATGGCAATCATCTCTTCTTCAGAGAGCACCGGTGATTCAGTTTCTTTGTTCTTATCCTTTTCATACTGTGCCCTAATAAATCCTGTTATTTGATCAACATTAAAGAAGACATGCTGGCTCCCTTTATACTTTATGCGGAGCTTAGCAGGTGCTAATAACTGAAACTCCACTCCCATCTCAAGCAATATTCTGACTGCGAGGTGGGTACCTCCATTGCCAAAGAGGGCTAATGCAGTACTCAAAATGTGCATGTAAGCATGCTACTTACTAATATAAGACCCCCCCCCCAAATCTGGGGCTTACTTGTTTGGGCTATGGCCCCCATTGTCCCCGCTGTATCTGATTTCAGCCTCCCATCCTCTGTACTGCTGAAAGTAGGACCAGAGGGCTGTCTTAAGGTCCATTTTGCTGGCTGCACCTCTGAGCACTGTGGGAGAATTCTGCCTGATCTGGAAGTAGCTTAGGGCCAGACTGGGCATTGAAACAAATATGGCCATGCATGCTGTAGCAGTGCACGCATGGCTGAGTCTTAAAGGAGCCACAGCTCCCTTAGCCAGCATTGAAATGGTGTGAAATGGGTGCCTCTTGGTTCTGGTGCCCTGACAGCCAAGAAAAATAAAAGTTTCCCTGGCCCCCACACGGCAAGTAGAGTAGGGCCAGGGCATATCGTTAATAGCCCCTGAATGGGCTTTGATTACTTTGACTAAAAATTATAAGCTGCAAAAGTCAGGCAACATAATGTAAACAAATAAGTCAGCCCCCCATTGGTTCTCCCAGCTGCTGAGGGTTCTGTGAAGAGGAGAAAGGGAGCCTTTTGATGCCCAGCAAAATGCTGCCTAATCAGGTGTGGAGTTTGGGGAGTGCTATAAGAGGTGTTGTGGCCTAGTGCTGGGGAGAGTCCAGCAGAAACCGTGGGGAGAAGGAGACTGTGAAAGGGGGGGCTGCACTAGCTTAAAGGCATGCCTAGGTGCATTCAGGCCCTCCGAATCCCAAAGGTTTATGCTAATTGCCTGCAAATTCATTTTAGGCAGCAGGGTAAAGAGTTGAACTGCTGTACTGTAACATTGCAGTCTGTAAGCACTAGACAATTTGAACTGTTTTGTTGATGTCCAGGGTGACTACAAGGCTGCCAGTATACCCTGGTTTGATGAACATCACTTGGGGCAAAGACGGTGAAAGGCATATGGGGTGAAGACAGTGAAAGGCCTGTGGGGTGAAGATGACAAAAGGCCCTGTAGGGTGAAGATGATGAAAGGCCAGTCATATGCAAAAGGTCCAGTATCTGCTGCACAACCCCAGCCGGCTGATGTGCATAGAGATACTCTGTTGTGACCAGTGTGCTACCACTATTCTGTGTACTTTTTCAACATCCCCTGAAGCTTTCAGAAACTGTAAGTACCCCTGGGCTGCTGGCCCATCAGTGCAGTGGTTGGAATTCCCCTTGCGATGCCAGCAACCCTGGTTTGGGAATGAATCCAGGTTGTCGGAGGGCCAGCCGGGGTGAGAAGGATGGAGCATCCCCAGGACTGCTCTCCTTCTCTGGGGGGGAGGATGGGGAGAATGTCTGGTGCTTAATGGACCCTTGGAAGAGGCTGGGGGTACTGCAGCAACCAGCATTAGAATGACTCTGGGAGTGGGGAAGATGCAGGAGGTCATTGCACATCCCTGCCTCCCAAGAAAAAAACACTCCAAAAATGCTCCTGCCGTCCGCCCTCAATGATGCCTGCTCGGCCTTGATTAGCCTCCAGAACCAGCCCTCAGACCTAATTCTGTCACTGCAGCACCATTAAAGGGGTTGGTGTCGCAGCCTCACCCTGGGGGGCAAGCTAGGGGGCATTCGAGGGTCCGCAGCCCTATATGAAGGTGAAGGCTGACGTCCATGACCAGGCAAAGGTACCAGGTTGACGGCAGTGGGGGAAAAAGTACAATAAATAAAACAAAAACTGGGGAGTTTTGCTGCAACCTAGTTAGTTAGTTAATTAGTTAGTTAGATAGTTTGAAAGTGGGTGAAGTCCTGGGCAGGACTTGGCAATCTACAGGATAAGGCCAGGGAGAACATTGAAACTTACTTTGTTGAATGTTTGGTATCCTTTAGGGTCACTACTAAGTTTTGTTACTTCAAGTTCAAAAAATGGGTGTTCCTATCTGTATCCTAAATTGCCCTTCTGCTCTGCAGCACTGGTTGGCCAACAACAACCCGGTGAGGTACCCACTGCGACAAACTGTTTCCACTTATGGCTGTTGGTGGGAAGCCGAGTGTACCCACAGGGTACTACTGTGTGGGGGTACAAAAGTTAAGCCAAAGTTATTGCTTGAGTGTTTTATTCCCTTCAACCCCTCCCCCTATAATAAATCCGAAGTTAGATAATTGTACAATCAGTGTTTATGGTTATTGTTTGGAAGTATATTATTATTGTGTGGGGACAAGGTCACTGTGTGTGTGGGAGGGAAAAATATTAATTCCTGGGGGTGGTAATCTTGTGCCTTACTCACCAGGTGCCCCATACCACTACCTCAGGTGGAGGCACTGCAGCACTTCACTCAAGTGTAGCACACCCCCTAGTGAACCCAGTCTGGTCCCTATGGGAGGAGTTGATAGGTGAGCCACCAAGGGCTCCAGTACAGCTAAGTGGTAAGTTGGTGGCTGCTACAACTGGAGGCACCACTGGGATTACTTGCCCCACAAGTGGGTTCACCACACCCTGCCTTTGGAGAGGATTTTAGTACCCCCCCCAAAGTGTGAATGTACTCAGGGTGCTACACGGGTTAGAAGACTGGTGTCAAGGGGAGTGCCTGGACCTGAAAAAAAGCAATTCTGGTCACAGGGATCCCTGAGGGTACTGAAAGGACTGTTGTTTTGGAATCCCTAGAGGCTTTACAAGGTTTGGGAAAATTGAAAGTGAATGGCATGAAATATGACCATGCCAATCAAGGCACCACTGCTTTATCAGAAAGTGACTTGAAGGAACACGGGAGCAAACTACCAGCCACCATTAAGCCAGAAGGGTCTGAGGGTGTAGGGAACCTGTTTGTCAAGGGGAGCAGTCTGCAGTTTGACCCCCTCCCTCTTCAGCACCAGAAACAGGCTGTGTGAAAAAAGTTAAATTGTTGTTGGCAGCTAAGGGAAAAACTGTTAAAGATGTGCAGGCCTTATTTAAATAAGAAGAACCCACTCAGATTATGCGCCTAGTGGACCCAAGGCTGTAAGACTGGATTGGACCCCTTATTTGATTGCGCCCTATGAACAGTACAAGAAATTATGCTCTTTCTCAGGAGCCATTCCCACTACCGTGGGGGAAGATTATTATGAGAGTTGGATGAGCCAAGCCACACAGATGGAACAAATGTGGAAGCGCTCCGATGATGAGAGGTGTAATAGAATTGTGGAAAGCTTGAGAGGTATGGCTTTGGACATAATTTGTTCCTTGTGGGCAAATCATCCAAACTGTACTGCAAGTGATCATCTGGCTATGCTCAAAAGCACATTTGGAGATGTAGAGAGGAAACAGGACCTCATTTCCCATTTGGGGGCCACCACACAAAGAGAGGAAGAAAAGTTGCCCCATTACATCACCCGAGTGGAGACAGTGATACTGAAAGTTGCTGAAGCTGGAGGAGGGGCTACCCTTGCTCAAATTGCTCAGATGAGACTTGATCAGATTTTGAGAGGTGCTGTGTATTCATGATACATTTTGATATCCATCAGGTTGAGAGATTGCAGAACTGACCCCCAGAACTTCCACCGATTGCTCAATAGAGTAAGGGGAGAAGAAGCACAAGAAGAGATTACCGACTCTCTTCAGGTGCCCTCTGGGAAAGCTGCACCCCTACAGCCACAAGTAGACAGCTGCAAAGAGCACAGTACTGTTCCTGACCTGGATACTGAGCTCAAAGAACTCAAAGGGTGTATTAAGGCCCTACAGATGGCACAGGCATCTCTACCATAGTCCAGTGATTCGGTACCTCAATAGGGACACACAATGAATTCTGCTCCTGTCCAAACGGTCAGGCTTCAACCCTCCACATTGCCCAAAGAAGGACTACTTTTCTGTCATAGTGAGGAAGATGGACATTTAGTGCATGGGTGTGGTCCTCTGGAGAATCCACAACTGGTAGATGAGAAAATGAGAAGATGGCAGACCACACAGGGACAGTGGAGCCCAGTGAGAGGGCGACCTGGGTCTCCAAACATACCATGCTCCATGAAATGGACGGAGCCTAAGATCTCTCCAGAGAGCAACTTGCCATCAGAGTTGTTAGGCCCTCGGACATATGTTCAGATTTTTGTTGGAGGACACCCTTGTAGTCATATCAGATGACCTAAAGGTAGGAAGGCAATGTGAGAAGTCAGTAAGGAGGGCTGGGTGGATACTGGGATGCAAAAGGAGAGGCATCACCAGTAGAAAACAGGAAGTTGTCATCCCTCTGTACAGACAGCTAGTGAGACCCCATCAGGAGTACTGCGTGTAGTTCTGGTGACCCTCATCTCTGCAAGGACATAGAGAAGATGGTGGCAGTCCAGAGGAGGGCAACTAATATGGTGTGGGGTCTGCACCAGAAACCATACAAAGACAGACTAAAGAAGCTTAACATGTATACCCTCCAGGAAAGGCAGGAGATGGAGGACATGATAGAAACTTTCAAGTACCTCAATGAGAATCAACAAAGTCCAAGAGGGCAGCATTTCTCAGAAAAAGAGATGTGCAAGAACAAGGGGGCACAATTTGAAGATAAAGGGAAATGGCTCAGGGGCAATGTGATGAAGTTTTTTTTCCCAGAGAGGGTGGTAGACACATGGAACAACCTCCCTGAGGAGGTCATATGGTCAAAAAACAGTGGGGGAATCCAATAATGCATGGGACAGACATAAGGCAATTATAGTGGGGGTTAGGAGGAAGTAGGCTGTTGGTTAACTAGGATCTGCAGCTTTTTCAATAGGTAGGGAAATGGGCAGACTGGGTGGGCTAAGCGGTCCTTATCTGCCGTCAAAGTCTATGTTTTTATGTTAATGTGTTACTGGACAGTGATTCAAAAGTTACCATTATCCACCATACTTTCTACAATCGTTACTTGAGACACCTGAACTTCAGCCATTGAAAAGACTCTCATTGTTGGGTTTGAGTGACTCCAGCTATCCCTGTGATGGTTACTATGTTGTGCAATTCGAGCTCCCTGGAATGGGCAGGGAAGAGTCACATAAAATTTATGCCATACAGTATCACTGATCTGTCCATAATCCAAAGCCATGGATGATACCCCTGTGCTGATAGGAACCGATGCAGATATGTTTGGCAGGTTGACCAAAATGTGCCAGGAGAGAGGAGGAGTCAACAGCTTACAAAGTCTGCCCTTGCAAGCAGTAGTGAAGCGAGTAAGTCTGAAACTTGATGACCTAGGGGGCTCCACTAACAGACGAACCCATTGTAGTCATTCACAGAGAGGATGGGAAAAAGATGGTTTTGCTGCCCAATCCATTGTGCTGAGTAGTTGTTATTGCCATATTCAAATGCCAGCCTTCTTGACCAGCACTCATCATTGATGATTCCCATGAACCTAGCTTACCAGAGGGATTGAAGAGCCAAAGAGGAGTGATGCTACCACCCACTATCCCTTGGGCCTGTGCCAGTAAGAGTGAAGAATGAAATGGAAAAACCTATCACCATAAGCACGGGCTCCATGCCTCACAGACCCCTGCCAGAAGTTGCTCCATTGGTGGCTCCACCTAGAGTCAGGACACCCTCCCTCCCAGCAGAAGCCATAAGGCACTCCACCCTGAACAGGCTCCACACCTCACGCACCCCTGCCAGGAGCTGCTCCACTGGTGGCTCTGCCTAGATTCCAGCTGCCCTTCCTCACAGCAGAAGCCACAAGGCACTTTGCCCTGAATGGGCTCCATGCCTCATGGACCCCTGCCAGGAGCTGCTCCACTGGCGGCTCAACCTAAACTCCGACTGCCCTCCCTCCCAGCAGAAACCGCAAGGCACTCTGCCATGAATGGGCTCCATGCTTCAAAGGCCCCTGCCCAGAACTGCACTACTGGCAGCTCCGCCTAGACTCCGTCCACCTTCCCTCCCAGTAGAAGCTGCAAGGCACTCTGCCGTGAATGGGCTCCATGCCTCATGGACCCCTGCCAGGAACTGCTATGCTGGCAGCTCCACCTAGACCCTGGCCGCCCTCCTTCTCAGCAGAAATTGCAAGGTATGGGTTCGGATATCCCAGTGTTTTCTTTCTCTTGAACTCCATTTGAATTTTTGGCACTCCCTCTCGGGTCCCTCCTAATTGGCTCCTGTCTTGAACTCCATTTTCCTTTGTCCCATTTGGAACTGCTGCACTGCATCAATTAAGGCTGCTCCAATGTGGCATTAATTAACTAATTAAGGCTTGATCAGATAAATATTTCCTGCCATCTGTAAATATTTCACTTACTTTTTACCACATCCTAACGTCAGCTGATTTACCACATTTTAAGACTGCAGACCATTGCTAGTGCCAGCCCTGCTAAACTAAGTTTCAAAGAGATTTCTGACTTGATGTCCTAACTTTTATTTGATTGATTAACAGCATTATAAGAACTGCTGCATGCCAAAATAGACTGCTGCTTAGAAATATTCCTTATGCTGTATTGCACATTAAGATAGTGTACCCTTTCTGCCATTTCTACTGCATCTTCTCTTTTTCTCTTCCTTTCTGCTAAGAACCCCGGCCCCCCCCCAACAAACATCAGGTCCAGCCCAAAGAACTGCCCTTGACTGGGTGCCCTGCTCCTGCAGACCTGGCTCCAGATCAGGCCAGCTGAATGGAACCCTCTGCCCACAGCAAACATTAGGTACGCTGCCTCCTTGCACAGGGAAGCCAGGTTCAGCTGCTACTAAGCCAATTGGCTCCAAGCACACGCTCCAGGCTCTCCATTGGCTGAACCACTCTTGCACGGCAACTCCCAGTCTTGGCGCTCTGCGCCTTTTTTGAAGCAGCCCTCTAGCCCAGAAACTTTTTTACCAGAGCTGGAATACGCTGAATCAGGACTAGAATCAGAAAGATTTCAGCCAGCTGACTGTAACTCGCAGTCCCTAACCTAGTTAATTTTAATCTGCTGCTGGTGCTATATTAGTGATTCGCTAAATCTGCCTGTCTCCTAAACTTGCCTGTGACTTGATTTTTTGCTTGTTAAACCCGCCTGCATTTGTATTTGTTACCTGAAACTCACCAATAACATCCAGATTAGGCACTGCATGACTGTTAATTTAATTACTGTTTAGCTGCAACATAGTTGGTTACCTTGTGATTTTATAGCAGCCTAAAGTTTTCAGTTCTGTCTCTCTCCTTGGCTCGTTAACTGCATATCCCTACCACTGCTGTATAACCTCTGTCCCCCACCTCCACCCAACCTGTTTTTCCTCTACCTTGTTTGTTTTAGATTGGCACCACTACCCCTCAGTGCCTTGGTCTCCTAACTGTTCCCCACTTACTTCTCTCACCCCTCCCCTTTCTCACCTACTCCCCTCTTTCCTTTGTCCTGAACTGATTAGCCCACCCCTCACCCCTAACCCTTCCTGCAACTAAATTTAATTTTTCCTTAACTATGCTGTCTTTCCTGCCCCCTCCAGGTCCAGCCCAAAGAACTACCCTTGACCAGATGCCCTGCTCCTGCAGACCCGGCTCCAGATCAGGCCAACTGAACGGAACCCTCTGCCTGCAGCAAGCATTAGGTATGCTGCCTCCTTTCACAGGGAAGCCAGGTTTAGCCGCTACTAAGCCAATTGGCTCCAAGCACACGCTCCAGGCTCTCCATTGACTGAACCACTCTTGCACGGCATCTCCCAGTCTTGGCGCTCAGCGCCTTTTTTGAAACAGCCCTCTGGCCCAGAAACTTTTTTACCAGAGCTGAAATATGCTGAATCAGGCCCAGAATTAGAAAGATTTCAGCCAGCTGACTGTAACTCGTACTCCCTAGCCTAGTTAATTTTAATCTGCTACTGGTGCTATATTAGTGATTCATTAAACCTGCCGATCTCTTAAACCTGCCTGTAACTTGATTTTTCGCTTGTTAAACCTGCCTGCATTTGTATTTGCTACCTAAAACTCACCAGTAACATCCAGATTAGGTGCTGCATGACTGTTAATTTAATTATTATTTAGCTGCAACATAGTTGGTTACCTTGTGATTTTATAGCAGCCTAAAGTTTTCAGTTCTGTCTCTCTCCTTGGCTCACTAACTGCATATCTTTACCACTCCTGCATAACCTCTGCCCCCCCACCTCCCACCCAACCTGTTTTTCCTCTTCCTCTTTTGTTTTAGATTGGTGCCACTACACCTCAGCGCCTCATTCTCCTAACTGTTCCCCACTTATTTCTCTCACCCCTCACCGTTCTCACCTACTCCCCTCTTTCCTTTGTCCTAAATTGACTAGCCCACCCCTGACCCTCCCCACAACTGAATTTACTTTTTCCTTAACTGTGCTGTCTTTATTGCCCCCTCCAGGTCCAGCTCAAAGAACTACCCTTGAACGGATGCCCCGCTCTTGCAGACCCGGCTCCAGACCAGGCCGGCCAAATGGAACCCTCTGCCTGCAGCAAACATCAGGTACACCACCTCCTTGCACAGGGAAGCCCGGTTCAGCCACTACTAAGCTGATTGGCTCCAAGTACCCACTCCAGGCTCTCCATTGGCTGAGCCACTCTTGCGTGGCATCTCCCAGTCTTGTCACTCGGTACCTTTTTTGAAACAGCCCTCTGGCCCAGAAACTTTTTTACCAGAGCTAGAAAACGCTGAATTGGGCCTGGAATCGGAAAGATTTCAGCCAGTTGACTGTAACTCGTAGTCCCTAGCCTAGTTAATTTTAATTTGCTACAGGGGCTATATTAGTGATTCACTAAACTTTCCTGTCTCTTAAACCTACCTGTGACTTGATTTTTTGTCCCACCCTTCCACCCCTACCCCAGCCTCTATTAAATGTGAACTAGCTCCTCCCTCCCCTCCACACCTGCCTCCCTATTGGATGCTGCTATTAGCAGCTTGTGTCCATTCCCTTTAGGAACTATCTGTGGTAACCACATCTCATCTAGGATCATAATTTCCCTCCATCTTCGATAATAACTCTAGTAGGTACAAACTTAAATTAGTTTTATTACCCCAGTTATTAGCATCAGCGCATTAGGAGCCTACATCTTGCAGACCTCTCTATCAGCTAACGTTACGGTACGTGTACATCCAGACTCATTCCTGCCCTGCTGATCTCTGCAGCTGAGCTCCTTAGCACCGTGAAACCCCTCACAATGCCGAAGTGCCTTCAGCTGACTCTCGGAACAGTTATGTTAGCCTACCTTGCAGTAGACACACAAAGGGAGTGGGCTGAAACTACCTTGGACTCCCCCCCCCCCGCCTTGCTTCTACACTGGCAGGACAGGCACAGCTTGAGGGGCACGGTGTTGATACCATCTGTCCTCAAGTCCTCTTGGTTCCCCCACATATCCACAGAGCACAGGACCCCCTTGTCATCACTCTAGCTCCTACTGCACAGTCGATCCTGACAGCCAACACCTACAACCTTAAGCATACAGGGACAAAGACCAAACCCAGCTGGGCACTCTGGTCTCACTTTGTCCATAAGTTGATCCTCCTAATGCTGCTGCTATCTGATAATGTGCACCCGAACCCTGGCCCATCCTACTCTGGTACCACCACCAGGGTGGGGCTCCTCAGGATTGTATCCCTTAACATAGGCAGCCTCCTTCCTAAGTTCAAGGAATTCCAGGTGTGGGTGGAGCACATTAATCCTGACATCATAGCTTTCACGAAGACCTGGGTCTCCCCAAAAATCACTGACACTGATATTTCCCTAGACAGGTACACCTCCTACTGGCAGGACAGGTTGTCCAAACAAGGGGGTGGATGCTTAGTCTACGTCAAAAGTGACATCAAAGCACAGACCAAGCACAGCAGTATACACACTAAAGAGGCTCAAATCCTAAACCTAAAACTCTCCATAGGACTACAGGAAAAAAGTCCTGCTGTTTACCACAGTGTACATACCCCCTGGTCAACAAACCACTACCCTCAAACATTTTATGAATAATCAGCAGCTGATGGGCAAAAACTGGGAGCAGGTTATAGTCGGTGACTTTAACATTAACTGGCTTTCCCAGGGTGAAACATCAGCAAGAGACCAGATTTCTGGGCTCTACCTCACCCAGATGGTCACTCTAGCCACCCGCCTTAACTACCGAACTGGAACCAGCACACTCATAGACTGGCTCCTATCCTCCCACCCAGAACACATCTCAGGGTTTTTTGTCTTACTGGACAGCCTCAGTAACCATTCCCCAGTCATGTGTATATGGTCAAATAAGTTCACAAAGCATCCACCCAAGTATCCCAAAACTGCACCCTGAGAATCGGACTTCTGGACGCCTTCATGCTACTCCTGAAACAGACTGATGGGTCTCTGATTGACAGAGCCATGGATGGTAACCAGGCCCTGGACTACTTCCTCAGGACCTCCACCCAGGCCTGTGACATCTTCACCCCCACAGGATCAAGAAGATTAAAGGAGCTACAAACCCATGGCTCTCTAGCACTTGAATTGTGCTCATGCATCATAGAGACAATCTTTGGCATAAGACCAAGGCGTCTGGCAAACAGGCTGACTTATCCTCCTATAGGGCTGCCAGAAACAACTGCACAAAGCTTGTTCATCAAGCCAAAGCCATCTATTATAAGGATCACCTCAAAAGATTATGGGAATCGGGCAAGGATTTCTGGTACTCCATGAAATCACTAACTGGTAGGGCCCCTAGAGCACCACCAGACCTGATTACCTCTGCCAGCTGTACACTCCAGGAACCCCTTGATATCGCAAATGCCTTCAATTTGGTATTTATGGATCTTACTGAGGCATTACCAGGAGAATACCTTGCGCCACCAATAGAACAGCCCTCTGGCCTGTGCACACCCACACCTACAGGAAACAGACCACCACCTTTCTATTTCAAACAGATCTCAAGAACTGAGACAATCAAATATATCAAGCGGGTTGTAGGCAAGACCAGGGTGGGGAGTGATCAAGTCGACTTGAAGCTGGTTGCCTTAACCCTGGATGAGTTAGCCGATCCTCTCATAAAGGTACTTAATCCCTCCCTTAAATTAAGTGTGTTCCCAGATGCCTGGAAGTTGGCTCTTGTCACCCGTCTTCAAAACTGGAGATAGAACTAACACATCTAACTTAAATCCTATCTCAATCCCCCCCCCCCCAAAAGCTCTAGAAAGGGTGGTCTCAGACCAGCTCACTGATTATCTGGAGAAGTATAACCTGCTCAGTCCCCAACAGCATGGCTTCCGTAAAAAACATACATACCCCCATAATGCAAAGCATCGTGGGCTGTATATGCAGATCACCACAGAATATTATGCTGGTTCAACTTTAAGCAGAAATGCATGGTGCCAAACGGCCTCTCACACAGTTTGCAAAGGGTGCCAATAGAAAGACACAGACATGTGTTTTGTTCTACCAGGACTCATCAGTGTGCCTTATGAGCCCACTCAGCACTTACTGCACTAGTCAAATACACTTCCCAACTATACGATGCACTGGATAAAGGGATGGCAGTGGGGTCTATATTTATAGACCTCACAAAGGCCTTCGACTCGGTGAACCACCACCTTCTCCTCTGCAGCCTGTTATCAACTGGCCTGTCCTCCGGCACGGTGGCTTGGTTTGGGAGCTACCTATCCTATAGAATACAATGTGTCAGAATAGGTGACATACTCTGAGCCAATGGAGGTGAGCCTAGGAGTCCCCCAGGGATCAATCCTCAGCCTACTCCTTTTTAGTCTTTTCATAAGTACCCTCCCATCTGCCTGCCCTGCACACATCATACTGTATGCCGATGATGCTGTCATATCCGTCTCCGGCAGAGACCAACACACCATCACTACTGAGTTGCAGGACAGCTTCCATAAGCTCGAATCCTGGTTCTGTCAGAACAAACTCCTGCTCAACCACAAAAAACTAAGAGCATGCTGTTCACTGTCCCCCAAAATAAAAATAAGTTCAGCCCCCTGCAAATTCAGAGCCTTAAGGAAGACTCCTTAGAACAAGTCTTCGTATTTAAATACCTCAGAATACACCTTGACAACACTCTCAATTTCACCAGTCATATCGACCATGTCATAAAGACTTTTAACATGAAACTGGGTGTTTTTTACCACCACATGTACTCTTTACCACCTGCAGCTCTGAAACTTGCCATAAGCAGCTCGGTCTTAGCCTCCATAGACTATGGGCTACCAATCTATGGAGCAGGCTCTGGCACTGCCCTTAAAAGAGATAACACTCTCCTAAACAAAGTCTGTCGCCTAACCCTAAGGGCTGATCTCTCTACCCACACCTGCACCCTCTACAGTGAGACAGGGTGGCTCTCACTTCTCCTCCGAGCTCAATTCCAAATCTGCATGCTAATTAAAAAAGCCATGCTAGGGCGGCTTATGCTTGAGTCCACAAACAGACTCTTCACAAAGGCATTACCCATGAAACAAACAAGGAGTGCTGCAAAAGGGGGACTCCAGGTGCTTTTCAAGCGTACTAAACGGGCACAGAGATCCCTTTCCTTCCTGGGCCCAAAGTGGTTCAATGAGCTGCCTACCGCACTCTTGGAAAGTACCAAGCTCAGACAATTCAAAACCGTGCTTCGTTCCCAGCTAGCCCTCAAAAAAGTCTGTGGCTGCTACACTTAATCCCCGGAAAGGGCACTTCAGCTCCAATTTCTACCCCCCCTCTACTGCCCCTGCACTCCACCTCCCACTTTTTCCAATGAATCTCCCAACCCTCAAGCACCCCCAGTACAGATTACACTCCTCTCTGTAATCTGCTGTTTTTAGTTCTTTCCTTTATTTCCTCTCCCCTCCATTCTCTCTGCCTCTTGTGCTGAACCCTCCCCCCAATTTCATGCCTATTGTCTGTTTCAGCTGCCTACCATATAATTTAAATCTTCACCTCTCTCCCGCAGACAGTCCTCTCTGAATGGCCTCCACGTCTCACAGACCCCTGCCAGGAGCTGCTCCGCTGGTGGCTCCTCCTATACTCCAGCCACCTTCCCTCCCAGCAGAAGCCACAAGGTATGGGTTCAGATAACCCAGTGTTTTTTTTTCTCTTGAAATCTGCTTGAATTTTTGGCGCTCCTCTCGGGTCCCTCCTAATGGGCTTCTGCCTTAGACTCCATTTTCCCTTGTCCTGTTTGGAACTGCTGTAGTGCATCAATTAAGGCTGCTCCAGTGTGGCATTAATTAACTAATTAAGGCTTGCTCAGACAACTATTTTCTGCCATCTGTAAATATTTCACTTACTTTTTACCACATCCTAGCTTCAGCTGATTTACCACATTTTAAGACTGCAGACCACTGCTAGTGCTAGTGCTGCTAAACTAAATTTAAAAGAGATTTCTTCCTGCTGGTGCTGCGTGCCGGCTCCCCACCCACCCTATCTGGCACTCGAAATTTATCATCGGTGCTGGTCATGTGAACTAGTCTTATGAAAATGGTGAAGTACTCACTTCCTTATTGCCACTTTTTAGCAACCAACCACTAGGGGGATCACGAAATTGACCCAGCCTAACACCCCTACGATAGCTCCCAGCTTTGGTTAGATTGCTAGCTTAGAGCAAGAATTTCTAAACATTTCAAGCATCCTCCATTAACAAAGGAATTTCTAGTTTTTATCTTTGCCTGGGAGTGGGGTTGATTCCGTTGCACAATATTCAGATTGCCTAGCCTGTTACTGTACATACAGGAGTGTTCTCATAGACTGTCACATATTTTTTTTAACTCTGTACACATTGGGGTGTGAGATCTCATTTGCATGGGGGTCCTGGACAGATCTTTTTACATTAGGGTAATATTGTAGTGATTTCTGGAAATGTAGGTATGTTAAACCTCTGGTCTTACACATATACTTTATATTTACTTCTACTTACCTTATCCTGGGGAGGGTGGCAGTTTTATTTCATTGTAGTTCTATCCAGAATCCTTGGAAATGTTACTGTGCAGATAGGAGTACAGTTAAATAGTGTCACATTTTTGCTCTGTAGGTATTAGGATACATGAGCCCTTTTACTTACAATTTCATGACAAGTTGAATTCCTTTGGGGAACAATTGCAGTGACTGATGTGAATAAAGGTTCATTAGGAGAGTGTGTGTGTGTGTGTGTGTGTGTGTGTGTGTGTGTGTGTATGTGTGTGAGAGAGTATCTCCTTAAAGCTAGTTATCCCCCCCTCCCCACATTATGGGGATGTGGGGTGGGGTAGGGTGTATTGTTTATGTGAAGAGGAGGAGAGAAATTAATTTTTTATCACTTTTTCAGATTCCTTAGACTCTTCTGGTATAACAAGTTGTTAAATTCTCAGTGTATATTGATATCAGTACATATCAGGCTACATGGTCTTAATTCCTTGGTGGTCCTCAAGTTTTTTGTTTGACACTAATACTGTCAATTTATATTTAAATTATCATTTACTGTATAAAGTCCTGTCACTATAGTAAAGGTTTTTAAAGTTATGGGGTATGATATCTAGCTGGAGAGTACAGCTGGGTGATAGGTCCAGCTTAGTTTTACACATCATACAGTGTGCACTGATGTTTTTAAGACAACTTTACCAGTAATTTCTTGTCTATAATGCATGCATTGAAACTTCTTGGAGTCCTAAGATAATCTTAGTATGTCTTTAATCTGGGTGGGGGTTGCTTTTCAGTAATCACATCCTTATACACACTGTGACACTCATAGCTTGATTCAAGAGTCATCTCCTCCAGCAGTGTTATCTTCTGTCAATTCAATTTATATGCAGTAGGAATCTTTGCATGTGTTTTGCACCAAGCACCTTTGACCCTGGGACCCTCCTCGCTGAAGGCAATAAGTAAGCATTAAGCCACTCCTTCGGTGGCATCTAATGCTGGATTGATGCATGGGTGAGGGCGGTGGGGGCCGAGGCCAGCGAGGCCACCCCGACCCCCATGCATCAATCGCGATAGATGCCACGAAGGAATAATTCGCTTGTAACATGGGCCGGCGATCGGTGGAGGGATGTCGAGGGGGCCCACTGTGACAGCTACACAATAACAGGCAGAGGCAGTGACAACTTTTGACAATTTTAATGCACTTTCAGAAAACACTATAACACATGACATACATACTGATGTGGTCCAAAGAGAGTGGAGGGGGCCAGCTAACAGTCCTGTGCTTCTTGTGGAGATTTCCATGTGGGTATTGTGGTCATACCCGCAGTGGGAGGTCTGCTGTGCAGAGTTCCGTGGCTCCGAGGAGCGCTGGGCTCGCGCTGTGCATCTCGATCACTCTCACTTCCTGCTGCTCCCAGGATACTCGTCCGGCTGCATCGGCATGCAGGTGCTGTGTGGATGATGCTGCCCGGGGCGCTCTGTGCTGTGCTCCTCTTCCACCATTGAGTGCCCGACCGTCACAAGTTTAAATCTGATTTTAAGATTTATTTGTCTTATCAAGCTTTTTCTGTATGATTTGAATTTATATTATTTCATTTATACTGTATTTTATTGTAAAGTGCCTTGATAATCTGAAAGGCACTTAAGAAATAAATTTTGCCTTACCTTCTTTTACAAAAAACTCTTAAACTTAACCTTACCGTTGGCCTGTGCACATTCAAGTCCTTGACTGGACGTATGTTGAAGGATGAATGTAACTGCTATTCTTGAACCTGCTTACTGTAATCATGTATATTCTGTCTGACTACTGGTACTTAATCCTCCCCTTTATTCTCCACCTCTTTCCTCTCCTAATCCTCCCCCATCTCCCCTTTGGCCCCATTTGCTTCCAACCCTTCTAACCCCCTTCATCCTGCACTAGTATTAAGCACTTGTACAGCCTCCACCCCTCTCTGATGTGCCGCTCTTGAAGCTTCTTAGTTTTCTGCATTCTCCACCCCTATCCTTTCCCCACACCTGCTCTCCTCTCTCTCTGTTGTTATATTTTTGTACCCTGTACTCCTTTTCCACCATTGACCTTCCTCTATTGCTATAAAACTCCTTGACCTTGCATCTTACGTCCTCTTTTATCGCTCCAATTTACTTTTTTGCACCAATCATTTTTCGTAATTGTTGTACGCAACTAGCTTTACCTGTGTAGGCACCTGTTTTGATTTAGAAACATTCTGCTATTCTGTATTGTACCTAGTTAATTTTCTTGTGCCTACTGTTCTTGTATATGGTATCTTTGCTGTATCTGTATTGTACCACTGTAACTGTAGTGTATTTTGTATTATACTTATGTCCCTCCAGGATCTCCTTGCAAATGAGTTGTCTCAATGGTGTTATCCTGGTAAAATAAACTTTGAATTGAACTGAAAGAGGAAGTGCTGGCACAAATCTTCCATGTCGACAATGTGACAGGAGTGAACCCTACTTTGCCACTGCCACAGAGATAAATCCTGGATTATTTTACTTTAGAGGCTCATCCATACCAGACTACCACCAGTGGAGCCTGAGTAACAAGTTGGCCAAGCGCTGGAAGGTATTCTCTTTGCATGAGTGGAACATGGGATGCGTCCATGGAGAAGAACATCACATTCAACTGAAAGACGACTGCCCTTTCTGAGAGAGGTCCTGGAGGCTGGCCCCTAGGGACATCGATGATGACTAGCACCATCTCCAGGAACTATTGGCAGTGGAGAGCATAAGGAATCAAGAGCCCTTAGGCATCACCCATAGTGGTGGTCAGAGAGAAGAATGATGCTATCCAGATGTGCACTGATTATCGTACCCTGAACAAGAAGACGGTGCCTGACCAGTATACCATGCCTTGTGTAGAAGATGCCATGGCTAGCCTGTCAGGGAGGCAATGGTTTTCAGTACTGGACCCTCACAGTGCTATTATAAGATCCCCATGGTGAAGTAAGATAAACAAAAGACAGCCTTCATCTGCCCTCTGGGGTTCTGGCAGTTTGAGAGAATGCCCCAAGGAATGTCGGGGGCCCCAGCTACCTTTCAGAAACTGATGGAGAAAGCAGTGGGTGATATGTACCTACTGGAATTCATTGTGTACTTGGATGATTTGATCATGTTTGGAAGAACCTTAGAGGAGCACAAAGCCCAACTCATGAAAATGCTGTGCTGGTTGGAGGAGTTTGGCTTGAAAGTGTCCATTGACAAGTGTCAGTTTTGCCAACCCTTGGTGAAGTATGTCTGCCACATTGTTTATGCCGATGGTGTACTGACAGATCTAGTCAAAGTGGAGGCCCTTACTTTCTGACCTGGGCCACGCTATCTCAAAGCTTTGCAATCTTTTCTGGGATTTTGTGGATACCACAGACATTTCGTAAAAGAATATTCAATGGTGGTTTGTCCTCTGAATGAACTCACTCAGGGGTACCCACCTACCAACCAAAGCAAAGTACATCCTGGGGGGAGCTGTTCTCAAAAAGAGTACTGAAAAGTAAATGAGCCTTTTAGTGAGCGATGGACAGTGAATGTGAAGCAGCTTTCAGACAGATTATTAAACATCTGTGTGAAGTTCCCCTGTTAGCATTTTCAGACCCCACCAACCCATATTTATTGCATACAGATGCCAGTCTGAGTGATTTGGGAGTTAACTTTACCAAAAGCACCAAGAGGAACTTTTCCCCTATAGCATTTGCCAGCCATAATCTGTCCCCTTCTGAGAAGCTGTACCCTATGCACAAGCTCGAGTTCTTGGCCCTTAAGTGGGTAGTAACTGAAAAGTATCACGACTATTTGTATGGTGCCCACTTCACTGTCATAACTGACAATAATCCTCTTACATATGTGAATGCAACTGCCAAGTTAGATCCAGCTAGACATCAGTGGTTGTCTGCTCTATCAACATACAGTCAGGGAGAGTCTGCACTATCACGACCCCCTCCCCCCTGCTCAGCCACACCTCTATCTTTACCTGCTATAAAGCTCACCCCTTTCTCCTCTGTTTCCACAGCTCTCCAGTGACCACAGGGAAGAACTCAGCTCCCTCCTCCAAGGGGTCGCAAGAGCAGAACATCACAGCCCTCCCCCACAGCCTCCTTAACTAAGGTACGACACCAGGAGCTCCACCGCGCTTGCCTGAAATGGCCAAGAAGAACCCCGCTGACACAAGGCATTGGCTGCCCACCGCCCCCACCACCACCCTTGGTCAACACAGACCTTTACAGCAGGTAGCACGTAGCACGTGACCATGTGGTATCACAAAAACCTATCAGGCAACTCTCCTATCTGCAGGCTACCTGATCTTGCCTGTAGAGGCCACTAATCCTCTAAACCCATCTATATCTGCAGATCACCTGCTCTTGCCTCCAGTGGCCACTGTTTCACCTATACCCAACTCCAATCCAGCAAAGCCACAATGCATACATTCACACTATGCTGCCTTCTCCTGCAAACTATATTCATCTCACCACCCCTGTCTAGCACCAGTCTTGATTACCTCGCTTCACTCTTCCATGAACCCCCCACTCACTCCATCCAACAAGAGTCACTTCCTCCCACCCCAATCCCATCTCTGCTATTCCCCCCTGCTTCATTCTCCCCCTCATCCCTTCCAACTATCCATCCCTTCCTACACTCCCCATCCACACATCCCTCTCTACTCTGCTCTACCCTGCTCAACTTGGAGGCTCTGTTACATTGTCTGAACCTACACGTGCCATCCTCCAACCACCGTTCTGGTGCATCCAAACTTTCACCTTTACTCACGTACTCCGTCCTCCTCCTGCTTTTGGCAGGTGACATACATCCCAACCCTGGCCCCCAGCTGCCCAGGCAAGTCTCCAACTCACCCCCTTCATCTCCAGGCCTGCCCTCTCGCCTTACCCTGGACTCACTACCCAGAGGCCTCAGCATTTTCCACCTCAATGCCAGAAGCCTTGTCTCCAAGGTGGACGCCCTAACAGTATGGGTCATCCAGTACCGCCCCAATATTCTCTGCATCACAGAATCATGGCTATCTGCCAAAATCCCTAACACCTCTCTTGCCATCCCTGACTACAACTTATTTCATCAGGACTGGGGCAAGCACGGTGGGGGGGTGGCACTATACATCAGGCAGTCCTCTAGAGTTCCATCCTCTTCAACAAATCTTGCCCTTCCTCCCATGAATCCATTGCCGCACTCCTATCCTTTCCCTCCTCCACCCACCTCTACATCGGGGCTTTACACACCCCACCAATGACCCCACCCAACTCAGTCATCCATGCCATCTCCCCTATCTCCTCTAGGACATCAAATGGCAAACTTGTGCTTCTAGGCAACTTCCGTCTTGACTGGCTCTCCTCCTCCGACAATCCCACCACCCTTAGGATTGAAGCCCTGAATCTCTCTCAGCTAATCCGGGAGCCCTACCCACCTAAACCATCGGTCCCTAAACCACAGTCTTCTGGACTGGATTTTAACCACCCCTCCCCACCATATCATGGCCTCTGGCATTTTCTCCAATGCCCTTAGTGACCACTGTGTTACTTATTGTGTCCGTAAAATCCATTCCACGATCTCCCATCCTAAATTTATCTGGTTTCTCCCCCTACACGCCCTAAATGAGCATGCCTTGCAACAAGACCTCTTTAACGCAGATTGGCAACCTGTCCTCTCTGCGTCTGACGTAGACCTCACCCTTTCCCTGTTCTGCGATATCTTCTGGTCTGGGACCTACACGCACCCCTCAGGAAAGTCAGGGTAAAACACCGCCATCTCCCCTGAATCTCTCCTGACCTTATCACCCTGTGTCATTCCAGGCATGTAGACTGCACAAAGATGACACAGCATGGAGACTGTACAAAGCCTCCCATGCCTCACAGGACTTACACTGTTACAAACATCTCAGAAATGTATACACCAAGGCCATACGGCACTCCAAATCTTCTTACTTTAACGCACAATTCACACTGAACCAGAACCCCCATGCATCCTTCTGGAATTGATCAACTCCCTACTTGACCCCCCTACTAAACAGGCATGCCCAGCCCTCAATATTGACGGCAGCATCGTCTCAGATCCTGCATCCATGGCAGAGCTATTCAACAAGTTCTTCGTCTCCTGCTCCCTTCCCGACTCCCCCCCCTCCCCTACCCCCGGCTTCCTCCTTCTTCCTCTTTCACCCCTGAAAGCATACAGTGCACTCACCTCCCTTAACACGGCCAAATCCAGCCCCAACGGTATTCACCCCAATTTGCTCCAAATCTCAGCCGCTGCTATTGTGGCCCCCTTAACTCACATACTAAACCTCTCTCTCTTTCCACAGCCGCTGTCCCCAAAGCCTGGAACATTGCCAAAATCATCCCTCTGCTCAAAGGTGGAGATCCCACCCTACCAGGAAATTACAGACCTATCTCGTTCCTCCCCTCCCTTGCCAAAGTCCAGGAATCCCTTATAATGACCAAACTGTTGGACTTTCTCTCTTCCAACAGCTCTCTCTCACCTATACAGTCCAGTTTCAGGAAAAACCACTCCACCATCACCTCCCTTCTATGCGTACCTGACTCTGTCCTCTCTGCCATGGACAGTGGCCTAACCACAGCTGCCATTTTCATAGACCTGGCTAAAGCCTTCGACTCCATCTCCCACCCACTGCTACTCTGCAAACTTACTTCTTTTGGCTTAGCCCCACCTACCATCACCTAGTTCCACTCGTACCTCCATGACCGACAATAATCTGTTCAAATAGGTGACACTCTCTCTACCCCTGTCCCTAACTTATCTGGTGTTCCCCAAGGCTCTATATTTGGCCCCATCCTCTTCTCACTCTCCATAAACAACCTTCCCTCCACCTGCTTCTACTCCAATGTGCATCTTTATGCAGATGACACTATCATCTTTGCCTCGGGCCCCTCCTACGACAGTATCCTCCCCAACCTCCAAATTGACTTCAACAGAGTCCAATCCTGGTTCCTTGAGAACCTGCTCACCCTCAACACTAAAAAAACTGTCACCATGTTCTTTGGTTCCAGGCAGAAACTTGCTGACCTCCCAGCCCCCCAGCGATCACCACCCTGGCTGGCTCATCACTATAGCTAGTCCCTGTTTTCAGCTACCTGGGAGTATGGCAGGACAGCCACCTGAACTACTCCTCGCATGCCGAGGTCATCTGCACTAAACTCCGGTCCAAACTCGCCATCCTCTACCAACACAAGGCCAGCCTACCCATCCCCACCCATTGTGAGCTCATACATAAAACTATCTTGCCAGTCATAGGCTATGCCAACATAATCTATGGTATGGCCCTAGCCTCCTTTCTCTCTCCAGACTTGACACCTTTCTCAACTCTTTCTGCCACTTTGCCACTGCCCCCCCACTCACTCATCACTGCCTATTCTATGCTACACTCTCCATTGCCCCACTCTCCCACAGAAGAACCATCCACAGTGCCTCTTTCATAGCAAACTACTGGCTTGACTCCCTACCCCCCTACCTCTCCTCCAGCCTTTCCCCTGCCACCCCCAAACTACCTGTTCACCACAGGGACTAATGCACTTTCCACCTACTCCACCCTCACACTCTCACGGCCAAGCTGCCTTCTCGTACCATTTCCCCCTTCTCTGGAGCAACCTTGCCTCCAACCTTCACCTGTCCCCTTCTCGTTCTGCATTTATGCAACTCCTCATGCACCTCCCCACTCCAGACTGCCCTAAATGCTCCAATGGTCACAGCAGGCAGCTGAGGCCCCTCACAGTCTCTACCTACCTTAGTCTATGAGTGTACTCTTGTCTCACTCCATTATTTAATATGCACATCAACTCATTATAGTTTGTTGGAAATATATTGCACTCTTTGTAAAATGTTTGTATATACTGTATGTACCCCCACCCTTTTTGTTACTCTTCTTCCTCTCTGTACACTCTGTACCCAGGTCGCACCTGAAAATGAGCCTCGGCTCAGTGTGCCTTTTCTGGTCATCAGTTTTAAATAAATAAATAAGTAAGTAAATAAACTACAGCTTGGAGTACCACAGTGGCAAGAGCAATATTGATGCTGATGCACTATCCAGATGCCCTCACCCTGAGCAGGCAGATTCAAGTGTGCTGCTTTCAAGTTCAACAGTAAAGGCCATGTGTACAAAGTTTCATACCACTGATCGTGTCACTCGGGCGAACTCTGACAGAGTCATTGACATGTTGAGAGCCTCTCCAGATGCCAATTCTGCTGCCTATCTCAATTTCACTGGGTTGGACCTATCATCCTTGCCCCAGCCAAGCAAGCTCGAACTGAAACATGCCCAGAGGGAAGACTGTGAGTTGAGGACAGTAATTCAAGCACTAGAGAAAGGTCTTGATACTGACCAAGTATGGGTAACTCACCATGATGTGCCATTGTTACTGAAGGAATGGAGCAAGTTGTCATTGAAGGATGGACTCTTAATATGCACTAGCCATGACAGTGCCATCCTGAGTTCCCTAGACAACAGCTGGTTCTTCCCTGGGAGCCCTGGAAGTACTGGAAAGTAGTTATCAAATCACTGCATGATGATATAGGTCATTTGGGGTTTAAACACACCTTAGACTTAGCGAGGGCCTGATTCTATTGGTCACAAATGACAAAAGACATTGAGAAGCATTGTAAAACCTGCCTCAGATGCATAAAAAAAAAACTCTGCCTAAGAAAGCGGCACCCCTGGTAAACATCAAAACAAATCGACCATTGGAGTTAGTATGCATGGTATTTCTTTCTTTCTTTGGAGCCTGTCAACAAAGGCATATCCAACACCCTGTTTATAATGGACTACTACACTCGTTATATTCAGGCGTACCCCACCAAGGATCAGAAATCAAGCACAGTAGTGAAAGTGTTGCAGCAGTATGTCAGTCACTATGGGATCCCCCAGAGGATCCATTCTGACCAAGGGAGAGACTTTGAAAGCAGATTTGTCAAAGAGTTTTTTGCTTCTTATGGTATTAAAAAGTCCCACACCATACCATACCACCTGCAGGGGGACCCTCGACCTGAATGTTTTAACAGAACTGTGTTAGGCATGTTAGGCACTTTGGACCCTGCTCAAAAGTCAAATTGGAGCCAGAAGTAAGTACACTGTTTCATGCATATAACTGTACTAAAAATGACACCACATAGAGGTCGCCTTTCTATGTAATGTTTCAGCATGAAGCACAATTGTCCATATACTTGTGTTTTGGAGTCTCAGCCTCTTAGGAAACCTACCTAGAGTACACAAGGAGACTGTGACAGCAGTTGCAAGAAGTCTATCAACTTGCCTGTGAAGTTGCTGCTAAAAACAGCTAAGCTAACAAGAACAGGTATCACAAAAGAGTCAGACAGCAGGTACAACAAGTGAGAGATCATGTGCTTTGAGGAACTTGGCTCTGCAAGGGAAGCACAAGACACAGGACCATTGGGCACCAGAAGCCTACATAGTGGTGGAACAAATGTCAGACATGCCTGTTTACAAGATCCGACAAGAACATGGTAGAGGCCTAGAAAAAACTGTACATAGGAAACACCTTCTACCCATTGGAGAAACTGTACCTGACAACCCGATATAAAGTGAACACCCAGTGGCAAGGAGATCTAAGACACGGAGTAAAGCCAAACAACTGCAAAATGAGATGACAAACGATGATTCTGGTACCCCAACTACAGGGCCTGCTTCACAGCTTGTGACTGATCAGTCAGATGACAGTAATGATGATGTCTCGTACTGCCCACCTATTCCTAATCTAACCCAATGCAAATGCATTGCAGGAACCCAAGGCCATCCACAAGTACTGCCCCCATTGAGGACTGTGTAAACACTGAACTGCCATATCATTTGAACCCTGAAGCTGCCCCTTTTGTGCCAGAGGAAAGGCCCATTGAGCAATTTGCAGAGCCTACAATGGACCATGAAATGGACTTAAATTGTGAGGATCCAGAAACTGATGGAATCTCAGTTACTCCTGACAATGCCCTTGTGCTAGACACAGAGCCAAAAGAGGAAGTAGTGCTACCTGTTCTTGAAAAAGATACTGTGTTACCCAGAAGATCTGGACAGGAATCCAAGCCCATTATTAGGCTCACTTATGATACTCTTAGAAACATAGAAACATAGACATTGACAACAGATAAGGACCGCCTGGCTCACCTAGCCTGCCCATTTCCCTACCTAGAGGATAAGCTGCAGATTCTATTTAACCAACAGCCTATTTCTTCCTACCCCCCACAAAACTTGCCTTATGTCCGTCCCGTGCATTCTTGAATTTTCCCACAGTTTTAGACCCCACCACCTCCTCAGGAAGCCTGTTCCATGCATCCACCACCCTTTCTGTGAAAAATACTTCCTCACATTGCCCCTGAGCCATCCCCCCTCTATCTTCAAATTGTGTCCCCTTGTTCTTCCACAGCTCTTTTTCAGAAAGATGCTACCCTTTTGGACTTTGTTGATTCTACTGAGGTACTTAAACATTTCTATCATGTCCCCCCTCTCCCTCCTTTCCTCAAAGGTATACATATTAAGCTCCTTTAGCCTCTAGGAGACTTGGTTTGCTGGCCAAGGCACCTAGCTTCACCTGAGCTCTTTCCTTCTAAGACTGCTTGAAAGGCAGAGTAGAGAAACTTACCAGAGCAAGGGAGAAGGATTAAGACTTAGTTTGGCTAAGCAGATTTACTGTGTGGTGGTGTTTTTATTTTTTACTCACAGGGATTGCTACTGTTTGTTGTTAACATTTCATTGCTTTATTTTTTCTCTGATTCAAATTGTTGTTGCTGGTATACCTTCTTCTACAGGTGTGCCTACAGGTGTGTGCTAACAGATTACTGCTGTAACCTTCTGATTCAAATTGTCTTTTGCAAGGTATATCTTCTGTTACTGCTTTATTTTTCTCTGGAGCAAAGTGTTTCTTACAGGGTATATCTTCTCTGAAATTATTACAGGTGGTGCTTTACAGGTTTTACAGTTTTATCTAACATTAGGATAAGCTTTCAGGGTTACTGCATTTGTTGTTGACTGATTGTTTCTGCTCTTACCTCCTTGTTCTTTCATCCATGGTTCTTCTTTTGAGGCAGGGAGGGCCCAGCCACCACCCCATCCCCAACCACCCACCTACACTCCTTTTATAGGGTACCACAGTTGTGACATATCCTGTGGGGAGAGCAGGAAGGCGGATCAGTGGGGCCTCCACAAGGTGATATCATTTACAGGGGCACTAGTAATTTAACTTGTTATAACAAGTTAAACAAAAGCACAATTAAACCATTACTTGCATTTTTTTTTTCATTTTTTTTTTCTTCTAATTACTCTGACTAGGTTACAAACCCAGCAACTTATTTGGAATGGATTTCATTAACTGCAGGTACTGTGGAACAATTTTCAGAAGGACAGTCTTACAGGATTTAGGACACTGTCCTACATGTTGGGCCTTTGGAGATCTTAGGGCTCAGCTCCGGGCAGCATGGGCAGAGATTGCATGCCTCAAATTTCATATTGAAGAGGAAATACATTATAAGAACCATCCGCCATTTCCCCAGCATCCAACAGAAAAACCTCGACCGCAGAGGGTAGTTGGTCCAGGAAGTTGGCAGGTGGTTAGGAGGAGAAAATCAGGTGCCCCATCACTCTCTGCTCGCCAACACATTACCTCCAAAAACCATATAAACACTACAAACAGGTATCTGCCTCTATCTCTGAAATCAAATAAAGAGGCAGAAGACACTGCAGAGCAGGACACTGTGGCACAGGAGCTAGCACAACAAAACTCACCCAAATCAGGAACCAAAACTAAACAAGCACAAAGGAAAAAAACTTCTGATCATAGGAGACTCCATGATTCGGGGAGTTGATACCCATCTCCAGCCAGGGGTGATGGTCAGATGTCTCCCAGGTACATCAGCATGGAGAGACACTGACCACATTGCTAAAATTGTTCACAAGGCAGGAGAAAACATTGATGTCCTAGTACACATAGGGACTAATGATCTCGCCAGCCGGTCAGTTGTGGAGACCAAGGAACACCTGACTAGGCTGGGTGACAAACTATCATCTATTTCGTCCAGCATCTTCTTCTCTGAGATCCTGCCAGTCTAGGAGAGGGGAGCAGATGGATAGAAGGTCAGAGAAGGGGAGATAGGAGAGCTAAACACGTGGCTCAAGGACTGGTGCCAGGAAAAAGGACACAGATTTGTAGGGAACTGGCAACAGTTCTGGGAGCAAAAGTTCTTTAAATTTGATGGACTGCATCTGACTAAAGAGGAGTCAGTGCATTGGGGCAGAAGTTTGGCGTCTTTGCAGAATATTTAAACTAGCAAATGGGAGGGGTGCAGCACCCCATACTCGTCGAATGGAAGAACACCCCTCCCCCCTCAGCTAGTGGTCAAACAGGAATTCAGCATGTTTGCCGTTCATTTGCATCACCAGGTAAGAAAAAAGGTTTGTCTCCCCATACGATGCACAGGGGTAATGCCAAACTTCACCCAACAACTAACACATCAAAATCTGGCCAATGGAAAATCATGTACACAAATGCTCACAGCCTGGGAAATAAGATCCCAGACCTGCAGGCAATAATGTCAGAGGCTAAACTGGACATAGTAGCAATTAGTGAGACGTGGTTTACCAGTAACCACACTTGGGAGACTTCAGTACCTGGCTATGTATTGTTCAGAAGAGACCGAGGTGCAAAAAGGGGGGGAGGAGTGGCCCTGTATGTTAATGAAAATATCAAAGCTACAGAAATTCAGAATACACATAAGGAGCCAGAAGAACTGTGGGTCACCCTGGAAACAGGAAATGGGACAGCCATAAGAACTGGGGTTGTCTACAGGCCCCCAGACCAGAGGGAGGACATAGATACATTACTGTTAGAAGATATACAAAACATGACAGCTAAAGGGAGGTTCTGATAATGGGAGACTTCAATATGCCAGATACAGATTGGTCAATACCAGCAGGAACATCTGCCAGAACTAGACTCATAGTGGATTCCCTGCAGGGAGGGCCTCAAACAACTGGTACAGCAACCCACAAGAGACAGGGCTATCCTAAATCTAGTACTGACTAACAAAGAAGGGATCACAGATCTCCAGGTAGAAGGTCACCTGGGGGCCAGTGACCATCACATGGTATGGTTCAGTTTGGCTACTACATCTAAATCATCCCATTCCAAGGCAAAAATATGGGACTTCAGAGGAGCTGACTTTGATAAGATGGCCTACAGAGTTAAGCTAGCCCTGGCAAAAAGAAACACAGGTGAGAGGGTACAGGCAAAGTGGGCAAGCATTAAGGATGCAATACTTGAAGCAACATCCCATTGTGTTAGACAGAAAAGGAAGTGCAAAAGAAGAAGGAAACCACTTTGGTTCTCAAATACAGTAGCAGAAAAGGTCAGAGCCAAAAGGCTGGCCTTCAGGAAATATAAGGAACACAGCGGGATGAAGATAGGGAGGCATACCAAACTGCCCTAAGGGAAGCAGGTAACAGATAAGGCAGGCAAAGTCCCAAACTGAGGAAACACTAGTACCTAACAGTAAAAGAAGGTGACAAGACTTTCTATAGATACATTAGTGAAAGGAGAAAGTCCAGAGTGGGTATTGCTAAGTCTAATGGAGAAAAGGGAGCATGTGAGGAGGAGGACCTGTAAAGGCATCTATCCTAAATAGATACTTTTGCTCAGTATTTACTGAAGAGAAGATAGGACAGGGCCCACAGCTCAGCATCATGGACACAGGGGAGGGAGGTGAGCACTACTCCCTACAAAAGAAAGGGTCCTACAAGAGCTTGCTAAGCTCAGGGTGGATAAGGCAATGGGACCTGATGGCATACATCCCAGGGTACTTAAGGAGCTAAAGGAGGAACTAGCAGAGCCATTAGCAGAATTGTTTAGTGAGTCTCTGAGCACAGGAGAGGTCCCAGAAGACTGGAGAAGGGCTCATGTGATCCCGCTCCATAAGAGTGGTAGCAGGGAGGAGGCGGGGAACTACAGACCAGTCAGTCTTACCTCAGTAGTGGGCAAGATTATGGAGGCACTCCTTAAGGAAAGGATAGTGCAACACCTGGAATCCATAGGGGCACAGGATCCAAGACAGCATGGGTTTACAAAAGGAAGGTCCTGTCAAACTAATCTCATAGATTTCTTTGACTGGGTAACCAGAGTGGTGGACCAAGGGGGAGCAGTTGATGTCGCCTACCTTGACTTCAGCAAAAGCTTTGACACTGTTCCACATAGAAGATTGATAAATAAGCTGGGTAGGCTCGGGTGGGTCAGAAGTTGGTCAACTGGGTGGCAAACTGGTTGACGGGCAGAAAACAGAGAGTGGTGGTAAATGGTATACAGTCAGAAGAGATGCAAGTCACAAGTGGGTACCTCAGGGATCAGTCCTGGGGCCAGTCCTCTTCAACATCTTCATTAGTGACCTTGCAGATGGACTAAAGGTAAGGCTTGTCTGTTTGCAGATGACACCAAGATCTGCAACAAGTAGATGATCCAGATGGGGTGGGCAGAATGAGAAGAGATCTGGATAAACTAGCAGAATGGTCAGAAGAGTGGCAACTGGGATTTAATGCAAAGAAGTGCAAAATCATGCACATAGGGAAGAGAAACCCTGAAGCCACCTATAGGCTGGGAGGAGAGTTGCTAGCAGTCACAAAGGAAGAAAGAG
Source organism: Neoceratodus forsteri (assembly GCA_016271365.2). NCBI lineage: Eukaryota > Metazoa > Chordata > Ceratodontiformes > Ceratodontidae > Neoceratodus > Neoceratodus forsteri. Next base: position 889,383,010 of record CM028129.1, on the reverse strand, counting down.
ACTTGGGCATCATCATCACTGATGACCTAAAATCATCCAAGCAGACCTCTAAAGCAGTAGGTAAGGCTAGGGGGGTGTTAGGGTGTATTAGTAGGGGTATCACAAGTCGTAAGAGGGAGGTAATAATCCCTCTGTACAAGACACTGGTTAGGCCCCATCTGGAGTACTGCAATTAAGGGGGAATGTGAGGAAATTCTTTTTCACAGAAAGGGTGGTGGATGCATGGAATGGCTTACCACAAGAAGTGGTGGCTATGAATACAGTGCAGGGCTTCAAACAGGCATGGGATAGGCATAAGGGAGCAATACAACTGACTATGAATAGATAGGTCACTGACAGAGCAAAGGCCGAAGGCACATTTATAAGGTAGAAAAAGAAATGGGCAGACTGGATGGGCCTTGCGGTCCTTATCTGCAGTCAACTTCTATGTTTCTATGTTTCTATGTTTCTCATATGGCTTCTCTTGCAGACCCTGCACCATTTTAGTTACCCTTCTCTGAATTGCCTCCATCCTGTCTATGTCCTTGTGGAGATGGGGTCTCCAGAACTGGATGCAGTACTCCAGATGGGGTCTCACCAACTGATGTACAGGGGGATAACAACTTCCTGTTTTCTGCTGCTGATGCCTCTCCCTATACATCCCAGTATTCCCCCAGCCCTCCTTATCGCCTTCTCACATTGTTTGCCTACCTTAACGTCATCTGCTATGATTACCCCCAGGTCCCTTTCCATTTTTGTTGTTGCTACTACCTCCCCCCAACAAATCATGGGAGGAAGGGGTGGTATCCGAGGATTGGAGGAGGGCAGATGTGATTCCCCTTCACAAAAGTGGGAGCAAGGCAGAAGCAGGAAACTACAGACCTGTTAGTTTAACCTCAGTGATAGGGAAAATGATGGAATCACTTCTAAAGGAAAGAATTGTCGAGTATCTAGAGGTCAGAAGGGCACAGGACCCTAGACAGCATGGATTCACAGCGGGAAGGTCATGCCAGACGAATCTGATAGATTTATTTGACTGGGTGACCAAAGTAGTAGATCAGGGAGGGGCTGTGGACATGGCCTACCTAGACTTTAGCAAGGCATTTGACACAGTCCCACACAAAAGATTAAATATACAAGTTAGCCAGCCTGGGAGTGGTCCCAAGATGACAGCCTGGGTAAAGAATTGGCTGGAGAATAGGACACAGAGAGTAATAGTAAATGGAGTCCACTCAGAAGAAAGGAGGGTTACTAGTGGGGTACCGCAGGGTTCAGTATTAGGACCGGTCCTCTTCAATGTCTTTATAAGCGACATTGCAGAAGGACTGGAAGGAAAAGTATGTCTCTTTGCAGATGACACTAAGATCTGCAACAGAGTTGATGCACAGGGTGGGGTGGAAAGGATGAGAAGGGACTTGGCAAGGTTAGAGGAATGGTCAAATGTATGGCAGCTTAGATTCAATGCTAAGAAGTGCAAGGTAATGCACCTGGGAAACAAAACCCAGGGAAGTACACAATGGGGGTGAGATACTAACAACGACAAAATGGATAGGGACCTGGGGTAGTCATATCAGATGACCTAAAGATGGCAAGCAATGTGAGAGGGCAGCAAGGAGGGTTGGGGATACTGGGATGCATAGAGAGAGGCATCACCAGTAGAAAACAGGAAGTTATTATCCCTCTGTACAGACAGCTGGTGAGACCCCATCTGGAGTACTGTGTGCAGTTCTGGAGACCCAATCTCCGCAAAGACATAGACAGGATGGAAGCTGTCCAGAGGAGGGCAACTAAAATGGTGCAGGGTCTGCACTGGAAGACATATGAAGAGAGACTTAAGGAGCTTAATATGTATAGCCTCGAGGAAAGGAGGGAGAGGGGGGACATGATAGAAACTTTCAAGTACCTCAAGGGAATCAACAAAGTCCAAGAGGGTAGCATCTTTCAAAAAAAGAGGTGTGCAAGAACAAGGGGGCACAATTTGAAGATAGAGGCGGCTCAGAGGTAATTTAAGGAAGTATTTTTTCACAGAGAGGGTTGTGGATGCATGGAACGGCCTTCCGGAGGAGGTTGTGGAGTCAAAATCTGTGGCGGAATTCAAGCATGCATGGGATAGTCATAAGGCAATTCTGGGGGTTGGGGGTAGGAAGAAGTAGGCTGCTGGTTAACTAGGATCTGCAGCTTATCCAGTAGGTAGGGAAATGAGCAGACTGGGTGGGCCAAGCGGTCCTTATCTGCCGTCAAATTCTATGTTTCTATGTTTCTATGTCCCTCTCTGCCCACCCACCATCCATTCTATTCAGCCTCATTATCTCTCCCTTTGTCTTTCCACGCTCCCTGATATACCTATAAAAGGTTTTATCCCCCTTCTTAACTGAGTTGGCTATCTTTTCTTCAGTTTGTGCCTTTGCTATTCTGACTATGGTCCCTATTTCCTTCTGCCTTAACTGGTACAGTTCTCTGTCCTGCTCCTTCTGTGTTTCCTTATACTTCCTAAATGCTATATTTTTCTCCCTAACCTTCACCGCCACTTCCTTTGAGAACCATAGTGGCTTTTTCTGTCATTTTGATTTGTTTATTTGCTTCACACAAAAGCTTGTTGCCTCTGTGATGGCAGTTTTGATATTTCTCCATTATTGCTCCACCTCTCCTTCTAGCCTGTTTGCTAGTGCTTTTCTAAGGCACTCTCCCATCTTGCCAAAGTCAGCCCTCCTGAAGTCCAAAACCCTCACTTTTGTATGGCTTGACTCTGTAGCTGAGTTTACCGTGAACCACATTGTTTGGTGGTCACTTGTTCCCAAATGGCTACCCACTTCTAGATCTAAGATCCTCTCACTGTCCCCATTTGAGAGTATGAGGTCTAAGACTGCTCCCTCATGAGTAGGTTCCAAAACTAACTGTCTGAGGCATGTCACCTGAAGGGCATCAAGAATGGCCCTGCTTTTGGATGTTGCTGCAGCTAAGGTGCTCCAGTTAACATCTGGCATATTAAGGTCCCCCACCAACAGTGTCTCCCCTTTCTCTGCCATTCTAAGTATGCCTTCTATCATATCCTTGTCCATTCCCTCCACCTGACATGGGCGTCTGTATACAACCCCTGTGCGGATTGTGGTGCCATTTCCAGTCTCTAAGGTGACCCACAGTGCCTCCTCTCCTCCCTGTTTACTCTTTTGTTCCATTGCTTTTATCCCTTCCCTTACATAGAGAGCTACTCCCCCTTCTGCCCTCCCTGTCTCTCCTGTAGGTTGTGTACCCTGGTATGTTAACATCCCAGTCATGGTTCTCTGTGTACCACGTTTCTGTGACTGCTACGCTATCCAGGCATCCCTCTTCCATCAAGGCCACCAGTTCAGGGAGCTTGTTGCCCAGACTACGGGCGTTAGTACTCATTACCCTCCATTTCTTGAAGGCCTTACCCCTTTTTGCCCATCCCTGTCCTTATTACATTTGTCACTTTCTCCATTTACCCCAGCGCGTCTCCCTATTGACATCTCTATGTTGGAGTCTACCTCATTTAGTACCCTGATTTTTTGGGGGGGGGCTAGGATTTCCCTGCTCCTTTCCAGTGCCTCCCCCCTTGCCTATTTTAAATGCTTGCCAATGAAGTATTTAAACCTATCACCTAGGATCCTGGTTCCCCTCCTGGACAGATGCAGATCATCACACCAGTATAGGCCTGCATCCATCCAGGTGGACCCACAGTCCCCAATGAAGTCAAATCCCTAAGCTCTGCACCACTTTTTCAACCACTGATTGAATCCCATGGTGTGGAGCACCCTAGCCTCATCCGTGCCATAGACAGGCAGCACCTCCGAGAAGGTTACTGTGTGTGCTATTTGTCTAAGGCTCCTCCCCATCTCCACAAATGCTTTTTGCACTGCTTTGATCCCTTTCTTAGCCAGGTCATTTGTCCCTAGGTGGACAATGACATCCAGCTCCCTCCCCTGTGCAGCTGCTCCTGTGATCCTGAGGATTCGCTCCCTGTCCCTCCAAGCCATGGTGCCAGGCAGGCATCTTACCTCCCTCTCCCATTCCTCCCCCAGTTCTACCTTCCTAACAATGGAGTCCCCCACCAAGAGCTGTTTTCTTCCACTGTGGGTCCCATGCTACCCTCCTGTGGGTCTCCTTTTTGGAGGTTCCAAGCATCCTCCTTGGTCTCCACTGTGGGTGCCTCCATAGAGGAACCACACTTTTCCAGAATGGCATAGAAATTGTGGAGAGGTACAACTTGAGGGATGCACCTCTGTTCCACAACCCTTAGCCTCCCCGAACCCACTGTGGTCCAACCGCCCCTCTTTCTTGGCAACCTCTGAGGCAATGGCAGTGACTCTGGTTGTCCCTGGGTGGGAGAGGAGGTCCCACAAATCCTGGCCAACTCAACCTGGAGATGAGCAACCTCCTCCCTCAACACAGAGAGGTGCCTGCATATGGGACAACACTGCATCCTCCAAAACGTCTTCCAGAAGACTGCTGCTCCACAGCCACTGCACTGCACCACTCCCATCATGTCTTTTTTCTGGCCCCCTAACTGTTGTTTGGAATACTTACTCTTTCCTCTGTTTGTTTATTTTCTTTTTTTTTCTTCCTCTACTTACTTACTGTCTCTGTGCCCTTTTAGCTCCTGATCTTCCTGTTCTAAGACAAGAAGTTCTTATATTTCTCAGTAGTCTCCTTACTTGCTCAGAGTCAGACCTCCAGCAGCTGGGAGGGACAGAAAGCTACTCTTGCCCTTCTAGGATGGTGAGTCTTTGGTGGCTCTGTGATCACTCACTTCCTGCTCCCAAACAGGAAGTTCATGTTGTCAGTCAAATCCTGTACCTATAAAAGTAGAACTGGTTGGGGGGAAGGGAGGGAAGGAGGGCAATATAGTCCCAGTAAAGAAGTTTTAGTTATAGCAGTATCTCCTTCCTCCTGGTGTTCTGTCTGTTCTCTGGCAGAAGCTGGTGCCTCTTCAGACCTCCCCATTTATGTGGCCCACAAATCCATAGTACCACAAATGCGTACAGTACCCAGTGTTTCCAGATTCTGGTCAGAAGTGCAGTTAACTGTGGGGAACTGTAAAGTGATGTTACTAGCTGCAAATTGTAAATGGATAGGTACCAGCTGTATAGCCAGAAAATGCTCATTATGTCAAGAAAATGTTCCTTAGAAATGTATATACTGTTGTTTTGGATTTTACTCCTGTGCCAACTGGTTTAAATGAGACTGACTTAGTGAAGACACCAAGAATTTGACAAAGGGAGTATGTAAGGCCCCCTCCCCAATCTGGGGTTTACTTGTTTGGGTTATGGCCCCCATTGTCCCTGCTGTATCTGACTTCAGCCTCCATTCCCTTGTACTGCTGAAAACAGGACCGGAGGGCTGTATCGAGGTCCGTTGTTCTTGTTGTACCTCCAGGTGCTGTGGGAGTGTTCTGGCTAGTCCAGGAGTAGCTTAGGGCTGGACCAGGCATGTAAACAAATATGGCCATGCATGCTGTAACTGGGCATGCATGGCCAAGTCTTAAAGGAGCTGCAGCTCCCTCAGCCAGCATTGAAAGGGCGCAAAATGGGCTCCTCTTGGTTCTGGAGCCTTGAAAGCCAAACGGTGCTCCCCCCAAGAAAAATAAGGGTTTCCCTCAGCCCTCACATGGCAAATGGGACCAGGGCATATTGTCAACAGCCCCTGAATGGGCTTTGATTGAAAGTTATAGGCTGCAAAAGTCAGGCAGCATAATGTAAACAAATACAGCAGCCCCCATTGGTTCTTCCTGCCGCTGAGGATTCTGGGAAGAGGAGAAAGGGAACCTTTCAATGTCCGGTAAAATGCTGTCCAACCAGTTGGGGAGTTCGGAGAGTGCTATAAGAAAGGCTGAGCCTTAGTGCTGGGGAGAGTCCAGCAGAGACTGTGGGGAGAAGGAGACTGTGAAAGAGGGGGCTGCACTAGCCTAAAGGCTTGCCTGGGTACATGTAGGTCCTGTGAACCCCAAAGGTTTAGGCTAATTGCTTGGAAGTTCATTATAGCCAGCAGGGTAGAGAGTTTAACTGCTGTACTGTAACTTTGCAACCTGTAATCGCTAGATAGTTTGAATGGTTTCCATCAAGAAGAAAAGCATTTGGGCTGGGTCAGAGACTGTATAGAAGTCTAACTGTGTTTGAACCTAGCTGGACGTCCAGAGTGATTACAAAGCTGTTGATATACCCTGGTTTAATGAAAGGCCCTTGGGGCAAAGATGGAGAAAGGCCCATGGGGCGAAGACGATGAGAGGCCTGTGGGGCGAAGACGATGAAAGGCCTGTTGGGCGAAGACCGTGAAAGACCCATGGGACAAAGATGATAAAATGCCATTCATAGGAGAAAGGTCCAGTATCTGCTGTACATCCCCAGCTGGCTGATGTGCACACAACAAACTGTTTCTATATTTATGGTTGGTTGGTGGGGGGAAAGCCGGGTGCACACGTGGGGTGGTACTGGAATTGTGTGGGGCTACAAAAGTTAATCCAAAGTTATTGCTTGTGTGTTTTATTCCCTTCTACCCTTCCCCCTACAATAAATCTGATGTTAGATCATTTTACAATTAGTATTTGTGGTTATTGTTTGGACATGTATTACTATTGTGTGGTGACAAGGTCACTGTGAATGGGAGGGAAAAAATATTCATTCCTGGGGGGTGATAACCTTGTACTTTACTAACCAGGTACCCCATACCACTACCTCAGGTGGAGGCACTGCAGCACTTCACTCCAGTGTAGCACACCCCCTAGTGAACCCATGCTGGCACCTCGGGAGAGTTGATAGGTGAGACCACGAAGGCCCTAGTACAGCCAAGTGGTTAGTTGGTGGCTGTTACACTAACTTGCAAACAGAAGCATTATGGTATATGGTATTATGTTTTACTATCTCTTTGAAACATTCTAACACTAAATAAGAAGCACAGTTAGTGCATTATATATAAGTTTACACTATGCAAATGAATCTGAAGAATTGTTTTATCATTTTTTTTTCAGTGCAATTAAAACAACACAAAAACTTAATTCAGCTGGGCGGCATTCATGTTAGGACTAGGCCGGTAGTCTGTGCTGTAGCTTATTTATAAACACATTGTGAGTACTGTATTAGCTCACTTTGGCAATGCTGTTTTTTAAGGTGCCACCTGTTTGGTGTATACACAGTATGCTATGATGTAAGGATGTTTTGACGTTACTGTATTGGACAGGGTAAAAATCTTCTATTTAAAGTATTGCAGCTCAAAGAAAGAATTTGTTTGCATTCCTGTATTATTTTTAGTGTCCCCTGAGAAAGTCTTATATGGTGAAACATTAGGGTATGAAATATAGGAAAAATGTCTTGCAAACTATATAGCGTATGACATTGCCTTATCTTGGGACTCTGAGCGGCTCAACTGTGAAATGTGAAAACTATCTTAAATCAAGGCAGCAGCTCTTTCATGGAACCATGAAACAGACAATAAAGTTACAGCTGGGCAAGCTGTATGTTGTTAAGTAGAGCTTTCCCAACAATGACAGCACTCTCTGTCAAAAGGTTCCGTGATATGACTGCCACCCTGATTTAGGATAGGTCACAGTCAAACACTGATCCCTCTTGTCTTCTGATACTTACAGGTATATAAGCCCAATTCCTTATCTGAGAATCATTTTTATGGGATTTCAGACTTTGAGGGATTTTGCACTCCTAGCTTATTCTTTTAATTTCAACAAATGAATGTAATTCTGTTCAGAAGACTAAGCAAAATGATCCTTAGATGTTTTCTGTATCTCTGTCAATAAATTTCTATTTACCTAGCTCACACGGATCAGGTGGGGGAATTGAGGCAAGGATATAAGGGATCTCTTATACCCTGGTCCCTCTCATACCGATGACAACAGGATGTCACAATTATGTATATTTTTAACTCAAGACATCCTAGCTGTCTGCACAGTGGTAATGCTACCGCTCTTGACACCAGTGACCCAGGTTTTGTAACAAGCCTGGATCTGCAGGGGCCCAGCAGGGGAAAAGGATAGAGCATGCCAGAGGATGCTCTCCTCCTCCTGGAAATGGGGGGGGGGTCACTGCCTCCATAGGAGTGCTGCCAATTGGATGGCCACAGGTGGTAGCCCAAGTGGCAGGTTTAGTGGGTAGGTGAAACAAAATCCAGAACTCCAGCATTCTAGGCAGATGCACACAAACTGACACCGAATCAAGGAATATAATGTTAATGCTCTTTTACCGAATTAAGTGCTTGGCTCAAGCTGTAACCAAACCTTTTTCTTTGGCTACAGCTCGAGCCAAACACTTAATTCAATACAAGATCATTAGCATTATATTCCTTGAATCTGTCTGCTCCTGCTTAGAGTGCTGGAGTTCTGGATTTTGTTTCTATTTGGGGTTGGCAACCCTCTTCTCAGCACCAACCCTGCACCGTGATTTTTGCTGCAACAACCTCTGGGATTTGTTTGAGTGGGTGAGTCGATGTCAGCTGGATTTGTTGTCAGAGCGCAATTGTGCACACCTCCACTGGAGCCCAGTGTATGCTGACATCCAGGTGCAGAGAAACATGGAAAAGGAGCCCCAACCCAGCTAGCAGAGGACCCCAGTACATCTAGTGAACCCACACCATCAGGGAGTCTCCTGATGACACTCAGGAATTTGAGGATAAATCCCCCTCTATTCCCATCCCTGTCAGTGAGGGGGAAATTTATAGCTCCATGGAGATTAAAGTGTGCTGGGCTCAGAAGGAGCATGGGGGATCCTGAGGGAAGCATCAGGCTGGAGTTAAATCACAGCCATACACTGTAACAGGCAGAGAACAGCAAGAGGAAGGAGCCGCTGTTATAACTATACTTCTCTACTGGGACTAAAGAACTAGAACTCTAATACTGGGACCTTTAATTTAAGGTAAACAAAAAAGAGTTAGTGTGTTTGTCTGAGTTGGCTGAAGTGAATTGTTATCTTTGTAGTTATCTAGGTGTTTGTCTGAGTTGGCTGAAGAGAATTGTGTATCTGTGCAATTAACTATGTGTAGAAAGAGCTGTAAGTTAGGAGAAGTGACTTAGCTCGAAGGAAGCCAGGTGTTTTAGATTTAAAAACTGCCCTAGATAGCTTCTGGAAGAGAACAGCAAGAGGAAGGAACTGATGTTATAACTATACTTCTCTACTGGGACTAAAGAACTAGAACTCTACTACTGGGAACTTCAATGTAGGGTAAAAAATTAAAAAAAGTTAGTGTGTTTGTCTGAGTTGGCTGAAGAGAATTGTTTATCTGTGCAATTAACTAGGCATAGAAAGAGCTATAAATTAGGGGGAATGGCTTAGCTAGAAGGAAGCCAGGTGTTTTAGATTTAAAAACTGCCCTAGATAGCTTCTGGCAGAGAACGGTCAGAGAAAGCAAGAGGAAGGAGCTGCTGTTATAACTATACTTCTCTACTGGGACTATAATGGGACTATATTGCCCTCCTTCCCTCCCTCCCCTCCACCCCCCAACCTTAGCTAGTTCTGCTTTTATAGGTGCAGGATTTGACTGACAACAGGAACTTCCTGTTTGGGAGCAGGAAGGGAGTGATCACAAAGCCACAAAAGACTCACCATCCTAGAAGGAAAAGAGTAGCTCTCCATCCCCCCCCAAGCTGCCGGAGGTCTGACTCTGAGCAAGTAAGGAGATTACTGAGAAATATAGGAACTTCTTGTCTCAGAACAGGAAGATCAGGAGCTTTAAGGGCACAGAGGTAGTAAGTAAGTAGGGAGAAAAAAATAAAATAAATAACAATAAATAAATAAACAGAAGAAAGAGTAAGTATTCAAAACAACGGTTAAGGGGCCAGAAATAAGACATGATGGGAGTGGTGCAGTGCAGTGGCTGTGGCGCAGCAGTCTTCCAGGAGACGTTTTGGAGGATGTGGTGTTGTCCCATCTTCAGGCACCTCTCTGGGCTGAGGAAGGAGGTTGTTCATTTCCAGGCTGAGTTGGCCAGGATTTGCAGGACCTCCTCTCCCACCCAGGGGCCACCACGGCCACTGCTGTTGCCTCAAAGGTTGCCTAGAAAGAGGAGCAGCTGGACCACAGTGGGCTCAGGGAGGGTGAGAGTGGTGGAACAGAGACACATCCCTCCAGTTGTACCTCTCCACAATTCATATGCTGTTCTGGCAAAGTGTGGTTCCTCTATGAAGGCATCCGCAGTGGAGACCAAGAAGGATGCTAGGAACCTCCACAAAGGAGACCCACAGGAGGGTGGCATGGGACCCCACAGTGGAAGGAAACAACTCCTGGTGGGGGACTACATTGTTAGGGGTGAAGAACTGGGGGAGGATGGGGAGAGGGAGGTAAGGTGCCTGCCTGGTGCCTTGGCTTGAAGGGACAGGTAGCAAATCCTCAGGATCACAGGAGCAGCTGCAGGGGGGAGGAAGCTGGATGTCATTGCCCACCTAGGGACAAATGACCTGGCTGGCAAAGGGATCAGGGCAGTGCAGGAGACAAGTAACATGCATGGTAACCTTCTCAGAAGTGCTGCCTGTCTATGGTACTGGTGAGGCTAGGGTGCTCCACACTATGGCATTCAATCAGTGGTTGAAAAACTGGTGTAGAGCTCAGGGGTTTGGCTTCATTGGGGACTAGGGGTCCACCTGGATGGATGCAGGCCTATACTGGTGCAATGGTCTGCATCTGTCCAGGAGGGGAACCAGGATCCTAGGTGATAGGTTTAAATGCTTCATTGGAAAACTAGCCAAGGGGGGAGGCACTGAAAAGGAGCAGGGAAATCCTACCCCCCCCAAAATGTCAGGGTAGTAAGTGAGGTATACACCAAGATAGAGACATCAATAGGGAGAAGGGTTGGGGTAAATGTAAAAAATGACAAAGGCAATAAGGACAGTGATGGGGTAAAAAGGGGTAAGGCCATCAAGAAATGGAGGGTAATGAGTACCAATGCCTATAGCCTGGCAACAAGCTCCCTGAACTGGTGGCCTTGATGGAAGAGGAATGTCTGGATATCATGGCAGTCACAGAAACATGATACACAGAGAACCATGACTGGGATGTTAACATAACAGAGTACACAACCTACAGGAGAGACATGGAAGGTAGAAGAGGAGGAGGAGGAGCTCTCTGTGTCAGGGAAGGGATAAAAGCAACAGAACAAAAGAGTAAACAGGGAGGAAAGGAGTTACTGTGCATCACCTTATAGACTGGAAATGGCACCAAAATCTGAACTGGGGTTGTATACAGACCCCCATCTCAGGGGGAGGGAATGGACAAGGATATGATAGAAGGCATCCTTAGGATGGCAGAGAAAGGGGAGATACTATTGATGGGGGACAATGAATATGCCAGATGTTAACTGGAGCACCATTGCTGCAGCCACATCCAAGAGCAGGGCCATTCTCAATGCCCTACAGGAGGAATGCCTCAGACAGCTAGTGTTGGAACCCACTCGGGAGGGAGCAATCTTAGACCTCATATTCTCAAATGGGGACAGTGAGAGGATCTCAGATCTAGAAGTGGGTAGCCATCTGGAAACAAGTGAACATCAAACAATGTGGTTCACGATAAACTCTGCTGCAGAGTCAAGCCATACAAAGTGAGGGCATTGCACTTCAGAATGGCTGACTTTGAAAAAATGGGAGGGTGCCTTAGAAAAGCACTAGCAAACAGGCAAGAAGGAGGGTTGGCGCAACAATGGGGACTCATCAAAACTGCCATCATAGAGGCAACAAGCCGTTGTGTAAAGCAAATTAACAAATCAAAATGAAAGAAAAAGTCACTATGGTTCTCAAAAGATGTGGCAGGGAAGGTTAGGGAGAAAAAGATAGCATTTAGAAAGTATAAGGAAACACATAAGGAGCAGGACAGAGAACCGCACCAGTTAAGGCAGAAGGAAGCAGAGAAGGCAGTCAGAATAGCAAAGTCCCAGACTGAGGAATAAATAGCTAACTCAGTTAAGAAGGGGGATAAAACCTTTTATAGGTACATTAGGGAGCGTAGACAGACAAAGGGAGGGACAGTGAGGCTGAATAGAATGGACGGTGGGTGGGCAGAGAGGGACAGTGAAAAAGCAGGGATACTGAACAAATACTTCTGCTCAGTATTCACAAAAGAGGAGGAGGGGGTACCTAATCCAATTAACAGAAGCACTCTGGATAGGGGGGTCGATCCCAGTCCTTTCACAGAAGAAAGGGTTCTGAAAGAACTCCTAAAACTGAAGGTGGACAAAGTTATGGGACCTGTTGGGATTCACCCCAGAATTCTAAAAGAATTAAGGGGAGAACTAGTGACACCACCAACTACCCTTTTTAAAAAATCATGGGAGGATGGTGTGGTACCTGAGGACTGGAGGAGAGTGGATGTGATTCCCCTTCCCAAAAGTGGGAGCAAGACAGAGGCAGGAAACTCCAGATCTGTCAGTTTGACCTCTGTAGTAGGGAAAGTGATGAAATCACTTCTGACGGAAAGAATTGTTGAGTACCTAGTGGCCAGTGGGGCACAGGACCCAAGGCAGCATGGGTTCACAGCTGGAAGGTCATGTCAGATGAATCTAATCAATTTCATTGACTGGGTGACCAAAGTAGTAGACCAGGGAGTGCTGTGGACATGGCCTACCTAGACTTCAGCAAGGCATTTGACACAGTCCCACACAAAAGATTAATAAACAAATTAGCCAGCCTGGAGTGGGTCCCAGGGTCATAGCCTGGGTAAAACATTGGCTGGACAACAGGACACAGAAGGTAATAATAAACAGAGTCCATTCTGATGAAAGGAGGGTTACTAGTGGAGTACTGCAGGATTCACTACTTAGTCAAGTCCTTTATGTCTTTATAAGTGACATTGCAGAGGGACCAGAAGGAAAAGTGCGCTTCTTTGCAGATGACACAAAGATGTGCAACAGGATTAATACACAAGGAGGTGTGGAAAGGATGAGAAGGGACTTGGCAAGGTTAGAGGAATGGTCAGAAGTATGGCAGCTTTGATTCAATGCAAAGAAGTGCAAAATAATGCACCTGGGAAATAAAAACTCAGGGGAAAAGTATACAATGGGGGGGGGTAGTAACAACAACAGTAATGGAAAGGGACCTGGGGGTAATCATATCAGATGACTTTAAGGTTGGAAAGCAATGTGAGAAGGCAGTAGGGAGGGCTGAGAGATAGTGGGATGTATAGGCAGAGGCATCACCAGCAGAAAACATGAAGTTGTTACCCCTCTGTACAGACAGTTGGTGAGACCCCATCTGGAGTACTGCATCCAGTTCTGGAGACCTCGTCTCCGCAAGGACATAGACAGGATGGAGGCAGTCCAGAGGAGGGCAACCAAAATGGTGCAGGGTCTGCAAGAGAAGCAATATGAGGAGATACTAAAGGAGCTTAATATGTATACCCTTGAGGAAAGGAGGGGGGGGGACATGATATAAACTTTTAAGTACCTCAGTGGAATCAACAAAGTCCAAAAGGGTAGCATCTTTCAGAAAAAGAAATGTCCAAGAATATGGGAACACAATTGGAAGAAAGAGGAAGGACAGCTCAAGGGAAATATGAGGAAGTATTTTTTCACAGAGAGGGTGGTGGTCACATGGAACAGCCTTCCTGAGGAGGTTGTGGGATCTAAAACTGTGGGAGAATTCAAGAATGCATGGGACAGACATAAGGCAATTCTTGTGGGAGGTAGAAAGAAATAGGCTGTTGGTTAACTAGAATCTGCAGCTTATCCAGTAGGTATGGGAGATGGGCAGACTAGGTGAGCCAAGTGATCCTTATCTGCCATCAAAGTCTATGTTTCTATGTAAGTAAAAGTAAACAGTACAGAAGATAACAGAAGCATTATTTATTCTGGCATTAAAAACCTGAAACAGTAAGAGCTTGATATGAATGAGAGCAAGGAGCTCACTTTTGTTGTATTCACTTTTTTTTGTCAATAACATTTTTATTAAGTATATAAACTAGATAAAGTACAAATCATAAAATCATTATACAGACATGTGAAACAATAATTTCTGAGCTTCTTACATACAAAAATACTATATTTATATATATACTTCTTATTTATATTCATATATCTATACTTATATTACCATAAATCACTAAAAAGTGACATAACTATTTAATTTGATTACATAGTGTCTTTTTTCAACACAGAACAGAACGAAAGAAAGACAGAGAGAAGAAAACAGAGATTAAAAGTGAGACAGAGAGAGAAAGAAAGAGAAATCATCTACATAAGGGTGCATCTATTACTCCAGCTTTACCTAAGTGTGAACCCAATAGTCAAGAGAAAAGAATTCTATGTAAATCAATTTATAAAATTAAAAAAAAGGATTGAGGAAAAATCCACAACCTTAATGCTCAGTGTGTTATGAAATTATTTGTCTGACAACACTCTCTTCAGCGAAAAATTGATATGATGTACCCCATCTAGAAAGAAACTTGTCCCCTAGGTCTCTTAACTCACAAGGCTAATTTCTCAACTTTAAGATTTTCAATTATCTGTGCTTTAATTTCTTGAAAGGAAGGTAGAGTTTCCTCCACCCAGTATTTAAGTAGTACATTTCTAACTGAAACCCCAATTAGTAATAGAGAATACTCTTGTTCGCTTGTCCAACACAAGTTTTATCATCAAGTCATCATAATGTCCTGGAATACAAGTTTCTATATTTATGGTATTGAAAATCATTGTAGAACTCTGAAATAAATTATGACTCACTTTGCTCTGTTTATAAGTCATTCTTTTAAAACAGGTCATATATGTGTTTTTTGTAAGTACAAAAATATTGGAACTGACTATTCATCACAATAACTAAAATCTCCAATATTTCAAACCACATAGAAAGCTAAATTAAATGCAGTAATCTTCAAAATAGTTTGTAACTGTATGATTATTAAAAAAACAATCTACATGTGTTGCTTGCTACAGCATGCAACTCAAGGACATAAACTCATAAGTGCATACATAAATGGCATCCCTGTCTCAATTCATCCTTACACTGATGACATCAGTATTTTCAGTTGCCTTGAAAAAGCGAACAACATATGAAAAGACAAGGTTAAACAGATATCCTGTTAGTGCTTCACTGCCAAAGTAGAGTAATTTTCTGTTCTGAAAACCTTTCTTCCAGAATACAACAGGGGAAAGAAATGAGGATGCCATATGCAGAGTAAAACTATATGCCAAACTAATTAGATGGCTATTTAATTAAATCAGATCTCAGTATCATGTTACGACATCTGCATTAGTTCCGCTGCACTGTAAAATATTGTTTGCTTCTATGTTATTAATTATTTCAAGTGTATCTGTTTTTTTCATGAAGAATAGTCATGCAAACCTAAAAGAACAAATGTTTTACATCTGAAAACAATTCATTAAAAGACCCAATTTGATTTTAGATAATTTGAACTTATCGCCTAACGCCTTGTGCTCTTATGTATTCATATACTTACAACATTGTTATTTTGTGTTAACACTATCTGCCTGTACATTGTGGCTGCATCACTGGTATGCATTCTCCACTGTTTTACTTTCATTTTTTATTGTAATGTATTTTTATTGTATTCATTTATTTATTTATTTCAAAGTTTGGAAATACACCTTTGAGCAGAAATGCTCATTTACAAAGGTTCCTCGTCAGAATAACAATTTGTTTACACCATATCAAAGACAATATTAAAAACTGATTAACAAAGGCTGGACAATATGGATTTAGTGACATAACAAAACAGAATGAGTAACATAAGTGCTGTTTCAGCAATACAGAGTGAACAAAAGTTAACATTCAGCAGGTCAAATTATACAAAGCATAAAATGGGCACTAGGAGCTATACAAAGGTAGCAGCCCATCTGGGCATTATCAGAGGTTAAGTCTGTGCACTTTTATGGCACACTGGAATGGAAGAGAGGCACATCTGTGAGGAGAACATGTGGTGGGCAAGGTGCTAGCATCATGTGCACATGTAAGAGGGGACCTAAGGGGGCAGAAGCACCACGATCAGATGATGCAAGAGTTGGGTTGCGTAGGTTGCAGTTGACAAGTGACAGTGCATGGGATTGGGTTTCATTAGCAGAATTTATCATTTACTGTTTTCTCCCTCCTGAAGCTATGGCAAATATGAAGGATGCATGCATGTGAAGGTGTACATGTGCTCTGAAACTGCCAGCCCCTTCCACCCACCTGATTCCCAAAGCTCATAAAGTGTAATTCCAACACAGGTCTCAGCCATCTGCACCACTGGGCCAACTCCTGGTAAACCTTCATAAATAAATAAATAAATATTTAGATCTTATAATAGGCTTAGAAATATTGCCTTTGAATAAGGTGTCTGATATGGAAATGGCCCAAGAAAGTACACACACACACGCATGCACACACTCTGTCTCTCATCTCTTTTCTCTCTCTCTCTCTCTCTCTCTCTCTCTCTCTCTCTCTTTCTATTGCTGTCTCTCTCTCTCTCTCTCTCTCTCTCTTTCTATTGCTCTCTCTCTCTCTCTCGCTCTCTCTTTCTATTGCTCTCTCTTTCTCTCTCTCTGACCCCCTCGCTCTCCTTCCCTCTCATTAAGCATGGCAGCTTTAAAGTGTACCTCCGTTCTAGCAAGGCAATGAAAGTCTGAAGAGCAGAAGGCTGAAACTATGTAAAGACTATGTCCATATATTAGGACTAAATTCAGAAGTTAGTGTTCAACCTACTGTACATTGTAAAATAGATATGAGAAACTAAGGCATTTGAGTAGTCATACATAATTTCAGCACTACAGCTCAGGTCAGAAATACTTAAGCTAATAATCTATGTATCCATTTTTATTCACAATTAGACACTCCAGGGTGGTAGTATATTATAACAGCAAACTAAATTGAGTGACTTGAAAATGAGCGATTCAGTTTGGGTGGCTGTAATGGTAGTGACAGTGAAAGGGTAGCAAGGGGGTTGGGATAGCAATGGATGAGGTACTGAATGGCGAAAGTGAATCACGGGTCTTAGTGTGGGGGGTGTGGTTTAAATAGAAGAGTGGAGCCTAGTGCTGCTAAGCTGGTCACCTGACATGGTGGCTACAGACGCCGCCTGCAGTGCTGATGGTCCTGGGTTCAGGACTACTTGTGGGTAATATTTTAGGACCATGTGGGTCTTTATTTTGCTGTTTCCCCAGTCTGTTGCTCAAGCCATGGTCTCCCACCTTTTTAGTGCCCCCCCCCAAAGTTGGTTATATTGAGATGGATGGTGCAGGGGGGCTTTTCCCCTGCAAAGTGATGGCATGGGGGTGTAACCCCCTGCATTACACATTAATTTTTGGCACCTGCCGGTGGTCTGAACCCACTCCCCGATTTAGTCGCAATTTTCAGTGCACAGCTCTTTTGTGTTAATGCTAATTTTGCTAACCCTCCCAGCTCCAAGAGGTTTCTAATCCCCCTGTCTGTCCCTTCTCCTCTCTGGCTTCCATTTTAGCCCGATGGGCTAGTGCTGCACATCCGCAGCTGCCTCCTCAAAGAACTCCAGCCCGTCTCCTCTGCGCCACCTGCCCTTGGGACCCAGCTGCAGGTAAATGGACTGGACCAGCACAGATTCAAGAAAGGCTGCGCCTTCTCCTTGCCTGAATTTTTCGGCTTTCATTGCCCAGTATTTTTAAGAAAACTGAACTTTTAAAACTGCTGTTTTCTGAAATCTGGGACTATATCGGTATTGCTGTTTTTGCTGCAGCCAGTATCCCTGTATAATCTCACTGCTCCCTGTGGTTCTCACTAGTGGCGATACTTCTTTTGCACAAGTAATTTGGCTCCTAGAAATCTCTGGCTTCTCTGAGCCCTGCAAGTCACTAGTGTTTATGTCTTTCCTAGTATACAGTAAATAAGTAAGTGTTTGCAGCCCAGAGTATACTGTGTGCACAGATTTTCAGTCTAGTTTCTTACAACTGCAGAAGAAATACGTAGGTGACTGCTGTAGAAAAATTGCCTTATAGGTACTACTGTGTTAGCTTACCCACTCGACTTGCACTGTAATCTCTGCTTTATTTCTATCTCCCCCCACCCGATCTTACTGGCCCCTGCAGGTGGTCTGAACCCACCCCCCGATTTAGTCACAATTTTCAGTGCACAGCTCTTTTGTGTTAATGCTAATTTTGCTAACCCTCCCAGCTCCAAGAGGTTTCTAATGCCCCTGTCTGTCCCTTCTCCCCTCAGGCTTCCATTTTAGCCCGATGGGCTAGCGCTGCACCTCCGTGGCTCCCTCCTCAAAGAACTCCCACCTCCTTGGCAAAAAGGAGCCTGCCGTCACCCACCCTTGGGACCCAGTTGCCAGTAAACGGACTGGACCAGCCCAGATTCAAGAAAGTCTGTGCCTTCTCCCTTCCTGAATTTTCGGACCCCCCACCTCCCCACCCCCTCCATTGACCCACCCTCCTCACCTCCTCCACTGATTAAATCCACAAAAACCACTCCCCCTCTTGATAATTCCATTTTCCATTGGCTATTGCATAGCTCTCTCCCAATCTTAAAGCTATAATTTCTTCCTACACAACCTTTATCCGGTACTTAGCCCTGCTTTCTGAGTGTTTTAAGGTGATCCCGATCTCACTCTTTCTGTCACCCCTGTTTCCCCCTCCACCTTTTTCCCACACCCCCCTGCCTCTCAGTTTTTGGGATAGAGTTTTCACTATCTTTAACTCCCATTTCCTCCTTTCTTCCTCCCCTCTTCTGCAAAAATGAACCTGATATTGCCTACTTTGTTGTCTGTCCTCTTATTATCTTCTCTGGTGCTGTCAGACTTCTGTGCTAATGTGCTGGCCCACAACCAAGAGTGCCTTGTCTACCTGATTGTCACCCACACCCCCTTTCCACACTCCTCTCAACTCCTCGCATGGGATGTGCCCTCCTGGGGAAACCTCACACTCTTTTTCCTGTCCAACCAGGAATGCCACCTTCTTGGCCACTACCTGGCTTCCCTCTCCTGGTCTCCCACTTTACCCTCCTGCCCATATCTACTTCTACTATCACTTCTTCTCCTCACTGCTGATGTTGAGTGCAACCCCGGTCCATCAAATTCCCACATCACCTCTTCCTCAAGCATCTGGACAAGTGCCCCTGGTCTTAAAATCGTGAACATCAACATTTGTAGCCTTCCTTCCAAGTTCCTAGAACTGGAGGCATGGATTGCACTACACAAGCCCCACATGGTGGGACTTACTGAAACCTGGCTGAAACCGCACTATATCGACAACACCTACCAACTACCTGGTTACTCCCTGCTACATCTTGATAGGCCAGGCAGAAAGAAATGAGATGGTGTTACTCTGTTCTTTACAGAACCCCTCACTGCTAGGATCATTCACTGCTCCAGCCCCTCCTCACCAAGTGAATGGCTCCTCTCAGAAATGACCCTGGGATCTTGTAAGAAACTTTACATTGGCTGCTGCTATAACCCCCCCGTGGGAATGGGAGGACTAAACAGCTTCCTTCTGGGCCTCAGCTCCTTATCCCCCCACAGGGACTCTGTCCTCCTCAGGAATTTCAGTCTAAACTGGCTGAGCAACCACCAACTGGACTATGCTTCCCAGCTTAAACAACCCAATCTGGGCCAGACTATTACTCTTCCCACCAGACTCAACCATAGAACTGGTACTCAGACCCTCTTGGATTGGATTCTTATGAACAGGGATGACCATGAACTGCACACCGGAACCATGGCTGACTCCATTAGTGACCATTTCCCAACCTATCTCCTATGGTCCTCCAAACTCAAGCACTCTCCTCCCAAATACATATCGTTCTATAATTTCAGTGATGCCAACACCTCCAATCTCCTTTCGAAGACCTGGGCATTGGACTGGTCTTTCCTCTACTCACTTACTGATGTGACACCAGCAGTTACCCTTCTAACTCAGACACTACTGTCAATACAGACAGGTTCTTTCCTCTTACCACAAGAAGGGTCAGAGGTGACTGCTTGCGCTGGGTCTTCAGAGATCTCCTAGCCCTCATGAAGGACAGAGATCATGCTTGGTCCACCTACAAAGCATCCCCCTGCCTAGTCCTCTGGGAGGCCTACAAGCATCGGAGAAACCAATGTAAGCTCCTGGCCAAATCACTGAAACAAACTCATTTCTGTAACAAACTAAGGGCTAACCTTGGTGACCCCAAGAAATTTTGGGAATCAATTGGATCCCTTCTAACCCCCCCAAGGCTGCCCCACATCTAAACTCCATGGGTGGCCTGGTTTTAGATCCCATGGAAGTGGCCAGGACATTAAATAGCACGTTCACCGATCTATCCATTTACCTAAATAAACTCCCTAGCAGCATTCCAAGCAGCTCGGGCACCTGTCTTAACCCACTGGCATCCTCTAGCAGCTCTACCACCCACCCTCCAATCCCACCTTTTTACTTCAAAGTGCTCTCTCGCACTAATACCACCAAGCTCCTCAAAAGCCTACTAAATCACGGATCTGCTGGAGCCCATAGCCTATCACCAGTCTTCCTCAGGCTGATTGCACCTGCTTTAGCCAAACTTCTCACCTTTGTTTTTAACCTTGCCCTCTCCACCTCCTCCATGCCCAACCGCTGGAAGACAGCTAAGGTGATCCCCATCTTCAAAGCTGGTGACCCTCAATCCTCCAACAACTACCGACCGATCTCCATCCTCCCCCACCTAAGTAAATTGCTTGCCGAAGTGATCCACACTCAACTTGCTGAACACGTCAGCAAATACAACCTCCTGTGTAGCCAGCAACATGGTTTCCATAAAAAGCATTCCACTGCTACTGCCCTAGCACTTCTGACTGACCATATCCTCATGAACATGGATATTGGTAATGTCACCGGTGCTGTTTTTGTGGACCTCTCCAAGGCCTTTGATATGGCCAAGCCATGCCCTCCTCCTCTCTAAGTTAAGCTGCCTAGGCTGTCCTCAGGAGGTAACAGACTGGTTCAGGAGCTACCTCACAAACTGATCCCAATTCGTGAGTATTGGTCAGGCCTGCTCCCCTACCCTGCCCATCTCCACAGGGTCCCTCAGGCTCCATTCTGGGCCCCCCTTCTATTCTCCTTATTTATAAACTCCCTTCCTTCAGACAGTTTCAACTGCCACTCTCTCCTCTACACTGATGACCTCGTACTCTTCTACAGTAACAAATCCACCACCAGCATTTCCATAGCTCTCACTCAAAACTACACTGCGGCCCACAACTGGTTCTCAACAAATCTCCTCTTGGTAAATGCCAAAAAAACTAAATCCATGTTGTTCGGATCTAAGCCCTTCCTTGGAAAATCCAGGACTCACTGCCACCTAAACATTCTCTCCCCTGATGGACCAGCCCTGGAGGGCATCAACACTTTCAAATACTTAGGAGTCTAACTTGACCCCTCCCTCACCTTCTCCGAGCACGTCAATTCCCTAGTCAGCAGATTCCACCAAAAATTGGGCGCAGCCTATAGACTCTGGCAATTCCTTACCCAGGAGGCCAGACTAGCCATTGTCCAGGGAAATCTTCTCCCAATACTGGACTATTGCTCCACTATCTACACCAGAGCATCTGTAGCCACTATAGCCAAGCTCTCCTCAGCCTTCAACAATGCCTGTCATTTTGCCTTGCTGACCCCTTTCTCTACCCACCACTGCGTCCTCTACAACTCCCCTGGATGGCTCCCACTGCAAGGTCACTTTGACCTCACCATCTGTTGCCTGACAGATACTATTTTCTGTACTGGTCAGGAATCCCCCCTTGTGGCTCTCCTCAAGATCCAAACTCCCCACCGCTGCCTCCGCTCAAACAGTACCCCCACACTAGCAGTTCCTAGGGTACACACTAATATGGGTGGCAGAGCTTTGTCAGCAGCAGCCCCTACTTGGTGGAACAAACTGCCACCTACATATAAACATAGAAACATAGAATGTGACGGCAGATAAGGACCGCTTGGCTCACCTAGTCTGCCCATTTTCCTACCTAACAGATAAGCTGCAGATCCTAGTTAACCAACAGCTTACTTCCTCCTACCCCCCACTAGGACTGCCTTATGTCTGTCCAATGCATTCTTGAATTCCCCCACTGTTCTTGACTCCAGGACCTCCTCAGGGAGGCTGTTCCATGCATCCACAATCCTCTCTGTGAAAAAATACTTCCTCACATTACCTCTGAGCCGTCCCCCCTCTATCTTCAAATTGTGCCCCCTTGTTCTTGCACATCTCTTTTTCTGAAAGGTGCTACCCTCTTGGACTTAGTTGATTCCATTGAGGTACTTGAAAGTTTCTATCATGTCCCCTCTCTCCCTTCTTTCCTCAAGGGTATACATATTAAGCTCCTTTAGCCTTTGTTCGTATGTCTTCTGGTGCCTACCCTGCACCATTTTGGTTGCCCTCCTCTGGACAGCCTCCACTCTGTCTATGTCTTTGCAGAGATGGAGTCTCCAGAATTGCACACAGTACTCCAGAAGGGGTCTCACCAACTGTCTGTACAGAGGGATAACAACTTCCTGTTTTCTACTATTGATGCCTCTCCCTATGCATCCCAGTATCCCCCTAGCCTTCATTACTGCCATCTCACATTGCTTGCCCAACTTTAGGTCATGTGATATAATTACCTCAGGTCCCTTTCCATTTTTACTGTTGTCAGTATCTCACCTCCTATTATGTACTCTTCCCCTAGGTTTTTGTTTCCCAGGTGCATTACTTTGCACTTCTTTGCATTGAATCTGAGCTGCCATACATCTGACCATTCCTCCAATATTGCCTTCTCATCCTTTCCACTCCATGTTGTGTATCAACCCTGTTGCAGATCTTTGTGTCGTCTGCAAAGAGACATACTTTTCCTTCCAGTTCCTCTGCAATGTCACTTATAAAGACATTAAAAAGGATCAGTCCTATTACTGAACCCTGCGGTACCCCATTAGTAACCCTCCTTTCTTCACTGTGGACTCCATTTACTACTACCCTTTGCGTCCTGTTGTCTAGCCAATTTTTTATCCAGACTACCACCTTGAGACCCACTCCAAGGCTGGCTAACTTGTGTATTAATCTTCTGTGTGGGACTGTATCAAATGCCTTGCTAAAATCTAGGTAGGCCATGTCCACAGCCCCTCCCTGGTCTACTACTTTGGTCACCCAATCAAAGAAACTATTAGGTTCATCTGACACGACCTTCCCATCATGAATCCATGCTGCCTTAGGTCCTGTGCCCCACTGGCCCCTAGGTACTCAACAATTCTTTCCTTCAGAAGTGATTTCATCATTTTCCCTACCACTGAGGTCAAACTAACTGGTCTGTAGTTTCCTGCCTCTGTCCTGCTCCCACTTTTGTGAAGAGTAATCACATCCGCCCTCCTCCAGTCCTCAGGCACCACCCCATCCTCTATGATTTGTTAAAGAGAGTAGTCAGCGGTGTACTCCAGTGTACTCCGCTCCACTCACACACACTCTAGTTTCAAATCCAGACTCAAAAGTTGGCTCCTAGCAAATTTCTCCTGTCACTGTTCCCCTGGGTAGGCCTCCTGTTTTTTTGCCAAATTTGTCCACTCACCCACGGAGTCTCATTTTTACCTCCCTCCCCATGGATTTTCCCTCTGTTTCCCTCTTCATCCACTCACTATCAACTGCAGTTTTTTGCTTCGATTGCAGGTAATGTACTCATATTGTCTACTGCAAACTGTACTTATGTAATAATTACTTATGTATATGTAAATGACTGACTTATGTTATTCAATCTTGTTTTATTTGACTTATGTATCCTATCTTGTGTTATTGCAACCTGTATCACAGCTTTTTTTTCTGTTTTGCCTTTTATGTTTTTTTCTGTTCTGTGTTATCCATGCCATTCTATAAATGGCCCAGGTCATGCCTGAAAATGGTCCCTGGGATCAGTGCACCTACCTGGTTATCAAAGTCATAAATAAATAAATAAATAAATAAATACATTTTCTTGTCAGCACCATTTTGGTAGGTGCCAAGGTGGATGTGTTGCTGAGTGTGGATTCGGCAATATGTACTCACTGTTGTGTGAGCCACCAAAGTATTTTCATTGTTATGACATGGAACCCTCCAGGGTATGCATGATTGTGTGATAACAACACTTTCTGGGTCTGTAAAACACTCAACATTGTCTTATGCCTTACTTCCCAAAGTGTGTCATTATCCCACAATAAAGCACACACTGTCTTGTCTTATTTCTAAAGTACATACATATCTCTGATACATGAAAAGGAAACTTTATTTTTGGTGGTTTGGTTGGTTGGTTGGTCAGTTGGTCAGCTGGTTGATCATCTTGGTACAAGGAACATGGGTTATCAGTACTTCCTAGATGGGATTGAACTTAATGTATCTACATCCGAAAGAGGTCTGGGGTCCAGATTAGCAAAACTATTTTTTTATGCTCTCTTTATGTGCCCCCTGTCCTGGTTGGACCCCCCCCCCTTACACTAACCCATAGCCCTGTAATCCAACATCTCCTAGACTTACCCAACCCAAATCCCTCACAGCTTCCACTTATGACAGGTTTGCTGGGAGTCCTCCTCGACCCACCAGACACTGATCCAGTTTGAGTGGTGCCTGGGACACTGGTGCAGGGCCTGCAGAGGATTGGTGCATATCCTGCCAGCCAGAGAGATGTTTTCCTTATTCTGTCCCTCCCCTGAGGAGCATGCATGCAATGACTTCTAGTGTGATGTCGCACATGTTTGCACATGCAGTGTACCCAATGTCCACCATTCCTCATCCTCTTGTGGCTTCTGCTAGGGGCCAGGCACATGCAGGATGCAATGCCATCCCCTCTCTGGAGGAGGAGAACATCCCTTGGACTCTCAGTCCTCCTCTCCACAGTCAACCCTCCAATGCCTCGAATTCACTCCTGAACCCAGGTCATCAGCGCCTCAAGTGGTACAGTAGTACTGAAGGCCCCTGGAATTCTGCAATTCTGCGGTTGTGGAATTTTCCACAGAATTTGCATCATGCCACAGAATTCATGTAGTGCTGCAGAATTACTTGTTTTTGGTGAAGTTTCATTCAAATATAGAGTTTTTCCATAGTGCCAGGCTCCTGTACCCATCTTGTTTATCCTGTAGCCCCCTCCTCTATGCTTGATGACATCACATTATATTTTAGCCAATGGCAGGACTGCATTCTGCCACAAAAAATGAATAAATCATGCAGCAGAAATCACAAAATTCTTCCGCAGAAGCCTAGGAGCCCTGCCACAGAAATAAAAAAATTCTGCCGCAGAGCACTAGGGGCCCTGGTAGCACTACCGCTGCACCAGTGGGCCGTCCACCAGCAATGTTAAAATGTTAGAACATTGCAACACAGTGGCGAGTAACTGCAATGAGGTATTGGCATGTATAAGGAGGAATTTTGTCAGTCAAGAAAGCAGGGTGCTCCTGCCCCTGTACAAGGCATTGGTTAGGCTACATATGGTATTCTGTGTGAGGTTTTGGTCCCATAGTCTAAAAAAAGATATCAAGGATATTCAGAAGAGGGCTGCTAAAAATTGTTAGATTACTACACAATAACAGCAATGAGGAGAGGCTAAACAAACTGGGCATGTATTCCCTCAAACTGGGGAGACAAGAGGAAATACGATCTTATTGTATAGAACACTAAACATAAACTCAGATTTAACAGTTTGTCTAATCTTGAGTGTTGAAGAAACAGGTACAATCACTAGGAGCCATGCATTACATGGAGTACAGCTAAAGAGAAACACTGTAAAGATAATTAGGAGGTATAACATCTTTATGCAGAGGGTGGTGTCATTGTGAATGGTCTCCCAGAGTCAATAGTGAAATCTGGGACCATGACTTCTTTTCAACAAACTCTGGTCAGACCCAACATAGCAGCATAAGCCATTCTCACCGCTCATGGAGAGCATAGAGCTCATGCGAGAAAGTTAGAAACATAGAAAATTGATGGCAGATAAGAATCACTAGCCCCATCTAGTCTTCTCTTTTTCTTTACCTATAACAGCAGCAGGTGACCCTATCTGGGCATCAGCTTAACCTCTCCTTCCAACTTCTAGGGTTCCATTATCTCTATCCCAAGCATGCTTGAATCTCTCTAATGTGCTTGCTCCCACCACCTCTTAGGGCAGGCTGTTCCATGTATCCAACACCCTTTCAGTGAAGAACAGCTTCTTCATATTTCCCTTATCCTTCCTCCTCCAATCTCATATTGTGCCCCCTTGTTCTTGTACTTGTTCTGTACTGAAAGATGTCACCCATTTCCACCTTATTTATGCTTTTAAGATACTTGAAGGTTGCTATCATATCTCCACTTTATCTTTGCTCCAACAAATACATATTGAGATCCCTCAATGTCCTCACATATGTCTTGTGGTGCAAGCCGTGTACCATCTTAGTTGCCCTTCTCTGAATCACATCCACCCTGTCTACATCTTTACGAAGATGTGGCTCCATAACTGCACAAGATATTCCAGTTGAGATCTCACCAGCATTCTGTACAGTGGTATTCTTCTGCTTGTGATACCCCTCAGTGCACCCCAGCATGTCACTGATTCTCCTTATAGCCTTTGTGAATTGTTTGGCCACTGTTAGGTCATCCAAGATGATAATCCTCAAGTGCCTTTCTTCCTTAGTGACTGCCAGCAATCCTGCCCCCCCCCCCCCCATCCTGTAGCTCTCTGCAGGGTTTCTGCACTCCAGGTATATGACTTTGTACTTTTTCACACTGAATTTTCATTGACACACTTTGGACCATTTTTCCAGCTTTTCTAGGTACCTCCTCATTTTCTCCACCCCATCTGGAGTGTCTACCCTATTGCAGATCTTGGTGTCATCTGCTAAGAGGCGACCCATTACTTTCAGCCCTTCTGCAATGTCACCAATGAAGACATTGAAAAGGACTGGCCCCAGGACTGACCACTGAGGTACCCCACTGGTCACATTCCTTTCCTTGGACTGGATATCATTAACTACCACCCTCTGCTTCCTATCCCCCAGCCAGTTCCTAACCCAGTTTCTGTGATGAAGTTCTCCTTGAAGATGGAGCTCATGACAGAGAAGTGTGCCATGTCCAAGATGTCCACTGGAGTTTGCATATCCGCACTTACTCAAGAGATCCATGACTATTAGAATCACGAGGCGGCATAATACACTGTTTGTGAATAAAGTTGTTCACCCTGTATTTTTATAATGTATATTATTTTTTTATTCATTTGTTAACCAGGTTGGTGCACTGGTCCAAAGACCTTTTTCAGACATGGCCTGGGCCAGAGACATGCACTGTCAAAGGTAAATACAGTGAACAACAGCAGTGAATCATACATAAGCAAGTACAGAATCCAGTGCAGTCAGGCGACATACAGAGATGGACAAATAGTACTACAAGCACAGAGTGCAAGATATGACAAACAAGGTGGGCATTATACAAGATACATAAATACATAAATACAGGCAAGGTATCAATGTCTTGTAAGAATACGTCATGTTACAGTTATGTGAAATGTGCACACAGTAGTTCTTTGGCTTTCAGAATGCAACTGTCATATACAGTCTCTAGAGGTTCCATAATGCTGTGGTACCACAGAAGGGTACAATCACATTCCATGACCTCTGAAGTGTGGAACAACATTTCGAAAGGGAATGAATTCTATGCAGAGCAATTCTGTAGTATACACTGTATATCAGTTCTTGGCAGATAAGGATGTCTTTCCCCACCTAGACAGCCTGTTTCCTATACCTACTGTAATGCAACAGACCCTACTTATTTGCTGGCTTTATCACCACTTCCATTGCATCAATGTTCCATTATGCATATCTTTAGCATTTGTGAATGCCAGTGTCATTTCTGACCCTACCACCTCTGCTTTGAGGATGTTCAGTGCATTCACCACCCTTTTAGAGAAGAAGGACTTTCACACATTTCACCTAGGTCTGCCCTCCCCAGCTTCATATCATGATCCCTTATTCTTGGACACCTTTTAATTTAAGTATGCTTCCCTCTTGAACCTTATTCATACCTGTGAGGTACTGGAAAGTCCATATCATATCATATCATATCATATCGTATATCATACCATATCCCTAGTTACCTCCAGAGTGTATATAATGAGACACTTTAGTCTCTGGTCATAATTATTTTATCATAACTGGTCAGCAATTTTTTACATAGGTTGACTGAGTTATAATTAGCCATTATAACCCATGGGTTATAATGGTAAGCACGCAGTGAGTCACTCAAAAAACAGTCACTCCCTGATTGGCTGGTGCTGTACTACTGGGTGGGGTAAACAGTTTCAGAACAATGGTGGCTCCTTACCCCGCGTACAGAGGAGCCGCCAGACAAAGAGTCATCATTGGTTTCTCTTTATCAAACAGCTCAACATCTACAAACAAATCAATCTATCTGGTTGATCCTGTCATTCGGAACCTGCAGTGGGCAACAACTACCAGCCAGAATCGGGAACGGCTCAGAGGTAGAAGTGCCTGAGTTAAGCCGAATCGTGATTGCTATCCAAATGCCCAGCTGTGCAAGTCTGCAAGTAAAAAAATAAATGCCAGATTAAATAAAAAAGCTTTACAAGAAAAAAAAAAGGAGACAAAGACAGAACATGTGTGTGTGTGTGTGTGTGTGTGTGTGTGTGTGTCTGACACATTAGTGAGACACAGCAATACCAAATGCACTTTGGCAAAGAAAAATGCTGATCAGCAATTATAAAAAATAAAAGATGGGGAAGTGTCCTACTCGAATGTAATGGTCGCTCTTGGTGTGGAATGATTTAATAACCCCATTGGGCTTCACCCTTGGGGTTTATGAAGCATCCCACACCTCGGTCGACCATTAAATTCTCGTAATGTAATCTCCCCCATCCATTGTTCTATATGTTACAGTTACTGCACCATTTTTGTAATCATAAAATATTTAATAATGATTTTTCAACAATGGAACATACATGAAGTGTAGATGACTTGGCATCAAATGCGGTAGGTAACAGTTGTATACTTAACTTTTGCTTATAGGATAGACTGTTTGCAAATATAGGCATGCACTGATGGAATTTAACACTAACTAGAACTCTATTCTGGGATGATTAGTCCCTTTCTATGTTAACCATAATAAGAGCATCAACCATTGCATGGTGAACCATACCCTTTAGACTTGAGTCAATAAAGGAGTATGCATCCTCGGTATACATCAGCCTGCAAGCGGTGTGGGCTCATTTTGTTGAACTTTTACAGAAGAGAACTGAGCAAAATCCTGACTATTACCAGCCATTGCTGACCCATCTGGGGGGGATGAACATGTATTATTAAGAGTGACCCCTTTCTAGGACTTCTCAGCATATAAGGACAGATGTGAACTACTTTGGGTGGAAGCTTAAACTGGAGTAAGAATATTGTCTGTGTCAGAAGGGTGGGTTGCCAGGTGGTGCGTTGGGGGTACAGCATAGGTGTGATCTGAGATAAAGGCCCAATTTCTTGTTGTAAACCTGTGTGTGGTTGGCGGTGGTGTACGTCAACCATTCGAAAAGTGCTAACTAAGCCACTGTCATATGCCATGTTAGAAGAGAGGGAGGTAGATTCTGGCACCACCTCATTAGGATAGCCCGTTTGGCTTTCAGTAGTAGAACGGGGAGCCATTTTTTGGATTGGTTGGAACAGTTTGACACCTTTGAGGTATTGCCCAAGAGGCTAAGAGTTTGGGTAGCAGGGACTTGTGTTTGCAGGATCTTGGAGCAGTCCTGAATTACTCCTGTCCAGAAGGGCACCAGTATGGGACTCTGCCATAGTATGTGCAGCAGATTGGCGTGTGGGGCCTGGCACCTGCAACATGTGGAATGGGGGCTGAGTCCCATCTTTTGGAGTATGTCCGGGGTACGGTACCATCTCAGCAGTACCTTAAGGTGTGTAAGCTGTCTCCTAGAGTCCCTGTAGACCAGATGGGCATCCTTGAGGTATTGCCACCCTTCGGTGTCTGTTATCTTTATTTCAGTCCTGCTCCCATTGCACCTTACACTTAATTGTGGTATCGGGTAGAGAGTCCCTAAGCATACCATACATCTTGACTGCAGTGCCCTTTACTTTGCCTTATTTATTCATGGTGGTCAGCTATTTCCACCCATCTCCCATAGGTGCTGTGGCTCTGAGGGACCTGGATGCATCCCAGATCTGGAGAAATCTCCAGAAGTCTATATTGGGTAGTAGATACTGTGCCTGCATTTTCAGGAAGGACATCATGGTTTCAGAGTCTAGTGCATAAAGATATGCTATCGTATAGATGCCCACCTGCTGCCAACAGTGCCAGTTGATGGTTTGCCCCCCCACTAGCACATCTAGGTTGCCCCATAAGGGGCTGTACTGTGCAGGCAGTGCCCATAAGGGGGCTGGACATTGATTGAGATGTTTGCACCTGTGCCAGGCTTCTCATGTCTCTCAGTTAATGGGAGGGAGGTGGCCCTTTGGGTGTCCCCCTTTGCTCAGCAAGTTCTCCAGCAATTTGGATTCAGATAGGTCAATTTCCAGATTCACACATACAGGGGTATTTGGGGTTTTAGGGAAAAACCATCTGATTGCTTGTGCAGCCCTATGTGGTAGTAAGTAACCCTGCAGCCAGGAAAGACCCGTTTCCCCCAGACCAGTGTGCCCGTAAGACAGTTTTTCCAAATCTTGGGGCCTTGCCTTACCAGATGAACCCTGCTATCACCTTGTTGATTTTCAGAAGTGTGTTTGGCTGCATAGGGATTGGTAGGTTGCACATGAGGTATGCTATCTTAGACAGCACAAACATGCGTACCGCTTTTACCCTGCCTTTCAGGAATAGGTGTAGCTTAGTCCATCTTTGTGTTTTCACACTGATGGAGGCTGTGATGGGTGTGTAGTTTGCCTCAACCACGTTCTTCCATAGTGTGGTGATGTTTATCCCCAAGTAGTAAAATCTTGAGGTGTCCATACCACTGGCGTGCCCTGTAGGCATTCTCATGTGCAGGGCAAGTTTAGTGGCGGCAGCATTCCGCTGCACCATTTTAGTTACCTTCCTCTAGACCACCTGTAACCTGTGCATGTCCATTCAGAGATATGATCTCCAGAACTGGACACAGTACACTAGCTGAGGATTCATCAATTACATAATTTTACAGTGGTATAAACACCTCATACTTCTTGTCGGTGATACCTATGTACAGCAACATCCCACTTGCACTCCCATCTGCTTTGTGACACTGCTTGGCTTCTTTTAGATAATCAGAAATGACAGTTCTCAGTTTTCTTTTCTATTTTGTGCTCACCATTGCAGTACCTCCCTCATGTACTCCACCACTTGGTTTCTATGTACCAAGTACTTGATTTCTCATTTATTCACAATGAATATATGGTGTATTATAGAGTGTTGTTCTGTGTAGAATTCCATGCCTTTTGATATGCCGTACCACAGTTCAAAGGTCATAGAATGTGATTGAACCCTTTTGTGTTACAACATCATTCTGAAAGCTAAAGAGACTGCACACCTAAATTTCATTCTGAAGGCAATATAACTGCCACATGCACATTTAATTCAGTACTATATACATTAAATAAATTGAGGATGAGTAACTTTATTCACAACCAGTGTGTTCTGCAAACTCAGGGTTCTGATTTCCACTGATATCTCAAGCTTCACTTTCGAGGTTAGAGGGAATCAGAACCCATCTATGGCAGAACACACTGGTTGTGCATAGTTGCCCATTCATTATTGTGTATTTAATGACACACACTGGACCACTTCTCAAGCTTAAGTAGTTCTGTCTTCACTGTTTCCTTCAATTTTCCACTCCTTCCCCCCCTTCCTGGTAGTGTCTACCCTGTGGTAGATCTTTGTCTCAACCATAAAAAAAGCACATCTTACCTTTTAACCCCTTTTATTATCACCAATGATGTCAATAAAGAGTACAGGCCAAAGTACTGACCACTGTGGCACACCATTGGTCACTCCTCGAACCCCAGCTGAATGTTATTTCCAACCACCCACTGATACCAACTCCCCAACACATTCTCTACCCAGTTTAACATTTTAGTGCACACTCCCAGGCTGCCCAGCTTCTTTACTATTCTGCTATGTGGAAAGGTACTGAAGGCCTTACTGAAATCCAAGCAAGCCACACCCACCACACCACCCTGATTAATATCCCCCATCACCCCCTCAAAGGAAACTAATAGATTACTTCGCCATCAGCTTCACTGCCCCCCCAAGTGAATCCATGCAGCCACAGACACTGTAAGCCACAGGATTCAAAATATTCCGCAATCCTTTCCTTCAACAGTATCTCCGTTACTTTCACATCCCACCAAATTCAGGTTGATGGACCTGTAGTTGCCAGCTTACTGCCTACTGCCAGCTTCCTCCCTGCTTCCACCTTTGTACAAAAGAGCCTGTGGTGAGGATACAGCTCTGCAATAGTGCTAGCTCACTTGTTACCTGATCCTGCAAGCATTATGCAGGGAAGCAGTGGTGAACAACACTACAAATGTGATGAAAATGCACTTGAACATAGGGTCCCTGATAATGAGCCACTTTTGTCACATCCACTTGGCACATTAACCTAGAATAGAACTCCCGGCTTTAAACATTTAGATCCCATAGATTATTTTATGCTCTAACACAGTTCCTCACAACAATATCTAATTGGTATTCCCCTACATACTGATTTCATAGAAACCATTTTTTCCTGACATGTTATAGTTTGCAGTATGATACTATTAGACCCCCCAACAAAGTCTGACCAAATGTCCAAGCAGTGTACCACACTTTCAATAAAAACATACTTTCTATCACCACCCATTAAGTTGCACACTTTCAGCATAATTGTAAGTCCTCTTGTGGTTGTGTGTCTACACACACACACACACACACACACACACACATATGCTGTGTCTCTCAGTCCTAACACAGTGCATGTATGAAACTAATGCTTAGCCTGGTGTTTCACTTTCCGATCTGTAGATAGCAGCAGATGTTTTGAAGAAGACTCCTGTTTGTTTATAAATTGGATATTCCTGACATATTTTTTATAAATTACATAAGTAAATTTAAGTATGTCAATAAGAGATCAGTCATTTTTCTGTTGTAACACACAGCAAGATTCTCGTTGTATATGCAGATGAGGCACTTGTAATACAACCCCTCTCATTCCTGGATACCACTCAGAAGGTCTGAAAGCATTAGGTTTTCAATGTCCTCTTGTATATAATGTTTTCAATGCTTCCTATTTGTATTTTATGTTGCTTTCGAAGGATTAAAACAGTCCTGTCACACCACTCACACAGTGTGTAGTACTAGTAGCCTTTATTTGTGCAAAGTGTATTTTCTGCATTTCCAATGCTCCTTAAACCACAATTGCTGACTGCGAATACCAAGAGAGGGAGTGACTATGACATGGGAGAACTGAAGTAAGCAACTCCCCCCCAACACACACACACACATTCCTTTATAAATTAACCCATTCACCACTGACTTCTTGAAGGAATTGACAGGGCAGCACAGAAGGGACCATGCACCACACACACACAGGAAGCATAACCAATTGTAAATAAAGCAGAAAGTGTGTGTGTGTATGTGTGTGTGTGTGTGTGTCTGTGTGTAGTAGGCAGCACAGGTCCTGGGGGGGGTCAACATGGTAGGTGTACAATGTAAGCAAAAACAAAGAAGAAACTGGGCTCAAATGCTGCACTGCACAACAGAATTTTAAACAGCTATGTGCTCAACAGATCAGAGCAAAGACATCTGTGGTATTGACTTTTTTATGTAATACTGCTGCTTTAAGTAGGAGGCAGAGATTTGTGCCTCAGTACCAGTCGAAACACCAAGCATAGGACAACTACCTCACATTCCTGTCACATGCTACCACAGTCATTTTTCTCTCCTGCATCATGGCAATACATCAGCATAGCTCCACCCATGCTTCTGTAAAAATGACTGGACAGGTACTTGGGAGAAAGTGGGATACAGGGATATAACCAAGTTTAGTAGCAAACAGGTTAGAGGGTCAATTTGCCTTTACGCCAACTATAAAATCCTATAGAAACATAGAATTTTATGGCAGATAAGGACTGCTTGGCCCACCTAGTCTGTCCATTTTCCTACCTAACGGATAAGCTGCAGATCCTAGTTAACCAACAGCTTACTTCCTCCTACCCCCATTAGAATTGCTTTATGTCTGTCCCATGCATTCTTGAATTCCCCCACTGTTTTTGACTCTACAACCTCCTCAGGAAGATTGTTCCATGCATCTACAACCCTCTCTGTGAAGAAATACTTCCTCACATTACCTCTGAGCCTTCCCCCTCTGTCTTCAAAGTGTGCCCCCTTGTTCTTGCACATCTCTTTTTCTGAAAGATGATACCCTTTTGGACTTTGTTGATATACCCTTGAGGTATTTGAAAGTTTCTATCATGTTGCCCCTCTCCCTCCTTTCCTCGAGGATATACATCTTAAGCTCCTTTAATATTTCTTCATATGTCTTCTGGTGCAGACCCTGCACCTTTTTGGTTGCCCTCCTTTGGATAACCTCCCCCTGTCTATGTCTTTGCAAAGATGGGGTCTCCAGAACTGTACACAGTACTCCAGATGTGATCTTACTGTCTGTACAGATGGCCTATGTTTATGTTTCTATAGTTGGATACCTTTTATTGGACCAACATATGTCTTGTACAAAGATAGTATAGTACACAGGCTTACAGGGCCACACAAGTCCCTTCATCAGGTGCAATGGCATTCTTAACAGACAAAGCTGAATTCATACTTAGCGTTACATTATTTCAGACTAGTTCATGACTGGATAGTTTGGGTGTGAAGTGTTTTTAGCCAGGGTGAGTTGTCAACAGAGAGGAAACAGAGAGGAAACAGATCTTCTGCTATGAGGGGATGTCTTTAAAGGAGGTGCTAAGATATTTGTATGAGAGGCAGAATAGATGCATTGAAGTTTTAATGAGAAAGGCTCTTTTTAAACACAGGAATGTTTAATGGCAATAAACTGAAATACACAAGTACTGGACAAGGGAGATATAACATAAAGAAAAAAAAGTGAAATTAGATGGGTATATGAGCAATTAGTATAATATAAAGTACCATTTTGTAATACAGGTGTTATAGTTCTTCAAGGTGTGTCATAAAGCCAATGCCCTGATTGAGCCCATGTATTTAGAGTTACATTTTTGATATATTTCATTTCCCATGTCCTTCTCACTTGTGTGTTTTGGAAGGTGTCTTTAGTATTAGGAATTAGGACAACTAGGCCTGAGAGAAAGTGGTCTATTGGGAATAGTGCTGTCCTGCTGGTGTGCTGATAACCTGGCTCAATATTGTACAGCAGTGATGGTTTATCCCCTTAGAGTGTATTCCTTTCACAAGAGCCCTAGAATGTAACTGGTAGGAAGCTCTAAGAGTGTTGTAAATGTAAATGGTCATCAGGTAGAGAAGTGCAAAAACACTGTAATGCCTTCTGGTGAATGTAAACAGGCTACTGAATACCTCCACCCATTGTGAAAGAACTTGTACGATCATTGAGCTCCCTTGATCATTGGATCTAACTCATAGATTGTTGCCTCCTTGCAGTAAGGAGTTTATTATTAGTTTATGGCAAATTAATTCTATAACTAAATCAAGCCAAACCTGATTTCAAAAATTATCAAGTTTGTCTTTATCACAAAAGTCTGTTCTCTTACTATCTTCATTTACCTCAGACTGTTTCATTATGAGTTCTGACCCCCTCCAAAAAAAATTAGAAGTTTAGTTATGTATTTAAGAGGTTCAGTTAGTTATAGTAGTTAATCAATGGTTTAATAAAAAAATATCTACTGGTAAAACCAGTTTTATAACTTAGTATGTTGTATCTGCTAATGGGTCAGATGTTACTCACTTCTCTCTCTCTCTCTCCCTCTCTCCTCTCTCTCTCTCTCTCTCTCTCTCTCTCTCTCTCCAGTCTCTCCAGCTTTGTAGTATTGGGTTAGTGGCTACAAAGAATAACTTAATACATATTTAAATTACTATAAACTTTTCTGTAAATAACTGTATACTGAGTGCATGTATCAGAGTGCATATCTAGAAGGTTCCATCCAACCATCTGAGATTCAGAAGCAAATACGTACTAAACAAATGACAACCTTTGCAAGCAATTGGACTTATTGTAGCTTTGATGAGGCTAGTTAGAGCTTTTCAAATCAAGAGGAAAGGATGGAAATTTCAGCAAGTTTCAGGAGATAAATTTAAAGGAGCTGCTTTCCTCCTCGAGGCTGGCCAAAAAACAGTTGTGATGCTCTATAACTTGCAGTGCTTCTTTTTGAACATGTAAGATTTTATTGAATTTTATCTTATTCAGTACAGCCAGGGTAACAGCAATAGTTGTCGTACACATGTATGTCCAACAAAAGCCAGTTAGCAGTTATCAGTATACCACATCCCTCTAATGAGTTAAAGGGACCAAACAGATATAACTCAAACCATTTAGCAGCCATCCAGGTTATGACTATATGATTCAGGCAAAGAAAGATGTGCAGACTCTAAACGTAGTCAAAACAAATACCAAAGGTAAGACAGCTTTACATCTAAGAAGTTTCTCCCTGTAGTTCTAAAGGTTAGCAAGTTAGTTCCTAGGAAGGAAGTTAGGAGGAGGGGTCATATAAGACAGGCAGACAGAGACTGGGGGTACTTATGAGAAGGTAGGGTGAGAACTCCATTCCCCACAGAGGTAACCAGAAGAACACACGGGGGGGTCAGACTGTTGGGGGGTTACTAGGAGAAGGAGGCGGGACTGCACAAATGTGAGAATGCAGGTATGCATCCCATTTTTTGTAGTATCTGGGGAGATGACCCTTCCCAACTGCTGTAAGCCTCTCAAAGATGGCTAACCTGGCCAAGGCTGCTTGCCAGGAGGGGGCCAATGGAGGAGTAGGTTGTCTCCATCTCATCAAGATGGCCCTCTTAGCTTCCATGATCACTGCAAGAATCCACGCTTAGTGCGGCACAGGTAGAGGGTCTAATATTGAAATATCCCCTAGCAAAAGGGAGTCATAAGAGTACAAAATCCTTTTGCCCACAATCTTTGAGCAATCATTCAGCACCATTATTCAGAATTTGTAAAGGGTGGGGCATGTCCAAAGGATATGCAGCAAATGAGCTGGGGAGGCCTGACACCTCCAACATCTATCAGGATCCAGCACCTTGAGTCTATAGAGCATAGCCGGCATTCAATACCATCTAAGAAGAATCTTCAATTGTATCAGCTGGCTTTTAGCATCTTCCTATGCTACGTGTGCTGCCCTTAAGCAGGTGGACCATTACTGTTGAGGAATAGGGTGCTGAAGCTCAGCTTCCCATGCTAACCAGCATTTGGAAGTGATATCTGGCTGTGAGTCCCCTCAGTACCTTATAAATGACTCCTACCAGACCCTGGCGCTGTCTCGGTTTATGGAGTGTAGCTAGGCAGCTCCAACTTCCCTCATCAGTGTGCCTGGACAAGAGGGGATTGAGCGCGCTTCTTATCTGAAGAAATCTTCAGAAGTCCTGAGCTTCCAGACTAAAACAAGCCCACAGCTGCTCAAAGGACAGTAAGGTTTTGTCATCGGGAAGGAGGAGGTCCCCCACCGTGCAAATCCCTCTTGCTTCCCACTGGGGCCAAGAGAGGGGTTTGCGGCCCACCATAATCAACCTTTTGCCGGCCCGGTGGCACTGAAGGTTGAGGCACTGGATGCCACACCTTGCGCTGCACCGGGCGACCCGGGTTCAGAAGTGAGCTCATTGTGCTGGGGGCTGGCAGGGGAGGAGAGGAATTGAGCATCAGAGGGATGGCTCTTCCTCTCCAGGGGAGAGGGGATTTCAACGGTCAGTGTCTGACTGCCCCCAGTGGAGGCTGGAGGTCAGGGATGCACGCAGTACATTGGGGGTCAGAGTTGAAGGCAAACACCAGGCCAAAAGCACGTGTGGACGTGTGCACGCTCATGACTGCTGGCATCATTGCATGCCCTCCAGCTCAGGGAAGAAAATGTGGAAACAGAGGGGCGCTAGTCACGGTGGCATGATGGCCATCTCCTGCGGGGGAAAAGTTTGGTGCCGAGGGTACATGGCTTTACTGGATCCTGATTCTGGGGGGTCGAGCTAGGGGAAGAGCTCCCCTCCACCCCACTGTGGGGGCAAGCCACGGGGTAGCTATGGGACACGTACTAGGAGCCAATGAGTCCCTGGAGATGGCGGCCTGAGACCCGAGGAGGTGGATGCCTGACATGATGGGTAAGCAGACTAGGGGCTCAGGGGGAAAAAAGTATAAGGAAAAAAAAATAATAATCAACCAATTGTTCCAGAGGGGAGCAAAGAGGAGTGGGGGAGAGCAAGCAGTACTTGAGACGCTAGTAACAGCCATTGCTCAACACCATGCTTTGCAAGTCTCAACCATGATTGGGGTGAGCTGGTTCCAAGGGGGTTTTCTACTGGATAGCAAAGAGAAAAGAGAATTATCTGGACAAAGCGCAGATTCCAAGAGAACCCATAATGGGGAAGGAGAAGGGCTGGGGGTGAACCAAGCAGTAGCTTGTGCCATGCAAAAGGCCAAGTGATATCCCGCCAACCAAAGGAGCCCAAGCCCACCTTTAGACCAGTGGGCCCTTAATTTTGCACCCCCCCAATGGGCTGCTTTGCCTTCCCATAAAAAGAAGAAGATAAGCTTGTCCAAGGAGGAAAACGGCTTATGGGATAAGGGAATCAGTAAGTTATTTAGTAGGTAGGAGACTCTTGGAAGCACGAACAAGCGCACTGCCTCCACTTTATCCTTCAGGGACATCTGCAGCTTATGCCAGTGCTGAACTTCAGCTATCAGAGCTGTTAGGACAGGGGAGAAACTGGCCTTTTCAAGGTCACTACACGCCGAGGAAATATAAATCCTAGGTATGAGAAACCTTGAGGGGCCCAGGTAATGTCGGTGCAGATCAGACAGTTCACTGCCACATTTTGAGTTCGGGGGGGGGCGAGAATTGTTTTCTTTTGGTTAACTACCAAACTGGAGAGAAAGATGAACTCCTGTAGTACTGGCAGCACTAAGGGCAGGGAGAGATCAGGATTGGACAGCGTAAGCAGCATGTCATCAGCACTGGCATTAACAAGAAAGCTCCTGTCCTTGACAGGGATCCCAGTTATGCCAGGGGTTTCCAGAAGCTTCCTGATCAGGGAGTCAAGGGCTTTAAGGAATAGATAGGCAATAGAGGCCTAGTGCCCCTCTGCAGTGGAAAGAGGGTAGAGATATCCCTATTGGTAACAATCTTGGCTGTAGGGAGATGGTATAAGGTAGAGACCCAGGAATGGAAGTGAATGCCAAAGCCATATAAGCTGAGGACACCATGGAGATAGTTCCACTCCAAGGAGTCAAAGGCCTTAGAGAAGTCAATTGCTAAGGCTGCCATGTGAGTCAGGGAGTGAAGCGCCAACCACTTTAGGTTGAGAACTAGGCCAAATTGTCTGCCCCAGACTTATCCTTCGAGAACCCAGACTGTGCGGGATGGATTAATGTGGGAAGAACCTCAATCAGTCTATTTGCCAAGACTTTGGCTAGCAATTTAGTGTCCACCGACAGCAGAGAGATGGGCCAAAAAGTAGCACAATCCAATGCATCGGAGGACTTTCTGGGAATTAAAGTTATAAGTACCTCCTGTATAGTGGGTGGAAGTGATACCTTGCTCTGGCCTCATGTAACACCTGTAGTAGGGGGCGTAGTGATGTCAGTTGTAAGAAGCTGGTAGAGCTCCACCGTCATTCTGTCTGGTCCTGGAGCTTTGCCCTTTGCCATTTGAGAGAGAGCAGTCTGAAGTTCCCCAGCAGTGATGGGGCATCCAAACTACTGCAGTCTGCTAGCGAGAGCTTGAGAAGACAGACCCCTTTGCAAAACTCTGACAGACGCAGAGAGAGCCCTTCAGACAAGACCTTGGACTGTGTCTGGTACAGAGCTTGATAAAAGAGCCGCATTGTTTCATTGATATCTTTAGGTGCAGAGACCACTTTTCCCACTTTATCCTTAAGTGCCAGGTTTCTGGATGATGCTTGCTGCTTACATAGGTGGTAAGCTAGCAGCTTTCCCCCTTTATCCCCATCTTTCCACGATTTATGTTTGGAGCGAAGAAGCTGCCATTCTGCTTTCCTACTTAACAAGGTATTTATTTGCTATTTCAGCCTATAATAGCAGGCAGAAGGGGGGATTTGAGTGAGTGCTGTGCAGAGGCTTTAAATTGTCCCTCCAGGGTTGCGAGTTCTGCCTGTAGCCGACAAACCGCCTCCACCTGGACCTTATTCTTAGCTGCAGTGTAGGAAATAATTCTCCCCCAGATGACAGCTTTAAAAGCTTTGCAGACCGTGGAAGCTGAAACTTCATCTGAGGTGTTGAGGGAAAAGTAAGCTCGGACCTCTTCCTTTATAAAGACCTGGAAATAGGTATCTTGCAATAACGGGGGTTACACCTCCATCTAGTGGAGTGGGCCCCCTGCCAAGAAGGGGAGAACAAAATACACACCAGGGCATGGTCAGATATAATAATGCTTCCAATTGTAGCTTCTGATATCCCAGGTGCAGTGACGTAATTGGCCAGCCAGGAATCTAACCAACTATGGGTATGATGGCCCCCTGAGTAGAAGGAGTAGTCACGTCCTTGTGGATTATCCCTCCTCCAAGGGTCACATAGGCCCTGTTCTGCCATAAGTTTGGTAAGGCCTGCCAGGTCCTTGGGATGGGTCTGAGGAGTGGGGAGGGACTTATCGAGGAATATATCGAGGACCAAGTTGTGGTCACCTCCCAGTAGTATCAGGATGTCCAAAAACCCATTTGTGAGGTTGGTAAGGGCCTGATTGATCTAGGGATAAAATTTTCCTGAATCACTATTATGTCCATATATGTTGACTAGTAACACCCTGTCCCCTGGATAAGAGAATCTGGCCACAACCCACCTTCCCTGAGAGTCTGTGCACGTATCTTCTACTACCCAAGGCGAGGATTTGCGCACTAGTATTTCAACCCCTCTAGACTTGCTCAAGGCACAGCTGGCAATAACAGATCCCAGCCACAGCTTTTTAAGCCATTGAACAGTCTTGTTGGTTAAGTGCATCTCCTGGAGCAGGGCTATATCAGCTCTCAGGGAATTCAAGAATTGTAGCACTTTAGTGCCCTTAACTGGGTGGTTAAGGCCTTTGACATTACAGGAGACACACCTCCAACCAAGAGCCATAGGGGGGTTGCTACCCATAATTACCCACTAAACAGGAAACCAGAAGGAAGGAGTACTCACCAGAAAAAAGAGAGAATAGCTGACAGCAGGAAAAGG
The DNA here is from genome assembly GCA_016271365.2 of Neoceratodus forsteri. NCBI lineage: Eukaryota > Metazoa > Chordata > Ceratodontiformes > Ceratodontidae > Neoceratodus > Neoceratodus forsteri. The sequence goes on along the minus strand of CM028129.1, from coordinate 889,341,839 downwards.
AAAAAGTCACCTTGTTGTTGACTCAGATAGGAAGGTCTCAAGCCTCGGAGATGACAGGAGGGGACGAGGGTATAGCACAGGCTGTTGGAAACTGCAACTGTTGACACCAAATAAAGAAAAAACCTGGCCAGATAAACAGGAAACAATTATACAATAATTTATTACAAAAACAACAGAGAGGCAAAGAAACAGTACACACAGCGAAGTAGCTATAACAGTAATAACACAGAAGTAAACACTATAGCAACTTTAATGGTGCTGAGGTGAGTGTGCGTAGGAGCCTTGCAGAGCTCTGAGCCACACTGATTCAGACACCACTAGTGGGGGAAGGTCTTAGCAAACATAGATGACCTGTCCCAACCTGGACTCCTGAACCAATGTATAACAGAGTCTGGAAGGTCCTGGTAAACCCTAACAGCATCAAGCTGCTAAGCAAAGTGTAAAGTTAGTAACCACTGGAAGGAGAAAAGGTGGGGGAGAGTTCTCTCCATGGTAGGTGGGGGGGAGGGGCCCCAATACGCTGCCCAGGAAACCTAAATACTAGGTATGAAGAAAGGGAGGGTGAGAAGTACAGGGCTTGGTTGCAAGGTGCTTCTAATACCCATCCCAAACCAGGAAGGCACCCCCAGGCAAGTCCGCAAATATGATAGAGCATGTGATGAGAACCAGAACAGGGGAAGGGGGGACCGCCCTCTCCTGAGAAGGGGTGGTCTGGTGGGACTGGTGAGGGGGTCAGAAGCCCCCAGTGCTGTTGCAATTTGCATCCCTGGATTGCGTAGGCTTGCTGGGGAGCAGGCAGGGAGGGAATACATTAGAGGGGGGCAGATGCGACAGTGGAATTAGTCAATCCAGCATGCCTCCCATGATCAATTGACAGTCCTCCAAACAAAGGGAAGACAGCTTAGCAAGCACAACATTAATACAAAGAAAGTCTTAACCATGCTGTAACAGTCCATAACGGCAGGTCATCCATTTTTCCCAGGAGCTCCAGGGTCTTCCAGGTAAGTTCCTCCAGATCGGTAAGAACACAGAGAAGCAGCCAGCGCCTCCACAAAGGATTTGGATCCTGGTTTAAGTAGGCCCCATGCCGATGCCAGTTCTTTCTCATCGTCTTCTGCCATGGCAGTCCAGTCTAATGGAGCAGTGCCATCCATAGGCTCACCAGTCTCAGCATGATGTGGTTCGTAATTCTCAGCCTGTGTTGGAGAGACAGCTTCAACCCTTGGAAACTTTGCAGGAGAAGCTGAGAGTTTACCAGTGGTGAGAGGGCTAGGGCTTCTAGAATGCTGGCATTGCTGGTTCGGAGTAGGATACTTGGACCGATCCTGCCTACCTGCAGCCTCTGGATCTGATGAGGGTGCACTAGCAGCAGGTGGAGGACTAATAGCAGATTGGTTTTTCGAGTATCCGGACTGTTGTACTTCTTCAAAGTGAGGCCTGGGGAGTGCTTTATCAGCAGTGCCAGTCTGACTGTATTTGTCTTCCCTTGGAAACCGCTTCTCTCATTTTTCAGTTCTTTTACCAGCACGATCCCCAGGGACCCAAAGGTGTCTGGAAGATGTGATTCACGACAAAAGACCTGGCCAATGATTATTCAGCCATGTTTCAGCTTCTTTTGGTGAGTTTGCTAGAAAGGCTTTCCCATCCTTGGTAAAGCTACCAACAGTCCCTATTTTCCCAGAACAGCTCCTATTTTAGTCAGCATGTCCCAATGTCCTCACAAATTTAGCAAAATGTCACTTTTGACCCTTTTTTTTCTGCTTACTTGTCCCAGTTTTGTCCCTTTTATTTGCTGACTGCTAATCTGTGAGTGACAGTTATTTCAGTACCACTGTGGCATTGCTCTGGCTGGACAGCAGATTGCAACTTCAACCCCTGTGCCTGTGTTGCACTGCAAGCATGTCAGTCAGAGCACAGTAAAGCACGTTCCTTCCTGATAGATTAGACTGGGTAGTAGTAGTGCAAACAAGCACATGTGGATGTCTGCCTGCCAGCAGCTAAGAGGGACTCCAGGCAGAGAACAGACCGGCAGCAGGGAACTAAGGTATCTGAACCTGAGCAGCTGTAGGGAGGTGTGTGAAAACAATCTGGTGTGGCGGTAGTCACTGAAGTGAAGTTTGCTCAGCAAATGAGGTTAGTGTAAGCTGGTTGGATGGGACTGTCAGGAGGAGCAATATATGCAGCTCGAATGTCTGATCACAATTTAATGCAGGTTTGCTCCTAATGAACTTTCTGTACATCATGATTTGGAACTTGCCGCAGCAGAATGAAGTATTGTTTTAATCTGAATGTTTGCTACTGGTGTTACTGTGGGGCAGCATAGCCAGACCAAGCAGCAAAATGTAATTGATTGTGCACAGCATTGTCTGCGGTGGTGCCCGTGGGAGAGATACGGTGGGGGGTCATGCTCAGGTTGGACCATCCCAGTTTTACGCCTTGGAAAGTTGGTAGCTTTAATCCTTGGAGATATGCAGGCTGTAAGTTTTTTAAAACGATATTGAAAGGAGTTTGCCAAAAAAAGCTTTTTGAGGGGTCCAAATGCCCTCCTTCTAGCAGCCACCTCCTGTGAGAAGTCTTGATATAGAGATATGGTAGCCCCCCTCCATGCAAGCTCTCCCAGGTCTCTAGCCACTCAGAGCACTCTCTCCTTCATGGAATATCTCAATAGATAGGCTATAATGGTCCTAGGGGCATTAGAGGTCTACCAGGTACTCTGTGAGCTATTTCCATGCCGACTGGCTCTCTCCATCTTTCTCCCAGCAACTGAGGCAGCCATTCATTTAAGAACCATTCCATGTTCAGGCCCTCAGCCCCCTCCAGGACCCCCAAGATCCTTATATTTTTCCTCTGACTCCTATTCTCCTGGCCTTCTACCCTAAACCAAAGCCTAGAAAGCTTTGCTTCATGTTCCCTGAGATGCTGCAGTACTGTAATGTGCTGCCTCTCAAGTTACTCCATTCTCTGCTCCAAAACATTCTGTTTGTCTCCTAGACGGTGTACATCTGCCACATTCCCTGACAGGGATGCCCCATTGTTGTCCACCCTCGTGAGTAGGGCCTCCAGCATTTTAGTAATGTTAGATAAGGCATCCCCAACTGTGCCTGTTCGGGGGTAGGTTGTGAATCTTGCGCAGCAGGCCCTTGCATGGTACTCGCAGAGGTGGCCATCACCCTCACCTGCGTGATAGCAAATTATAGGTGCAATGGGGAGGCAGCTTACACTCCATGGTGAGATGCCCGCAACTAGTTGAGATCGCAACCCACCAAGATGTGCTTGGGCGCAAAGGGTAGTAGTGGATGATACACTGGATGAGGCAGAGACCCTGGACGTTTAAGCTCTATGCGGCCTACACCCACAACACAGTTCATGGAAAAAGCAGTCCTACAAACACAGAATGAGCATGGCTCACCCAGCAATAAAAACATCAGAATGATGGTGGCAAGGGTAGGAAAGGGTTTTCCAGCTGTTGCTCAGGTAAATCAATCCGGCATTACTGTGGATTGAGTACGACTGTGCGCCAGGCAAGGGCAGAGCAAAAGTCCTAAGCTGCCATTACCGTCAGGTCCAAGCCATGCCCCCCACTTGCAGTGCTTCTAAATAAGACACCTGAAAAGTTTAAGTTTTTCAGCTAAACCAAAAACTGGGGAAGGGGAGGTTATCACACAGTACAATGCATACTTCATGAAACTTGTTTTCCTGTACATGCTGGAATTCAATTTGGGAGAAGAAATGACAGAGCAGTTTTTTATGTGGCATTATCAGGCAGGAAGTTTGTAGACAGGTATTTCCTGAAATGCTGTTGTGGTCTAAGGCCCTCAGAATCCCCAGCACCAAGAAAGTAAATAGTCTGTATGTTAATACCACCGTCTTATGCACATTCGAGGGTATGAGAATCACAGACCTTTAATAAGCAGTTCTGATACCCTAGGGACATAAGTGAGACCACTCTGAAAGCTGTAAGAGCTGTCTCAGCTGTGGTATTAGTGAATTATTGATCAAAATCTGTCAATAACATATTAAAATGTTATAAAACTTTCGCTGAACTTGTTCTTTTCCAGGGCAGCTGTGAATGAGACACTTTTCACAAAATAAGAGTGTCATACACAGAGAAGAAAGGAGCACTCCGACTGGTCAGGAGTGCTCCCTAGATCTATAGCAAGCATAAAATGGTTTCAAAAGTCCTTGTTATGACAATATTCAAGTGAGTTTCTAGTTTACTGTAAAAAAGAATTGTTGGCATCAGTATAACAACTCTGATATCATTCTAAAAACATTTTAATTTCAGGACAGTCCTTTCTTTATTACTGAGAACATCTGCATGCAAACAGACCTGTTATCCCTTAGAATTCATCTGTTCCAGTTGCATTACCTACTTTGAAGTTATAATCATCTGTTTGTGACATCAGAATAATTTCTGTGGCAACAAGTAGTGATGTTATACATAGAGGATTATGACTTCAGACCAGCAATAAGAGATGTAAATCGGTGAAGTCTAAGGGGAAGATCCTATTTAAATGAACACATCTTCAGTAATACAAAAAAATGGATGGTCATGGCATTCAGAATTTATTTATTTATTTAGTGATTCGGAAAAGACCTTTCAGTGCAAGCTTTTACAAATGTTCACATCATGTATTGCAAAACAAAGTACAATAGGAGAAAGCAAAGGTACATGCCAATGAACGATACAGCTTGGATTCAGAACTTACAGGTTAACTCAAAACATAGGTACAAGTTAAAATAACAAGAAAAACCCTTTATGGGGTGGGATAAGCAGCCACAAAGTGCCTTGTCAGTAGTTCAGAGGGATGGGGATAGCTGACAGTGGGGTGAAGAAAGGAGGTACGAGAGAGAGGTAGGTACTATGGTAGAGGTGAATGGTGGGGGAAGAAGGGCGATAAGGTATAGGGAGAAATGGGGGTGAGGGGAGGCTGAGCGGAGAAGACATGCAAGAGTAAATGGTGGGGTGTGAGGGGGCATGGTCAGGCAGCTTGCATTAGTACTGACTGTTAGGGAAACTCATGGGTCTGGGAGTTGGGGAAGGGGAGGAAAGTGGAGTGGTGGGTGCTGAAGGAGCATGATGTGAACTGATTGCTGAGGCAAGTCATGAGAAGGGACAGAGGGAGGGGGTCATGTCACTTAGTTCTGCTGATGCCACTATGAATTATTTTACGGTATGCAAGTAGTGAACCATGTGGCCTAGACTATTTGGGAACATTCAAAATGATAGGTCAGACAAGTTTCAAAGTTGAAACACCTAAACGCTTTATTTTAAATTTGCTTGAGGGTCTGTTTATAAAAAAGGGTTATCAATGCCCACCATACAGTGCATAGCATATTTTTTAAAATCCAGAACTGTCAGTCATATGTTCTTGACTAAATCTGAAAGTTGGCTATGTGTGGAGATAAATAACATAACTATAGAATTCTAGGGTATCCATCTTTTTTTTTTGATGGGATGTCCTGCTCCACTTTGCTGATTTTTTTACCTGAAAAAGTGTGACATGCAAAAACACGTTTTACTAATTGTTTTTGCAAGCTTTATTTACTGTTTTCCCTTAATACAGTAATTCTACTTACTAATCTGGAGTTGTGTTTTTTATTATCTGTACTCTTTAGCCCATTGTAATGCTCCATTTTTAATTTGTGCAGCTTTGTATTTAGCGTGATGAATGTAACGGTGTCACAGCACGTTACATTCACCCGCATGGCCCCAAATCTGTAATTGTGCTATTAGCACTTTAAATGATTTTCTAGCTGCTCTCCAGCTTGCCTTCTTGTGATAATTGAATGTGTTACTGCCTGATCTAGCTCTCTCACAGGAGGGAGAGCAACCTTTGACACTCACTCTACTTGGAGTCACGTCAGGCTAAATTCTTACCCATCAGTCTAAGACAGTTGCAATGGCATAACCTGCCCCTCAGAATGAAGCAGCAGTCATAGAGTGCAGAACTGAGTTATGCTTTAAAACCCAATGTTTGCATGCGGCTTCTCTGTTTTGTAGGCCTACATTCCATGAAGATAAGCACTGAATGCAACAACAAGGACTGCAGTTACATTCACCACAGGCAGGCTTCGGTTACCATCATTTACTGATTGTGGGGCAAATTTTCAGAGAGTAAATTCCAGTGACAAATGCATGTCTAGAGAAAATGCTGAGCATCAGTTGCAGAAGGGATTATACTGTGTATATGGGGTGGGGGTTAAAATAGATTTTGTTTGTGATGTCACTTGTTACATTCACCATGATACGTGTTGTCAAACATCACATCTGCCAGTGCTGTTATTGTCAAATTTCTCCAGGTTTTGCAGCACTATGACAGTTATTAGTTGTAGCATATTAGCCATGAGGCATGTTCAGTAAACTTTTTAAAACTGAAACAAATGTGTAGTGTCACTTGATACATTCACCATGTTGTGTGGTGTTAAGCATCACACTTGCCAGTAATTCCTACTGAAACAAATGTGTGGTGTCACTGGTTACATTCACCATGGTATGTCGTGTCAAACATCACACCTGTCACTACTGTTATTGTCAGATTTCTCCAGGTTTTTGTAGCACTGTGTCAGTTATTAGTGGTAGCATGTTAGTCATTAGGCATGTTCAGTAAACCTTGTAAAACTGAAACAAATATGTGGTGTTACTCGTTACATTCACCACGGTATGTGATGTTAAGCAGCACACTTGCCAGTAATGTAATTGTCAATTTTTTTCATGTTTTATAGCAGTATGTCAGTCAGTAGTATGTTAGTTGTTACGCATGTTTAGTACAGCTTTAGTAAGTGAAACATACAGTAAGTGTGGTGTCACTTGTTACATTTACCATGGTACGTGGTGCAAAACATCAAATTTGCAATTAATGTAATGTAATTCTTGTAAATATTTCTCATGTTTTAATATAACTCATTACATGTGTTTATTAAAGTCTTTACTACTAAAACAAATGTCTTGTGTCAGGTGTTATATTCACAACGGTGTGTGGTGCCACTTGTTACATTCACCACAATACAGTTCTTTTATCTCAGGATCCTGTGAGGCTTTTATCTCCCAATATGTTTCTTTTTTCATACATGAGTCATAATATCTTGAAATGCATCACAAATGTAATCTAGAAGTATTTTGAAAATGTGACCCTCATGTCACATTTTGGTAACCCCTTTTCATGAACAGACCCTTGAACAGTACAAAATTAAATGATTTCATTCAGTTTTCAAAAAAACAAAACCTCTCGTCAGCAATTTTCCTTCTTTATACTGCCGGAATAAAGTGCCTCTCCTTGATCCTCTTTGGCCACTAACTTTAGGGTCCCAATTCAGCCTATACTGAATCAATTCCTGCTAAGATGTAAAAAAAAAAAATATATGTTACCTACAATGATGTAATGAAATGTTGTGCTTTGTATTGTCCTCTTTGTGATGAGGTACCTTTGGAAACGAGCCTCTGGCTCAAAGGTTGTAAACTGATGTATAAATAAATAAATAAATAAATTCTCTCTCTCAGAGCTTCCCATTGGATTTCTTTCCACTAACTCTGGGGCCCCATTTCAGCCTACACGAAACTGTTCCTCTCCTGAAACTTTCATCAACTCTCCCTGCTTTCAACCAGGCCTCCAGGCAGACTTCCCCAACCATACCTGTCTCTGGCTTACAGAGTTCTCCCCCTATACATTTTTCAGCAAATTCTTCAAAGTTCCACTTCAGCTCTGTGCTCTGTAGAAATTACTTCCCTGAAGATTCCAGCCCAAATTAATATAAATGTAGCCCCTCTCTGATGCCGTACTGGAAAGGGACACTACCCCGCCCTACTAGCCAGACCAAGGTTAAGGGACCTGGGTTCCCATTGCTGTAATATAGGAGGTCCTTTCCCAAAAGCTAAAATAAAATGGTGGTGCTTCCACCCAGAGCACATATTAGTGGGTCTGATTACCTGCAGTACAACCCCCTGGTTTGTCGTACCAAGCCAACCTCCCAACAGTTACCCCAGACATGGACTTACCAGGATTCAAACCTCCCCACATTTAGTTAAACCCTTTACATTTTCCATCTCAACCAATAACCTACTCATTAAAATTAGGCTCTGGAGTCAGTTCTGCTGCAAAACAATAACATCTCAATTGATTTATAAGTGGAGGGTTAGGATGGGGTAAGTAGAATAGAGCTGAAGCAGACATTTAGAGATTGCATTTTAAAGATTCGTATTTCCCAAAATCACAATTCCCTTTTGATTCAAACCACACATTTCATTCCATGCAACCACCAGATCTATCTAGCTAGATAACTGCTGCAGATGTACCCCAAACCCAGACCCACAGGTCCCAGTCCAGAATGATGTAACGAGTATACTGTCGTTGGGTATCCAGATTTTAGTTGCAGGCCTGAGGTGCAGCTGGTAGCCGGTATTGGCACGCTTTCTTGCATAAAATAACTTTTTACATTCCTTTCTCTTGTTTACCCTAACCCTTGGCTCTATCTCCTGCTCTGGTGGGAATGTGAAATATTTACAGTCCCCAGGTGCAGGGCAATTCCTGCTGTTTACTCACAGTTCTGCAGAATGAGTCCTTGGTGGCACAGTTCGCTGAAGTCCTGGAGACTGATGGAAATACATACAGAACCAGGCACATTGCTTGAAACTGGAAGGAGCACAGAGGCTGCAGCTTGCTTTTTCCTTCTCTTGCTTGCAGATCTTACAGCTTGTTCCCTGCAGCCCATTACAGACCTGTTGTAGGGCACGTGCACAAGGCCTACCAACTACAGGAGACCCAGACCTAGGAGTGGCCCCACGGCCCAGCTCCCTCAGATCAGAGAGCCCTAGCACTCAGGTACCAAACCCGTGATCTCCTGCAGCAGCAAACCCCAATTGATGAGGGTTAGTGAGTTCCCCATCTGGCCCTGGGAGTCAGCATAAACATTCAGCACATTTTCTGCTTCCTCTCTTTCTTATCTTTCCTGCCGCAGTGTGTAGCCAAAGCAATCTGTTTCTCTTCCTCAACAAGAGGCTCTGGGGAGCTGTTCAGTGTCTGAGAATCCAGGATTTACCACAACAGTCTCTTTTTCTTCACTGTATCTCAGGAGCAGACAACAGGTTCCTGAACCCGAAAGGCACCTGTCAATCCTTCAGCTTTCACAGTCTCTCATCTTCTGCACAGCCACATTCTCACTCTGGCTAACACATATTTCCTTCACTCTGTTTCAATAACTTTCAGAGTCTCTTTTCTCACTGTGCAGGTGCATAGCAATCCTTCAAGTCGAAGAGGCTCACTCCTCCTTTTCTTCTCTCAGCACATTTATTCTCATTCCTCAATATTCCATCTTTTCCCTGGCTTAGTCGCAACCTTTGTCCTTTTACCAGGCTCAGGATACAAACCTTTGTCTTTTTCCAGCATGAAGACACAACCTTAGTCCTTTTTCCAGGTTCAGGACACAAAACCTTGTTTCCATCTCACTGCTATGGTGTGTCTTTAAATCAGTGTAGATTCCTGCAACCTGAAGCTTTTTCCTTTTTCATTCGAGCTGCCTTTATCTCACCACTGTCGTGTTTCTTTAAACAATGCAAATTTCCAGAAACCTGCAGCTTTTCCATTTCTTAGCAAAGCTGCTTTTTTAACATTTCCTCTCCCCTACTTCTCCTTTTCACCTCTCTTAATGAGGGGAAGGCACTACCTGCCCTGGGGATAGATTGCTGGCAGCCCCAGGCAGGCCCATTTCCAGCCTTGAAGTTTCATTCTCCCTCCAGAGTTGACCTCCCCAGACTGACTCAAAACCCACAAGTTCTCTTAGGGAGCTTCATGGCAACTCCCTACTGGCTGGAGCCACTGTCTTAAAGAAAAATTAATATGTATGAGGCTCCCCCATGCCTCATTAGTGCAGAAAATTGACACCTAGATTTTCCCCAGTATTTTCCCCCCAAGAGTCTTTTCACAAGCCCCAGAGTCCTCTCTGATAATCCTGGCTTGGTGGTTGGAAGAATGATGATGTATGACTACTGCAGCATGGTGGCTGATGCACACAGTTCCTCACAGTTTTACAGCGTCCCAAGGTTTGAAGTATCCCTCCAGCCAACTCCTTTAACTTTTCTATAATTATTTCCCCACACAGATGTAGCTAGCCCTGTGCCCTATTAAGCAACTGCAACACTTTACATATTACTCTAACCCTCTCTCAGTCACTGCTGCCGTTCTGTATAACCCCTAGGCAGCCTGCATACAGCCCCTTGCAATGTACACTAGGTCCCAGTCTGCTTCTTTTCTGTAGCCTGCCCCACAGACAGGTAGCCTTCTCTTCCCCTTGCACACCACTTTATTGCTTATTTAATTTATTCCTTCTCCCTTCTGTCGCTAGCACATTTCACTGTGCCCCAAGGCGCTAGACAGAACTTCCGTTGCTTCAAAAGGACACTGTCTCATTAATATTTGTGAGGCGTCTCCCAAATGCTGCAGCACAATTGGCACTCACAAAAACTGGTCCTGACACTTCCCTGCTGTTTCTCCAGTTAAGCTAATGGTCCTGGCCCTTACCTTGATCTGCCCTGAGACTGGAACCACCAGAGAGACAGCCCAAACAGCCGCCAAATGGACGAACAAAAATGCACTACTGCGCACACATGGAGCTTGCCGGCACTTAAGTGCCATTAGCATAACCAGTGGCTCTACACTACTGCTCCCTCTGCCCCATTCTTCCAGCAAAACAATGTGGGAGACTGAAGAAGAATTGAGGACTCACTAGGGGACCACCAGGCAAACCAGAACTGGGCAGAAAAAAAAGAATGGAGTGGAACAAAACCCCGGGAGAAACAGGAGCCTTTTCAGGGGCTCACAGGTAAGCTCCTGACAGAGGGGTTACACTCCCTCTCCCCTTAAATGCTTGGCATCCTCGCCAAGCCAAACCAAGCCAAGGATTTACTCTCAAATCATTACAGTAACCCACCTACATTAACATTAATGTCAAAACCTATGACACCATATTCTATACACAGAGTTACCTAGTCTAGTCAACAATATCGAACACATTCTGAATTTCAGACAATCACTATCTATTCCCACAAGTTTACACCTTTCCCCATCAACTCAGAGCTTTTGATGGTATTGACTCTCCCAAGGGACCCTTAGCATAAACATTTTCCAGGTGGCACAATTTTTGGCACAATTTCCACCTTTGACCACTAGGAGGCGATCACTCCCTTAAACTTTCATTGATCACCAATGAAGTCAGCCCAAGCCAGTTTTGGTGAAAAAAATCACTTCTCCACTACCCTTCAAAACCATTTTACCATTTCCCACCACTTGCAAGGGTCCCCGCATTTCAGCGAGCTGGGGGGGGGGGTCCATGCTGGGAATGACTGGCACAGGAGATCCCAGCAGTGCCCTCATTTATGTAGCCCCTCTCCAGTGCCATTTTGGAGAGGGCCACTACCACTGCCTTGCTGGCCAGACCAAGGTTAAGGGGCATGGGTTCCCATAGTGTTAACATAGGGGGTCCTTTCCCAAAAGCTAAAATAAAATGGTGGTGCTTCCACCCAGAGTACATATTAGTGGGTCTGATTACCTGCAGTACAACCCTCTGGGATGCTGTACCAACCCACCTCCCCAACAGTTACCTCAGACATGGACTTTCCAGGATTTGAACCTCCTCGCATTTAGGTAAACCCTCTACATTTCCCATTTCAGCCAATAAGATGCTAACTTAAATTAGGGTCTGGAGTCAGTCCTGCTGCAAAATAATAACATCACAATTTATTTACAAGAGGAGGGTTAGGATGGGGTAAGTGGAATAGAGTTTAAGCAGACATTTAGAGATTGCATTTTAAAGACTCGCATTTCCCAAAATCACAGTTCCCTTTTGATTCAAACCACACATTTCAATCCACGTAACCACCAGATCTATCTTGCTAGTTAACCGCTGCAGATGTACCCCAAACCCAGACCCACAGGTCCCAGTCCAGAATGATGCCCTAAGTATTCTGTCCTTGGGTGCCCAGATTTTAGTTGCAGGCCTGAGGTGAAGCTGGTAGCCGGCATTGGCGTGCTTCCTTGAATAAAATAACTTTTTATTTTCCTTTCTTATGTTTACCCTAACCCTTGGCTCTGTCTCCTGCCCTGGTGGGCATGTGAACTATTTACAGTCCCCAGGTGCAGGGCAATTCCTGCTGTTTACTCATGGTTCTACAGCATCAGTCCTTGGATGGCACAGTTTGCTGAAGTCCTGGGGACTGATGGAAATACATACAGAACCAGGCACATTGCTTGAAACTGGAAGGGACACAGAGGTTGCAGCTTGCTTTTTCTTCCTCTTGCTTGCAGATCTTGCAGCTTGTCCCCTTCAGCCTATTACAGGCCTGTTGCAGGGCACATGCACAATGCCTACCAACTACAGGGGACCCAAACCTGAGAGTGGCCCCACAGCCCAGCTCTCTCAGATCAGAGCACCCTAGCACTCAGGTATAAGACCCATGATCCCCTGCAGCAGCAGACCTCACTTGATGAGGGTTACTGAGTTCCCCACCTGGCTCTGGGAGTCAGCATAAACATTCAGCACATTCTCTGCTTCCTCTCGTTCTTATCTTTTCTGCCACAGTGTGTAGCCAAACAATCTGTTTCTTTTCCTCAACAAGAGGCTCTGGGGAGCTGTTCAGAGTCTGAGAATCCAAGATTTACCACAACAGTCTCTTTTCCTCACTGTATCTCAGGAGCAGACAACAGGTTCCCGACCCTGAAACGCACCTGTCCATCCTTCTGCTTTCACAGTCTTTCAAATTCAGCACAGCCACATTCTCGCTCTGGCTCACACATGGTTCCTGCACTGTTTCAATAACTTTCAGAGTCTCTTTTCTCACCGTGCGGGTGCATAGCAATCCTCCAAGTAGAAGAGACTCACTCTTCCTTTTCTTCTCTCAGCACATTTATTCTCACTCCTCAATATTCCATCTTTTCCCTGGCTTAGATGCAACCTTTGTCCTTTTACCAGACTCAAGAGACAACCTTTGTCTTTTTCCAGGATCAAGCCACAACCTTTGTCCTTTTTCCAGGTTCAGGACACAACCTCTTTTCCATCTCACCACTATGGTGCATCTTCGAATCAACGTAGATTCCTGTAACCTGAAATTTTTCCCTTTTTCAGTCAAACTGCCTTTATCTCACTGCTCTGGTGCTTCTTTAAACAACGCAAATTGCCAGAAACATGCAGCTTCTCTCTTTCTTAGCTAAGCTCCTTCTTTAACAACTTTTTCTCTCCCCTGCTTCTCATTTTCACTTCTCTTAATGGGGGGAAGGCACTACCTGCCCCGAGGGACAGATTGCTGGCAGCCCCAGGCAGGCCCATTTCCAGCCTTGAAGTTTCATTCTCCTCCAGAGATCGAGGGGCTCCCAGACTGACTCAAAATCCACAGGTTCTCTTAGTTTGGGAGCTTCTTGGCAATTCCCCATTGGCTGGAGCCACTGTCTTTAAAAAAAATTAATATGTATGAGGCTCCCTCAATGCTTCATTGGTGCAGAAAATTGGCACCTAGATTTTCCCCCCAAGAGTCTTTTCACAAGCCCCAGAATCCTCTCTGATAATCCTGGCTTGGTGGTTGGAAGGATGGTGACTTGTGACTACTGCAACATGGTGGCTGATGTTAACAGTTCCTCACAATTTTACAGTGTCCCAAGGTTTGAAGTATCCCTCCAGCCAACACCTTTAACTTTTATAAAAATGATTTCCTCACACAGTTTGTAGCTACTGTAGCTCTGTGCGCTATTAAGTGACTGCAACACTTTACATATTACTCTAACCCTTTCTCAGTCACTGCTGCCGTTCTGTATAACCCCTAGGCAGCCTGCATACAGCCCCTTGCATTGTACACTAGGTCCCACTCTGCTTCTTTTCTGTAGCCTAGTGTGCACATTTATTTGCATAATGCCCCCACAGATGGGTAACTTTCTCTTTCCCCTTGCACGCCACTTTATTGTTTATTTAATTTATTCCTTCTCCCTTCTGTAGCTAGCACCATTTCACTGTGACCCAAGGCACTGGACAGAACTCCCTTTGTTTCAAAGGGACACTGTCTCATAAATATTCATGAGGCAACTCCCAAATGCTGCAGCACAATTAGCGCTCACAAAAACTGGTCCTGCCACTTCCCTGCTGCCTCTCTGGTCTGGCTAATGGTCCCAGTCCCTGCTTTGATCTGCCCTAAGACCAGGACCAACGGAGAGACAGCCCAAACAGCTGCCAAAATTGCTGAAAGAAAATGCGCTACTGTGCATTCGTGGAGCTCGCCAGCACCGAAGTACCATTACCAGAACCAGCAACTCTTCACTAAAGCTCCCTCAGCCCTGCTCTCTCAGAAAAACAATGCGGGAGACCGAAGAAGAATTAAGGACACACCAGCTGACCACCTGGCAAACCAGGACTGGGCAGAAAAAAAAGAATAGGGGTGGACCAAAATCCCGGGGAGAATGGGAGCCCATTCAGGGGCTCACTTGTAAGCCCCCGACAGGGAGGTTACATAAAAAAAAACTTTCACTGTAAGGTATGCTCATTTTATTCAACTCCTCAGCTGCTCATTATTATCCAATTAAGGGCTGACTGCAAGTTTGCAGGACTTGTTTTATTGGCAGGGGAATGTTGGCCAGGACACCAGGGAAACCCTCCTATTCTTCATCTAGGAGGGCTGTCCCAATTTAAAGGAAACAATGGAACATCTTTTTTCACCTGTTCAGTATAAGTGAATAGGTGGAGGACATGTTTAGTCTGTTTGGGGCACTTTGAGACTTGGCTTTCACTTTGCAACAGGTAGTGTGGGGAACATAGCTCAAAAAATTAATCTAGGGGATGAGTAGACTATGAAAGCCCTGTGAATCAGGTGTGTGATCTGGGGGGTGGAATTGCCAGAGGCTTAATGGGGACAGACAGGGGACACCAAGAAGCAGCAAGGGGAGATAAAAGGAGTAACGCCTAGTGTGTCCCATCACAGTTCTGCCTCAGTGTGTGAGTGGGACAGTAGGAGTGGGACAGTGCAGGAGAGGAGGCTACCTGCTCTGGGAGCATCTGCAGAGTGTCTGTACACAGTACGCAGTACGCAGGAGACTGTATGGAGGACAACAGACTAAGGTAAGGAGATAACACATTACTGTCTACAGTGTACAGTAAGCAACAGGGAAGGTAGCTGCAGATTGTAGACATGCCACAAGAGTGAAAGTAGCAACACACACCCAGGATTAGGTAGGTACAGGTAGAAGGGTTAGAAAATGTAAAATAAGAGACCCCCTATCTTGGGTAGGGTAACAAACAAGTTTCTGGTTAGCAAAGACAAACGTTAGGAATAAAATAGGGGTACGAAGGAGGCAGTAGGGCACAGAAAAGCTTCAACTGACACTAAGTAAAAGAAGGAAACAATATTGGAGTGGCGCAGTGCAAATGGGTGTGGGGCTGCAGTCTTTTGGGACACGGGAAACTGAGGTGTTGCCCCATTTGTACTCATCTCTCTGGGTTGAGGGCAGAGGTTGCTAGACTCCAGGTAGAAGTGATAAAGGTGCAGGGACATTCTGCCCCACATCGGGGGCCACCAAGTCTGCCACCACTCCTCCAAAGGATACCTAGGCAGAGGCAAAACAGCTGGACCATAATGGGCTCTGGGGTGGTGGGGCTGGTGGGATGGATTCATGCTTTGCAGTTTGTATCACTGCAGAATTCTTCTGCTGTACTGGTGGGACAGGGCAGCAGAGAGGAGGCACTTGTAGCAGTAAGAAGGGATGAAGAGGGGGTCCTCAGAAAGGGGGGCCCCAAGGAGGGAGGAGGAAGAAGCTCCCAGCCAAGGAGGAAGCAGTTGTTGCCGGGGAACTCTATTGTTAGGGGACAGACTTGAGAGGAGGGGGGAAAAAGGTAGAGGAAAGTGAAGTGTCTGAGAGGTGCTTTGTCTTGGAAGGATGGAGAGCATATCAAGAGGATCACTAGGACACAAGGAGATGCGAGGGAGCAAGACATCATTGCAGGGATTTATTTAACTCTAAAAATTGATTAGCGTTTTGCTCATAAAAGTGCTAAATCTTTGTGAAAATGCATAGCTCTTGCCTCACTGTGTTTAACAAACACATCACTTCTAGAAAATCTATATAAATACTTTCTGTACAGTTCGTGTAGTCCCAAGAAAAAAACTGCTAATGAATTATTTAAAACCCTGCATTGTCTAGCTGGGACAAATGACGGGACAAGGGAGGGTAGTGCAGGATAATTTAAGGGAGCTGGGGAGGACTAGGTGGCATTCATGGTGGCTTTGCTGAGGTGTTACTTGTGTACAGCTAGGGAGAGAGGAAAAGGTACACAATCCCAGAAAATTTAACGATTGGTTGAAGGCATGGTGCATGAAGGAGGGCTTTGGTTACACTGGAGACTGGGGGTCAACCTGGGAGGATATGGGCCTCTATAGAGGAAATGGCCTACATCTTTCTGGGAAGGGAATGACATTTCTTAGTGGGAGATTTAAATCCTACCTGGATGAGCATTTAAACTAACCAGGTGGAGGCTGCAAAACCAAGGCAGGCAACAATTCTCCCCCACCACAGATGATGGCGCATTGGGGGGAGGGCCCAAGGGAGTAAACTCCCCTTGGGCAGGGGTACAAAAAGGCAAGGGTGGGGACAAGGGGATCCATGATGCTGGCATGACAACCCCAACTGTGACATCTGCTACAGTATCGGGAACCCGTCGACACCCCCGACCGTGACACGACCCCAAACTGACCGGCAACATCGCAACGCACAATGCACCCTCCCTACTATTTATATCTAACTCCACGTTGCACAGATGGTGGAGTTAGATATTAACCCCCTGTTAACCTAAAGTGTCTCAAAGCAAACCCCCCGTCACTGCTGATTTAGGCACGGTGGGGGTTTCACTGTGGGGGGCTCACTGTGCAGGTGTCACTGTAGTGCCGGCATACTGGGACAAGGCAGAGGAAAGGGGGATATACATCAGGCAAGCAAAACTAAAGGAGTAAATGAGACAAAGAATGGTGGTGTAAAAAGGGAAGAGATGAGTCGGGTGGGGCTTCAGGGGACAGCACAGACAGGAAGGGCGGAAGCAGAGAAGCAGATAGAGAAGGAGTAAGATATGGAGCGCCATATACTCAAATTGAAGGAGTCTTGGAAATACAGTTCTAGACCTGGAGGCCATCATGGTGGAGGCTAGCCTAGATTTGGTGGCTATAATGGAGCTGTGGTGCACTGACCACCACAAGTGGGACATGGCCATACCTGGGCACTCAATGTTCAGAGGAGAGGTACTAGGTCATAATAGCAAGGACAGAATAGCGATAGTAAAACCAGTGCTGACAATGTCGGTGAGAAAAAAAAACAGGTCAATGCCACAGAAGGTAACACTGCAGAAACCCACTGAAAGGGGCAGAAAAACAACAAATGTCCCACATATTAACAAATGTATAACGGGGGCCTTCACCCCCTGGACCCCCCAACATAAATATAAACTTTGTCCAGTACAGTGCATTCACCACCGAAAAGCAACAGTCAGGGAGGGCGTGATATTCAATATATTTTGTCTCCGTGAGGGGTATGCTAGTCAGGGAGGGCGACAAAGTGCACTGGGCACTAACAGAAAGAAAGCAATACCTCCCACAAGTGTCAAACCCAGGTCTACAGCACCAAATACAGTGACAGTCCACTAGGCTACAGAGCCAGGAAAATTGCTGCAGACACATTTGTACCTACATGCTTCCACCATTCACTGAAATGCCATCCGCTATAATTGATAGACCTGTGTGCCTTTTTCTGCCGGCAATTTCGTATGTTCGTATATTCGTATATTCATAATTCCATGGCGCTTTTCTTCCTCTCGCTATTTTGGTCTCACTATTTTTGCTCTCAGCATTTTGCTCTTGCTATTGTGATTTGACACCCAGGAGAGACAGGGCAGGGAGGAGGTGAGGAGGGGTTGCACTAAGGCAATAATAAGGATAAGGATTCTGTCAGGAAAGTCAGCACTCCAATGCAAATCACCACTACTGCAGGCAAGGGGGTCCATGATGCTGGCACGACAACCCCGACTGTGACATCTGCTACAGTATCGGGAACCCATTGCCACCCCTGACAATGACACGACCCCAGACTGACCGGCAACATCACGACGCAGGCAGAAGTTGAAGTCAAAGTAAATGGCTTTATGGTGGCACATTAGAAAAGCCAACTAGGATCCAGAGCCCCAGTGCTTCAACCCTGTCTGGGTCTTCATCAGGGGCGGATAGGGTTGAAGTGCCAGGGTTCTAGATCCAAGTCAGCTTTTCTAACTTGCCACAATAAAGCACTTTACTTTAACTGCCATTTCTGCCTGCAGTTATGGTAATTTGCATTGGAGACGTGCTGACTTTTCTGACAGATTTCTGTATAGCAGACCAGCCACCCTGTTCAGCACCACTCCCAGACTTTGTGCTCAACTTATTTCTCCTATTTAATAAAGATAAGGAATAAGGGAATAAGGATAATGAGGATAAGGAACCTGGGGAAGCCATCATCAGAATGGCAAGTAAGGTGAAAGTGCTGCTAATTGGAGATTCCAATCTGCCAGATGTAGAAGGGAGCCTTCCAATAGCAGTTCTGTGAGGAGTAGTACCATCCTTGACTTCCAACAAGAGGATTTTCTCAGGCAGCTAGACAAAGACCCCACTAGGGATGTTGGTTGACAAGGATCTGCAGCTTATGCAATAGGTAGGGAAATGGGCAGAGTGGGTGGTCCAAGTGGTCCTTATCTGCCATCAAAGTCTATGTTTCTATGGATGGGGTAGTACTACACCTAGTGCTTACAAACAGGGAAAGCACTGCAGACATCATGGTTATAGTCCCCTAAGTACCAGATGTAACCATACAGCGTGGTTTAACATAGAGACAGTAGCAGTGGCAAACTGCACAACATGGATGGTCCTGGACTTTAGGAGGGTGAGTTTTATGAAATGGGAGACTGCCACAGAAAATGCCTCTTAGGGGAATTGCCAGGGTGAGGTGGAGGCACAATGGGGAACAATAACAGAGGGCATGATTATGACAACTGTGTGCAGGAAATGAGTAAACGCAGAAGAAAAAAGTGACTATCATGGTTCTCTAGGGAAGTGGCCAGGGTGGTGAAGAGGAATATTAAATGCAGTGGGAGAAGGACAGGAAGGTATACAAAGTAAAACAGAGTGAAGCAGGTAACTTGGTGAGGTAAGAAAAGGCACAGACAGGAAAAAATAGCCAAAGGAGTAGTTAAAGGGGAGAAGACTTTCTTCAGATACATAAAGGAGAAAATGAAATCAAGGGGAGAGACAGTGAGGATTAGGAGGGTGGCAAGGATAGACTGCACAGAAGAGGACCAAGAAAATGTTGTCCTCCTGAATAGCACTTCTGCTCAGTCTTCGCAGTGTAGTAATGGGGGAATGACCACCAGGGAGTAGCAGGAACAAAGGGGGGAGCAAGGTGGGCACAAGTCAATTTTCAGAGGAAAGAGTCCAGAAGGGACTTGCAACTCTAAAGATGGACAAGGCTATGGGACCAGTATTCCTCTTTACCACTATTACATCATATTTGGTTAAGGAAACAGATAGCAAACTACCATTTTCCAAGGATGTCTTCTATGTACTGTATGTGTTAAAAATGACTGCATCTTAAAAACAAATCCAGGCCAGAGCCGAAGGGGCTGCAGCTGAGGAATTTGGGGTAAAAGTATTGTAAATTACCAAAGTTACAAGCATTCATTTGCAAAATGTAAGATAGGCTCATAAATGTGTTGGTTTGTAATATTTTTACACCAGATTTTCAGCATAGCCTTGTTCTGACCCTGCCTCATGAAAATGTACAGACAAAATATTCAACTGCTTGCTTAAAAGTATTTTTGTGCCGGGACTGCAAAATCAACTTTCAGAATGCAAAAGCACATTTTGGGCAGGAGTTGAAAAATGGCAGCTGTCACATTCATGAGATGCTGTAAAGAAATGGCTATGCTGAAAATTTGGGGTAAAAATTGTGAACATTACCAAAGTCACACACCTGTGTTCACGAAAATCAATGTAGACTCATAGGTTTTTTGTTTTTAATGTTTTTACACCAAATGTCTAACATATTCTTCTTATGACCCCACCTCATTAACAAGGGCAGAGAAAATGTTCATCTCCTGGATGAAAGGTGATTTTGTGCACGGACTGTGAAATCACCTTTTGGGATGTAAAAAACATATTGGCCAGGATCTGAAAAATGACAGCTGTCACATTCATGAGGTATTGTAAAGATATGGTTGTTGTAAATGTGAGTAAAAATATTGAAAATTACCAAAGTTAAAAGCCTGTGTTCACCAAAATTCTATGTGGGCTCATAACTTGGTTGTTTTTTTAATATTTTTGTACCAAATTTTCAACATAGCCTTCTTATGACCCCACCTCATGAACAAGGGCAGAGAACATTTTTAACTGATGCCAGACAGGTAATTTTGCACAAGACCACAAAATCACCTTTCGGAATGTAAAAAAAACATTTTTGGCAGGATTTGAAAAATTACAGCTATCACAGTCATGAGGTGCTGTAAAGATATGGCTATGTTGTAAATTTGGGGTAAAAATATTGAAAAGTGCTAAAGTTATGACCCTACATTAGTAAAATTCAATGTAGGCTCATAACTTTGTTGTTTTTCAATAATTCTACACTGAATTTTCAACATAGCTTTCTTATGACCCCACCTCATGAACAAGGGCAGAGATCATTTTCAACTCTTGCCCAAAAGGTGTTTTTGCACAGGGATTGCAAAATCACTTTTTGGGACAAATCTGCCTAATGACAGTGACATTGTTCATGAGGCACGGTACCAACGAAAGCATGTTGAAAAGTTGGGCCAGAAATATGTAAAAATGCCCAAGTTATGGCACTAAGTTCAAAACCCCATTGAAATACATTGAACTGCATACCTGTGTTTTCAGTTCATGGTCTGGCTTCGAAGGGCGATGAGGATTGTGGTGTTGGACCCCTGATGGGTAAGTAAGGGCTTGAGGGTGGCGCAGAGTGGTGGATGCTGAGTGGTAGGGAAGGGTGGGGGGGTAAGGAACAGCTGCAAAAGACATGGGTGCACCATTTTGTTTTACAGGTTGAAAAAAAAGAGATTGATGATCCCCGATTGTGACACTGGGGGATTGGGCACCCCCAATGTCACAGTTATGTTTCTGGGGGGGGTAGAGTGGTGGGTGCTGAAAGGGAGGGTCAGGTGGGGGAATTTTGAAAAAGAAAGAAAGAAAGAAAGAAAGAAAGAAAGAAAGAAAGAAAGAAAGAAAGAAAGAAAGATAGATTACGCGGTCACAGCAGAACATGGCCCAATCCACTGTGATCAAGATAGCTACCGCATGCTACTCCACATGTGCGACTGCTAGTACATGTGCAGCAGAGTCTGCTGTAACTGCCGGCACTGTGCACTGTGAAATAGTGCAGAGATGCTGTCAGTAGGGCAACATGGGCGGACAGCTTCTCAGACACGGAGGCAACTGTGGCACAAGTCCAACATGTTATTCGTTTGGAGAAAATACAGAATCCTTTTTCTGATGATTGTAAAAATGACTGCAGGGCTTTGCCCACTACAGCCCTAAAAATGGGCAGACTAGGTGTGCCAAGCAGTCCTTATCTGACCTCAAATTCTGTTTCTGTGTTTACCACACCACCAACACCATGTAAAGGCATATTGTAGTTTGAAAAAAAATCTTGAACTTCAGTGCTTTTTACATTCGCTTGCGCGCATGCGAAAGGAATGTTTTGGGAAAGTAGCACACTTGGAGGTGTGCCTCTCCCATCCAATTCACTGCTCCCTTCAGCAGGCGTGGCGGTCCTGCACCAATGGGTGCAGGAGCTCTGTATGACAGTGGTGTTCCTCTGCTTCAAAGGAAAGCACTGCTGCCATACTGAGCACCGCCATCACGCTGTCCCCCCCTCACGTCACGCGCTGCCCCGAGCACGTCACGCGCCCCCCAAAGCTTTGGTGCCACACTGAGAGCCCAACCCAGTGTGGCAAAGCGTTCTTTGCTGGACGGGGTGCCCAATCCCCATCGGCTCCACGGCCCCAAGTTATCCTGCTGCCATGCTGAGAGCCCACCCCAGCATGGCAAACGCCCGCTCTTTTGCCGACGGGTGCCCAATCCCCTCGGCTCCCTCGGCCCCCTGTAGTTTGCTGACGGGGTGCCCAATCCCCAGTTGGCTCCTCAGCCCCTAGCCATCTTCTGCCATGCTGGGAGCCCACCCCAGCATGGCAAATGTCCCACATCGTTGTCTTTTTTAAACCTGTAAATAAAACAGTCCACAGCGATCTCCCAGCCCCTCCCACAACCGCACCCACCCACTGGGCACCCAGCCTCCCCACACCCCCCTCACCCCATACTTACCTCCGGACTCCGGCGTGACGATCTTCGGTGAACCGGGAACACGTCTGCACTCTTCAAAGGTGACAGTGAACTGAGGAAATGCCGGTAAGCTGTATAATGGGCTAGATAGGGGGGTTTCAACTTTGTTGCATATCTCAGTCATTTTTGGAATTTTTGCACCAAATTTTCAACATGGGGTTTTTGGGACCCCTTCTCATGAATGATGTCACTGTCATGGTGTTATTCAGGCCCGAAGGGTGATTTCGCAGGCACTGCGCAGTCACTGTGCAAAATCACCCTTTGGGCTTGAATAACACCATGACAGTGACATCATTCATGAGAAGGGGTCCCAAAAACCCCATGTTGAAAATTTGGTGAAAAATTCCTAAAATGACTGTTTCTGTGAGTCTGCATTACGCAGTTCCCACGCGCTCAAGACGCTTGCTAATTTTCAATATTTGCACTCAGATTTTCAACATTGCCATTTTACCACACCTCCTCATGAGCAGTACAGCTGTCAATTTTCACATCCTGCCCAAAATGTTTTCTGCCCATGTAGCACACAATGGCGCTGAGTCGCTAATGCGAACTCAATGTATGGGACACATTAAGAAAATCACAGTGACACTGATCATGAGCAGAGGTCTTAAAATGGCTGTGCTGAAAATTTGGTGAAAAATTCCTAAAATGACTGTTTTATTTAGTCTGCGCTATGCAGTTCCTACGCACGCTCGTAAGTTTGCGAATTTCCAATATTTTCACTCCAGATTTTCAACATTACCATTTTACCACACCTCGTTATGAGCAGTACAGCTGTCATTTTTCACATCCTGCCCAAAACGTCTTTCCACCCATGTAGTGCACAATGGCGCAGTCGGTGTGCGAAATCAATGTATGGGACACAGTAAGAAAATCACAGTGACACTGTTCATTAGCAGAGGTTTTAAAATGGCAATGTTGAAAATTTGGTGAAAAAATTCCTAGAAATGACTGTTTTACAAGTGTTCATTGTACAGTTCCTATGCACACTCATAAGTTTGCGAATTTTCAATATTTTCACTCCACATTTTCAACATTGCCATTTTACCACACCTCCTTATGAGCACTGCAGCTGTCATTTTAGACATCTTGCCCAAAACGTGTTTCCGCCCATGTAGCGCACAATGGCACAGTCGGTGTGCGAACTCAGTGTATGGGACACATTAAGAAAATCACAGTGTCACTGTTCATGAGCAGAGATCTTAAAATGGCTACGTTGAAAATTTGGTGAACAAATTCCTAAAAATAACTGTTTTATGAGTGTGCGTTGTGCAGTTCCCACGCACGCTCGTAAGTTTGCGAATTTTCAATATTTTCACTCCAGATTTTCAACATTGCCATTTTACCACACCTCCTTATGAGCAGTACAGCTGTCATTTTCACATTCTGCCCAAAACGTGTTTCCGCCCATGTACTGCACAATGGCGCAGTTGGTGTGCAAAATCAATGTATGGCACACAGTAAGACAATCACAGTGACACTGTTCATTAGCAGAGGTTTTAAAATGCCAGTGTTGACAATTTGGTGAAAAAATGCCGAACAATCACTGTTTTACCAGCGTGCATTGCACAGTTCCCACGCACGCTCCTAGGTTTGCGAATTTTCAATATTTCCACTCCAGATTTTCAACATTGCCATTTTACCACACTTCCTTATGAGCAGTACAGCTGTCATTTTTCACATCCTGCCCAAAATGTGTTTCCGCCTATGTAGCGCACAATGGGGGTAACAAAAAGGTCATGCAGACAATTTATTGTGCAAATACCAGCAATCGCACAGGGCATTAGGGTAAAGCACCATACATGCCAAACACCACTCAAATACCTGCAAGCGAACGTTCGGCATTGACAAATGCTTGTTAACTTTGTCATTGGTTCATATTTTTGTGTCAATTGACTGCAGTTCTGTGGCTCCATTGTGTGTGTCCCTGCATAGGTTTGTGATCTGTTTCCATTCGGACCACTTGATTACAGTAAATACACAAACTGATGCATGCCGATGCTTACTTTTTTAATACAGACCTTCAGTTTTTTTCCTTATTACTTTCTATTTGCATCAACATGGAGGTAATGAAGCATGATCAGTGCAGGTTGATCAAGATCAAAGAGCACACATGCCATCACAGAAAGTGTCCGCTGAGGCTTTTCTTTTGTAAATAATCTCTCAGAGCAGCACAGCTTGCTGCAGCCTACCTCCCCCATGCTACTGTGCATGGTCTCTATGGACAACAACCCTGCAGCAAATAGTAACACTCCGGGGAAAGACACATCTGTCATAGCTGCTACTCCACTTAAACTCACCCTCCGCTTTCCAACATGACCAAAGGGACAACAGTCAACACCTGGGGAACTAGCGACAAGCTCAAACTGCAGTTCACTGGAATAACCATTACCAAGGTCTTGCAGCAGGTGATGTACAGTGCTGCTGCACTTTGAGCCCAATTTTGAAAAGCCAATCAGTGGAGTGCAACAGAAGAGGGGTGACCAGCTTAAAAACTGCAGCTTCCCTTTCAAGCTTATTTTGGGTATTAATAGTAAAACCAAGCCACCCGGAATGCATGTTATGTTAGACAATGACATTAAAAGAAAAGAGAAAAAAAACTCCTTCCTTTCTTCTTCTGTGAATCCCAATTTAGTTTTTAGTCATCCCCTCTACCACTGTCTGCCAGCTGCTGCTCAGATCGTGGCACTTCCTGACTGTGACTGCTAGCATGGTTGTAACAACACCGTGCCGATACTGCAGTTACCCCGACCAGTACAGCACAATGGCAGCTTCTCCATGTCCCTTCCAGCTAGTGACCCATGTTATTTTTGACAGGGACAGACTTCTACTAGGTTTGTATACTTCGTTTTGTGTTGGCGCTCTGTTTGAAAATAAATACCGGGCTTTTCCACACTACATTGTAAGTTTTGTTTTACTGGTCAGATTTTGAGTTTGAAGTGTCTGAAGTAAATGATTGCCTTCCCTCCAGATCAATACTGATATGAAGTGTGTACTGTGAATTGTTGTTATGTGCAATAAATGAAAGCAGCTGTGATGAAGCAGAACTCTGTGGGCAGTTGCCGTCACTTTGGAATATAAAGCCCATCTGCTAAGGTCACTTCTTTTTTTTTTTTTTTATTGTCTATTTTTGCACCGACCCGAGGAACTCTCTCAGGCATCCTCCAGTGCCCCCAGCTCTACCTCCATGCCTGAGAGGCCTCCAACATCTGGCACCAGCCCAGCTATCCCCCCAGCTCTGAGCACCTGAGGTAGGGCTGCCCTATCCTCCCAGGGTGCTCTTTCTTGAATTCAGGCCGGGCTGGGCTCGGCCCAGGAGAGGAGAGCAACCGGTGGTGGAGTGTGGCTGAGTTGGTGGAGGTGCCATCGCCTATCCCCGAGGTCAGAGATTTTTTATGTATAGGTTTCCCCGGGAGTGCATCGTGCAATGACACCTGCAGAAGGCTGTCTGCTGATGTCTGCTGCACTCCTTCCCCATTGTTCTGGCTGGTGATCCTGCAAGACCCCCGATCTCCGTCATGGGTTGTGAGAACACCGAGCAACCCCAGGATCCCTCCCAAGGGAGAGGAGACCTGTCCTCCAGACACTCAATCCTCTCTCTCCCCTGCCAACCCCCCTCTCCCTGAGTCCGTCTCCGAACCTAGGTCACCGGCGTGGCGTGATTTGTGGCATCCAGCGCCTCAACCCTCAGTGCCACTGGGCCAGCTAAGGTCACTTCTTAGGCATGGTTTGGCTCTGTGTGTCACAGTAATACAGGCTGGAACAGATGCAGTCAGTGGGTGAGACGTGCATGATTAATTGCTGTTTTAGGAGAAACATATGGAGTGCATACCACTCAACTGTCCCTGATTTTTTACAGTCTTGTTCTTCAGAAAGTGTGCTTTACTTTAACTTGGTTATTTTATCATAGTGCAGTGATGCAGTTGGTAGGAACAACATGGGCGGACTACTTCACAGACGCAAGGGGCGACTGTGACGCAAGTACAACATGTTGCTCATTCATAAAGAATGCGGAGTCCTTTTTCTGATGATCATAAAAGTGCTGCAGTGCTCCGCCCACTGCAGCCCTAATGATTACATAACTCTCTTTCCAGCTTCTTGCTACCAACTTTACCCGAACTTTCCTGTTGGGCATACCTTACAGGTAAAGGAGTTCATGATTCAAAAGGAAGAGAGAAAAAAAACAAAAAAAAAACACTTCATCATAAAGGTACTTGTCATTGCACAAAGCCTTCAGCTACAAGAAGTGTTTCAGATAATTCACAGCAAGAATGGAAGTCCCCCCCTGCCACAGGCAGTGTTTCCTAATCAGCCTAAATACTGTTTCCACCAGTTTCTTCTTTAATGCCACCATTTCCATTGCTGTTAGTTTAATTCCCATTTGATCAAGAGAGGGATCACATAAAAACCTAGAAATTGACAGCAGATAAGGACCACTTCGCCCACCTACAGGTAGTCTGCATTTTCCCTACCTACTGCAATACCACCAATCCTACTTGATCTCCAGCTCTTACCCTCTCTTTCCCATTGCTAGGGTTCCCTTGTGCCTCTCCCCTGCATTCTTGAATTCCAGTACTGTTTTTGCCCCCACCACCTCTGCTGAGAGGCTCCTCCATGCATCCACCACCCTTTCTGTGAAAAACTACTTCCTCACGTTACCCCTGAGTTAACTTCCCTCCAGCCTCATATCGTGACCCCTTGTTCTTGAATATATTTTTTCTGAAAGATGCTACCCTCTTGTACCTTTTCTTTGGCCTTGAGGTGTTTGAAGGTCTCTATTATATCTCCCCTCGCTCTCTCCTCTCTTCCAGGTTATACATATTGAGGTCCTCTAGTCTCTCCTTATATGACTTTTTGTGCAAACCCTGCACCATTTTTGTGGCCTTTCTCTGAACTGCCTCTACTCTATCTATGTCCTTCCAGAGATGTGGTCTCCAGAACTGGACACAGTACTCCAGATGAGATCTCACCAATAATTTGTACAGTGGTATCACTTTCTCTGTTTTTCTGTTGGTGATACCTCTCCTATGCACCCAGCATCACACTGGCTCTTCCCACAACATGATTTTACACTTCTTTGCATTGAATTTTAGCTGCCACACTCTTGACCATTCCTCAAGCCTGCTTAGGTCCCTCCTCATTACACCACCCCCCACCCTGTGTGTCAACCCTGTTGCAGATCTTAGTGTCATCTGCAAAAAGTCATACCTTCCTTTCCAGTGACTCTGCAATGTTGCTTATGAAGACATTAAAGAGGACTGGCCCCAGAACTGATCCTTGTGGCACCCCACTGGTCATCCTCCTCTCCTTGAAATAAACTCTGTTTACCACCACTCTCTGTGTTCTATCCGGTAACCAATATCTGACCCAGTTTATCATCTTGGGACCTGCTCCCAGGCTGCCCAGCTTGTTTACAAGCCTCCTATGTGGAACAGCGAGTGTCAAAGGCCTTGCTGAAATCCAGATAGGCCACATCCACTGCCCCTCCCTGATCTAATTCCCTGGTCACCCACTCAAAGAAATCCATCAGATTTGTTTGACATGATCTTCCCTCTGTTAATCCATGTTGTCTAGGATCCTGTAATCTGCTGGATTCAAGATATAGCTCAATCTTTTCCTTTAGCAGTGATTCCATTCATTTCCCCACCACCGAGGTCAGGCTGACTGGCCTGTAATTGCCAGTCTCTTCCCTGCTCCCACTTTTGTGGAGAGGGACTACATAACAAATGTTATATGAAAGTGACTTCAGCGAAAGCCAGGAGTTCAGTTACAAACTTGGTGTTGATTTCGATTGTGCACATGTTCTTGTTCTCTGCTTCTTCGTTAACTACATATATTGTTACATACTGTAATTCCTTCTAGACCTATTTTCTAGGTTCTCTACTTTGTATATGTCTGTCTTTACACAGCTAGTTTAGGATCACCTTATAATCCTTACAAATTATATCCATCAGTTCACTGAACTATCCTTCAACCACAGCTGCTTATTTTTCATAGAAACATAGAATTTGTTGACAGAAAAGGACCTCTGAGCCCATTCAGTCTGTCCAAGGGTTCCCTGTCTATTGCACCTCCACAGACCATAAGTGGTCTTTGAGAATCCTCTCCTCTCCCTGTTTCTGTATTAATATGCCCCTGTATCAATCTAATACATGCTTAAAACCTTACACTGTGCTAGCATTCACAACTTTGGGTGGAAGTTTCTTCCATGCTTTTGCCACCCTTTCTGTGACATATTTCCTCAGATCTTTGCTGAACTTTCCCCCCTCCGATTTCATTGCATGTCCCCTAGCCCTGGAGTTCATCCTCTTATGGAAGAGACCCCCTCCCTGCACTCTATTCACCCCTGTGAGGTACTTGAAGGTCTCAATCAAGTCACTCCTCGCTCTCCTGCCCTCCAGAGTTTGCAAATTAAGATTGCTCAGTCTCTCCTTTTAAGGCTTCTTTTGCAACCCCTGCACCATCTTGGTTACCCTTCTCTGGACTGCCTTCACACTATCTATGACTTTCCTGAGCTGCTGTGTGCAGAACTGGACACAATATTCCTGGTGGGGGGTATAACAGAGAAAGTGGTACAGTGGCAGCACCACCTCCTTCATCCTGTGCTCCCCAATATCCCACTAGCCTTGCCCATGGCCTTGTCACACTGTGCTGCCACCTTGAAGACCTCTGAAATGATAACTCTGAGGTCCCTTTCCTGCCACTTTACTTCCATTCTTAAATATTATATGTCCATTATTGTTTTATCAATCATTGATATAGCTTATGTTATTTTTTTAATTCTGGTCTACTTTCATGAAGTCATGTCCCTCCACCTCCATATCTAGTCAATGCTAGTGGCCGGGATTATCCATTTGGTGATTAATAGCCTTTCCCAATTCATTCCATTAAATTTCTACACTCTCCACTTGACTTGAATTGAATTCTTGCTTTCACTGCCAGCATATTTGGTGGCAGTTATTTGTCCTTAAATACTTGATAAAAGCCTTTTTTGACTCAAGTATGATTACTGTAGTTTTAGCACATAGGATGAAGGAACTCAGCTTTTATGCTGTCATCAGTCCCATGACATCATTCCAAGGCAAAATAATTCAAATTTTAAAAGTTATACAGATAAGTTGGTAATAGAGAAATCTCAGACCTAGGGGTGACATCTCCTCTGTGGTCTTTGTAGGTAGTTTTATAACTGAAAATAACAATTGGGGCCAAAAGGAACTCTTAAAAAAACAGTAAAAATGTATAACGTTGCATTTGTACCTGTCAATATCTTTAACTATGGTACTAAAAATATGTAAATTTATAGCAGATACAGAAGTGCACCTTTTGATGGAGGTGTTGTAACACTACAGAACCCTAATCACACCCATCACTATCACATTCTTTTCATCCGACCATGTAAACCTTGTATGTTGCATCTTTTTTGTTGCATTTTTTTACTTGGTATTTACTATTGCTGATACAAACATTCTTCTCCATATTATATTATCTTACTCACTATCTGCCAGACACATCTGGAAACTAAGTTGTTATCAGCTCAGTATGTCTTTCCTGGTGACACTTTTGAAATAAATGAACTACTGTACATCTGTAGCGTGTAGGGTATAGTCTCTGTTATAAAAACATTGAGCCTGATTCTCAAAGCTCCCAACATGGCACAAGGGGCTTGTACCGTAAAGAATGGTGCAAAGTGCCCCTTGTGCAAACTGATGCACTGGGAGCAATTCTCAAATGAAGCCTGCATCAACCACAGGCTGCATGCACCAGACGGGGCTTGAGCCATCTGTGCTGCACAAAATGGGCTGCGGCATGGCGCTAGGGGCTTGCGGCAAATGCAGGCTGCTAAATCCCCTAAACCGGGATTCTCAAAACTCTCCCAGAGGACACATTTTTAAGTACTGTTAGACCAGCCCTAAGGATACTTAGAAATTTGCCTCTGGGAGAATTGAGCTATTTGTGGCAATGTGCCATGGTCCCCCCTCCCCAGCCCTTATCGCCCTTTTATTAAAATAAATCTCTGGTGATCTAGCAGACCCCACAAGTCCAGATCCCCTGTTATGAAAGTCTAAAACATCCCTGCTGGGCTAGCAGACCCCCACAAGCTCTGATCTCCCATTATTAAAACTGAAGATGTTCCTGGTGGTCTAGCAGGCCCCCCCAGACCCGAGCCCCCATTACTAAAATTAAAGATGTCCCTGGTGGTCTAGCAGACTGCCCCAGCCCTGATTCCCCGTTATGAAATATAATGATGTCCCTGGTGCTCTAGCAGACCCCCCAACCCCAATCCCCCATTATTTAATATTAAAATATCCTTGATGGTCTAGTGGACCCCCAGCCTGGCACGCAGTGCCCCACCACTCAGAAGCCCCCATTCCAAAACCAAGCTGGCAACTGGTACAGCCCACTGCTCACCACCATGACCAGCAGCCAACATGGTCTCAGTGAGCGCGTACTGTATTCAGTACGAGCCCATTGATTGACATCTCAGTGAGCTGTCAATCACTGAGCTCATACTGTATACAGTACACACTCAATGAGAGCTCAGTCGGTGGCTGACCGTGGTTGTGAACAGTGGGCTGTGCCAGTCGTTAGCTCAGTTTTGGGATGAGGGGAAGTGGGGTGGTGGGGCACTACCTGCTGGGGTGGGAGTCCACTAGACCACCAGTGAATGAATATATTATTGATCGGGTAGATCGGGGTGGGGAGCTGCTAGACCACAAGGGAATGGATGTATTTTTAATTTGATAGATAGGGCCGGGGGGCTGCTAGACCACCAGGGAATGGATGTATTTTTAATTTGATAGATAGGGGCGGGGGGCTGCTAGACTACCAGGGAATGCTTCATTACACTGCCCCGTCATTGCCTACAGCTATGGGACATTGCCTCCGGGACCCTACCCGAATGAAAATCAGGTGCAGGGTCACAGGCACACTAGCAATTGGCAAAAGCTGCGTTTGGTGAGGCTTGTGCCGACTTTTGAGAATCGGGCCAATATAAATTTCTCGGCAGATAAGGGCCACTTAACCCACCTAACCTGTCCATTTTTTCCCTGACAATACTGTCACCATAGACCATAACTAATCTTTGGTTACCTCTCCCATCTGGTTCCCTACCAAGATTCCTTTGTGCCTATCCTATGCATGCTTCAAGCCCACAACTGTTTTCAACCCCACTACCTCTGCTGGAAGACTGTTTCAGGCATCCACCACCCTTTCAGTGAAGAAGTACTTCCTCATATCCATCTTAAATTTCCCACTTCCAGCTTCATTGCATGCTCCCATGTTCTTGTGCATCTTCTCCTTTGAAAAATACTCCTGTCCCGTACCTTATTCATTTCTGTGAGGCATTTATAAGCCTCTAACATGTCACCCCTTTCCCTCCTCTCTTCCAGGGTGTACATATTGAAAGCCCTCAGGCTTTCCTCATATGGCTTCTGATGCAGCCCCTGCACAATTTTAGTTGCCCTCCTCTGCACAACTTCTACCCTGTCTGTGTCCTTCCTGAGATGTGGTCTCCAGAACTGGAAACAGTACTCTGGGTGGGACCTCACCAGTGATCTATACAGTGGCAGTACATCCTCCCTCCTTCTACTGGTGATGCCCCTCTCTGTGCACCCCAGAATCCTACTGGCCCTACCTAGTGCCTTGTTGCACCACCTCACCACCTTGAGGTCATCTTAAATGATTACTCCAAGGTCCCTTTCCTGCTTTGTGACCATTAAAACCTCATCCCCCATTTTATACTCCGCCTCTGGGTTTCTGTGCGCTAGGTGCATGATATTGCACTTTTTCTCATTGAAACCCAGCTGCCGTACTTTTAACCACTCCTCAAGTTTTCTCAGGTCTCTGCACATTATCTTCACTCCCTCTGGAGTGTCTACCATATTGCAGATCTTGGAATCATCTTTAAAGAGGCATACCTTCCCTTCCAGCTCTTCTACAATGTAACATATAAAGATATTGAAGAGGACTGCCTCCAGTACTGAGCCACGAGGTACCTCTCTGATCACTCTCCCTTCCCCTGAGTGAGTGCCGTTTACCACTGCCATATGCCTCCTAGCCATCAACCAATTTTGTATCCAGTTTACCACCTTAGAACCAACCCCCAAACTGCCCAGTTTACTTATGTGCCTCCTATGTGGTATGGTGTTAAAGGTCTTGCTGAAGTCTAACTAGGCCACATCCACCGCACCACCCTGATCTATTTCCTTGGTTACCCAGTCAAAGAAATCAATCAGGTTCTTCTTTTTTTCATATTGAATAAACTTTATTAAAATTTTGCAGGTTAGAATCACAACAGACACTGAGTGATACATAATGCAATGAAATCTAGTGTACCAATGGATAAAACATGTGACAAAACAAAAAAAGCTGTAAGCACTATACAATCATAACAAAGTGATCCAGGATTGAAGAGCAGACTAAAACAAACTGCAGTACAGTGATCCTGCCTGCCCCAACTCTTCTTTAATCCCCAACCCCCCCAAGACCTTCCCTTATCTCCAGAGACGAAACCGACCCCAGACCAGACCAAATCTACAATCAGCGAGGCCTGAAGGAAAAGAGGCATCCATGTCCCTGGTAGGGAGAAATGGCCAGCCAGCGAGCAGAGGCCGGAAGGAGGAAGACACATCATGAGGGCCAGTCAACAGGATTGCACCAGCCCTCTCCAAGAAAATGACACATGGGAATTCCAAATAACCAACTGTAATCCAGCATTAACAGTTAACAGAGTAGAAAGAGGTTCCTAAACCTGTGTATACTTCCCCCTATTAACTGTCAAATTTGCAATGACATGTTCGGCTTGTAGGGCAAAAAGTATTTCCTGAAGCCATTCCTGGTAGCTAGGAGTAAGATGACCACACCAATGCTGAAGAATAATTTTCTTGGTACAAGCTGAGATCAGAGCAATATGTGGTTTTTGATTACCAGTTGGTCCCTAGGCATAATCCCCCAGGATACAGATCTCAGGTGTGAATGCTTTGTCAAGCCCCAGTAAGAGATCCAGGTGCTTTCAGATATCATCCCAGAAAGTAACAACAGTTTCACATGACCAGAGAATATGAAGTAATGTACCTGGAACTTTTTGGCACCTAGTGTCTAAACCCGAAGCCAGCTTGCCCATTTGTTATAGTTTAATTAGGGTGTAAAACATGTTGTGCAGGATTTGGAATTGCATGGAACAGTAGCGGTCCCATTTAATATGTTTGTGGGTAGCCTTCCAAATGCACGACCATTCACGAGAGCCCCACATTGAGGGGAGGGAAGGGCTTGGTTCCAGGAATAGAAGAAGCCCAGTTCCCTCTCAGCAAGGGCTTCCCAGAGCCACACATAGTAGAAGGTAATGGCGTGGGATGTAGGGACAACCAACCACAGCTGAGACAGCCAGTCCCCATATGTCCTGGACCAAACACTGGAACCAAAATGCTGGAACAACATATGCCTGATCTGAAATGATCAGATTCTTCTGACATGAACCATCATCCCAACCCCCTGTGAACCTGTGCTGCCTTGGGTCTTTAGCATGCTGGACTTAAAATACTGTCCACAAGCCTTTCCTTTGAAAGTGTCTCCCTTAATTGCCCCACCACTGATGTCAGATTAACTGGACTGTAGTTGCCAGCCTCCTCTCTGCTGCCATTTTATGAAGCAGGACTACATATGCCCTACTCCAGTCCTCAGGAACCACTCCTGTTTCCAGTGAGTTGTTGAATAGATTTGTCAGATGTGCAGCCAGTACCTCCCTAAGTTCCCTCAGCACCCTTGGGTGTACCCTGTCCGGCCCCATAGCTTTGTCCACTTTCAGATTTGCAAGTCCTTTCAGGAGTCTCCTCTGTGAATGGACTGTATCTACATCCCTCCCCCCAGAGTTCCTGCTACTTTTATGCAGTCCAGCCATCTCTCCTTCCACTGTGAAGACTGAACAGAAGTATCTGTTCAGGATATCTGCTTTTTCCTGATCCTCCTCTGCACAGCCCCCACCCTGACCTTCTTACTCTCACAATCACAAACCTGTCTTCCTATTTTCACTTACGTACCTAAAAAGGGTCTTGTCCCCTTTTGTTACCTCTTTTTCTTTCCTTTTCTTAGTTTGTGTGTTAGCACCCCTCACTGCTTTCCCTTCTTATTTCTGTTTTTCCTGGTGCACCTCCCTGTCCTCTTCCCTCTGAGTCTCCTTGTGCTTCCTAAATGCTACTCTTTTAGCATTAACCTTTACAGCCACCTTCCTTGAGAACCAAAGCAGTCTATTTTCTCCTGTTTTGCTCATTTCTTTTGTGCAGAGGCTTGTTGCCTTCAATATGCTATCCCTTAATTCAGCTCACTGTTGTTTGCACCACACGCAGGTCATCTCCCCCCCCCCCGCCTCTGCTAGGTTGTCTGTAAGGTATTCACCCATGTTTTTAAAATCTGCCCTCCTGAAGTCCAGGACTCTCATCCTTGTGTGGTTTGCTTCTGCTGCCGTTCTTATGTTCAACCACACTGTACAGTGATCACTAGTCCCCATGTGACCTCCCACCTTGACATCTGCAGAACTGTCCCCATTTGTGGGCACCGGGTCCAGTATTGACTCATAGCAAGTGGGCTCCCTGACTAATTGTCTAGGACATCCCTGCTTCTACCTGAGGCCATGGCTGGGAGGCTCAAATTTACATCAGTCAGACTGAAGTCCCCCACCAGAAGAACCTCACCTTTTTCTGCCATTGTGCTGATGGCTTCTCCCAGTGCCTTATCCAGTTCCTCCCCCTGTGCTGGAGGTCAGTTTATCACCCCAAAGTGGCTCCCACTTCTGTCTCCAGGGTAACCCACAGTAGCTCTAACCCCCTTCCCCCCTGACTTCCTTGCATTTCTGTAATTTTGATACCTTCCCTTACATACAGTACAATCCCTACTTCAGTCCTCCCCACCTTATCCCTTCCTGAACTGAGATTAGCCTGGTATGGCCATGTCCCAGTCATGTTTTCTTGTGCACCATGACTCACCGATGGCCACAATATCCAGGTTTGTCTCTGCCATGATGGCCTCTAGATCAGAAATTTTATTTCCAAGACTCCTTGAATTTGCACACATGGCCCGCCACACCTTGCTCCCATCCTGACTAAAACCCCTTGCCTCCCCTTGTGCCCCGCATCCTTTTCCCTTCTCTTTTTGCAACTTCTGCTCCTATGCCATCCCCCTCATCCTTTACTTCACTGCTGTTTCCTTTATTCTACTCCCTTGGTTATACTCCTCCCCTTGGGTCCTCCTTTCCTACTGCTTTAGTCTGTGGGAGGAGCCATTTATGCTTCCCTTTTTTTTCTTCTGCCACCCCTCTGAGCTTAATTAAATGTTCATCAAAGTAACATTTAAACTGTCCACTGAGGACTGTGGTTCCCCTCCTAGATGGATCCAGGCCATCACCTTAGTACAGGATCATATTCCTCCAGGTTGGACCCCAGTCCCCAATGTAGCTAAACCCCTCTTCTCTGCACCGTTCTTTCAACCATGGGTTGAAGCTCCTGGTGGGGAGCACCCTATCCCCCCCACCCCCAGTCATAGACAGGCAGCACCTCAGCAAAAGCCACTGTGCATACTACTTTTTTATGGCTCCTCCCCAGTTTCTTGAACCCCCCTGCACAATCTCAGCCCTGTCACTTGCAAGACCCCAG
Source organism: Neoceratodus forsteri (assembly GCA_016271365.2). NCBI lineage: Eukaryota > Metazoa > Chordata > Ceratodontiformes > Ceratodontidae > Neoceratodus > Neoceratodus forsteri. The sequence goes on along the minus strand of CM028129.1, from coordinate 889,305,809 downwards.
GTGAACAATTACATCCACCCCCCCACCTGCCACCCTAGCAATCCTTAGGATCTGCTGCCCATCCCTCCTAGCCATGGTGCCAGAACCTTACCTCCCTTTCAACCCTTTCTTGTTCCCAAATCTAAACCCTAACAATTGAGATCCCCACCAGAAGCTGCTTCCTCCTCTACTGGGATCCTCTGCCTCCCACCTTGGGGCCTCCACTACAGAGGATCCCTCACATCCTCCCTTGCCACTACTAGAGGTGCCTCCTCCCAGCAGCACCATCCTGTCAGAACAGCAATGAAATTTTGTAGCGGCACATACTGGAGAATGTACCCAACCCTGACCTGCCACCCCCACCCTCCCAGAGCCACCACAATCTTGCCAGTCCTCCTTCTACTAGGTAACCTCTGTGAAAATGGTGGCAGACTTGGTGGACTCTGGGTGGGGAAAGAAGTCCTCTGGACCCTAGCCAGCTTAGCCCAGAAACCAGCGACCTCCTTCCTCAACCCAGAGAAGTGCATGCAGATGAGGCAGTACCTCAGTCTCCAGAAGGTCTCCTGGAAAACCGCAGCTCTGCAGCCATTGCAGTGCACCATAATTGCCTATATGTTTCACTGTCTACAACTACCGACTGTGCCTTTCCCCTGTTACCCCCTTCCAGTTGCTTTGGTCCCTTCCTTCCTATACCTTCTACTGGCATTTACTGGGTCACCCTGCCCAAGATAGGGAGTTTCTTGTTTCCCCCTTTTTCCTTGCTTTACCCCTTACTCACTTTTGTATCTCACCCCTTGTGCCCCTCTGCCTCCTTATTGTTTATCCTTCCTTTTCTGTGCTTCTTTAACAGTTTCTGTACCCCTACCCTTTATAGTGTGTTTCCCCTATTCCCAACTACAGGTAATAACTGTTTGTAAGGACTTTTCCTTCCTTGCAGGTACCTCCTTACCCCTCCTCTGGTAACTTTCTACAACAAGCAAGCTAACAGGTACTGTACCTTACCAGACCTGCAGAGCCTCCTGCATGCCTGCTGGCACCAGTGGATGCCTGCTGATGCCTAGGACCGAATCACTTCACCTGTTCCTCTCCTGCTCTGTTTCACTCATGCTGAGGGACATGAGCACAATGGGATATGGGACACCTATGTATATAAACCCTTAGGTTCAAAGCCAGTCTTTTGAAAAGTCTTGGCCACTTGTGCTACAATGTGACTGAGATGTTGCATGAGTAGGTGATCAGGGTGAGAAAGCATGTCACCATTTTCCATCAGTAAATCCCATAAACATTGCTTAAAAAACTGCCCATTGCCTTTTAGTTTAATATGTGTTGTGCTTGCTTTCCCTCTCTGTCTCAAATTCTATAACACGTGAACAGCTGGGCTGTCCACAAGACTGTACTAGAACAGTCACCTGCAGCAGTTCTGCGATGCATTGTTTAAGGTATCAATTATTACTGGTTATAAAATGGAGAGAGGAAATCCTGGAAGCTGACTGACTGACTGAAATAGTCTTTGACCATGACAATATCTCAGTATATCATCACAGTCGATAACTGATTACCAAGAGCAACTTACTAAAACTTTAGGGCCATTTTATAATCACAGTAATACACTCCAGGGTATGGTATAGCATAGCATATTGTCACTTCTTAGGTGGTTGAAGGCACCCAAGGAGTGACGATATCTCATAATATACCACACCCTGTTGTGTATTATAGCTTAATTCACATACTGTAAATAAAACAAAATACTGCAAATGCACACCATTGCCACAAAGTGCAACATCATAAATTCTTGGTTCTGACTGTTGCAGTTTATGGCTGCATTTTTCAAGGGCAGATGAATGATGGCTATATAAAATCTAGTGTCAAGAAATTTAGTGAGCTTAATGAGGTAGGCCATTTTATTGCAATGATATGTGACTCATCAGGTATTTCTCCAGTCACATGTACTGTGCATTAATTTGGCAATTATAAATTTATCTCAAAAACATTTTAAGGAAATAATCTAACTTTTGAATTTGTTTCCAAAAATTCTAGCTGTCCCCATACAATCTGAATAAGTCAAGACGAAGTAATATTTTACAACACCATTTATAAGCAAATGGCTAGGCACATATACAACAGTTACAGTTTTACATCTTTGTTATAATTATAAGCTGTTAATCAAGCCATATTACTTTTACCTGAAATAAGGAAACATGAACAAAGATTATTAAAGGGAAGCTATACCTTACCTTATTTGACTAAAATACTGAAGTCAAATCAAAGAGCATAGTCTCATGCATTTCTATGAGCTGGATTTGCTTATTTATGTCATTGAATGTGACATAGCAGAAAGAAAAGTCTAACATTCTTTACAGTTTCTCAGCTGGAAAGTTGCTATTTAAGTCAACAAACGCTGTACACAAAACACACTTGTATGATCGTATTAGGATCTTGAAATCACAGCAAGAAACAAAGATGATATGCCATCCTCATCCTGATATAGTCCCTGTTATATAGTGTCAGTGTGAGTGTTAAATTTAATCACACCATGTTGTTTCATCTGTGCTACATTTTGCAAAACTAGGGATGCAATTCAACAAAAGTAAACTAAATTCAAAAACTTAAGACTCCAGCTATAAACTGCAAAAATAACAAAAATACATTATTCAGCAAACAAGGGCAGGACACGCTGAGACTGATGCTGCATGAAGCTATTACAATCCCATTTCAATACAGAGATGTTTCATTTGTTACCACCTCTGTTGTAATATGTACCTTTGGTGTTGAGGGCAGAGCAATTTCTGCCCAATTTTGTCAATTTCAGACTAAGTGTCAGGAAAGGACTTAGAGCCAGCCAGACAAACTGACAGTGGTTTGCATTTACCCAGATTTGCAAAATGTTTCACTTTTTTCAAAATCTGTATTTTGTAGAGTGAATGGAGGTGAAATTCTACAGCATAAGCCCTCAAATATAACATTAGTCCCCAATGCCTATCAACTTTCCACCCATCTGCATACCGTCACATAGGCAGTTTACAAAGCAATGTGTGCTGCATCCTTCTATGCTGCACAGAGGTTGTGGAAAGACAATAAGAGCCATATGCAGCGGCCAGGCCACCACCCCTGCTCCCAAGGAATCCCCTCCATCAAATGTAATGGCCCCCACCATCAGTAATCATGTTCTTTGGTGCTTTCAGAGGTAAGATACAATGGAAAATGGTTTCTAATCTTTGGGGCAGGGTGCCACATATGAGTTTTCTAAAGGGTAAAGAAAGAGTAAAGGAAGGGGTGGTGGGAGTGGGAAATGGATGTACAGTAGATCACGATGACTCATTTGACAGGTGGGGAGAATGAACATTTTTGCCTGCAACCATTTTCTTCTGCAAACTTTTCATATGGCTGACTTGCTGAAACAGCTGGTATTTGATTTCATCCAGCCCTAGTCATATTGTGATATCATTTCCTGATGATGACAATGTTGTGAAGTCATCCTTCAGTACAATCTGTTAAAGTGACAGTGGAAATACCATTAAAAATGAATCATTATGCAGGTTCAGAAGCTACTACTGAAGTACAGCCTTGAATTCCAGGCACAATATTCTAGGTTACTCAGTAAATCCATTTCTAATTTGTTTCTAGCTAGTAATTATACTTCTAAATATGTATCCTAGACTGCTGAAGCAATAAGACATGATGGGATTTGCATTAGACAGTTCTAATGCACGGCCAAGTGCATAGTAAGGCATGAGGTTGCAGGCACATCCCTGAACTTACTGCATTTATATATTTTTTTACTATCATTAAGACTAAAAACAAATATTTTTTAATATGCATATATTAAAAAAATTCACCTAGGTTTTTGATAAAATAGTCCTTCTGCCTGTACGAGCTTGATTTTTTTTGTGCCTTAGGACTTTTGTCCTATTGTGGCCTCCTTAGCTGTAATTTTTAATGGTACAGAACTGTAGTTCTCAGCACCTCTACCACCCACACCCCTCTAACTGTAAGTAAGGAGTAACTGCAAGGAGCTTGGAGCAACTGTTTTTGGTTTCTTTAAATGTATTTCTTTTTTTGGCAGACTGCAAGTCTTTCAGGAAGCATGAGCATGTGTGAAAGCCATGCACATGAATGCAAAAGTAATCAAAACAAAAGTTCTTCTGGATGAACACACTCAGTGATGACTTAATTAAGGAAACCAAATTCGTCCCTTTTAAGTCAAAGCTGCGGGCCGCTCTAGCCTCTAGCAATATCTGTGAATGTATGGTCTAACCTCTTACATCTGCTTATAACTTCTATCTGCACCATACGGTTAGCTGATACTCCCAGCTCTACAACCTCCTCCTTCCCTTTGTTTCTGGTCACCCCCCCCCAACCCTTCTACCCAATACCACCAAGACAACTCATTATACAGAGCTTGGCTTTACTATATTGAGGTCCTCTTCATCCTTTGACTCTGACTCCCCCATCCCTGCCCCCAAAGTATCCCTCTGCCACAGATTCCCCTCTGTTTGTCCTCCTCCACTGCCCTTCAGTCTTATACTTTAATCCTCCCCGTCTCCTGTCCCATACTTTGCTACCTTTTCAACCTGCCTTATAATCTACTGTATATCTACTTTCTACAACCCCTTAGCTCTCGCCTTTTAAGCTCCCAATCTATCCTCTCTTGTAAATCTGAGGATTTATTCACTTTTAGTGTAACCCATTACAGCACTTAAAATCTAGTATTATAACATTGCTGCTGCTCTCTCCATAACTAACACACTTATGACAATAACTGTTCATTCAAACATGTTTGCTGTAATGCTGCAAAAATAACTTCTTATTACTTTGTTGTTTAACTTCCATTTATTTTGTAACTTCTCTCTGTTTGTGCTGTGCATTTTTATCATTTATTGATGTGGAACCTCTGTAAACGAGCTTCTAGCTCAAAGGTACTGTAATCCAAGATTTTAATAAAATAAAATAAAAATAGAACAAACGGAAAAAACAGGCAGATCTGTTTTCATCGTGTAGGCAGATTCGGTGAGTAGGTATCTGGAAAAAAAAGCAACAGCAAATACGCGCGGACAAAAACTGTGCAGTCATAACAGCACTGTGCAGTTTCAGAGTTAATATATCTAATCTAGTGTGGTTTGGAACCACACAGTTTTGTACTGACCTTGTGGTGCGATTATTGACTGCGCTGTTTTTGACCATGCAGTCTTGACATAGTGCCCATAGAGTGGATTTAAGTGGGGTTTTTTGTTCCACAAGCTGAAACTTTTGATCAGGCAGATGTAGATGGCATTTGAAGACTGTGGGGATATTAGGAATCTTGGTGAGTCCCATGTGTGATCACAAGTAAGCACCAGTTATGATCAGGGAGTTGTTGCAGTTTCAAGTTAGAAAATGAAGCAGGAGGGACTGTGAAGGCTGCATGACAATGTGAACAGAAAAATAAAATGAGCACAAAAATTAATTTTTTTTTAAAATCACAGTACAGTATTTCTTACTGCTAACAGTAGCAAGCGAACGAGTGAGTCAGGTGGGGGGAAGTTAGTCTGATGATTTACAGTGACCCAAAAAAATAATACAGCTCACAATCAAAGACAGTCAGAGGAATTCTGTCTGTTAAAGCAAGCAACCTATTTTCTGTTTACCTGCTAAAACTGTTACAATTACTTTTTGGTGGACTGACCAGTTTTTTACTCTGTCTCACTAAGAGAGAAAACAAAATTGTGGCATTTTTAAAAATGAACGTTCTATGGGGTACTTTGAATTTGTGGTTTGTTTTTTTTTGCATTGCATCCTGCACTTGTTTTTAGTCATGCATTACACACTTGCAATGCACAGCTAATGACCAGCAAGGACTCAGGAGTTTTCCTTCCCATTTTGTAATGCACTGCTAGCAAAGTGACCACTAAAAAAAACAAGTTCTGGTCCAGTTGTACCTTTCCACAATTCATATGCTATTCTGGCAAAGAGTGGTTCCTCTATGGAGGCACCTGCAGTAGAGACCAGGGAGGATGCTGGGAACCTCCACAAAGGAGATCCACAGGAGGGTGGCACAAGACCCCACAGGGAAAGGAAAAAACTCCTGGTGGGGGACTCGATCATTAGAAACATAGAAACATAGACTTTGATGGCAGATAAGGACCACTAGGCCCATCTAGTTTGCCCATTTCCCTACCTGCAGGATAGGCCACAGATCCTAGTTAACCAACAGCCTATTTCTTCCTACCCCCACAAGAATTGCCTTATGTCTGTCCCATGCATTCTTGAATTCTCCCACAGTTTTAGACCCCACAACCTCCTCAGAAAGGCTGTTCCATGCATCCACTACCCTCTCTGTGAAATAATACTTCCTCACATTGCCCCTGAACTGCCACCCTTCTATCTTTAAATTGTGTCCCCTTGTTCTTGCACATCTCTTTTTCTGAAAGATGCTACCCTCTTGGACTTTGTTGATTCTACTGAGGTACTTAAAAGTTTTTATCATGTCCCTCTCTCCCTTCTTTCCTCAAGGGTATACATATTAAGCTCCTTTAGTCTCTCCTCATACGGCTTCTCTTGCAGACCTTGCACCATTTTAGTTGCCCTCCTCTGGACTCCCTCTATCCTGTCTATGTCCTTGTGGAGATGGGGTCTCCAGAACTGGATGCAGTACTCCAGATGGGGTCTCACCAACTGTCTGTACAGAGGGATAACAACTTCCTGTTTTCTGCTGCTGATGCCTCTCCCTATACATCCCAGTATACCCCAGCCCTCCCTACTGCCTTCTCACATTGCTTGCTAACCTTAAGGTCATCTGATGATTACCCCAGGTCCCTTTCCTTTTTGTTGTTGTCACTACCTCCCCACCCATTAGTATTCTTCCCTGGGTTCTTGTTTCCCAGGTGCATTATTTTGCACTTCTTTGCATTGAATCCTAGCTGCCTTCCTTCTGACCATTCCTCCAACCTTGCCAAGTCCCTTTTCATCCTTTCCACACCTCCTTGTGTATCAACCCTGTTGCAGATCTTTGTGTCATCTGCAAAAAGGCATACTTTTCCTTCCAGTCCCTCTGCAATGTCACTGATGAAGACATTAAAAAGGACTGGACCCAATACTGAACCCTGCGGTACCCCACTAGTAACCCCTCTTTCTTCAGAGTGGACTCCATTTACAACTACCTTCTGTGTTCTGTTGTGCAGCCAATGTTTTACCCAGGCAACCACCCTGGGACCCACTCCATGCTGGTTAATTTGACAATTAATCTTTTGTGTGGGACTGTATCAAATGCCTTGCTAAAGTCTAGGTAGGCCATGTCCACAGCCCCTTCCTGGTCTACTACTTGGGTCACCCAGTCAAAGAAATCTATTAGATTCATCTGACATGACCTTCCCGCTGTGAACCCATGCTGCCTTGGGTCCTGTGCCCCACTGGCCTCTAGGAACTCAACTATTCTTTCCTTCAGAAGTGACTCCATCACTTTCCCTACCACAGAGGTCAGACTGACAGGTCTGTAGTTTCCTGCATCTGTCTTGGTCCCACTTTTGTGAAGAGGAATCACATCCGCCTTCCTCCAGTCCTCGGGTACCACACCATCCTCCCATGATTTATTAAAAAGAGTAGCCAGTGGTTTCACTAGTTCCTCCCTTAATTCTTTTAGAATTCTAGGGTGAATTCCATCAGGACCCATTTCTTTGTCCATCTTCAGTTTTAGGAGTTCTTACAGAACCCTTTCTTCTGTGAAAGGACTGGGATTGACCCTCCTATCAAGAGTGCTTCTGTTAATTGGATTAGGCACTTCCCCCTCCTCTTTTGTGAATGCTGAGCAGAAATATTCATTCAGTATCCCTGCTTTTTCACTGTCCCCCTCTGCCCACCCACTGTCCATTCTATTCAGCCTCACTATATCTCTCTTTGTCTTTCTACGCTCGCTGATGTACCTATAAAAGGTTTTATCTCCCTTCTTAACTGAGTTGGCTATCTTTTCCTCAGTTTGGGCCTTTGCTATTCTGACTTCCCTCCCTGCTTCCTTCTGCCTTAACTGGTACAGCTCTCTGTCCTGCTCCTTCTGTGTTTCCTTATACTTCTGGAATGATATATTTTTCTTCCTGACTTTCACAGCCACCTCTTTTGAGAACCATAGTGGCTTTTCTTTCATTTTGATTTGTTTATTTGCTTCACACAAAGGCTTGTTGCCTCTGTGATGGCAGTTTTGATGATTCCCCATTGTTGCTCCACACCTCCTTCTAGCCTGTTTGCTAGTGCTTTTCTGAGGCACTCTCCCATCTTGCCAAAGTCAGCCCTCCTAAAGTCCAGTACCCTCACTTTTGTATGGCTTGACTCTGCAGCTGAGTTTAATGTGAACCACACTGTTTGATGGTCACTTGTCCCCAGATGGCAACCCACTTCTAGATCTGAGATCCTCTCGCCCCCATTTGAGAGTATGAGGTCTAAGATTGCTCCCTCATGAGTGGGTTCTGAAACTAGCTGTCTGAGGCCTGCCACCTGTAGGGCATCAAGAATGGCCCTGCTCTTGGATGTGGCTGCAGCAAATGTGCTCCAGTTAACATCTGGCATATTCAGGTCTCCCATCAACAATATCTCCCCTTTCTCTGCCATTCTAAGAATGCCTTCTATCATATTCTTGTCCATTCCCTCCCCCTGACATGGGGGTCTGTACACAACCCCTGTGCAAATTGTGGTGCCCTTTCCAGTCTCCAAGGTGACCCACAGTGCCTCCTCTCCTCCCTGTTTACTCTTTTGTTCAGTTGCTTTTATCCCTTCCTTTACATAGAGTTACTCCTCCCCCTCTTCTCCCCTGCCTGTCTCTCCTGTAGGTTATGTACCCTGGTATGTTAACATCCCAGTCATGGTTCTCTGTGTACCATGTTTCTGTGACTGCTACAATATCCAGGCATCCTCTTCCATCAAGGCCACCAGCTCAGGAGCTTGTTGCCCAGACTACAGGCATTGGTACTCATTACCCTCCATTTCCTGATGGCCTTACTCCTTTTGCCCCATCCCTGTCCTTCTTGCCTTTGTCACTTTCTCCATTTACCCTGTCCTTCTCCTATCAACACCTCTATGTTGGTGTTTGCCACACTTACTACTGTGATTTTTTTGGGGGGGCTAGGATTTCCCTGCTCCTTTCCAGTGCCTCCCCCCTTGGCTAGTTTAAATGCTTGCCAATGAAGCATTTAAACCTATCACCTATGATCCTGGTTCCCATCCTGGACAGATGCAGCCCATCATGCCAGTATAGGCTTGCATCACTCCAGGTGGACCCCCAGTCCCCAGTGAAGCCAAATCCCTGAGCTCCACACCAGTTTTTCAACCACTGATTGAATCCCATGGTGCGAACACCCTAGCCTCTCCTATGCCATAGATGGGCAGCACCTCTGAGAAAGGTTACCTTGCGTGCTACTGACTAAGGCCCCTCCCAATTCCTCAAACTCTTCCTGCACTTCTCTAATCCCTTTCTTAGCCAGGTCATTTTTCCCTAGGTGGACAATGACATCCAGCTCCCTCCCCAGTGCAGTTGCTCCGGCAATCCTGAGGATTCGCTACCTGTCCCTCCAAGCCATGGCACCAGGCAGGCACCTTACCTCCCTCTCCCCTTCCTCCCCCATTTCTACCTTCCTAATAATGGAGTCCCCCACCAGGAGTTGTTTCCTTCCCCTGTTGCATTCCATGCCACCCTCCTGTGGGTCTCCTTTGTGGAGGTTCCCAGCATCCTCCTTGGTTTCCACTGCGGGTGCCTCCATAGAGGAACCACACTTTGCCAGAATGGCATAGGAATTTTGGAGAGGTACAACTGGAAGGATGTGCCTCTGTTCCACCATGCTCACCCTCCCTGAGCCCACTGTGGTACAACCACTCCTCTTTCTTGGCAACCTCTGAGGCAACGGCAGTGGCACTGGTGGTCCCTGGATGGAAGAGGAGGTCCCACAAATCCTGACCAACTCAGCCTGGAGATGAGCAACCTCCTCCCTCAGCCCAGAGAGGTGCCTGCAGATGGGACAACACCGCATCCTCCAGAACCTCTCCCGGAAGACTGCTGCTCCACAGCCACTGCACTGCACCACTCCAATCATGTCTTATTTCTGGCCCCTTAACTGTTTGCAATCCTTACTCTTTCCTCTGTTTTCTCTCTCTCCTTACTTTCTGCCTGTGTGCCCTTTAAGCTCCTGATTGTTTTGTTCTGAGACAAGAATATCCTATATTTCTCAGTAGACCCCTTACTTGCTCAGAGGCAGAACTCCAGCAGCTAGAGGGGGCCAGAGAGCTACTCTTGCCCTTCTAGGATGGTGGGTCTTTGGTGGTTCTGTGATCACTCACTTTCTGCTCCCAAACAGGAAGTTCCTGTTGTCAGTCAAATCCTGTGCCTATAAAAATAGAACTAGCTTTGGGTGGAGGGGAGGGAAGGAGGGCAATATAGTCCCAGTAGAGAAGTCCAGTCACACAGCAGTCCTTTCTCCTGGTGTCTTCTGCCAAGCTATTAGTAGAATCTTTCTAAGGCAGTCTTTAAATGTAGCTTCCTTCTAGCTAAACCACTCCCCCTACTTTATAGATCTTTCTACAAGTAATTTAAATCTCACAGCTATTAAGAACTTTCAATCACCTGAGATTTACACCTAGATAACTGTTCAGATAACCATTCAGTTCAGTTAACTCAAACAAACACACACTTTTTTTTTGTTTTGTTTGTTAGTTTTTTTTTTTTACCCTAAATTAAAGGCCCAAGTACAAAAGTTCTTCTTTAGTCCCAGCAGAGAAGTCCAGTCACACAGCAATCCTTTCTCCTGGTGTCTTCTGCCAAGAAGGGGGAAGAAGTGGGGGAGGAAGGGGATAGGGAGGTAAGGTGCCTGCCAGGCACCACAGCTCAAAGGGACAGGAAGAGAATCCTCAGGATTGTGGGAGCAGAGGCATGAGGGAGGGAGCGGGATGTCATTGTCCACCTAGGGACAAATGACATGGCTGTGACTGGGATCAGAGTGGTTCAAGAGGAGTTTGTGGAGTCGGGGAAGGGCCTTGGACAAGTAGCATGTACGGTAACCTTCTTGGAGGTGCTGCCTGTCTATGGCAAGGATGATGGTAGGGTATTCCACACTATGGGATTCAGTGAATGGTTGAAAAACTGTTGTGGAGCTCAGGGTTTTGGCTTAATTGGGGACTGGGGAGCCACCTGGAGGGATGCAGATTTAAACTGGTGCGATGGTCTGCATCTATCCGGTGGGGACCAGGATCCTAGGTGACAGGTTTAAATGCTTCATTGGCAAGCATTTAAACTAGCCAAGGGGGGAGGCACTGAAAAGGAGCGGGGAAATCCCAGCCTCCCCCCACAAAATACAGTAGTTAGAGAGGTAAACACCAAGGTAGAGAAGTCAGTAGGGAGCAGGACTGTGGTAAATGCAGAAAAAGGCAGTAAGGACAGGGATGGGGCTAAAAGGGGTAAGGCCATAAAAAATAAATGGACAGTGATGAGTGCCAGTGCCCACAGTCTGTGCAACAAGCTCCCTGAACTAGTGGCCTTGATGGAAGAGGGATGCCTAGATATTGTGGCAGTCACTGAAACACGGTACACAGAGAACCATGACTGAGATATCAACATGCCAGGATACACATTCTACAGGAGGGACAGGGTGGGTAAAAGAGGAGGAGGAGTAGCTCTCTATATAGGGGAAGAAATTAAAGTAACAGAACTAAAGAGTAAACAGGAAGTTGGTGAGTCACTATGGTTCACCCTGAAGACAGAAAATGGCACCACAATCTGCATGGGGGTTGTGTACAGACCCCCATCTCAGGAGGGAGGAAATGGACAAGGAAATGATAGAAGGCATCCTTAAAATGGCAGACAAAGGGGAGATATTGTTGATGGGGGACCTGAATATGCCAGATGTTAACTGGAGTACCTTTGCTGCAGGCACATCCAAGAGCAGGGTCATTCTTGATGCCCTACAGGAGGCATGCCTCAGACAGCTAGTGTCAGAACCCACTCAGGAGGGAGAAATCTTAGACCTGGTACTCTCAAATGAGGAAGGAGAAAGGATCTCAGATTTAGAAGTGGGTAGCCACCTGGGAACAAGTGACCACCAAACAGTGTGGTTCACAGTAAACACAGCCATAGAGTCAAGCCATACAAAAACAAGAGTATTGGACTTTAGGAAGGCTGACTTTGGGAAAATGAGAGAGAGAGAGTGCCTCAGAAAAGCACTAGCAAATGGGCAAGAAGGAGGGGTGGAGAAACAATGGGGAATAATCAAAACAACCATCGCAGAGGCAACAAGCCTTTGTGTGAAGCAAATCAACAAAACAAAATGAAGGAAAAAAACACTATGGTTCTCAAAAGAGGTGGCAGGGACGGTTAAGGAGAAAAGGATAGCATTCAGGAAATATAAGGAAACACAGAAGGAGCAGGACAGAGAACTTTATTAGTTAAAGCAGAAGGAGGCAGGGAAGGCAGTCTGAATAGCAAAGGCACAAACTGAGGAAAAGACAGCCAGCTCTGTTAAGAAGGGGGATAAAACCTTTTATAGGTACATTAGGGAGCGAAGAAAGACCAAGGGAGGGACATAGAGACTTAATAAAGGAGAGGGAATGTGGGCAGAGGGTGACAGTGAAAAAGCAGGGATACTGAACAAATATTTCTGCTCAGCATCCTCAACAGAAGAGGAAAGGGGTGTACCTAAACCAAAAAAGAGAGAAACTCTGAATAGGGGGTCAATACCAGTCCATTCACAGAAGAAAGGGTTTTGAAAGAACTCTTGAAACTGAGGGTGGACAAAGCAATGGGGTCTGATGGGATTCACCCAAGAATTCTAAAAGAACTAAGGGTAGAACTAGTAAAACCACTGACTACTCTCTCTTTAACAAATCATGGGAGGATGGGATGGTACCTGAGGACTGGAGGTGGGCAAATGTGATTCCACTTCACAAATGTGGGAGCAGGGAAAAAGGCAGGAAACTACAGACCAGTTAGTATGACTTCAGTTTTAGGGAAAATGATGGAATCACTTCTGAAGGAAAGAATTGTTGAGAACCTAGAGGCCAGTGGGGCACAGGACCCAAGGCAGCATGGTTTCACAGCAGGAAGGTCATGTCTGATGAACCTAATAGATTTATTTGACTGGGTGACCAAAGTAGTAGACAAGGGAGGGGCTGCGGATATGGCCTACTTAGATTTAAGCTAGGCATTTGACACAGTCTCACACAAAAGATTAATATACAAGTTAGCCAGCCTTGGAGTGGGTCCCAAGGTGGTAGCCTGGATATAAAACTGGCTGGACAACAGGACACAAAGGGTAATAGTAAATGGAGTCCACATTGAAGAAAGGAGGGTAACTAGCGGGGTACTGCAGGGTTCGGTACTGGGACTGGTCCTCTTTAATGTCTTTATAAGTGACATTGGAGAGCACCTGGTAGGAAAGGTATGTCTCTTTGCAGATGACACAAAGATCTGCAACAGGGTTGATACACAAGGTGGGGTGGAAAGGATGAAAAAGGATTTGGCAAGGTTTCTCAAATATGTGGCAACTCATATTCAATGCAAAGAAGTGCAAGGTAATGTATCTGGGAAACAAAAACCCAGGAGAAGAGTACACAATGGGGGGTGAGTTAATAACAACAACAAAAATCGAGAGAGACCTAGGAGTAATTATATCAGATGACCTAAAGGTGGGCAAGCAATGAGAGAATGCAGTAAGGAGGGCTGGGGGGATACTGGGATGCATAGGGAAAGGCATCAACAGTAGAAAACAAGAGGTTTTTATCCCTCTATACAGACAGTTAGTGAGACCCCATCTGGAGTACTGCGTGCAGTTCTGGAGACCCCATTTCTGCAAAGATATAGACAGAGTGGAGACTGTTCAGAGGAGGGCAACCAAAATGGTGCAGGGTCTGCACCAGAAGACCTACAAAGAGAAACTAAAGGAGCTTAACATGTATACCCTTGAGGAAAGGGGGGAGCATGATAGAAACTTTCAAGTATCTCAAGGGAATTAACAAAATACAAGAGGGTAGCATCTTTCAGAAGAAGAGATGTGCAAGAACAAGGGGGCACAATTTGAAGATAGAGGGGGGACGGCTCAGAGGTAATGATAGAAGGTATTTTTTCACAGAGAGGGTTGTGGATGCATGGAACTGCCTTCCTGAGGAGGTTGTGAAGTCAGGAACAGTGGGAGACTTCAAGAATGCATGGAACATGCATAAGGCATTTCTAGTGGGAGGTAGGAGGAAGTCAACTATTGATTAACTAGAATCTGCGGCTTATCCATCGGGTAGGGAAATGGGCAGTCTAGGTGGGCCAAGCAGTCCTTATCTGCCGTCAAATTCTATGTTTCTGTGTTATGTTTCTAGATCCACCGCAGCTGCATAATGAAGTTAGTGAAGGTGTGTGGAATTGTTATGGAGGTATGGAGAAACAACACAATGATTTGTTAGTAATAAGATTGCTTTAGTTTCTGTTCTAAGGAAGGCATACACATTATTAGGAAAAATATGGAGGTGTACATTTTAATGGAAGGAATAAGAAGCAATATAGGTTTACTAAAGAACCCCAGAGCAAATGCCATTGATGTATGTGTTATCCTGGATGATATTGGCCGGACAGCCACATTTTAAAGAAAACACAATTGCACATGCCCCAATAATGCAAAATATCATGGGAAACATATGCAAATTCCCATGATGGTACAAAAGGTGGAAGTACATGAAAAAGTAATGGCTGGCATATGTTCTGCCTTGGGATTATTTACACAGTTTTTTTTTTGTCTTTTTTTTTTTTTTTTAGAGAAACAGGGTTTTTGTCCGTGTGGTGATGAATGTTATATTTAAGCAATGTGTTGTTATCAGGAAGTCAGGTGTATTAATGGACTGCTAGCAGAGAAAATGTGATAGTAACTTTCAGAGGGGGTCCCTTTTGATAAGGGCAATGTAGTTATGCTTGTGATAATGGGAATATTAGGAAGGTATGGCATCTATGTAGAAGTGGAGTACAAATATGCACAGTTTCATAAGTACATGCTCAGAGTGCAGGTAAATGTGATGTGCAGGTTTGTTTTAGAAATAGGTAAAAATAGTGATACATGTAATTGCTAGAAAGATGGATAATTACATAAACATATAGATAGAGAGACAGACAGACAGGCAGAATAGGAATGCCAGTGAAGTACTCAAGTGACGCCAACCCCACCCACCCCACCCTGTAGACATGGACAGGCATTGGGGTGTGCCTTTGGTCATTGCCATAACACTCATGCCATTTCACTACCCTACCCTGCAGACACAGACAAGTGTTGAGGTGTGCCTTGGGGTGTTCAAAATTTACACTCACCCTATTCCATAAGGAAATACACTGAAATGGGTACAGAATAAGAGAATGGAGTGAACTTTGGGGCTGAAGAGTCAAAGGCAGACCTCAATACCTGTCACTGGCTGCAGGGTGGGGACGGGGGTGGAATGGCATGAGCATTACTGTTGACAATCCCAAGTCATGCTCCTGATGCCTGTAAGTCCCTACAGGGCAGGGTGTTATGGTCAGAAACCCTAATGACCTGGGTGTTTCTTGCTATTTTCACTCCTAGTTTTCAGCGTGGGCTTTTTGTGACCTCACCGCATGAACAGTGACACTATCAGTTCATTAGCCAAAAGGTGATTTTGCACAGCGACTGCGCCATTTGGCACCACAGGTGCTAAAACACATTTTGAACAGGATGTAAAAAATGACAGCTTTACTGTTTATGAGGAGGTGTAAAAAATGGTAATGTTGAAAATCTGGAGTGAAACTATAAAAAAATTGGTAAAGGCATGACACTGATCCTGCTAATGTATACTTTTTTCAAATTCCTATGCATCCCATTGTTTTCATCTCTATTGCTGTTATGTGACTTCTTAACCTAGCAACAGTATTTAATGCATTACATTATAAAGACAAGAAATATTTTTAATACTTTTACAGACAGTTACATAAACTTAATTTCCTTCATAATATAATTTAAATTTAGTAACAGTGGTAGTACAAAGCAATTTCTCAGACAACTTGAAAACTATAACTACTTTATATTGTACATTGACACACCATAAGGACCTCCTTGAAATTGAGATGCAAATGTCACACATTTATCAGTTTTCTAACAGGAATATTTTACTATCCTAAATACATTCTTGCTTCAGTAATTGCTCAGTACATCTGTTGCAAGACCTATTTATTGACATTTTACATCTGCTATGCAGTGTACTGCTGCTTAGTACACCAACATCATGAACTATAAAACAGATGACTGCCATAACTAGGGAGGCAGTATAGCACAGTGGTTTAAGGCTCTGAGCTGCAAATCTGGAGTTTGATCCCACAGCCCCCACTTGCATACTGGGTGACCCTGAGCAAGTCACTTAACTTCCATGTGCTGCCAGGTTGTCCCTGTAAACAAGCTTTCAGCTTAGTGTGCCACTCCTGGTTAAACAATTGAAAGAAAAAAAACACATCATATTATTTTTCTTGCTTTATTTTGCTACTACAAACTTTGACTAATACATCCATCCTTAAATGTACTTTTTATAGTTTATGTGTCTGTGACCTAGGCAGAGCTACACTTAAAATCTTACGCATAAGTAAATAAATCATCAGATTAGCATTTATTTTATTAGTATCCCCTTCCTTTTCAGGTGCCCATGACACTAAGTATACATATTTATATATTTTAACTTCAAAGGACTAAACCTATTCAAATGCACAAAACACAAGACTTTATTCTCTTCACACATTACTGTTAAACATCAGATCCCAGAATGGCCAAGAAACAATTTAGACTTCACTCTTGCGTGTCACTGGCATGCCCACTTCTCATGCAAACAACAGTCAATTACAGAAACCCTTTTGTTTCTGTGCTATGCACTCTTACATCAGAGAGACATAAATCTTACAGAACTGCTAAAAAAACAAATTTATCAAGACTGGATTTCTGAATTAAAACCTATCATTTACAGTACCTACAGAAATAATAGTTCACTGGCTACAAACAATGATACAGACATGAAAATAACATTTCTGTTTTACATGGAAAACATCCATATAATGAACTTGCCACACAGGATTTGTGACCTTCTGTCTGCATGTATCTGATAAAGGAAAAGGAACCTAATTGACCCTTTTTTTTCTATTTTATTTTTATGCCAGCATGCTCATACTGTTAGAGCCAAATATTGACATGCTTAGAGTGAAAAAAACAAAAAAATCATGAAGTCTATATGTGTGTGTGTGAGTGGGGGAGGGATATGCCTAGATGCATTCCAGGCACTCCTTAATTACTTCCCCAGGCAGCTCTGATAGTCAATTATTCCAACATGATAGATCCACCTCATGCCCCTCCCACATGAACCAAAAAAAAGGTTGGGGTGGGTCTTTAGGAGCTTCTCAGGTGGAGGTGGGGGTGGATCTTACTCCCCCCCCAAAAAACTAATGCTGCCTCCCACTATTCAAGTTCCAGTTCTTGTACCTCCCATTTAAGAAAAGAAATAGTGCCCTGCAACCACTGACTAACATGAAAGTGTAATTATTTGAGGCCGGGAAACATTTCTTGGAGGAGGGTAAGGCGGAGGAGACTATTTACACCTTCAGTCTGTTCCACAGACAGAAAACATGACATCACCCCTTTTGTACATTCAAAACATCTGCAGGCTCCTCCCACTGCAGCTGTAATAACCACACATGAGTAATAGAAAACCAAATAGGGAGAAAGCAGATGATTTGTATACTAAATCTATATAAAAAACTATGTAAAGTATCAGTAAGAGTTGAATATTAAAACCATAAAAGTAAAGGAATATAACAATTGGGTTAAAAGTCCCCTGAGCTGTGGTGAATCTGTGGATGGGCTTTCATCAGTGTTTGAATGACTACGCCATGCAGCATTAGCTTTGCATTAACTTTGGCACCCAGCCTCTAAGCATTGCTGTGGTCTGTGACTGAACAGTGCTGAAGTTATAACGATGCCAATGCTGCATTACCTGATCATTCAAACCACGATTAACTCCAGGCCACAGATTCACCATGGCTCAGGGGACTTGACTTTTCACCCTAACATTGGATTTCCGTATTTCTGTGGCTTTCATCTTTTTTTTAAAAAACAAGACATCTAAATCATGTGGCCTGCCTACAGTGTTTTACAAATGGCCCTCTGCAGAGCAGGAGACCCATTGGGCATGGCAACAGACCTGTAGCTTGATTCATGCAGGGCCACACAGGATCTACATTAAGCAGCAGACTCCTTGAGCATGGCACTGTTGCCCATGGTGCCAGAACTGTAATATGCTTTGCACACGGTCTTGTGATCTCTACCTGAAGTAATAGTCCACTTGGGCCAGGCTTGCATTAGCATTTGACCAGCGAGGTAAATCTGAAGGTTGCTATTTGAATGGTCATGTGGGGGGTAACCACCCAATTCCTCAAATTTAGTAAAATATACAAAGAAATGTAAAAGTTATAGGCAATAGAAAACACACACACACACACAAAAACACTAAAGTCCCTCAAAAAAACTGCATATGCTATGTGACTTACAGTATGTTTTTTGGTTGTCTTTTCTTACGACATAGTTTTTCTTCTAAGTCCCAAAAAATCACCCCCTTCCCCCCCCCCCAAAAAAAAGGAAAAATAATGAGTATTTGAACACATGCAAAGATCGTTGTTTGGGGATTTCATTTCTTTAGTTGCTTACCCCAACCCACCACCCTCCCAACACAATCTTATTGGCACTTTTGAATTTTGTCCTGAAATACTTTTTAAGAGACACCAAATTAAATTCTTTTTTTTTTGTTAATAAAATCGTGTAAGTCACTGTTCAGGTGCAGTATGTTTTGGGGCCGAAGCTCAAGTGAATTATGATGTCACAACAAAGAATGAAGAAGATTGTCACTATTCACCCATCAAGACTGGGTTGCGGTTGTTATAGTGTATATGATGTATATTTTTTAAAAGATGGTTGGGTAGGAAGTTCTACCTACCCTACTACCATCAAGAGGGTAGAAACACAACAGGTTTTATTTTGTCCCTAACACATATTTTTTTAAATTCTCTGGTAACCTGGTAAGGCTCGCTAGGCCCAAGGCTTGTTTTCAGGGGTGACCTAGGAGCACATGGGAGGTGAAGTGATTTGCTCAGGGTCACACAGTAAGAAAGTGGAGGTTGTGGGAATCAAACTCAGGTTTTCTGGATGTACTAAGCTCATTCACAGCTCATTACTCTAACCTCTAGGCTATACTGCCAGCCATGCCCATGCCTCATTGATACACCCGGGGGACAGAGCTACAACATGAATGATCTAGGCAAGCAAAACAACCTGTTGATGCATTCAAGTAGGCAAATAAAGGGTAAAAATCCTAGGAATTCTAACCCATATTTACATTCTAAATACATTATAAAGTGGCTCTAACCAAGATGCAGTGCAATAATGTTGCAGTATATCACACAATGCTTCAGTTTACTGCAGGGAACAATATAATTCAATGACAAACTATTTTTTTGTTGCAATATTTTGTGACATGTCACTTAATGAAGGTTTATTGCATTGCATCATGACTAGCTCCACTATATAGTAAAGTTTCATTCAAACAAGATATTTATCAATATTTGTATATCTATTTTTACTGTATGTATATTTTTTAATTATTGTAGTGATTCTGGGTTAATATCAATGTTGCTAATAGCACAGATTATGACATATACAGAAATGCAGTGGACAGAGCTGGCTCGGTGGCACTGAGGGTTGAGGCGCTGGACGCCACACCTTGCTCCATGTCAGCATGTTGGGAGTGGACTCAGGTCACAGGGGGTTGGCCAGGGAGGAGAGGATCGAGCGTATGGAGGATTGCTCTCCTCTTCTGGGGAGGGAGGGTGGTGAACGCTGCAGTTCTGGTGACTCCCAGTGGAGACTGGGGGCATTGCAGCTATCAGGAGCATGTACAAGGGGTAGAAGGTGTCATAGGATGTCCTGAGCATGGGTGTGGGAGTGCACCCATCTCACGCTGGATGTCATTGCATGTACACACCCCTGGGGAAATGGAAAATTGGAAAATACCCTGGAACCTGGATAGGCAATGGCAAGACCCTGAGGACAGCACCCATGCTCACCACCAGATCTTTCTGGCCAGCCTCTGGCTCTCACCCTCACTCCAGCCATCATCTAGATTCTAGCTAGATCACTGGAAGAGATGGCGGTCACACCTCAGGGGATTCAGAGTCAGGGGGCTGGTAGGTCGGGATGAGGAATGAGAGCACCCTGGGACGGAGGTCGGACTGGAGGATCTCAGGCAGAGCAGGAGAACGCTGTGCCCAGAGGTCCACACTGGAGAGAGATCTATGGGGCCAGTGAATAGGAGACATAAAATAGAGTTAAAACAAAAAAAGAAATGCAAGGGACACTACTGGGGGTAAGTGGGGGAGTGAAGGGTTGTAGGACAGTGATGACTTGGAAGGTACTCTGTGAGCATGACTGCTGCCTAAATTACAAGAAGCTCCATGCCCTAAGGATTGAGCATGAATCTACAAAAGATGAAATATACATCTTGGGGGTTAAAGGTAGTGAGACATCATGACTACTACATTGTCCATAGCCACAGAGGACTCCACAGTCCAGCACAGGTAATTGTACAGTAGTAAACAAAAGGAGAGGAATACGGGGGGGGGGGGCTAACTCTGAAGCAGAGTGTGCATTCCTCCAACAGGTTCTTGCCTCTCATAGAAAGGTTTTACCAGCATCCCACAATGAATTGGCTGAAACTAGTGTACCTGTGGAGGGGTTATCACCCTTTAGAAATTAAAGAAGAAAGAGGGTAGAAAAGGGGGAGTAAGAAGGTACTGGATATAGGGGACTCCATTGTAAGAGGCACAGAGGGAAAGGAGATTTCTACACATGATGGGGGTTAATTTTTTTCCAGGGACAGGAGCGGACAGACTCCGGGCCCAGGTAGTGGACCTCATCAGGAAAGAAAGAAGATGGTCAGACATAGATGTGCCTGTAGGCCCAAATTATCTGGCAAGAATGAGTGCAGATAAAGGAAAAAAGTGCTTCCATACTCTAGGAAGGACACTTAAGGAAAGATTCAGGCAGGTAACTGGAGGTAGCACTGAGCCCACAAAACAAAGAGTGGAAACCAATTCATGGTCTATGAATTTAATGCATGGCTAAAAGGATGTGAATGGGTGATCGGTTTCAGTTCATGGGAGACTGGGATCCCAGATGGAAGTGCTGCTGGCTATTTGAAAGGGAAGACCTGCACCCAAGTGAGGATGGCAGAAGGGTGTTAGGGCAAAGGTTCAGAGATCACATGAGGACCAGTTTAAACTAGATAAGAAGGATGCAGTGCATCTGATAGATACACCTACACTACTGCAGGAGGCCAAGCTGGCCTCCCCTGATACTGTCACAGGTAAAAGGGAACACACAGGGCACAAACAGAAGATGGAGGTAGAAGAAAGAAAGAAAGAAAGAAAGAAAGAAAGAAAGAAACATTATGTAACACCCCCCCCACTACTTTACACAGTTATCTACCCCTTTGTACCCTTGACTGGGCACCCAAACATATTTCAGACAATCGGTACCATCTCTAGCTTTGGGAATGCATACCAGGCTTGTTATTTCTACAGGTCAGAAAAGGGTGGGGATGTACAAAAGCAAATACAAATGACCAACAAAACCCACATAGAAACATAGAAACATAGAAGATGGCAGCTGATAAGGACCACAAGGCCCATCCACTCTGCCCATTTCTTTGTCTACCTTATGAATGTGCCATCGGCCTTTGCTCTGTCAATGGCCTATCTATTCATACTCATCTGTATTGCTCCCTTATGCTTATCCCATGCCTGTTTGAAGCCCTGCACTGTATTCATATCCACAACTTCCTGAGGTAGGCCGTTCCATGCATCCACCACCCTTTCTGTGAAAAAGAACTTCCTCACATTAACCCTTAAACAGCCTCCCTCTAACCTCAGGCTATGTCCTCTTGTCCTGCTGTTTTCCTTATATTGAAACATGTTAGACTCTTTCACCTTGTTAATGACCTTAAGGTGTTTGAATGTTTCGATCATATCACCCCTCTCCCTCCTTTGCTCTAGGGTATAGATATTGAGCTCCATTAATCTGTCCTCATCGGTTTTCTGATGCAGTCCATGCACCATTTTGCTTGCCCTTCTCTGCACTGCCTCTATTTGGTTAATGTCCTTGTGAAGGTGTGGCCTCCAATACTGCACACAGTAATCCAGATAGGGCCTAACCAGTGTCTTGTAAAGAGGGATTATTACCTCCCTCTTACGACTTGTGATACTCCTACTAATACACACCAACATCCCCCTAGTCTTACCTACTACTTTAGTGATCTGCTTGGATGATTTCAGGGCATCGATGATGATGATGCCCAAGTCTCTTTCTTCCCTTGTGACTAGCAGCAACTCCCCTCCTAGCCTATAGGTGGCTTCAGAGTTTCTATTCCCTATGTGCATGATTTTGCACTTCTTTGCATTAAACCCCAGTTGCTACTGTTCTGACCATTTTGTTAATTTATCCAGATCTCTTCTCATTCTGCCCACCCCATCTGGATCATCTACTCTGTTGCAGATCTTGGTATCATTTGCAAACAGGCAAACCTTACCCTCCAGTCCATCTGCAATGTCACTGATGAAGATATTGAAGAGGACTGGCCCCAGGACTGATCCCTGAGGTACCCCACTTGTGACTTGCATCTCTTCTGGCTGTATACCATTAACCACCACTCTCTGTTTTCTGCCCGTCAACCAGTTTGACACCCAGATGACCAACTTCTGACCCACCCTGAGCCTACCTAGTTTATTAATCAATCTTCTATGTGGAGCAGTATCGAAAGCTTTGCTGAAGTCAAGGTAGGTAACATCAACTGCTCCCCCTTGGTCCACCACTCTGGTTAACCAGTCAAAGAAATCTATGAGATTAGTTTGACAGGACCTTCCTTTTGTAAACCCATGCTGTCTTGGATCTTGTGTTCCTATGAATTCCAGGTGTTGCACTATCCTTTCCTTAAGGAGTGCCTCCATAATCTTGCCCACTACTAAGGTAAGACTGACTGGTCTGTGGTTCCCTACCTCCTCCCTGCTACCACTCTTGTGGAACGGGATCACATGAGCCCTCCTCCAGTCTTCTGGGACCTCTCCTGTGCTCAGAGACTCACTAAACAATTCTGATAATGGCTGTGCTAGTTCCACCCTTAGCTCCTTTAGTACCCTGGGATGTATGCCATCAGGTCCCATTACCTTGTCCACCCTGAGCTTATTGAGCTCTTGTAGGACCCTTTCTTTTGTGAAGGGATTAGTGCACACCTCCCTCCCCCCTGTGTCCATGGTGCTGAGCTGTGGGCCCTGCCCTACATTCTCTTCAGTGAATACTGAGCAGGAGTATCTATATAGGATATATGCTTTTAAATGGTCCTCCTCCTCATATGTCCCCTTATCCCTTTTGATCTTAGCAATACCCCCTCTGGACTTTCTCCTTTCACTAATGTGTCTATGGAAAGTCTTGGCACCTTCTTTTACTGTCAGTGCTAGTGTTTCCTCGATTTGGGCCTTTGCCTGCCTTATTGCTTTCCCTGCTTCACTTAGGGAAGTTTCGTATGCCTCCCTATCTTCATCCTGTTGCATTCCCTTATATTTCCTGAAGGCCAGCCTTTTGGCTCAGACCTTTTCTGCTACTGTTTTTGAGAAACAAAGTGGTTTCCTTCTTCTTTTGCACTTCCTTTTCTGTCTAACACAATGGGATGTTGCTTCAAGTATTGCATCCTTAATGCTTGCCCACTTTGCCTGTACCCCCTCACCTGTATTTCTTTTTGCCAGGGCTAGCTTAATTCTGTTGGCCATCTTATCAAAGTCAGCTCCTCTGAAGTCCCATAGTTTTGCCTTGGAATGGGACGATTTAGTTCTAGTGGCCAAATTGAACCATACCATGTGATGGTCAGTGACCCCCTGGTGACCTTCTACCTGGAGATCTGTGATCCTTTCCCTGTTAGTCAGCACTAGATCCTGTCTCTTGTGGGTTGTTGTACCAGTTGTTTGAGGCCCTCCCCCTGCAGGGAATCCACCATGTGTCTAGTTCTGGCAGATGTTCCTGCAGGTATTGACCAATCTGCATCTGGCATGTTGAAGTCTCCCATTATCAGAACCTCCCCTTTAGCTGTCATGTTTTGTATATCTTCTAACAGTAATGTGTCTATGTCCTCCCCCTGGTCTGGAGGCCTGTAGACAACCCAGTTCATATGGCTGTCCCATTTCCTGTTTCCAGGGTGACCCACAGTTCTTCTGGCTCCTTATGTGTATTCTGAATTTCTGTAGCTTTGATATTTTCATTGACATAAAGGGCCACTCCACCCCCCCTCCTTTTGCACCTCGGTCTCTTCTGAACAATACATAGCCAGGTACCGAAGTCTCCCAAGTGTGGTTACTGGTAAACCATGTCTCACTAATGGCTACTATGTCCAGTTTAGCCTCTGTCATTATTGCCTGCAGGTCTGGGATCTTGTTTCCCAGACTGTGAGCATTTGTGTACATGATTTTCCATTGGCCAGATTTCGGTGTGTTAGTTGTTGGGCGAGGTCTGACATTTCCCCTGTGCATCGTATGGGGAGCTGGACCTTTTTCCTTACCTGGCGATGCAAATGAACTACAAACATGCTGAACTCCTGTTTGACCCACTAGCTGAGGGGGGAGGTGTGTTCTTCCCATTCGATGTGTCAGGTGCTGCACCCCTATCTCCATTTGCTAGTATAAATATTCTGCAAAGACGTCAAACTTCTGTCCCAATGCACTGACTCCCTCCTTAGTCAGATGCAGTCCATCAAATTTAAAGAACTTTCACTCCCAAAACTGTTGCCTGTTCCCTACAAATGTGTGTCCTTTTTCCTGGCAGCAGCCCTTGAGCCACATGTTAAGCTCCCCTATCTCCCCTTCTGTGATGCCGGACAAAATGGATGATAGCTTGTCACCCAGTCTGGTCAGGTGTTCCTTGGTTTCCACAACTGACCGGCTGGCGAGACCGTTAGTCCCTATGTGTACCAAGACATCAATGTCTTCTACTGCTTCCTTAACAATTTTAGCAATGTAGTCAGTGTCTCTCCACGCTGATGTATCTGGGAGACATCTGACTATTACCCCTGGTTGGAGATAGGGCTCAACTCCCCAAATCATGGTGTCTCCTATGATCAGACATTTTTTGGATTTCCTTTTGGTTTTTTTTTGTTTTGGTTCCTCTTTTGGGATGAGTTTTGTTGTGCTAGCTCCTGTGCTGCAGTGTCCTGCTCTGCAGAGTCCTCTGCCCCTTTACTTGATTTCAGAGATAGAGGCAGATACCTGTTTGTAGTTTTTATATGGTTTGTGGAGGTGATATGTGGGAGAGCACCGAGTGATGGGGCACCCAATTTACCCTTCCTAACCACCTGCCAACCTCCCAGACCAACTACCCTCTGCGGTCGAGGTGCTTCTGTTGGATGTTGGCAAAATGGCAGGCGGTTCTTATAATATATTTCTTCTTGAATATGCAATTTGAGGTGTGCAATCTCTGCCCATGCTGCCTGGAGCTGAGCCCTTAGATCTCCAATGGCTCAGCATGTAGGACAGTGTCCTAAATCCTGTAAAACTGACCTTCTGAAAAGTGTTGCACAGTACCTGCAGTTAAAGATATCCATTCCAGATAAGTTGCTGGGTTTATAACCTGGTCAAGGTAATTAGAAGGAAGAAAATGAAAGCAAAAGTTTGATTTTGTGTTTTGTCTGTTTGTTTTTATAACAAGTTAAATTACTAGTGCCCCTGTAAATGAGGTCACTGTATGGATACCCTTCTGATCTGCCCCTTCCTGCTTTACTACAGGAAATGTCATGACTGTGCTACCCTATAAAAAGAGTGTAGTGTTGGGTGGTTGGGGATGGCGGTGGGTGGCTGGGCCCTTCCCCTGCTAAAAAAGAAGAACCATGGATGAAAGAAACAAAGAGGTAAGAGTAGAAACAATCAGCCAGCAACAAATGCAGTAGTCCTGAAAGCTTATCCTAATGAT
This sequence comes from Neoceratodus forsteri, assembly GCA_016271365.2. NCBI lineage: Eukaryota > Metazoa > Chordata > Ceratodontiformes > Ceratodontidae > Neoceratodus > Neoceratodus forsteri. The sequence goes on along the minus strand of CM028129.1, from coordinate 889,279,812 downwards.
AGCTAAAACTGTAAAACATGTAAAGCACCACCTGTAATAATTTCATAGAAGAGATACCCTATAAGAAACACTTTGCTACAGAGACAAATAAAGCAGTAACAGAAGATATACCTTGCAAAAGACAATTTGAATCAGAAGATTACAGCAGTAATCTGTAAGCACTAAGCACACACCTGTAGGCACACCCTGTAATACTGCAGCAGGAGATATACCCAGCAACAATTTGAATCAGAGAAGAATAAAGCTAGAAAAAGTTAGCAACAAACAGTAACAATCCCTGTGAGTACAAAATAAAAACAACACACAGTAAATCTGCCTAGCCAAAAGAAGCCTTAATCCTTTTCCTTGCTCTGGTAATGTTCTTTGTTCTGTCCTTTCAACCAACCTAGAAGAAAAGAGCTCAGGTGAAGCTAGGTGCCTTGGCCAGAAAACCTAGCCTTGGCCAGCAAACCTAGCAAACCCAAGTCCTGCGGAAATAACTTTCTGCTAGGACTATGCTAAGTCTGCATTTCTAGAGGGGTATCCAGTAATTCCACACAGGAAACAGTAACATGAATGTCCAAACCAGGTTGAGGTTCCAGACTGTGACTTTATTTCAAAAGATGGTACTCTAAAGCAAAGGTGGAAAGGTGGAGCCCCAAGGTTTACACATCATGGCATAAGGCAATGGCAGAACAACAGAAATCTGTATCAGACAGAAACTCTGACTATCCCATATGTCACAAGACCTTAAATTCTCTTCAGCAGCAATGGCATCAGCTGAACATACATTTCTCCTAGTGGCACTGACCACAATTATGCACATATTTCCCATATGGCATAGGACTTTAACATTTCAGCAAGTGGCAACTGGCCACAATGGAGCAAACTGGTGCTCATAATTAGCACAACCCACACCAGGGGGTAAACTTTCTCTTCAGGCATTGACCACCATGTCCTGAATAACCAGGTGCCCTTATGGAACTTGTAGTACTGAACCAGTCAGTCCAGATGGGGGTGGGGTTGCCCACATTTTGCTTCCACATCCATACCCAGCCATTCTTTCAGAGATACACCTCAGAAAAGTTGGTAAAACAGTTAGGAATATTCTTCTTGGAATGACTTTCACATCCAGCATATGAAAACACTACTTCTGAGTGTAGAAACCAAAGTCCTGAACAATGTGCATTACTTCTCCTCTGGATCCCACAGTTGTCAGCTAGCTTTAACTTGAGAACAGTCTCAACTTAGAACAGAACTGGTGTATATTTCCCTTTGTCAGAGGACACCCAAAACAGGCACTTTCCCCCAGAAAGCACACAGTCAGATTACTCACAGTTGGAAAACAAACAGGCAGCTTTAAAAGGGTCTCAGATCAAATAGGGTATTGCCCCTCTGATCCATCCTGTAGCAGTCCTTTCCATCTCTCTGGGGATGAAAAATCAGGAACTCCTGCTTTAAACAATGGTTTCCACCACTTATCTTGGCAGGCAGATGTTTCTCAGTACTAGGGTGAGAAAATAGCATCTCCTCTCAGAGCCCACACTGTAGCTCTCACTCCTTCAACTACTCACTACAGACTTTCAACTCAAAATAATCCAAGATTCTAAAACTCCCCACTCACAGCCAGCTGCCGTGGCTTATGCTGCTGCTGTGAGAGTTCTAAATGACATCATCTCTCTCATCTCAGCTGAGACCAAGTAAACAGAGAATGAGTAGATGAAAACCCATTTAACCAGTTATTCACCAGCTGCCTTCCCTACCTAGCACTGACACTGATGGGATTCTAGTAACCCCAGAGGACTGGGTGGTTACACTCACCCCAAGCAAGGTAAATGACTGTCCACAGTCATTTCTCCACCCAGTACCAAGTCAATCTACTCTCTACTCTCTGCGTTACCTACAGGAAGGGATGATCAGGCCCTCACCTACCATGTACCAGGCACAGGCAGGAGACACTACAGGCACAGATGCCAGCTGATGAGACTTCAGCTCCTATACTGCACTCTATCTATGGAAATTTAGTGGCTCCAATGAGAGTGCTTGAGGCATGCCCTAGTAGACCAGAACTGATCACCCTACTGCAGATCAGGACCACAGCACATTTATCCCCCTAGCCCTTGAGGGAAAATCTATCTGACCAGGCTGCCTACTGGGGAACCTCCCCCAAGCTCCCAGGGTACCTGCAGACAAAAATAAACAAGGAAAACACATGTTGCATTGCATTACATTTCTCAAAATCGTATCCACTATTTCACACCTGTGATGAAAAAGCATGTTAACACCCTGTTAACCACAGACAATCCTAAAACTCTAAGAAAAGAGGAAATTGGCTGAGCTCCAGCATTCTCTTGTTTTCTTCTTTTCTTCCTCAGGAACACCCTCAAGAGAAGAAAACACAAAATCACATTCTGCATACCACACAGTGCCTAAACCTCCACCTGAAGACTAGAGAACCCTCAAAAATATTTTTCTATAAAAGTACAAAGGTAAAAAATGAAAGAAGGCATTTATGCAACATATTTGAGGATGGAAGGCCCTAAAGAGTCCAAACCAGGGACAGAATGCTGTTGCCAAATGACAAGGTCCATTAAAGAGTCTCTCCTAGGCCAGAGACCACTTAAGAACAGTTTCTGGACAGGACTGAACCTATATAGCACTGAAATCCATGGGGAGGGTCTTTGAGGTCAGTCATTTCAGTTCTGTGGACAGTCTTCAAGTGTAGGTTGTGTTGTGAAAAGTCAGTAAAGAAAACAAGTTTTGGTTTTACCAGTTCCTTGAAGACCGAAAACAAAGGATCACCTTACTTCTCTGAGCTGAGGACCTTCTTCCTTCAGACCAGGGGGCATCTTCAAATACAGCTGGGTTGATGTCCTCTGGAAAACTAGGTGATGAAACAGGAAAACAGCTGTGCTGTCGTCTGGAAACCAAACAATGAAACAGGAAAACAGCTGGGTTGATGTCATTTACTAAACCAGGAGATGAAACAGGAAAACAGCTGGGCTGATCTGGAAAATCAGGTGACAGAAATGGGAAAACACTGCTTGGGTGATGAATCTGGATGTATCTGAAGGATCCTGGAATAACAGAAGAGCTGCATTTTCCCCCTTGGATACTGCTGCTGCTGCTGAATGACAGCAAACTGGACTGCCACTGCTCACTTCCCTCTAGGCATGCTGGGCATATTGTGGGAGTGGCACCATTAAGGGTAGTACCACTCGGGGTGGGGTGCAAGGACTATGACACCATCTGGGCATTCAAAGTTGATGCTGTGGAATGTATCATTCCCTGCCTTGTCCATGAATCGCACAGTGTCCATAAACAGAGTACTGCCCAATTTCCAGGATTTAAATCGATCATTTATGATTCTTTCCCTGTCACATTCTGCTGCACCAGCATGCAAATTCTTGCTTGCCTCTTCCAACAACCAGGACTGCCTTTTCTGTTCGATTTCCTCCCAGACTCTGTGAGGAAAGGTAGGAAAGGACTGCCCATCGATGGCATCAGCCCTCCTACATATTATTCTCTCCTCCTTGCTGCTCTTCACAAGTTTACGGCACATGGCCTGGCTTGGGGGTGGCCAGTTCTGGTTCAGCCAGTGCCACATACTTAAAGAATGAAAGAACTTGTCCCCGACCATTTCTGTGGGCAGGTTACTGAAGCCTTATTCTTCTTTCTCTGGCTCCTCTGAGGCAAGAGCTTGAGGTAACTCACTGGGACCCTCAACATGAAGATATATATCTTCATCCTTCTCTTCCTCACTCTTTATCTGAGCCCAGGAGTGCGCAAATGTCCTCACTCCTGAAACATTCCCCTCCTCACTGGGTGTAGAGGTAGATACCTCCCAGTTCAGTGTCTCTCGTAGTTCATCCTCTCTTGCTAGGCTAGGACTTGGACCCTCTTTCCATAGGTCCATGGATCTTTCTGTTGCACTGTCCATATGTGACACAAGCATGGAAACCTCTCTCTGTCTCTCCCCTTGCAGTAGATCAACATTGCTCTCTCCTTCTGTGTTAGACTCTATGGGGTTTCCCCAAGAGGTTCAACCTGGTGCTGCATGCTGCAACTTGCAGAGTTTCCTACTCGGGTCCATATGGGAGCCAAATGAATTTGTGATGCCCTCTCTGGCACTGAACCCCTGCTCATACCATATTTTACAAGGCAATCTGAATAGTGGGGTATCAGAAACACATCCGTTCCAGCCTTTAGGCACATAATGCGCAGTCTCACTGGATAGCTAGGGATAGCTACATGTGGAGGCAACTTTTCACCATAGAAAATTCTATTTCTCTTAGTGATGCCACCTCCTCTACGATCATAGCTCAGGCATGATTCAGATAGCGGGGAGTTCCCAAAGCCATGTTTGAAAGCAAACACACAAACGTTTGTTGTTACTGAATTGCTCACTAGTCTCTTTGCTGTCTCTCAAAATGGTTCCCTGCTGTAGAGTTTATATTTCTGACGCTGCCCTGTAATGGTGGCGGTAGCTCTCCTCATGCCTCAACTCTGTACACCAACTCAAAACTGTGTTTACAACCTTTTCTGGCTACTGAATTTGATCAAAACTGTAATCGATTGCTCTGCTGGTATCTTTCAGCAAATTCATATGATTTTAAACTTGACTTTGCGATCAGCATCAATTCTAAGAACTATTTTTTCAAGGTCATTTGCAAGCCTCACAGTTTTTCTGTTGCACAGGATTGCCTGTTTCCTGCATCTTCCCCTATACAACTCACAGTGCCTCTTTGCTTAGAAACATTTACTGTTGCCAAACTCATTATAATGCTCACAGTCTATGCTCAGAATTTTTGTTTGTTGCCTTGCTGTTACAAAGCACAGTCCTTCTTTGCAAAACAATCACATTGATTACATACAGATTCAGCTGGCTTGAAAATCATACGTAGTTTGATGCACAGTTAGGTGGTTTTACTCACTGAATTCAGTAGCTGGCGTCCTCCGATGGAAATTATCAGCCTGGTGCAGATCCTGAGAAGGCTTCTGGGTTGAAATGGGTTGGCGGTCAAGCAGATTGTAGCCGAAAACATCACGATCACTTTCCAATCGGTCAGACAATGGGTGGAGCCCGAAATTACACAGCAAAAGTCTGTTTACTACAGATTAGAACGTTACCAAGCCCCTTGATGGTTGATCTTGGTCTGACCAGTTTGCACGCCACTCTCTCTCTCCTCCTTGAACACTCGGTTTCACACAGAAGTTGGCTAGAGGGAGGGACTGATTGCAGTTGCACCAATCACTCGACGCCATACAAATAAGCCTCTCTCTCTCTCTCTCTCTCTCTCTCTCTTGCTCACACTTCTGTTATGGTGATCATTGAGCAGAATCAAATTTAAACTGCAAACTGTATCTTTTTTCTCAGCTACAATTTCAGTGGAAAGAGTACCATTTTGACCATTTTCTCCACAGATTCTGGCAATTTCTCTAGCGACTCCCTCAATTTGCACACAAAGCACATGAAACTTTCAAGGCACGTTTCTCAGTCTGTTTCCTAAATTCCACACTACTTTTGGCATTTAAAAATTGTAAGTTAAAAAGTTCTGTAAAATTTTTGATGCAGAGACTGGGACATACACTTCAAGGTTTTACTGTCCATTGCAAATTGACAAAACACACAAGCCGCACATTCAGATGGCACTTTCCTGGGCAAAATCTTCTTGTCCAAAGCTTCCTTTTCCATTTGGGCTACCATGCTACCAGACAGACAGATATTAGCCATACCCTCAATAAAAATCTCCAGTTCTCTCCCCAAATGAAACAACATCTTCAGATGAGCCCCAATTTTTTGTAAACTCCACCCTCCCCCACTACTTTACACAGTTAGCTACCCCTTGGTATCATTGACTGGGCACCCAAACATACTTTGGACTATCAGTACCATCCCTGGCTTTGGGAATGCATACCAGGCTAGTTATTTCTAGAGGTCAGAAAGGGGTGGGGGTGTACAAAGGCAAATGCAAATTATCAACTAAAACCAGGTCCTGAGGAGAGAACTTTTTGCTAGGGCTATGCTAACTCTGTACTTCAAGAGGGGTACCTAGTAATTCCACACATTAAACAGTAATATGAATGTCCAAACCAGGCTGAGGTTCCGGAGTATGACTTTATTCCAAAAGATGGTATGCTAAAGCAAAGATGGACCCCAAGGTTTTTATTTATTTATTTATTTATTTATTGAACAGTATTGGAATTACAATCTTTTGAGTCAGGGACTTATTTTCAAAGGCTCCACATCACTGAGAAACAATACAAAATATATGTGATAAAATACATACAAAATCATTAGGGTACATACAGTAAGTACATGCAAAATACACGTAATATAATACATACAGAATCATAAGGGCACAAATTTTAGGTGAGATTTACTCATTGTGGCACAAGGCAATGGCAGAACAATGGAAATCTGTATTGGACAGAAACTCTACATATCCAATATGTCACAGGTCCTTGAACTCTCTTCAGTGGCAATGGCCTCAGCAGAACAAACATTTTTCCTAGTGGCACTGGCTACAACTATGCACACATTTCCCATATGGCATACGATGTTAATGGAGTACACTGGTGTTCATAATTAGCACAACCCACACCAAGGGGTAAAATTTCTCTTCAGGCATTGGCTACCATATTCTGAATAACCAGGTGCCCTTGTAGAACTTGTAGTGCTGAATTGGTCACTCTAGATGGGGGGGCTGCCCACATTTTGCTTCCACATCCATACCCTGCCACTCTTTCAGAGTTATACCTCAAAACATCTGGTAAAACAGTTAGGAATATTCTTCTTGGAATGGCTTTCACATCCAGCATATACAAACATTACTTCTGAGTGTAGAAACTAAAGTCCTCAACAATGTGCATTAGTCTTCCTCTGGACCCCACAGTTGTCAGCCAACTTTAACTTGAGAACAGTCTCAATTTAGAACAGAACTGGTGTATATTTCCCTTCATCAGAGAACACCCAAAACAGGTACTTCCCCCTGGAAGCACAAAGTTATATTACTCACAGTTGGAAAACAATCAGGCAGCTTCAAAAGTGTTCCAGATCAAATAGGGGATTGCCCCTCGGATCCATCCTGTATCAGTCTTTTCCATCTCTATGAGGATGAAAAATCAGGAACTCCTGCTTTAGACAATGGTTTCCACCACTTCTCTTGGCAGGCAGATGTTTCTCAGTACTAGGGTGAGAAAATAGCCTCTTCTTTCAGAGCCCACACTGCAGCTCTTACTCCTCCAACTACTCACTACAGACTCTCAACTTGAACTAATCCAAGATTCTAAAACTTCCCACACACAGCCAGCTGATGTGGCTCATGCTGCTGTAAGAGTTCCAAATGACATCCTCTGTCTCATCTCAGCTGAGACCAAGTAAACAGAGAGTGAGTAGGTGAAAAAACATTTTAACCAGTAATTCACCAGCTGCCTTCCCTACCTAGCACTGACATTGATGTGATTCTAGTAACCACAGGGGACTGGGTGGTTACACTCACCCATAGCCAGGTAAATGAATGTCCACAGTTATTTATCCACCTGGCACAAACTCATTCTACCCTCTGTGTTACCTCTTGGGAGGGATGATGAGGCCCTCTCACACCATGTGCCAGGCACAGGCAGGCAACACTAAAGGCACAGAGGCTGGCTGATGATACTTCAGTCCCTATCCTATGATCTATCTATGGATATTCAGTGGCTCCAAAGAGACTGCTTGAAGCATGCCGTAATAGACTCGAACTGAGGTTGCTACTACAGGTTAGGACCACAGCCTGTGTATCCTTCTAGCCTTCTAGGGAAAATCTATCTGACCAGCCTGCCCACTGGGGAACCTCCCCCCAAGCTCCCCAGGTACCTGCAAACAAAAACAAACAAGGAAAATGCACATTGCATTGCATTACTTTTCCCATAACTTTCCCACCTATTTCACACCTCTAAAGAAAAAGCAAGTTAACACCCTGTTAACCACAAACAATCCTAAAACTCTAAGAAAAGAGGAACTCGGCTGAGGTCCAGCATCCTCTTCTTTTCTTCCTCAGAAACACCTGCAAGAGAAGAAAACACAAAAACACATTCTGCATACCACACAGTGCATAAACCTCCACCTGAACACTAAAGAACCCCCCAAAAATATTTTTCTATAAAAGTTAAAAAGTGAAAAATGGAAAGAAGGCATTTATACAACACATTTGAGGATGGAAGGCCCTTAAGAGTCCAAACTAGGGATATAATGCTGTTGCTCGATGGCAAGATCCATTAAAGAGTCTCTCCTAGGCCAGAGCCCACTGAATAACAGTTCCTGGACAGGACTGGGCCTGTATAGCCCTGAAATCCATTGGGAGAGTCTTTGAGGACAGTCATTTCAGTTCTGTGGATAGTCTTCAAGTGTAGGTTGTGTTGTGCAAAGTCGGTAAAGTAAATAGAAATGTTGGTCTTACCAGTTCCTTGAAGACCGAAAACAAAGGATCACCTTATTTCTGTGAGATGAGGACCTTCCTTCAGACCAGGTGGCATCTTTGAATACAGCTGGATTGATGTCCTCTGAAAAACTAGGCAATGAAACAGGAAAACAGCTGTGCTGTCATCTGGAAACCAAACAATGAAACAGGAGAACAGCTGGGTTGATGTAATCTGGTAAACCAGGTGATGAAACAGGAAAACAGCTGGGGTGATGTCATCTCTAAAACCAGGTGACAGAAATGGGAAAACACTGCTGGGTTGATGAATCTGGATGCACCTGAAGAATCCTGGAATACCATAAGAGCTGCATAGTCCTCCTTGGATACTGCTGCTGCTGGATGACAGCCAACTGGCCTGACACTGCTCGCTTCCCTCTAGGCATGCTGGGCATATTCATAGGAAGTGGCACCATTAAGGGTAATACCACTCGGGGTGGGTTGTGAGGACTATGACACCATCTGAGCATTCAAAATTGATGCCATGGAATGTCTCATTCCCTGCCTTGTCCACGATTCACACAGTGTCCATAAACAGAGTCCTTCTCAATTACCAGAATTTAAGTTAATCATTTATGACTCTGTCCCTGACACATTCTGCTGCACCAAAGTACAAATTCTTGCTTGCCTCTTCCAACAATCAGGACTGCCTGTCCTGTTTGATATCCTCCCAGACTCTGTGAAGAAAGGTAAGAAAGGACTGCCCATAGATGGTGTCAGCCCTTCTACATATTAGTCTCTCCTCCTTGCTGCTCTTCACAAGTTTGCAGCCCATGGCCCGGCTTGGGGGTGGCCAGTCCTGGTTGAGCCAGTGCCACATACTTAAAGAATGAAAAAACTTGACCCCGACCATTTCTGTAGGCAGATTACTGGAGCCTTCTTCTTCTTCTTCTTCTCTCTCTCTGACTCCTCTGAGGCAAGAGCTTGAGGTGACTAATGGGAACCCTCAACATGAAGATACTGTACATATCTTCATCCTCCTCTTCCTTGCTCATGATCCTCACTCCTGAGACATTCCACTCCTCACTGGGTGTAGAGGTAGAGACCTCCTAGTTCAATGCCTCTTGCCGTTCATCCTCCCCTACTAAGCTAGGACTTGGACCCTCTTTCCATGGGTCCTTCCATTTCACTGTCCATCTGTGACACAGGTGTGGAAACCTCTCTCTGTTCCTGCCCTTGCAATAGATCAACATTGCTCTCTCTTGCTGTGCCACACTCTATGGGGTTTCCCCAACAGGTTCAAACTGGTGCTGTGTGCTGCTATTTGCAGAGTTTCCTACTCAGGTCCACATGGGAGCCAAATGAATTTGTGATGCCCTCTGTGGTCCTGCACCCCTGCTCATACCATGTTTCACAAGGCAGTCCAAACAGTGGGGTATCAGAAACACATCCCTTTCAGCCTTAGGCACATAATGCACAGTCTCACTGGATAGCTAGAGGTTGCTACATCTGGGGTCAACCTTTCACCATAGAAAGTTTTCCCTATTTCTTTTAGTGAACAGTTAGCTGGTTTTACTCACTGAATTCAGTAGCTGGCTTCCACCGATGGAAATTTGCAGCCTGGTGCAGATCCTGAGAAGGCCTCTGGGGTGAAACGGGCTGGCGGTCCGGCCGATCATAGCCACAAATGCCACACTCACTTTCAGGTCAGTCAGACAATGGGTTGAACCCAAAATTATACAGCAAATGTCTGTTTACTACAGATTAGAACATTCACAAGCCCCTCGATGGTTGATCCTGGTCTGACTAGCTTGCACGCCACTCTCTCTCTCTCTCTCTCTCCCCTCATTAAACACTCAGTTGCACACAGAAGCTGGCTGGGGGCAGCACTGATTACAGTCACACCAATCACTCGATGTCATGCAAATGAGCCTCTCTCTCTCTCTCTCTCTCTTGTTCACTCTTCCTTCACGGCGATCATCAAGGAGAAGCAAATTTAAACTGTAATCTGTAACTATTTTCTCAGCTGCAATTTTGGTGGTGAGAGCGGCGTTTTGATGATTTTCTCCACAGATTCTGGCAAGTTCTCTAGCTCACTCATGTGCGGAATGACTCCAAGATTTCTCACCTTAGTGGAGCCAAGAGCCTAGAGGAGTGGAAACAAACTCCTGATTCCCTCTCAGTAGCTGCCACTCTCCCCTTTGACCCTGCTCAACAACTAGCACTGCTGTCTTGTCAGGGCTGAATCATGGCCAGCTTGATGACATCCAATCCTGGATCTTGGCCAAGCATTTATCTACCACCCCCACCACATCAGGCATCCCAGGTGCAAATGACAGATGGAGCTGGGTATCATCTGTATAGTCTGCATAGAAGTGAAACTCCAGTCCATACTGTTAAATGATACCTCCAAGGAGCAGCATATACACTGTGAACAACAAGGGCTCGAGGACTGAGCCCTGGGGTATGCAATTGAGCAGTGCTACTGGGGCTGAGGAGAAATTCCCCAGCATGACTCTCTGTGTCCTGTCCTTGAGATAGGACTCAGACCAGCAGATGACCTTGCTGGTGAGTCCTACATACTCCTTTAGCCAGTCCAACAGCAGCCCATGGTCCACATTGTCAAAAGCTGAAGAAAGATCAAGAAGAATGAGAACTGACTGCTGTTCTCTATCCGTTGACCTAGGAAGGTCATTGTGCACCCTGACAATTATGGTCTCTATGCAGTACTTAGATCTAAAACCAGATTGGAGAGGTTCATAGATTTCAAAGGCAGTGGGGTGTGCCTCAAGCTGCAACACTACCACCTTTGCAATAGTCTTACCTAATATAGGCAGGTTAGAGACTGACCAGTAATTCATCAAGATCTCTGGGTCCAAAGATAACTTCTTCAGAAGGGGCCTCAGCAGTGCATCTTTCAATGCAGCTGGAAAGACCCCCTCCTACAAGGAGTACTGGACAATCCCAGGAAGCACTGGGCCAAGCTGTCTGACGCAACTCACCAGTAGTCCTGTTGGGCCTGGATCCAGTTTGCAAAATGTTGGTCGCAGTTCAGAGATCATCCCATCCATCTCTTCAATTCTGACTAACCTAAACTCTCCCTATGACAGCTGAATGCATCTGAGCAGTGTAGGCTTAGCCTTATTGAGTTGTCTTGGCCCAGTCAGAGAGATCCTGGCCTGAACAGAGGCTACCCTATCCAAGAATATTCAAGCAAACTCCTTGCATTCAGCAGGTGAGAAAACTCTTGAGGACTCCAGATAGGCTGGAAGGAGTAACCCGTCCATAGTGCAAAAGATCTGAGCCAATAGATTCTTCCCAGTAGTAATCTCCCTGGACAGAAACCCTGCCTCCTCTTGGTGATTGCCATTTTGTATTCACTGTAGTGAATACTCAAAGCCAGTCTGTCCTCCTGGACCTAGATCTATTCCCCAGCAGTGCTACAACCTCTGCCCTGTTGCCTTCATCTCCCTTAGCTCATCATTGTATTATGCTGAGCCACTGCCTGAAACCAGAGGGCATACATGGTTGGGTGCCACATGATCGAAGGTCACCTTGATGGCCCTGTTTTATTGGCCACCATAGACTCTAGCCCAGTGCCACATGGCACCACCATACCAGAAAGTTCCAGCAATGCCAGGATTCCTTCTGGCCATAGCCCTCTAAAAGGGTGGTACTAAACTGTCCACCTCATTTGGGAATGGACTACAAGGGGGAGCCCTGAAGGAGAACTTGATGGTATAATGATCCAACTAGCTGGCCAGATCCATCTCAAGGCCCTCAGCCTTTAGCCCCAGGGAAAATACAATGTTCAAGGCATGGCTATGTTGGTGAGTCGCAGAAGAAACAGCAGTATCTGCCACTGGGTGCACCACCAAGTTCAGCTCAGCTCTAAAATAGATGATCACTCCCCATTCTTCCTTGGGTAGTGGAACACAAAGAATCCAACTATGATGGCTGACACAGGGCCAGCATCATCATGAAGCCAAGTCTCTGAGATACAAACCAGATCAACCAGGGAATGCAGAATATAATTGCTATAACAGCAGTCTTATTCCTCATCGATCTGACATTGCATAACACTGCCTGAAGAGGACAAGTCTAGGCAGCAGGCCCCTTAGCTACTTATCCATTCTGTCTGATGGAGCCCCGGGTATGAGAACTAAACATATCTGGCGTCTTTCCATATCCTATTTTGCCCCCAGGCAATTCTGGTCCTTACTTTCTTAATAGCACTCTCCCTGTCAGCTCTCCTTAAATCCACCACTCCATCCCCATGCCTCCTCTCAATCCCACCTCCCTGCACCAACTATATGCAGTATCTGGCAAGGATCTTGGAATGGGCACATATCATGGATAAGGGACGAGGAGTACCTGAGCCTACTGCCCTAAGACACACCCCAGTAATACTAATGCTATAACACCCAATAAATTACCCAACTAAGCCCTCCCAATTCCCAAACACCCCAGACTCACAAAGTTAACACCCAGCCTAATCCTTAGCACAATACACTAAACATTCATATGGAGCACCCTCCAAAATAAGTTAACCCCTCAACAATCACAAAACAATTAGCTAACCTAACAATTTAAAAACACACACTCACAATAAACAGCAATGAATGATAGTAGTAAGTCCTCCAAGCAGCAAATAAACAAAATTCATAGATGAATCATGACTCCTTCTCCTGTCCATATAAAAATTTTCTCCAATGAAATGCCAGTTAATTCTAGCCAAACAGTCTGCTCTCACCAGGGAAATCCAGAGATAAATTGCAGATCTACTGTAATGCCTAGGTAACCAGCTGTCACTTCTGGTCCCTTAGCCAAATGTTTTCAGTAAAGAAAAGAAGTAGCTTTATAAAGTAAAGAGCAAAAACATATGAGCGTCTGGCTCTCTCACCACCAGGCCTTCACACTTCAGTTTACAGGCCTGCTCCATCTAGGGTAGCTTTCATTTTTCCTGTGACTATGTTTTGTAAAATGGTTCTTACTTCTTGGCCTAAATAGACCTCTGCCCCCTATTCAAGTAGCAGGGATCCAGCGAGCCTTGACTAGGCCAGGGACCCCTCAATTTCTTGAACCTAAACAGTGGTTCAGAAATCCTCCATGAGCTACAGCTCAGCTGATACTGCAAGGGATCCAGAGAGCCTTGACTAGGCCAGGGACCCCTCAATTTCTTGAACCTAAACAGTGGTTCAGAAATCCTCCATAAGCTACAGCTCAGCTGATTCTGCAAGGGATCCAGCAAGCCTTGGCTAGGCCAGGGACCCCTCAATTTCTTGAACCTAAGCAGTGATTCAGAAATCCTCCATGACCTACAGTTCAGCTGATACTGTAAGAGATCCAGTGAGCCTTGACTAGGCCAGGGACCCCTCAATTTCTTGAACCTAAACAGTGGTTCAGAAATCCTCTGTGAGCTACAGCTCAGCTGATACTGCAAGAGATCCAGCAAGCCTTGACTAGGCCAGGGACCCCTCAATTTCTTGAACCTAAACAGTGGTTCAGAAATCCTCTGTGAGCTACAGCTCAGCTGATACTGCAAGGGATCCAGCTAGCCTTGACTAGGCCAGGGACCCCTCAATTTCTTGAACCTAAGCAGTGATTCAGAAATCCTCCATGAGCTATAGCTCAACTGATACTGTGAGAGATCCAGCGAGCCTTGACTAGGCCATGGACCCTTCAATTACTTGAACCTAAACAGTGGTTCAGAAATCTGCCATGAGCTACAGCTCAGCAGATACTGCAAGGGATCCAGCGAGCCTTGACTAGGCCAGGGACCCCTCAATTTCTTGAACCTAAACAGTGGTTTAGAAATCCTCCGTAAGCTACAGCTCAGCTGATACTGCAAGAGATCCAGCAAGCCTTGACTAGGCCATGGACCCCTCAATTTCTTGAACCTAAACAGTGATTCAGAAATCCTTCATGAGCTACAGCTCAGCTGATACTGCAAGGTACTAGTCCTGACTTTTGAATTTGGTACCAGTGGAAGCTGATCTCCAGGTGGTCCACACTATCTCCTGCCGAACACATCTCTAACAACTGTATCTCCCTCTGTCTCTCTAGTTGAATTGATGTGCCTGGTTTAAATCATTTGTTTAATCCTTACAGTCATTTTAAGTTCTGAGTTGATATTAGAAGTGAATTTTGATACTTGATACTTTTTTTTTAAGTGCTGACTTTTCCATTAGCAGATTATATCTTCTAGCCACTAGAGAGCTATATCTCTGGTAGCAGTGACATTTTCTGTGTCTACTCCACTATTAGCAGGTTATATGCAGCTGCCACTAGGGGATCCTATCCTATCTGGTGCATCACACACTCTGTTCCCCAGATTTTGTCATCACAATGCTCCTCCCCAGTAAGCTCTCCTTTTTCTCTCTCTCTCTCTCTCTCTCTCTCTCTCTCTCTCTCTCTCCTCTCCCTCCTTAAAAACTATATAAGCCTGCCATCCACTCTCACCTCTAACCACTTGCTTGTAGCTACAATCTCCCTATAGGGGTTAAACGCAGATGCTGTCCCACCATCTGTAAACACACCTAGGGAATTATTTCCCTGATCTAGCCCACAATATGTTCCTCCTTAGAACCCTCTGTCTATTTCTACCAATTCTGATACTGCCCCCCCTCTACAGGACAGGACCACACAAAACGCTCACCCCAATACAAATATGACCCCATCAAGGACGCATTGCAGAATATCAGGAGAACATTAATTCTCCACCTCCAGACTATAGTGCCACAATTTTACCACCTGGATAACTCTAAAACCACAAATGTGCAACTGTCAGTAACACACCACATCATACTCCCACTACATGGGTCTATATGAGCAGTGGACAGGCTGGCTATCCCCTCCCTCCACCTAGTAGTCATGTACCCTTAACCAACCCATGTACCATGCCAAAAAAATAATGTTGCATTACACAGTTGCAGGCCCTAACATATCTAAAATAGCAAGCTATGAGGATCAGATGGCTGCCCCTACTGATCTCAGGAAATAGTCATCCCAACCCAGGCCTAATGATATACACTGCAATAGTTGATAAGAAACAGAATGGACTAGCAATAGCATCAATAAATATCTGCAGCCTGCTAGAAAAAATGGACACCCTAGAAGTTTGGGTCCAGCAGCACCAGCCCAACATTCTTGTGATAGTAGAGACCTGGCTATCACCTAGGGTGCCAGACTCTGCTATACAGCTCACGGGATATGCTGCGTTCAGACTAGACAGACTCGGTAAAAGAGGAGGAGGTTGTATTATATATGTTAAAGACCACATACAGGGCCAAATGCTTAACCCATGTGACACCAAATGTGGGGCTCAACTGATGGCCATAAAAGTAATACTTGGCAAGAACGGGAAAACCCTAACAATAGTCTCAGCCTATATCCCTCCCAAGGAACAAGCAAACCGTTTCAATTCTGTCATCCACTACCACTCTGAAGGGGGACCAAACACAGAGCTGATAATGGTTGGAGACTTTAATATGAACTGGTCCTCCGCTAAAGCTGTACACTACAAGGACTCATTAGCCACTCTCAACCTTGTGCAATTGGTAGACTCCCCCACTTAGAATAACTGCAGAACAGGCACGGGGTCAATAATCGAGTGGGTGGTCACAAATCAGCCAAAAAGAATATCCTCCATCACAGTTCTCCCCGACTCCCTCAGTGTCCACTCACTGGTAATCTGTAATTGTCAAAAAAGCCCCAAAGGCACCAGCCAGGACTATTACTGCTAGACTTCTAAAGAAAGACAGGTTGGGAGCTCTAAGAGCACACCTCAGCCTCCAAGATTGGAGCTCTATTGACCACAAAACAGATGTCAACACTGCCCTAGAATGCTTTATAAGCAAATTCAATGAAGTGTACAATGTCTACGCCCCCTACACCAATAGAAGGATCAGCGACTATGACAGCCCCTGGATCATGCCAAAGCTACTAGCTCTCATAAAAAATAGAGGCGACTTGTGGTACAAAGTAAGGAACTCCGGTACCCAGACAGACTACCAGAACTATAGATCTGCATGGAATAAATGCACCTGGGCTATTCGCAAGGCCAAAAACACTCACATTAAAAATGAGCTGACAAACTCATGGGGTGACAGTAGACGGTTCTGGGAGAACATCAAGTCCCTAGCTGGTAAACCTAATAAAACTCCCCCACCTTCCTGAACATTGAGGACCAACCTATGCAGAATCACAGTCGCATAGCAAATGTCTTCAACAAAGCTTTTACTGACCTCAGCAGAGTGTTGCCCGCTAGCTTCCTTCAACACCGATCAGATACTTGCACCGAACGAAACCCAATGACCCAATCAAACTCCCATCTGCCTTTCTACTTCAGAGCTATAACCTTTATGGAAGCAAAAAAGTACTTCCTAAAAGTGCTAGATAATTCCAGAACTAGCTCTGATCAACTTGACCTAAAACTAGTTAGGCTCACCCTGGACATAACTCTCAAACCCCTCACCAAAATCTTAAATCTCTCCTTGGTATCAGGTGAATTCCCATGGATCTGGAAGGCAGCGGTGGTTACCCCTGTTTACAAAACTGGTGACAGGGCCAACTCTACAAATTACCACCCGCTAGCTATCCTTCCTCCTCTCTCCAAGGCCCTGGAGTGAATCGTAACTGACTAACTGATGGAATATTTAGACAAGTATCACTTGCAATGTCAGCAACAACATGGATTTCGAAAACAACACAGTACCACAACAGCTCTAGTGGAGTTTACCAGCTTTAACTATAATGTGCTAGACAGAGGGCTCTTGGTAGGGGAACATATATTGATCTCACCAAGGCCTTCGACACCGTCAATCACAATCTGCTCCTGGACCAGCTGTTCAATACCAGCTTCCCCCCTGCAACAGTAGCATGGTTCAGAAGCTACCTCTCTGGGAGGGTCCAAAAAGTGAAAATCCTGGACACCTTCTCCGACAACCTTTGTGTTAACACAGGTGTTCCTCAAGGCTCTATCCTTGGCCCTCTACTGTTCAGCCTGTTCTTAAACAACCTCCCTCAATCGGTAAACAACCAGCTACTACTATATGCAGATGATACGATCCTATTTTCATGTAATGCTGATCCCTACATACTGGAAAAGCAAATGCAGGCTAATTTCACCATGGCTGAGCACCGGTTCCTTCAATCAAAGCTGCTCCTCAATTATAAAAAAAACAAGACTGTTATTCACATCATCACATAACAAACACCACACCCATCAACTTTGTATTATAACAATCAGAACACTTCCCTGGAGATGGGTCAAACATTTAAATACCTAGGATTGACACTGGACCACACATTCTCATTTAACCAACACATAGACGCAGTCACAAAGTCTTCAAATGCAAAACTAGGATTAATGTACAGACACCGAAAAGACCTGACTTCTGAGGCACTAAAAACTGCTGTAAATAGTGCAGTCCTCTCAATGATAGACTATGGTCTACCAGTATATGGGGCTGCCTCCCAAACTGCTTTGAAATGTATCAAAACAACACTAAACAAAACATGTCATTTAGTCCTAGGTGTACCCCATCTCACTCACACCTGCGAGTTGTACATTCAAATGAACTGGCTCAACCTTGACAGTTGCCTTCAGTATCAAGTATGCATGCTCACCAAGAAGTCTATGCTAGGACTTACCACCCCAGGCCTGCAAAGCCTTCTTAGCTGACCTAATTCCATCAGATGCACTAGGGGTACAAACAACTCGGCCCTCTGCATCCCTTTCCATAGAACCACACAAGCCCAACATTCCTATGACTACCAGGCACCACTTTGGCTTAATGCACTTGACCTAGACATCACAAAAGAGGACAAAATAGGCCCCTTTAAAGATAAACTCAAAGTGGCCCTTGCCACAAACAATAACTGTGACTGTGAGACCTAAACTCCCCACTCTTTTCCCTCCTCTTTCTTGTTACCCTCATTCTAATCTGCACCCTTGCCTTCTCCTCTCTTCTTGCTAACTAACACTCCCCTAGTAGGCTCCAGGTCCCCACCTCAGCACTCCCCCCCCCAATGTGTCTAGCCTTCCTTTATGAATACACTCTTTAGCACTTAAGACAAAAGAACTACTGCCCATCAAGTTCTCGTCTCTTTGCATATAGTATTAGTTAATTATTTTAAAGACTATGTCATCCTCTGTTCCTTACCTGATTTGCTCTATATGCTGTAGATTCTCAAGTTGTTCACTTAAACTTCTTGTTAACCTAGCCTGCTATAAACTATGTATCTGTATATTTTTACTTATGTAATCCCTGTTATTGTAATTATGTAACCTCTGTAATTATGTAATCTGATGTTCTCATGTTTTTCTAAGGCATGGAACCTCCTTGTATCTGTTTATGTACTTGTAACCATTGTAAATGATGTTATGCTCATGTATTACTACGACATGGAACCTCTGTAAAAGAGCCTTTGGCTCAAAGGTACTTCCTAGAAATGAATAAATAAAGCACACTCAAAGACCAATGGCTGCCCTTCAGGATGTAAATTAAGTCCACTTTGGCCCCCACCATTCCAGAGCAATCATGCAGCTCCCACTCTCTTTATCCACCTCAGAGCAAGGATCATCCATAGCCCAACACATTCAATTGGGCTAAACTGCAGCACACCACCCAACTCCAGGCACAGAGCATTGAGAAACAAGCACTCTTCCACCAGTCAGATAAAATAGTGGTACATCCTCCAAAGTTGTTCCTAAACACAATACAGAAGCGCACCTTTCCAAGTGTGGTTCACAGTCTACAGAATTTCAGAGATTGCTGCTAGACACAGTGTTATGTACTAGGTGGCTCACACAACTAAACTAATGAAAATAACACTCCAACTCTTGCAGTACTCAATTGAAACCTTTATGATATCTAAATGGGCCCTACTACCACCCTCATCAGTACTAATTCAAATACAAAAGCACAGACTGCAGCAATGAATTACATGCTGCAGAACCCCTTGAACAATGGGGGTTTTCTCTTAAAAAAGCTCACAGAGTTCCTGCTGATCCTGACGTGCCCAGTCTGGTGGCCATGTAAGGTTTCAGTGCAGTGACTGCAAAAACCAGAAGCTGATAGAAACCATAGGGGATGCATTCCTGATACAGAAGGTGAAGGAGCTCATAATGGGGGGAGCCATTCTAGTTTTGGTCCTCACAAATAGGAAACCCCCAAGAAACAGCAATCACCTGACTGAGGTTTAACTTAAAACTACAGCCTGAAATCAAGTACTCACAGACTAACATATTAGACTTTAAAAAGTTAGATTTTGGTAGAGTCAGGGAACTGGTTAGGGAGATGCTGGTGGAGGGTGGCAGTGCAGGGGTGATTAACAAATACGGAGTGATTAAAAAAGGTTTGTTTGAAGCAATGAGTCTCTGTAACAGGTCAGTAGGAAAAAACAGGAGAGGAAGGAAACCTATCTGGTACATAAAGGATGTGAAGGAGGTAGAGAGAGAGAAAAGGAATGCCATAAAAAATACAAGGCCAACCAGACGGATGAAAACAGGGAACTACACTAGATCAGTATGACACCAAAAAGAGGGTTAAGAGGGCACATATGGAAGCAGATGTAAAGATAGCGGAGGAGTGAAAAGGAGTTTTCTGCCACATACATGAGAAGCACAAATCCAAGGGGCGATACTTAGACTGAAGAAGTGGGAAAGGTGGAAGGATGAGGATAGCGGTAAAGCAGAAGTACTGTATTAAATGAGTATTTTTGCTCAGCATCCATGATAGAGGACGAGGGACCATTACCTGAAATCTGTCTCAAGGCCAAAAGGGCAGGGGGGGTCAAATTTATCATGGAACTGATCACAGCAGAGAGGGTGCTGAGAGGTCTAAGAATGCTTAGATTGTCAAACCAGTGGACCCAGATAGGTTGCACCCTAGAGTGCTAAAAGAAATGCATCAGGAGCTGGTCACAGCACTAGCAGTGCTCAGTTGCTCACTGGATACATGAGTGGTGACAATGGATTGGAAGGCAGCAGATTTAGTACCCCTACACAAGAATGGGAGCAGGGATGAACCAAGGAACTCTAGACCAGTCAGTTTGACATCTACAGTAGGCAAATTACTTGAGGCCATTATTAGGGAAAAGAATGGTACAGTTTCTGGATGCCAGTGGATTACAGGACAAAAGCAGCCTGTATTTACCCTGGGGAGGTCGTTTCAGACAAATCAGATCAGCTTCTTTGACTGTTCAAGTTCAAGTTCAAGTTTATTGCAGGAAAACTCCATTGAGCAAGCTCATTCACAAGAAGGTCCTGTGACACAAACACTTAAAGTACAAACACAGATAGGTAATAACAGTATACACATGAAATGCACGTTACATGATACAGGCTGGATATACATACAAGGGTACCACATAGGGTGACCGTAGGTGGTAAACATTGATATGAAACAAGGAAGCGAATTACAGGTTGCATACTGATAAATGAAACATGATGACTGGTGTGTGCAATACATATATTTTGGCAGCTAGAACAAACAACAGACTACAACTGATATGGGGGGAAGGAGTGATTTGATAGAGTAGCAGTGGAGCGTAAGCATAGATAAAGCCAGGAGTAGAAGGGGAAGGGAAAGCAGTTAATATGACAAATCAATTATACCTTACCAGTGGATAAATATGGCACACATGGGGAAGGAAGAGACTTAATGACAGTTACAGGTGTCTTTTATTTTGGCTGAACTTAGCGATTTGTAGAAGTTTATTGAAACTGTGCTAGTTAGTTTCAGTACGGTTTATAATTGGTTCCAAATGGAGGGAAGGGCATATGCAATAGCACGTTTACCAAAGGAAGTCCGCGTCCTTGGTATGTCAAGCATAATAAAGTCAGATTTTCTTAACGAGTATGCACTATGTGAGATACTAATAAGGGAAGAGAGATAGCTTGGCAATTTCTGCAGGAGCAGTTTAAGAGTCCATAGCCCAGCATGGAGCAGGCATTTAGTAGTAAGGGATGTCCAACCAACAGCTGAATATAAGTCACAGTGGTGCAAACGGTAAGGGGAGTAGGTAATGAACCATAACACACGGTGATAAAGGATGTACAGTTTACTTAGATTTGCAAGAGTGGTGGAGGAATAGATTACATCGCCATAGTCGAGTAGGGGGAGAAAAGTGGCCTGTACAAGCTTGTTCAGAGTTTCAAGGGGGAAAAGGGGCCTATTTCTGTAGAAGAAACCTAACCTTGATTTTAACCTTCTAGAGACATCTTCGCCGTGGTCATTGAAAGATAATTTATTGTCGATCCAGATACCCAGATATTTAAATTTGGTTACAACTTCCAGAGGCTCGTTTAGCGTGGTGACAATGAAGTCTTGGGCAAGGGTATTGGGGGGGCCTGTGACAGCACTGCAGGAGAATATCATCGCTTTAGTCTTCTTAGCATTGAGCAGAAGCTTTGCCTTTATTAGATTATGCTCAAGTTGTGCGAAGTCCACTTGAAGCACTCCCTTGACTTCAGATAATGATGAGCCAGAAGTATACAACACAGTAACATCTGCAAAAAAGTGCAGATTGGACATAGATATGTTAGCATCTAAGTCATTAATGTACAAAGAAAACAAGATAGGGCCTAAGATGGATCCTTGGGGGACTCCTCTTGCAACTGGCAAGGCAGCAGAGAAAAAGCCTTCGGCCATTACTTTTTGGAATCTTCCAGTTAGATAGCTAGAGAACCACTGGGTGGTATGGTATGTGGCACCCAACTTTGCAAGGCAATTGACTAATAGTTTGTGATCAACAGTTTCAAAAGCGTTGCTGAGGTCCAAAAAGACTGCACCAGTTACCTTCTTAGCATCTATAGCAGAGATCCAATCATTGGTTACTTTTGCTAGTGCAGTGATTGTGCTATGATTAGCCGGAAGCCAGATTGAGCTGGGTTAATGAGAGAGAAGGTTTCCAAGTGAGATTTTAACTGAATATGGATCAGTTTTTCGAGAACTTTAGAAAGGATAGGCAATATGGAGATAGGCCTATAGTTGTTTACATCGCATGGGTCACCAGATTTAAATAGAGGGAGAATATGTGCTGATTTCCAGCAGGACGGCACAGTAGCAGATGTAATGGAAAGACTGAAGATGTGGAGAATTGGGGCAGTGAGATGGGCGTAGCCTGACCTTAGGAAAAAGGGTTCCAAGCCATCATCTCCTGCGCTTTTTTTGGTGTCTAAGTTAAGAAGAGAATCTTCTACTTCTTTATAAGTTATCTCACGCAGTTGGAAGGGGCTGGGTGCAGGCCTAGATGTAGAGGGAGGGGTATGCTGGCTCACTGCAGCACCAGCATAAGGTGACGAGTCAAAAGCTAATCCAGCTGTGGCAAAGTGGGAGTTAAGTTCCTCCAGGATTAGGGACTTGTTTTCCACAATCTTGCCACTTGCAACTATCTTTGTTGGGACAGAGGGGGCCATGGGCCGTCCTACTATAGCTTTGATAGTCTTCCATATTTTATGAGGGTTACCTTTGGCTTGTTCGAGAGTAGAAATATAATAGTTAGCTTTAGCAGAGTGAAGTTTTTTCACACAATTATTCCTGGCTGTTCTAAAGGCCTGCCAATCCGAAGATTCTTTGGAATGTCTAGCTTTAGCCCAGAGCTTATCTCGTGCTATAAGGGCTGCCTTGAGATCCGAGGTGAACCAGGGGTTGGAATTGTTCCGTACCCTTACTTTGATGAAAGGGGCATGCTTATTTATTATTGTAGTGAGTTTGTCATTAAGGATATAAGCTGCCTTGTTGACATCTTTGGCTAGGTAGAGATCTTGCCATCTGATCATGCTCAGGTCAGATAGGAAGTTTACTGCACTGAATTTGCGAAAGGATCTTTTTGTTATAAAGATGGGTTCCGGCCGGGCCTTAATTTGAGATCTTATGCAAGCAACAATTCCGTGATCGCTCATGTCGTTGTGAAACACTGCCGAGTGAGATATTTTGTGTGGATGGGTGGTTAGTACACATCTAGAATGGAACTGTTGGCAGTATTTAGAGTGTTGTTCTAGTAGGTTCACTGACTAATTGCCCAAGACCTAGTTAGTCACAAAGGGATTTGAGGCCGTGTGATTTAGGTGACAGTCAGTCCATATTTAGATCTCCTAGAAATATTGTTTCAGTTTTTGCATCTACGAACATGGATTTCAAAAGATTAAGGACTTCATCACCACCAGACGGGGGTCTATAGCCACCTAGGATAGTGATACATTCTGAGGAGGGGAGATGAAGGCTCAGTGAAACTAACTCAAATTCCTTGGTTAGAGACTGGGTCACAATGGCAGTGGACAAAGGATAGGCAGTGAAGTAGATGTACTGAATCTGGACTTTAGCAATGCCTTCAACTCTTTCCCACATTGAAGAATGGTTATGGTGGGATGCACCTGCAATGGTTAAGAAATTGGAGGACCTTGGGTTGGAGGACAAGATTACAGTATGAGTCAGGAACTAGATGGGTGGGAGACCACTGACAGCTGTTTAAAATAGGACATTCTCAGAGGTAAGGGATGTTACCAGTGTGGTTCCACAGAGATATGTTTTAGGTCTGTTACTTTTCAACACATTTATTTGTGACATGGAAGGGATCTAAGGGGAAAATGTGCCGATTTGCAGATAGCAAAAAAAATCTGCAGCACAGGGGACAGTGAGAGGGAGTCTCCCAGCAGAAAAGATGACTTTTTAATGATGTATCATGAATTGTCATTACCCAGTTATGTTCAGAGATCATGTTTAAGCTTCAAAAACCATCATTGTGATCATCATTAACAATAATTAACCATCAACGTTAAATGGCCACCAATCAAAAACCATGAAGTTATGGAGAGGGTGATTGTGATTAATGATGATCTCATATCATCAGGATTTTTCATGATTGCCCATGGTCAAGATTACAGAAATGCATTTAAAGAATCAGTTTATCTTTTCTCTATACTTTCAGAATTTATCTTGTATTTAGAAATCTTTACTGGAATGATCAGTTATGATACCTTTGCTCTAGATGCACACTGATTTCAGTTATACTTACTCTGATACTGCACATCTTACTGGAGTTAAAAAGGCTCATATTGATTTATATATCCCCATGAAGTGGTTTCTTTAATAATTGTGGTGAGTTCCTGAAAGTACTTGGCTTGTGCTCAAAACCTTTCATAATAGTCTGCAAACTAATACTGTCAATGCAAAATTAATTAAAAAATAGAAATTACCATTGTTTTGTTCCATAAACTGTGCTGCTGAAACATGCAAATTAGGTTTGCAAATATGAATCCTATACCAGACATTGCACGTTACAACTTTTTCTAATGGGGTTAAAACTTGACTTAACATGATTTACATCATAATTCATAATTAATTTGCCTTTGCAGATATGTGACATTCATATTTTCATAATAAACCAATAAAACTTGAAGTATTACTTCTGTGACTTGCATTCTAATAATACTAAATTAATGTAATTGTCAATGATCATCACTTGATCATCCATAGATCATCAACAACCATCATGCTGATTTAAGCTTACAAAAATAATCAATAATCATCAGTTGGTGATTTGAAAGTTCATGCCTGATGATTAAATCATGATCTAGATGATGATCTTAGATCATGATCTCCTTTGATGATCTTATGGTAACATTTGATGATTAACAATAATCAGTCATGACTGACCTTCAAAAATCATGATTGATTATTTAACAATTCACCTGGGCAGGCTGTTGAGGAAAGATCTGAGGAAACTGGAGAAATGGTTAGGGATTTGGCAACTGACACTGAGTGTAAACAAAAATGCAGCCTTGTGCACAAAGGAGTCAGGAACCCAAAGACAGAATACAGGGTAGGAGATGTAATGTTAGAAAGAAATGACAGAGAAGAGGGCTCTTGGTGTCTTAATAGCAGACATTTTAAAGCAGTCAGTACAGTGAAACAGAGCTGTGGGAAAGGTGAATAGGAAGCTGGAGTGCATAGACAGGGGGTCAGCAGGAGGAAGGGGGTAATCCTGCTCATGTACAGTTCCTTGCTGTGGCTGAATTTAGAGTACTGCATGCATTTCAGGAGTCCATGCTCAAGAAAAGGACAGGGATGAGGCAGAGTTAGCCATCCAGCAGAGAGGCAGCAAAATACTGGGCTCCTGAGCACTGAATCTTTATTGAGTATGTATACCCTTAAATATTGGCAAAACTGAGATTTTAAGGCTGAATTTGGACAGAACGTACCTAGAGGCAGTGACGGGTATCAAATATCAGCATGGGGAACTGAAGAAAAGAAGCTGCCCACTGCCAGAGCTCACAAAACTTTTTTTAGTCTCCTGGCACGCAGCAGGAAGGAGTGAAGGAGGCCACAAGTTCAGAAACAGTGGAGAATCGAACCAGAGCAGTGTTGCAAGCACTGTAGAAAACAATGGCATAGCTCTGCACCACTATCCAAATCATGGATAGAAAACTGGACACCATTACCACTCAAACAGCTATTGTCAAGCAGCAAATGGATGAAGTGAAAATAACATTAACAAGGCAAACAAGACTGATGACAGCAATAGCTGTGAATGCAGAATAAAGAGAATTGCCTAGTAAGACTTTGGCTGGAAACATCCAAAATTACATTGTGGGACAATAATTATGGATTCTGGGAATGCTAGAGAGCATGAAGGGGCATGATGTGGTGAGTTTCATGTAAACTTGGTTACAACAGGAATTAAGCCTTACAGACACTGCACAATTTGAACACATTGCAATTCCCTCAATCAGGAAGTGGCCCACTCTAAATATCCCCATGGCTTTCCAAGTGTACTTTCTTTCAACTAAGGACAAAGAACAAGTTCTGTTGGAGCGAAACACAAGACGGTTGCAGTAGGGAACAGAGAATTTTGTTCCTTCAAGACTGATTATACAACATAAGGCAGAGACACAAATCATTCTATGGGATTAAACAAGTTTTATGTCAAGAACAAATACATTTTGCCCTACTACCACATGAGAAACTCCATTTGACTGTTGGAACTAACACTATGGATTTAGAGAAGTTACTGGAATGCCTGAAAAGGGAGAAAAGTACTACCACCCCACCATTAAAAGAAACTGAGAAGAGAGCCTGGGATCAGATGAGATGTGTAATGATAACACTTAAAATGGGATATTTGTCTTTTGTATGTTCCTCCTAATTGCATGCTGAGTCCATTGTTTATGGAACACGTAGGAGGATTTTTGCCATTAATGGTGTAGGTGTTGTTTAAATAATGCTGCACGCTGTGAAAGTACTGTTTTAATTAAATTGTTGGGGCAGAAATGAAATTACGGATATTTGCTGCAACATGGCTGATGGCACAGAGACTGTTTGTGAGTGATCTAACATTACAGGACATTGTGCCTAAAACTGGACTAGAGACAATAATCTCCCTTGCAGCACAAGGGGGCTAGTACGCTATTTTTGCTATTCTTTGAACCCTGTTGGGGTATGCTGCTTCAACGTTTGTTAGTCCACTATGGTGCCTCAGTCTTTTGCAGCACTGCAAGTAAGCTGAGTGATATTAGCGTTCACCAGTTTGCAAATTATTTCTGACCCTAATAATCGGTATCTGATAATCAGGGGTTGCCTTGACAGGGTTGAATTATTAGTCGGTAGTGTTTATGGCCCTAACACTGACTCACCCTCCTTTTTTGCCCAGCTCCTCCAAGTCTTATCTCCCTTTTCTCACCTTCTGGTTTTCTTAGGGGGAGATTGGAACCTTCCATTCTCGCTGGATATTGAAAAGACATACCGAAGAACTCAAGGATTGTCACCAGCCCAAAGGGCCATAAGGGACATGGTAGATCAACTAGGAATGTGCGATCCCTGGAGGACTCTCAACCCCTCTGCTAGGGAATACACTTTCCATTCCCCAGTACATGATTCCTTGTCCAGAATCGATTACTTTTTCTTAAGGGCAAACTCCTTGCCAGGAGTCCATGTGTGTGGGATAGATGCTAGGATAATCTCTGATCACTCCCCAGTCTGGCGTCTGGTGTTCTTGGTCCCTCATCATCAGAAGGACACTATGTGGAAGCTCAACAATCAGCTTCTGAAGGACACAGATGCTGTCAAAAGAATAACCCAATCCATTAATCATTACACGACGGACAACATACACATGACTAATAAACCAGATATTGAATTGACTGTGATGAAATCCTATCTTAGAGGGGAATTCATTAGCATTGCCTCCCACAGAAAGAGGAAAAGGGAAGAACATACCTCTAATTTGTTGACCCAAATTTGAAGATTGGAAAGTGCACTTCCCCTAACAGACAAGAAGAGTGCTAAAACCACCCTTTTTAAAATTAACAGAAGAATATAATGAACTACTAAGAGAAAAGGCAGAATATGCCATTCTTAAATCCTGTTCTCTTTATATAGATCAAGGGGAGAAGGTGGGTCAACTATTGGCCATGAGGATAAAACAATAAGAAGCAACAAGACTAGTTAAAGCCATTAAATCACACACTGATGGCTCCATTAAGGTTACTCCCAGAGAGATAGTCTCCGAATTCAAACTTAACTATCGGTACTTGTATGGCCCCAGGGCAGCTCGCCCTTCCCCTGGAGACATAGAGGCATACCTCGATTCACTGCCCCTCCCATCTCTAAATGATGCAGCTAGAGGGTTACTATTAACTCCTATTACAGAAGAGGAAATTAGATTAACAACCAGGGAACTCCCTCAAGATAAAGCCCCTGGCCTGGATGGGTTCACCCCAAACTTCTATAAAACATTCTCTGATCAATTAGTTCCCTGGTTGTTCAGATTCTACTCCTCCATATTATCAGAGAACTCTTCTGATCCTCATCTATTTGAGGCTCTTATTATAGTGCTCCACAAAGTAGGCAAGCCTGAAGAATGTGTTACGAGTTATATGCCCATTTCGCTCATAAATAATGACATCAAGCTACTTGCTAAACTGTTAGCAAACAGACTAAGTTGGGTACTACCTGACCTGATTGGGATGGAGCAGGTGGGATTCATGGTAGGCAGAACATTCCAAGATCATCTACGGAAAATGACTCACATCATTTCTGCATCCAGAGACTCCATTCACCCGACAGGATTGGTTTCTCTGGACACGGAAAAAGCATTCTATAGGGTGGATTGGGAATTCCAGTTTATTGTCTTGGCCAAGTTTGGCATCCCAGAACATTATATCTGATGGGTTAAAACCTTTTACCTTGACCCCAGTGCTAAAGTCTATTGCAATGGGGTGATATCTCCCCCCTTTCTGTTAAAATCGGGCATTAGGCAGGGCTGCCCCTTATCACCTCTTTTATTTAATTTGTACCCAGAGCCTGTACTGTGGAAGCTTAAGGATAACCCCGATATTCATGGTATTAAAGTAGGAACTGCTGAGCTAAAGCTTTCAGCATATGCAGACGATGTGTTATTGCACCTGTCTCAACCCTCTCCCTCCATTCAAGCTGTTATGGATATGATTTCAAGCTATAATGTTGTTTCCAACTACAAGATCAATCTGGATAAGTTCAAAGTTATTCCCCTGAACAACAACACTCATAGCTCACTCCTGAGTCATTTTGGGTTGCAATGGTCCCAAAATACCCTCAAGTATCTAGGTATTAATCTGGCGAGAAGTAACACCAAATTGAAAGCACTCAATCTAGATCCCCTGATGTCAAAAATACAACAAGACCTATCCTGCTGGAAGGATATGCCTCTATCTCTCTGGGGAAGAATAAGCTTGATCAAAATGAATGTTCTGCCTCGATTGTTCTGTCCCCTAAGTATGCTAAACTTGTGGTTGCCTCTTACCTGGTTTAAGAAATTGCATGGGGTGATATCAGACTTTCTCTGGTGCAGTAAACCTCCTCAACAAGCATATCACAAACTGGCTTCTTCAAAAGAAAATGGAGACCTCCAGGTCCCACACTTTGGTTTGTACTATTGGGCCAACCATCTGAGTAAATATCTTAGATGGCTCCGACTTGTAGAGACCCTATATTCACTCCCATATGTACCAGCCTGGCTCTCTATAGAGAAAGAGTTAATAGATTCATCTGGAATCTCAAGAGATGCCATCCTACATACCCGGCCTAAAGACCTCCCCAGATCACTATCTAACTCTTCCATAGCCATCTCAGTGAGAGTACACTTTCAACTATGTGCGTTTTTAAAATATAAGCCCCAGAAAGACCCGGCACAACCAGTTCTTCGAAATCCCAATTTTCAAATCGGGGGTGCCCTGCTGACAGAGAGATGGCTTCCTCCGCTTATGGGCTGGACCCCTCAAGATTTAGCAAGTGGGGATTCCTACCTATTGGTTAAGGACATGATGATGAAAATTCCACCAGGCCCAGGAAGCATTTTCAAAATTTATCAACTCCGACATCTCCTCCTATCAAAACAGGTATCGCCTGGAGTAAATAGAGGGAGGGAGGAACTTATTTTACCTTTAGTTACACCTGCCCAGCAACCTCATTCGGTCTCCATAATATATGCCTCACCGTACACTTTGGCTTTTCCTCACATGGTTGGGTCTTCCCTTACTGGGCAGATAGATTCCCCCACAGAACGTTTAACTGGGACAAGTTATGGAAGTTGTGTCATGCATATATCACGCAAGACAGACTGAGAATCATGCAATTCTCAATTCTCCACAACATGTATATGACTCCAGTAAGACTACACAGAATGGGTAAGCTCCCTTCCCCAGTTTGTGGATGTTGCAATCAAGCGGAAAGTAATTTGTACCATATTTTCTGGGAATGTCCCCCCATTGCTGCACTCTGGGAGACCATCAGAGAGAGGACAGATCTCCTACTGGGGTTAGAAAATTTATTTTCACCTGAAATTTGCCTTCTGGGTGATTTTACTGAGGTTAGTGTCAAAAAATGTATATTCTACATGTCAATGATAGCACTCTCCCTTAAGGCTGTGGTACTCCGCCACTGAAAGGACTCCCATGTAATCTCTTACACAGAATGGCATCAAGACCTGTTATCTAATATGAGAATAGAGAAAATGGTTGCGAGTCTACACAATTGCATGACTCATTATAAAAAATAGGTGGGAGTCAATGTATTCTCTATACTCCTTTGACATCCTACACTCCAGAGAGAACATAGAGGAGGGTGATGCATGGGGAGGGTGGGGGTGGGGGTTATGTTTTGATTTCTGTATGTTATGTCTGATTATTGTAGTGTGGTGCATTGTTGTATTGGAGTTTTGTCCTTTTATTTTTGTGTCTTTATTGGAGAAAACTCAATAAAGTTGAATTTCAAAAAAATAAAAGCTGAGTGATATTCAATTTATTTTAGTCTGTCTGACCTCCTTACTGTCATATCTCATATCTCATGTGTTTTTAAAGTGATGGATATCTGATCACGTAATGCAGCCAAGCTGAAGCAGTTTACTTCTTGGGGTTCTGTGGCAGTAATTCCCCAAAAAAAACCTCACCTACTGGCAACAAAGGATGTCAGGAACATGGAGAAGGCAGATTCAGATGGTTTAATCTCTCCGAAGAAACATAAACTGTTAGCATTGTTGGGCAGCTCCACTAAATTGGATCTTAAGATGGCCGACCCTCAGTGCAAGACTGAAACAGGTCTCATCAGCAAGGAATTCTTTGAGATCAAGAGTTTAATGGGCACTATATCTTGAGAGCTTGCAAGGGTCACAGAGGTACTGGCAGTTGTAAAACCTTTGGTGGGTGGCTCAAGGGTTAGAGTTTCTGAAGCAGAGCAACAAGTCAACAGGCTGGAAGACTGGATGGTCCTGATGGAGCAGTGGCTGAGCAAGAGATCCGTCTCATCTGGGATGAGCTTGACTACCAAGAGTACAGCAATTGGTGGCACAATGTCCCAGTGCTTGGGTTGCTATAGAGCTTAGAGGGGCAGTACATGATAGACTTTTTGCAGCAAAAACACCCAAAGCTCTTCAACCACTATGGGGATGCCCTGCTTGAAATAGACCATGCACATCACATCCCCTCTGGCCTGCTCTCGAGTAATCACAGCACCCAGCTGAGACCCGTCATTTTCTGCCTACTCCATTTACTAGGTTTACTAGGTAAGTGAGGACAAAAGGAAGCTATGAAGCCTATCTTGATTGTCCCCCACATTTGTGGGAAATTATACTTTGTTGTAGTTTTTGGAGAGCCAATGATCTACACCCTTTATAAAGGATTCAAAGGTATTACAGTCTACTAGCTCTTGTGGTGGCTGGTTCCAGAGACTTGATGTTCTTACCGAGAAAAAATGAAGCCTCCTGTTTGTTTTTGCTTTACACACCATTAGTTGTTGATTGTGAAGTCTAGGTACTATTTTTCCTTGTGTTTTAACAATACCACATTTGTCCATCAAAGAGGATGATTTGAGAATTTTATATAAGAACAGAAGATCACCTCTGGAGCGCCTAAACTCCAGTGAATGTAGGCCTGTTTTTTGAAGCCTCTCTGGATATGGTAATGATGCTAAATGGGGCACCATTTTTGTTGCCCTTCTCTGAATTCTTTCAATCACTTGAATGTCCCTGACTATGTATGGACTCCACACTGGTGACCCATAATCTGTATTTGGTCTGATATATGCTTTAAACAATGGGATAATACATTCCTCTGTCTTAGATATAAACGTACAGTTAATGCACCTAAGTAGTGAATTAGCGGTTTTAGCTATATGATTACAATGATTAGAGGAGGATAATTTGTCATCTATCAGGATGCCCAAGTCTCTTTCACATATTGAAGATTTAATGATAATATTATATAGTGTATAAGTTTGTTTGGGATTATTATAACCAAAGTGGAGAACAGAACATTTGTCTGTATTGAATGTCATTTGGTTTTTCTGTGCCCAATGCTCTAATACTGAGAGGTCATTTACTAATAAGTCCATATTATAGTCGGAATCCACCCTACCACCTGATTTTGTATCATCTACAAATTTCGAAAATATGTTCCTGGAGCTAATCTGCATGTCTGAAATGAAAATATTGAATAGTACTGGGCCCAAAACTGATCCCTGCGGCACACCACTGGTCACAGCCATATTACTGGAATAGACACCATTGATCCTAACATGCTGGGTCCTGTTGGTTAACCAGCAATTGATCCATTTTATTATGTTACAAGAAAAACCTAGATCTGATAGCTTAGCTAGGAGAATATTGTGAGTAACCTTATCAAATGCTTTGCTATAATCCAGAAGGGTGGCATCCATGGGAATCTTATTGTCTAGTTCTTGGTTGACAGTATTGTAAAAGGCTATTAAATTGGTAGTGCAAGAAAAGCTTTGCTTGAACCCATGTTGTGAGTGGTCGATAATGCCTAGAGTTTGCATTTCTGCCTCTAATATGCCTTTAATAATTGTTTCAATTACTTTACATGGGATGGAAGTAAGGCTAGTGGGGCGGTAATTACTCATTATGGAATGGTTACCCTTTTTACGTTCGCTTGCGCGCATGCTCAAGGAATGTTATGGGAGAGTAGCACACTTGTAGGTGTGCCTCTCCCATCAAATGCACTGCTCCCTTGAGCAGGTGTGGCGGTCCTGCACCAATGGGTGCAGGAGCTCAGTATGACAGCGGTGTTCCTCTGCTTCAAAGAAAACACCACTGCCATACTGGCTGCGCTAAATCCTCATCACGCGCTCCTCCCGCGGCGTCACGCTGCCCCCAAAGCTTTCCTGCCATGCTGGGAGCCCACCCAGCATGGTAAGTAATTATTTTTTTGCCAACAGGGGTGCCCAATCCCGTCGGCTCCACAGCCCCCAAAGCCATCCTGCTGCCACTCTGGAGCCCATCCCAGCGTGGCAAGCGGTTTGTTTGTTTGCCGGCGGGGTGTGCAATCCTATCGTCCTCGCCCAAGTGAGTTGCCAATGGGGTGCCCAATCCCCGTTGGCTCTCGCCCCACATCTTCTGCCACGCGGAGCCCACCCCAGCGTGGCAAACGTCCATGTTGTCTTTTTTTTTCCTGTAAAACAAAAGCGGTCCTCTGACATCTCCCAACCCCACAACCCGCACTCACCCACTGCGCACCCAGCCTCCCCACACCCCACCCACACTTACCTCTGGACTCTGGCCGACGATCTTCGTGGACCTGGAACACGTCTGCACTCTTCAAAGCCGACTGCGAACTGAGGAAATGCCAGTAAGCTGTATAATGGGCTACATAGGGGTTTCAACTTATTGCATATCTCAGTCATTTTTGGAATTTTTGCACCAAATTTTCAACATGGGGTTTTGGGACCCCTTCTCATGAATGATTCACTGTCATGGCGTTATTTGTGCCGAAGGGTGATTTCATGGCACTCGCAGTCACTGCATGAAATCACCCTTTGGCCTTGAATAACACCATGACGGTGACACCTATGTAGAGAGGTCCTAAAACCCATGAAGACCAGTGCAAATCCAAAATGACTGTTCTGACTGTCGTTGCGCGGTTCCTACGCAGGCTCGTAAGTTCGCGAATTTTCAATATTTTCACTCCAGATTTTCAACATTGCCATTTTATCACACCTTCTTTTGAGTTGTACAGCAGTCATTTTTCACATCTCACCCAAAATGTGTTTCCGCCCATGTAGCGCACAATGGTGCAGTCGATGTGCGAACTCAATGTATGAGACACATTAAGAAAATCACAGTGACACTGATCATGAGCAGAGGTCTTAAAATGGCTGTGCTGAAAATTTGGTGAAAATATTTCTAAAAATGACTGTTTTATGAGTCTGCGTTGTGCAGTTCCTACGCACGCTCGTAAGTTTGCGAATTTTCAATATTTTCACTCCAAATTTTCAACATTGCCATTTTACCACACCTCCTTATGAGCATTGCAGCTGTCATTTTTCACATCTTGCCCAAAATGTGTTTCCGCCCATGTAGCGCACAATGGCACAGTCAGTGTCTTGAAATCAATGTATGGGACACAGTAAGAAAATCACAGTGACACTGTTCATTAGCAGAGGTTTTAAAATGGCAATGTTGAAAATTTGTGAAAAAATAAAATGACTGTTTCTGATCGTTGCACAGTTCCACGCCTTTCGTGGGTTCGCAATTTTCAATATTTCCACTCCAGATTTTCAACATTGGCATTTTACCACTTCCTTATGAGCAGTGCAGCTGTCATTTTCACATCCTGCCCAAAGCGTGTTTCCACCTATGTGCGCACAATGGGGGTAACAAAAACATCATGCTGACAATTTATTGTGCAAATACCAGCAATCGCACAGGGCATTAGGGTAAAGCACCATACATGCCAAACACCACTGCAAATACCTGCAAGCGAACGTTCGGCATTTACAAATGCTTGTTAAGTATAGGCACAACTGTAGCAGTTATCCAATCAGATGGAACAGATAATTCTGCTAATGATTTATTAAAAATAATGGAAAGTGGTGTGGCGATATTTTTAGCTGTTTCAACAAAAAATCTAGGCTTAATTAAGTCTGGTCCACAGCTAGTATTTGGTTTAAAAAAAAATTTTAACAAGGAAACTACTTCAGAAATAGTTATGGTGTGGGTATTTTCAGTAGAACTTGATATGATAGTATTTGTATTAATTATGACTGTATGATTTAAGAATACTGATGCAAAATAGGTGTTAAATGTGTCGGCTGTCTCTCTCTCTCTCTCTATCAGATGTAATGGTGTTTGTGCCATTGGTCAATGGCCCAATTTGTCTGTTACTGCCCTTTTTACAATTGAGATAAGAAAATAGGGATTTGTGATTATCTTTGAAATGGGCTATGTGGAACTCGAGGTTGCATTTTGCCTTCCTGATAGTCCTTTTCAGTTCTTTAACAGCAGTTCTGTATTGTCCCAGTATGAGTTCTTGTGTGTCTGTTGTGCATTTTTTTAAACAAGTTAATAGTTTTTTCTTCTGTTTGATTTTCCTATGAATATCATTATTTAACCACAAAGAAATTTTACCTTTACTGTTTTATTTTATCCGGGCTGGAATATAAGCTTTGTTTTTAACAAATACCCAAGAGTCTTCCAGGGTTAAAGGTGATAAAATTGTTTCCCATGGGGTATATTTTAGACTGTTGTTTATTGCCTCAAAGTTGACTTTGTGGTAGTTATGCACCTGAGCATTATTAACTATTATGCTAGAATCATAATGTAGATCAAATATAATGGTATGGTGGTCACTATTCCCTAGTGGGTCTGATATTGAAAGATTTAAGACTTTGTCCTCAATACTGGTAATCACAAGGTCTAATATATTGCATCCTCTAGTGGGTTCTTGAACAATTTGCTCAAGCTCTAATTAATTTATTGTTGAAATAAAAGTTTTTTTCAACAGCTGTTGTGCCATTTGTAGTAAACCAATTTATGAACGGCATGTTAAAGTCTCCCAGGATCAGGATATCGCCTTTATTCATCATGTGGCTGATGTCCTGTATTAATATGTTTGTATATTCTGAATCAGAGGATGGTGGGAGATAACATGTGCCCAAGATTAGTTATGGGTGTCCCTGAAATAGAATGGCTACCCATGTACTTTCCGTTGGTGAAGTATGTGGGTATTCATGTGAGTGAATTCTGTCTTTAATATAAAGACATACACAACCTTCTTTTTTGTGAAATCTATCTTTTTGGTCAATTTAAAGCCTGGTATGTCTTTCATCCAGGTTGAATCTGGGTCCCACCATGTCTCTGTTACTGAAATGATGTCAGTATCCAGTAAGTGAATTTTGGTTTCAAGCTCGGAGTTTTTAACAAGTTTAAGGACCTTGCATTAAGAGATAATATTTTGCAAACTTTAGATGTTGGAGGCTTATTTACTAGAGTCTTGAGTATCACCCCGAACTCACCCCTTGATGATTAGTCAGAAGCAGAATGAGCACTCAGGAATGGAACAAATTAGAAAATGTTTGTTTTTATTCCAAAAGGCAAAGATAAATCCAAGGCCCCTGCACTTCAGCTCTATGCCTTCAAAGGGGGTTGATGTCAGTTTAAACGGCTGCTAATGTGTGAGAGAATTCTCCTGCCTAAGTTGGAACTACCTCGCCTGCTCAACTGGAGCCCATCCCAGCAGAAGAGAGAAGGGTTGTCTACAACATTTTCCCAATGCTCAAGGCATTTTATTTCCTGTGACAAACACCATTTCCTCAGCAACTCATTGTAAGATTTAATTATGTTAGTAGCATTTTCAGTAGCTCTTGGTACTGGCAAAACCTCTGAAAAACATATTTCACAACCCATTTCGGTCAGGATGTTGTTAAGGCAGATGGTATTTAACTTCATTTGGTTTAGGTGGCATCTATTGATATAATTGTACCAGTGTGTAGTATTACCAGGGGGTTTGCACCAGAGTGTTTCAGTTTGTTTGGAGCCATCAAGGTTATATTGGATATACCTGCTCCCCTGAAGCTGGAGCAGGTACATTTACTTTTATCTGGATTACACACCATCCTGTCAATGTGCTTAATAATGAAGTCTCCTAATACAAATACCTGCCTGGGAGAATTCACCTTGCTAATTGTTGTTGTTCCAAGGTTAGGTGTAGTTCACTCTAGGGGGACTGGGCTTTTGTTGTTGCATTTCACCTCCATCTGAGTGAGTATAGGTACAGAGGGAGATGTATTTTTTTGCTGGTGGTCATAAGAAGAGGGGGTGCCTAATGAGTCTGGGTCCAGAGTATCATCGTCTGGTGTTAGGACCTCAAACTTGTTATGTGTCTGCACCATTTTGGGCACTATTGAACACTTGGCCACCCCTGCGCTTTGTTTTACCTTTGGGTACCTGTGACCATGTTTCATCCTCTGGGTTGGGTACAGGTGCTAATACTGAAGTGGCTACTGAATTTTTTAGTTCTAGTACTGTATTAGTGCCACTACAGGGATAGTAAAGAGATGCCATTTTGTCAATGTATGACTCTAATGAGTGTAAGTCTGAATCAGAGGGGCTTTTAGTGTGCAGAATGTTTAATTCGTCCTGTAATACCCTGAGCAACAGACATCTATCACATACAAAATTCTCAATTTGTGGCCCAATGGCATAGATTTGACAACTACCACACAGATTTTTGTGGGTCCCCATAATATGTTATGTTTGGCAACACACTTTCACATAATATACTCGTGGTCTACGTCAGGCCCTTCCTAGCATCTATAGTATTTGCTATTGTTGTGAAAGATATATACACAGCTGTTATCAGGATAGAAACCAGATTCTGATCAAGGTTTTTGGCAATAAAAGATCTCCAGTGGCAAGGATCAAAGCTGTTGCTGCAACTAGACTTTCCCAAATGGGTGTTAGAAAAACTAAGCCATTTGACAAGTTGAAAGACCTGGTGAGAGAGAAGGGAATAAAATGCTCCCTGAGACCTCCAGTAACCCTATGGATGACAACTGACAGAACCACAGAATCTTTCACATGCCTTAGGGAACCCAGAGAATACATACTGAATGCGGTTAGGGCCCTGAAGCAGAAAGAAGGTAATGATGGAGGACAGCAGCAGCAAGACAGCAAGCTAAAACATACATCTGGACTGACCAGGCAGAGAAAAACTGGGACAGCAGAAAAGGACAGATTAGTGAGAAACTCCAAGTGGGCAACAGATATAGTACCCCTGCAGGAGGAGGAAGAAGGGATGGAGGTCGGCAGATAACTGCATAGTTGAAGGAGCATCAGTGGACTGAATTAACTCATTTCCTATGCCCCAAACACACTGAGTCTATTTACAACTTAGATGCGCCTCAGTGGATCAGTAGCTATTGCCAGTAATGAGCACCCATTGGACTGCTGTTATAGGCATAATTTGATACCAGTGGACTCAACTCAAGGAAAAGGTATTCAACATTTTTCATGTTAGAAGGTAATTGTTATTGTAACTAATGTACTTCATCTGAGGAGAAATTGTGGTAACATGGGGGGGTAGAGACTAGCAGCCTCCAAGCACTAGGCATGGGAAATGCAGAAACAGGCTGGCAGAAGCGACTGGAGAGGGACTAGCTGCGACTTGAACGTTAAACAGGTCGGTAGCCGACCACCAGAAAATGGTGTTTAATGAACTACACTAAGGTAGCCCGACTCTGAAAGTTGCCCTCCTTGATCTTAGCAGGGAAAACTGGCAGCTGCTCTTGGCACAGAAGGGAGGGGGGAGATGGGGGGCTTAAGCGGTGACTATGATCCAAACTGTTGGAGATTTCCCACCCTACCCTGTAAGAAAGGCAAGGAGTAGAATGCAGAGTGGACAGCTGCCGACTGAGGTACTCTACCTCCCAACCTACCTCACTGGGAGGGAAGGCAAATATTCGAGAGAGTGACTGGAGACTTGACAAGTAGCTGTTTGAGATGGCTGACATATAGTAGGAAGATAGGAGGCTCCTAATTACCTGGAAGCAGTCCCTTTGCGGCTAATACTGAACCATGGCCATAAAGAAATGTATGTGAGTGGGAGAAAGAGAAGGAAAAGTGGCTTCAAAACAGCTCAGCAGCCATCCTAAATAGCATCGTGTTACAGAGTGTTACCATGGGGAGTATGAAGGACTACTGGTAGGGGAGACACATCTGCAGGGGGCTGACAAATCTGGTCTATGTTAAACAGGGCTTTGAGGTTAGTAAAGCCCTCATAGCATATGTTGGGATTTGGACCCTAGCTGCGGGTAGAGTGAAGGGGGTGAGTGGTAAGAGGCATGATCCTCAGATAGGGCCTCAACTGGCACCATCACCTACAGCAAAGTGAGGTTCGAAAAAGGGAATACAACTGAGTTTATTGCTGGTTTCATTATCAATGTCAATCAGTAAAACATGTTTTTTCTTCCACTGTAATAAA
This sequence comes from Neoceratodus forsteri, assembly GCA_016271365.2. Lineage (NCBI taxonomy): Eukaryota > Metazoa > Chordata > Ceratodontiformes > Ceratodontidae > Neoceratodus > Neoceratodus forsteri. The sequence continues at coordinate 889,240,680 of CM028129.1, read as the reverse complement.
GTTTGTCAGCCCTGTTGACTGTTTTGCTGGTGTGTGGCGATGATTGCATTTGGCAGCTGTGGGGGGATGCTAAACTTAAGTAATGGTATATAAAGTTGTATCTTGGAACATTTGAGTGTTAGATAGCCCTATTAAAAGGAAGCATGTCCTGATTCATTTTAGAAAACTTAGGGGACAGATCATGTTCCTCCAGGAGACATATTTGCTGAGAAAGGAGGCTGATAAGCTAGGGTGCATATCGGGACGGCAGATCTTAGAGGTATCCTGCTCCACAAAGAAGAAGGGTTTGACCATACTGTGCAAAAAGGGGGGTAAACTGGATCCCTGAGCAAGTTAAACAGGACAAGGAGGTACAGTGTAGGGTGGGTACTAGTAAAAGGGAGGCCAGATGGTGTCTCAATGCTTCTTGGGATGGTATATGGTCAAAATGAAAACAACAACCCCTTTTTTCATAGTCTGTTCTAGGTAATTTTGCATATGGGAAAGAAAGAGATTTTAATAGGTGGTGACATGAATGTTGTTCTTGACCCGCTATGCAACAGGAGTGCGGGGAGACAAACAGGAATCTCAGGGATCCAGGCCATTTCTTTGCATGATGGAAGAGCATAGTATTCAGGATGTGTGGAAGCTGGGTCACTCATCAGCAAAGGATTATACCTACTATTTCCAGATGCAAGCATCCTAAAATAGGATGAACCTGATCCTGGCATTGGGTAGCCTGGTCTTGGACACACTTAGCACTGTGCTAGAGCCCCTGCTTATACTGGACCAACTGGTGTTTCAACAGGCAGGTCCTGGATCATAAGGGAAATGGCATTGCAATGCGAGCCTCCTGAGGGACACTGAATTCGAAATGTGGATTACACAGGAGGTCAAGGATTACTAACTAACAGCACAGGGGAGGTGGTGTACAAGTGGGTTTGGAAAGGCCTAAAGCCTATGAGAGAGGATCATTGTGTATGCAACAGAGAGGAAAAAGAAGAAGGGGAAGGAGACAGAAGGCCTAGTAGTGACCTAAGGCTAGTCAGGTTTAGTGGCCTGGCAAAGAGGCATAAGGAAGGTGACGATTCCCCTACCCTCCTACAGGACATAAGGGTGGTGTGATACAGAATTAATGCATTAAGTGCTCAGCAGGCAAAATTTGGTCCGTACTGCACTAGACAAGCTTACTAGGTAAGCGGGAAAAGGCTGTGAGCTTCCTGGCTTTCTGTCTAAAGAAGATGTCAGCAGAAAGGAAAATCTCTGGACACAACCAATGGGCAGACTAGATGGACCATTGGTCTCATTCTGCTGTCACCTTTCTGTTTCTGTGTTTCTATGTAAAGACCAGTTCTGGGGTCACACTGGACCACTCAGGGATAAATGGAGCATTTAGGCACTACTACCGGGGACTTTACTCATCCTTGCTGCAGGCAGGGGAAACTCAGACTGGGGCAATCAAGGAGTTCTTGGGGTCAGTCACTCTCTGTAGGTTAGAGGATGGGCACAGAAGAGGCTTGGAAGATCCCATCACACATCAAGAGATGCATGAAACCACAGGCAAAATGCAGGAAGGGGGAGCTCTGGAGTCAGATAGCTTTCCATCTGAGGTTTACAAGGCATTCACTGACCTAGTGAGCTCCCTGCTGGCAACAGTGCTCCAGGCAGCATTGGTGGTGGGGAGCTTGCCAAGGACTATGAATGATGCTACCATCATAGTGCTGGCAAAGCCAGGTAAAGAGCCTCTTCAGTACTCCAGCTACCACCCCATATCTTGAACGTGGACCACAAATACTGGCCAAGGTTTTCAATGATTTGGCTTAATAAGGTGCTGCCACTGTTAGTCCAGCCAGACCAGTTCAGGTCTGTGGAGATAGAAATGGGTCAGACTACATCAGGCAACTGGTCATCCTCATGTGGATCATGGAATCCTCTGTGGATTCTGTGGTAACTGTAGCACTAGACACAGAGAAGGCATCTGACTCTGTCAAATGGCCTTATCTGACAGAGTTAATGAGAGCATTTGAGGGGGGGGGGCCTTTATTAAATGGGTCGACACTATATATGCCACCCCACAGGTGGCAATACTGACAAACAGGAGGCTGTCCTAGAGCTTCCAGGTAGGGAGTGAAACATGACAGGGCTGCCCTCTATCACCAGTGTTATTTGTATTAGCTATATAACCTTGGGACCAGAAGCTTAGGGAGTCCACCAAAGTGCAGGGTGTGGAGGTTGGGGGTCTCATATAAGCCAATACTGTTTGCTGCTGATATTCTCATCACAGTGAAGAACTCAGCCACCTCTATACCTTCAGTGATAGTGCTGCTCAAGCACTCTGCCACATTGTCTGGGCTCAAGAACAACAGGGGAAAGACAGAGGTTATGGCCATGACTGCAAAGTGTGTGTGGATACACACCTGCAAGGCATGAAGTTGCAGTGGACTACTAAGGATATAAAATATCTGAGGATCCTCATATCTCCAGACTGGTGGAAATGACCAGTGCAGAACTTTCACCCTGTAGAGAAAAGCCTAAAAGAAGACATAGCCAGATGTTGGCATCTTTGCCTTACCTTCTTGAGGAAGGCACAAACACTACTGTTGATGATACTGCCAAAGGTATTATACCTCATACAATATCTGCCCTTATGCATAGGGGACCCAACTGGGAAACAAATTAGCTGACCTACTACAGAGCCTCCTCTGGGAAGGGGGAAGAACTAGAATCTCAGCACTTCAAATGGTGGCTCCACAGACCAGGGTAAGGATTTCAAATCCCATGGTTTAAGGGCTATCATTTGGCAGCAGAGCTTAGGCAGATATGGATGTGGTTGCATGCAGGCAAGGTGAAAGGGACAGCGTGTTAACTACATTTAGAAAGAGGGATGGGTGGAGGCACTCACTGGAACTCCTACTTTGGGATCCATACAGGTAACAGAAGGGTAACCCCATTAATGCTTTTGTCCTAAATGTGTTGGGTGAAGTCAAAATAATTGTTAAGGCCCCATTGGACATTATTGGACATTATTGGACTTGTGTCTTCTGTGGCACAATCCTAAACTCCAGGTGGGGAGGTAGACCTATGGCCTTGCAGAATTGGGCATCGAGGGAACTGGAAAGGTTAGGAGGGCTGTTCCATCCAAACAGTAGAATATTTAGGGATTTTTGTCAACCTGAAGGAACAGACCTCTTCCAAGATCACATCTATGGAGATACATGCAGATTAGGCACCTAATCTCAGCCTTCATTGGGACCCAGCTTCAGCTACTCATGTGGGGCTTGGAAGGACATAATGTTGCTAGTGGGAGAAGGAAGGTATAAAGACACCCATTAAAATAGGTTTGATTTATAAGGGTCTCTTGGACAAGCACACCCCATCCATGGAAAGGTTATGTAGCAGATGGGAGAAGGACCTGGGCTATCAGCTTACAGAGGGTAAGTGGACATGCAGCTAGGTGAACACATATGGTGTCTGTCAGGATACAGAAGGGAGATGGACACAACTAAAGATCCTGCACCTGTGGTACTGCACTCCAGTTCTCTTGAAAAGAATTAATTTACTGGCCACATCAAAGTCCTGGAGGTTCAGCCACCGGGGAACGCTTTGCTGCATATCCTATGGCAATGGCCCGATACAAAACTGGTGGCAGCAAGTGTTAGAGAAGGTGGAAGCAGTGTGTGGGGCTTAGAGTGCCCAGAGAGATGTCTGTGATAATAATAGGAAATACACTGAAACTCCTCATGCAGCATAACCCACACAGCCTCTGGTTCATTGCAGCCACAACTAAAGTAAAGCAATTGCTGCTTAGGTGATGGTGTTCAACTAATGTTCCGACTTTTAATGAATTGGTGAACAATATGCACAAATTAGCTGGATATGAGTCACTCTTGTACATGTCAGTGGGCAAGAAACAGTTGTCTGACACAGTCTGGGGCCATTATCTAAACAATGTAGCATGTGCTGGAGGAGGCAGGGAGTCCTAGGGGAGAAAGCACCTTTTAATAACCTATAGATCCAGAAGCAGACTCAAGTACCCAGGCTATCACAGAACATATCATTCTCCCTCTGCTCACAAGCCAGGATGTTGTTTAAGTTAGAGGCTCTGGACAGGACCTCGCTAATCAGCCATCACAAGATTTCAATTATATTGTTTATGTTACTGGTACTGTTCATACCATTATATTTATTATCCAACTGGTTTTCCTCATAGTTCATATGTTTAAGACTAAATGACCCAGTTACTGTTGGAAGCCAGCACTGTGTGATTATTAAGGCATGGTGGTGGAGATGAGTCTGTTTGAGGCATAATCAAATGAACATAGACCTACTGTACCTGTGTATAGTATGGGTAAATATCCGAACTCAGCACTAGTCTGTAATCCATGGAGCAAGCACCTCGGTGCAAAGTCAGGCCAGGATGTGAGGTTCATTGGGATGACTCTGTTCTAAGCTTTGCATTATCTGCAAAACTTTAATAAACTATGGAGTTAAAAAAGTTATTTATATCCTACCTACCATTCATTGGAACTGTGAAAAGTTAAATGTAATTTAAATGTCTGTAGTTATGTGTCTTAGATTTATAGCAGGGTCATTGTTACAGTTCAAAGGCCAGGACAAGCATCTGAAACAAAAGGGTTTCTTTATGCTTTGATTTTGGGGTCATGACTCAAACTTTCAAGTTCTTCGCAAGATAAACAAGGTGGGCACTGAAGAACTAATCACAATAAGCAGAAACACAGGCACAAGGGATTTATTAAAGAACCAGAGAGGAAGGAGATTCAGAAGGGATATCAGAAAGTAGTTCCTTACAGAATGGGTGATGGACAAGGGGAACAGATTGCCATAAGGGTATGGTCTGTGCCAAATCACACTGGTTTGGGGCATTTGGGCATTTGGGAACTTGTGAGCCAGTCATAGTTACCTCTGTGACTAATTACAGCTAATCCCATTCAGGACTAGGCTTCTACTGAGAGCCCAATCATCCTCCAATTGGGAGGTGGTTGCTGGGCGAGGCTTCTGAGTAAGCAGCTTTTGAAATGCTGCTCTGAAAACAGCTGATCACAGCTAGGAACACTGATGTCCCAGCACAAGGAATACCTCAATGAAGCAGACAGGAGTGAGATTCAGGAAGAACATCAGAAAGTATTTCCTTATACAGAGGGCAGTGAACAAGTGGAACAGACTGCCACAGGGAGCAGTCTGTGCCAAATCACACTGGTTTGTGGCATTTGTGAACTTGTGATCCAGTGGTGATCTACCTCTAGGACTAATTACAGCTGTTCCCATAAGCCTGTACTGAGGGCCCAATCATCCTCCAATCAGGAGGCGGTACTGAGTGGGGCTTTTCGGTTGTCGATGTCAGTGCAAGTAAGTGGGCTTTGAAATGCTGCCCTGAAAACAGCTAATCACAGCTAGGAACACTGGCTTGTTACATTTGGTGACTTGTGAACCAGTCAGGCTTTACCTATGGGACCAATTACAGCTACTCCTATTCTTTGGTAACCAGGAAAGGCAAATTGAGCCAAGGCTCTTTTCCAGGTGCTACCCGGGGGGGGGGGTGTAGTAGAACAAGCAGTGGAAATACAGTAACAAAACACTAGAGCAACAGTATTACACAGAACTTAGAATAAATAATGCCCAAGTTACATGTACAGAAATTAAGTGCTGTTAATGTTCATCAGTTCATTAATTGGCAACAATAATCAAAAAAAGAGCAATAACCTGGAATGGAAAAGGTTCAGCCATCAAGATATCAGGATGAAGGGAAACAGGAACAGGTGTGTTGGGGTTGGAGTTTCAGCTGGTGCCTGAAGGAGTCAGGTGATATGGAGTAATGGAGGGAGGAGGGGAGTTTGTTCCAAAGTGAGTGAAGGAGATAGGAGAATTCAGATTGCCCAGCAGAAGAGCGGGGCTGAGGAGTGGCAAAAGAGAAAGAAGCAGGGGGAATTTGGGATAGGAAAGAACAGATAGAAGAAGGAAGGGAACCAAACCAGTGTTTGGGCATGAAAGAGGCACAGTGAGTCTTGCGGTGAAAGGGCAGTGGAAGGACAGCTAGGGAAGAATACAGAGAGCAGTGGTGGGTACATGGGGGGGAGAGTTAGTAGCAGAGTGGCAGAAGTGGCTGAAGAGGGTATCCAGTTTGGCAAGGGGAGTGGAAGACGCAGTGCCATACACCTCATCCATGTAATCGAAGACAGGAAGTACCATTTTGGTAACAAGCTCCCTGCAGACCTGTGGAGGTATGCATTACGCTATAGGGGCCCCAAGCTTGGGACTGAGCTTAGCATAAATGTCATCAATGTGGGCTGAGAAGTCAAGCTTGCTGTTGAGCCACAGTCCCAGGTACTTGAAGGACTGAACCACATTGAGGGGGAGCCATTCAGAGTGGTGAAAACCAGGGGGGCAGTGAATCTGGCCAGTTTCTGACTGGTACCAAAAGTCATGGACACTGTCTTCTTAGTGTTGACTCAGAGCTGGTTAGATTGAAACCAGTGCAGAACATTGTGGAAATCCTTCTGGAGTACATCTGCCACAGCCTCAGCAGAGGGACCAGAGGTAAAGATGACTGTGTCATCTGCAAACATATGGATATGTGAGTTGACAGAGGCAGTGAGGAGGTCACTGAGGAAGATGGAAAAAGAATAGAGCCTAAGATGGAGCCCTGAGGGACCCCAGCCCAGATAGGGAGGGGAGGCAACATGGCACTTCCAATATGAACCAACTGTTGTCAGCCCATTAGGTATGAACAGAACCAAGCAACAGCAGCAGCAGAGACCAGACGAGTTTAGTGTAACCCCCTTGTTACCCGGGGTTACTAGAATCCCAGTAAGACCTAGTGGTAGGCAGGGAAGGAAGCTTGTGAAACTCCAGTTAAATGGGTTTCACACTGTCTCACTCTGTTCTCAGTCTCAGCTGAGACTGAGGGATGACATCACCAATAGAACTTTCGCAGCTGCATAAGCCACATTGGAATCTACAGCAGAGGGAGTTAGATAGAACGTTGGGAGTTTTCAAAGGGTAGTAGTGAGTGTCCAGTTTGTCTTCAGTAAGTGAAGTTGTGCTCAAGCGGTGGAGACCGCTATCCGGGTCTCAGTGCTCCCTCCCTCCGGGGGGGTAAAGAATCCCTAGCAGATTCCTGGGGCAATCCCCTTAATTCTGCCAAGTGGAAGAAAAGCTGCCTGCTCAGTTCAGCATTTATTTTGAAAGTTGGAAGATTTGTGAGTCGCCTGTGGAGCACCTGCAACTAAAGGGTGAGTGTCTGCTCTGACTAAGAGGGAAAAATATTTTCTTCACCCTGGGACATGTGTGTAAATCTAGGGATTGAGCTACATTTTGGGAAGCCTATAGGACTGGGCCAAACAAGTAAAGTAGTGTCAAATGCTAGAGTGCTGTGTGATTCAAGTAATGTGTAGAGGAGATGCACCCAGATCATCTACCCTTTAATCTACATTTAGAAGTTCAGAAAAAGGAATGGTTCAGTTTTCCCAGGGAAATGGCAGGGTATGGGCTGTGGGAGCTGGAGTGGGCAAACCCCCATCTTTAGTAGCCAGGTCCACCTCACGGTTTCTGCTGTGGTTGCTACTTTGCCTCATGCACTTGGCCAGTGATGGGAAGGCACAGGCAGTGGGGTTGCAAAGGGAAAATCTCTCTAGGAGTCGCAGACTCTAAGTGTTGGGGGGAGCCACAACAAGTAGGAAAAATTCTCTTTAGGAGATGGGGAGTCACAACAAGTAAGAAAGAATTCTCTCTAGGAGTTGCAGACTCTAAGTGGTGTGGGGAGCCACCACAAGCAAAGAAAACTTCTTTCTAGGAGTCGCTGTCTCTAAGTGGTGTGGGGAGCTACGACAGGATAATTGGTTCATTCTTCCAATGGACCATGGGGAAAAACCCAAGTGTGTACAAGTCAGGCTGTGTACCGAAAGCACGTGCAAGTCCGGGCTGTGTGCCTGATGGGTCCAGAGCCTGAAGGCTGAAAATGGTGATAAAGTGTTCTGTAGTCTCTAATCTGCATTACCAGGAAATGTAGCCCCATGGGGGTCTGTCTATGCTTTGTTTTGTTCAGCTAGTATGTGAATAAAAGCCACACTGAAGAATCCCATTCCTGGTTCTGGACATTACAGTTATTGCTTCCTGTGTTCGGATTTACTTGGGTACCCCTATCCAGAGTAGCCAAACCTAGGTCCCCCTGTGCCGAGTAACCTCATCCTCCCCAAACCCAGGTCCCCACCAGGTACTGCTGTCAGCTTCAACAGCATACCACCTGTCATTTTGGCAAAAAAGGCAGGGGTATGGGGTTACAAAAATGGAGGCACCGCTTTGGATTTTGTTCTGGGAGGAGGGTGCTCAGGCAAGGGGGCTAGCATTTTGGCTATCTGGCAGTGGGTAGCCCAAAAAGCTGAAGCAATTTCCCTAGTGTGTGTTGCTGTGAGCTGTGGATCTTGTGCTGCTGTTTAAAAAAATGCCAACCGTTTACCAAGGAGCTGTAAAGCCAAAGAGTGTGCCCTTGTCCTGCATCAAAATTGTTTACAGCGTTTTTGCCTGCTTTAAAAAGGAACTGTGGTAAATAAAAGTGTGGAAGACTAGGGGTAGCAACAGGAACATTGTGCCCTGGACATTTGAAATGTTTTTAAAATGAACTGTTGTGAAGAAAAGTGTGGAAGACTAGGGGTAGCAATAGAAAAATTGTGCCCTGGACGTTTGAAATGCTTTTGAAATGAATTGTTGTGAAGGAAAGTGTGAAAGACTAGGGGTAGCAAAAGGAAAATTATGACCTGGAAGTTGGAAATGCTTTCTGAGTGAATTGAGAGACTACAGAGTAAATGGCTATGTTAAATGGCTGAAATGGGCTCCCGCCGTGGAGTCAGTTAAAAAAAAAAAAAAGTTGCATTCTGCAGTTTAAATTTGCCTGCTCGACGATCGCTGTGAGGAGAAGAGCCCTCGCGAGGAAGAAGAGGCTCATTTGCATGGCGTCGTGTGGTTGGTCAGGCTGAAATCAGTCCCGCCCTCAGCCAGCTCTACAGAGACTGCCCCAGCATTCGAGAGGGAGTGAGAGTGGAGTGCGTGTACTGGCAGTGGAGGAGCGTCGCGGAGTGTTCAAAGCATTGTAAACAGTTTAAAAATAGACTGTTTAGTTTAAAATCAGGCTCAACCCGCTAATCGATCGTCCAAATTGCAAGTTTGGTGTTTAAAAAGACAATCGCTAGGACTGCCAGCCCATTTGTATACTGAGGCCTTCAAGAACTGGCTGCAGGCCGTTTTTTCCCCATTGCAGCAAATTGCTACTGATAACAGTAAGTAAACAACCAAGAAACTGCTCAAACAGTGATTTTTCAGCCATATGCCATATAAATGTGTGTGCAGCAGTGTAGTCGCTTGGCAAGTAACGACTGTGTAAAGTCCTGCCAGCAAGTGCAAGTCTGTTAAGCCATTGACTGTGTGTATAGAAGTGAATTTAGCCTCAGTTTAAAGTTTGCAGCCAGAGAGAGACTGTGGGTTGTAGCAAAGTGCAGCACTAGAAATACAGGCAGTCCTGTGCTAAAAACCTGAAGCTTTAAGGGACTGTGATTAAAATGAATGTTACCAGCATGTAAAAAGTCCAAGAAAAATCCTGTAAATGTGTTTAAAGCCAGATCAGAGCAAGTTGTGCAGTTTGAGTCAAAGTTATCAGTAGCTTGTGTAAATCGGGTGCACAGTGGCTTGACCCAGATTCTAAATGTTGATGCACAGGAGTGCTGTTGCCGCCATTACAGGGTGGGGTAGTAAAGTAAACACGGCAGCAGAGGAGCCATCTTACAACTAAAAGAGTGTGTTCAATAAAGTGGGGCTTTCAGTTACAGTGAACTTTTATTTTTCTGCAGTTATGGCCTCAGGACCAGCTCATTACCCGGATCATGCCCGGGTTGCAGTAACAGCAGCAGTAAATAGACTGAGAGATATTGAAAAGTGGTGCTATGGAGGGCAACTGCTTCCTCAGGTGGCGATTCCTAATTATCCAGTGCGCATATGCCAAATATGCTTGGGAGCTGGAAGGGACGTCTTCATGATTCTTCACAGTGCTGGATGCCTAGAAAAATATGGCTTGTATAAAGCGCCTCCAATTCGTTTGGCCCCCACATGGACAAAAATTCAGGAATCTGCAGTTAGCAGCACACAGCACCAGGCGGAGCCTGTGGAGGAAGGCCCCTCGGGGGAGTGTGGCACAAAGCTAGAGGGTGCAGAGTTAGAGACAGAACCAGAAGTTAAAGTTTCGGATGCTGGATCCCAGAATGAATGTTCGGATAAAGCATCAATAGACCCTGGGTGGGGGGGCCTAGCCCAAGTCTCTTAGGTGAAAATGAGATGCGGGAGGCCTTTGAATGGGAGGTGTCGACCTCCGCGCCTAGTGATGAGTGGATAGTCTCAAGGGTGAGAACGACTGCTCACTCCTGGGCTCAGATCCTCAGTGAAGAGGAAGATGAGGGGGGACCTATGTGGCCTTGTGAAAAAGGAACGGGTACACAGCCTCAAGATCTTGCCTCGGAAGAATGTATGGAAGAAAGTGGTGATGTCACTGCCCTGGCTTTACAGGAGGAAGAAGTCAGGGATCCGTTTCTAATTTCCTTAAGGATGCGAAGCTGGCAGAACCAGGACTGGCCACCCCCAAGTCAGGCCAGCAGTCTCAGATTGACCAAAGCAAGTAAAGAGGAGAGACTGGTTCGTAGGAAGACAAATGAAATCTATGGTATGACCTTTCCTACCTTTCCTCGGAAAGTCTGGGAAGAGATTGAGAACTGTAGGAAATCCTGGATCTGGGATGAAGCAATGAAAAGTGTGCATCCTGGGGCCAACAAGATTGTAAAGAATAGACTGTTCCACGAAAAAGTATACCCAGTGGAAGAGAGGCAGGACACTGTTTATAGACAGAGTGAGAGTGGTGGACAGAGAGGGACATGAAATCTCCCACTGTGTGAATTATGTGCACCCAGATGGGGTAATAATTCAAGCCCCTGATCTCCGGTACTATTGGCCTCAGTGCAAGGACCTCCCAGCAAATAAGCCTGTGCCTACAAAATGGAGAGCCAAGCAGTGATAGTCAATACTGCCACACCAGACTGTGAAGTGCCTTATTGATCTGCCAATATGAATATCCAGGACTCAGGTGCCCCACATTCATCAGTCTACAGTGTACTGTCCTTTCCAGAAACCATCGACTGGCCCACCAGATGACTTCAGATCCAGAGAGGACACCAGCCCAGCTGTTTCCTGTTCATCGCCTGGTAATCGGATGACGTTGGACCAGCTGTTTTCTTTTTGTTCCTGTTCTAAGGTTCCATCACCAGAGATGACATCAGCCCAGCTGTTCCCAGATGTGCCCTCCTGTGGTACCCGGAAGATGTCCGCCCAGCTGTATCGGAAGAAATGCTGCCAGGGAGAGTCTTCGTCAGAGGTGCAGGTTGGTGCCGATTCTGCATCACAAGTGGCTGGTAAGTCCTAACTTTTCTATCTTTATGACATTGCAGTACACACCTACACTAACAGACTTCTAAAATGTGTGAACTGTCCTCAAAGACCTCCCTTCAGGACTTTGGCCTGTTAGACTGTGTTACCGGGTTCCGCCCAGGAGAGCTCTTATTGACCAGCCTTCGGGCCTTGTGGTCACTAGTTGGGACTTTTAGGGCACTCCATCCCCCCAAATGTGTATTGTAAATAATGTCATTGTTTTCTAATGTAAATACTGTTTTTCTACCTTTTTTCTAAAAAATATTTTTGGAATTCTGCAGTGTTTTGATGGTAGGGTTCTAGGTAGACTGTGTATGCAGATTAGGAGCGTGTGTTTTGTCTTTCTTTTTCTTACAGGTGTTCCTGGGAAGACAGAAGAGAAGACAAGAAGAGGAGGAGGGGCTCATCGGAGTTCCTCATCAGTGCTTTATTGTGTAGAAATGTAAAGTACTGTGGTGTTATTGTTATGGTTATTGCTGTATTAACCCTTTCCTTCCACAGGTGTGGTTGTGGGGGTAGGGAGGAGGCAGTAATTGGTATTTTAATGGTGTGTGGTTGCAGGTTGCCCAAGGTCGGGGAGGTCCCCGGGTTGTTTTTGTTTTGGGGGTATTAAGTTAAAGACAGATAGGTTTTTCCTAGAGGGTTGGGGGGGATAGACAGGCTGTGGTCCTAAGTGGCCACTGGGACCGCAGAGCTGATCTATCAGGGCTATGCTTTGGGTAGTTCTACCAGAGCCACTAGGTGTCCATAGTAAGTGGATAGTGTAGAGGCTGACATGTCAGCTACAGGCCTCTAGGCCTTTAGTGTTGCCTGCCTGTGCTTGCACATGGTAGGAGGGGGCCTGATCACCTCCCTCCGCTGGTAGCACATAGGGTGGGATGGCCTAAGGCCGGGTAAATAATGACTGCGGACAGTCATTTTCCTGGTCAAGGGCGTGTGTAACCCCCTTGTTACCCGGGGTTACTAGAATCCCAGTAAGACCTAGTGGTAGGCAGGGAAGGCAGTGTGATCGCAAATTCTCTCACTGTAAGTATTACCTGAGCAACCACTCCCGTCGTCACGGGCCAAAAACCACACCACTGGGTTTTGTCTTAACGTCGCTTTATTTGATCAAACCTTACACATGCATGCGGGAGATTCTGCAAAGGAGAAAGCTCCCTGATTAAAGTTTACAGCAGCTTTTTATAAGCTAGATTTTGCACTTCTTATCTTGAAAAATACCAACATTTTCAGTATAAGCCAATCATAAGACAGCATAACAAGTTTTCAGCAATGTAACAGAAAACAAGTTGATACCAATGTATGAGGTACTTTTCCACTGCTTATTCCATTTCTTTCCTAATACCTCTTGATACATATGCCTGGGTCAATCTGACCTGAGAGAAACAATGAGTTTCACTCACACCATAGCAACGCACAGCTTGCCTTCAATGCCTCAACGTGCTGTTATCTTATATTTTGCCCAAGCATGTTTTTATCTTATATTTTGTCCGAGCCTGTTATTCAGGCTGGTACAACCAGTTCTGCTCAGTTTTATCTTGCTTTCTGTTTTTACAAATGTACCTCAAGTAACCTCAGTATCATTCTATAACTCTGTAAAAAAAAATGAACTCAGAAATTTCTACTACATTCATTATGACTTTGTTACAGCATGGCTTTCAAAGCAAGCATAGCTTCAAGGCATATAATATCAAATATAGCTTTAGGATATATAAAAATTCCCTCACACTCTCCCCCCTTTTGATACTTTGTATCAACTTGTTAACTATTATACTTTAGTCACATCTGGTACATCACAGAATGGGAACACCCTGGCTAATTCGCTAGGGTCTTGGTCCTTGGGGTGTAGTAAGGGGTGCAGCTGGGTGATGGCATATGGCGATAAGGTGCTACACAGTTGTCGCAAGAGAAATTTGAGCAACACAGTCAGGAGCCATAATGCCAGTATCACCACCATGATTACTGCCACCCAGTGGAGGAGGGTAGTGCCCCAGTCACCAAATATGCTTGAGAACCATGACCAGGGGTCCCAGCCCTGCAATACAGGTGCATGCTTACTTAGAACACGTTGCTGTAGCATTCGTATTCCCTCAATTACTTGCTCAAGTTCTTGGGAATTATCTGGTATATAGGTGCAGCATTCTTCCCCTATAATACCGCCCCTTGTGAAGCTAATACATAATCAAGTGCGGCTCTATTCTGCAAAGCTATGATTCTAAGGGCTTTAATTTCAGCTGTCAGCAAGTCAGTTGATTTCAAGGTATCATTAATTAATGTTTCTAACTCATAGCTTAACTGGTCAATGTAATGCATGTTTTGAACAACACCCCATCATGGGAAGATTCCCGCCCCAAATTTTTCTCCCAGTGGGACACGTTTATTCGCGTCCAGCACCTCCCTTTTTTGAATTTGATTTATATAGCTTACATGCTGATGTATAGCAGATGCATTGTACATATATACATGGGCCGAGGGTGGAGTGTGCTAGATAGCAGCAGCCTGTCCACCCATAGGTAGAAAGATAGGCCCTATCCCTCAGTACCCAGTATAGACCTGACAGACTGCCCATGGCAGTGAAATCAGGATGTACTGTGTGGGCATCTGCTTGAGAGCAGTTGGTTACGGTGGATTCGGACTTGGTGGTGCTGTTGTAGTGCCTACAATATTGGCACGTGGACCATCCCAGTGGCGTAAACTCACAGTTAATTGTTTATTACACAGGCAGAGCCTGGCTGATATATTCTGCTGTCTAACGTCAAGATACAATGGGTGGACATTTGTATTATTCGTGAGGCTGTACCATGCAGTAAAATCATGCCCTCGAAACACAGTTAGGTTTTTTATTTTGTTTGTAGCATAATCTGGGGCATTAGTGATGTTTCTTCCCCTGATGGCACCGAGAATCTCGCTGGCCTCAGTGCTATTTACAGTCTTGGGTTTTAAGTGGAGCCCTATGGCTGCAGAGAAAGGAGAGCTAGTGCATACATAGCAATCGGAGACATTAGCATTATTAGCATGTAAGTTCATTAAAGTCCACCAAGTGTTCGTAATGTGCAATGGCTATGTGCTGCGGCGGGAGCAGTTGCCTCCCTCGTATCCAGAGCCCCATAGCAAAAATAGCAGCGATAGTCTGAACAAAAACAGAATGATAACAATTTTCATGGTTGCTCAGTTCACTGTGCAATGGTATCGACTGTAGAGGCTATCACCAAATGACAATGAGATGCGTGAATCCACATTTCTCTCTCCGCAATCTTTATGGCAGTGGCGGTAGTCAGGAGCACTTGAAACGGTCCTCGCCAGCTCGGGGCGCACCACTTTTTTCTTCAGAAGTCCTTGATAACCACGAAGTCTCCTGGCTGTATCCTATGCAGGGGTCCCTCCAAGGGAACTGGAAGTACAGCCTTTACCCTAGGATAGAGAGATCTTAAAACAGCATTAAGAGATAAACAATAGGCAATCATTTCATTATCTAAACCGTGCAATGTTACTCGCTTTTGTGGGAAGGGGACATTTGTCATTCTGAGGGGCCTTCCCATCAAAATTTCATGAGGTGATAAACCCATGGGGCCAGCTCTCCCCCTCATACTCATTAGGGCTATTGGCAGTGCTTTTACCCAACTAAGGCCAGTATATGCCATAATTTTGGTCAATTTTAGCTTTAATGTCTGATTTGCCCTTTCTACTGCCCCTCCCGATTGTGGGTGGTATGCACAGTGCAGTCGTAAATCCACTTGCAGTGCCTCACACAAGGTTCTGATGACTTCATTTGCAAAATGCGAGCCATTGTCGCTGGAGAGCCAGGTGGGAATCCCCCACCTTGCTATGATTTCTCTAATCAGGGCCTTTGCTACTGTACAGGCCGTGGTTTTCCATACTGGGAACGCTTCTACCCTCTTTGAAAACATATCTACAATTACTAAGCAATATTTATACCCTTCACATGGGTTCAGCTCAATAAAATCCATCATTAAATGTTCAAAAGGTCCAGTAGGATAAGGATGGGCAGAGGGGGTTACTTGGAGTCCTCTGCCAACATTATTTTGCATACATATTACACACTTTTTACAAAAATCCTAAGCATATATGGTAAAGCCAACAACATACCAATGTTTATTTACAAGATCGACTACTCCACTTTTTGAAACATGATTGGTCCCGTGGGCCAATTTTGCCTAAAAGGGAAATACTGCCGAGGGCAGGCAGAGCCTGCCATCGGGGTTTGTCCACACCTTAGTGCTAGCATCAAATTTACAGTTTGTTTGCCAGTTACGTTTCTCTTTTGCACTGGCTGACTGTTGTAAAGTTGCAACATCCTTTACTGAGAATAAATCAAGTTGGTTAGTTATAGTCAAAGACATTTGACATTTTGGGACACTCCCAGAAAGAGCTGCTTCTTTTGCAGCTGTGTCAGCCCTCTCATTTCCTGCAGAAACAAAATCTTGGTTAGTAGTATGGGCCTGACATTTTACAATTGCTAATTTTTTTGGCTTCTGGATTGCTAACAAAAGATTTTTTACCAAATTCGCATGCAATAGGTTTCCCAGCTGCTGTTAAAAACCTCTGTGTTTCCATAGGGTGCCAAAATCATGAGCTACCCCAAATGCATATCGACTATCTGTGTATATGTTAACTGTTTTACCCTCGGCTATTATACAAGCTCTCGTCAGGTATATAAGTTCACAGCTTGGGCTGGCGTTACGTGGGGTAACTTGCTCCTTCACGACATAGTTTTGAGTACACACTGCATAACCTACCAAGGGGGATCCTTTTTCGTCTCTTTGTGCTGAGCCGTCAACAAATAATTCTAAGTCTGAGTTTTGTATGGGTACGTCAGTGATATCCAGTCGAGGCTTACAGTCTAAGTCAATTACTTGCCCACAGTCATGCTCCTCCCCCTCCTCCGGGGTGGGGAGCAACGTCGCTGGGTTTAAAATGGTGCACCTTTTCGAAGTTATGTTAGACATGGTTAGTAACACATTTTGATACTGAAGCAATCGTGCAGGCGTTAAATGAGCTGTGCGAGCTTGTAGCAGAATAGAATGTACAGAATGAGGCACATGCACCGTCAAAGCACAGAATCCTACCAGATCCACGCATGCCAACACCGCTTCAGTAGCTGCTGCCACCGACTGCAAGCAAGACACCATCCCACATACCACTGAGTCCAAACGCTTCGAGTAATATGCTATGGGCCTCTGCCCCCCTCCATGTTCCTGTGTCAAGACAGCTGACATGTAACCTCCCTTTCCATTTACAAACAAATTGAAACCCTTCTCATAATTTGGTAGTCCCAAACAGGGACTTGTGATCAATACATTTTTAAGTTTTGCAAAACTGGTCTCTAGACCAGGTGTCCACCTGATCTCCTCATTCATCTGCATTTTCGTGCCATATATGGCTTCATGGAGGGGTTGTGCCAACATAGCATAATCCACGATCCAAGCTCTGCAATAGCCCACCATACCCAAAAAAGACATCATTTGCTGCTTTGTAACTGGGCGTGGCCATGCTGCCATGTTTTAATTCTCTGGGTCTAACTTTCTACCACTGCCAGACAACACATGACCCAAATATTTCAGTTGCTCTTTACACAATTGCAATTTTTCTCGAGACACTTTATGCCCATTCTCAGCCAAGAAAAGTAATAAAGCTTTGTATCCTGTTCATTTGCTTCCTTACTGGGGCTAGCAAGCAATAAATCATCCACATACTGTATTAGGGTACTGCCCAATGGGGGCACAAAAGCGGATAGATTCTCTCTCATTTGAGCTGAGAATACTGCTGGAGACTCAGCATAGCCTTGGGGCATACGAGTCCAGGTCCACTTTTCCCCTTTGTAGGTGAATGCAAACCATTCCTGGCTACTGGGTTCTACGGGGATACTATAAAACGCATTTGCTAAATCAATGACTGTGAAATAACAACTGTGATTGCGCTAGATAAAGACTACTACTCCTCATGTCCATCCTCACATCTGAGGCCTCTTCATCCCTGACTAATGAACCCTCTGGTACCTCTACTACTTCCTGTCTCCCACCCAAACTCACTCCCCCCCTTTTTTCCTGTCCCCTCTCACTTACTCTCCCGCTCACCACCTTTCCCTCCTCTCTAGCCTCCTTTTGGCGCCTAATGATCACCCTCTCCTCGAAGTTTCTTAACCTCGAAATTGTCACCGCTTGAACCTGTTATAGCTTGTTTTCTATGAAACTTAAAACGTTACTGCCTTTAAACTGTTAATAGCAAATTTATGATGTAACTTTCCTGTCTGGTTTTACCTGTAATGTGTATCGTGCTTTGTCAAATGTTCTTTGTGACGTGGAACCTTTGTAAAAGAGCCCTGACTCAAAGGTATTAATTCCTAGACTAATAAACTAAACTAAACAGCTGTTATGTGGAATGGATGACAATACTGTAATCGGGTTTGGCACTACCGGGGTACGTACATGTACTGCTTCATTTACCGCTCTCAGGTCCTGCACAAAGCAGTAACTTCCATTTGGCTTTCTCCCTGGTAAAATTGGTGTATTTACCGTTGCATATGGGCAGGGGACGATTACTCCCCTTTTCACTAATGCTGCATGGACTGGGGCTATTCCCTCCTCCGCCTCTTTACCCAGCGGATATTGATGCCTATTCGGTCTGTAAGAGGACTTTGGCTTGACCATAAGGGGTTGTGCATTCTTCAGTAATCCCACATCATACTTTGATTCTGCCCATAGCTTTGCTGGTAACTCATTTATCCAACTTATACTCTCCTGCATGCCTATTTCTTCACAAACCTTTCACATATCTACTTCTTTCATCCACTGTACCTGAACCTTTCTGTTGATTGTGTATTTTCACAATTTCCAGCCTTTGATATTAGCTTTCTGCTTCCTACACGTTCCCAATCACGCAACTGTACCATTTCTGCTACCCATGGCCCATTCCTTCCACTCAAGGGGGTTCTTCATTAAAGAAATGTGCGGATGACCCTGGCACTTGGAATACTTTTTAATTGCTCCGCATTTAGCCTGACTGAGGCTGCACAACCATTCTTTGTCACATATATTCTGACACCCAGATGGTCTGCTCTACGGGCTGTTTTCCCCACTCTTTGCACTCATAATCTATGTCCCGACCCCCTACTACATAGTGTGTAGTGCAATGTAAATCTGTTTGTAACTGCAACCTACCATGTGTTATTTCTTCTGCCCACCCTTGTAACCAACACATTTCCCTTGGTTCTGTCAATTCCCAGCTATACAGCCAATCCCCTGTTCTTTCGGCTATACATGGGTGCAAGCCTATTCCTGGTGCTTCTATATTGACCCCCTCTGAGGTACAAGTAATTTGTGCATTTACCTTTGACAGGAGATCCTTCCCAATAAATTCACAGGACAGTTAGTGCTACTGAGAAAATATGTTGTAATTCCATTTTTCCACACCGAACCAGTAATGAGATTGTCAATTGCTCTCTTTGTGGTACTCCTGATGCCCCTATTGTTGTCACCAATCGACTGAATAAGGGTGCATTTAACTTGCTTCTTTGAATTACTGACATCGAGGCACCTGTGTCTATCAAGAAGGTCAACTTGGTGTTCATGATTATTAAGTCTATTACTGGACTACCTTCTGGCGTTGTTGAAGCACATAGCATTTGTGAAAAGGGGGAGGGGGAGTGTTCCTCTAACCTTCAGCTGTCATTGGCAAAGCCAACATTATTAGTCCAGAACTGAGGATCCCGAGGATTTCCACCCCATCCTTGCTGCTGATTTGGCTGCCACTGTTGTGGAGCAGGAGGGGGTGGTGGTGGAGGCAAGAGAGCATTGGAATCTTGATTACGCTGCCACTGGTTTGCCTTTACACAATTTCTTGCTATGTGTCCCTGTTCTCCACAAGCAAAGCAGATGATACCACCTTCCGATCCGGGTCTTTGTCCTGCCGATCCTTCCGATGGTTGCCCTTTTCCCCCTCCTCCCTGTGGATAACCTCCATTATTTCGTCCTCTCTGTCTTCTTCTGTTGCCATTTCCACCTCCCAGTTGGGGCTGCTTATTGTCTCTTTCAAAATACATTAGCTGAGCCTTTTCCAGCTTTTCTTTCTTCTCCTTTTGTATCTCCTTCTGCTGTCTCTCAGCATGTTCAGCATACTGCACTAGGTCGGCCATTTTCATTGTCTCCCATCCAATGCACACTGTGGTAACTCCC
Source organism: Neoceratodus forsteri (assembly GCA_016271365.2). Classification (NCBI taxonomy): domain Eukaryota; kingdom Metazoa; phylum Chordata; order Ceratodontiformes; family Ceratodontidae; genus Neoceratodus; species Neoceratodus forsteri. The sequence goes on along the minus strand of CM028129.1, from coordinate 889,221,031 downwards.
AATCTAATTGGCTCACTCAGTCCAGCGCAAAAAGCCATACCCAACTGATGCTGGTATGCGGGATTATCTGGTCCAACACCGGAAAATTGCCTAAAAACCCCCTGCAATCTTTCCTTGTAATCGCATACTGATTCCTTATCTTTCTGTCTCATATCCCGGATGTGAGGCCAGTCTGTCACATCCCTGTATTTTTCCCGTAGTTTTATGCACACAGCATTAAATTGTGGCATAATTTCGGCCCTTGGCTTCTCTGGGTCCCAGGCCTCTTTTACTTCCTCCCACATGCCCTTTAGTGTTCATCTAAAACATTCTCCAACCTCAGTCGTAGATAGTTCATACATTTTGATTAAGTTTGTTAACTCCTTGATATATTCTTCTATGTTATTCTGAGGCTTTGGTATATCTTTCAGGGCCTCTCTCAACTCCTCAGGGTTCCATGGGGTCCACTTCAATGTATTTAGGGACTGCAGGCTGGTCATTGGCAGCCAGTCTCCTGCCTCGGGGTGTGGGTTGGGATACCGTATCAAAGGCAATTGCTGTTTTAGTTTCTTTCTTCCCCCTGCCTGTTTTGGGCCCTTAGTCCTTGCATCAGTTTGCCTAAACACCCAAGCCTTCCCAGCTCCCTTGCCCTGTACCTTCCCCACCAGTGCATTGATTCCACTGCTTCAACCAGGTCCTCTTCCATCCCCACTATTTCTATCTCCTCATCCGAGTCAGTGTACAACTGAACAGGTGTGGGGGACCATTGGGGGGTTCTAACCGCAACCTCCCGCATCGGAGTCACAGGAGGTTGAACAGGCTTTTTCTGAATTGGTGGGACCTGAGTTGGTAGGGCAGCCAGTTGTACGACCTGCGCTGGTTGTACTGCTTGGGCTGGTTGGGCCACCTGTACTTGCTGAGCAGGAAGGGCAGCCTGCACAGCTGGGGCAGCCTGTTGTACAGGCTGCACTACTCCCTGTATTGGTGGCCCTTCTGGCACCATCCCTGCCTGTGGTTCGGTGGAACAGTTGCTGGAAGGGCCGATATGGTGGGGGTTATCGTGATGGTGAAACACCCTCTCCGACGTTTCAGTTTCTTCCTCCTCTTGCTTTACCATTAATCCCTTTACTTGATTTTCATGTCGCCTTTCTGCCTCTCTTTCCCATATTCTAAACCTTGACCAGTCTACCTTTCACCCTTTTTGTTTGCTCTTTTCTTTTCTTCCAATGCTATCCTTGCTTCCTTTAGTACATCTATACTAAAGTACCTATAAGGGAAATATTCCTGGTCAACTTTATGCCATTGTCCTATCTCAGAGACCTAATCCTGGCCAAACTTATCAACCATACATTTTGCTGGTCCAGATAATACTAACTCTGGACCTAGGTTATTTTTTGTTCCCTTGTTTCCCATTTTATCTAGGCCTGTTCTTTATAGTGCACACTCGCTCCAAGGTATACTATGTACTTACAGTGATGAGTGTCGCCGGCCCCTAGGCGTCACGTCCTGATGGGGTTCCACAAAAATGTCCTTCTTTTTGTCCAAGGGAAATAACCCGATCACGAGGTGACATGGACCGAAGAACTCATCCTGCCGACTACGCCAAAACTGTGATCGCAAATTCTCTCACTGTAAGTATTACCTGAGCAACCACTCCCATCATCACGGGGCAAAACCCACACCACTGGGTTTTGTCTTAACGTCGCTTTATTTGATCAAACCTTACACATGCATGCGGGAGATTCTGCAAAGGAGAAAGCTCCCTGATTAAAGTTTATAGCAGCTTTTTATAAGCTAGATTTTCCACTTCTTATCTTGAAAAAATACCAACATTTCAGTATAAGCCAATCATAAGACAGCATAACAAGTTTTCAGCAATGTAACAGAAAAACAAGTTGATACCAATGTATGAGGTACTTTTCCACTGCTTATTCCATTTCTTTCCTAATACCTCTTGATACATATGCCTGGGTCAATCTGACCTGAGAGAAACAATGAGTTTCACTCACACCATAGCAATGCACAGCTTGCCTTCAATGCCTCAACGTGCTGTTATCTTATATTTTGCCCAAGCATGTTTTTATCTTATATTTTGTCCGAACCTGTTATTCAGGCTGATACAACCAGTTCTGCTCAGTTTTATCTTGCTTTCTGTTTTTACAAATGTACCTCAAGTAACCTCAGTATCATTCTATAACCCTGTAAAAAAAAAATGAACTCAGAAATTTCTACTACATTCATTATGACTTTGTTACAGCATGGCTTTCAAAGCAAGCATAGCTTCAAGGCATATAATAGCAAATATAGCTTTAGGATATATAAAAATTCCCTCACAGCAGCTTGTGAAACTCCAGTTAAATGGGTTTCACACTGTCTCATTCTGTTCTCAGTCTCAGCTGAGACTGAGGGATGACATCACCAATAGAACTTTCGCAGCTGCATAAGCCACATTGGAATCTGCAGCAGAGGGAGTTAGATAGAACGTTGGGAGTTTTCAAAGGGTAGTAGTGAGTGTCCAGTTTGTCTTCAGTAAGTGAAGTTGTGCTCAAGTGGTGGAGACCGCTGTCTGGGTCTCAGTGCCCCCTCCCTCTGGGGGGGAGTAAAGAATCCCTAGCAGATTCTTGGGGCAATTCCCTTAATTCTGCCAAGTGGAAGAAAAGCTGCCTGTTCAGTTCAGCATTTATTTTGAAAGTTGGAAGATTTGTGAGTCGCCTGTGGGGCACCTGCAACTAGAGGGTGAGTGTCTGCTCTGACTAAGAGGGAAAAATGTTTTCTTCACCCTGGGACATGTGTGGAAATCTAGGGATTGAGCTACATTTTGGGAAGCCTATAGTACTAGGCCAAACAAGTAAAGTAGTGTCAAATGCTAGAGTGCTGTGTGATTCAAGTAATATGCAGAGGAGATGCACCCAGATCATCTACCCTTTAATCTACATTTAGAAGTTCAGAAAAAGGAATGGTTCAGTTTTTCCAGGGAAATGGCCGGGTATGGGTTGTGGGAGCTGGAGGTGGGCGAACCCCCATCTTTAGTAACCAGGTCCACCTCTACGGATTTCTGCTGTGGTTGCTACTTTGTCTTATGCACTTGGCCAGTGATGGGGGAAGTACCCAGACGTGGGGTTGCAAAAGGGAAAATCTCTCTAGGAGTCGCAGACTCTAAGTGGTGGGGGGAGCCACAGCAAGCAGGAAAAAATCTCTTTAGGAGATGGGGAGTCACAACAAGTAAGAAAGAATTCTCTCTAGGAGTCACAGACTCTAAGTGGTGTGGGGAGCCACCACAAGCAAAGAAAAATTCTCTCTAGGAGTCGCTGACTCTAAGTGGTGTGGGGAGCCACGACAGGATAATTGGTTCATTCTTCCAATGGACCGTGGGGAAAAACCCAAGTGTGTACAAGTTGGGCTGTGTACCCAAAGCGCGTACAAGTCTGGGCTGTGTGCCTGGTGGGTCCAGAGCCTGAAGGCTGAAAATGGTGATAAAGTGTTCTGTAGTCTCTAATCTGCATTACCAGGAAATGTAGCCCCATGGGGGTCCGTCTATGCTTTGTTTTGTTCAGCTAGTATGTGAATAAAAGCCACACTGAAGAATTCCATTCCTGGTTCTGGACATTACAGTTATTGCTTCCTGTGTTCGGATTTACTTTGGTACCCCGTCCAGAGTAGCCAAACCTAGGTCCCCCTGTGCCGAGTAACCTCATCCTCCCCGAACCCAGGTCCCCACCAGGTACTGCTGTCAGCTTCAACAGCATGCCACTTGTCGTTTTGGCAAAAAAGGCAGGGGAGAGGGGTTACATTAGTTTGTCCAGGCTTTGGCCAGACTGATGAATATAGCAGCTATGATGAGCCCCTGATCCATCCCAGAGAACATGGTATCAGTGACACACAACAGGGAGGAGGCAGAGGAATGGCGCTTCTGGAACCGAGACTGGAAGGGTGAGAGGAAATTGTAGGATCAGAGGTAGTCATGGAGTCTAGTATGGACCAGTTTCTCTTGTAACTTAAAGAGGGAAGGAAGGAAAGAGGGAGATGGGGCAAAAGTCACCAGGGGAGGAAGGATCACCATCTTTGTGAACTGGAATAACTTTAGCCAACTACCAGGACTGAGGAACAGCACAGAGGGTGAAGGAGAGGGTAAGCATGTGAGTAAGGGGAGCTGCAGTGGGAAGAGCGGAGAGGTGGAGGAGCTTGTGATTCAGTGTGTCCAGGCTTGACGTAAATGTGTTGAGAAAGGAAAGGGCGAGCAAGGTTTCCTGAGTGGTGACTGAGGGGAAATGGTAACCCAATTAAGGATTGGGAGAAAGGAGAAGAGGAAGGAGAGGAACCAAGAAGGGAAGGAGGGAAGGGCACAGGTTGTGGAGAACTCATTGAAGAGAGCAATGACAGAGAAGGGGTCAGACACAGGTGAACCTTCTACCTCAAGAACTGGGGGAGCAGATGGTGCAGGGGGGTTGAAGAGGGTGTGGATAACTTTCCAGAATTTAGCTGCTGAATTAAGGTTAGTGCCAAGGTTTGCATTGAAAAAATGTGGTTTTGCAGTCTGGACAGCCTTAGTACATTTATTTCTTAGTGTCCTGTAAAAGGGGAGGTCAGGAGTGGAGTAGGATAGTTTGCAATGGGCCAATGCAAGGTTCAGGGACTTGCACAAGTCAAGGATATCTGTGGTAATCCAAGGGTGATGGGAGGTTTTTACTCTGGATTTCCTGAGAAGGGCATGCTTGTCCCAGACAGAGAAAATTTCAGAGTGGAACAGAGCAAGGGCTCTGGTTGCTGGTGTCAGTGCAATGTGACAGCCTTTGAAATGTTGCTCTGAAAACAGCTGATTTCAGCTTGGAAATCTGGATTGGGGCATTTGGTGGCTTGTGCACCAGTCGGGCTTTACCTCTGGGACTGACTACAGCTGCTCCTGCTCAGGACTAGACCTCTACTGAGTGCCAACTTATCCTCCAGTCCAGAGGTGGCTGCTGTTGCAGACAGGGCTTCTGGTTGCTGGTGTCAGTGTGAGTAAGCAAATTTTGAAATGCAGCTCTGAAAACAGCTGATTAACTTTCATGTTCATCACAGGATAAACAAGATGAACACTGAGGAACTAATCCCAATAAGCAGCAACACAGGCACTTGGGATAACTCAAAGAATCAGGCAGGAAGGAAATTCAGGAAGGACAACAGAAAGCATTTCCTTATAGGGAGGGCAGTGGACAAGTGGAACAGACTGCCGGATGGTGTGGTCTGTGCCAAATCACACTAGTTTGGTTCATTTGGGAACTTGTGAGCCAGCTGGGCTCTACTTCTGGAACTAATTACAGCTGCTGCCATTCAGAACTAAGCTTGTACTCACTGCCCACTCGTCCTCCAATCAGGAGGTGGCTGCTGTTGTGGACGGGGCTTCTGGTTACCAGTGTTAGTGCAAGTGAGTGACTTTTGAAATGCTACTCTAAAAACAGCTGATCACAGCTTGAAACACTGGTTTGGGGCATTTGGTGACTTGTAAGCCTGACCCTCTAGGACTAATTACAGCTGCTCACATTCAGGAATAAGTTTGTACTGAGTGCCCACTAGTCCCTCAACTGGAAGGCAACTACTGTTGTGTGTGGTGCTTAACTGCTCTATTTCTGTGGCATTTGGCCTAGTGGTCCTATGCTGCTGTCCTTTAGCTGAAGGGCTGTGGCTAAAGGACATGACACTGTGGGCATCAGGCATGAGGCAGCAGTTGGCTCAATACTCTGCACCCCTGATGTAAAGGCTCTTTGCTACAGTATTATTGTAAAATACTGTAATAGAAAATGCATAGTAGTACCAGCCAGGTGGCATGGAGGACTGAGGCACCAAGTCTCACCTGCCACCACATCAGCAACCCGGGGTCATGAGTGACCTCAGGGCATCAGGGTTGGTCGGGGGAGGAGGACTGAGTGTACGATGGACTGCTCTCCTCCTCCAGAGGAAGGGTTGGGTAGAGCCCACTGCTTGCCTGTCTCCTGGTGGAAGCTGGGGGGAAAGGCAGCTGGAGCCAGCAGATCAGGGAGATGGGGCAAACATTGGCACACACTGCACAGGAGTATGTAGTGTGCACCTGGATGCCATTGTACACACACCTCTCAGGGAACTAGAAAATGAGGAAATCACTGGCCACAGGATGATGGCAGGTGCCTGCAGGTCCCACTTCCACAGTAGCTGCACTTGCCAGCACAAACTGGATCTAGTTGTCTGTGGGGGCCTAGGACTCCCCCTCCAACCAATTCTGCCAAGGAGGCCAAGCCCTGGGGCAAGACAGCTGGCGGTAAGTCCCTTTGGACATCAGGGAGATGGGGCTGGGATGCCTTCCTGAACGAGGGCTGACTGAGTGGCAGAGAAACAAAAAAAAAATGAATAGTAACACTAGCAGTAGTAGACACTGTGAATTTTACTACATAGGGTGACCGGTGTGCAACTACATACTGCATGTGTAGAAGTCTAGGAAACAAACTAAATGATGTACAGGCATTAGTGGCTGTAAGTAAATTGGGTATAGTAGCAGTAACAGCAACATGGGCCACAATACATCATGATTGTAAGTTATCAATTCCAAGATACTCGTTATTCATAAAAGATAGAAAATATGGAAAAAGGGAGAAGGGTGGCATTATACATAAATGAGAACATCCAGACAACAGAAATTGTTGATAGCTTAAATAATGCAACAGCTGAAAAGTTATTGGTACAATTGATTGCAACAAGGAGAAGAATAATTAGGGTGGGCATAGTATATAAACCATCCTTTCAGAAGTATGGAACAGATTAAGAAATGATAGACAGAATAAAAAAGTTTGCAGATAAAGGAGAAATACTATTAAAGGAGATTTTAATATGCCTGATGTCAACGAGCTAATCTCATCATCTATAAGAGAAAGAAACAACAGAATAGAAGAAAAGATTCCGGAGACATTCCTAACACAGTAAATTAACCAACTGGGGGAAAAGATATAGTGGACCTAATATTCACAAATCGGAATAGGGTACATAAGATCGGGATTTGTGAACCATTGGGAACAAGTGATTATTTAACAGTTTGATTTGAAAAGCAGTTAGAGGGTAGTATAGGAAAATCTAAAACAAAAAATACTGGATTTCAGGAGAGCAGATTTTTCAAAGATTAGTGAGATTGTTAAAAAGAAACTCGACAAAGGTGAAGGATGCAATAAGCATGAATAACAAATGGAGAATAATTCAGCAGCGCTTACTGAAGGCAAGGAGTCTTTGTGTAAGGGCAATGAGCAAAAATAAGAGGAGAAATAGAGCACAGCACTGTGGTATAATAAGGATGTGTGAATTGCAGTTAGAATAAAAGAAACAAGTTTTACAGATTACAAGGCAAACTAAACAGAAGATAAAAGGGAAAAGTGCTTGACAAGCAGAGGGTGGTTAACAAGAAAGTGAGAAAAGCAAAGATACTGAACTCATAATAGCTGGAGAGTATTAACAGGCATTTGTCAATGCAGAATGTTTGCTTACTGATATTGGCATTGGTACTGCAGGAGTTAAAGAGATGCATAATAGGAATGGCAGTGAAGTACTGAACTAATGCCAACCCTCACCCTGCAGAGAGTGACAGGTGTTGAGGTGTGCCTTTGGGTCATCGGCCATAACACTCATGCCATTCCACCTCACCCAACCCTGCAGACACTGACAGGTGTCACGGTGTGCTTTGGGGTCTTCAGCCCTTATGCTCACCCCATTCCATAAGTAAATAAACTGAGAGGGGTACAGTATAGGAGAACTGGGTGAACGTTAGGGCCACAGACCCCAAGACACACCTCCATGCCTGTCAGTGGCTGCAGGGTGGGGGTGGAATGGTGTGAGCATTACAGCTGATGATCACAAGCCACACCCCCAACACCCATCAGTCTGTACAGGGTGGGGCATTATGGTTGGAAACCCTAACACCCCAGGTGTTTGTTTGTATTTTCGCTCCAAGTTTTCAACATGGGCTTTTTGGGACCCCACCTCATGAACAGTGGCAGTATCATTTCGTTACTCAGTACCAAAAGGTGATTTCGCACAGTGAGTGTGCTATTCAGCACCACAGGTGTGAAAACACATTTCGGACAGGATGTGAAAAATGACAGCTGTACTGTTTGTGAGGAGGTGTGAAGAAATGGCAATGTTGAAAACCTGGAGTGAAAATATCAAAAAGTGGTGACCCGTTTCGAGTGTATGTAGAAACTGTGCAACACATGCTGGTAACGCAGTCATTTTTTGGAATGTTTTCACCAAATTTTCAACATGGCCTTTTTGAGACCTCCCCTCATGAACAGTGGCACTGGGATTTCATTAATCTGTCTTCTGTACCACAGGAGCAAAAACATATTTCAGGAAAGATGCGACAAATGACAGCTGTACTGTTCAAAAGGGGGGGTGAAAAAATGGCAATGTTGGAAATTTGGAGTGAAAATTTTAAAAATTGATGAAGTTACGAGCATGCATACAAACAGCGCAACGCATGCATGAAACTCAGTCATTTTCTGGAGTTTTTCACCAAACTTGCAACAAGGGCGTTTTCGAACCCCACCTCATGAACAGTGGCACTGTCGTTTCGTTAATTGGTCCTGAAAGGTGATTCCACACAGCAACCGCGAAATCACATTTCGGGACTGAGAAATGAAATGACAGTGCAAGTGTTCATGAGGTGGGGTCTCTAGAATCCCATGCTGAAAATTTGGGACTAAAACTCCCAAAAATGGCTGAGATATCAACCTAAGTTGAAACCCTCCACTGATTGCCATTGTAGGGCTTACCGTGATTTTCTTCAGTTTGCGGTCGGCTTTTGGAGAGCGCAGACGTGTTCCCAGTCCACAGAAGATCACAGCACCTGATTGCTAGAGGTAAGTATGGATGAGGGGTGCGGGAGGTGGGGTGCCCAGAGGGTGGGTAGGGATGGGGTAGGGTTGGTGAGGATGATGAGGCCATTTTTCTTTAGGTTTAAAAAAGACCTCTGGGGATAGTTTTCTTTTTTTCAGGTGAAATACCACGAAAAATAAATTACTGCACACTGGGTGGGCTCCCAGTGTGTCAGACTAGTGGAGGGAGGGGAATCAATGCTAACCCAGGATTGGGCACCGAGCTATTGAAAAAAAAGGGGGGCATGGGGGGCACATCCAACACCAGGAGTTTGCATCCCAGTGTCAGAAAATATAAAGAATTACTTGGCACACTGGGTGGGCTTCCAGTGTGCCACAATAGCGGGGGTGGGGGGCATGCCGACACAAGGATTGGGCACCCCATTGTCAGCAAAAGATATGTTTGGGCTTGGGGGGGCATGCTGACATGGGGATTGGGCACCCCACTGTTGGCAAAAGATATGTTCACCGGGAAATACACACTGAGCAAACAAGTTGCTCATAAGTGCAGCCCTGCGCATCACTGTGCACTGTATTGCACATGGCTGGAATGTGCCTGATTGCCAGGAAAGGGGGGAGATCTGGCTCTGCAATGACGAAACTGTCTGTGATTGGAGCAATAGATTTCTTTCAAGTCCAGCGCTTCCTCTGAAACTGCCATCATCGGCAGCTTCCCTGTTGATTGGTGGCCGAGGACACACTCATTAAGCATGCCTTTAGACACAAAACATTGCCCCACCTCTGCAATGCTCATAATCTCAATATGTTTTTTGCCAAGAAGTAAACATAAAAGGGACAAAACTTCTTTTCCATTATATCAGGGAGAAAAGAAAACCAAAAAATGATAGTTTATGACTTAAGAAAGTTGAGATATGGAAGAGCGGGATAAGGAAAAGGCAAATGTTCTAAATGAGTATTTCTGCTCAGTATTTATGGTATGGGAAAAAAGTCCACTGCCAGATTGCAAATTGCAGGTAAACAGCAGAGAGATGTAAACATACATCTAAGAATACTCGAGGAACTGAGGCTGATACTACAGTAGCTGCACCACTGACTGACCTCTTCAGTTGTTCATTAAAGACAATTGTAGTTCCAGTGGATTGGAGAAGAGCAAGTGTGATACCTCTGTGTAACACTGGAGAATAAGGATGAGCCACAAAACTATATGCCAGTAAGTTAATTTATTTTATTTTTTTATTTGAAAAAGTTTCACCAGGCAAAGCACACAAAACTGTAATAGCTTGTTTCCAGATGCGTCCTGGGGGAAAGGGAAAGGAGGATACAATAATGATACAGAAGTAGATGAAAACCAAGCAGTGAGTTACTGATTGTACCAAAGGCAAAATACAGACAAGATCTGGGAGGAATTCCGCGGCAATAGCTACAAAAGCATATATAACTATATACAAACTGTACATTCATTTTACAAACATACACATAGTTGTTCATCTACATTTACAATAGCACAGGCAAGTAAAAAGTCCTGCTTACATAAGTAGACACTCAAAGGGGACGGAGGAGGAAATAACATGGTGTGCCTACTCCCCTCCTGAGTGCTAACCCCGCAAGGAGAGAGTTGGGAGAAAATATAGGGTAGGGCAGGGAGAAGAAAGGTACAACTTAAGAAGAAACACAGAAAGGGATGAGGATCAAGGATAAAAGAAGGAGCAAGGTAGAACCTGAAAGTGTAGTATAGCATAGTAAAAGGTATGTGGGTCAGTGAACAAGAAGGGGGGGAGGAGGGGTTGGTACAAATGAGAAGGAGAAGAAATTAGATGGGTGGAAGGGGAATAGGCAGAAGTGGGCTGAGAAAGGAAGGTAGACAGGACTGTGGAATTGTCAGGTGCACTTGCATGTGGGGGAGATGAAGTGCCGAAGAAGACGGGATAGTGAAATGGTGGACAAAGCAGAGCGGATATCTTCGGGGAGAGAGTTCCAAATGATAGGAAAGTGATAAAAGAATGATGCTCTCCCTGAGGAGGAAGACCTGGAAGGGAGGGCGAGGGACCTAATTGGGGGGTGAGAGTTATGAAGCGAGTAGTGGGTAATGGAAGGGATGGAGAGGAGGGAATGAAGGTAAGGAGGCAGGACACCAAGCCAGAATTTACAAATTATTGAGGTGCTATGGGCGAGACTCCTATCCCCAAGAGAGGGGAAGGAGAGGGCGGTATAAAGGTCACAGTGGTGGGTGTAAGCTGGATAGGCAAGGGCAAAATGGCAGAAGGAGTGGAAAAGAGTATCCAGTCTGGTAAGAATGGATTTGGGGGCAATGCTATAGACTATGTCACCAAAATCAAAGATGGGGATGATTATCTTCTGGACGATCTCATGGCGGGACGGTGGGGGGAAGCAGCTGCGGTGCCTATACAGTGCTCCCAGTTTGGGTAGTAACATTTGGCAGATACCGTCCACATGAACAGAAAAGTTGAGATGCCTTTTGAGCCAGAGCCTGAGGTATTTGAAGGAGGAGACATCCTCAAGTAAGGAACCATCTAGAGTTTGGAACGTAGGAGTGGCAGTAAGTCTAGCCAGTTTTTGCCTTGTGCCAAAAGTCAAAAGTAAGCCTGACATCTATATGTAAGAAGCTGGAATCAATTATAAAGAAAGATTAGTAGGCTTTGTAGAGTCAAATGGGCTAGGATGAGAAGCATTATGGTTTCACAAGGTGAAGGTCATGTCAAACAAACCTAATAGACTTTTTTAATCTGTTCACAAAGTAAGCTGATAGAGGTCAGACAGTTGGTGCACTGTACCTGGATTGTGGCAAGGCCTTTGACTCGGTGCTTCATGAGAGATTAATTACATAGAAGCATAGAATTTGTTGGCAGAAAAGGACTGCTTGGCCCACCCTGTCTGTCCAGATAGTCCCTACCTAGGCTGTCTCCACAGACCCTAAATGGTGTCTAGCGACCCTCCCTCCCTCCCTGCCTATTTCCTAATATTCTATGTCAATCCCAAGTATGCTTGAAGCCCCCAAAACAGCCTGTTTGCCAGACACTGCACATCTGAACAGCAGACAGCTTCATTTTGGGGGGAAAATTAACTTTTTAATCAGTTCATTTTCTTTTTTTTTCCAGTACAGCAGCAAATATCACAAATCTATGATACAGCAAATAAATCATACAACAAATAAACCCGGCCGTGTATTACCCTTGGATGAACAGTCTAACGTTGGTGCCGGAAGGGTCTGAAAAGTGGTAGAACCAAGGATGTGAGGGGTAAATTCTTCCTTAGTAATGAATCAACATGACTGCAGAAACTGATAGGGCCACTTATGAAAGTGGTAGGGCCATGACCATAGTGGCACCCCCTGTTCTGGCACCTATGCAGTCTATAAATCATCTAACAGTTTGAGTATGTGCAATTTCTCTATGCATACATTTAACAAACCACTGCGCTATCACAGCAAAATACAGAGTATAAATTACTATCCTTTTTTTGCTACTATAGCATTGCCCTAAAAGGGGGAGGGGGGTTCTCTTCCCTATGTATATATTTTACTGAGAGGTTGTGCCTGAGACTCCCAGTACAGGGTGTGTTGGTGGGGGGGCTGATTCCTCAGGCTTGGTCTGTCTGAGTTATCTGGCAGGACCAGGATCTGAAAAGTCAGTGGGCAGCTGTTAGGTGGGAACTTGCAGTAGGGGGATACCAGAAACCGTCCCCAGATGGCCTGATAGGAGGCCATTCTATGTCTTGCGGCATATATGATCCTCTCATAACTGGCCATTTTCCCTATCTCTGCCAGCCATTCCCTTTCTGCCAGGGCTTGTTGTTCCCTCCAGTGCCTTAGTAGTACCCTTTTGGCAGTGATTAGAACATCCATGTGCCATTTCCTCTCTTCTTGTGTCAGTTTGGTCCTGGGGGAGGGGGTTATGTAGGCCTAGCATTACCAGGGTGCTTTACAAGGTTACCTTAGGGGCCAGTATATGATCTATAACCTCCTGAACCTTCTGCCAATATGCTGCCAAGGAGTGGCAGGACCACTGTATATGCATGATTGTACCACATGCTACTTGGCACCTCCAGCAGTTGTCCGAGGGTATCAACCCCCAAGCATGCAGTCTTTGCACGGTTCTATGCCATCTGAGCAGTATCTTAAATTGTACAAATCTGTTTTTTGTATCTTTAGACCCTTGCCTCAGGGATTGCCAGCATAGGCTCAGTGGTATCGAGACCTAACTCCTCCAACCACTACTGCTGAATTCTGGCAGATGGGTCTGTGGAGATACCCATTAGATATTCATAGATGGTGCTGCTTCAGGCTGTCTTGTCTGAGGGGGGGCCATAAGATCTGGTCCAACTGGTTATTTTCTCCTCTCCTGGCTTTACCCCCCACAGCATGCTGGAGCACATGCTGTATCTACAAGTAACTCCAATTGTGTTGTTTGTGCAGGTTATAATCCAGCTAGAGCTGTTGGAAACTCTTCAATGTGTTGAGAGTCAGGTACCTCATACGTGAAAGATAGGTTATTCCTGCCTTTGCCCATTCTTTGTCTTCTATGGGGTGAGCGTCTATTTGTAAGTGGGTGTTACCCCATAAAGGACAGAACTTCGCCTTCTCTGGGGCCAATTTGCTGAGTTTAAGGAAGGCTTGGCAAGTCCTCAGGGTGTGTACAGTAGTGAGGGGCAAGGGGATGTTTTTGGAGGGAGTTGAGAACTGAACCACCTGTATGAGAGGCTTCCCCACCACTGACTCCTCACAATCAGCCCACTTGACGGGATGGGGATCTCTGTTCCATGGCGCCATCCTGGCCATCTGTAATAAAATCTGGGCCATAATACGGTAGTGAAAATCAGGGAGTTTGAGGCCTCCTTGATTGGATAAGCTAATGAACTTAGCCCAACTAATACGTTTAGGGCCCTGACCCCAGAAGAAAGTTCTCATTTTTGTGTGAATCTGTTTTCTAAGTTTGGGGTTAATTCCTACCAGTAAATTATCAAGAATATATTGTACTCTTAGGGCAGCAATCATCTTAAAAGCATACGCTCTACCCCAGTGTGAGATATGTAGGAGTTCCATTCTTCTGAGGTCATTATTGATGGCCTCTAATAAGAGGTTAAGACTGTCTTTCCCTAAATGAGAGGGGTTCCAGTGGAAGGTAACCCCCCCGGTATGTTACCCCCCCTGCTATGTATGCTGGAGACCCCAAGGGTAGTTCTGGAGCACCGATACCCTGAGATCTGAGGCCAGGAATTGAGATTTGGAAACATTTAATTTATAACCAGATACTGTAACTGGCCATATTTGGCTATCAGGCTATGGAGGGTGGGTACTGACCTTGTGGCATCTGAGAGTGTAGAAGAATATCATCAGCATAGGCCATTGTTTTGTGTTCACCTCCCATTTTGACCCCTTTATATCCGGGTTCAGGCAGATGGCTTGGATCATGGATTCCAAGGCAAGGATAAACAACAGTGGGGATAGGAGGTAACCCTGCCTGGTGCCCCCTTTGAGCCAGAAAGAGGGGGATGAATGACCATTGGTGATCACTGAGGCCAAGGCTTCCTTGTATAGTACCTGTATCCAGGCTCGGAAGACTGGGCCTATATTAAAGGCCTTTAGGGCCTCAAGGAGGTAACACCATTCCACTCTGTCAAACGCCTTCTCAACATCCGGAGAAAGAAGGATGACAGATGGGCTGGCTTTTTCTGGTCTTCCAGAGCAGATTTACAAGGCATCTGGTGTTGTCTGTTGCTTTACAGCCTGGTATGAGCCCCACCTAGTCCCTATCCACTAGGTCCCCTATTAGTGACTTCAGCCTATTGGCCATAGTCTTGGCCCAGACTTTGCAGTCTGCTGTTATCAGGGAGATGGGCCTGTAACAGCTGCAGAGGGTGGGGTCCCTCCCAGGTAGGGCACCATGAATATCTGGGAAGTTCTCATGGATGGGGGGGTATCCCTGTTGATACAGCTTCTGCTAATGCGTCCATGAGGTGGGAAGGAGGACCTCCTGGAATGTATTTAAGAATTCCGCTGGGAGGTTGCCCCCTCCTGGGAGTTTCCCAGCAGTGGTGGTTTTTAGGGCCTCTTACAGTTCTCTGCATTCATGGGGCCTATCCAGCCAGTCGAGTTTCTCACAGCTGAGCTGGGGCAGATTCTGCTTCCCCAGGAAGTGCTGAAGGGCATCATCTTGGGGTTGGACCTCTGAAGAACATAGCGAGCTTTAGAAAGATAAATATTCTGAATGTATTTCATCCTCATCTGTAGTAAGCTGGCCATTCCCCTTCTTAACTGCCAGGATCCAGGACTGTTGCTGCCCTTTTTTTTAGCTGGTAGGCTGTGAGGTGGCCTTGTTTCTCTCCAGACTCCCAAAAGGTCTGCTTTAGGTGGAACAGAGCATACGCAGCTTGCTGGTGTAAATAGGTATTTATTGTGCATCTAAGGCCGGTGATTTTGGCTACCAAGTTCAGAGTGGGAGTGGGAGCCCGAGACTCATATACAGTGGTGAAACTTTTATGCGATCACCACTGTAGCTGTTTTTTTAAGGCCTTTAGTTATCTCTGACAGTCAGCCAGCTCCCTCTCTTTCTTTTTTACGGAGATAAGCGGTATATCTGATACACCTGCCTCATATAAAGGCTTTCAGGGCATCCCACCTGATGGCCACCAAGGTGTCTCCAGGCTTGTTATCATCTCTGAGTCCAGCCTAAAATCCAGAGTCATTGAGAGTGATGGCTTCAAACCTCCATCTGCCCCTCTGCACTGGACTGGTCACTGGGGGTAGCCAGGTGAAAGCTTTTGGAGCGTGATCTGAGATTAATATGGACCCTATACGGGCATCAAGCACGTATGGGGTCCAAGCACCTGGAGTTAGCCACATGTCTATCCCTGAGGAGGTTTGGTGTGGGGAGGAGAAAAAGGAGTAGCCCCTACCAGTGAGGTGGACTAACCTCCAGATGTCTACCAAATCTAGGTCCCTCACCAAGGCCTGGAGGGCCATGGGCACTGAAGATGGTTGCCCACTTTGTGGCTTGCTCCTGTCCAGGAGGTCATCCATAATGGTGTTCATATCTCCTCCTGCTACCGATTGTCCTCTGTGTGTGTCTCTAGGAGACACTGGGAAAGGGAGCTGTAAAAGGAGGCATCTGGTCTGTTTGGACCATACACATTGCATAGTGTCACGTCCTGTCCCATTAGTTCACCCTGCACTATTACAAATCTACCGCCAGGGTCAAAGACAAAATGGGAGGCTTGGAATGGGCTGTTTTTTATGGACTATAATAGCTACTCCCCTGCTCTTTGTGTTGTTAGTGGCTTTGACTACCTGGGACACGCACCCTGTCTGAAGCTTGGCTGTTTCAGCTTTAGAGAGATGGGTCTCCTGCAAGAAAGCTATCCCTGCCCCCTTCTTCCTGAGGAAGTCTAGGATTTTCCTGTTTCTCTGGGGATTGAATGCCTTTAATATTCCTTGATAACCACCTAATCTCCTGTTGTGCCATGGTGCAAGTGGGTGGGAAATCCAGGACCATGTGTGTAGCAAATGGACAAGAGGGTTTTGGTATCCTTTGGGTTCACTGTGATTGGTAACTTCTCTCTCATGGTGTGTGCTCCTGAGTACTGTGATGGAGTCTTACTCGATCCAGTCAGAGTGCTGTATTTAACCAGCAGTGTTCAACCTTTCTTAGTGGACACAGCAGTGCCCTGGGTGGCCGGTTGACACCTAAAATACTTAAAACAGATCCTGTTGATGGTCCTTTAGTCTGGGAGTATCCTGAATCTCCCATGATGAGTAGTATCCTTTAAAATGACTTACTGTAATCACTTCTGCAAACAATTGCCAAGATAAGTAAGAGAAACTGGAACCATAACATTATATAAAATATTTTACTAACAATAACTTTTACAACCTTAAACCTTGTAGCGGCCCTGGGGGTAAATTGAGCTAGGGTAGGAGGCCTCAAATCAGCCCTCAGTTGCCACAGGCATGCCAAACTCCTTAGAGTGCACATTGAGAAATTAGCTGTCTCCTGTTGTGTCTATTCTTCCAGTCTGCTGTTGCCGTAAAATAGTTACGGGGGGGGGTACTGCAGGTTGGAAGGATGTGTCAGGAATTAAACCCCCAGCTCCTAATTGTGGTGGCGTGCCACAGATGTGTCTTCCCGGGGGTGACTGATGTCCTTGCCATCAGCATTAAAGGCTTGGGTAAACTCTGTGTTGGTACTCGGTAGATCGGGTGCACGGAGGACAACTCCACAACTTATGGGGAAACGTATCTTCAGGCAGAACACATATTAAATTGAATTAAATTAAATCCACCCCTAGTCTGCTAGATGGGGCATCTAACCTTTATCTTAGTGGAGTGTACCAGTGCAGTGGATCTCTCAGCCTGCCCCTGCTCCCTCCCTCCCCGTGATCCTGGTGAAGTGCCACTATGCCAACAACACAGTTCAAGTGCAGAAGACAGAAACCTCCCCTTCACTGTATACTAGCTAATTTGTTATGTTGTCAATGAAGGGAGGAAGTTTCACTTGTAGAAAGGATAAGGGCAGAGGGAGGGGGAGGAATTTGATGTCCAGGAGCATTGACATCAGCATTACGTACTAGTCTTCCCCTTCTTGCCACCAGGCCACTCGAAGAGATCACTCTGTGGGAACCCTGTAAGCAAAAATGTTGGAGCGGAGGGGGCAGGGTGGGGTATATAGAGATGGCCCTGGAATAAATGCTCCTCGGCTGTGCGAGAGCTCTCTACTTGCATCCTGTGAGGTCTGCACAGCCGGCAAGGCCAGAGTTGGAATCCTACAACTGACAATGTATCAGTCCCAGGACATCTTGTTCAGCAAGTAATTGCCTTTGGCCATTGCTAGGATACCACCCTTAGCCCAGCCGCAGCTGTGCAGCCCCACATCTGACTTCCCCAGGGTACTGATATGCAAAGAATTTATCCAAAATACCTCAATCTCTGCACCTCTACCCAGGGGATTTTAAAGAGAGGTCCTTTACCATTTTCCCAGCACCTTCCCCATATCCCTTCCCTTAAATGCAGGCTGTGATTTCTCCCTGCACTGTGCATACCCTGTTCTTCTAATGACTGGACGGGGGGGGAAGGACCCACACAGGCCAGCAATGGTTAGGAGAAGTATGCTGAGTAGCAGAGGATGGTGGCTAATCCCATGGGCTTATTCTTTCCAACTAAAAAGAGTCCACACCCCCAACCACTCTGCCATGGGCCCTCCATGGAGGATGCCCACAGCTCCTCCATAGTGGACTGTGTGAGAGTCCTGATCCCTTCTCTGCCAGCCTGTCACTTCAAATCCTGTTCCCTTCCCACCCTCACATTACTCTGCACTGAGACCCCCACAGCCCACTACTCACCCTCTGTGGGCCCATTCCCATAATCAAACAAGGGGGTAGGGATAGGAGGGTTTGGGGAAAGAAATTAGGGATGAGAAGGTAGTGGCATAGGGGAGAAATTGCACCAGCAAGTAAGATAAAGGGGGAAGAGAAGGATGAGAAAGGGAGAGGAGGGGGGACAGAGTTGAGGTTCACCGGTGCCTGGGTACTTACTTAACTCTAATGCACTCCAGTCTGAAAAATGTTAGTCCAGTGGAACCAATCCTGCAAACGCAGGGGCAGAGGAGAATAAGTCTTTCTGGGCATTAGTATCCTTTAAGTGTCTTTGCCGGGGTGAAGTACTGGGCAAGGACTGCGTTGCAGTGGTCAAACCTGGCCTTGGTCTGCCTGCACATGTCCATCTGGGAAAGAGTCTTGTGGTTCAGTCCCACTGCTTCAGTCCAGGACGCGACGAATTCTCATTGAAGGTCTGCTGTATCTGGTGCAGGCTTCATGGTCTCAGGAGCATCATCTTGTTTCTGGGCCTGCTCATTATGCTCGTTCAAATCTTGTCCTTGCCTCTTCGGAACAGATTCACCCAGTGAATCTGAGCCCACCAAGGAGAATGTCCAGCTGTGATTCCTGGGGCTTTACTTGTTTATTTTCTGTGCTGAAGCTTGTTTGCCCTTACTCCACTGTTTTCATTTTAATTTCACTGTTTGCCACTCCATGTCAATATTGGACATTGTTTCAGCCAGGGGGGTGAATCTATTTACCGATCTGGGGGCTGAGGGCCATACATTTGCGGTCCGGCATTAGTCTGCTGACATTGCGAACCTGGTCTGGAAGGAGGTGCTCTGTCTGGCCAGTATTTGACAATCTATTCCTGGGCTTCCTCTGGGGTCTCAAAGGTGTTGGACACACCATTCCGGAGGATTTGTAGCTTAGCAGGATATAGGAGACGGTATTGCACTTGCAACCCTGAAGGATTTTCCTTGCATCCGTGTACCCCTTTCTTTTGTGTGCCAATTCAGCAGAATAGTCATTAAATATGTAAATCCTGTGGCCCTTCCAAAGTAAATGTCCCTTCCCCCTTGCCAGATGCAGGATCCCTCCTTCTCCGGGTACCTCAGAAATCTGGCAATTATCGGCCTCGGCCTGTCTCCGTCTTTGGGTGGCAGGGCCAGGGTATGGTGAGACCTCTCAATTTCTAGGTGATGATTCCAGTTGTAATGTAGGAGTTTAGGCAGTTCAGTTTGTAAGAAGGTTGTAGGGCCTTTTTCTCTCGATTCCCTCTGGGAAACCTACAAAGTGGAGATTATTTCTCTAGCTTCTGTTTTCAGCATCCTCTACATGGATCCATAGGAGCTGCTCCATTCATTCTAGCTCCTGGATTTGTGCCTCATAGCCTGATTCCTTTTCATCAATGTAGGCCAGGTACGTTTTGGCATCTAGAGTCTGATGGTGGATCGTCTGCATCTTATCTTCAAGGCTAACCACGATGTTTTAATTCAATGTGCTTACGCAACTTGATATGATGTATGCTTGTGTGATTTACATACATTGTGGCTGTTCACCTCTCTATCCAAGGGATATACCACCCTACAGAGTTATGACAGCAAAGAACCCAAGAGGAGGGTTCCACCCCATAGGTGCCGCAGGAATGAGTCCCTTGGCTAAAGGTAGCTTAGGAAGAAGACCACAGAAAAGAGAGATGTGCCACTGGACAAGGAGGGGAGGATGGTGGGGCAATGAAGAAATGAATCCTGTAACAGTCCAGGAGGAGTGGCCTTTTAAGGCCTGATGGGGGATTGACGTTGTTGCTCTGCCCATTGAACCACAGGCATAGCCTTCCCATTCAATGTGCTTACACAACTTGATACAATGTATGCTTGTGTGACTTATATACATTGTGGCTGTTCACCTCTCTGTCCATGGGATATACCATCCTACAGCAGTACGACAGTGAGAAACCCTAGAGGAGGGTGCCACCTCTATAGGTGCCATGGGAATGAGTCCCTTGGCTAAAGGTAGCTTAGGAAGAAGCCCAAAAAGAATACCCAAAAGGGTGTCGAGCATCAAAGAAGTGAGAAATCAGAATATATCGAGACCAGAAATTAATGAGACAGACATAGATGGAGAAGGACAGGAGAAGAACGAGATATGACCAGGACGATAAATGAAAGGAAATCTGACAAGAAGCAGAAGGGCGAACTTCCTAAGGAGAGAGGGAACAGCCGGGGCCACCATCTGACTCCATCCAACAGTGGAACCCAGGGGCGTCATTAGAGATATAAAGATGGTGGGGCTAATGCCCCACAGTCAAAATTCTAACAAAGCTAAGTGGGTCCAGGGGGCATGCCCCCTATGAAAAATTTTTAGATTTTAACCTTCAAATGGTGGCTTTGCCTGCATTTTAATGATGAAATACATGTTTGAGAAGCCTGGTTATCATGCTATCTATTAAATAGTACATGTGTAAAAATTTGTTTACTGGACCAGTGAGAACAACCGAAAGAGAGACACCATTATCCCAGCAGATCTGCTGGGAAGGTTTCTGGATCCCAAGCAAGTAAGAGACCAGCCAGCAGACACCATTATCCCAGCAGATCTGCTGAGAAGGTCACAGGACCCCAGAGCAAGTAAAAGACCTGCCAGCAGACACCATTATCCCAGCAGATCTGCTGAGAAGGTTACAGGACCCCAGAGCATGTACAAGACCTGCCAGCAGACACCATTATCCCAGCAGATCTGCTGAGAAGGTTACAGAACCCCAGAGCAAGTAAGAGACCAGCCAGCAGACACCATTATCCCAGCAGATCTGCTGAGAAGGTTACAGGACCCCAGAGCATGTACAAGACCTGCTGGCAAACACCATTATCCCAGCAGATCTGCTGAGAAGGTTACAGGACCCCAGAGCAAGTAAGAGACCAGCCAGCAGACACCATTATCCCAGCAGATCTGCTGAGAAGGTTACAGGACCCCAGAGCATGTACAAGACCTGCCGGCAAACACCATTATTCCAGCAGATCTGCTGGGAAGGTTGCAGGACCCCAGGGAAAATAAGAGACCTGCCAGACACCATTATCCCAGCAGATCTGCTGGGAAGGTTACAGGACCCCAGAGCAAACAGCCACCATTTCCACATTTCATAATTCTTAACAACTCACTTAACATTCCTGCCCTTAATCTCTCTCCATGCCCTCTCTCTCTCCTCTCTCTCTCGTCGATTTCTGTAGTCTTTGCATCTCACTCCCTGTGTGCTGCAAACTATCCCTCCACTTCCCCTCTACCTGGATTCTAAGGAGTTTGGGGATGACTTGTATGATAGTGTCTATGTAAATTGCTATATTAAAAGGCAGCAAAATTCTCTTCCTCCTTCCCTCTTTGGATTGTAAAGCACTCAGGAATACAGTCTGTATGAAAGGTGCTCTATAAATCAATATTTCATTTCACACAAGCCAGAGGCACAGATCTTCCTTCTCTAAACTGCCAGACAACTGCGTAAAGACTCATGCTGCACAGCCTTTTAGATGTGTACCACATCTGTGCCTGTCTGAAAAATATACCTGCTGTGCAAGCAATGCTGACTGTGTTGGCATGGCAGTTACTAAAAGGTTGTCGCCAATCCCAATCCTAATTTATGTCAGTCGCTCCCAGTCCTGTCCAGGTGTTCCCTCCCACAAGGCAAGGCGTGCCAAACCTCTCATGCTTCTGAACCCACTGAAAGAGTCTAAGAGACTTGCAGAGGCAGAGCGCATTTGTTGTAACCCCCCCCCCGCACACGCTCCCTGTCAGATTGGGATCCAACTAACCTGGGAGTAATGATGACAAATCCCTGCCCCAAGCTCTGAGCTCTCCCATTGTGATGTCTTGACTCCTGTCCCAATGTTCTCTTTATCAACAGCACAGTACACAGTAGCCAGCCACCAGTGCACTCAGTCCGTTCACGAGACTTACTTTCTTTTTTCTCCATCAGACTTGTGAGTGGACGAATGTAGTGCCCCAAAGTTTGCCAGGCAAGCAGACCAAAGAGGACTCAGGGAAAGGGTTAACTCCCCACCCATCCCAGGCACAGCCAGCTGGCTTATTGACCAAACTGGCTGGCTGACCATTTCCTGTCTCTATCCCCTCCTCCCCTCCTGGAGCCTTCTGGTGCTGGATCCTTTGTCTTGGCCAGGCCAGGTCTCCGGCCAGTGCCTAAAAGGGCCATCAAATCTTAGCTCCAGATACCCAATCATCAGTCAAAAAGCCAGATCCACCTCTAGGCTAGAAAAGGTCTTGCCTGCTAACCAGTGGCAGTTCTGGACTGAGTGACTGATAGAGTAGAGAGCAAAGGAGTATGGATGCCTGGAGGCTTACCTGAAGCTCTGGTTCATAGTTCCTGGGTGGCTGCTCCTCTATAGCCAGTGGTCCTTGGGGGTCTCCAGCATCAGCAGCAGCAGTCACACCTTAGCTCTGGAAAAGGACTCGCAGTCCACCTGATGGCCAGCAGCAGCCAGTTCCATAGGGTGAGCTCCCTTTAGTTGTCTGCTCCCTTGGTTTCCAGTTTTTGTATTGGGGTTTTCTGAGGTGTTCTGACACTGGATGCCTAGTAGTGCATGTAGCATAAGCATCACATTTCAGATGCAAAGTGATTAGGGTAATGCTCACCCAGGTTCTCTTTTGTTCGAATAAAAATATGGCTTGGCAAGTCTGTTAGTTTGCTTCCTGTTATTCTACAGAATAAGTGTGGCATGGTTTGTGTTTTTTTGGGGGGCTGCCATTGCAGTTCCTCTGCCTCCCCTCTCCAGTATGCTGGCTGTTTTTTGTTTTCTTTCTGGCATTGACATTGGGTGTTACCACACATGATGCTGTATTTGCAGTCCCCTGTCCTTCACACTTTGTTTACTGCTTCTAGTGCCACTTGCTGGTCAGCAGACTGTTGCCCTGCCCAGCTTTGCTGGAGTGTTTTTTTTTTCTCTTCTTTGTTTGTTAAATTTCTTTTTCTTTCCCTTTCTGGAGGCTCCAGGTTGCTTCCCATCTCTTTGCCTGGCCTTCTGCACTGGTTACGGGGTGTGGTGCCCTTTTGGGAGGGCCTCTTTATTTTCTGTCTTCAGTTTTGCCATTTTTTTGTTTTTATTTTTATGTTTTGTGGACTCCTCAAAACTCTTTCTTGCTCCAGTCCTCTGAAATGACCTCTGACTGTGGTTCTTCTCCTGTAGCACCCCTACCCCCCGAAATGAAGCGACAGCATCCGTTTTAGTGGTCATTGGTGGTGGAGTTCCCCTGCTCAGCTCTCTTCCCCACCTCCCTTCCACAGTAAATTAGTGCCACTGCAGTCACGGACCTCAGCACCCAGCTGATCGTGGTCCATGCGGCATTCGCCAAGAGGGGACAAGTTTGGGCAGATGGACTATAAGGTGCAGCAGCAAAGTGTGTCTGGGCAGAAACCAGCACCTGGACTACTAAAGTTCTGCCCTGCCACTGTTCAGGGGCAACCAAAGCATTTGGTGGGAGCAGAGCTCCCCGACCTCCACCACTAGCACCACCAATGATTGCAGTGGGATCCGGAGGACTGGGGCCAGGCAAAGAAAAAGGAAAGTGCACTCCATGTGGTAGAGCTATAAAGTGCTGACTCTAAACCAGGGCTTCTTCTTTTCTCAGCAAGCAGTAAAGCTGTAAGTCTTTAAATTTTTAAGGGAGAATGATTGGGGGGGGCTTGAGATTACATTAGGGGGGCTTCAGCCTCCCCAAAAACAGCCTGGTGATGCCACTGGTGGAACCTAACTATGGAACCTATGAAAGCATTTACCCCGACTAATATTATGACCATTGGCACAGAGGAGATGAAAACTCCCTTTTGAGGAGGAAACCTCTGGGGATCCAAGGCCTAGATCGCCTTCCTTCCAGGATGAAGGACATTTTGGTTAGTGACAGCTCAGCTACTGCAATTTAGAGTCGATATTGAGGGAAGAGAAAAATATTCAGATTTAGATAAAGCTCTCACTCTGTTCTTTTAACAGTAATGCTGTTGAAGGTTGCAAGCGACGTCTCTGCAACAAGATGACCAAAAGCAAAGGAGGAGAGAAAAGACCACCGAGGCACTCAGCCAGCCTACATGAGCCTACGAAACAGACCAGATGAACCAGAGGCGGTCAGATTTAGAATGGCATAGATGGTGCTTCTGAACCCACATGGGCAGTCAAAGGGGCCCTGATGATGACAACCCCACCCCTCACAGCATGAAGTCATAAATTCTACATCCAGAGGTGTAGTTGAAATGAGGGATGACTGAAGGTCCACCCGGAACGAAGGCATTCTCACTATGGGCCAGGGAGAAGGACCCCATTCTGAGCTTCACATGTTCTAGATGTGGACTTCATAGGTGCAGAGCGAGACCATCGGCTACAGGCTAGACCCGAGCCATGGAGCAATGGACACAGAAGGCACGTCTCTGAATGGAGAGCGGGTAGAGTCAAGGTAGCATAGAACCCATATGAGGGGTACAGTCAATGAGGAAACGGGGCAACAATCTGAAAGGCAAGAGAAAGCCCACCCCAAAAAAAGAGAGGGAACAAATAGAAACAATGAGGTAGAAAGACACCCAGGATGGAGACAGGGTGGGGAGCAGATGATGGAAGAAGCAAAGAGGGGAAAAGACTAGGCTGGGGGGGATGAATGATAGGATAGAGAAAAATAAGCAGGGAAAACAACACAAGGCAATCAGGAGCTAAAAAGAGCAATCAGCTAGGAAGGGACAGAACAAAGCGGAGAGAGAATGAGTGGTGGGGAAAACAAAGCAAGGAACAAGCAGGCAGCCGGAGGTGCTGCAAGAACTGGGGAAGCACAGAGGTTGGAGGAATGGGAGGAGACGAGGAGGAGCAGCGCCTCTGGCCACAATGAAGAAATGAATCCTAGAATAGTCCAGGAGGAGTGACCTTTTAAGGCCTGATGGGGGAGTGACATTGTTGCTCTGCCCATTGAACCACAGGCATAGCCTTCCCAATGTCTTTATTTCTTCTCTGTTTTTCCCAGTCTCTTTGAGGGCTTGATGTAGAAGTGTGTTTAACTCAGTCGAGTCTGAGGGGACCTCTGTGCCCAGCTGTGCCCATGAAGCAGCCCCTGCCATTCATCCAAGAGATGTGAAACAGAGTGCTGAGACCTAATCAGTGTTTTCTCAGTAATATTTCAGAGTTTCGCCTCAGGAATGTGTCATTTGTTAGGGGAGCCCCTCCAAAAGTTGGCTTACCTGGAAGCAAACCCGGTGGTCAGTTGGAAATGTTTTTCTGGATGATTAAATTGCAGCCTACTGGATCAGTTCACCGTATGTAGAACAGCACATGTCAAAACCATGCAACAGAGACAGCGTAGGCGAGAATAGCAACAGGACGCAAATCCACTAAATGGTCAATGCACAATTGTGCACCTATGTCTCTGTTCCCTTGCAGAGGATAAGTTCCCTGCTGGGAGAAGGGTAGGGTTGCCACCTTTGGATGAGATGAAAACCGAATACTAAACCACACACTCAAACTCCACCCCTAACCCCGCGTCTTTTATGTCTAATGAGGGCATCGCTTGGACTCATTCACTTGATTTATTCAGAATTGCTGCTGATATAACATTGTATACAACTTCTTTAAATTACATCATGATTATTATTTTTGGTTTATTTTATTTAGATTTAAATATTTTAAATTTCAGTGTGTGTTAACATTTGGTGGGGTTAGAGAGGGAGTTCAGGGGACTTTCCATCCTGTGTACACAGCTTAGCTGACAAATCGAGTTGACTACAAGGACACTTCTGACAACTGGCTAGTTTGGATCAGGGGGCCTTTTCTGCTAAAACTCTTTCAATAAATAAATAAACTACACCAGTAATGGTGGACGAGCTATAATTACAAATATCATCTGCCATTTTAAGATGTGCTACTGTCTCTCCCATTGCTCCTACTCTAAAGTTATTTGTAATGTCAGAGAAATTTTTAAAAGTGGTAGGAACTATTCTATGCTGTTAAATACCCTATTTTGTTTTCCATGTCAGTCATACATAGCAGATAGCATGATATGTGATATGTAGCATGGAGGCAGTATAGTGCAGCTCTGAGCTGCAATTCTGGAGACCAGAGTTTGAATCCTACAGCCCAAACTTGCATACTTGTGACCCTACACAAATCAGTTAATTCCCTTGTGCTCTCAGGTTGCACCTATAAACAAACTTTAGCTTAGTGTCTCTCTTCTGGTAAAAAAAATAATAATGTTTTGAAAAACTTTTGATAAATTGCCTAAATTTGTAGTGCCATCAAATCTAGATTATGTTCCCGTTATCTCGTCAGCTACTGCTCTCTCTCTTCCTTGTCTCATTTCTGTAGCTTAGCATGACGTTAGCCGTATTATTCTGTGCTGTCCATCTGAAAGGCCTGGATTGGTCTTCCTGGAATATCCAAGCAGTATGAAAACTGACAACAATAACTACTGAGGAGAGAGAGGCATAGTATTGCTAGAAATAAAATAAAATATTAGATTATTAATTTAACAACAAAAGAGGTAACAAATATTAAAAAAAAGGACAGACCCTAAAAGAAAAAATGGTGAACATTTAAAGGTATAAAAGTATTCCTTATCACAGCAGTCAAAGACCATACTCACAATGCA
This sequence comes from Neoceratodus forsteri, assembly GCA_016271365.2. Lineage (NCBI taxonomy): Eukaryota > Metazoa > Chordata > Ceratodontiformes > Ceratodontidae > Neoceratodus > Neoceratodus forsteri. The sequence continues at coordinate 889,194,281 of CM028129.1, read as the reverse complement.
GCCTGGAAAGGATTAGTCTGATCTGCTGTTAATGGTCTTAATAGCCCTACTTTACACCTCTCAGACTGACTGATATACAAACAAAGGTCTGCATGACATCAGAATGTGTTTGTAATCTGACCATGCAAGTAAAATGGTGAAGGATTTAACAGAATCTGTTTTACAAGCATTTGAGCATTCAAAATGACTGAAAAAGTATTACCTCAGAATAAAACTGGATTAGCAGGAAAAGTTTCATAAACACATTGTACAGTCCATACTGGGACAGGAAGCTACCCTAATGTGGTGCCTGTCTGGTTTCAGAAAAATAAAGGTGTTAATTAAGGTGGTATTGTTTACCCTTCCGGTGAATAATCTTCCAATTTGCTGGTGTGAAGTTAGAGGTAACAACTGAGCAGACAGGGATACATTTGGCTCTTTAAGTGTCCTGATCTTGAAGGCACTTCCTGATTAGCATGCACTGCTAGCAAGCAAGCACACTAAAATGTCAGACACTTGCTTACAGTCAGATGAGAAGAAAATGAAACAGTTAGTGGGGAATCTAGCAGATGTCGCTTGACCCACCATAAAAACCGAATTTGCAAAGGTGAAAACAGGAGGAACGAATCTGGACCTAGAAAAACCGAATCATTCGGTCAAAAACCAAGTAGGTGGTAACCTTAGAGGAGGATCTGCCAAGCAGCTGCCATGACTCAAAAGGCTGAGCCACAGGCAGCAATGGAGGTGGTGCATCTGTGGACCAGGTATCAAATCCCAGTCCCAGATGCATGGAAATTTTCTTTATTTCACACTTTGTGCAATTTAAGTGTACATCCCCCCGGAGTTGATTATTTTAGTTAAGGGGGTTCGGGGGGTGCAGTACCCCAGAACGGGGCGTTGTGGGGGGACACAGCCCCCCCTGCAAAACCTAGAGAAATGCAGCTGGCAATACATTGCACTGTATTGGCAGCACAGAATATTGCTGTGGCATTGTGTCATGAGACATTATGACCCCGTGTCAAGTTACGGAGACAGCAGCATGATAAAATCAAGCATCCATCTTCCTTGGCTGCTCATGCATGCACACCAGACAGCTTCATTTTTTAACAGTTTGTTCTGTAAGCTCCCATTGATTGCATCCAATAGGCAAATAAATAATTCTGCATGAGAGTGTTATGCCTGGGATTTTGGGGGTAGTTCAATATATGTGTGATCACTTTTTGCAGCACTAGGGACTATGACCTTAGACATACTAGAACAGACAACATGACTAACAAGTCACGCAGTACTTACAGTATTTGAAGAAGTTCAGTCTCAAATGCCTTCTGGGAAGATGCTGAAAACACTTCTTTTGCCATTCAGAGGATTTTTTTTGTTTATTTGATTAAAGTCCCAAATAACAGCATTTTCATTCATGAGGTGTTTCAATAAATTAATTCCCAACTGCTGCCAGTAACAGCTGTTGTAATATTCTCATAAATGTTAGTGTGGATGGTCTGCTTACCTCAGAATGCCTATGTGCCTTGGACCAATGAACCAGGATGGCTTGTTGGTTTTTGTGTTAATGCTGTGGCAGGGGGGCAGATGATGATCTGTTTGGACTCGAAGAATGATAAACATCTCTCTCAAGCAAGGCAAACTGGTCAAACCATTTTTTGTTCTTTTTAGAAAATTTCAGTTCCAGCTCATTATGAAAGAGCAGCTGAAGCAATATTGCGACACAATTCAGCATGCGGTTCACATTCAGACATTCACTTCCCCTCATTGTTTATTACTTTGCATATTTGCATTGCTTCTCCTGCTTATTGCTCACCTGAAGTCATAGGAATCTCTACTTGTGACATTACAATCATTCCCACAGTAACAGACTGCAGTGTCACAAGCAGAGGATCATGAGTTGTGGTGAAGGATAAGCAGCAGGGGCAGATAGTAACAGTTACATGGCAACTGCATCGTGATGACAGAAGGAACTTACAGTCCATCTTATCCATTTCTCCTGCTGTACAGTAGTTACTCTGCAGTGCAGTATTGTCCATACTATATGAGCACGCATCCAGGTTTAACAGGCAGAATGTTATTCCTACTCATGCTGTGCAGACCAGCAGAAGAAAAGGTCCTATAGCTGAAAGATTTCAATCTTATCTTTGAAAAGGCTAAGAGGTCCACTGTAGAGGAGCATGGGGGTAACAGCTTTGGTAAGGAACCAGTAGATCACACAGGTAGCCAGGTAACAGACCATACAGGGCTTTGTCTGTCAGTAAATTGACCTTGAAGGTGATATGCCACTACAACGGTAGCCAGTGCAGTTCCTACATGACATTGGAAGGCCTGTCAGCAATTGGGCCACTGCATTCTGCACTAGCTGCAGATATGGAAGGACACCTCTACTCACCCCCAGTTATAGAGTATTGCAGTAATCAAGTCTGGAGGTAACAAATGCATGCATCAGTGAGAGTAGATCTTCAGGAGGAATCAAGGTTCTAATGCGGGTGATGTTCTTCAGATGATAAAAGGCATTCCAGACCTTAGCCAATGCCTGAGACTCAAGAGTCAGCCTTTCATCCAGAATGACCCCCAGATTTTTAACTTGCTTGAACCCAGCCATAAGACGATCCTCCTATCAGTGGTCCCCCCACCCCTTTTCTGACGAAGCTCAGTCAACAGTATCTCCATCTTGTCCAGACTGAGTCGGAACCAGCTTGATGACATCCAGTCCTGGATCTCAGCCAGGCATGAATTTATTACCTCAATGGCACCAGATGTCCCAGGTGCAAAAGACAGATACAGCTGAGTATCATCCATATAGCAGTGAAAACCCATCCTGTATCGTCTAATGATCTGACCCAGGGGAAGCATATATACCGAAAACAACGTACAAACATATGAAGAAGCCAGCAGAATAAGGCCATTAGTTCTATCTAGCCTGCTCCTATTGCAGGGTCCATAGCTTGAGCTACTGACCCTGCCCCCCTCCCCCATCCTCCTATCCTTTTCATCCACCCCTCCCACGACTTTTGCTGTTCCCTTATGTTTATCCCACCCTTTCTTGAAGCTGCCTTCCATAGCCAATGAGACCACCTCATCCAGTAGTGCATTCCAAATGTCTACCACCCTCTTGGTGAAGAAATGCTTTCTAGATTCCCTTCTCCATTTGCTGTCAAATTTGAGACAGTGGCCCTCATGTTATGACTGCCACTTAGCCTAAAGAGACCCTTCTTGTCCGTAATATTTAGCCACTTCAAGTATTTGAAAATCTCAGTCACGTCCCTCTCTCCCTCCTCTCCTCCAGGGAGAACATGTTCAGGTCTCTCAATCTCTCCTCATATGACTTCCCTTGCTAACCTGCAGTCATCTTTGTTGCCCTCATCTGTACCTTCTCCAGCAGGTTAATATTCTTTTTAAGGTGTGGGCACCAGTATTGTATTCCATACTCCAAATGCAGTCTCACCAGTGACCTATACAAGGGCTGTATAACATATTTTTGCCTACTGCTGATTCCACTAGCAGTGCATTCCAACATCTTATTTGCCTTTGCTCTCTTACACTGCTTCCAGTGCTTTACGTCACTAGAGGTTATCACACCCAGATCCTTTTCTTCATCTGTTACAGTTACCTGGATCCCTCACAGATAGTACTCTGTCCTGGGATCATTGGCTCCAATATGCATAACTTTGCCTTTTTTGGCATTGAATCCCAGTTGGCATTTGGTAGTTTGGCACTGAAACAGGGGTGAAAGGATTGAACCTTTGGGGCACGTCACAGAGTAGGGGCATCAGGAGTGAAAAGAAACTCCCCATCACCACTCTCTGTGTCCTGTTTCTGAGGTAGGACTTAAACCAATGGATGATGGTGCCATGAGCCCACAGTACTCCCTGAGCAAATCCAACAGCAATCTATGGTCAGTGGTGTCAAAAGCTGAAGAGAGATCAAGGACAATGAGAAATTACCATTTCCCTCGATCCCTAGCCCTGAATAGATCACTCTGCACCCTGACTGTTGAAGTCTTGGTACTATGCCTAGACCTAAACCCAGACTGGAGAGGTTCATAGATGTCAAAGACTGTGAGGTGCTCCTTAAGATGCAGAGCAACCACCCTCTCTATAACCCTGCCTAACAAGGGGAGGCTACAGATGGGTCTATAAATCGTCAAACAGTCTGGATCCAAAGATGTTTTTTTCAGAAGAGGTCTCACCTGAGCTGCTCTTATTGCCCAGGGAAGATCTCTCTGAAAGGGAGCATCAGATCTATTTGGCGAACGCCAGACCCAGAAACCCTACACACTCAATTATTAGGTCAGCTGGGCCTAGGTCCAGTTTACAACAGTTGGGCTGCAGCCCTGAAACCATCCCACAAATCTCTTCTGCTGAAATTGGCCTAAACTCATTCCAGACTGGTGGATGGCATCCCTCCCTGGCCATCTGATACTGCAGAATCATGATGATCCTGCTGGATAGATCCCCAACTGAATGAAGGGCACACTGTCAGAGAAAAATTGAGCAAACTCTTCACAGCTGGTGGATTAATTAGCTCTTACTGGTTGCAGACAGATCAGATTTAAAAGTCTGTCCATCACCAGGAAGAGCTACACTGGTCTGTTCCTCCCTGCAGCAATCTCCCTGGACAGGAATACTGTCTTATTATGGGAAATTACCATTTGATACTCAACATAGTGAGTCCTCAAAGCCAACTTCTCCTCATCAGACCTGGATCTTGTCCAGCAATGCTCCAACCTCTGACCCTTTAACTTAAGCTCCCTGAGCTCCCCATCAAACCATGGGGATCTCAGGCACCCAGTCAAGGATCATGTATGGACCAGTACAACTGCATCAGATTCCAAGGTAAATGCCTCATTATAGGCCACCACTACGTCCTCCAATCCAATTGCAGAAGCAGCCCACATGCTCGAGAGATTCACCACTGCCTGGAGTCCTTCTGGGGACAACCACCTTAAAGGGTGGTAATGAACCAACTCCATAGGGGACAGATGCTAGAGGGGCCCTGAAAGAGAAGGTCACCACACAACGATCCAACCAACTGATGGAATCAGTCTTGAGGTTATTAACCTTAAGCACCAGTGAGAAAACTAGGACCAAGGCATGGCCATGATGATGAGTCGCAGAGGTAATCACCAGTGCAAAGCCCAGAGAATCCATTAACGGGATGAAATCTTGACCAAACTGTGACCCCTCATCTTCAATCCAGGCATTGAAGTCATCCAGAATTAAACATCTGTGTGACTCCAATACCAACCGTACAACAAGGTCTGCCATTTCTTACAGGATAGCCCTCACATCCACCCAGAAGCAAATAAATGAGAAGGATCCTGTACCCTGCACCAGGACCCTCACGTACAGCCACACATTCAAACAACGAAGTTGTTCCCACAGGGTGTACGTAAAAACTCAACTTAGGTCTAAAACAGATGGTCACTCCCCCCTACGATCCTTCTGCAGACAGTGCACAACAGAAAACCCAGCCAGGACGGCTACCTCCAAAATTAGGCTGGCGTCATCCCCCAGCCAGGTTTCCGTAATACAAGCCAGATTAACTAAAGAACCAGACATTTAAGCAGCCATAATGGCTGTCTTGTTCCTCACTGATCTGGCATTGCATAGAACCACCCATATGTAAAGAATAGCGGCTGCTGCCTATTAGCTACTGTACCTGCCCACTCAGTCCATCAGAAACCTTGGGTATGGGCACCAAATATTTTAGCCTCTCTCCTGTTCCTACTTCACCCCAGGGCTGCACCTGGTCCTCACCAGATCAATGTTGTCCCCCCAGGTAGCCCACCCCTAGCAATACCCACCTCCTTAAATAGATTAGATTCGGTTTCACACATTTGCGCCTCTTCAGGAAGCAGTTCCCTGAAGAGGTGTAAATGCTGAAACTAGTTAGGGCAATTAGTGGTGCTGTTAATTCACCCTTTGTATTGTCATTGTCTAGAGTGTGTTTGATTGCTTTTGCACTGCAATGAATAAACTTACTGGCAAGATTTCAGTGTTTGGTCTTGGTGCCAGTTTTTTCAGTTTGGTGGTACCTCTGCGCAAGTGCCAGGAGTTGCCATGGGCCTAAAAAGCCCCCTCACTTTGTCTCTAGCCTTCAGAGCTGGAACTCAGAGTTGGGTCTATAACTAAAAGGCTATGCCTGTGGTTGGATGCTTAGGAGAAAACAGCCACATACCCCTTCCTGGGCTATTTCAACCAGCTGTCTCCAGCCTCATTTGGAAGTTCTGCTTTCATGTAGCAGCTGGAGACTTTTCTGGGGCTGTGCCCCCTCTCCTGCATTTTAGATCTGTGTGAATACCTTTTCCCAAATTTCTGGGCAGATGTTACATTTTGGTCCCCAAATGTTCGGTTATTCAGTATTCATTATTTGGAATTTGACTGTGCGGGGTGAGGGGGGAAAAAAACTAAAATAACCTAACCCCCTCAGCTGATGGTGAGGATTAATCCCATGGCCACCCTCCCAGACCATTTTCAATCATTTTCCACCACCCCCATCCTCAGCTCCCCTGAGTGTGCCAGAGATAAAGATAATTTGGCTTCTGGCACTCTGCTAGGAGTCAACAGCATCATATCAAGCTCACCCCACCCTAGCCTGACCTCTTGTTCTCTTTTGTATTATTTTTTAAGTCAACCCCCCCTTGACCCCTTACCTTGATTGGACATCCAGTAGCATCTAGTATTCTAGGCAAGTCAGTCACCTACCCCACCCTCTTGACCCTCTGCCAGCCCACCAGCTGCATACAGTGCTTTGCTGCTCCATAAGAAAAGTCCCACGATAGCCATTAATAGTACCAATACCAAATCTGATATCTAACAATTAGGACTCGCTATGAGCATCAACAAGGGGGTGCGTGATTCTGAGGGGGGGCAGAGCAGTTATCATAGTGAAGCTGTGCAGCAAATCCTGAGTCTTGAGCCTTTAAATACACTTTGCTCCCTTTCAACTCTCCACCAAGGAGAAACATGGTCAGGAAGCCATCTGTAAAGCAGCTCACATCCTAAGTTGAGTTACACCTGAAAATTTCAGAAATTCAGCAACTGAGCATTTTGTCCTAGTTGTGCATTTATTAAACCTGATTTGTATAAATACCTTTCTGAAAATGAGCGCTTTGGAATTATGTGCAAAATATGTGACACTGTTTGTCTTGCCTTGTCCAAATTGCTCATTTTGTAAAAAACATTTTTTTTAGAAATACGGTTTGGAAGCCAGCCCAATGGTGCAGTGGTGGCATTACCTCTCACAGTGCTGGCTCCCCGGGTTCAGGAATGGAACAGACTTGAGCTATTGAGGGGGCCGGTTGAGGAAAGGAGGATTGTAGGACCAGGTTCAGCTTGTCTTCTTTGGAGAGGAAGGGATGTGTACCCTGCTGTGAAATCACCCCCCAGTGGTGGCTACAGAGAGTTTTCAGGCAGGGCACCAGAATGGCAAGGATGTAATCAGATGCCAGCACTTCCGCATGTTGGTGAGTACTTGTGCACATAACTGCATTATGGTGTCCCATGGGCAGAAAAGAGAAGAAATGCACCTGGTCTGCCAGAGTTGGCACTGGCACCTCTCACAGGCCCCTGCACTACCAACATGGTACCCTTCCAACCATGTAGTGGTTCTGGTCATGAAATGGGTAAGGCATAAGTCCATGAGGAGGTGTGTGACAGGGATGGGGGGTCATCTGGAAGGGAATGCAAACAAGAGAATGGAGAAAAGGTTAATAAAAAAACTCGCAGTTTGAATTTTTTTATGCACAAAATATGCAAAAGTGTGCATTTTTACATAAAAAGTAACTATAACTGCACATTTTAGGAATGTGAAATTACACTTTTTCAAAGTATATGCAAAATATGTGAAAGTGTAGGATAACTGTGTATGTTTTCTGAAAACTGCCCCAAACACAATTTTTATGTTTGCTTGCATGCATGTGCAAGAAACATAGTGCCACCATATGAGTTTTCGTTGGTGTAGAATTCCTGCTTTCAATGCCCTGATCCTTTATGCAGGCACGGTCGCACTGTACCAATGAATGTCCAAGCTGTCTATGACAGCAGTTCAGATGCAGTGGCATACAGTTGAAAGAGAAAGACCACTACAGCCAGTAGTGGTAATGTGTAGGCAATTTGCATACTGCCGTGCCAACAGCAGTAAGCAAATTGCTTACACGTCACCACCGCTGATTGTAGCTGTCAAACTGTACACCACTGCATCTCCCACTGACATTATGTGCCCCCCCCATTTGTTGTGTGCCGAGACAGTGCCCAGTCCTCCTCGGCTCATGCACAATCCCCCCAAACCACTGTACGTCTGACAGGGGTGCCCAGTGCCCCCCCAAAATACAAACTTCCAGGTGCCACGTTGGAGCCCACCCCAGCGTGGCAAAAGTCCAGCATCCTCATGTGCCCCCCCCAAACACTGTATGGCTAGTGGGGGTGCCCAATTCCCCACTGGCTCCACTACCCCCCAAACAAACTTCCAGGTGCCATGCTGGGAGCCCAGCCCAGCTTGGCAAAAGTCCCACGTTGTCTTTGTTAAAAAAAAACACCTGTAACAAAAGAAAACGGTCCCTCATTGACTCTCTTGCCCCCCTCATCCAACCTGCGCCCACTATCTGCATACCCCAGCATCCCACACCCCGCTCACCCCATACTTACCTCTGGAGGCAGGTGCAACGATCTTCGGTGGACCAGGAACATGTCTGCACTCTTCAAACCCAATCGCAAACTGAAGAAATGCCTGTAAGTATAATAGCAAACATAGGATTTTTTTCATCTTTGGTGCATATCTCGGTCATTTTTTTGAATTTTTGCACAAAATTTTCAACATGGGGTTCTTGGGACCTCATCTCATGAATTCAGTGACTGTCATCTGGTTATTTGGTCCCAAAAGGTGATTTCACAGTCACTGCGTGGAATCACCTTTTGGGACCTATTAATGAAACAACAGTGTCACTATTCATGAGGTGGGATCTCAAAAAGCCTATGTTGCAAATTTGGTGAAAACATTTCCAAAAGTGACTGTGTTATAAGCGTGCATTGCGCAGTTTCCATGCACACTTGCAAGTTTGCGAATTTGTAATATTTTCACTCCAGATTTTCAACATTGGCATTTTTTCACACCTCCTTTTGAATAGTACAGCTGTCATTTTTCACATTTGAGCTGAAATGTATTTTCACACTTCCAGTGCAGAATAACGCAGTTGCTGTGGGAAATCAGTGTTCGGGACAGATTAATACAATTACAGTAACATTGTTTATGAGCAGAGGTCCTAAAATACCTATGTTGAAAATTTGGTGACAAAAGACCATAAAATGACTGTATTGTGAGCGTGCATTGTGCGGTTTCTACACACCTTCGTAACTTTACAAATTTGTAATATTTTTACTTCAGATTTTCAACATTGGCATTTTTTTCACACCTCCTTATGAACAGTACAGCTGTCATTTTTCACATCTTGGCTTAAATGTGTTTTCACACTTCCAGCACAGAATAGCGTGGTCGTTGTGGGAAATCAGTGTTCGGAACAGATTAAGAAAATCACAGTAACACTGTTCATGAGCGGAGGTTCCTAAATGCCTATATTGAAAATCTGGTGCAAAAAATCCCCAAAATAATTCCATTATGGGTGTGTGTTGCACTGTTTCTATGCACGCTCATGACTTCACCAGTTTTTTATATTTTCACTCTAGATTTTCAACATTACCATTTTTTTACACCTCCTCATGAACAGTACAGCTGTCATTTTTCACATTGTGTTCAAAATGTGTTTCGTACCTGTGGTGCCAAATGGTACAGTCAGTGTGCAAAATCACCTTTCGGCTAACAAACTGATAGTGTCACTGTTTATGCAGTGGGGTCACAAAAGCCCATGTTGAAAACTTGGAGTAAAAATACCAAGAAACGCCCTGGGCATTAGGGTTTACAACCATAACGCCCTACCCTTTAGAAATTGACAGGCATCAGGGGTGTAACTTGAGACTGTTGACAGTAATGCATTCCACTCCCACCCCCACATCCACCCTACAGCCAGTGACAGGCATCGGGGTACACTTTGGACTCTTTATCCCCAGAGTTCACTTCATTCTCCTACACTGCACCCATTTCAGCATATTTCCTTATGGAATGAGGTGAGTGTAAAGCCTGAACACCCCAAGGCACACCTCAACACTTGTCAGCATCTGCAGGGTAGAGTGAGGTGAAATGTTGTGACCGTTATGGACGATGGCCCAAAGGCACACCCCAATGCCTGTCTATCTTTGCAGGGTGGGGGTGGAGTTGGTGTCAGTTCAATACATCACTGCCATTTGTATACTGCATCTATTTAACTCCTGCACTTCCACTGCTAATGCCAGCAAGCAAACATTCAGCATTGACAAATGCTTGTTGAGTTTCACCCAGTTCTAGGTATTATGTAAATAATATGGCATGTTTTATTGACGCAGTGTACAGTCACTTCTGTAGTAATTAATCTTATATTTTAACTACTTACTCCTTATTGTATCCTCCCTGCTTCTCTTCAGGACCCACCTAGAAACAAGCTAATCAGCGCAGTGTGTGCTCATCAAAAGAAATAAATGAATAAAGTGAAGACACAAAATGGATATTTTATGCTTTAAAAGTAATTTCTACACAAAACAAGGACATAGAAAAGATATAGAATAATGCATGAGTGATCATGCAAAACACAGGCTGTTTCCTCCGAAGGGTTGAGATGACTACATTATAAGACCACAAGAGCGAAGCTCAAAAGGTCCATAATATCATCACAGCTCTGAGATGGAAATGTACACTGAATTGGGCATGGTAGCCAATGTTTTCTTTTCTTTTTTATTGTATATGGTTTTCAGAAGCGAGCAACAATCCTGTTTCTTCCACCACTGTGTTCTGCTCTGCTCCCATCCGTGCCCCAAAGTAGACATTCTTGTTTTTGTAACTATTTCTCCAGCTTCTAGATACTTACTCACCCTGTGCCAAAAAATAATATTTCTTTGTAAATAAATAATCATAAACGGAGTTGTAGAAACACATAATGCTTTCTCATGCGCCACATGCTCTATGTGTTTCAGTTTGAATGACAGTTATGTTTATTTAAACTGAAGAATTATAAAGCAAAGTGGGTTGAAATGTAAATGTTTTCTTTAAACTGATTTAGTTCATTCAAATGGAAGCAGTTATAGAGCAAGGTGGTTCAAAATGTACATGTTTCTAAGAACAGATTAAGTCTGCAGTTATTTATCTAAACAGAAATACTGTTTGCAGGCACTGGGAGCTTCAATATGGAGAAGATGGGGGGGGGAGTCAAACTGGAATGTTTGTTTCAGAAGTGAAAATGGAGTTGAGAGAGGCACCATGCAATATGTAATTCTGTGGTGTAGGCACAAGGAGACTTGCAGGTGGCTTGGGCACTTGAAAAGTTGTGGTGTATGATTGAGACATCACAAACATACACAACTTTCTGTGACCTTTAGACTGTGCACAGCAACTTTTGCCCATTCACAACTAGGATTATAAGCATATGGAGATCCATACACAACAATGCTTAGCCATATACTATAAAGGTACATTTATTATACATGGGTTGTTGATTGTATATAGGATAGTGTATAGTTTCCCATTTGTAACAAGGCTATTCTTGACCAGAGTGGTTACTATGATGGCTGCTGACCTCATGAGCGAAGCTTGAGAGGTCTAACAGCCATCATAGTAACTACAAGGGTCAAGAAGATCCTTGTTACGAATGGGAAACTATACACTGTTCTTACGAAGGGGAAACTATACACTGTTCTATATAATATATAGTAGCTTCCCAAAAGAAGTGGAACACACACAAAAAAAAGACTCCGTGACAAGTTGTCAGCCCCAAACAGTTTACTGTGCAATTAAAATGTTTCACTTGTACACATGTTGCTATCAGTAAGGTAAACAAACAATATGACTTCTGAATGCAACATTCTCCACTGTGAACGGACAATCTTCAGCTAGTTTCTCATCCTGTAAAGACAAAAAAAAAGGAAAAGTGCACTTACCTTCGATGAGCCATACTGTGCTGCTCTGTCGCTATGCTGGCTTTAAACATGGGTCAAAACAGATTCAATAACAGGCTGAGCCACCCTCCCCATTAGCCACATTCCAGTAATAAACAAAGAGGTAGAAGACTTGGTTTGCTGACCAAGGCATCTAGCTTCACCTGAGCTCTTTCCTTCTAAGATTGCTTAAAAGGACAGAGCAGAGAACCTTACCAGAGCACGGGAAAAGGATTAAGACATCTTTTGGCTAAGCAGATTTACTGAGTGTTGTTGTTTTTATTTTGTACTCAGAGGGATTGCTACTGTTTGTTGCTAACATTTCATTGCTCTATTTTTCTCTGATTCAAATTGTTGTTGCTGGTATACCTTCTTCTGCATTATTACAAGGTGTGCCTACAGGTGTGTGCTAACAGATTACTGCTGTAATCTTCTGATTCAAATTGTCTTTTGCAAGGTATATCTTCTGTTACTGCTTTATTTTTCTCTGTAGCAAAGTGTTTCTTACAGGGTATATCTTCTCTGAAATTATTACAGGTGGTGCTTTACAGGTTTTATAGTTTTATCTAACATTAGGATAAGCTTTCAGGGTTACTGCATTTGTTGTTGACTGTATCTGCTCTTACCTCCTTGTTCTTTCATCCGTGGTTCTTCTTTTTCGGCAGGGGGGAAGGGCCCAGCCACCCACCCCCATCCCCAACCACCCCACACTACACTCATTTTGTAGGGTACCACAGTTGTGACATTTCCTGTGGCAAAGCAGGAAGGGCTGGATCAGTGGGGCATCCACAAGGTGAGCTCATTTACAAGGGCGCTTGTGATTTAACTTGTTATACAAGTTATACAAAAATAAAACACAAAATCAAACCATTACTTGCATTTTCTTCCTTCTAATTACTCTGACCAGGTTATAAACCCAGCAACTTATCTGGAATGGATATCATTAACTGCAGGTATTGTGGAACATTTTTCAGAAGGACAGTCTTACAGGATTTACTGTCCTACATGCTGGGCCACTGGAGATCTTAGGGCTCAGCTCCAGGCAGCATGGGCAGAGATTGTGTGCCTCAAATTTCATATTCAAGAGGAAATACATTATAAGAACCACCCACCATTTCCCCAACATCCAACAGAAGAACCTCGACTGCAGAGGGTAGTTGGTCCAGGAGGTTGGCAGGTGGTTAGAAGGGGCAAATCGGGTGCCCCATCACTCAGTGCTCACCAATATATTACCTCCAAAAACCATATAAACACTACAAACAGGTATCTACCTCTGTCTCTGAAATCAAACAAAGGGGCAGAGGACACTGCAGAGCAGAACACTGCAGAACAGGAGCTAGCATAACAAAACTCGCCCGAATCAGGAACCAAAACAAAAAAAGCAAAAAGGAAATCCAAAAAACTTCTGATCATAGGAGACTCCATGATTCGGGGAGTTGATACCCATCTCCAGCCAGGGGTAATGGTCATATGTCTCCCAGGTACATCAGTGTGGAGAGACACTGACTGCATTGCTAAAATTGTTCACAAAGCAGGAGAAAACATTGACGTCCCGGTACACATAGGGAGTAATGATCTTGCCAGCCGGTCAGTTGTGGAGACCAAGGAACACCTGACCAGGCTCGGTGACAAACTATCATCCATTTCGTCCGGCATCTCCTTCTCTGAGATCCTGCCAGTCAGGGAGAGGGGCGCAGATGGATGGAAGGTCAGAGAAGGGGAGATAGAGGAGCTAGACATGTGGCTCAGTGGCTGGTGCCAGGAAAAAGGACACAGATTTGTAGGGAACTGGCAACAGTTCTGGGAGTGAAAGTTCTTTAAATTTGATGGACTGCATCTGACTAAGGAGGGAGTCAGTGCACTGGGGCAGAAGTTTGATGTCTTTGCAGAATATTTAAACTAGCAAATGGGGAGAGGGGTGCAGCACCCCATATGTCGAATGGGAAGAACACCCTTCCCCCTTCAGCTAGTGGTCAAACAGGGATTCAGCATGTTTTGCAGTTCATTTGCATCACCAGGTAAGAAAAAAGGTTCATCTCCCCATATGACGCACAGAGGAAATGCCAAACCTCACCCAACAACACACCGAAGTCTGGCCAATGGAAAATCATGTACACAAATGCTCACAGCCTGGGAAATAAGATCCCAGACCTGCAGGCAATAATGTCAGAGGCTAAACTGGACATAGTAGCAATTAGTGAGACGTGGTTTACCAGTAACCACACTTGGGAGACTTCAGTACCTGGCTATGTACTGTTCAGAAGAGACCGAGGTGCAAAAAGGGGGAGGGGGGGGGGGTGGAGTGGCCCGGTATGTCAATGAAAATATCAAAGCTACAAAAATTCAGAATACACATAAGGAGCCAGAAGAACTATGGGCCACCCTGGGAACAGGAAATGGGGCAGCCATAAGAACTGGGGTTGTCTACAGGCCCCCAGACCAGGGGGAGGACATAGACACATTACTGTTGGAAGATATACAAAACATGACAGCTAGAGGGGAGGTTCTGATAATGGGAGACTTAAACATGCCGGATACAGATAGGTCAATACCAGCAGGAACATCTGCCAGAACTAGACACATGGTGGATTCCCTGCAGGGGGGGGAGGGCCTCAAACAACTGGTACAACAACCCACAAGAGACAGGGCTATCCTAGATCTAGTACTGACTAACAGGGAAGGGATCACAGATCTCCAAGTAGAAGGTCACCTGGGGGCCAGTGACCATCACATGGTATGGTTCAATTTGGCCACTACATTTAAATCATCCCATTCCAAGGCAAAAATATGGGACTTCAGAGGAGCTGACTTTGATAAGATGGCCAACAGAGTCAAGCTAGCCCTGGCAAAAAGAAACACAGGTGAGGGGGGGTACAGGCAAAGTGGGCAAGCATTAAGGATGTAATACTTAAAGCAACATCCCATTGTGTTAAACAGAAAAGGAAGTGCAAAAGAAGAAGGAAACCACTTTGGTTCTCAAATACAGTAGCAGAAAAGGTCAGAGCCAAAAGGCTGGCTTTCAGGATGTATAAGGGAACACAGTGGGATGAAGATAGGGGAGGCATACCAAACTGCCCTAAAGGAAGCAGGGAAGGCAGTAATGCAGGCAAAGTCCCAAACTGAGGAAACACTAGCAAGAACAGTAAAAGAAGGTGACAAGACTTTCTAGAGATACATTAGTGAAAGGAGAAAGTCCAGAGGGGGTATTGCTAAGCTAAAAGGTGAAAAGGGGGCATGTGAGGAGGAGGACCCTGTAAAAGCATCTATCCTAAATATATACTTTTGCTCAGTATTTACTGAAGAGAAGATAGGGCAGGGCCCACAGCTCAGCACCAAGGACACAGGGGTGAGGGAGGTGAGCACTACTCCCTTCACAAAAGAAAGGGTCCTACAAGAACTCGCTAAGCTCAGGGTGGACAAGGCAATGGGACCTGATGACATACATCCCAAGTACTTAAGGAGCTAAGGGTGGAACTAGCAGAGCCATTAGCAGAACTGTTTAGTGAGTCTCTGAGCACAGGAGAGGACCCAGAAGACTGGAGAAGGGCTCATGTGATCCTGCTCCACAAGAATTGTAGCAGGGAGGAGGCAGGAAACTACAGACCAGTCAGTCTTACCTCAGTAGTGGGCAAGATTATGGAGGCACTCCTTAAGGAAAGGATAGTGCAACACCTGGAATCCATAGGTGCACAGGATCCAAGACAGCATGGGTTTACAAAAGGAAGGTCCTGTCAAAGTAATCTCATAGATTTTTTTGACTGGGTAACCAGAGTGGTGGACCAAGGGGAAGCATTTGATGTCACCTACCCTGACTTCAGCAAAGCTTTCAACACTGTTCCACATAGAAGATTGATAAGTAAGCTGGGTAGGCTCGGGTGGGTCTGAAGTTGGTCAACTGGGTGTCAAACTGGTTGACAGGCAGAAAACAGAGAGTGGTGGTAAATGGTATACAGTCAGAAGAGATGCAAGTCACAAGTAGGGTACCTCAGGGATCAGTCCTAGAGCAGTCCTCTTCAATATCTTCAGTAGTGACATTGCAGATGGACTAGATGGTAAGGCTTGTCTGTTTGCAGATGACACCAAGATTCTGCAACAGAGTAGATGATCCAGATGGGGTGGGCAGAATGAGAAGAGATCTGGATAAACTAGCAAAATGGTCAGAAGAGTGGCAACTGGGATTTAATGCAAAGAAGTGCAAGATCATGCACATAGGGAAGAGAAACCCTGAAGCCACTTATAGGCTGGGAGGGGAGTTGCTGACAGTCACAAAGTAAGAAAGAGACTTGGGCATCATCATCACCGATGACCTGAAATCATCCAAGCAGACCTCTAAAGCAGTAGCTAAGGCTAGGGGGATGTTAGGGTGTATTAGTAGGGGTATCACAAGTTGTAAGAGGGAGGTAATAATGCCTCTTTATGAGACACTGGTTAGGCCCCATCTGGAGTACTGCGTGCAGTACTGGAGGTCACACCTTCACAAGGTCATTAACCAAATTGAGGCAGTCCAGAGAAGGGCAACCAAAATGGTGCAGGGACAGAATCATAAAACATATGAGGACAGATTAACGGAGCTCAATATGTATACCCTTGAGCAAAGGAGGAAGAGAGGTGATATGATCAAGACATTCAAACACCTTAAGGGCATTAACAAGGTGAAAGAGTCTAACATGTTTAAATATAAGAAAAATAGCAGGACAAGAGGACACAGCATGAGATTAGAGGGAGGCCGATTAAGGGGGAATGTGAGGAAATTCTTTTTCACAGAAAGGGTGGTGGATGCATGAAACAGCCTACCTCAGGAAGTGGTGGCTATGAATACAGTGCAGGGCTTCAAACAGGCATGGGATAGGCATAAGGAAGCAATACAGGTGATTATGAATAGATAAGCTACTGACAGAGCAAAGGCCGATAGCACATTTATAAGGTAGAAAAATAAATGGGCAGACTGGATGGGCCTTGCAGTCCTTATCTGCCGTCAACTTCTATGTTTCTATGTTTCTAATCAATTTAGAAACCCCACCACCACTGGCCCAACTCTATGCACTCCCCCTCTATACAAAAACAATTTCCACCCCCATCCTCCCATCCCCCCAATCCCATTTTAACTGAAGGTTGGATAGGCTGCATTGAATGATCGCAAAGTTAACCAATGGAAAATATCTTGGAGTCAGAAGATAAATCTTCTATGATTGCTACTCTCTTCCATTTTGGGACACCAGCCGGGCTTACAAACTGCACAGTGACACCTCTGTTAAAAACGCAGCCGCCACTGAAGATTTGGATGTTGCCCATCTCACTGAAGGGTTACTGGCTCTCTTGTTCGTAGCCTGCTTGCCCTGTGGACTGTCACTGACGAGCAATGGGGTACAAGGCGAGAGTCAGAATTTACAGTACTACTTGTAAAAATAGCTGAATCTCTTTTCTGTTTACCATCTGAAAAGAACAAATAGTTATTGATTGATTGCAGGTTTCTGTGACCAGAAACCTGCGCAACTTCAGTCAGGGGTTGTTGTCTACGAGCCTCTGGATTGAAGTTTTCCTAGTTGAGTGGTTTGTCACTTTCTTAGTATCGGGTAGACTGGCTGCTACTTCTATGTTCTACATCATACAGCAGATTTTGTTCTCACCAACTGTCATTGAATGGAACCAGTATGAAATGTCAGGCTTGTGGTTCACGTTAGGGGCTAAGTAAAAGGGTGCATCAGGTTCCAACATCTTGGGGAGTCTTTTTGATTTGTATTTCAGATAGGCTGTGATAGGGTCTCTTTCTGAGTTTTGGCTCTGATACATTTGCGGCTTTATGGGCCGTACATCCCTGGCATTTTCACTGGAGCGGTTCTTTGTCTGCTATTCACTGTATTAAAGGTACGGTGCTCCTTCCATGTCTGTACAAAGCTGCAGGTCTCCCGACTTGAGGTTATACTGCTCTGTTGTACGGAGAGCAAAATATAGCCCAATGTTAAAAAACATTGGTCCAGATATTCAAAAGGGTTGCGCATGGCGCAACAGTGTTGCGCCATGCACAACCCACTGATGCGCCCTGGCGCGATATTCAGATGCCAGAGCGCATCAGTAATGTGGGCGGCGCAGGTGGGGGGGGCGTGCCCATGCATACTCTGCACATCCCGATATTCATCCCAGGATGTGCTGAGTCCATGCATGCACAACCCCTACTTGTGCCGCACAAAGCTGATACAAAAAAAAAAGGAACAACGGCTGGCCACCCACAGGTGAGCTGCCATATTGCATGGCGCAACATGGCAGCTGCCACCTGTAGGTGGCCACCCGAACTGCGGCTGCACCTCTGTGGCAGCGCCCCCCCATGCCCGATCGCAGGCATCTGTTCAAATAATCACATTCAATATCCCTGGTGGTCCAGTGGACCGCTGTCCACCCGATCGTGGGCTTAAGTATGAATAATATGATTTCCAGTATCCCTGGTGGTCCAGTGGACCGCTGTCAGCCCGATTGTGGGCTTTTGTAATAAATAAAAAGTCGCCCAATATTCCTGGTGCTCTGGCGGTACCCACCTCCCCACCTGCCCACTGAGCCCCACTGCCCGCTCCCCGATCAGTGGCGGCGGCAGCACAGACCCACCTAATGCCCACAGCCCACCATTGGACCGTAGTTGGGCTGTATGCCCATTGGTCCACAGCGTGATCCAGGGCTTGCAGCTCAGGTCAGATTATTATTCCAGATATGTGAATGGATCCATTCACATATCTGGAATGTGTAGTACGGTGAGGCTGCACACCCATTGGATCACGCTTGGGACCAATGGGTACAGCCAACTTACAGTGTCAGTCGGTGGGCGGCGGGTGGCAGGCGGTGGGTGTTGCCGCCGCTGACCAGGGGAGCGGGTGGGGGCTCAGTGGGTAGGTGGGGAAGGGGGGTACCACTAGACTACCAGGGATATTGGACGTAATTCTTTATTTATTACAAAAGTTCACGATCGGGCTGACAGCGGTCCACTGAACCACCAGAGATATAGGAAATCCTATTATTTATACTTAAGCCCTTGATTGGGCTGACAGCGGTCCACTGGACCACCAGGGATATAGGAAATCCTATTATTTATACTTAAGCCCATGATTGGGCTGACAGCAGTCCACTGGTCCACCAGGGATATAGGAAATCATACTATTTATACTGAAGCCCATGATCAGGCTGTGGGGCACATTGCTGCGCTGAGCAGGGGGCGTTGGTCCCTGACAGCTGCTGCCTGGTAGGGTGCCAGGTGCAAGTCACCGGGGATCGATGCACCTGCATGCAAATGGAGCCATAATGACATGTAAATGGCCTCATTTGCGCCTTGCATACATTATGGCCCCATTTGCATGTGAACTTTTGAATATTGTGGTTGCTGCGCATAGCTCAACAGAACTTGCGCTAGCACATCCCCCTGCTCCACTCTGACCACTTGCGCTGGCACAGTACCACTGCACCATGCACACTGCGGCTAGCCAGGGTGCGATATTCAACGATGCTGTGCCATGGCACAGCTCCGTTGAATATCACCCAGTCAACGCCCCTGCGCAGCCAAGTTGCACTGTGCCCAGGCTTGCAACACAGCCTGGTGCAGTTTGAATATCTGGGCCATTATATTCAGTAGGGTGGTTGGGCTTTGGAGACCAAGAGTGCCTGTGCTATATCATTTGTCTATTTCACTGTCTGTGAGTGCTTCGACATGATTAGGCTTATTGCCTTTACCCAACTTCTTGAGATACTTTTGCTTGACTGCTAATGTTTTTACTGTCTCTGGGAAGCAGGTTTCTGCACATTTGTGTATTAATAATTTTTTACCAAACTTTTCCAAATAATGGTCAATGCTATCCAGCATACCATGAAGGGTAAATGGCTCATATTCTGTTCCATCTAGTCATTTTGCTTTATATATAAAATCAGCCAGCAGGGGATCTAGTTCATTGGCAAGGATGTCCTGCAGTGCCCTATGCATGTCACTATCCCTCAGGAAACTGTGGATCTGCCTAATGTCATTGTCAGTCTTTTTTGCAGTTTTTTGATTCTCTTGATCTAAAACAAACTTTCCATGCTCTGAGACGGGTTTGGAATAGACCGCGGCAAACATTGCTTGTTCAGAATAATAAGCTTCAGTATTATGACATGCTGTTATCTGTGTGGATGATACTGCTATGTGTTGACTTTTAATGGATTTGTCTTTGGAATTTTGTTTTCTCTGATGACAAATGGAATAGAACATGACTGTGATAGGCTGATTTTGTGGGTAGCAGTGCTTGAGGACACAACAGTATGATGTTCGTGGTGCAGCAGAATGAAAAGTCATTATGCTGCACTACGGACGTCACTACTGCAGCAGAACAGCATTTTGCAGGACATCGATTTCAGGTTAGAATTGCATTCTACTATACACTATTGGTTAATAGTGTAGAATCCAGCTTAGTGGATATTTCTGTCATACTGCCTCAGATTCAGTTGTCTACCTCTTTGGAGGATTGTCAAAGACATTTTCAGGTATTCAGGAACATTTTTTTTAATCTACTATAAACACAATACATCTTGTATTTTATTAATTGTCTGTGTAGTATTTATCTCACTCATTCAATATTACTGAGGACATTTGCATGAAAACAGGATTCTTTATACTTCATATTCTATCGGCTCCTCCTGGTTTTCCCCCTGCTGATACCCTGTGATAGCAGTCTGTTGACGTGGGAATGGCTGTGATCCCACAAACAGAGGATTATGACTTTAAGAGAGGGAAAAGCAAGGAGATAAGATGAAGTCTGTGAACAAAAATCCCATTTTCATGTAGATGCCCTGAATGATAAAGAATGAGGGGAGATAAGTATATAAATGTAGTGAAATATAAGTTGAGTACTGCCTGAATATTATATTATAAAATGTTTCCAGGATACTGAATCACTTTTAGAATGAGTTAGACCCAGGCAATTACAGGCCAATTAGCCTGATGTCCATGCTGAGCAAGGTCCAGGAAGTTATTATCAAGGGCAGAAAAATGGAATACAGTACTTGGTTGAAGACAATGTTCTTTACCCTCTTTGCATGGTTGTATGAAAGATAGAACTCCAGTGTAAATCTCTGCACTCAACTGGTTGTCTGACATGTGAAACATCATAATTACCAATCACTCATTTCAAGCTATGTCCACTTTTTTTATTTTCTTCAAGCTTCACTGCATCCTGCAAGGCACGCCATAACGTGCAAAAAGTGCTTTAACAAAGTGTATAACAGATATACAATACCAGCTCCTCAGCATGCTGCCGCTCAGTGCCCCAGCGTTTCATTCCTCACGAACTTCGTCAAGGGCCATTCATGAGGAATGACATGCCTGGGAACTGAGGGGCAGCGCGGTGCAGAGCCGGTATTGTATATCTGGTATGCACTTTGTTAAAGCACTTTTTGCACTTTATGGCATTTCTTGCTTTAAATTGTGATATATGCACTTCATAACACAGTGAAGCTTGAAGAAAATAAAAAAAGTGGACATACTGTAACTTGAAGCGCGTGATCGGTAATTGTGATTTGTTTACATGCCAGACAACCAGGTAAGTGCAGAGATTTAAACCAGAGTTTTGTTTAAGACAAAGGAGTTTAGCCAAACCATATCTCCTGAACCATCCTTTACAAGTTTAAAATAACGTGCTCACCATTATCATTTTGTTTGTGACTGCTGTATAAAAGATAGGTGGTGTTAAATCAACCTGATGACCTTCTTGGAGGAAGTGACTAGGGAAGTGAACAAGGGCTGAGCCATAAATGTAGTCTACCTGGACTTCAGCAAAGCCTTTGATACGGTGGCATATGGCAAGCTTCTGGGCAATGTACTGTACACCAGTGTGGTATACACAATGCATACACAAGGTGGATTGCTAACTGGGTTGGGAGCAGAAAGCAAAGGGCTGTGGTGGATGAGCATTACTCCAAGTGGAAAGCGATATTAAGTACAGTCCCTTAGGGAACTATGCTGGGGCCACTGTTCAAAATTTTCATCAACAAATTTAAAGTTGTGATCTCTAGCTGGCCGCTTAAGTTTGTTGATAACACTAAGCTGGCCAGGATGGTGAACTTCCTTGAGGATGGAGATAAACTTCAGGAGGACCTGAACAAGCTAGCCAAATGGTCGTACTTATGGAGTCTCTGCTCTAATGTAGCCAGCTGCAAGGTGCTACACTTTGGAAGAAAATACAAACTAGCACCTTCACATTCTGTGAAGCACGTCTTATTGCAGTGGAGAAGGATTACACCTGTAAGTCATGACAGATGAGGTACTAAAACATGACTAGCAGTGCATGTCTGCTGTCAAGATGGCAAGCAGAATGCTGCAGATACATCAAGAGGGGAGGGAAATCAGTAGGCCAGGGGAAGTAATGCTGCCTGCCATTTTACGAGGCCCTGATCAGATCCTATCTGGAGTGCTATGTGCAATTATGGGTTCAGTACAAAAAGGACACTGAGGTGGTTGGGAGGGTACAGCACAGGGCCACCAAAATGATCGGAAGTTTGGGAAACAAGACAATTGAGGAGAGGTTTAGGTGCTCCTTAACATGTTTTCCTTGGTGAAAAAGGAGCTGACAGGGGGCATGATCTTAATGTTTTGCAGCCTGCACTAAAGAGTACTGACAGTCTTGAACAGACAGAGATGTATGATCTGGTGTCCTCCAGGATAATGCAGGAATGTGCCTTGAAGTTCAGAGGTGGTAAATTCAGGGGTAAATGTTCAGAGGCACTTCTTCTCCCAGAGGGTCATGAACCTAAGGAACAGCCAACTAGTGGAGACAGTGGACATTAAAACAGTATAGACCTGGACATATTTCTTCTTACCAAGAAATTCACAGGGTACCATGGCTAGGGAAATCCCAATAAATTAGTACTGTATAATTAGAAAGCATATCTGTTCACTTCTGATTATAAAGTGTGGTGAAGGAAGAGCAAGCACAATGGACCTAGAATCACTTACTATCTTAAATTAATATGCTGCTATGTTTAAAATCCTTACAGGCTACAAGAAAATAGTAATGAGCTAATGTCAAGGAATGGTTGGCTTATATATACTTTCTGATATGAACGTCTTCTGAATCAATACCAGAGTGGTTTAAAATTGTATTTTATATGAGAGTATTTGTATATTTTTATTGTCTTATTAATTTTTATCTTTGAATTTACGCCATAATCTTCTAGTCCATGTCATGTTAAAAAGAAGCTCAACTTCCACCTTCCTATCAATTAGTCTGTGTGGGTAAATTCTCAAATAAACATTAAAACATAGAATTTGTCAGAAGATAAGGACTGCTAGGCCCACCCAGTCTGCCGATTAAACATTTATTTTCTTAAAAATGATGCATATGTAAATCTTTTGAAAATGTCGTCTTTATGTTGAACTGTGCTTTTGTAATGTTCATACTTACTTTTGACCTTTCCTCCTGAAGGTACATGACAATTTCCCCTGCTCCTGTTCCGGAGTTGATTTTACCTTCTCCAAGTTGTGAGATGGAGTAGTGAACAGACTGAGGGGGTGCTAATTCATTGTTACTACTGTTTCCACTTGAAGCTTTCTACCAACATCCACATTTACCTTTCTATCTTTTCTATGACTCACTCTGCTTTTTATGACTTCTATGTGTTCCATAACACAGAAAAAAAGGTTTTTCATGGTGTTTTTTTAAATAGATGATGTCTTTGTGACTGAAAAATAAGATCTGGATTTTTCTCAAGGTCCCCTTTCAATAAGCATAAAATCCAGCGTTGTCACCTTGTGGAAAAGTTCCCATCTAGGTGGAAGTATACAGACAATGCTTTGTACATTTATTTCTAAATTGCCATGCGCCAAATTGTTGGAAAATGAATAAGAACAGGAGAAGAAAAAAAAAAAAGTAAAAATTACTTTTCAAATGGAATATCTACACAACCACGTAGGAGTACTGTAGGTCAATAAAAGCTTTACAAAGCAAGATTCTGTTACAACTAGGCCATACTCTTTTTGACCACAGAAGCACTCTTCAAGTCATTGGTTCTGCAGGCAACTAATATGGAGTAACTGCTGCAGTAGATAGGCATGGATTGCTGTGCATACTTGGGCAGTGTAATATGTTGCTTGCACAACTGACTTGGATTGGTTGCTAATCGCTGTAGGCAGCTCATAGAGAATACTGGATGGGCAACTATGCACAACCAGTGTGTTCTGCCACAGAGGGGTTCTGATCCGCTCTGACCTTGAGAGGTCTGTGGGAATCAGAACCCAGAGGTGGCAGAACGAACTGGTTGTGCATAAAGTTGTCCGTCCTGTATTTTTTATAGTGTATAGTATTATGTGACATGTGTGAATTATGTTTTTTTATCTTTCACAATGAAACTGACTTGTGCAGTCTCTAGAGATTGTAGAATTCTGTTCTGCCACAGAAGGGTATGATCACATTCCATGACCTTTGAACTGTGGTACAACAGCATTTTGAAAAGGATGGACTTCGATACAGAAAAATACTCTACTGTACACGATAGTACTGTTAGAAACATTACTGAGTTGAAAGTACACATGGGCCCAGATATTCAAAAGGGTTGCACATGGCGCAACGGTGTTGCGCCATGCACAATACTACTGATCGCCGATGCGATATTTAAAGGGAAAAGTCTGCTGCACAAATCCCGATCGCCGGCAGCATCAGTAATTATGCA
This sequence comes from Neoceratodus forsteri, assembly GCA_016271365.2. NCBI lineage: Eukaryota > Metazoa > Chordata > Ceratodontiformes > Ceratodontidae > Neoceratodus > Neoceratodus forsteri. The sequence continues at coordinate 889,169,610 of CM028129.1, read as the reverse complement.
AGCACAGGTGGGGGGGGCGCGTCCATGCATAAACTGCACAGCCCGATATTCAGCCTGGGCCGTGCAGAGTTATGCAGGTGCAACCCCTACCTGTGCCTGCACAAAGTTAAGCCTAAAAAAAAGGAACAAGTCGAGGGCCACCCACAGGTGAGCTGCCGCATTGCAGGGTGCAACACAGCAGCTGCCACCTGAGGGTGGCCATTAGGGTTACCACCTTTTAAGAAGCCCAAAGTGGGACATTTCTTACTGAAACACGATTTTTCGCAGGACAGTACGTAACCTCGACCAATGCAACAGACTTGTTTTCTCTATATAATCAGAATTAAGGCTAAGTATTGTAGTTTCTTAATTTCTTCTATTGTTTCTTATCATTTTAAGGTATTTTAGTTAAGGTATTGTAGCTTTCTACAACATTTAGTGGAAAGTTAGGAATTATTTTTTCTGCTATATAATCAGGACATGTAGTATTTTTCATGTTTTTTTGCAGGACATGGCTGCCCAAATCAGGACTGTCCTGCAAAAATCAGGACAGGTGGTAACCCTAGTGGCCATCACAAGTTCCCGCCGCACCTGGTGATGCCCCCCCATGCCCCGATTGTGGGCATTACTGTATCTCCCCCCAAAGTCCAATATCCCTGGTGGTCCAGTGGACCGCGATTAGCCTGATCGCGGGCAGGCATTCCTCTATTCCCCCCCCAAGTCCAAAATCCCTGGTGATCTAGTGGATGCCCCACGCCACCCAACCACTGAGCCCCACCACCCCGCTCTCCCCCATCAGCCGGCAGGCGGCAGCACCCCACCCACCTGCCGCCCCGCCGCCCACCGACTGACAGCTCGGTATGGCTGCACGCCTACTGGTTCAGAGCATGAGCCAATGGGCATGCAGCCCATACCGCATTAGTCAGTTCAGATATGTGAATGAATGTAAGGATGAGAAGGGACTTGGCAAGGTTGGAGGAATGGTCAGAAGTATGATAGCTAGATTCAATGCAAAGAAGTGCAAATAATGCACCTGGAAGCAAGAACCAGGTGAAGATTACACAGTGGGGAGGTAGTAACAACAACAAAAAGGAAAGGGACCTGGGGTAATCATATCAGATGACCTTAAGGTTAGTAAGTAATGTGAGAAGGCAGTAGGGAGGGCTCCGGGGATACTGGGATGCATAGGGAGAGGCATCACCAGCAGAAAACAGGAAGTTGTTATCCTCTGTACAGACAGTTGGTGAGACCCCATCTGGAGTACTGCATCCAGTTCTGGAGACCCCATCTCCACAAGGACATAGACAGGATAGAGGCAGTCCAGAGGAGGGCAACTAAATGGTGCCGGTCTGCAAGAGAAGCTATATGAGGACAGACTAAAGGAGCTTAATATGTATACCCTTGAGGAAAGAAGGAGAGGGGGGACATGATAGAAGCTTTGGTACCTCAATGGAATCAACAAAGTCCAAGAGGGTAGCATCTTTCAGAAAAGAGACATGCAAGAACAGGGGACACAATTTAAAGATGGGGGCGGTTCTGGGGCAATGTGAGAAGTATTTTTCACAGAGAGGGTAGTGGATGCATGGAACAGCCTTCCTGAGGAGGTTGTGGGGTCTAAAACTGTGGGAGAATTCAAGAATGCATGGGACAGACATAAGGCAGTTCTTGTGGGGGGTAGAAAGAAATAGGCTGTTGGTTAACTAGGATCTGCGGCCTATCCTGTAGGAAGGGAAATGGGCAGACTAGGTGGGCCAAGTAGTCCTTATCTGCCATCAAAATCTATGTTTCTATGTTTCTATGTTATTGATTAACAGGAGTGTTGATGGGCATTTCCTGCCTTCTTGTGCCTTATCCATCCTTAGTATGATCCTTAGTATGACACAGGAATGAGTGGTGGGAGCTGCAACATTTTCAGGTAGAACAAATAGCGAGAAAAGCAGCAGTGCTCCAAGCTGCAGCCTCTTGGCAAAGAAAATAAGGGGGGATGGGGAGGGTAGGCAGAAAAGCAGGCAGCCATGCAGGAAAGAAATGAACATTCAAAGAGCACCTGGGGCATGCCAATTGAGTAGTACTCAGTGGAGAGTGGAGGGTGCATGCAGTTTGTCTCCCTCTGCCCCACAGAATCTCTAGCATACTATACAGTTCTGTAGTAAAATGTTTTACTAGATATCAAACCATGCACAGTGTTGCCAACTAGAGCACATTTACACCAATGTGCAGTTAATTTTCCTAAACTGCCATCATTTGTTTCATTGTTGTATGTTCACTTCATAAATTTAAAAAGCCAACGAAGTACAGATAGCAAACATATTCAGTGAATGAATGTCAGTGCTCCATACTCCATAGTCCTGACATGGACTGGGTAGTACCAGTGGAAACATCTGCTAAGAGCAGGAAGGTACTTGGAGCACTCTAGGGAGCTTTCCTGCAACATCTGGTTAAGAGGCCCTCTGGGGGGATAACTTACTGGACATGGTCCTCACCAATGGGGATAGCGTGGAAGGAGTGGAGGTGGGAGACTGCCTTGGTATGAGCGACCACAATACAGTGAGTTTCAGGATACAAATGGGTAAGGAAGCAAATTGAACTAACACGAAGGTTCTGGACTTCCGGCGAGTGGACTTTGTAAGAATGAGGGGGATTTTCAGGGAGGAAATGGAAGGTAAGGAGCTATTGGGGGTGTGTGGAGGAATTATGGAAATGCATTAAGGGAGGGATACTGAAAGCCACGGAGCTCTGCATCAAGATGGTAAGAAAAAATAAAAGAAGGAGGCCACTCTGGATTACCAGGGAGGTGGTGGGGGCAATTAGGGAAAGAAGGATTGCTTTCAGAACATATAAGAAGTGAAAATTGCTAGGTAAGCCAAAAGGGGAGAAGAAGTGTTTTTTTAGGTATGTGGGGAAAAGAGTAAGAAAAGGAAGGGGATAGTGGGGGGGGGAGGAGCACTGGTGGAGGAAGACTTTGAGAAGGCAGAGGTGCTGAATAGCTACTTTTGCTCAGTCTTCAAGGTGGATGGGGAAGGGACTTGAGTTAAACAAGAGGGGAAGAGAGGGGATGGCAAAGGAGTGGATCCCAGCCCATTCAGCGAGAACAGGGTAAAAGAAGAACTAGGAAGGTTGAAGGCAGACAAGGCAATGTGGCCAGACAGCTTGCATCCTAGGGTACTCTAGGAAATGAGGGAGGAGCTGGTGGTGCCTCTGGTGAGACTGTTTAACTTATTCCTAGATACAGGATGGGTGCCAAGTGACTGGAAGAAGGCAGACATGGTGCCACTGCATAAGGGGGTCAGCATGGAGGAAACAATAAACTATCGCCCAGTCAGCCTCAGCTCAGTGGTGGGGAAGGAAATGGAGGTGCTATTAAAGGAAAGAGTGGTAAACTACCTGACACACAACAGACTACTAGATGATAGGCATCATGGCTGCACAACTGGGAGGTCATGTCAGATGAACCTAATAGAGTTCTTTGATTGGGTGATGAAGATGGTTGATCAGGGAGGGGCAGTGGACGAGGCCTATCCAAACTTCAGGAAAGCCTTCAACTCCATCCCTCATACTAGTAAATAAGCTGGAAAGCATAGGGGTGGGGCAGAAAATAACTAGGTGGGTAGAAAACTGGTTGAAGGACAGAAGCCATAGGGTGTTGGTTAATGGGGTACATTCCAGGGAGATGGGGGTGTACAAGTAGGGTGTCCCAGGGGTCAGTACTGAGACTCCTCCTTTTTAATATCTATATCAGTGGCATAGCAGATGGGCTGGAGGGGAGTGTGTGCCTATTTGCAGATGATACGAAGATCTGCAATATGGTGGATACCCCAGGGGGTTGAAGGCCATGAGGAAGGACCTGAAGATTCTGGAAGGGTGGTTAGAAACTTGGCAGCTGGAATTCAATGCCAAAAAGTGTGCAGTGATGCACATGGGGTGTAAGAACCCACAAGCAGCTTACCCTCGGGGGGAGAGGTAATTAAGCCAAATGAGCAGGAGACGGCTCTGAGGAGCTTAGTATCAAGCAACCTTAAGGTAAGTCATTAACGCAGCAAAGCAGTGGGAAAGGCAAATAGAACATTGTTATGCATTGGGAGGGTCATAACAAGCAGAAAGAGGGAGGTACTGATGCTTCTTTATAAAGCCATGGTGAGGCTCCACCTGGAGTATGGGTTCCAGTTCTGGAGATCACACCTACGCAAGGGCATAGATGGGATTGAGAGGGTGCAGAGAAGGGCAATCAAGATAGTACATGGTATGCAGGGGAAGTCATATGAGGAGAGGTGAAGGGAACTGGATCTGTACCCACTGGAGACTGGAAGGGAGAGGGGCACATGATAGAGACATTTAAGTATGTGAAGGGGTTCAATAAGGTAAGGGAGGGGAGCTTATTTAAGAGGAAGGTTGGGGTTAAAACTAGAAGGCATAGTCTAAGATTGGAGAGAGGAAGATTTAGGGGCTATGTAAAGGGCGTTACTTCATGGAGAGGGTGGTAGAGGCCTGGAATAAACCATCGGAAGAAGTGGTGGGGCAAAAACAGTAGAGGGATTCAAGAAGGCATGAAACAGACATAAGGGGTTGGCAAGTGAGGGGAAGGAAAGGTCCCATGACACAGGTAATGTGTAAGGGAGGAAAGGGGCAGTCTCGATAGGTCAGAGGGTCCATTTCTGTTGCCAGATTTCTAAGACTCTATGATTCTATGATATAACTTTGTTATTGTGAAGAAATGAATAGAATGTAGTAAAAGTCTTTTAAGTGTAGAGCACAAGTCTTTACCCATACTTTTACTCTCTCTGACAGATGTACAGAAGTACTCCCCTGTATTGTCACTAATAAAAATACCAAAAATAACTGGAAAAGTTTTGCAGAGCTTAAGGACAGTATAGATGGCTAGTAAAAAAAAAAAAAAATTTTTTCTGCTGCTGCTGCCATTTAAAATTTTGTTCCACTTCAAAATGGGACTTCTGTGACTAATTGGGTGTATTCCTGGGGTCACTCATGCCTGACAGGGGGCTCGGCAGTGAGACAATAGCCCAACGAGTTTGTTTCCATGAGAGGGGTAACCGAAAAGATGGATATACTTGACGCATTCAATAACTCCCCTGCAAACATACTTCGCTCCCAGACTGCCAGCCAACTGCCTGAAACTCTGATAGCTTCGCCGCCTTTCTCGCTTCAACCTGCCCCACTGAAAGAGGTAGAGGACCTCTTGCTTCAGTTGGATACTAGAAAAGTGCTGGGGCCGACACCTTGCCCCTTACTTCCTAAAATTTGCTGCCCACCACGACTAGCAACACCACACCCACCTTTTAACATATCTCTGTCTCAGGGCACCTTACCACCTATATGGAAGACAGCACATGTCATACCACTGTTCAAATCAGGTGACCCTGGCAATCTCAATAACTACAGGCCAATTTCTCTCCTTCCGGTCCTGTCCAAGCTCCTAGAGAAAATTGTGAATGCACAGCTGAGGACTCACCTTGAGTCTAGGGAACTGCTAAATTCTATGCAGTCCGGATTCAGAGCTAAACATAGCACTATCTCAGCCCTCGCCAAAGTTACTAATGACTGGCAGCGTAATCTTGAGAGCAAAAACTTTATTTGTGCTGTTTTCCTTGATCTAAGCAAGGCTTTTGACACCATCGACCATAGTCTGCTCCTCTCCTCCCTTCAAACCATAGGTGTGGACCCCTCCTCTCTGCGTTGGTTTACTGACTATCTTACAGGGTGCCTTCAACAAGTTAAAGCTGAAGGAGGCCTGTCCCCTTAAAACTCTGCAAAGAGGGTACCTCAAGGTTCTATATTAGGGCCCTTACTTTTTGCAATCTACATTAATAACATCGACTACTGTATAAAAGAAGCCAACATCCATCTGTTTGCAGATGATACAGTTCTCTACATGAGTCGTCCAACACCTGAAGCTGCCTGCAATGACCTACAGGCAGAATTCAACCTTTTGCAAAGCCAACTCCTCCAAAAAGCTACTTTTAATGCCAAAAAACTAAAGCGATGGTCCTCTCCCCTTTTATCCGTACAGCTAACCTTGTGTCCGGTGGGACAGTTCCCAAATTACCACAGTTCTAGGTGAAAACTAGAATTTGTTACAAAATTCAAGTATCTGGGAGTTTGGATAGACCAAAGACTCTCCTTCATTGAACATATCGAGGACTTGCTAAAACGACTTCGGCAAAGGCTTGGATTGTTTTTTTAGAATCAACCAATTTCTCACCAGAAATGCCAAGAAACAACTGGTCTAATCCATTTTCCTATCATTGGTCGATTACGCTGATTTCCTCTACAGCCAATGCCCCAACTCTTACATGGCTAAACTGGACACACTCTACCATCAAGCACTGAGGTTTATAATGGGACTCCCCTTCGACATGCATCACTGCACCCGATATGTGGCAGTGGGGTAGACATCACTAAAGTTCAGGCGCCACAGAAACGCCACTCTCTGGACCTATAGAGCCATCTTTAATAAGCTGCATTACTATATCTCCTGCTGTCTTCCCCTGAGTATAATTGGGAAATACACATTAAGAAGTTACTCAGCTATTACACTTAAAGTACCCAAAGCAAAATCCCGCTTCGGCAGGGCAGCCATAAGCTTCGTGCTACCTACCTTATGGAACGATCTACAAAAAACCCTCAAATTAAGCACTCTAATCAGTATAAATGCCTTCAAGATGCTTTATTTCCGTACAATCAGAGAAGTATGTAACTGCTTCACCCACTCAGACCCAGTACCGGTGTCTGCACTGGTATATATCCACGCCTAGACCCAATTTTAAGTACTGACCCCCCAGCTTGCTCCTCACCAGCCTAATTGTTCTCTCTCTCTCTCTTATCCCCCTGTCTTATCAACACTAGGCCCATCCATCCCCTTATCCTTCCTTTCCCAACCTCAGATAGGAGCTCACTACCCTGGGTTGTGACATCCTACCATGCTCCGTACTTTATAACATTCAATCCCAGGACTCACACATACTCCTTTTCTCCATCCACCTTCTCTACATCCCATTTTGCCAACTCCTCTCTGTGCACCATGCCTTCCTAGCCTTTCTTCCCCTACCTCCCTCCCTTCCCCCCTACCTTCACCTCTACCTAGTGTATATTTTTATTTTAATTTTTTTTCTTCCGTTACTTCCTCCTGAAACCTTAGATAACCTGCTTTATCTTCCTATAGACACTTCTATGTATGTAAATACCGTGTAATCTGTACAATATCTGTATAATTCTATGTACATATGAACTTATTTTTCTTCCTTTCTGTAAAGAGTATTATCTGTATTGCCTTGTAAATACCTGTGTTGACCTGTATATACAATTGTTCATGCTCCATCCAGGTCCATCTTGCAAATGAGCTTCTGCTCAACAATGAACGCCTGGTTAAATAAAGACTTGATTGATTGATTGATTGACTTGAGATAGGGAGCAGGGGTCATTTACAGACCTGACGCATGAGCCTTTAAAGGAATTCCAGCTGCTCATGGTGTTGATGCAGTGTGCGCCATAGGCAGTAAAGCATAGTAATCAGAAAAAATATCAAAAATGCTTGTATAATAACAAAACCTTTAAAAGTAATCTCTAACCAAGTATTAGTAAGTGCACTGTTCATACCACCATAGAAACATAGACTCTGATGGCAGATAAGGACCGCTTGACCCACCTAGTCTGCCCATTTCCCTACCTAGAGGATAAGCCGCAGATCCTATTTAACTAACAGCCTATTTCTTCCTACCCCCCACAAAAATTGCCTTATGTCTGTCTGTCCCATGCATTCTTGAATTCTCCCACAGTTATAGACCCTACAACTTCCTCAGGAAGGCTGTTCCATGCATCCACCACCCTCTCTGTGAAAAAATACTTCCTCACATTGCCCCTGAGTCGTCCCCTCTATCTTCAGATTGTGTCCCTTGTTCTTGCACATCTCTTTTTCTGAAAGATGCAACCCTCTTGGACTTTGTTGATTCCACTGAGGTACTTAAATGTTTCTATCAAGTCCCCCCATCCCTCCTTTCCTGAAGGGTATACATATTAAGCTCCTTTAGTCTCTCCTCGTATGGCTTTTCTTGCAGACCCTGTACCATTTTAGTTGCCCTCCTCTGAACTGCCTCCATCCTGTCTATGTCCTTGTGGAGATGGGGTCTCCAGAACTGGACGCAGTACTCCAGATGGGGTATCACTGTCTGTATAGGGGGATAACAACTTCCTGTTTTCTGCTGGTGATGTCTCTCCCTATACATCCCAGTATCCCCCCAGCCCTCCATACTGCCTTCTCACATTGCTTGCCAACCTTAAGGTCATCTGATATGATTGCCCCCAGGTCCCTTTCCATTTTTGTTGTTGTTACTACCTCCCTCCCCATTGTGTAATCTTCCCCTGGGTTTTTGTTTCCCAGGTGCATTATTTTGCACTTCTTTGCACTGAATCCAAGCTGCAGTACTTCTGACCATTCCTCCAACCTTGCCAAGTCCCTTCTCATCCTTTCCACGCCTCCTTGTGTATCAACCCTGTTGCAGATCTTTGTGTCATCTGCAAAGAGGCATACTTTTCCTTCTAGTCCCTCTGCAATGTCACTTATAAAGACATTAAAAAGGACTGGACCCAGTATTGAACCCTGCGATGCCCCACTAGTAACCCCTCTTTCTTCAGAGTGGACTCCATTTACAGTTATCTTCTGTGTCCTGTTGTTCAGCCAATGTTTTACCCAGGCTACCACCCTGGGACCCACTCCCAGGCTAGTTAATTTGACTATTAATCTTTTGTGTGGGACTGTGTCAAATACCTTGATAAAGTCTAGGTAGGCCATGTCCACAGCCCCTCCCTGGTCTACTACTTTGGTCACCCAGTCAAAGAAATCAGTTAGATTTGTCTGACATGACCTTCCCGCTGTGAACCCATGCTGCCTTGGGTCCAGTAAGAACAGCTTCATTAGCTTTAGAAATATTATTGCTGATGTGGATGAGATGGGTGTCTTTCCTGTCTAAAAGTGATTTCAATGTCAAGGTGAGGGGGTCAATGTGTACATTAAAGTAAGGTAAATACTAAGAAAGGGTAAGCAGATAATCAGAGTTACCATCGATAATGTCAGCGTCCATGAGAGGGATGGGTGTAATAACAATATGCCCAATAACTGACTTCTGGTGGGGAACAAAACAGAAATTGGTGCTATCTCTAGCACATGTCTGCATTCCATATATATGGGATTTTAAATTAATAACAATGCAGTACTCCCTATCAGAATTATATTGCATTTTAACAGTGGAAAGTCTCCATTTTTGCAACTGTACTAGGCAGGTGTAGGCAGTCTTGGAAATCTGTGTTGACAGGCGATTAACTTATTCTCGATAAGACTGATAAAGCTTGTCTGGAGCTGATGCTGAGTCTGGGAAGTCTGTGCACTTCGTGCTGATGTCATCATCCATGGAAAAGGACCAATTAATACTGTCTGGGGAATAGCCACACACAGGTTTAATAACATCAAATACGTCACGTCGACACAAATAGATATAGCTTTTCTTCATGCAGCAATCTGTGTGGAGAGATCCAAGTGTCCAGAATAGCATGGAAGACCAGTAGAGGAGGCAAGTCGAGGCATTCTCTGTAGATATCTTCATCAAAGTGCCCAATTAAATGAACAGTTGCAAGTTCATCGAATAGAGCTGTAGCAGGATCAAAATGTGGTAAAGAGACAGTAAAGGAAACAAACATAGCATCATTAATGGAACATTTCTTAGAAGTAAAACCTGAACCAGTGTTAGGGTGTCTGGTCACAAAACCCAAATTCCTAGCTGTGGAAAGTGGAATAGTTATCATTTGTAGCATACACATTGCAATACAGCTGGAAGATTTGCACTGAGGACAATATCATTTACAGATTTGTCTATCATGAATGATATCAGGAATCCTTCCGGATTCTAGATCGCAGAAAAGATTATTGATGGCAGCGATAATGTATGAGCCATAGGCTGAACACAATATTTCACGGGCAATATATTGTTTATCTGCTTCTTTGTTATTTTGTGCAATGAGAACGTTAATCTTATCTTAGAATCTGTAAATGCCTTAGCAATGTCGTGCATGTTGCATAGAGTGTATCTTTCTTCCTGACTAAGGCCATCCACACCATGCAATAATGGGGTTAAAATATCATTTACCAAACCAGTTTGGAATTTTTGTGACTGTGATTTGATAGCAGCAATGTCGGCCTTATTCCAAATAGACATGGCTGTACCAAAAAGACCTGTAACAGTACCTGTGGCACCCGTGACATCGGAACTGTCAACTTCACGGGTGTTATGCTTATGACTTTGATCATCAGAAATAGGTTTTCTCCTAAAAGTGCCTCTATGCTCGGTGGTATGTACCCTGGCAATAGGGTCTTGATTACGGATTTGAAAAGCTGCTAAGCTATTAAGTAATAAAGTACTATAAAACGCTGAAGTGTTAGTAGTATGACACATACCAAATTCTTTCATATTCCAGTAAGTCAAGTTAAACAAAACATGTATATGCATAAATTGTAAGTTATTAATAAGTGTACCAGGTAAGGCAGTGGCTTTTAGACCACTATGAGGACCAGGGGGATGTTTTGGACATTCCAAAAGCTGTTTATCTGTGGGGGGTAACACAGAAAGGTACATGGCAGCAGAGGCCATGTTGTGTACAGCACAAAATTTCCTGGCAGAGTCCTTAGACAAGGAATTACACAATATGAGGGATCAATTAAGGCAGTAATATTGTATAAACTAGAATGTCTAAGAGCAGTTTGGAGCAAGGACAGCGAACCACTGGGAGATAATTCTGTATTGGGCCAACCATGGAAAGTTCCCTTGGAAAGCTTGGCCACAGGGAGAATTTGTCCTTGAGACATGGTTTGTCACTCAATTTGTAGGGTAGATTTATCAGGAGCAACAACCAAGGCAATGAGGTAGGCTTCTGAGCCTTCCTGGACAGTAATCAAATTGTTGGCTATGGTGATGGAAACTCCCTCTGGGGTGCATGCTGAAGGATCCAGGTGAGGAAGCAGGTGCTTTACCATGCCTTGGATGCAGGGGATAACTCCTAAGATGAGGAGAAAATGGAACAAGATAGCCATCTTGTCAGTGTATCTGAAAAGGAAAACCAAACATTAGTAAGTTAGTACTATTCTGCCCAATGGGGTGAGGAAATAGAGAATACAGTATGAGTAACCATGCAGAACCAGTGTGTTCTGCAACAGAGGGGTCTGATTCCTTGTGACCTAGACAGCGAAGCTCGAGAGGTCCTTGGGAATCAGACTCCGAGGTGGCAGAACACATGGTTCTGCATGGGGTTACCCATTCTGTATTTATTATAGTGTATGGAGCCCTTCAAATTACTTTTAAAACATTTTTAGGTTTACAGACTGTATTTAAATCATAGATAAAGAAACTGGTGTCTCCCCTCGCTAGGAGACAGAGTTGGGTGTTTGCTAGGTACTGGACTTGGTTGCCGCTCTGCTGTGGGCGGGATTTAGAAAAAAAAAAACATGGTGGCCAGACGTCTCGCTTAGCAAGAAAAATAACTATCCTGAGGCAGAGAAATGTAAGTTAACCAATTTTTAGGATCAAAATCTAGTTGAGCCAGCTTTTCCGATAATCAGTTATTCACTGTTTGCATGTCTAAAAACCACCATGGTCATTTTCTGTCTGTTTAAGCGATATTGACCCGCGGCTGTTTTCTGTTACTGCTGGCTTGATCTTCTCATTCTAAATGAATGGAACGCTGTTCTGCACATATTGTCAGTACATCATTCCATTCATTTTAGTCTCTGTGGCTGAGCAATGTTTTGGTATGATGGAATTTCTAGCTAGTACAACGTTCCACCATACACTATAAGTAATTATACTCCTTTATACGGTTTCAGCTGGTTTGCATGCAACCTCTTGTCAGTCAGTTGGTTGTTTTGCATGAGTCTAACCTGATAGACTGCAGGACTGAGCTTGTTGACAATGGGGTAGGGGCCTTCTCACTTATTGTAGAAGGAGTGTGTGGGATGTGCAAATCTGAGAACCATTACCAGATCTCCAACCTGCCAATCCACTTCTTGCACATGTTTGTCAAACTGTATTTTGGACTGTTGCTGGGCTTTGCCCATGCAGTTGGCAGCACACAAATGAGTGTGTATGAGGTCTTGTCTAAGTTTTTCCACATATTGGTCCACAGACACACGGTCTGCTGTGGGGGTGTGCAGGTCAAACAACAGGTATTCAGGTAATTTCATCTGTCTACCAGTCATCACCTCAAAGGGTGTTAACTGGGTGGTGGCTGAGGATGTGCCCCTGATTGCCATAACGAGTAACAGCAACAGGGAATCCAAGTTTTGGGATTGTCCTTAATGAATTTGGAAAGCATCTACTTAATCTGTCTGTTGGCTCTCTCTACTTGACCTGAAGATTGTGGGTAGTAAGGTATGTGGAATTTCTGATGAACTCCAAGAAGTTCAAGTGCTTCTTTCATCAACTCACCTGCAAAACTGGTTCCTTTATCAAAGTCTACCTTAAGAGGTAGGCCCCACCTGGAGAAAATCTGTTCCACCAGGATTTTGGCAGTGATTTTAGCAATACAGTACATGTCTTAGTGGGAAAAGCCTCAACCCACTTAGAGAAAAGATCGGTTACCACAAGGGCGTATGTGTTATTTCTGCTGGTATTGGTCAAAGGACCAATGAAGTCAATCTGGATGGCATGCCAAGGGCCAGAGTACCTTTGTGGTAGTAGTTTGGCATTTTGTTTGGTAGGAATAGGATTATTTTGTGCACAAACAAGGCAGTTAACTATGTACTGTTTGACATCTTTGGTGACACCAGGCCACTAGGCAGTGGTCTTAAGCCTTTGTAGCGTGTTTTCCACTCCCTGGTGTCCACCAGTAGGGGTGTCATACACTTGGTGCAGACATTCAGGCCTAAGATATCTGGGAACCACCCACAATTTGGTGGGGGTGTCATCTGGCTGATACCAGATGAGCTTGTCATCAGGGGATATATGTAACTTACCTTCATGCCTCTGGTAGGGGTTGTGGGTAGGTAGATTCTATTCAGTACCCTTGTCAAGGAATCTGAACACATCTCTGAGCTCAGAGTCAGCATGCTGGGCTGCTGACTGGTCCAAGGGGGAAAAGGGTTCAGGTTTCCTCCTTACCGCTGCAATGTGTATAACCGCTCTGGCCTCTGGATGGTCCATTATCCAGGTGCCCCCCCAGGCCCCTTCCTTTGCAACAGTGTCCGCTGTGTCACTGAAGGAATGATAGGGGTCATGTATGGAGTGAGCTTTGACCTTGTGAACATGGAGTTTGTGTGCAAACTTTTGTGCCGGTGAATGAATGTGTATTACCAGTTCCTTGTGTTTCACGGGGCTCCCATCAGAAGAGAGGAAGGAGTTCTTCTGCCAGAAGGGAAGAAATTCTGTAAGAAAACAACAAACCCAGTTAGAGTCTGTAAAGATGATGGTATCCTTGGTTCCATGCTGGATGAACTCGAGGGCACAGGCCACCACTGCCATCTCAGCGTATTGTGATGATGCCACACTGCAACGCTTAGAAATTTTAACAGTGTTACCATAAGGGTAAATAACTAATATGCCCATCCCTGCAATCTGTTCTCCCTGATAATAGGAGGCTGAGATGTCTGTAAAGACAGGACACAATCAGGTGTTCTCAAGTAATTGTGGTGTAGTAGGGAGGAAAGGACCTGGATCTGGAAGATCAGGTGGCTGCAGTGTACAGTCATGGGGTTCTCCTTGGAAAAGGAGACCATGCACCAGCAAAAATGGCATTTTGGTTGAGTGGACCTGGACGTCTCTATCCTGGAGAAGGAGGAACCAGTGTGTCACTCTAGTGTTGAAGACTGATCCATCCTTCACTCTGTCTGATAGCAAAATGGTAGTTGTGGTGTGGTTTGTGTTGATGATCAGAGGAGAGTACCCTATGATATACAAGAAGTGCTTGACAGTCCAGTAGGTAGACAGAAGGTTCCTTTCACAAAGGCTGCATTTCTGTTCCACTGGGGTCAAGAGCTGTGATGCATATGGAGTGGGTCTCAGGATGCCATGGACCTTCTGGGCCAGCACTGCTGACATAGCAATATCAGAGGCGGCACACTCCAGATGGAATGGAAGAAATGGATCGGGGTTGACCAGAGCTGGAGCTGAGGCCAAGGCCTGTTTTAATGACATCACAGCTTGGATGTGAATGGGTATCAAATTCCAGAGAATGTCCTTTTTCAGTCATTCATACAAAGGGGTGGTCTTCTGTGCAAAAACACAAATAAAATCTCTGGAATAATTTACCATACCTAGAAATCTCCCAAGAGTGGCCTTGCTGGTGGACAATGGCAAGTCTTACAATCCTTGTATCTTCTTCCAGGTAGGACTTCAGCCTTGGTCAGTTATTTTCAAGCCCAGAAAGAGTACCTCTTTTTAACATGGTTGTGCTTTTGCCAGATTATATTTGAGGCCTGCCCTCTAAACGAGGGTCAGTAGTTCGTCCAAGAGATCCAGGTGTTGTTCCTGTGTGGCTGTTGCCAACAGAAGGTCATCAACATACTGCAAGAGACACTGAGGTGTAGCGAAACCCTCAAGGGTGTCCATTATGTGTAAATGGAACAGGGAGGGGCTGATATGGAATCCCTGTGGTAAGCAGGTCCATATGTACTGCCTACCCTCAAAGGTTAAGGCAAACTTATACTGACTCTTGGGGGACAATGGCAATGACCAGAAACCATTGGAGATGTCCAGGGCACTGAACCATACTTGGTCAGGGGTCAATAATCACAGCACATCAGGTGCTGGTGCCACAGTGGGGGCACAACTGGGGGTGACCTGGTTCAGTCTCCTGTAGTCAATAGTAAGTCTCCAGGCACCTGTGGGTTTCTTCACAGGCCACACTGGGAAGTTGGCAGAAGAAACACATGTCCTGATCACACCTTGCTTGAGGAGTGATTTTATTGTTTCCCTAAGAGAAGGCAAGGCCTCAGATGGAAAGGAGTATTGCCGTTGCCTCTTATGTGCTGGGCCTGTCACTTCAATGACAGTGTGCATTCTGCTGCAATCATGCTTGTTGGTGGCAAATGCCTCCAGATGCCTTTGTAGAATGGGGAGGAGCTTTGGGAAAAGCTCATGATTCTTAAACAAATCTATGATGTCATACTCTTTATTATTTGCAGAAATTATTGCCACCACGTGTGAATCAGGTATCATGATGGTGTGGTATTGTCCCTGAATCTGTATCAGTAATATGTTGGCTAGATCTACCACACAGCCATGTGGTGCTAGGAAGTCAATTCCAATTATACTAGGGTGATCATGCAATACCATTTGCTGAAAGGTGTGATAGACCTTCAGGTGTCCCAGTTCCACAGGTAGTGGCAGGGAACGGTATGCAGGCAACCTAGTTCCGTCTACTCCCGACATGCTGTTCCTCCATCTGGTGGACCAAGCGGATGTCTCTGGGTGATCGTTGTGTAATACAGACACAGCTCCACCTGTATCCAGTAGTACTGTCAGTAGGCGGCCCCCGACCTTGGCCTCAGTACAGGGCCTTCTGTTTGTATCCAAGACCAGTTGTTTACAATACGGGCCGGGGCCTGTAATTGTCAATCTGTACCAGTGGAGGCAGGGAGAGTTTGGGCCTGGCTCCTTTGAACCACTTCACCATGCTGCACTGATGCTGTATAGTGAGACGCTTCTGGGTTCAGGACTGTATGGGCCTGAGGGTCTGTGCTTCCGGTGTCTCTGCGGCCTGTTGAGGTCTGCTTTCCCAGTTGTATGGCTGCAAGGGCTCGAACGGGAACAGCATCTGCTACAGAGCACACTTGCCCAAATAGTTCTAGGAATTTCTGGTTCTCTTCGACTATTTCCCTATATGAAGGGCCTGATCTTTGTTGTTTACCCTTATTATTCTTGTGGTGTTTCTTATTCTTATGGTAGTTCCAGTTCCCACCCCATGATTGTTGTTGTTGGGCCTCCTGGGGGTGTTGGTTGTCTGCGGGGGGGGACTGTTTCTCTTGGGCCTGCCCTTCCACCATGTAGTGCGTTGTGGTCTCTGGAGTAGTTTCCATGGCGGCTATCTTCTTGGAACCGGAGCCCAGATCACGGATGTAGAGTTGATAAACTCTCTCGGTTTTCTGAAGAATATCGGAAAACCTCTCCGTGGTGGGATAGGTGGTTGGCTCTACCTTCTCTCTTACTGCAGGGATGATATTCCTAAGGAATAGGGTCTTATACTCAATAAGGTCCACATCTGTGGCTTCTTGCGCAAGGTGCTTTCCTGCTTGGTAGGCCATCCAAAGCCTCTGGTGGAAAGTCACTGGACTTTCTTTGGCATTCTGTTTTACAGGGTATGCAAGCATCACTACTACTACTACAACTACACCTGGGCTGTGTGCTGAAATGAGCTCAGCTGCTACGTCGTCAAAGGTGGCAGTGTCATCTTGATGGACAGCATCGGGGAGTTTTGCCCATAGTACAGGATCAATGGTCTGGCGTAAGATCTGAACCTGGTAGTCTGCAGTGAGACTAAGCATTGCATATTTAGCATGCACCTTTTCAAAGTGGCAGCTGAGGTTGTCGGACGGGCTCATCCGACCAATGCTGTCAGCTATTTCTGGAACAGAGTAGGCCATTTGTAGGGGATTATTGGGATGATCAGGTGGAGGTAGATTCCCTCGAGCCCCGTCCAGGGCTGCCTGAGCTGCGACTTCCACAACGGAATGGACTATGCCCTCCTGAGTACCAGTTTCATGTATAAGCTGCCTTATTTGCTTTTTTAAAACCCGCTTATTTCTCTCTGGAATAGGCACGCTGCTTACCGCATTTTCAATAATTCTGTCAATCTCCTGCCTGTCTTCCACATTAATAACAGCTACCAGTGGTGCCATCAGGACTAGGCCTGGGCCTGCTCCCCCTCTATCATGAGGGTCACCATGTTGGCATCACCCATGATGTGCGTCATGATGTCGGTGACGTATGATATGAGTGGCATGTGACGGGTGTCCACCATGTTGTGGATGGCTGGGTGGGGTGTCTGGGCCATAGTAGGGGCGTGACTGGGCTTTGTGCTGCAAGATGTCATCATCTGATACCTCCTCTTCAGATGACATTGTCAAGGCAGGGGCCACACCTCCCATCGCCTTGACATGTCCAGCCAACACCTCTCGCTGATGGCGCAGTTTCGCCATCTTGGATTCACATTCTGCATGATTCACATTTGCAACATTCACATCCACCTCATCCTGCACCTGTTTCTGTAACACTCCATATGCGGCGCTCAATTCGCAGTTGTCCCTAGTAGCCACTTCTAAGTCATTACGTACCTCGTTTATCTCATCCTGTATGTCTCCCAATTCCTCACTCAACTGTTCATTCATTCATTCTACTTAATAAATCATTCATTTGCAAAGCCTTTCCCTTATCCTGTCTCAAACTTTCACACTCCTGCTTCAACTTACAAAGTTCTTGCTTGCCTGCCTGTACAGAATGATGCAAAAGGGAATCCTTTTCATTCTGCAATGTATGGAGTTCAGATTCCAAATCCTGCTCATGACTCACACATTCAGTTTCCTGCAGCCCCATCTCCTGTTTAAGAGATGAGATTTGCAGTTCAAGGGTGTAAAACCTCACTTTGGAGGCTTCCAGAGCAGAACAGAGAGCCATGACCAACAGCCCTTTAGCTTCTCACTTTCTGGCTGTTTGTCTCGTTTCTGAGTACTAAGTTGAAATCCCCAGTACGGGGTTGTCAGATTGACTTACGTCCTGTGTGAAGTCAGCCCATCCTCCATGGGAGGCAAGGAAGTTTGAGACATCGAGTCTCAGTTCTGTGCAGATATTTGATACGGTGGCCATTGTGTGGGAGGGAACGAAAAATCAAACCATGAAAAAGGCACCACGTCGTGTATCGATCCACAACAGGTGCACTTTATTCACAGTCGGGCTACTGTACACTTGTAAGCTTGCAATTCAAAACTGCTGTGGAGAGGGCTGAGTCGGCATCAACCACACCCAGAATGCAGCCAGACTTTGCAAGTTATTACAAAGTGGTCCTAGAATGGGACAGGTGATGTGAAAATGCACACCTACAGTCCCCGTTACAAAGGAAAACGTAAGCAACAAGTGAAACTTTGCAAACAGCATATATTGCCGGCACACAGTCGCCAATTGTCAGGAGGTCCAAACCTCACTTCTCATGTTCTTGGCAATAATGAGCATGCAAGGAATCACAGACATGTTGCATAAGAGTAATACATTTGTTTATTACTACCAAAAGTATAATCACAGTTGTCCTAAGCAGTTCTTACCAATACAAACTGGGAGCCAATGCTAAGTGTTCCCTATACCTCGAGGATTCTCCGTGTCTCTTGGGGTCTCTGAGGTAGAAGACATAATGTCTTACGTTATATACCTATGATAATTACCATGGTAACTGTGAGACAGAAACATTTCTAGTTACAGAGATGAGCCCTATTGGCTAAATTAGAGGTGGCTCCTCAGTCCAAGATAACATTATACAATTTTGTAGTAGTCATCACTTTGTAAAGACAAATGAGTACAGTTATACATGTAGCATTGTAATAATACAAATTATCAGAAGATGGCAATGCCGACTCATGTATCATAATCATTGCAAGGACACAGGTGCCCAAACATCTTGTAAGCAAGAAATACATATGTGTATTAGAAAGTAAAGTGTATAACAATAATATGCATACATATCCTGACATCTACTCTTATACAGTAGATGCTTTTAGCGCTATATGTTAGTATCACATACCTAAATGCTAGCTGTCTATGGTGTACCTCTGAGGTTACCAATAAGGGTGCAGGGACCTCGTGTAACAAAGGCCTTCAACCTTGTTAGTTACGATCTAGTTCGTTCCATTCTTTATGAGGTTAATTTTTCCCCAGATGTTACTGATTGATTTTTTTAACTATCTCATCAGCAGAGCTCACATAACAGTTATTAATGGGGTCTTATTTAACCCTAGAGACACCAAGTGTGGAGTTCCACAGGGCTCCATACTTGGTCCTCTAATTTTTTCACTATACATGAATTCTGCTACCTTAATTTGTTAAAAGTCTCAAATGATTTTATTTGCTGATGATGCCATTATTTTTGATTTCAGTGGAAGCAGTCAATGTCGTTCAGAATATTTTTTGCTATTTTATAAATGTTAGTTTCTAAACACATTATTTAAAGTTAAAAAAGAGCAAGTCCATGTTTTTTTCTTGTTCTAGTTCTACGAAACAAGAATGTGTTCTTCCCTTGATGACAGATTTGAACAGAGATTTGATAGAGAAAGTTAATTACTTTAAATACCTTGGGGTCATTCTTGACACTAGATTAACCTTTGCAACACACATTCTTACAAAATTAAAAACAATCCACCAAAGACTGGGGGGTACTCCTTCTAGATTACAACTCTCACATGGCTACCTTTTGGGGGTTATGGATTATGGTATTCTCATATACTTATCTACTAATGAAAAACCTCTCAAAATTCAAAGTTACATATAATAATATTTTTAGATTTGCCACAGGTCTCCCTTTTATGACTCACACTTGTCATTTATTAAAAATGGTGAACCTTCCTTCCCTCAAAATTAGAATAAAGATTAAACTTGGTATTTTGCTCTTTAAAGCTTCTACAGATCTTCTCCCTACCTTCTTATCCTCCATGTTCCCTAGAGCCTCTAACTCCTTGGGGACCAGATCCCAAGAAAAAATTCAGTTTATGATCCCAAGGGTAAAAAAAACCTATGGCCAGAAAACATTTTCATTTAGAGCTATTATATTTTTCAATTCTATTCCCACTTCCATCAGTACTTGTCTTACACTTAAATTTTCAAAACTAGACTGAAAATATGGTTGGAAAGTCTGGCCTCCTGTTCTTGTTCGAGCAGCACTTCTAGGAACTTCTAGGAATTAGTATTTATGATTGTTGTTTTTATTTTGTAACTGTCCTGCATTGTGTATATTGTGTCGATTGATTCAATGCTGTATATGTTTTATGTACAATTTGCCACTTGTGAAAACAGGCAGTCATGCTCATCAAGTTATCAAGGAAATTTGATGGGTCATGTGAGTGTTAATCGAATACCAGCTGATTTCCCCAGCAGTTTGCTCAAGGCCATATTTCTTTTGGAAAACCTGTATGTACTACCTCACATTAGTCATATATCATGTTTGCATTCATTACTGTACTATGCTCATGTTCCAGTCAAAATCTTGCACAATCTTTATTGTACACTGTACTGTATGTTCCATGAATTCTATGGCTCTGTTGGCACAAACACAGAATTTGTCAATAGAAAAGGACTGCTTGGCCCACCCAACTTGCCCAGCTGTTCCTTGCCAACCCAGTCTATCCAGATGATCCCTGCCTATTCTGTGTCTGCAGACCCTTACTGGTTTCTGATGATTCTCCCACCTTCTGGTCTGCTGTGGGGGTGTGCAGGTCAAACAACAGGTGTTCAGGTAATCTGGGACATGGGACATGTGCATGGGATAGACATAAGGCAATTCTTGTTGGGGGTAGGAAGAAATAGGCTGTTGGCTAACTAGGATCTGCGGCCTATCCTGTAGGTAGGGAAATGGGCAGACTAGATGGGCCAAGCGGTCCTTATCTGCCATCAAAGTCTATGTTTCTATGTTAATCTCATCTGTCTACCAGTCATCACCTCAAAGGGTGTTAACTGGGTGGTGGCTGAGGATGTGCCACTGACTACCATAAGGAGTAACAGCAACAGGGAATACAAGTTTTGGGATTGTCCTCAATGAATTTGAATAGCATCCACTTAATCTGTCTGTTGGCTCTCTCTACTTGACCTGAAGATTGTGGGTAGTAAGGTATGTGGAATTTCTGATGAACTCCAAGAAGCTCAAGTACTTCTTTCATCAACTCACCTGTAAAACTGGTTCCTTTATCAAAGTCTACCTTAAGAGGTAGGCCCCACCTGGAGAAAATCTATTCCACCAGGATTTTGGCAGTGGTTTTAGCAAAACAGTACATGTCTTAGTGGAAAAAGCCTCAACCCACTTAGAGAAAAGATCGGTTACCATAAGGGAGTACGTGTTATTTCTGCTGGTATTGGTCAAAGGACCAATGAAGTCAATCTGGATGGCATGCCAAGGGCCAGAGTACCTTTGTGGTAGTAGTTTGACATTTTGTTTGGTAGGAATAGGATTATTTTGTGCACAAACAAGGCAGTTAACTATGTACTGTTTGACATCTTTGGTGACACCAGGCCACTGGGTGGTGGTCATAAGCCTTTGTGGTATGTTTTCCACTCCCTGGTGTCCATCAGTAGGGGTGTCATGCACTTGGTGCAGACATTCGGGCCTAAGATATCTGGAAACCATCCACAATTTGGTGGGGGTGTCATCTGGCTGATACCAGATGAGCTTGTCATCAGGGAATAGATGTAACTTACCTTCATGCCTCTGGTAGGGGTTGTGGGTAGGTAGATTCTTTTCAGTACCCTTGTCAAGGAATCTGAACACATCTCTGAGCTCAGAGTCAGCATGCTGGGCTGCTGACAGGTCCAAGGGGAAAAAGGTTTTCAGGTTTCCTCCTTACCGCTGCAATGTGTATAGCAACTCTGGCCTCTGGATGGTCCATTATCCAGGTGTCCCCCCCTTGGGCCCCTTCCTTTGCAATGGTGTCCACTGTGTCACTGAAGGAATGATAGGGGTCATGTATGGAGTGAGCTTTGACCTTGTGTACATGGAGTTTGTGTGCAACCTTTTGTGCCAGTGAATGAATGTGTATTACCAGTTCCTTGTGTTTCACAGGGCTGCCATCAGAAGAGAAGAAGGAGTTCTTCTGCCAGAAGGGAAGAAATTCTGTAAGAAAACAACAAACCCAGTTAGAGTCTATAAAGATGATGGTATCCTTGGTTCCATGCTGGATGAACTCGAGGGCACAGGCCACCACTGCCATCTCAGCATATTGTGATGATGCCACACTGCAACGCTTAGAAATTTTAACAGTGTTACCATAAGGGTAAATAACTAATATGCCCATCCCTGCAATCTGTTCTCCCTGATAGTAGGAGGCTGAGCCGTCTGTAAAGACAGGACACAATGAGGTGTTCTCAAGTAATTGTGGTGTAGTAGGAAGGACAGGACCTGGATGTGGAAGATCAGGTGGCTGCAGTGTGCAGTCATGGGGTTCTCCTTGGAAAAGGAGACCATGCACCAGCATGGATGGCATTTTGGTTGAGTGGACCTGGATGTCTCTATCCTGGAGAAGGAGGGACCAGTGTGTCAGTCTGGTGTTGGAGACTGATCCATCCTTCACTCTGTCTGATAACAAAAAGGTAGTTGTGGTGTGGTTTGTGTTGATGATCAGAGGAGAGTACCCTATGATAAACAAGAAGTGCTTGACAGTCCTGTAGGTAGACAAAAGGTTCCTTTCACAAAGGCTGTATTTCTGTTTCACTGGGGTCAACAGCTGTGATGCATATGCAATGGGTCTCAGGATGCCATGGACCTTCTGGGCCAGCACTGCTGACATAGCAATGTCAGAAGTGGCACACTCAAGATGGAATGGCAGAACTGGATTGGGGTTGACCAGAGCTGGAAATGAGGACAAGGCCTGTTTTAATGACATCACAGCTTGGATGTGAATGGGTATCAAATTCCAGGGAATGTCCTTTTTCAGTCATTCATACAGAGGGGCGGCCTTCTGTGCAGAATCACAAATAAAATCTCTGGAATAGTTTACCATACCTAGAAATCTCCTAAGAGTGGCCTTGCTGGTGGACAATGGCAAGTCTTGCAATCCTTGTATCTTCTTCCAGGTAGGACTTCAGCCTTGGTCAGTTATTTTCAAGCCCAGAAAGAGTACCACTTTCTAACACAGTTGTGCTTTTGCCAGATTATATTTGAGGCCTGCCCTCTAAATGAGGGTCAGTAGTTCGTCCAAGAGATCCAGGTGTTGTTCCTGTGTGGCTGTTGCCAACAGAAGGTCATCCACATACTGCAAGAGACACTGGGGTGTAGCAAAACCCTCAAGGGTGTCCATTATGTGTAAATGGAACAGGGAGGAGCTGTTATGGAATCACTGTGGTAAGCAGGTCCACTTGTACTGCCTACCTTCTCAAAGGTTAAGGCAAACTTATACTGACTCTTGGGGGACAATGGCAATGACCAGAAACCATTGGAGATGTCCAGGGCACTGAACCATATTTGGTCAGGGGTCAATAATTGCAACACAACAGGTGCTGATGCCACAGTGGGGGCACAACTTGGGGGTGACCTGGTTCAGTCTCCTGTAGTCAATAGTAAGTCTCCAGGCACCTGTGGGTTTCTTCACAGGCCACACTGGGGAGTTGGCAGAAGAAACACATGTCCTGATCACACCTTGCTTGAGGAGTGATTTTATTGTTTCTCTAAGAGAAGGCAAGGCCTCAGATGGAAAGGAGTATTGCCATTGCCTCTTATGTGCTGGGCCTGTCACTTCAATGACAGTGTGCATTCTGCCACAGTCATGCTTGTTGGTGGCAAATGCCTCCAGATGCCTTTGCAGAATGGGGAGAAGCTTTGGAAAAAGCTCTTGATTCCTAAACAGGCAGTCATGCTCATCAAGTTATCAAGGAAATTTGATGGGTCATGTGAGTGTTAATTGAATACCAGCTGATTTCCCCAGCAGTTTGCTCAAGACCATATTTCTTTTGGAAAACCTGTATGTACTACCTCACATTAGTCATATAACATGTTTGCATTCATTACTGTACTATGCTCATGTTCTAGTCAAAATCTTGCACAATCTTTATTGTACACTGTACTGTATGTTCCATGAACTCTATGACTCTGTTGGCACAAACACAGAATTTGTCAACAGAAAAGGACTGCTTGGCCCACCCAACATGCCCAACTGTTCCTTGCCAACCCAGTCTGTCCAGATGCTCCCTGCCTATTCTGTGTCCGCAGACTCTTATTGGTTTCTGATGATTCTCCCGCCTTCCTGCCTGTTTTCTTACACACCCCATGTCCATTCCATACATGTTTGAAGCCCCCCACTGTTTTTGCCTTGGCTTACAAAATTGTATCTGTACTTTATATGTAACATCCTGGATTTACAATGTTTTTGCTGTCCTCCTAACCAGGATCTCCTTGTAAATGAGCACTGCTCAATGGAGCATTTTTCTGGTCAAACAAATAAATACAAATAGAAATAGAAAATGCCAGCAGTATACCATACAAATATATAAACATCCAAATTTAGGAAAGATAGCAGCTCTTTCTCCAATTTTGTCCCTCATCCACACAGTGGAATACTCAGTCACCCTTTTTTACTAACCTAGTTTAAGCTTGAAGGTACAAACAGTGTTAACTAACAACACGTGCTCCGAAAGTCTGCTCCAAGTGTCCACCAATGATTCTGTGACATAGTTCTTCCTGATGCTCCCCTTGAAACTTTTTCTTTAAAATACATTATTTGTGCCTTTGTCCTCTCATCCTTGCACATCTTGAAAAATTGCATCTGGTCTGATGGCATTATCCCTTTAAAATATTTGAATACTCTAATCATGTCACTCCTGAGTCTTCTCCTTTTCCTGAAGAATAGCCCTAATTCTTCCAGTGTGGGTCCTCATAACCCATGTTTTCCAAACCTTTAGCCACCTTGAACACTCTTCTCCGCACATTCTCAGTTTTTCAATTTCTTTATTCAGATACAGGAACCAGAAATGTATACAATATTTGTAACACCTTCCCAGTTTGGGTTCTAGATGGGTTTTCTATGCTGGCCCAGCTAGGAGTGGCTAGTGGAAGGAGTATAAGAAGGGGTACTAGAAGAAGAAGAGAGAAAGCGTGGCAGGAAGAGAGGCCAGCCACAGCAAGGACAGTGGCTCAACTATCACTGTGACTTGCCACTGATGGCATGCTAGCCTCAGGGAAAGGGCCTTGGGCAGCATGTTCCCTGCTGAATGCTGGTTCTGGGGTCTTCTGCAGAGACCCACCAATGTCTGAGAGCTTACTAGTGACCCTGCTACCAGTGTGTGAGATTCCAAACCAAAAAGGAAGATGCACTCCAGGACCACCAAAGATGCTGCTGCTTACTGTACATGGCAAGCCCCCTGATGTAGCCTTGGACACAGTGGCCATATGCAGCGGTTATCAGCTGTGCTTCTCTGCACATGGACTTGAAATAAATGTTTTCACTGACATGGTGAGCTTGTCTTTTTTTTCTTTAGCAGTGTGTGAGACCAGGCCATGCGTATGCCAAATCCAGGCGATTCCTATCTGGGGCCAGAAAACAGGATCAAGGAGGGAGGTTGTGTCTTGATTCAAGCATGGAGTTCACACCATTGAGGAAACAGCACACATATTGAGCACGATAAAAGAGGGGTGAGCCCATAATTGAATTATAGCAAAAGCTGAAAAAATACTGTACCAAGAGAGCTACCAGTAAAGTGGCTTTGACAAGAAAGTGATTTTGTCATGGATTAGAAATGGAGGATAGTGAGACAGAACTCTATTAGCTATTTTCTTTGATTACAAAAAGTTTCTGCATGAAGAAGTGATGTGTCAGCTCTTCTGTGCTTCATGAAGTTGTGTGTCCCTGCCTGGGAAGCAGCTGTTTTGTTATTAAAGCAACCCCCCCCCCCGGTCTGTGTCCCAGGACCATGCCTGAGAGGAAATGCTGGTGTCAAAACCAATGTGGCACATTACTGTTTTAAGACCTCTGTGTTTGGCTTATTTTTGAATCTGATCAGAATACATGTACAAAGTGTAAAAACAGCCATATCCGTAGATAAGGTAAGACACAAAACAATGTGATATCTATAAGGGAAAGAGCCAAGTGAGATGGATGGACATGCATCTAAAGGTGTGATATCCTATGAGAAACAGAGAAAGCATTTGTGATGGGGAAAACCTGGACAACACACCAAGGCCTGCCCCTTTTGCATATCCAAAGCCAGTGCCTATTTTTCCTGCATGACAAAAAAAAATGTCTGATGAACATTCCCCCCTAGTTCTAGAAAATTCTCATATTGTAAATTAACAAGCATTTGCCAATGCCGTAGTCCGCCATTGGTACTGGTATTATACCAGGTGGGGCAGGACTACAGTTCTCAGTGCAGACTTATTTACATGCACTTGACCAGCATAATTTCTGCCTAACAATACAAGGTTCTTATTTATTCAAAATTTATCGGAGCAATGTACTGTATGCAGTAGATGGGCAGGCCATGTAGTCTTGGGATGTACCACACAACAGTTAACCAAGAGACCGAAGTTCAAATGCTATGTGCCACTTTCTGTGTGGCCCTAAACAAGTCCACTGCCCAATGCTAATTATTGTTAAGAGGAAAGGGTGGTGGATGCATGGAATGGCCTACCTTAGGAAGTGGTGGATATGAATACAGTGCAGGGCTTCAAACAGGCATGGGATAGGCATAAGGGAGCAATACAGATGAGTATGAATAGATAGGCCATTGACAGAGCAATGGCTGGTGGCACATTTATAAGGTAGAAAAAGAAATGGGCAGACTGGATGGGCCTTGCGGTCCTTAACTGCCATCAACTTCTTTGTTTCTATGTTTCTATGAAAGTAAAATGAGAAGTTGGGCTATCCTGGGCAAATACTTTATTTAAACAGAAATGTTGTACCTCTGCCACCACAGTATAAGGAAAATGTGATAAGGAGCACAGAAGAGGCACAAAATGAAGTGGTACAGAAGCACTTGCCATTACAGTAATCCCACCAAAATAAAGGTAAAAGAGAGGGAGTTACCTGAGTGCAGGGTGCCGTGGGGTAGTCCTGGGGAGATGTTGTCCTCTGCACCTGTTAAAGAAGAGACAAGGGAGTGACAAAGGATCCACAGTTCTTAGGGGGGTTAAATAGGGTTGAAAGGACAGGAGAGAAATGAAATTATACTTATCTGATGGGGTTGGAGTCCATGTCCTGTCAGACCTGTACAGACAGAAGAAAGAATAGAATAGTTAAGAAGGGAACAGATGTAAGATACATAAAAGCAGAGTAATGGGAGTGTGCCTTGGGGAAGGGGGCTCAGCTAAAAAAAAAGTTTCCATAATGGTGGCCTAGTGGGCAGTATTTTTGAGACAGATTCATTTGCAGTCACAAGAATGGTAGTGTTTCTAAGCCAGAATCCAATGTAAATGTGATTTGTGGCCTCGCTTTCTTTTCAGACAACCCCCACTTATAAAAACAATCTCTTCTTGCACAATATACAGTATGTCTAGCTACTGCTGCCTAACTCCTTGAAATATATCTCCTATATTTTATCAAGTTAAGAAATTGCGTGTTCCATTGTACTTTTAATGAGGGCTGTCAACTCCTCTGTGGCCACACAAAACTGTACCAGTGGGTCGTGTCTCTTGGTATCAGCGCATCTACTCACCATTTCACCACCAGATAGTTGCACTGCACCAGTCCATGTGTGCTTCTCTAACTGCTCAGCCCTCACTTTTCAACTGACCGCTCCTCTCTTGCAGTCATCTTCTGGCCTCGACACCAGCCGCAATCAGTACTCGATATCAACTCCATGCACTTGCTGCCACCCAATAGAATTGGCCCGCTCTTCTCACCCCTGACATTCATAGACAAAATGGTGCCAAAGCCATCAATTAAAAAAAAAGTGCCACCCAATGGGGTGGAGGGGGTGGGGAATCATTGCCTTCACAGTGTTGGCTGGGGGCGCACACGTGACGCACTATGTTACAAGGGGCACAAACACAAAAAAACTGCCACAAAAAACTATTTATACCGATGATAATTATTGGTGGGGCTGGGCCCAACTGGCCAAATATTGCTAGGGCTGGGCTCCCACGGACCCCATATAACCTGGCACCAGGGCTGTGCCCAGGTCTTTAAAGGCCTCCCTCCACAAAACATTCTGTGGGGCCCTACCTCATGACCAAAAAGTCAGAGTAAAATAACCATTTGCACAATACTTAATATTTTACACATAGGTTTAATTGGTGTTACCTTACATTATGGTTTTGAGCAATGGACCTCAGGTAGGATTGCTAGGGCAGACTTTGTGGGCCAAGAGGTCCTTATCTGCCGACAAATGCTATGTATCTACGTAATCTATATTAAAAAATAAAGCAAGCGAGCCACACCTCCACAAGGACATTGACAGGGTGGAAGTGTGGAAGTGATCCGGAGGAGGGCTACCAAAATGGTGAGGGGGTTGTACAAGAAATGGTATGAGGAGAAGCTACAGGAGATCAACATTTACCCCCTGGAGGAGAGGAGAGCAAGAGGGGACATGATTGAGATATAGAAGTACCTCACAGGGGTGAACAAGGTGCAGGAGAGGAGTTTCTTTTACAAGAGTAGAGCACCAGAACACAGAGGCATGCTGTACAGCTTTGGTGGGTGGGAGTTTAAGAGGGATGTGAGAAAATATTTTTCAGAGAAAGAGTGGTAGATGTCTGGAACAGCCTGCCAGAAGAGGTGGTCAGAGTGAAAACAGTGGGAAGCTTCAAGCATTCATGGGATAGGCACATGGGTGTTAAGTAGAAGTAAGGAAAGACAGAGGGACACCCGTGATCAAATAGAGTCCATGGTGTAGTAATAGGCATGGAAAATAGGGCAGACTAGATGGGCGTACTGGTCCTTTTCTGCTGGCACATTCTATGTTTCTGTGTTCTACATATATTTACAAGCCCCCAACACAACACAGACCTTCCTCCCTCCACTCACCGTGTCAAACAAATATAATTTATTTTAACAAGCTCCCTACTCAGCAAGGCCCTTTCCTCCCTCCACCCACCTTGCCAAATAAGCACAATTTTTTTTTAAACAAGTCCCCCACCTGGCATAGACCTCCCCCCTCTTGCCCCCCCAACTTCCCAAACAAGTACGATTTTTTTTTTAAACAAGTCCCCAACCCAGCCCAGACCTTTCCACCTGTCACCCACCTTCCCAAACAAGCAGTTTTTTTTTTAATTAGTATGCTTTTTGTATGCCCTCTACCGTCAGGATCCATCCTGGTCACAGACCCCCAAGTCTCCACCTCTGTCGATTGCCTGCACTCCACATTCACCCCTGGCTTTCCCCCCAGAGGGTGGGGTTGCAACACTGCCTGTTTCAGTGCCCCGATACATATATCTGGTCAGGAGCCGGCGGCGGAAGCTGATTGAGACCGGGGGAGGACATCATGAAGACGGCCAAGGCATAGTGTTTTTTTCCCTGTGTTGGAAGGGGCGGGGACGTGCAGTGATGTCCTGCATCTGACCCACCCCTAGTTCTACTTGGCGTCGGTGCAAGTAGTGAACCCAGCCTCCGCTGGGTGTTGCCACAGCACCGATCACTGACATCCACCTTCCCCAGGAGAAGGACAGCAGTCAGGGACGCTATATCCTTCTCCCCCCAGCTGGCCCTCTGGCAACTTGGACCCATTCCCGAACCCAGGTTGCCAGCATCGCGAGCAGAAATCTAACCGCTGCGCTGACAGGACAGCCCCAAGCAGTTTGTTTTTAACAAGTCCCCCCACCCAACCCATACCTTCATGCCCTATACCTACCTTCCCAGAGAAGCACAATTTATTTTAACAAGCCCCTCCAGTTGGTAGAGACATTCTCACCTCAACTAAACTTCCCAAATAAGCAAATTGTTTCTTTTGTTTTGCTTTTAACAAGTCCCCCACCAGGCACAGACCTTCCCACCCTACATCCACCTTCTTTGACAAACACAATTTATTTTAGCAGCCCCCACACCTTCCCACCCTCCACTCACCTTCCCAAACAAGCACAATTTTTCTTAACAAGTCCCCAACCCAGCATGGAGCTCCCCACCCTCCACCCACCTTTCTAGACTAGCAGAATTTATTTAAACAAGACCCATCTTGACGCAGACCTTCCACCCCTCCACCCACCTTCCCAGACAAGCACATTTTTTTTAGTAAGTGCCCTATCTGGCATGGACCTTCCCACCCTCCACTCACCTTCCCAGACAAGCACAATTTATTTTAGCAAGCCCCCACTTGGCACAGACCTTTCCACCCTCCACCCATTCTTCTCGACCTGTGCAATTGTTTGTATGACCATAGTGACCTCTCAAGTCAACCCTTCCTGGCTCCCATCCTGTCTTTTGGAACAGCATATGTTTTTTTCAGGGTGCCGACTCACCTTGCCCTACCTAGAAAGTCCCTCATCTCAACCCTTCCTTGACTAACCCTTCCTTGTGGGGGTACTTGGTGAGCAATACAATCACAAGAATGAGAAAAATGCAGTATTTAAAAAAAAAATCTGTCCCGCCATCTCTTTCTCCTCTGGACTGTTTTGTTATCAAGTCACATCAAGCATAAATGTAACAAGTTAACGTATTAATCTACATACCTGCTGTTTCAGCAGCAGTCTTGCTTGACTTTTGCCTTGAAGTCCAACCTCGCCTCTCAAGTAGTGCGAGCAAGCTCAGGGAAAACACAGCACCATGAGGTAGGCAGAAGAAGCAAGAACTAGGAAGGCTGTCACAGCTGAGCTCAGCAGCTTTGTGTCCCCTTGGTGTCAGTCAGCAATGAAATCAGATGGAAGCAGAAAGTTGAACCAAGAAGGAGCGAGGCAGCTTTTACTTTTTCTGTCCATGTACAGTGCAGACTAATATGGTGTAGCTCAGTCTCTCCACCCCACAACTTCGACCCTGTCCCCATCCCGGAACATTAACAAATTAAATAAAAGCCTGTGAATCTTGAATTGGGCAGATAGGTTCCCAATTGGCTGCTGCTCCAGTGTGACATGTCCTTCTCTTTTTTGGTATCACCCCTACACAGCAACATTTTTATAGCGAATACCAACTCAGCGAAAAAAATCTCGCCAGGTCGCTGTGGTGGCCCACTGTTCACCGACACTGCGACTCCCGGTGTTTGACCCCCACAACCAACTCCAACTTCGAGTTGGTTATTTAGAAATGGGGGATGTGGGGGGCAAAGCCCCCCTGCAGAAATACACTTTGTCCTGATAGGAACAATGCCGGCTGTTGGCATTGTTCTCATCGCTGTACAGGATGTCGACAACATTATTATTGATATCTTGACATGCAGTTCTCTTTTTCACATGCTGACGCTCCCAGGCCAGGTTGATACCACGGTACTTGCAAACTCATTTGTTTGTTCTGGTCGGGCCTCAGTGTGTGGCGGCGTACAATAGTACATGCCAGAAGACACGCTGCCAGGATCGCCAAACAAGGACACATACTAGTAGCAGAATGTTGCTGGATGCCATCCAGGCCTCCTGCTAACATGGGCACACCTGCGATTGCGGACATTGAATCCACAGGCCCACCTGCGATTGTGGCCATCGCATCCCCCTAGTCATGGTCCTGCCTGGTGCCTATGAGTAAGGAGGCAGCAGACAGAGTGGAAAAGGCCGGACCAGTGAGGGAAGGGACCAGTGGGGTGGTACGAGGAGGGGGATGTCAGCCAGGCTGATCGGGACGCAAACAGTTGTTTGCTGGGAGGTGTCCTGCAGATGAAAAGAAAAAGCTGTGGTATGATTGCTGCAGCTTTTTCTTTTCAAGTAGAGAATGGTTCAGGGAAAGCACCGTCATGATCAGCCTTCCTGATGATTGGTGTGGTTCTATTGTGCCCTTTACAGACCACTCTGCACTGGACAGACAGTGTCACACCCCCTCAAAAGCAACTCATTTCAAGAAGTTCGCTGCATGTGCATGCACGGAGAACTTAATAAAAATTAAATTGGATATGTTAAACAAGGCACAACTTGTGATACTTGGATCCTCGTGCTTGGGACACTTTGGGGGGGGGGACTCCAATTATCTTCCAATTGTAAATTGTGAAGAGATAGCTAGGTAAGTTACTGGGGAGGCTACTTCAGGGACAAAAGGGGAGGCAGAACTACAAGACAGGCAATAGAAGAGAATGTGGAGAGCTGAGGGGGCAGATTGGGAGGAGTGAGAAGGAGTTATAGTGTGTTGCACCAACTGTGAGACCACCATCATCAGGGAAGTCATCTGGAAAAGTGTTACTGCTCAGTGTACAGCAGGTTCACAGCACTCACTGCAGAACAAGCTATTATGAAAGAGGAACTGTGCTTTCTTAAGGGAGAGTCAGTTTGGGGCTGGCATGTATGTGGCCGTAATACTCTTCCCAAAAGACATCAAAGGTCCTGACTGGGGTTGGTCAGTAATGGCAGGGGAGAAGGATCCACTTGTAAAGGGTGGGCATCGGTATCCAGAGGTGACAGCATTGAACCATTTTGCTCCTTTGAGAAATTCAGTTTGTCTGGTCTCACCCCCATGGATGTCAAAACCTGCTGCTCTTCAGTCAATCTAGTCTGCCCCTAGGGTGACACCTTTGACAACCTAAGAATGCAAAGGGAAGGACAGGATTGAGAAGGTACTAGTAGTGAGGGACTCAATTGTTGAGGGAACAGAGGAGGCAGTGTGTGTGTGGAGGGGGGGTACAGGAAAGCAAGATGGTTAGGTGTTTCCCAGGGCTGTGGTGGAAAGGAGTACAGATAGGAATGATATGAGAGTCCAGAGAATATGGGGAGGGTCTGAATGTCATTGTCCACCTGGCGACTAAAGACTAGGCCCAGAGACCATAGGGGAGGCAAAATTTAGCTTTAGGGAGCTGGGCACAATGCCCAGACAGGTAGCATCCATAGTATTCTATTCTTCCTTTTCTGAGGTACTGTCAGTTTGACTCAAGGGAAGGGGTGTTTTCCCAGATCACTTAATTACACTTTTGGCTGAAGCAGTGGTGCAGGGATGAAGGCCTTGGGTTTGTCAGGGGTAAGAGGCAGATCTGGCAGGACAAAAAGCTATATAAAAAGGATTTTCTGCACCTAAGGAAGGCATCAGGATACAGGGGTGAAAATTTGCAGAACACAATTTTATGGACCTTAACCAGGTATGAGTTTGTATTTTTGACAAGAAATATAGATTACATGCAAAGTGGCAGTGTTCTGGTTTTGAGTGATTCAAGATGGTTGCAGGTGCTGACTGCATCTGTTCAATTCTGAATTCACTTGTTTCAGTTCAGGCACTGCATACCCAGGTGCATCCTCACAGTACACAGAACACTTAAGGGTACATTTAAACCATGGGGGGGAGCAGCAAGCAGTCCACTTAGTAACTGGTACAGTACACCTTCCTAACAGAGGGAGACCAAGCAGGCCTCACCAAGTGCTTAGGAAAAAAGATAGCACACTCTAAGGAGCACTGAAGTGTGCTGCATGGAAATGGCAAGTATTAGATGAGACTTCACACCCCCTAATGAAGAGGCAGCATGCCTCAAATAGCCGGGGCACCAGACTTAGATTTGCTTTTTGGTTTTGTACAATGGATTTTTTTTTTATCGTATCAGGTTTTTTGCACTGCCGCCTGGCTGCCCTAATCTGACTGACCCCCCCAAGCCCCATCCCCCGGAATAACCAGGACTTACCTTACGTCCAGCCCGGGAGTGGTGCCTGTGGGGAGTCGGTCACCATCCTGCTGCCGACTATGTTTTTCTCCTCCTTGGTTTTCTCCCAGGGCCCTGGGAGTGGGTACACATGCATGTGGAGGCACACATTAGTCCCATGGCCCCAGTAACAGCCCCTTTCCTCCCACCCCATTAGCCTAGCACCAGGTTCCTCTTCTGGCCCGTGCTGTCCCCAGCCTCCACCAGGTGGCAGCCATCAGTCGAGAGCAGACATCCCACCTATCCATAGAGGAGAGAGTGCCTGGCAGCAGCTCCATCCAGCTCCACCCTCCCCCCCCTTTTGCTGACCTCTGACAGCCCGGGCTCACTCCCAAACCTGGGTTGACGGCGTGACGTGAGGTTAGGCATCCAGCACTTTAGCCCTCAGCATCACCGGGCTGGCCTGTACAATGGATTTTTGAATACATTTCACAGCTGGCTTTGTAGCTTTGTGTGCTCTGTTTTTTTTTGTTTGTTTGTTTGTTTCTTTATCTCAACCAGTGCTTACATTAACAGAGGAGATAAAAATGCAACCAACAACTGGGGAGGGGGAAGCAAATCAGAAAGTCAGGAAGGTAGGTACAGAACCTCATGCCATAGGAGAGGGAGTATTATAACAAGGTCTGGAACAGTACAGAGAGCAAAGGTGAAGTCTGGAAGAAACAATTCTGGTAAAAGGATGAAGCAGGGGATCTGGAGGGCTATGTCTGCAAATGCAAGGAGCCTGAGGAATAAGATCTGCAACCTGCAGGCCCTGTTGGCTGGATTCCAATTGGAACTGGTTGCAATCCCAAGTTATATGCAGCACCACTTCATCACTACAACTTAATTATTCCAGATTATGCATTCTTCAAAATGGATAGGGAATAAGGAAGAGGTGGAACGGTGGCATTGTATGTGATAAAGAATATTGAAACCACAAATGTCAAGGAATTAGGGGAGGGCAATAAAACGAAAACAGTGTGTGGGTAGAGGTAGTCATGGTTGGTGGAGGAATATCAAATTTGGTGTGATACATGAACTACATCTCAGAAAGAGGAGACTGATTAGGAACTAGATGAGGACAATAGGGAGTTACTGTTAATGGGAGACTTCAACATGCCAGACATGGACTGAAGCATCCCAATGGCAGCAAACTCAAGGAACCAGTTGCTGGTGAAAGTATTTCAAGAAATGTTTCTGATACAAACAATAGAGTAATCCACTGGGGAAGAAGCATTACTTGGTTTTATCTTAATAAAGAGAGACAGTATTGGGGAAGTCACAGTTCAGGATCCACTGTGAACCAACAATCCCAAGACCGTGTGATTTGATACATAGCTTGATGTGGACAGACATTTCCATTTCAGAAGGGTGGGATTTTGGTAGAATGACGCAGCTGCTGAATAAGAAACTAGAAGGGGTGGAAACAGTAGTGGAGTGGATAATAAGTGGTATTTATTCAAAAATAAGTTAAACGGATGTAACCCCCCTGCAAATGGGGGTTCCCAAAAGACTTCCAGGAGCTTGCTTGAATGCTCCAAGCCTGAATGGTGTTTGGCATTTAAGCCATTTATCAGTGAGTGTTTTTAGAGCCTCTGGTACTGTCTCTTTAAGAGCTGTCTGCTTGCAGACATAATTAGTTTGTATGGGGGGACTGTGTGCTTCTCTGAGTACCACTTGAGCTGCTGCCAATTCACTTCATTTTTGCAGTCACTAGAGTGCAAAGGAACCTATCTGAAAGATGTAACTGTTTGCCAGAAATTATTTAGAGTAATAATGAAATTACAGTTTGTCTAACCTGCTTTCTTTGCAGTCAGAACTGTGTCTGCTAGTTCCCCATTCTAGTTTTGAACTGCTGAACTGGACCAATCAGTGTGGGTAAGCTAGCTCTAAAATGGTGTCTTGGACGAATCAGAACTTGGACTCATAATCTGAGCCAGCCACAAGAGGATTGTATGGGCAGTGACTCTGGGAGATGTAGTTTAGACTTCAGTGCCTTTTTGGACCAACAGCAGCAGTCTATTGTGAGTGACAGCCAATCCAGTCAAGAACTGGGAGGAACTCAAAGGAAGTGCCCGGTTTTTGTCGGTTGGAGTTTGAGTTGAGCTTTGGCAGTGAAGAAGGAAGGAGCCCTGTGCTTTTCAGTGTGCAGTTTAGTCAAAAACGTGTGTAAGGCCCAGAGTTCCGGTCTGCAGCTTGTTAGGACTGAATCGTCCTGTGAAAAGAATCAAAGGATCTCTGAAGAGTAGAAACCAGGCTCACCCTGTAGAAGACTGGAGGAATTGCTGAAAATTACACTCGGTCTGTCAGGAACTGAATCTGCTGTGTGTTCTCCCGGGTATTGTGCAGTAATTGCGATCGGGATACAGATGCAGCCTGCCTGGTATAGTGCTTTCTTTTATATGGATGTGTGAAGAGGTTTGTGCACCTCAAGTGAGCCCTGCTGACATTGAAGGACCCTATCTTATTTGGAGGTCGTGAGTACTAATTCAGGGTCGCTCCCTGTTGAATTGCCACATTAAACCAAATGGAATTACTGTACTGCTGACTGTTTAATTCTCCTTTTCTCTGTGTGAAAGGGCCCTACCAGCTGCCACGGTTTGGACTAGCCTAGGGCTTAGGTACCCAGGGACAGTAACTGATAGGGATAGGCCTGTGCACAGAGCCATAGGTAGATTATTAGAGTGATAAGCTAATTAACCTGATTTCCCCCTGTCCTTGTTATATCCCCCTAAATAAATCAGAGCTGCTTGTTTCAGCAAAGTTATACTGCCTGAGGTATTTGTCTATGTTAAAGTACTGTACTGTGATTGTTGCACTGTATCTCATTTCACAGGAGGTCCCAGTGCCGGAACCAGACCTGGGGGTAAGTGTATACTGTGAAGGTAATTCTGATATATTGTGTGGGCCACTAGTGGGAAGAAAGGGGTTGCAGTGTCCCAGAGGGCTGTGACCAAGT
The DNA here is from genome assembly GCA_016271365.2 of Neoceratodus forsteri. Classification (NCBI taxonomy): domain Eukaryota; kingdom Metazoa; phylum Chordata; order Ceratodontiformes; family Ceratodontidae; genus Neoceratodus; species Neoceratodus forsteri. Next base: position 889,133,283 of record CM028129.1, on the reverse strand, counting down.
TAGTTTAACTATTGCAAACCCTGACCTCTGGGTGGAGGCACCCGCCATTGGATCCAGGCCCTCAACCTGTTAGTGGCAAATCAGGCAGGGTAGTAGCCCCTGGGATAGCGCCATCTAGGGGTTACATCTTGGAGGCTCACCGCTGGGATTGTGTGTCCTCTAGTGGCCATATTCTACGAACCACTGTTAAGAAAAAATGGGTACCCGACAGAAGTGGCTGTGCACGGCTGGTGGAGTGGTGTACTGGGGAGGAGATCGACACCCAAATGCTATGCTTATCCTGGACATCCCCTGGGTATCAATACGGACACTGTGCAGGGAGTACTTTCCAAGGTGGAAGGTTTACAAAACCCTGTGGTGGTGGGTCGGCATGCTAATCTGCTCACCCACACTTTCCTGGCCCTAGTAGAGTTTAGGATCCCATAGATAGCTCCAAAGTGCCACAGACCATTACCCCAGAGGAGCCTCACTGCTTGGAGAGTGATAACTAAGGACAGTAAGACCGGGGGAATCAGCCCCACCACTATCTGAAACTTTGAGGAGAAATTTGCTGAATGGTTGCTGGAGAGGGAAAACTGTGGAGGACTTGAAGAAACTATTCTTGCCACCTGGGGTGTTCTCCCCAACACCCTCTCCTGCTCCAGTGCCCGTAATGGTGGCTGAACCAATGCAGACTCCTATTTCTGCACCTGCCATTAGTCACGACTCTTACGAAGGTTGAGGATCTTCTCTGGCACCCTCCCACCCCCAAGGGGAGGATGACTGGGAGACCTGGATAGACTATGTTGCCCCAAGTGCTAGAATGGCAATGCTCGGGAAGGCGAAAGAGAGGGTTAGTGAGAGCCTCCGAGGTCCTGCCACCTGGCTACCATCCGCAAGCAAACGGGCCAGTAACCCTGAAGCGACTGCACAGGCCTATCTTGAGGCCTTGGAGAATGTGTATGGGAGCCCAGATTCTGATGAGGACCTATGGTGGAAGTAAGAAATGCACAACAGTACCAAGGGAGTTGTTGTCTGTATGTCTCTCGGCTGGAAAAATTGTTGCAAGAATGCCTCAGAAAGGGTAGTTTGCCAGCGATTGAACTGGACCGAACCAGACTGGACAGAATCTTAAGTCTGCCCCTTCTCAGAACTGCTGTTGCTTCAGTTCGCCTGGCAAATCGACTGGAATCCCCACCCTCCTATGATGAGTTAATGAGAGAAATTGAGGAGTTGAGAAAAGCGACCTCGGGAGGTACCTGCACCAACAGCTGTGGCTCGACCCGAGTGACTGAGGGTGACCCATCAAGTGAAGTTCAGGGCAGAGGTTGACAGTCAATGAGTGCTCTGACAAGGAAAAGATATGCCACAATGGGCGAACTGTTGAGAGAGATCCGGGAATTCAAAACAGTCCCTTTATGAAGGCCACGCCTGCAAGTACAGGCCCTGACCTATATCCGACTGCATCTGCATGGGGTGGGGTACCCACCATGTATCGCCTGCTGATAACAGCTCCAAACTCAATTCCTTGACCATGGAAGTGGAGAAACTGACGAGATGTCTCCAAATGCTTATCACGCGCAGACAGAGATGGCACCCAGGTTTCCAGTTAGTAATACCCCGCCCTGGCTCCCAGTGTGGCGCCTCGGCCAGCTCAAACTCCAGAAAGTATGTTTTGCTATAATTGTGGGAAAGATGGGCACATGAAAAGGAATGCCAGTCCCCAAAAGACACTGACAAAGTTGCATATAGGCTACAAGGAGAGCTTCGAGAACAAATCAGTGGTTAAGAGGTGCAACATGATCCCAGTGAGGCACCAAAATGCTAATTCACGCCTTTGTGGCAAGGTCAGTTGCCCAGGTCCCCACTACCGCCTCTCCAGACTGGTCCAGAATAGTGGGTCCTCCATGGAGACCACTGTAAAGGTGAATGGAGTGTCTACAAGAGCTGTATTAGACAGTGGCTCCCAAGTGACAATTATGTTCCAGGATTGGTATCAGAAGCATTTGTCAGACATACCCTTACAACCATTAGAAGGACTGCATGTATGGGGTTAAGTGAGAAGGCCTACCCCTATTCCGGTATATCCGAATTTGGCTGTCTTTCCCCACCTCCGTGGCTGGAGTGGCGAACAAGTAGAGACCCTAGCCTTAGTGTGTCCCCCACTGGACTGTATGATGGTGTCCTTTGTTGATTGGAACAAATGCTCATATGTTCGGAAGGCTGGCACAGTTGTGTTATGAAAACAGGGGTCAAAGACTAGTAGAGCTTTAAGAGTTCCGGCTTTAATTAAGAAGGCCTATGAGGCACAGAGAGTGCTGAAAAACAGAACCAGAGGAACCGGTCGGAATTGTATGGAAGAAGGATCCTGAGTCTCTGATCCTGGCACCAAATGCCCAGTGTACCTTACAGGAGAGGTCCGTATCAGAAAGGATGTTAAGAATAAAATATTAATGTTGGATGCACCAGGCGATGGAAAATTGCCAGAGGGACTGCTGGTCAAGCCTGTATTTTGCCCGCTAGAGCCCATGCTTATGCCAGAAGGGTAATGGTCCAAGTTCATAATGTGTCTGAAAGAGACATTCGAGTAAACAGAGGTTGCATCCTGGCTAATGTGCATTGTGCAGACACTGCAGTGCTACCCAGCAGCAAGAGTTCATGGAAGAATGACAGAGTAACGCCTGACTTGTTTGATTTCGCGACTCCCGCTGCCAGCTGAATGGAAAGTGAGGATCAGTGAGAAGCTTGCCCAGAGAGACCAGGTGTTTCTTTAAAGGAATGGGATGTAGGATCGTGCAAGGAGCTGGAGCACAATATCCGCTGCATGACGAAAGACCATTTCGTGAGAGGTCTCGACGCCTGGCACCTGCTGACATAGATGATGTGAGACGGCATCTGCAAGAGATGTTAGCTGCTGGTGTAATACAAGAATCCAGAAGCCCTTATGCTTCCCCATTGTGGTAGTGAGGAAAAGAATGGAACAGTAAGGATGTGTGTGGATTATCGCACCTTAAACGCGGACTATCCCTGATCAGTACACAATGCCCCGCATTCAGGATGCTTTGGACTGCCTAAACGGGAGCAAGTGGTTCTCTGTGCTGGATCTCCAAGTGGGTACTACCAGATCCCGATGGCCCCAGAGGACCGTGAGAAGAGCGGCCTTATCTGTCCGCTTGGCTTCTATGAATTCATGAGGATGCCTCAAGGATTTCAGGTGCCCCAGCCACTTTTCAACGATTGATGGAGCGTGCAGTGGGGACATGAACTTACTAGAGTGCCTGGTATACCTAGATGATGTTATTGTGTTTGGCAGCTCACTGGAGGAACATGAGAGCAGATTATTTAAGGTATTGGACCGACTGGAGGACTTTGGCCTTAAACTGTCCATTGATAAGTGTCAATTCTTTCAAACATCAGTAAAGTATGTGGGACACATAGTATCCACCGAGGAATAGAGACCGACCCAAGTAAAGTTGAGGCCTTGACCACCTGGCCACAGCCCAAAAATCTAAAAGAACTGCAAAGATTCCTGGGATTCTGTGGTTATTATCATGCCTCATCAAGGACTATTCAAGAGTGATCCGCCTTTACTTAACCTTACTCAAGGGTATCCCCCAACCCACAAAAATACCAAAAGTCAGCGTCCCTCAAGACTGAAAGAGTGTATTTTCATCCGAGTGAAGTATTTGGGGCCGCTGGACTCCTGATTGTGAGACTGCTTTTCATGAGATCATATCAACTACCCATGCTCCAGTGCTGGCCTATGCCGATCCAAGAAAACCTTACGTCCTGCACACTGATGCTAGCTTGCAAGGGTTGGGGCTGTGTTGTACCAAGAGCACGAGAATGGCCTGAGACCAGTGGCCTTTGCCAGTAGAAGCCTGACCCCATCCGAAAAGAACTATCCTGTACATAAGTTAGAGTTCCTAGCTTTGAAGTGGGCTATTGTTGACCAATTCCATGAGTACTTGTATGGGGCTAAAATACTAGTAAAAACTGACAATAATCCTTTGACCTATGTGCAGACCTCAGCTAAGTTGGATGCCACTGGCCATAGGTGGCTTTCTGCATTATCTACATATGACTATGCTCTCGAATACCGAGCAGGTCTGAACCACATAGATGCTGATGCTCTCTCCCGGAGGCCTGTTCCCCAGAATGATTGGGTCCGATTGGCAGAACCTGACATTCGGCACTGTGCCAGAAGTTTGACAGGGAGGAACAAATGTCCACGCAGACAGTGGACTGCATGGTGGATTGCTTGGGAGCCTCTGAGAATTGCATACCTGCTGCTTATTGCCACTTTTCTAAAATAGACATTGGTGCACTGCCTCAGCTGGACAATGACAGTATGGCCGTGGCTCAATCCACGATCCCATGGTCGGAGCAGCTTTGGAAGCCCTCTATGCAGGAAAAGATGTGTCCAAATTACGCTCCACTGATTTGAGAACTGCACTGTTATACAAAGAAGGTCCTAAGTTGAAACTGATCAATAAACTGTTATACAGAGAAACAGTAGACAGAGGGGGACAAGTAGACAAACAACAACTAGTGCTGCCCACTGCCTTTCGAGACTCAGTACTGAGGTCCTTGCACAACCACATGGGGCACCTTGGTATAGACAGAGCACTTGACTTGGTGAGATCCAGATTCTATTGGCCTAAGATGGGGGCTGATGTGGAGCAACACATTCGAACTTAGTCGCTGCTTACAGAGGAAAGCTTTGCCCCAGAGGGCTGCCCCTTGTTAACATCACCACCAGTGCACCCATGGAGCTGGTCTGTATTGATTTTCTGAGTTTGGAGTCAGATCAAGAAATATCAGTAATGTGCTGGTGGTCACTGACCATTTCACGAGATATGCCCAAGCTTTCCACCAAAGACCAGAAAGCATCCACTGTGGCCAAAGTACTTGTAGAAAACTTTTTGTTCACTATGGGGCTCCACAAAGAATCCATTCTGATCAAGGAGAGACTTTGAGAGTCGTCTGATCAAAGAGATGCTTTCTCTGTGGGGCTGAAAGTCCAGAACCACTCCTTACCACCCCAGGGGACCCACAGCCTGAGCGTTTCAACCGCACTTTGCTAGATATGCTAGGCACCCTGCACCCAAAGGACAAGCCTAGATGGAGCCAACAAATTAGCACCCTGGTACATGCTTATAACTGCACCAAAAGTGATGCCACTGGATTCTCCCCTACCGCCTGATGTTTGGAAGAAGAAGCTCGACTACCAGTAGATGTGTGTTTTGGGGTCTCTCTGATGGGGTTCAAGCTGACAACTATTTACAGTATGTGCAAAAGTTAAAGGCCCAGCTAACTCATGCGTACTAACTGGCTCAAACCATGGCTGCCAAAAGAAATCTGGCCAACAAAGAAAGGTATGATAAAAGGTGAAAGCACAGGAACTCCAGGAGGGAGATCGGGTATTGCTAAGAAATCTGGGACTGCATGGCAAGCACAAGATTGCTGACAGATGGCACCATCTCCCTCACATTGTAGTGGGCAAACTAGATGATCTGCCAGTGTACAAAGTAAGGCCTGAGAATAATTCAAAAGATGTAAAAACATTGCATAGAAATCATTTACTGCCCATTGGACAAATCTTAATTGAGTCTGAGCCCCTAGAAGATGCCCCCTCTGGACCAGTGACTAGAGCTGCTGCTAAGAAAAGATCAAGAAAGTCTGCACCTACAGAAGCAAAGTTAAAGTGTTCCACTCCACAAGTCCCAGTTGAGCATGACTGTCAGTCCATATCGGAAGAAAGTGAGAGTGACTTTGAATACTATCCTTCTTCGAACTGAGTCAATTGTTTGGGGCAATCCCTAGTCAATACTGGAGATGAAGCTGGGCCTTCTGGACTGTCTAAGCCCCCAGCTTCATCCCTGGAGCCAATGCTCCCAGAAAGTGAAGTGCAAAGCATCAGATCAGATGAAATGGAATCATTGTGCATGGTTGAACTGTTTGAGCTTTCAGGGAGAAAATGATAGATTAGGGCAGACTGGTGATACACCCGAACAAGAAGAGTATTTTGAGTGCCCTGACAGTCCACTGCCAGTGTCCGAAAGCTCTCCATGTGAGCCAAATGTTGTGGACTCAGAAACTGTAACTCCTGGAGCTGAAAGTGCCCCAAGTTCTAGCCTCTCTACCCCCATGGAGACTCCCCCTGACAAGTGAGGACAATGCTGAAAATGAGGCTCAGAGTGCAGAGACTATAACAGTTCCCCCTAGAAAGACTGGTCGAGCTGTAAAGCCTGTGGTGCACCTCAGTTATGATTCCCTTGGGAGGCCTGTGGACTTGCCTCTCAATGTTGTCCATAAAGGAGTGTATGTCCCTGAGCTCATTGCCCAAACTGAGCGTCAGTGCTAACTCCAAGTTACTTGTGTTGCCCTCTAAGTATGGTGCCCTTGCCCCATCCAGCCCCAAGGTAACTGATAGGGGAAGGGCCCCCTCTCTTCAGGTTTCATGTACAAGAGGTAATAACTTGAGTTATGGTACAATGTGTTTGTAATACTGTGTAAAGAGTGACGTACTGCAATGTTTCAGAAATGTGTTCTTGGTAAAATGATATATTGACTGATGATTACATATGGAGCCTAATGCAAATGTATATAGTTGCAGTTAAAACTTATGGGGTACTTGCTTGGCCAGACGTCAAGCTTTCCCAAACCAGGAAGGTGTAACCCCTGCAAATGGGGTTCCCAAAGACTTCAGGAGCTTGCTTGAATGCTCCAAGCCTGAATGGTGTTTGGCATTTAAGCCATTTATCAGTGAGTGTTTTAGAGCCTCTGGTACTGTCTCTTTAAGAGCTGTCTGCTTGCAGACATAATTAGTTTGTATGGGGGACTGTGTGCTTCTCTGAGTACCACTTGAGCTGCTGCCAATTCACTTCATTTTGCAGTCACTAGAGTGCAAAGGAACCTATCTGAAAGATGTAACTGTTTGCCAGAAATTATTTAGGTAATAATGAAATTACAGTTTGTCTAACCTGCTTTCTTTGCAGTCAGAACTGTGTCTGCTAGTTCCCCATTCTAGTTTTGAACTGCTGAACTGGACCAATCAGTGTGGGGTAAGCTAGCTCTAAAATGGTGTCTTGGACGAATCAGAACTTGGACTCATAATCTGAGCCAGCCACAAGAGGATTGTATGGGCAGTGACTCTGGGAGATGTAGTTTAGACTTCAGTGCCTTTTGGACCAACAGCAGCAGTCTATTGTGAGTGACAGCCAATCCAGTCAAGAACTGGGAGGAACTCAAAGGAAGTGCCAGTTTTTGTCGGTTGGAGTTTGAGTTGAGCTTTGGCAGTGAAGAAGGAAGGAGCCCTGTGCTTTTCAGTGTGCAGTTTTAGTCAAAAACGTGTAAGGCCCAGAGTTCCGGTCTGCAGCTTGTTAGGACTGAATCGTCCTGTGAAAAGAATCAAAGGATCTCTGAAGAGTAGAAACCAGGCTCACCCTGTAGAAGACTGGAGGAATTGCTGAAAATTACACTCGGTCTATGGACTACTGAATCTGCTGTGTGTTCTCCGGGTATTGTGCAGTAATTGCGATGGGATACAGATGCAGCCTGCCTGGTATAGTGCTTTCTTTATATGGATGTGTGAAGAGGTTTGGTAACCTCAAGTGAGCCCTGCTGACATTGAAGGACCCTATCTTATTTTGAGGTCGAGTACTAATCAGGGTCGCCCTGTTGAATTGCCACATTAAATCCAAATGGAATTACTGTACTGCTGACTGTTTAATTCTCCTTTTCTCTGTGTGAAAGGGCCCTACCAGCTGCCACGGTTTGGACTAGCCACTAGGGCTTAGGTACCCAGGGACAGTAACTGATAGGGATAGGCCTGTGCACAGAGCCATAAATAGATTATTAGAGTGATAAGCTAATTAACCTGATTTCCCCTGTCCTTGTTATATTCCCCTAAATAAATCAGAGCTGCTTGTTTCAACAAAGTTATACTGCCTGAGGTATTTGTCTATGTTAAAGTACTGTACTGTGATTGTTGCACTGTATCTCATTTCACAGGAGGTCCCAGTGCCGGAACCAGACCTGGGGTAAGTGTATACTGTGAAGGTAATTCTGATATATTGTGTGGGCCACTAGTGGGAAGAAAGGGGGGTTGCAGTGTCCCAGAGGGCTGTGACCAAGTTAGTTTAACTATTGCAAACCCTGACCTCTGGGTGGAGGCACCCGCCATTGGATCCAGGCCCCTCAACCTGTTAGTGGCAAATCAGGCAGGGGTAGTAGCCCCTGGGATAGCGCCATCTAGGGGTTACACGGATAATCAGGCTCCTTATGTGCAAATGCTTAGGGAACACAGAGAATTGGTTAGAACTGAACAAGAAGGACTGAGGTAGTTTGGTAGTAGTGTGTGACTGCTTGTGCAGCATATTTGAACTTTGGCTTACATTCAGTCTGTCCCTGCTACAGGAACTGCCACCCTGTTGGAGTAGTATAGAGATGCAGAAACCCTCATGGGGGTATGCCCCTCAAAGGTGTCACAGGATAAAGGTCCATGAGATCAAAGACACTTTGGGAAAGAAGACCAAAATCCAAGAAGATAGAGGCATCACTGGAGGAGAGGATGGTGGCAATGCGAAATCAGAGTGCCCAAGGTATGCATGGACATGCGTGGTTTAAACACTGCTCGGAGCAGAGTGGAGGAACAGTCACATGCCACTGCTCTGAAACACAGGTCATTAGGCTCTTTAAGTAGGAATGCACAGGGAACACAGTGAATTGGTTTGGATTAAACAAGAAGGAATGAGATAGTTGGTAGTAGTATTATATGTGACTGCCTGTGTAACATAATTAAACTGTGGCTTGTAGAAACAAAGAAACACAGAACCATAGAATCTGTCAGCAGATAAGGATCATATGGCCCACTAGTCTGCCCATTTCCCTACCCACTGCTGCAGCCCCAGATCCCATTTGACCTGTGGCTCTCCTGCTCTGCACATCTCCAGGGTACCCTTATGTCTATCCCATGTACTCTTGAATCCCTGTATTGTTTTCACACCCACCACTTCTGCTGGAAGGCTGTTCCATGGCCCCACCACCCTTTCAGTGAAAAAGTACTTCCTAATATTACCCCTGAGCCTTCCACCCTTCAGCCTCATATCATGCCCCCTTGTTCTTGTGCAGAGTTTTCTCTGAAATATGCTTTCCACCTGTACACTATTTATTCCCCTAAGGTACTTGAAAGTCTATCATATCTCCCCTCTCCCTTCTTTCCTCGAGTGAATAGATATTAACATTCTTAAGTCTTTCCTCATAGGGTTTCTGGTGCAGTCCATGTACCATCTTCGTTGCCCTTCTCTGGATTGCCTCTATTGTGTCAATGTCCTTCCAGAGATGTGGTCTCCAGAACTGGACACAGTACTCTAGATGAGGCCTCACCAGTGATCTGTACAGTGGCATCACCACCTCTTTCCTCCTGCTTGTTATTCCCCTCCCTATGCACTTCTACATTCTGTTTGCTCTCCCCACTGCCTTTTCAGGCTGTTTGATCACCTTCGGGTCAACAGATATGATAACCCCCAAGTCTCTCTCCTGACTTGTACTGGCCTGAATTTCCCCACCCATCCTGTACTCCTCCCTTGGATTCCTGTGACCCAGGTGCATGATCTTGCACTTTTTAGCACTGAAACTCAACTGCCAGATACCCGACCACTCCTCCAACAGACTTAGGTCCTTTCTCATTCTTTCCACCCCCCTCAGGTGTGTCCACTCTGTTGCAGATCTTGGTGTAATCTGCGAAGAGGTACACCTTTCCCTCCAGATACTCTGCAATGTCACTAATGAAGAAATTGAATAGGACTGACCCCAGCACCGACCCCTGTGGCACCCCATTGGTCACCTCCCCCTCTTCAGATTTCATGCCATTTACCACCACCCTCTGAGTCCTGTCCCTTAGCCAGTTCTCAACCCATTTTACCACTGTAGGACCAACTCCCAGGCTCCCCAGTTTACTTAACAATCTCCTGTGCAGGACAGTGTCGAAGGCCTTGCTGAAATCCAGGTAGGCTACATCCACTGCCCCTCCCTGACCTACCACCCTGGTTACTCAGTCAAAGAAATCTATAAGATTCATCTGACAGGACCTTCCCACTGAGAATCCACACTGCCTTGGATCCTGTGCCCCGCTATACTCCAGAAACTTCACAATCCTCTCCTTAAGTAAGGACTCCATTAGTTTCTCACTACTGAGGTCAGGCTTGCAGGCCTGTAATTGCCTACCTCCTCTCTGCTTCCACTCTTGTGGAGAGGGACCACATCTGCCCTCCTCCAGTCCTCAGGTACCTTTCCTGTCTCTAGTGTAGTGTAGACAGTTGTACTGTCCCTCACTGCTACATGGACTGCCAACCTGTCAGGATGTCTTAAAAATGCAGGAACACTCATAGGGAGATTCCAACCCTCTAGGTGTCCCAGGCATAAGTAGCCAAGACCAAAGGCATCTTAGATAAGAAGGCCCAAATTGCAACACTGAAAGACATAACACTTGCTTTCCAAGAAGAGACAAAGCCAGAACAGAAAAAACAGAATGCAAACTAATAAGGGGGTACCCACCATCCAGCTCCAACTCTTAACACAGAACTATATAATTCTGACTGTTGGCATGGAGTAGAAGATCCCCCCCCCCCCGAGTGCTGCTGAGTCTTTTACAAAGTGAAAGGGACTCTTGCTCCTCTCAAAGCGGAACCCCAGCCACAAGGAGTGGCTGAGGAGAACATAATTTGCTCAACAGCAGTCACCCAGCCTCAACAGTGGGACAGCTTATTCTAGAATAGAAACTAAGAAAAAGGAAACACAGTGAGACTAAGTGACTTGTGGGCAGAGCCCCTGGTGTTCTGCGGCAGCATTTTCTGATTTCTACGGCATGATGTATTCATTTCTCTGGCAGAATGCAATCCTGTCATTGGCTAAATATGATGTGATGTCATCGATGACATCATATGCTGAGCATAGAGGAGGGGCTTCAAGATAAACGAGAGGGGAAAGAAAGCCTGACACGATGGAAAAACAGTATATTTATATGAAAATTCACCAAAAACAATGAATTCTGTGGCACTATATATATTCTGTGACATGATGCAAATTTTGCAGCAAATTCCACAACCGCAGAACCGCAGAATTCCAGGGTCCTTGCTTGTAGGCAACTGCAGGCAAGATTGCTTTTAAGAGGTGTCACTGTGTTGAACTGTTTGACTTAAGAGACCCCCATTAAAAGGGTCCCACCCTCAGGAACCCACAAATACAACAGCAAAACATGCCACCTGGTTACTCTGCATGTCTAAAGGAAGCCCGTGGTGAGAACCCTACTCTCAAGACATTAGGCAGGGAAGGGTGGATGCCAAGATTAGGGCTGGGAGAACTTGGTGAAGTTCTGACCTTTGTTAAATAAGAACTGGAACACAATGGAGTTCTGATTAGTTCTGATTATTTATAAATATTTGAAAAATGTAATAAAATGCATAAAAGTGGCCAAATATTCAACACAGAGGTCAAAAGGAAATAATTTTATGCATTATTTGTATAACAAACATTTGTCAATGCTGAATGTTTGCTTGCTGGCATTAGCATTGAAAGCGCAGGAGTTAGACAGATGCAGAATACAAATGGCAGTTAAGTATTGCACTACCAGCCCCACCCCCACCCTGCAGAGATGGAAAGGCATTGGGGTGTGCCTTTGGGTCATCACCCATAATGTTCACGTCATTTCACCTCACCCTACCCTGCAAACACCCACAAGTGTTGAGGTGTGCCTTGGGGTGTTCAGGATTTACACTCACCCCACTCCATAAGGAAATACGCTGAAATGGGTGCAGTATAGGAGAATGGGGTGAACTTTGGGGCTGAAGAGTCCAAGGCACACCTCAATGCCTATCACTGGCTGCAAGGTGGGGGAGTTGGAATGGCATGAACATTACTGTCGACAATCCCAAGTCACATCCCCGATGCCTGTCAGTCCCTAAAGAGTAGGGTGTTATGGTCAGAAACCCTAATGCCCTGGGCATTTCTTGATATTTTCACTCCAAGTTTTCAACATGAGCTTTTTGTGACCCCACTGAAAGAACAGTGACACTATCAATTCGTTAGCAGAAAGGTGATTTTGCCCAGCGACTGTGTCATTTGGCGCCACAGGTGTGAAAACACATTTCAGGTAGGATGTGAAAAATGACAGCTGTACTGTTCATGAGGAGGTGTAAAAAAATGGTAATGTTGAAACTCTGGAGTGAAAATATTAAAAAATTGGTGAAGTTATGAGAGTGCATAGAAACTGCGCAATGCACACCCATAATGCAATTATTTTAGGGATTTTTTACACCACATTTTCAAGATAGGCATTTTGGGACCTCCGCTCATGAACAGTGGCACTGTGATTTTTTTAATCTGTCCCAACATTCATTTCGCACAGCGACCACACCCATTATGTACTAGAGGTCCAGAAACATGTTTTGGACAGTGTGCAAAAATGACAATGCTGAAAATCTGGAGTAAAATTAAAAAAAATTGGCGAAGTTACTAGCGTGCATAGAAACTGCACAATGCACACTGGTAACACAGTCATTTTTTTAATTTGTTCACCAAATTTGCAACGTGGGCTTTTTGGGACCTCTCCTTATGGACGTTGTCACTGTGATTTTCTTACTCTGTCCCAAACATTGATTTCACACAGCAACTACGCCATTGTGCGCCACATGTGCAAAAACACATTTCGGGCATGATGTGAAAAATGATAGCTGTACTGTTCATAAGGAGGTGTGGAAAATGGCAATGTTATAAATCTGGAGTGAAAATATTAAAAATTCTCGAAGTTAAGAGTCTGGGTGGGAACTGCTCAATGCACACACGTAACACATTCATTTTTTGGAATTTTTTCACCAAATTTGCAACATAGACTTTTTGGGAGCCCACCTCATGAACAGTGACACTGTCATTTCATTAATCTGCCCCAGAAGGTGATTCCATGCAGTGACCATGAAATCACCTTTCGGGACCGAATAACAACAAGACAGTGACTGGGATCATGAGGTGAGGTCCCAAGGACCGTATGTTGAAAATTTTGGGCCAAAAGTCACAAAAATGGCTAAAATATCCACCTAAGTTGCCCCCTCCCCTCCATTTATGCTATTAAACAGCTTTATCTGCATTTCTTCAGTTCGCGGTCGGCTTTGAAGAGTGCAGACATGTTCCTGCTCCACTGAAGATCGTCGAGCCAGACTCCAGAGGTTAGTATGGGGTGAGGGGGACGTGGGGTGTCCAGATGGTGGGTGTGGGTTGGGGAAGGGGACCCGATGGTGAGGGACTTTTTTCTGTGTTTCAGGTTATAAAAAAAAAATAAAAAAACACCACGGACTGTTTTCTTTTTTTACAAGTCTAAGAGTTTGGGAGGTCCTGTTAGCCACACTGGGGTGGGCTCCCAGTGTGGCACACAATGGGGGTGGGGCCAAGGTAGGAAAATGCCAATACAATGGGGAGGGGGTTAAACATGCCAACAGGGAGATTGAGCACCCCGTCATCAAGCATGTCTGTGTTTGGGGGGATGATGCCGAGGGGGATAGGGCACCCCCCTCGGCAGATTGAGAACAAGGCACTGAAGCCGATGGGGATTGGGCCCCCCATCGGCAATCATGTCTGTGTTTGGGGGGGATGATGCCGAGGGGGATTGGGCCCCCCCCAGCAGACAAAACTCAGCAAAGGGGCACATATGCTGATGGGGATTGGGCTCCCCTGTCAGCAAATGAACTGGGGAGGAGGCATGCTGACAGGGGGATTGGGAACCCTCAAAGTCAGCTTGCTGGGGACTGTGAAAGGCGGATGGCGACAGCCGCCACCATGTTTATTGAAATGTCACACCAGGCAAGGCATGTCCTGCAATGAGGGGTCGCTCCCTCATTGCAGCAGCGAAACCGTTTCAAGTTAGTGGCACGCTTGCAGACTACTGTCATAGCCAGTGTGCTCCTTCATTGGTGACACACAGACAAGCCCCAAAAAGCAGTGGCAGCACTGGCCACAACACTGCTGCACCTTCACAACCTGCTTCTCCAGCAAGCTGCCATAACATGTTTCTTGCGCATGCACACAAGCAAACATAAAAATGACTGTAAAACTGCTAAATAAAAGCAATAATTAATTACTACTAGCTGTTTCATGGCTGTCCTGTACTGGTAGCATATCCTTCATATCCTGCTCAGGTCCATGGCATGAGTGAGCTGGGAGAGAGAGAGATGGAGAGAGAGAGACAGACAGACAGATGCAAGTACTATTGTACCACAAAGAAATATCAAACACTGCAGGCAGTTAAGATTATTTTTATTAATGCTGCTGCTGTGTGGGTATTATTTTGATGGATTTTCCAGTCAGAGCAAACTAGGTGAAATAAATTAATGATCAAAATGAGCAGCAGTAAGAGCCCACCCTACCCATGTGAATGATGCAACTGCATCGCATGTCCAAGTGTACTGTGGCATGGTACATGACCTGGTCCAACAGGTGATAATGTTGTCTACAACTATTTCTACTACTGATCAACACACAATACATTTATTAAATAAGAAATAAAAGACATAAACTGATCACTACCCAGGCAACCAGTCAATCATATCACATCAGCCAAGTGCAGTGCAGTCATAAAAATAAAGGTTGCTACTGCCACCTGAACACCTGATGATAATGATGGTACACAGTTACATCCTTCTTAGTTCCATAACTGCTGCAAACTAGTGCCAAAAAAAAATTAAGTGCGTACAAATTTAAATATAATAATCTCAGCCCAGGTACTGTGAGATGTAGTGTTGTTACAGCCAGGCTAGCATACCACAGACACACACACACACACACACGAAAAATAAAGAAATGAATTTACATTTTTCTCTGTAATCGCAGCTGCATATAGGGGATGTGAGAAATATATTATACAAAGAGCATTCAGTTTCAGTGTTCAGACTTCTGCTAAGCCATCCATTGTATGAAAATTAAAACAGTGATACTACAGTACAGTCAGGTCAGTGGTAAAATAAATAAGGATTAAGCCATGAGAAAGGATGGGTCTACTGTGGAATGAATCCATGGTTGGGGGAGGGGTTGGGCCGAGTGCCTCCAACCACCCAACCATGGATTAATTCCACAGTAGACCCATCCTTTTGAGTGGCTTAATCCACTTGTAACATGGCAAGCGATTTAGGAGGTTATTATTTATTATTATTAGTACAGAACAATATTATGAATAAGAAAGTGCAATGAAAAGATGACTTTTCTGTGTGTCACAGCTCTCTCTCTAGAAGCTTGTATAGACTTCAAAACGTGTGCGTGCATGTTGAACATGTCGGATCTATTAATATACTGATGTGGTTTTTTTGTACATCTAGAGGAAGTGGCTAAAATATGCAGCAGGCATATACACACTGCTGACTGTCTGCAGTTTTCTTTATATGTTTTTTTTTTCTCCATTTCACATCCATTCTCCATTTCACATCCATTCTCCAATATATGTGCATTTCTTTGCTGTTGCACTCTGGGTATTTCTGCAGATTTGCATGGTGCTATAGAGACCGTGGAACAGCTATGGTAAATGGACATTTTTTGGACAGCTCACACTATTTTTCTTCTACAGATACCTCATAGTATGGGTCTTTACATTGATGTAGTGGTTCTCTTCTGTTCCGATGGCTGTTCTCACAGTGATTCCTGTTTTCTGTCGCCTATGGTGAGGGTTTTTTTTTTCAGGGACGTTCGTGTATTACTATTTAAAGATGTGTTTTCACATTGGTGTTTGATACATTAACTGTGCGAGTCTGCGAGGTCCGTGAGGTGGCATGGTCATTTGCGAGTAGGAGGCGACGTAACAAACTGCTTCCATGCTGTACTGTGCATAGCGTTGCTTGATCTCATTCGTTCCCAACCTTCTCTACTGTGACAACCACACAAACCAAGGTCTAATTATTTTGTTAGCGCTCTCCCGACTGCAACTATGGTCTACGTAAGGATTAAGCCGTGAGAAAGAACGGGTCTACTGTGGAATTAATCAATGATTGGGGGTTTGGGTTGGGGCATGAGGCCGAGTGCTTCCAATGACCCAACTGTGGATTAATTCCACAGTAGATCCATCCTTTCAAGTGGCTTCATTCTCTTTTAACATGGCAATGATTTTATGACTAATATTCTCTGAATAAATGAGAACAGACAGACTGATTTAGTTTTGGAATGCTTTATGCTGAGCTGTTAAACACGGTGTACACATAGTACAAAACAATTGGAACACACCTATTGGAAATATCATGGCTGCTATTTAATTTTTGCAAAAATAGCTTTCATTGCAAGTTTTAAGCTTTCTAACATCGAAACATATTTTAAAACTTGCAGTTAACTTTCTAAGCTAGGTTCTTCAATTTTTACCTGTGTGTATTACAAGATATGGGTTGCACTGCATGATGGGACCTTGCTAGGGTAGGTCTTTATGTTTTGTTCCTGCAGTTCCCTTGGCAGGCCAACAGATGGCTGAGAAACAATGCTAGCAGCACAGCATTGTTTCACAGCAATTTTTAGATCAATTTCCAAATGTACTGAATTGAGCCAATCTGAAAAAACTTTCATAGAACAAGTATTATTTTTCTGAGCATTAACTTCACTTTTTTCCTCTCTAAATTATCTAGCTCAGCAAGAGTTAGAACAACATGACGTTTACTGCTCTCACCTTTCAAATACATGTTTTGACTAGCATTGTTAGTCTCTTTCTTTGATTTTCCTTTGTTTTTCTTTCTTTATTTTCCTTTCCACCCATAGAAGTAGCCTCTTTCTTTGACCTTGCTTTATTTATTTCACTGTCTTTGTTATTTTTGTTTTCTGTTATAGAAGGTGCAGTCTCATCTTTTCCATAATGTGTATTTACCAAGGTAGTGATGCCCACTACTACACACACACAAAAGTTTACATTAAAATTATGCATGGCTCTCCTTCTGTGCTTCACTTGTGAATGGTGATCCACTGGGCGGGGGGTGGGAAAAGCAGGGAATTCTGCTGTTTTACAATGGCTGTGAAACAATGCTAGCAGCACAGCACTGTTTTACAGCCATCTGTTGGGCTGCCACAGGAACTGCACTTGAGCAAAGAATTGCTTTAGCAAGCAGAAACAGCAAAATATTTGCATACTGTTTTTATTTGTATACAGCTATTGCCTATGGTGGATCGTCAAGGTACTACAACACAAACCATGGTCTACTTGGGAATTAGACCATGGTTGATTAAATATCACCTGTTACATTTAGGCCAACAGAAATTCAATATTTCAGTGTGCAGATTTATGCCATGCTAC
The DNA here is from genome assembly GCA_016271365.2 of Neoceratodus forsteri. Lineage (NCBI taxonomy): Eukaryota > Metazoa > Chordata > Ceratodontiformes > Ceratodontidae > Neoceratodus > Neoceratodus forsteri. The sequence goes on along the minus strand of CM028129.1, from coordinate 889,115,999 downwards.
AATAATTTTTAATCAGCTGCTGAGGACAAAAAAGTGACAAGAAGTAGTAGTATTGAGGTCAAAAAGTAACAAGTAGTACATGTGATGTGAGGACAAAAAGTGACAAGTAGTAGTAGATAGCAGTACCCTACCTTTCAGATCAGAGTGGTACCTGGTACCAAGTACCACCAAGTAAGCGTGACATGAAATACAGTTGCTTGCTGTATTTGGACTCTGACCCACTGATGGTATTATTTTTCATGTTTCTGTGCTCATTTGTGATCATTAAAATAATTCTGGCCTGGCCTAGTAGTCCATGCTCTTGGGTTCTGACCTTACTTGTTACAATTAATTGCTGCCTCATGTAGTAGACCTTATTCACTAAAGATTTTCACCACATTCACAAAATAAATTCTTGAAAGTGTTTTGTGGATAGGGCATGCTCACTCAGACTATACATTTCATTCAGGTATAATATTTGAAATTAAAGTGAGGAATGTTGACTTTTAGAAATGTCAGGTACTCAGCATTTTCTCGTGTAAAACAGGATCACGTGTCAGTAATGACGTTACATGCTGAGCTAAACAATCATTCTGAACACATGCTAGTCGGAGGGTAATTCATGTATTTCATTGTAATGGTTACTAAAGCAGGCCACATACTTTGTTTGGATTTCTACTATTTCAAAGAAATCAGCATTCCAGCTGATATTGAGCTCTGCAGGGTACATTTCAACAATGGTCTGTGTTGAGGCTTGTTACAAAAGGCAGATGAAGAAGATATTACAATTATATCTTCTAAGTGATTCCATTGACATGAAGTTGAACCAAGTGATTGTGGGACAGTGCTATGTTTGGATGGTGGTGAAGAAGAAGATTTGGCTGCAGTGGCTAAGGAGGAAGAGGGAGAAAATGCCACAACAGTAGAGGATGGGCCACATGATGCTGTGCTGTGTCATGAAGAAGATTCTGAAACTGGTGCTGCTGTTGTATTCTGGTCCATGACAACATGTGCCTCATCAATTAGTTCTTGTTTGTTTATCTCGAAAGAAGTATCATCATCATCACTTAATAGTTGCTTCAATTTGTATTGTGGGTCCAAGATTGTTGCTTTAGTGTAGTACTCAGAATGAAGCATTTTACATAATTTGTCATCTTCTGCAACTTTTTTTGATCAGACATCTCATTGTTAATGATCTTGTATTCTCGGGGACAACCTGTATGTGTCAGCAGCACCACCACTGGCAGCCTGTGTGATCATGAAACTGTCTTGGTTTTCTAACTGTTCCCTAATCAGATTCAACCTGTATTTTAACATTTTTATTATTAGGGCTATCACCTGGCTCAGAGTTGTTGTGTTTGCACTAACCTCTCTGATGATTTCCTCAAATGGCTGGAGCAGAAAAATGTGAAACTTCAGCATGGCCCACTGTAGTGGAGTAATATAGACATCTGCATCACCAATTTTATTTTCCAAGGTGTATTGTCCGACAGCTTTCTTTTGTTCCAGCAACCTTTGGAACATAAAAAGGTTGAATTCCATTGAGTAGAAATGTCTTGGATAAGTCTGTATAAAGATAAACTGTGCTCCTGCTGTATTTTTTCAAACAAGTGGGTTTTGCTTGAGTGACTGAAATGAGCGCATATTCTTTTAGCAGTACCTAGAGCCTAAAAGTACTTGTTATCATCGAGAAAACTTAACTATTAAATTTAAGCAATGCGCAGATGTGAACAAAGCCCCCCCTCCTCCAAGGCCTTCCTTATGTTGGCCCCTTTATCTGCGACTATAAAGTCAACCAACAGTCCTTGTGAAGTGAGTCATTGCTGTATTTTTTTTTTTGGAGCTCTTTACTGATGTTGTATGAAGTATGTTCAGATGGAAAAGAAAACATTCTTAAAACATCAAACTGCAACGCTTCACTGTCCCCACATGAATTTTCAAAACATGCCCAATGTGCCGCGACAGACGTGAAGGGTTCAAGCTGACAGTTAGTCTAGATGTCTATTGTGAGATGCACCACCCTCCCAACAGCACAGCATCTTAATTTTTTACATACGACATTATAAAGATCTGGAATCCCTGTTGTCGAGAAATATTTCCATAATGGTATACTACATCAAGGTTTGAGGTACTCAAGCAGCTGACTGAATCCTACATGGTCAACCATGTTATATGGTGGCAAATCAACAGCTGTCATTTCTGAAATTTGTTTGGTTATTGTAACAGCAACAGGATGAGTTGAGGAATAATTGGCTTTATGCTCATATGTTTCTGAGATGGTAAGCTGTCTCCTTGAAGGAGGGGGGCTTTTGAACACATGGTCACTTTCAGTAACCATAGGAATCCTTCAAATGGGAGGAAGTGGTGGTGAAGGTGTTTCAGTAGTGCTGCGGGGGCTGCCACTGCTTTCATCTATCGTGAGTGTAGTGACCTATCACTGTCACTTTCTCTTCAAGACTCATAACTGGAGTTCTCAATATTGTTATGACATCTGTCTAGGTGCCTTTTCAGTGCTGACATTCCCAATGCTTCTTTCTTTTTAACCCTGCTGACTGGCCATTTACAAATTGTGCATGTTGCCACCAACTCATTAGAAGCACTAATGGAGAAGTATGACCAAACAAAAGATGAGGGGCAGGATTCACAAAAGGGATGCACCCGGCGCATCTGAGATGCGCCAGTGCATCTCAGAGATATGCACTGGCACTATTCACATAGGGCAGAGATGCTCCGGCACATCCCGGATGTACTGCACTGCACAGAATGTGCTAGACCCCGAAAATAATGATATGCGGCGCATCTGGAGGGGGCATGTAGCTGCATACATGGTGCATCCCCATTCACAAAGCAAAATGAATGTGCAAATATAGTGCATACACAGCGCATCCACCAATATGCGCAATAAGGAGAGAAGTATAAAACAAGTAGACTTAAGTGCAATCCCCAGCAGACAGACTGCAGAATAGCAGCAGCAGCAGCACCAGTTGGAACACCAGCAGCACCTACCGGGTCATAATACCATACACTGAATAGTGTACAACATTAGCGTAAACCTGAAATAGTGCTGTATGAGAAAGTGAGTGGTGCAATACTGCGAATGCTGCTGTACACAGTATTGCACCCTTGCATTATCCCAGGCAGAGAATAAGACCTCTGCTGGGACAGGGTTCTGCTGAGCAGCTGCCGAGGCTCAATGGACTGAGCCATTGCAGCAAGGAACCCAGGTGCTGTGTCTGGGACCAGGATTGATTCCCAGTCCCAGAACATTTATTTATTTTTTTATACTTTCTTTTTTCTTCCCCACCACCCGAAGCTGTACCCAACTCCTCCGGCCAGCCTCTCATCCGCTAGAGGCTTCCCACTACACAGACTTGGCTTACCTCCCATGCGAGTGGCAGTGGGGGGGGCCCATATACCCCCCCGTCCCAAGGAATCGAGTCTTCATTGGGGACCTCTGTTGGCGGCAGGCCAGCTGGAGGAGGGCCCACTATCAGGCCCTTGTGTTGGTGTTGCTCCAAGCAGAGTAATTTTCTGTAGTACGCCCCCCTGAATGCAACATGCCATGTGATGCCAAGGCTTGCACCGGCATCCATCGCGCTCCCCCATTGATTTGTGCACTGAAGCTGCTGTACCTCCTGGCCTCCACCAGGGGTCAGGCCACCCCTGGGCCAGGAAACCCCCCTTCCCCCCTGGAGGAGCCGTGAAGTCCATCAGACGCTCAGGCTACCAACCCCCTGGCCAACCCCCGTTGACCCAGGCTCACTCCTGAACCGGGTTGCTCATATAACGTGAGGTGTGGCGTCCAGTGCCTCAACCCTCAGCAGCCCAGAACACTTTATTTTTTTCCAACTTTGTGCAATTTCAGGATTACCCCCCCCAGAGTTGATAATCATTATTGAGGGGGTTTAGGGGCGCAGCGGTATAAGGGGGGTGCGGGTGGCAGACCCCCATAAAAAAAAATATTATGCCACATGCAAAATCGTACTGTATTGGCAGCATGATTTTTGCATGTGGCAAAGACATAATGACCCTGTGCCCCAGCAGCAGCACAGTAGACGCCACCAATATGGATGATGCACCATTCCTGATGGTGGGCATGATAATGGGGATGAGGAGATGGGTGAACCACCAACATGGCAGCAGAAGGCACCATAGGCAGCCTGGCCTGTGCTGGTATCATGCAACAGGTATCATGCCAGACTAACATTTGAACAACTGACAGACACAGAAATAGTTGTCCGATATTGCCTGAACAGGGCAATTCTGAGGCAGCTCTGTGAGCTGTGCCATGATGAAATGCAGGCATCCACCAGAAGAGGTCATGCCATATCTGTGGAGACCAAGGTGACAACAGCAGTGTGCCTTTTCACAACAGGAACCTTCCAGAGGCCAGCTGGAGACACCACTGGCATATCATAGCCATCCACATCCTGTCTCCTTATGCAATTCCTCACCATACTGCTTCCACATGCTTTGGAGTTCATTCAATTCCCAAACACACAAGCAGAGCAGACAGAAGCCATGCAGCAGTTCCATAGGGTGGTACTCATGCCAGGCATCATAGGTGCCATTGACTGCACCCATGTGGCAATCCGTGCACCACCTGGTGATGAGGCCATGGTATATATTTATTTATTTATTTATTTTTTTTATGTAGTTGTTTAACCAGGTATAGCACACTAAGCTGATAGCTTTTTTACAGGAGCGATCTGGGAGCACAAGGAGGTTAAGTGACTTGCTCAAGGTCACACAGCATGCAAGTGGAAGCTGTGGGATTCAAACCCAGGTCTGGTCTGCTGGATGTCACCAGATTTGCAGCTCAGAGCCTTAGACCACTGTACTATACTGCCTCCTATATATGAACCGCAAGGGGTTCTACTCCATAAACTGTCAGGTGATGTGTGTTATAAACACACTCTACACGTCAGGCCCTCTGCTCCCACAATGCCAAACCTTGAAGTGCAATATGTGAACAGGAGACAAACAGGATAATCCTCCTGTCTGTTTTGGGGTTCAAACACCTACTAGTCTCAAGTCCTGAGGTAAATATGAACCCTTTTCTGCTAGCATGCCCAGTTAACAGGATCAAATATCACACCCTCTTTGGGGAAATGCAGTGCAATACTTAACCCAGTGGGCACCCAGCTTGGTTCACAATTCTCCCTTTTTAACTCAGTTGAGGCCTAGGTACTTTTCTTACATTGTTGTAAAATAGTAATACACTATAAGCGCTTAACAGCTCTGTCGAACTTCTCAAAACTGTCCCAGTATTCACCCTCAAAATGAAAAAAAGTCTCAGGCAGGATTTAGGAAACCAAAAAGTTTACTAAAATTAACAATAGTAAATAAATACAAACACAGAACATATATATATATTAACAATTACAGTCAAAAGAAATGGAAATTGCAAAACAAAATGCCTTGTAACTGAATTGCTAATTCTAACTCAGTTTTCAGTTGTGTTACCTATTCTTGACAGAAGTGCCCTTAAGTCCAGAACACAAGTATGTGTTCTCTTAGGAGTCCAGTAGTAGAAGTCTCAGTCCTTTCAGCCAGCTTGATAATAGAGGCCAAAGTGGCCCTCCCATCCTGAGATGTCACAGCTCTGGGCTGTTGGGAAGAGGTCACTCTTCCTGGATACTAAATTAATTAATCAGTCACATGCCCCATCACTCTGCTCAACATTGCCAATAAAAATATATATATATATTTCCTAATTAGTGAGCAGCCTGCTTTCTGAAAGGTCAGAAATACCCCCTTGATCTTCAAAGCAAACTTTCTGATGAACTATGTCACCTATTTGTGAAATACAGCACGTATCAGTCAGAAGTTGCTTCTTCTTAAGAGGTCATAAAATTCATCCTGGTTTCCTGGACTTCAAAGAAAATGGATCTTTTACAACTGTTATAACCTGGTGTCTGAAGTAAGCCCTTAATTAGAGTTTCCACTAGATCATGGAGAGCATTATTTCCCTGACCACACTTTTGAAACTCCACCTCCCATAGTGCTGTTCTTCTGGCTGCCATATTTTCCCAGCAGAAATTCACAAAACATACAATTTATATCACAAATATGACACACTATAATAACAAGTAGATAGGCAAAGCTTCATATCCCTCCCTCCTAGACTGAATTTGGGGGAATATATTTCTAGGCATGGGATGAGTTCCCCAAATTCAGTTCACCACTCTAGCTGACGAGATAGCCCATCTGCATTTTCATTTGCTGCCCTTGTCATGTGTGTAACAGTCATGCCGTACCCCTGCAAAGCAAGGCTGCATCTTAAAAGCCTACCATTTGTTTTACCCATTTGTGCCAGCCAAACAAGGGGGTTGTGATCTGTTTGTACCTCGAAGTGTCACCCGTATAGGTATGGCTCTAACTTCTTTAGTGCCCACACCATTGCAAGGCATTCTTTCTCTACTGTAGAATAAGCCTGCTCCCTGGGAAGTAACTTTATACTGAGGTACACTATTGGGTGATCTTTCCCTTGGTTAGACATTTGAAAAAGTACTGCCCCAATACCCACATCTGAGGCATCAGTCTGGACTACAAAGGGTTTACTATGGTCTGAACTAGCTAATACAGGAGCACTGCACAGTGCCTCCTTTAACTGTGTAAAGGCTTGCTTACAGGCTGGTTCCCAGATAATCTTTTTAGGCATTCTTTTCTTTAACAGACCAAATAGAGGAGTGGTCAGGGCACTGTAAATTTCATACCAATTTTTTATAGTACCTTGTGGTCCCTATAAAACTCCAAACCTGCTTTTGTGTTTCAGGCCTGGGCCATGCCTCAATTTTTGCTTGATTAGGATGGAGCTGTCCCCAGCCTACTACATACCCGAGGTATGCCACCTCGGCCATGGTCACCTGGCACTTTTCAGCTTTTACAATGAGTTCGGCCATATGTATCTTGCCCAGCACTTCCCTAAGGTGGGACAGATGTTCCCTCCAGCCAGCACTGAAGATGGCAATGTCATCCAGGTATGCCATGGCATACTCTTCAGCACCACTTAAAACCTGGTTCACCAACCTTTGGAAGGTGGCAGGGGCGTTCTTCATTCCGAAAGGCATTACTTTAAACTCAAATAACCCTATTGGAGTGATGAAGGCCAACCTCTCCCTAGTTCTGGCAGTTAACTCCACCTGCCAATACCCTTTCATCAGGTCAATAATGATTAGGTATGTCGCCCCTCCCAACTTGTCCAGTAGTTCATCCGTCCATGGCACTGGGAAGGTGTCTGACTTTGTGACTGCACTGAGTCTACGGTAGTCCACGCAAAAATGAGTAGAGCCATCTGGCTTGGGAACAAAGACTACAGGTGAGGCCCAGAAGTTGTGGGATTTCTGGACTGACCCTAAATCCAGCATTTCCTCCACCTCCCTCTTAATGTCCTTTTAGATGGCATCTGACGGCCGATATGCTGTTCACCGTATGGGCGCTTGTGTCCCTGTCTCCACATCATGCATCACTAAAGGGGTTAGTCCAGACTTGACATTAAACAATGGGGCAAAGTCTGCTAAAACCTTCCTTACTTCCTGGATCTGATCTTGGGTCAATGGGGTGACATTTTAATTGCCTCCACAGAGGATTCCTGCTTGCTTTCTTCCAGCAAGTCCAGAAGGGGGTCTTCTTCATCCATCCCTTCCCCAGGACTACACATTGCAAAGACCATGCCAGCCCTATTTGCATATGGTTTTATCATGTTGACATGGTACATTGTCTGGGTATGTCTCCTGTCAGGCAGTTCTATAATGAAATTTATGTCATTCACCTGTCTGACTACTTTGTATGGTTCTGCCCACTCGGCCTGCAGTTTATCTTTCCAGACCAGGATTAGGACCATGACCTCTTGACCCACAGTGTATGAGCAAGCTCTGGCTCTGTGGTCATACCAAACCTTTTGTTTTTGTTAGGCAGCTGCCAAGTTGCTCTGGGCTTTTCCATAAGCTCCTTCAGCTTTTCCCTAAACTTAAGGACATAATCCACTATGGGAGTTCCCTGGGTGGCATGCTTGCCTTCCCAGTCCTCCCGGATCAAGTCTAGGGGCCGGCATACCCTGTGTCTATATAAGAGCTCGAAGGGGGAAAATCCTTTCGACTCTTGGGGCACTTCCATGTATGCAAACAACAGGTGGTTAAGGTATTTCTCCCAGTCCCTCCCATGCTGTTCAGCAAATGCTTGGAGCATCATTTTAAGGGTACCACTGAATCTTTCCACAAGCCCATTGGCTTGCTGGTAATAAGGTATCATGTATCTTTGCACCACCCCACACTTCTCCCACAAACATTTCATCAGGTCCAACATGAAAGAGCCCCCTCGATCGGTGATAACCTCCTGTGGGTACCCACCATGGGAGAAAACTCTAGCAAGGCATCTGCACTTTGTCTGTCCTCAGTGAGGATAGGGCAACTGTCTCTGGATACCAGGTTGCATAATCCACTACTGTTAGGATAAACCTCTTCCCAGAGGAGCTGGGGGTATTCAAAGGCCCCACAATATCCATTCCTATCCTCTGGAATGGCTCCTCAACCATGGGCAAAGGAATTAGGGTGGCTTGGGTTTTCCTACCTGTCTTCCCTATCTCTTGGCACCGGTGACAAGACCTGCAATACTCCTTCACCTGCTGGGTGAAGTTGGGCCAATAGAAAATTCTGGGCCTATTGCTGCATAGTGCACGTGATTCCCAGATGGCCAGACATGGGAATATCATGAGCAATCTTGAACAACCACTCACGGTACCCCTGGGGAACAAAAACCTGCCTGCCCATCACCCCTCCCTCTGTCCTTATGTCCTGCATGTACAGCAGTCCATTGTCCCAGTAAACTTTGTTTCCCGTCACCTCCCAGTGCTCCATCAGAGTCTGCCCAACCCCTCAGCCTCTCTAAACTAGGGTCATTTTTCTGAGCAGCTGCAAAATCTTTATACATTTCCAAAGCATGGGACAGGTCCCCTCCAATTTCTAAACTAGGGTCCTTAGATCTAGCATCAGGGCATTCAGGGTCGCTGCCATCCCTAACCCTCTGACTATTGGCTACCCCTCCTTCCTCAGAGTAACATCCTGTAGCTGTTCTGTTAACTGTGTTATCCATGGACCAGCACCCCTGATTGACCCCCCCTACCTTGCAGACAGTACTAACTACTAACTTTAGGGCATAGGCACTTATTGTATAAGCATGAGTGTCAGGCTCTGAGTTCTACTGTACTTATATATATTTTTACTGAGAATCATAATGCTTTTGCTATTATTCTGATTGTAACACTTGGGAGATACTTCTATTTACACCATATTATAATGACTAGTTAGGCAATACTGCCATCTTTAGTGCTAGTGCAGAACTACAACTGCATATGTAACCTCAAGTGTCCTTCACATATACAAGATCCATTGTTTAGCTATCTTGTCTTTCTGCTAGCTCAGCATGCTTTCCCAAGCTAGTGACAAGTCAGGCTATTTGCCACTGACCAATTATAATGTTTTTATACATCTTTTTAGCCGTTGTCATGGTTATTATCAGGTGTATAAGACCCTTTGCATAGCACCTGCTGTCTGAAAAGAGACATACTGCTACCTATAGGTAAGAAAGATTGGAGGCATTCTCCCAGTGATCACACTGTTTGGTTGTAAGCCTGCTTTATATACCAGAAATAAATCACTTTTGTGCTGGACACTACTTGTCTGTCATTTCTTCACTTTAGTGCAGTTCCAACAATAATCTGAGAAGGTGATGGTTTTACCATCCCGTTACAACTGCTACCTGGGGAATTTCTACCCCCTTTTACTATTCTCCCTATCAGGAGACACAGGCTGGGGAACCAGCCTCCCAGTGTTTTCCACAAGGGCTTCTATGGGGTCCAGGGAGCCACACTTTACCTTTGCTGCTTGTCTGCAGATAATTGCACACACCATCCCCTTTTGTAGATTGTTCCTGATAATCACATCCAGGGCAAGATTTTTTGCCACTGCAACTTTTTGCACAGTCTCGCCTGTCTCACCCCAGTCCAGAAGAACACTAGCAGGTGGCAGCATTTTCTCCTTCCTAGTGAATCCCCGTACTGTAACAAACTGATTGGGTATAAGCTGTTCCAGCTCAACCACATTATCTTTTACCAAAGTCAGGGATGCACCCATCTCCCTTAACCCATTGGTCTGCACCCCATTCACAATAACTGGGTGTATGTGCTCCCTCATGTTTACTGGCATGCTTTTAGGGATACACAAAAAAGAACACTTCTTTCCCAGCACCACTTTGTGTACTCTCTGCTTTTTTGGGACACTGCCTGGTAAGATGTTCAGGTTGCTTGCAAGCCCAACATTCATTTCTTTTATCAGGCAAATCTTTTCTTTGTAACCTGGGGCAACCCAGTTTCAGTGGAAGTAGGGAGGGTTTTAGCTGCCCTGAAGGTGTGCTTTTCCCTTTCTGCACTGCCACATGTGCTGCACTCCCTCTCAGAGCAGGGCTGCTCCTGGCATAGCAGTCCGAGAGCTTGGCAGCCTTCTGCACTGTTTTTGGATCTCGGTCCTCTAGCCAGGTTTTCAGCTATGCTGGGTAAGCCCAAATGAACTGCTCTAAAAGTACAACATTCTCAATTTTCTCTACAGATTCTGCTTGTATCCCTTCCCACCATTTTAAAAACTGACATTGTTTAGTGGCTAGCTCCTCGTAGCTCATATCAGGGCTTCTCCTGAGTGTATGGAATTTAACTCTGTATGCTTCTGCTGTCAAATCATATTTTTTGAACAGTGCAGCTTTGAGTTTGCCATAATCATTACTGTCCTGATTGTCCATTTGACCCAATGCATCATGAACTTTTCCAGTAAGCAGCAGGGATAGCTGGAAGCTCTAGGACTCTGGAAATTTTTGCCTGAATGCATACTTTTTCAAATGAGTTTAAAAATGCATCCATATCTTCCCCTTTTTTAAATTCAGCTATTAATTTAGAATGTAATTTGTAACCCAGCCCTGGAGTTCCAGGTGCACCTATGCCACTTATCTGTTCTGGTGCTGGTCTTTGAAGTTGTAGCTTCTGCAGTTCAAATTTCCTCTGGTGCTCTCATTCTTCTCACTTGGCCTTTCACTGCTCTCACTTCTCTTCCCTCTCCATCTCCACCTGGAACTTCTTCTGCTCAAATTCTAGTTCCATTCTTCAAAACTCTATCTGCAGTTTGATCCCTTTGGGCTCCAGCATGGTGGTGACCTTCCCCTGCTGCAGTGTATCTCGGCTTACACTGGTCCTGCTGTCCTCCTCCCTGGGTCTGGACACTGTGATAGACCCTGGCCCTTCCATGCCCAAGGTTTGGTCCTTTCCAGTCACTGACTGTGACTCAAGGTCTTGGGCATCAGCTGCCACAAGAGCCTCCAAGGGGTGCTGCTTGTTTCACCCCTTGCAACGGACTCCCCTCTCTTGGCACAACTGCCTTAGATAGTCTACAGTGTACTCACTGTAGTTGGAAGCCATCTTCTTCCCTAATCTACAGCTACACTAGCTAACACCAGAAAAATTAAACAGGTAAGGAACTCAGACTGTAACCACAATGATATATTTCTTTATTTTTAAATCACTGCCTTATTTTGTGTGTGAGCTGTTACAGTTATCAGTCTGACACACTGGACTATTAATACTTGTGTTACGAAATAATTTCACAGTATGCAAACACATCTTTTTTGATTGCAACACTGTAAACCAAATCTTTTAAATCGCACTACTGCCAACCAGATCTGTCACAAACGCACTTCACAGGTCAGGCCCTCTGCTCCCACAGGGTCAAACTTTGAATTGCAATACGTGAACAGGAGACAAATAGGGTAACCCTTCTGTTTGTTTTTGGGTCTGAACACCTAATAGTCTCGAGTACTGAGGTCAAATGTGAACCCTTTTCCACTAGCACGCCCAGTTAACAGGATCAAATATCACACCCTCTTCAAGGAAATGCAATGCAATACTTAAACCAGAGGTCACCCAACCTGGTTCACAATTCTCCCATTTTGACTCAGTTGAGATCTAGATAATTTTCCTACTTTGTTGCAAAATGGTAACACACTATGTGCACTTAAAAGCTCTGTCAGACTTCTCAACACTGTCCCAGCATTCACCCTCAAAATGAAAAAAATGTATCAGGCAGGATTTAGGAAACCAAAAAGTTTACTAAAATTAAAAATAGTAAATAAATGCAAACACAGAACATATATACATTAATGATTACAGTCAAAAGAAATGGAAATTACAAAACAAAATGCCTTGTAACTAAATTGTTAATTCTAATTCAATTTTCAGTTGTGTGTTACCTATTCTTGACAGAAGTGCCCTTAAGTACAGAACACAAGTGTGTGTTCTCTTAGGAGTCCAGAAGTGGAAGTCTCAGTCCTTTAGCCAGCTTGATAATAGAGGCCAAAATGGTCCTCCCATCCTGTGATGTTACAGCTCTGGGCTGTTGGCAAGAAGTCACTCTTCCTGGATACTGAATTAATTAATCAGTCACGTGCCCCATCACTCTGCTCAACATTGCCAATAAAAAAAATATATGTGTATATATATATATATATATATATATATATATATATATATATATATATATACTTCCTAATTAGTGAGCAGCATGCTTTATGACAGGTCAGAATTACTCCTTTGATCTTCAGAGCAAACTTTCTGATGAACTATGTCACCTATTTGTGAAATATAACACATATCGGTCAGAAATTGCTTCTTCCTAAGATGTCATAAAATTCATCCTGGTTTCCTGGACTTCAAAATAAATGGATGTTTTACAACTGTTATAACTTGGTGTCTGAAGGAAGCCCTTAATTAGAGTTTCCACTGGGTCATGGAGAGTGTCATCTCCCTGACCACACTTTTGAAATTCCACCTCCCATAGTGCTGTTCTGCTGGCTGCCATATTTTCCCAGCAGAAATTCACAGAACATACATTTGTATCACAAATATAATACAATATAATAACAAGCAGATGGGCGAAGTGTCACATCAAGTAATGCCACAGGGTGCATCAGCAATGTTTGCACCACACACCAAGTGGGACAGTGCAGCAGCAAAGAGCAGCATGGGAGGTGAGGTGATGCCAAACAGCAGGCACATGTGGCATGGTGGAATGTGCCACATGCACCAAGGCACAGGCAACTGCTGAGCAATGGAGGGTTATCAATGCCAGACTGAACAGGAGCAGTCAGCCATAGATGTAGGCATGGTCAGGTGCAGGACAGATGAGGGCAGCCTGGGCACAGCAGTCACTGGTGAGTGCACAAATACACCGTCCTACCATGGGGGGAGGGAATCACACTGGAAGGTGGGTCACAGGGATGGAGGTGGACAGGCAGTAGCTGTACCAGTGTGCTGTGATGGAGGAGTGGCTGTGGTACACAATGCACATGCATGCAGGGTACTAACAGACTGCTCTGTCCCCCAACAGGTGATGCAGCATATCCTCTCTGACTCTGGCTTCTCAGCCCCTGACACCATCCTGGCACAGAGGCAGAGGAGTGGTACAACAAGACTCACATCACTATACGCACCATAATCGAGCAAGTCTTCAGCATGCTGAAGATGCACTTCAGGTGCCTGGAAAGGTCAGGTGGTGCACTACAATATAGCTCAGAGAAGACCTGTGGCATATTCCTGGCCTGTTGTATGCTGCACAACATGGCTATTGACCATGGAATAGCTGTCATGGCAGAGGAGGGCAACAGTTCTGGGGAGAAGGAGGGGGAGGTGGAGGATGATTCAGAGCAGAGGCAACACAGAGGAGGTGGTCAACCATCCCTGGCCCACAGGGACTTATACCTTGTCAGCAGAGCCCAGTGGCACAGGGGCACCATAGTGAAATAGCATTTCGGGGACCAAAGGTGAGTAACATAGGTGGGCAACACTTGGTAGCCCCCCACATGCACCCACCCACACACACCGCAGATCAGATGACAACCACATAGCCGGTGTGTAGCACACCCATGAGGGGTGACAGCAATGCACAGACACACACAATGGGCCACACATGGATGGGAGTAAATGGCGTCTGTGCTGGGAATGGCATGGATCAGTGTACATCCATTGACACATGTGCACAGCAGACATAGGGCCGCACTCATCATGCCCATGCCACACAGCACAACACCAGTGGTCCCGGCCATGCACAGTGCATCACACAGGTGCCCCACATAGGCATTGTACTGGAACAGGCATGTGCCACATCGTGCCACCCCAGGGACTGTTGCCTCGTGTGTGAGCTGCAATGGGTGCAGGTAACAGGGACCATGGGAGCTGTCAACCAAGGCATCAGTGGGAGCCACCATGGCCACCATGGACACATGGGTGGCCTTGCCCTCACCTGGTGATCACTGAGTCAGCATCACTGGCCATGGGAGGTGTCCTCCACACCTGGTGGGGTACTGAAGTGAGATCATGAACAGGTGCTCACCAGTATGTTGCTCCCAAGATTCAAGTTGGATCCGGGGGTGTCAGGAATGGGCATGAGAGGTGATGGCATCAGCAGCAATGGGTTCACCTGACACTATGACCGGGGGTGTGGCTGGCAGCCTGGTGGCCATGTGATGCACTGTTTGCACTCACCACCTCAGCAGCATGTGCAATCTGCTCCAGTACAGCGGTCGTCCCCACCCACAGTAGGCTAGCCACTGCCAGCATCTGGGCATGTCACGCAGATGACAACTCATGCTTTATGACCAGTTTCATCTGAATGCCCCTCAGCTTCACCCTGAGGGATGCCTGCTCCTCCGTGGTGTCCCACAGGAGGAGTGTAGCCCATAACCTCATCAGCAGGGGATGCAACAGGGGGGCAGTGCCGACGGGTGTGTGGGGTCCCAGCCTGCTGCACTGCATCCACCGTAGGTAGATGCCTCACAACAGGCCACTGTATGGGTGGTAACTGGGCATGGGCAACCTCTGCATGTCCAGGGATGCCCGCATAATAGTCCCCTGCTGCCTGATGTTGCTCCATAGCACCCTGCTGAATAGTGTCAGCAGTCCCTGGCCCGACTGCAGCACCAGACACAGGGCCCCCAGCAACCACCATCGTGGACAGTTGTACAGGCCCTGTGGGTGTGCACAGGGCCACAGGACCACCAACACCGCATGGTGCCACCTGTGCAGGCACAAGTGCCTCAGCCAGGCCACTGTTGGCCATGTCCCCCCAAATCTCTGTTCCAGATGCTAGCACCAGCAGGTCATCCACAATGTTGACCCTGTATGCTGGGTCATCATCAGTGAAATCCAGTAGGTTAATCAGCCATAAGCTACCATGGCCACCAGCTGTGGCACTGACTGCGGAGGGGTTTGATGGCCTTGCACCATTCTCTTTCATGTTCCAGGGATGTGGTGGCATTGGACAGGCCTGGCATGGCATCCACCACAGCCCTGGTTGCAGCTCGGTGAGATGGTCCAGCCTCCACCCCCGCGAGGTCATCGGGAGTCCACCAGACCATGCAGCATACATGAGGTGTAACAGAGTTGAAAGAAAAAAGGGATACATTGTTAGTGACATGCATAATTGGTGTGTTCAGACAGGCATGAACAGGAAGCCATACATGCATGCCATAGGTGCGGCTGACATGCCATACAGGGGAGTGCCACACAGGGGGACACTGCAATGGCCATGCATCGGCATAGGCAGACATGCAGTGAGACCTGTACAGGTGCCCAGGGACATGTGTGGGGCAGGGTCACCCAGTCACCACTCGCGGGTACAACATCCCAGACAACCACCCCCATCCACCTCCACGGTGGCCCCCCCATGGTGCTGCACAGGGGTAGCATGTTGAGTGTCAGCAGCATACTGTCGATGGATGGGGTTGAATGGCATCATGTTCAGTGCACAACAAAACATGGGCACATGGCGACCCACAGTGGGGCATGTCAGGGCAACCATGGCATGCACACACAAACTAGCACAGTTCTTGGGACATGTATACTCACAGTGCTGTGATAGACTACCACCTGTCTGGAAGTCACCACCCGGAATGCCTGTCACCGTTGTCTGGACCATGTTGGCTACCAGCCTCTCCTCATTGGGATGAGGCTCACCGCAGTCTGCAGCCCACCCCCTGTCGCACCCAGAGCCCTGATGGTGGCCATCTTCTCCTTGGCTCTCCACTTCTCATCATGGAAGTATTTTCTGCACTCCTGTGGTGTAGGTTTGTAAATGCCATGGGCATTCATGAGCCTGCCAACCTGCTCCCAGCCCTCGTCCCTTTGCAGGTGGCTGCCACCCCTACCAGATAGGATGATCTGCCTAGGGAAGATGGCCTCCAGCAGCACCCTGTCCTCATCAAAAGTAAAGTTTGGATGTCTCTGTCCAGCAGCATCATCCTCTGCAGACATTGTGGATCCTGAGGTGGAAAATAAGAAGGCAACAGCACAGTCCAGGCAAATGTGGATGTGTGCCAGCAACATGGCTGTATGTTGCACAGACACTGCACCCTGGATGCCCTCAAATCCCCACTGTCAGATGGTGATGACAAGCTGTACATGGTAAAATGTAAACAGACCTTCAAGGATGCAATACCTGTCGGTCACCTGTGGAGTGGGGAGGTGCACATACATCCCAAGGTACTAAAGGAGCTTAGGGTGGAACTAGCAGAGCCATTATCAGAACTATTTAGTAAATCTCTGAGCACAGGAGAGGTTCCAAAAGACTGGAGAAGGGCCCATGTGATCCCACTCCACAGGAGTGGTAGCAGGGAGGAGGCAGGGAACTACAGACCAGTCAGTCTTACCTCAGTAGTGGGCAAGATTATGGAGGCACTCCTTAAGGAAAGGATAGTGCAACACCTGGAATACATAGGAGCACAGGATCCAAGACAGCATGGGTTTACGACAGGAAGGTCCTGTCAAACTAATCTCATAGACTTCTTTGACTGGGTAACCAGAATGGTGGACCAAGGAGGAGCAGTTGATGTCACCTACCTTGACTTCAGCAAAGCTTTTCATACTGTTCCACATAGAAGATTGATTAATAAGCTGTGTAGCCTTGGGTTGGGTCAGATGTTGGTCAACTGGTTGACAGGCAGAAAACCGAGAGTGGTGGTAAACGGTATACAGTCAGAAGAGATGCAAGTCACAAGTGGGGTACCTCAGGGATCAGTCCTGGGACCAGTCCTCTTCAATATCTTCATCAGTGACATTGCAGATGGACTGGAGGCTAAGGTTTATCTGTTTGCAGGTGACACCAAGATCTGCAACAGAGTAGATGATCCAGATGGGGTGGGCAGAATGAGAAGAAATCTGGATAAACTGACAAAATGGTAGGAAGAGTGGCAACTGGGGTTTAACGCAAAGAAGTACAAGATCATGCACATAGAGAAGAGAAACCCTGAAGCCACCTATAGGCTGAGAGGGTAGTTGCTGGCAGTCATAAGGGAAGAAAGAGACTTGGGCATCATCATCACAGATGACCTGAAATCATCCAAGCAGACCACTAAAGCAGTAGATAAGGATAGGGGGATGTTGGGGTGTATTAGCAGGGGTATCACAAGTCGTAAGAGGGAGGTAATAATCCCTCTTTAAAAGACACTGATTAGGCCCCTTCTGGAGTACTGCGTGCAGTACTGGAGGCCACACCTTCACAAGGGTTATTAACCAAATTGAAGCAGTCCAGAGAAAGGCAACCAAAATGGTGCAGGGACTGTATCAGAAAACATATGAGGACAGATTAATGGTGCTCAGTAAGTACACCCTAGAGCAAAGGAGGCAGAGAGGTGATATGATCGAAACATTAAAACACCTTAAGGGCATTAACAAGGTGAAAGAGTCTAACATGTTTCAATATAAGAAAAATAGCAGGACAAAAGGACACAGCATGCGATTAGAGGGAAGCTGATTAAGGGGTAATGTGAGGAAGCTCTTTTTCACACAAAGGGTAGTGGATGCATGGAACGGCCTACTTCAGGAAGTGGTGGATAAGAATACAGTGCAGGGATTCAAACAGGCATGGGAAAGGCATAAGGGAGCAATACAGATGAGTATGAATAGATAGGCCATTGACAGAGCAAAAGCTGATGGCACATTTATAAGGTAGAAAAATAAATGGACAGACTGAATGGGCCTTGCAGTCCTTATCTGCTGTCAACTTCTATGTTTCTATGCGCAATGCATCTTCCGTGGCATGCCATGCATAGTGCATTCTGTTTGGTGTTGGCGGTAGTGCGATCGATGACAGGAATGCATTTTAGTCAGCATGCACTATTGGATCTGTGCTGCATGACTCCTGTTGTGTGGGTATGGCGCATCTGTGTGACGTTGTGTCAATGTGCCCCTGCAGTTCACGGTGCACGTCTGGCAGTATGCATCATCCTCAGTGCACTGTGGATGGCATTGTTTGCTATTCACAATATGGCAGTTCCATGTGAGATGCGCATGTGCAACCCTGGCATGACTCCTGACCCCGGACTCCCACCTGTACTGTGAACACTGCACATGCGCAGTGACACACAATAGGTGGCAATCATGCATTGCCATGCTGCAACACTCTGATGCACGGTCCAGTGCTCGGAGACCTATTGCACATATAGCACAAATAGGCCATTGCACACTAGCAGCCTGTACTGCGGAAACCTGCTCCCACAGAACTGCATCCAGTAATGCCACATGCACAGGCAGCTAGGACCAGAGCCATGAACTGGGGGGAGGTGGAGCTTGTCAACCTGGTGGCACTTGTCATGCCACTAGAGGAGCAACTCTTTGGGTCAGAGGACCTCAATGAGCCACGCTCTGCAGTGTGGGCAAGGGTGGTGAAGCGTCTTGTGCGCAGAACAGGTGTGGAGTGCATGGGGGAGCAGTACAGGCACCGCTATAGTGACCTACAGTGACAGGACCCAGACAGACTCTGTAGCCTTCGCAAACAGGCACACAGGGGTGCAGTGCCACACACAGGTAAGTCACACCTTACATCCACTCTGGCAGGCAGGGGTCTGGTTCTGGGGGGGGCATTATGCTCTGGCACACAGCCCCCCACCACACGACACACACACACACACACACACACACACACACACACGCACACACACACACACACACGTGGCATGCCATGCTGATATTGCATGTGGGGTGCAGTCATGGCCACCGTGCATTGACATGTGTGGCATGGTACATGACAGGAGGGTTGCACTGGCACTGTGGCAGGCGCATTGTGGTTTTGACAGTGGCACAGCACACATCCATCCTCACAATGCCATTGTGGGAATGGTCTGGGGTATTGTCTGTTACTACAAGCTGCCCAGGGTGCAGTTACATTGGGTCACTGAGGGGGTGGGTCCATTACTGCATGCTGACACCAGTGGTGTTGCTGAGGATCACAGGGGGGGTTGTACACATCTACTATCACCTCACAGTGCTCTTTGCTTGTGTTTCTCTTGCAGGGCTGGCAGACAGGCGGAGGGCCATGGCGGCAGTGGAGGCTAGGCACACTAGGGCCAGTGGAGGAGGCCAGGGTTCTGGTCATGTAGGTGCAGGTGAGTGTTCTGCTTGTGTATCCTCTGTGTGTTCATCGGGGGTGGGGTGGGGCAGTGCCCTCTGCAGGCCATTGCCTGCCACATGTGCATGTTCATGTGCTACACATTGTGCACACACAAGGGGTGTCGACCTGGTGGCGTGTGCTAGGGCCACAGTGCACATGGCTCCTGTGTGTCCATCCACCATGTACGCATCTGCTGAGGACCATGAGCACACTGTGGTGGCCCACTGGTGTTCGGATGGGGGCTGCATGATTGTGCAGCCTGCTGGCGTCTGCACATGCTGTGTGGGACATGGCTGTGTGCCCCTCTGTGTGTCACTCTGCATGCACATGTGGGCCTTGTGCTATCTCAGTACCATTGTACAGTCACTGTGTGGCTCTGTGTGCCAGCTTGTTGCTGGTGTGTGGTGTGCATGGCAGGCTGTCAGTCACTTTCATGGGGGCTGCCTCCAGCACACTCGCATGGTGGGCAAGCGGGGGAAGGTGTGCACCATGGCACTGAGTTCCTGTTGTCTGTGTCCCCACTGTAGGTCCACAGAGAGTCCAGCCGGATGTGCTGGGGAGGAGGAGAGGCAGAATATTTCTATGGCCGGCAGGAATCCATCTGCAGAGGGCACTCCGGTGAACAATGGCGCCACCGTACAGGAGGCAGGGGAAGCTCCTGCAGACAACCTTACTCATGAAAGTACTATGTACCGGGGCAGGAGAGGTGGAAGATGGGCTATTTCCCATCCAGGACATTAGGCCACTAGGCAAGTTGTATATAGCCCTTTTGTTGATTGACCCCACCCTCAATGACAACCAGCAGTCTTCCCCTGTTCCCCCCCATACCGTTCCCTTACTGTGTCCACTGTTTCTTGTCACTGTGTTCATTCCCACACCACCCTATCCCTGTTCTTAGTTTTTTCTACCTTTGTAAATATTGCTTCTGGTGCTCATATTCCTGTTTGAGTAAATCTTTTGATATTGATGACGGTGCCTGTGGTAATTCATTCTACCTTGTGCCGGTGCCCTGTTGTGCTTGCTGGTTTCCACAGAACCTTTGTTCCCATTCGTACAGGTGCCCCTGTGGTACTACACATCCATGCGCCATGTCCACCTTTCATGCATGCTACATTGTGTGCCCTTCATGTTGCGTATGGCCTGTTGGGTGACCTTCCACTATGCTGGCTTGCACATTGCCCCTATTCTGTGTGTGATGCATGCTGGTTGGTTCTGTTGTATTGGTCCACTGATGTTGTGCTCTTCTGGCAGTCCACAGTGCCTGTGGGCATGTTCCACCTGTGCAGGACATGGCCTTCAGCCTGTGTGCCATTGTGCCTGCCCCCCCCCATGTGAGCATGTGTTGTAGCTTCCATGTACGCCCTGCTGTGTTCCTGTGCACCGGGACTTGTGTGGCTCCCTCTGCCATGCTGACTGGTGCACCTCTGCTGCTGTGCCACACCTTACCAGTCACCCCTGTGCATGGCATCTGTGCCTGTTGGCCCCCTGTGTTGGGTGTGTGTCTGGTGCTTCCAGGTGTCACCATTTGTGCTCTGTCTGTGCACCTCATCTGCTTTGGTGGGCCACTCTCTGGCCTTTTGCCCAACCCCTGCCAGGCTGTTCACCAGCATCCTTTGTGCTGCTGCAGTCTCCCCCTTTTGCTACTGTGTCCCTTGCTGACTTGCTCCTTATTCAGTGTTGTGTGGTCCAGGGTGTTTTTGCGCATTCTGATTGCACTGGAGCAACTCAGGTTGCACCATGGCGCTTCAGTGGTATTCACAGTGGGGATGTGTATACTGCATCTTGCGGCTCATCCCTCTGTGAATACCACTGTTCAGGGATGGCGCATCTCATCTGCGTCAAGCGCATCTGCTTTGTGAATCTTGCCAAGATACTTTTTTCATTTTTTCCCAGGAAGGCACTGCACCTTGGTCCCCTTTTCAGGGTCCCCCCCCCCCCGGATATTTCTTAGGCCTGTTTCTCTTGTGGTTTATTCCCACTGTCCTCCTCCTAAACCAGAACATTTCTGTCCATTTCTTCCTCATCTGCAATTTCCATCTCCTCCTGTTGTAAACCTTGTGCTGCCTGATCATTCTCTTTATCTTTATTATTAGTACCCTCATTGAGTTCAACCTCAGAAGAATCAGATGATGTGAGTGAGGGACTTGCAGTAGCATAGTATGCAATTGTTCCATACTTCTGAGTGCCTCTGTGGGTGGTACCCAGCAACCTTTTGGCTTTAACTACATAACATTTTTTTTTTCTTTTTACTTGGGACTGATCCGACAGATGCATCTTTTTTTGGTTTGAGCATTTGCTTGGAAGATGAAACTTTAGATGTGAACAAATCACTTTTTTTGGTTTTTGTTTTTTCCTTTGCAGGCTGACTGCTGTCGTTTGTAGTGGTACTGGCTGCACTGCATTCCTGAGAAGAATGTGCCTCATCAATACTTTGACCCATCTTTTATTTCTTATTCTAAGTTTAAAAACAAAAAGATCCCTCTACCGAATGTCCTCTGATAACTCACACCCACACCCACAGGCCAGGGATGGATTTACAGTCATGAGTCGTGAATCATGATTGTACACAGCACATCGCAGTCCATTACCACTTCCTTCCAAGCTTAACTGACTGACTCCTAATTACAGTTATTTATTGTTCAGTGCCCTACTCAACAGTGTGCCTCAGAATTTAAATTGGTGATGCAGACATCTGGCACACGGCTGCACACACAGTCCTACATGGGTTGATTAATGCTTATACGTAATGTTAAACTAAGAAGGGTAAGGAGGAAGAATAATGGATGAAATGAGTGATGGTGACTGATGGTGACTGATGATGATTGATGATGATGACACTTGTGTGTGTACTTCAATTACTTCTGTTGTAGTGTGTAGAGACTACTATGACTCACAAATTCAGTTTGTAACTTGGCCAAAAAAAGTAAAAGAAAATGAACCACCAAGATAGGGTAAAACACACCATGTGGTACGTGAGCAACCATGGTCTAATACCATAGCAAAAAAAGTAAAAGAAAATGAACCACCAAGATAGGGTAAAACACACCATGTGGTACGTGAGCAACCATGGTCTAATACCATAGCAAACCATGGTTGGGATCATGAGCGCGCATAAATAATTAGACCACGGTTAGGATGGAGGTGGAGCAAGACAACATTGGTGATGAGCAATGTGAGCAAAGGAGTGAGTCGTTTATTATGGAGCAGCATGAATGCACCATGTGCTGTAACAGCCAGGAACCCATTCACCCACCCAACACACCGAGTACAATTGCACAGTAAGTGCAACTTATAAACAAAGTGACCCTCAGTGTGTAGTATGTGTGACAAAGGGAGTGTAGTATGGAATTCAGGAATGTACTTTGTGCCCTAACAGTCATGAATTCACCTACCCACCTGACACACCGAGCACAATCACGCAGTACGTGCAAAATATAAAGAAAGTCACCATCAGTGTGCAGTATGTGGGACAAAGGTAGGTGGTATTAAAATCTGTTCTTACTCATAGCTGTGCGACTCCAGAAATACAAAGAACGTTGTTACCACCAGCGTCCCATTGCAAAAGTCATCCATCTCCGTACAAAGTTGTGTGAACCCAAAGCATTGTCGCCGTGAGGATCGGAACATGCAAATCTCGACTGATACCCAGAGGGCAGCAGCAGACAGGCACAGGAAACGCTAACAGTGGACATGAGACGAGTAAACACAAGTGACAGGGGAGAAAACTAACTGCACTCACCAGTATCTGTACTTCTTATCGATCTTTTAGCCACATCATCTATTTTGCACAGAAAGATCACAACCAGATAAATAGAGGTTATATGTTCAACGTGCACACGCACATTGCAAAGACAGTAGAATGTTTTGTACACATGAGTGACAGATAAGAAGCTCATTTTAGCACAGCACATAGTTCTTTATATTAATGTGATATTATAAGAACACATATTTACTTCCTATGGTGCTAGCCATGTTACAAGCGGATTAAGCCACTCGAAAGGATGGGTCTACAGTGAAATGAATCCATGGTTGGGTGATTGGAGGCACCCGGCATGCGGCCTTATGCTCCACCCCCCAACCATGTATTAATTCCACAGTAGACCCATCCTTTCTCATGGCTTAATCCTTACATATCCCCTGGGCCCCCCACAGCCAGCAGCACAGGTGCTATAACTTGTCTGTTGTTTGTCAAAAAAGTATTTTTTTTTATTTGTAATACATGAAATCATGAATGAACATTAATAAGTGATCATGATTGGATGGCAGAAGTCAAATCTCTATCTCTCTCTCTCCCCCGGATCTGGAATGGCACAAGTCAAAGATTTATTTTGCCAGCCTGCCCTTGCCCCACACATACTCATACAGCCACATTGAGGCCAGGAAAAAAAGAAACTTTATTTTGGATTTCTGGGACTGTAACATTTCTTCCCTACCCCCACCCACAATAGTCTCTCTCTCCTTTTGTGCTTTTATATCCAGAACCAGCAATTAGTGCAACAGGAAGAATGGGTGCAGTAGTAACACAGGGGAAAAGGGAGACAGTCGAAGGCAGGCTGAGACATAGAAATTCAGGACTAAAACATGGCTGAGCAGCTGAGGAGGGAAGGCAGCCAAAGAAGGAGAGGAGAAAAAACACAAGGCAAACTGGCAAAAAGCCAAAGGGACACAGCAGCAGCAGACGGCAATGGCAAAACACAGCTGCTAACCATAAGGGGAGCAAAAGAAGCCACAGTTGCAAGTAGAAGTGCCAGCCAACCGGGGGGTGGAATGAGCAGGAGAGTGGGGGACTATGCCACAATAGAAACAAAAAGCATTGAAATAGACAAAAGACAGTGGCACCATAAAATGACCCAAGAGCATAAGGGGAAAAGGCAAGGAAGATGAATGTTTCGGATGCGATAGGAGCAACAGTGGGGCTGGGAGGTACAGGAATTGTGGGAGGGAGAGGGGCAGCCATGCTGAAGAATCCAGAAATCTGAGCATACAATGGATGCTTGATTATGCGTGGTTTAAATATTTCTCAGAGGAGGGCATGGTGAGAGTCTGCTGCTGCCCTCCAAACCATGGGCAAAGCCCTTGAAGTCTTGGTGGTCATTAGTCTTGGTGTAAGGGCAATAGGAAAAAACAAGTAATCCACATGGGGGGGGGGGGGATGCAGTAAAGGAAAGAAGAAAAACCTTTAAAAAGTATAATACCAGCCCTGCAGCTGATAATAGGGAGGAATATCTTAAGAATGGAGAGACCAGCAAGACAGTGAAAAAGGTAAAGTCAGACACTGACTTGAGAATAGCTGAGGGAATGAAGAATGGGAACAAAGTATTCTTCTGTTACATATGGGACAGATTACAATCCAGGAAGGGTATAGTCAGACTAAGGAAATGGGTTTTCTGGGTGGGAAGAGATAAAGGTAAAGCTGACATACTGAACCAGTACTTCTGTTCAGTGTTTACGGTGGATGATAAGGGGCACTGACTGAGTGTGTCACCAAATCCAAGGATGAAGGAGTGAAAAATCAATTAGAACTGACATAGAAATGGGTATTGCTAGGACTAAATGCTGTAACAGTAGATACATCAATGGGCCCAAATGGGCTGCTTCCCCAAGTGCTGAAGGAGGTGAGGCAGGTTCTGGCTGCACCACAGGCAGATCTCTTCAATAGCCTACAGGAAACAGCAGAGGTGCCAGAGGACTGGTTGACAGCAGACATGGTATCATGCACTAGAGCAGGAGTAGGGTTGAACCAGGAAACTATAAACCTGTCAATTTGACATCTAAAGTGGGGAAATTACTTGAGGCCATAATAAAGAAGAGACTTCTGGGGTTCCTGGAAGCAAATTAACTTTGGAACTTTAGACAATATAGGTTCACAGGAGTGAGGTTGTATCAGACAAACCTGATTTATTTCATTGATTGGTTGATGAAGGTGATGGATATGGTTCAGGCAGTAGACATTCTTTATCTAGACTTCAGTGCAACCTTTGGCTCCATGTCACATGGACAGCTGGTCAAGAATTGAGCGACCTTGAGGTGGGGAGAACATAACGGAAGAACTGAAACGGTACACATTAATGAGGTATACGCTAGGATAAGGGAAGTCACCAGTAGGGTGCCACAGGACCCAGTCCTGGAGCCATTTCTCTTTAACATTTTCATTTGTAACATTAGGGAAGGAACCTGGGGTTAGATCTGCCTTTTTGCAGATTACACAAAGATCTGCGGAAGAGTGGACAGTGAGGAGGGTGTAAGCACCATGATAGAGGATTTCAAAAGACTACAGAGGTGATCAAGGGTATGGAAGTTAATGGAAAGAATGCAAGGTAATGTATTTATGGGTGAAGAACTCAAAAACAGAATACAGAATGAAGGTAATTTTGTTACAATAACTGAGAAGAACCTGGCAGGTTTTTAAATTACAGACAATTTGAAAACATCAGAATTAAGCAATAAGGCAGTAGTGAGAGCAAATGGGATACTGGGATGTATAGAGAGATCCCTGGTTTGACTTCACCAGGAACTGTATATGCAGTTCTGGAACCCTCACCTTTGGAAGGACAGGAAAAGAATGGTGGTGCAGAAAAGGGTACCCAAGACGATTCTGCAACAACAATAGAATTCCTACCTGATGAGATAGGGGGAGCTCAGTATGTACATTCTGTAGGTGAGGATGGAGAAAAGGGGATATGAGAGACATATACTGTAAATGCCTTCATGAGATAAATAGGGTGGATAGCAGGGAGATATTCTTACAGAGTAGGAATACTGGCACTAGGGGAAGCTCAATGAAGCTGTCGAGGGAGATGCAGAAAGAAAGACGGGAAATATTTCTTCACACTGAGAGAGTGGAAAGAGGTGAAATACACTGCTAAGGGAAGTTGTTTTTGTGAAATCAGTGGATGGACTCAAACGTGGATAGAACAGACACTTAGGTTTGGTAAAAACATGACATAAAGGAGAGGTGGGCATCACATTCAACTATAGGTAGGGCTCAGCAGACTACTTGGGCTATAAGGCCTTTTTATGCCATCATCTTCTGTGCCTCTGTGTAAAAACAGGTAGCATGAAACTATACCTACAGTAAGTATTGACACCTGCCGATCTAAGCCAAATGGTAATGCCTCTGTCTCACCTAGATTCAGTGCCAACCAGTTGAAGGCCAGTTACTAATGTCAGATATAAACATTAACTCTTTCTTTAAAAGGTCACGGATTACATTTTTCCATTTCATAATAGTATGTATGAAATTAAAATGGCAGGCTATGCTGAGGTCCAGTGGGGCAGTGGGTGACCTCACCACACCCCCACCAAGTGCTACTGTATATATAAAGGACCTCAATCCGAAAGGCATCATTCAGGCATTTGTACTGTATGTCTGTGTTAGCTTTCCTGAGCAACATGTGATTGCCTTTTTAATAAATGACAACATAGAAAATATTTATCTTGGAGCTCGGTATATTTTTACTGGAGGTGGTGAGTAGAGGGAGGGTTCATCTGTGAACTAAACCCAAACCAAACTCAAACTTTTAGACTTAACTGAACCCGAACCAAACTCAGACTTTTAGACTTTCGCCAAATCTGAACCGAACTTGAACCCTAAGGGAAAAAAAAAGATGAACCCAAACTGAACTCGAACCCAGACAGTGTGAGATAAGGATAACTCACATGGAGGTAGTAGGGAGACACCTAACTCGAACTCAAACTGAAAAGTTACACAAAAAAAACTTGACCCAAACTGAGCTCGAACTCAAACTTCTACTTATCAAATCGAACTGAACTGAACTCGAACTATACCCTGCCGAACCCAAACCAAACTAGAACCCTAGAAAACATGTTAAATCCTCCCTCTAGTGGTGAGTGCCCAACTTTTTTGTTCTATATAGCATCTATGCCCTAAGCATTCTTTTGGTACTCATTTCTTTGCTTGCAGCTGTTCGGCTGATGACTTTGTCCTTTCAACCTTCCCACCTGATTTTGCCACCTGGCAGCAGCTTGCTGCATTTTTGTTTTAGTGGTTCACACTCTCCGGCACCACTCCCAGTTTCTTTTGGGTCCCAGTTAATTCCCTCCGTGGCACCAATGGCCATGCTCCTTCTGGTTTCCTGGTGCTGCTTCATTGTGCTCCGCTGGAACTGCCACTTTCTGCTCCTGCCTGCCTGTCATCTGCCACTTGTTTTGCTGTGGCTTGGTTCATGCCTGGGGCCCTTTGGCCTCTGTCCTGCTTTCTTGTGCTGTGCCCTATACTGAGGCTTCTCTCTGCTGGACTGCCATCTGGCTGTTTTTGAGGGGTGGCATGCTTCCTGCTGCCTTCTTCTCTACTGGTGGGTGCTTCCAAGTATGAGTAGGCTGATTCTTTTACTAGTGGCCAACCATTATTGCAGCTGCCCCACCTACTGCTTATCTTTCACCGGGAGTTGACTGGAGGTCACCTCTGCCTTTCTCTGATTCCCTTTGCTCTCCTGCCATTATATGGTTGCTTGTGGGGGTCCATTTAGCACTGCTGGATGCTGCCTACATGGCCACTGCATTGGCCACGCTCCATCTCTGCAGGTCTTTAGGGATTTTTGCTCCATAACTATCTGCCTGCCCTGAATTTAGTCGCCATCTGCTGCTTCATTTGCATTATAATTCCTGATTACCCTACTGCCAGGCAACTGCTTTCACATTCAGGAAAATCCCCCTATGACCACAGGGCACATGCCCCATCAACCACAGGGCTCATGCCCCAATGGCCACTGTGCTCATATCCTACAACTGCAAAGCTCATACTCCACTGACAATCGAGCAGCACCCCAATGACAACCTCAAGATTCAGTATACATCACCTTTCGTGATATTGTACTGCAACTTATCAAGCTCCTCCAGGGCTCACTATGTTCATTCACTGAATCAGTACCATATTCACTGACCCATGCCTGACTTGTCTCTGTTTACACACTTTTTTCAGCCCTGCCTCCCTCCTTTCAGGATCACTTAGGGACTAGTTTGATTAAGGCAGTATGAGTGTCTAGATTGATAGGGACAAGTGGTAGGTAGATTTCTCATTCTGTGCTCTAATCTGTAGGTCTAGTCCAAGCTGTTCTGTAGTCCTAGTGGTAGCTTAGCTGTCTAGCAGTCCAAGCATAGTATGGAGGTGGAAGCCTCTGTAAGGCTTCCTTCAGTCATACTGTACAATTGTAACTCTGTGATAAGCACAACCATTCATACTCAGGAGTTCTTTGGCCAGCTTAGGACTCCTTGGCACTGATTTGTTTACAACACCTGCTATGTACATGCTTGATCTCTGCTTGTTCCCCTTCCGTTGGTGGGATTGCAGCTGGGAGGAATCAACCAACTCATCTCTTTCAAGATATAGACAGGTTATTACTTCCTGCCTGTCTGAAACCTGTTAGAGCTTTTTCAACTTAAAAATGTGAGACATTTGCTTGATTTTTCTTGGACAGAGTGTCCTCTGTGAAGGCTGGGATTTCGACGAGCGGAATACCAGCATCCATCAGCGGTGGGCCTCAGGATGGCAGACACATTCAGCCTGACTGGGGGAAGTTCCGTCCGGTTACGGTGACAGAGGTCTGTGAGGTGATCTTGGGCCTTAAGCCAACTTCCTGCAACTTGGACCCAGGCCCGATGCACCTACTTGTGGGCTGCACTGGTGCCCTGGGATCAATGTTTGCTGAGATTGTCGGGAGTTCCTTAGTGGCAGGGGTCTTCCCAGAGCCTCATAAGGAGACTCTGGTGAAGCCTCTGCTGAAAAAAACATCTTTGGACCCTGACGTCTTGGCGAACTATCGACCTATCTCGAACCTTCCCTCTCTTGGGAAGGTTTTGGAGAAGGTAGTCGCAGAACACCTTGAGTGTCACTTCATGGAGTTTCAGATCTATGAACCTTTCCAGTCCGGGTTTAGGGCAAGGCACTGCTCAGAGACGGCATTAGTCAGGGTGTGGAATGATCTGCTCAGGGTGAGAGATAGTGGAGAGTGAACTATTCTCATTCTCCTCGATCTGTCTTCTGCACTGGACACTGTAGACCATGGGGTGTTATTGAATAGGCTGTGGGAGTATGTGGGACTTACCGGCAAGGTCATCAGCTGGTTCGCGTTATTTCTATGGGGCAGGTTTCAAAAAGGTTGTTTTAGGGAATCATTCCTCTGACCCGATGGCCTTGCCCAGCAGAGTGCCCCAAGACTCATTCCTTGCCCCCATGTTGTTCACAGTGTATATGCTGTCCCTGGGTGAGATCTTTAGGCAGTATGAGCTGAGTTTTCATTGCTATGCTGATGACACTCAGCTCTACCTGTCCTTCACACCCAAAACACCTGATGCCATTGACATGCTGAATAAGTGTCTAGCTCAGATCCAGGCTTGGATGTTGGTCAACTGGTTGGGGCTCAACCCAGGTAAGACTGAAGTACTGGTGGTGGAGTCGGGCGAAAGGGGAGGTCAGGTGGCCTCCGGGGAAAGTCTAGGGCTTTTTATTGGCCAGACTGAACTAGAGGCCTCCCCTAAGATTACAAATGTGGGCATTGTTACGGATAGTGGGCTAACACTTGATTCTAAGGTGTCGGCCGTTGTCCGTCTGGGTTTTTACCATCTCCGCAACATCGCCTGAATTAAGTCCCTTGTCTCTTCTGAGGACCTGGCTACCCTAATGCATATGTTTGTCACCTCCAGGTTTAACTATTGTAATGCTTCCTACCTCGGGGTCAGTGGAGGTGTGCTGAGGTGCATGCAGCTGCTAGAGAATGCTGCAGCCCGCCTAATGATGGGCCTGACAATATCCTGTCATATAATGCCAGTCCTGCATGAAGTGCACTGGCTGCTGGTGCATTAGCGCATCTCCTTCAAAATAGGTCTTTTGAACTATAAGACCCTACATGGGTTGAGTCCGAGTTACCTGAAAGACCTCCTGCATCCATACACTCCAGACCGTACCCTTAGGTCAGTTGAGGAGGCCGTCCTGGAGGTGTCTAGGATGAGACTAATATCATCAGAAGATCGGGCCTGTGAGGCTGCTGCTCCAGCTCTTTGGAACTCTCTTCCGGGCAACCTCCGGGAGGTGCCTTCCTTAGAGAGTTTTAAATGGGGTCTGAAAACCTTTTTATTCCAAGCTGCCTTTGATTCATGACCAGCAGAATTATTTATACTTTTAGCAAGCTGTCTCTGAAGAATTTTTATTATTGATTTTACTGAATTGATTAATCATGTGTTATGTTTACTATTTATATTTGTAAGGGTGCCCTGAGCCTTCGGGGAAGGGTGCCCAAAATAAATAAAATCTACTACTACTACTACTACCTTGCTCCCTAGGGACTTTGTTTCCTAACCATTACCAAGGTGGGGCCCTCACACTTAAGTATAGTTTCGGTTATTAGACTGCAACTCTGTGACACCCACCTAGGCTTAGGCTTCCTACAGGTTGCAGGTCAGGGATTCCTGCATAACAGAGTTAATTGCTCATAGGAGGCTAATCATCCTTATTCAGGGAGTCAGGCCTCCTTCGTCCCTTGGTGCAGCCTTCTTTTTTAGGTACCTTTAGTCACATGATATCAGCCCTGTGACACTTTTGAAGAGGATAATGCTGCTAGAACGATAGAGCCAGTTCTTAAATCCTCCAAAGTATGCCATATCCCTACCCCTTCCTCGACTGTACAAAAGGATAAGTTATTAAAGTTGCTCAGTTTTCTTTCCTCTTTTTGCATCTGACTTCAGATGCATGCCACTGTTTCAAACTCTGTAAAGTAAAATGCTACTGTGTGGCCTTGAGTGATGATAACCTAAAGTCTTGGATCCCCAGAGGTTTCCTCCAGAGGGATAGGTTTCCTCTCTGTGCTGAAGGTCATAAACTTAAATAGTTAGTTCTTTCTAGTTTCATCTATAGTCAAGTTGGGATTTGGATGGGAATTCCTTCACTCAGTACAGTCTTACCTCTCTCTCTTGCAGAATGATGCCTCAATGATTTTCTATGCCTTTGGCTCTAAGTTTTGGATATCTTCCTAAGGGAGGCCTTCCTGAGGAGGTTGTGGAGTCAGGAACAGTGAGAGAATTCAAGAATGCATGGGACAAGCATAAAGCAATTCTAGTAGGGTGTAGGAAGAAGTAAGCTGTTGATTAACTAAAATCTACAGCTTATCCATCAGGTAGGGAAATGGGCAGACTAGGTGGGTCAGGCGGTCCTTATCTGCCATCAAATTCTATGTTTCTATGTAAGGAACCTTCATCCAAAGGACCTCACTCCTGTGGCACCTCTAGGGGTGGAGCCCTCCTCAAGAGGGTTCCATGCCATCAGTACCATGAAAGGGTGGTAGTTTCTCTGAAACACAGCATGAAAGGCCACTCTCATAACTAACAATTTAATTCATCCACAGTAGCACAAGTACAGCCATGAGCACAAGCATCCTACACACTTAGCTGTCTGCTGGACCAGTGAAATTGCATGCTGTGCCTGAGGTTCTGTGGGCCAGCAGGTGACCTTTCCATGCCCTCACAGAGCACTATATATGGTATGCATACCCTAATCATCCTTTAACCACTCTTTTCTTTACTCCCACTATCCCAGAGTTACCACCATTTGCAACCCCTTCTCCTCCAGCAGCTCACCACTCTCTATCTGGGCATCTTCCCTAAGGTTCATCTTCCTGAAGATACCTTCAGCCAAGGAACTTTGCTATTGTGGCACCTCTAGGGGGTGGAACTGTCTTCTACAGGGTTCCGTGCCAACCATATGAAAGGATGATAGTTTCTCCAGAATGGAGTGCTGAAAATGCCCCAAACATATCCAAATATTTTTTTTATTATTATTTAAATCTCAGTTTACAAATACCTTTGAGCTTAAGGCAGCTTATTTACAAAGGTTCCATGTCAAAGGGAAGGGTTACAATAAGGTAGGGAGGTACAGACAACATTCATGGTATCAACAGAGGAACAGCCAGCATTCATGGTATCATCGGAGCTCAAAAAGTCAAACTGGTTAATATGTGGGAACAGTGCAACACACTCAAGACTACAAGCAAGCATAGGAAACCATCAGGTACATTTGAAGCAACATTGCTAATCAGAGGTGGGGGGAAGGGGGAGGGTAAGGGAGGGTTAGGGGAGATAGAAGGGCAGAGTCCAGACAGAGAAGGAAAAGAAAATATGGCAGCCAGAGGCCTTGTCGTAGGGTGAGAGGGAGGGGAGGCTAGGGTGGATGAAAGGGGAAAAGAGGGGAAAAGGAGGGCGGATGAAGGGAAAAAAGATAAGAGAGGAGTGGGGGCCAGAGGGCCTGGCAGGACCATGAAGAGAGATGTCTGTGAAACAGGAAGCCAAGTAAGTGCATCATAGAGTGAAAAAAGTGATAAAGGGTGTCCACGGAGGTGGGAAACTAGGTGTAACAATCACAAGTGCTTTCGATTAGGAGCTGCTGATGAAGCATAAGTTTATATTGGGAAAGACTAGAAAGACTACTCAGCTGGTTGCTTAGATTATTAAACCACGGGGGGGGGGCTCTGTATTGGAAGGGTCACTGGTATTGAGCAGTCCGACAGTGGGGTACTAGAAGCAGGTCAGAAACTGAGGTGCATGTGTGTTGGGTCTTCGGGGATTTGTTTAGCAGGCAACCAATGCTCGGGGGGTAGTAATGCAAATAGACCTTTTTTGGACAGGAGGCAGGTTTGATATTTGATCCTGTTACTTAGTTGGAGCCAGCCAGATAGAGCATATAACTCGCAGGTGTGAGTGAGGCGAGCAGCACCCGTAACTAACCTACAGGCTTTGTTCAGGGCCATCATGAGTCATTTAAGAGATGTGGAGGTTGCAGCACAGTATATGATTAGACCATAATCAATGATCGAGGAGACCGAGCTGTGAACTGAAACCCTTAGGACTTCTTGGGTAAGACTTTGTCTGTGTCTGAAGAGGAGCCCAGTTCTGGTACTAACATCTCTGACAACGTTTTCAGCGTGAAGCACAAAGGTAAGGTGACTACCCAGGGTTAGACCTAGGCATTTGAAGAGCTGAGTTTGTTCAAGAGCGTCTCTGTGGTTGTTTGTGACAGTGAGTTGATGGGCCTTAAACTTATTCAGAAAGGACGAAAACCGCTGGACTTTAGTTTTTTTGTAGTTTAGCACTAGTTTGTGACTATTAAACCACCTCTCTGCTTCTGTGAAGCCTTGTTGAAGATTGTTTTCAAGAGCGTTGGGATCCAGGTGGCTAGTAAAGATGACTGTGTCATCTGCGTAGAGGAGAGTACACTGGTTGCAGACAGTTGGAAGATTGTTCAGGAAAATACTGAACAGTAAGGGACCCAGGATTGAGCCTTAAGGTACCCCTGATTGGACAGTCCTCTGCTCTGAAACTACATTTGATATCCTCACCCTCTACAGTCTATTACTGAGGTAGCTTCCAAACCATTTCAGGGTACACAACATACAGGAGAGACAGGGAGGGGAGAAGAGGGGGTGGAGTAGCTCTCTCTGTAAGGGAAGGGATAAAAGCAACTGAACAAAAGAGTAAACAGGGAGGAGAGGAGGCACTGTGGATCACCTTAGAGACTGGAAATGGCACCATAATCTGCACAGGGGTTTTACACAGATGCCCATGTCAGGGGGAGGGAATGGACAAGGATATGATAGAAGGCATACTTAGGATGGCAGAGAAAGGGGAGATACTGTTGATGGGGGACCTTAATATGCCGAACGTCAACTGCAGCACCTTTGTGCAGCCACATCCAAAAGCAGGGCCGTTCTCGAGGCACTTCAGGTGGCATACCTCAGACAGCTAGTTTTGGAACCTATCATGAGGGAGCAATCTTAGACCTCATACTCTCAAATGGGGAGAGTGAGAGGATCTCAGATTTAGAAGTGGGTAGCCATTTGGGAACAAGTGACCACCAAACAGTGTGGTTCACGAGAAACTCAGCTACAGAGTCAAGCCATACAAAAGTGAGGTTTCTGGACTTCAGGAGGGCTGACTTTCGCAAGATAGGAGAGTGCCTTAGAAAAGCACTATTAAACAGGCTAGAAGGAGGGGTGGAGCAACAATGGGGAGATACCAAAACTGCTATCACAGGGGCAACAAGCCTTTGTGTGAAGCAAATAAACAAATCAAAATGAAAGAAAAAGCCACTATGGTTCTCAAAAGAGGTGGCGGTGAAGGTTAGGGAGAAAAAGACAGCATTTAGGAAGTATAAGGAAACACAAAGGGGGCAGGACAGAGAACTATACCAGTTAAGGCAGAAGAAAGCTTGGAGGGTAGTCAGAATAGCAAAGGCCCAAACTGAGGAAAAGATAGCCAACTCAGTTAAGAAGGGGGATAAAACCTTTTATAGGTATATCAGGGAGCGTAGAAAGACAAAGGGGGGGATAGTGAGGCTGAATAGAATGGACGGTGGGTGGGCAGAGAGGGACAGTGAAAAAGCAGGGATACTGAATGAATACTTCTGTTCAGTATTCACAAAACAGGAGGTGGGGGAGGTGCCTAATCCAATTGACAGAAGCACATAGAAACATAGACTTTGACAGCAGATAAGGACCGCTTGGCCCACCTAGTCTGCCCATTTCCCTACCTAGAAGATAAGCTGCATATCCTATTTAACCAACAGCCTATTTCTTCCTACCCCCCACAAAAATTGCCTTATGTCTGTCCCATGCATTCTTGACTTCTCCCACAGTTTTAGACCCCACAACCTCCTCAGGAAGGCTGTTCAATGCATTCACCACCCTCTCTGTGAAAAAATACTTCCTCACATTGCCCCTGAGCCGTCCCCCCTCTGTCTTCAAATCGTGTCCCTTAGTTCTTCCACGTCTCTTTTTCTGAACGATGCTACCCTCTTGGACTTTGTTAATTCCACTGAGGTACTTAAACATTTCTATCATGTCCCCCCCTCCCTCCTTTCCTCAAGGGTATACATATCAAGCTCCTTTAGACTCTCCTCATATGGCTTCTCTTGCAGACCCTGCACCATTTTAGTTACCCTCCTCTGAACTGTCTCCATCCTGTCTATGTCCTTGTGGAGATGAGGTCTCTGGATAGGGAGGTCGATCCCAGTCCTTTCACAGAAGAAAAGGTTCTGAAAGAACTCCTAAAACTGAAGGTGGACAAAGCAATGGGGCTAGATGGAATTCACCCCATAATTCTAAAAGAATTAAGCAGATAACTAGTGACACCACTGACTACCCTTTTTAACAAATCATGGGAGGATGGTGTGGTACCTGAGGACTGGAGGAAGGTAGATGTGATTCCCCTTCACAAAAGTGGGACCAAAACAGAGGCAGGAAACTACAGACCTGTCAGTTTGACCTCTGTGGTAGGGAAAGTGATGGAATCATTTCTGAAGGAAAGAACTGTTGAGTATCTAGATGCCAGTGGGGCACAGGACCCAAGGCAGCATGGGTTCACAGCGGGAAGGTCATGTCAGACGAATGTAATTGATTTGACTGGGTGACCAAAGTAGAAGACCAGGGAGGGGCTGTAGACATGGCCTACCTAGACTTTAGCAAGGCATTTGACACAGTCCCACACAAAAGATTAATAGTCAAATTAACCAGCCTGGGAGTGGGTCCCAGGGTGGTAGCCTGGGTAAAACATTGGATGGACAACAGGACACAGAAAGTAATTGTAAATGGAGTCCACTCTGAAGAAAGAGGGGTTACTAGTGGGGTACCACAGGGTTCAGTACTGGGTCCAGTCCTTTTTAATGTCTTTATAAGTCACATTGCAGAGGGACTGGAAGGAAAGGTATGCCTCTTTGCAGATGACACAAAGATCTGCAACAGGGATGACACACAAGGAGGCGTGGCAATGATGAGAAGGGACTTGGCAAGGTTGGAGGAATGGTCAGAAGTATGACAGCTTGGATTCAATGCAAAGAAGTGCAAAATAATGCACCTGGGAAACAAAAACCCCAGGGAAGATTACACAATGGGGGGGGGCTAGTAACAACAACAAAAATGGAAAGGGACCTGGGGTAATCATAACAGATGACCTTAAGGTTGGCAAGCAATGTGAGAAGGCAGTAGGGAGAGCTCGGGGGATACTGGGATGTATAGGGAGAGGCATCACCAGCAGAAAACAGGAAGTTGTTATCCCCCTGTACAGACAGTTGGTGAGACCCCATCTGGAGTACTGCATCCAGTTTTGGAGACCCCATCTCTGCAAGGACATAGACAGAATGGAGGCAGTTCAGAGGAGGGCAACTAAAATGGCTCAGGGTCTGCAAGAGAAGTCATACGAGGAGAGTCTAAAGGTTCTTAATATGTATACCCTTGAGGAAAGTAGGGAGAGGGGGGATATGATAGAAACGTTTAAGTACCTCAGTGGAATCAACAAAGTCCAAGAGGGTAGCATCTTTCAGAAAAAGAGATGTGCAAGAAAAAGGGGACACAATTTGAAGATAGAGGGGGAGCGGCTCAGGGGCAATGTGAGGAAGTATTTTTTCACAGAGAGGGTGGTGGATGCATGGAACAGCCTTCCTGAGGAGGTTGTGGGGTCTAAAACTGTGGGAGAATTCAAGAATGCATGGGACAGACATAAGGCAGCTTTTGTGGGGGGTAGGAAGAAATAGGCTGTTGGTTAAACAGGATCTGCAGCTTATCCTCTAGGTAGGGAAATGGGCAGACCAGCTGGGCCAAGCGGTCCTTATAAGCTGTCAAAGTCTGTGTTTCTATGTTTCTATAAGGGCTATCCTGAGTAGAAGTTCTCTCAGAGCCTTGGAAAAACATTTAACCTTCATACAAACACAGCGAGGTTTTGTCTTTTCCTTGTATTTAAGCTCATTCATACATGCTCAAGCACAACTATGTTGCAGAAGCATCCTATACACTCAGTCAACCCCCGTACCAGTAAATTATATGAATTGCAAGGCTAGGTCTGGTGTTCAGAGGGTCTGTGAGTGACATTCCTCACACCCCCAACAAGTACTATATAGTGTGCATGCCCCAAGCAACTTTTATATGCTCATTTGTTTGCTGGTTGCAATTGCATGTCTACAGCACCCCTGCTTGCCTCCCCATCCTCTTCCTACCTGCTTCACTGTGTAACTATAGCTCGAGGGATCCCTGCTTCTGGCCTGTTTGTCTCAATCGTTTTGTCCTTCCTCCATCCACTACTCAGCAGCTCCTGTGTGGTCTTCCTGGCTCTGCTGCTCTATGCCCTGCTTCTCAGCTGTCTGTGGGGAAGAAGTAAGCTTTTCCTGTGCTTGGTTCCATGGTTTGACTCCATTTCTCTTGCCTCTAGCCAGCCTTGCCTTTGGACTTTGTTCTTCTGCTGTTCCTGCTTCTGGCAATCAGCCCTGTGAGGCTGTGCTTCTGGTTGCTGCCACTGCTTGTGCCTCTTTGTTGAACAGTCAGGCCATTTTTATGTTTGCTTGCATGCATATAAAAGAAACACAGTGCCACCATACAAATTTTTGTAGGTGTGCCACCTGGCTTCCAATGCCCTGCTCCTTCTTGCAGGCGTGGCCTCACCGCACCAATAAATGTCTGAGCTGTCTATGACAGCAGTTCAGATGCAGTGGCGTATAGTTCAAAGCAAAAGACTACTACAATCAGCGGTGGTAACATGTAGGCAATTTGCATATTGCCGTCGGGAGGCAATTTAAATACTGCCATCGGCAGTATGCAAAGTGCCTACACATCAGCACTGCATCTGAACAGTTTTCATAGACAGCTCAGTTGTTTTCTTGCCCCCCCCAACAAACACCCAAGTAGCACGCTGGAAGCCCACCCCAGAGTGCTCATGTGCTCCCCTCCCACACTGTATGGCTGACGGGGGGTGCCCAATTCCCCATCGGCTCCACTGCCCCCTCAAACAGACTTACAGGTGCCACGCTGGGAGCCCACCCCAGTGTGGAAAAAGTTCATATGGCCAACAGCGGTACCCAATCCCCCATCAGCTCTATTGCCCCCCCAAATAAACTTCCAGCTGCTACACTGGGAGAGCACCCCAGCGTGGCAAACGTCCCGCATTGTCTTCACAGAAAAAGACATCTGTAAGAAAAAACAGTCCCTCATTGACTATCTTGCCCCCAACCCATGCTGACCCTCTGCACATCCACCTCCCCACACCCCCCCAACCCCATACTTACCTCAGGAGCCCAGCGCGATGATCTTCGGTGGACAAGGAACATGTTTGCACTCTTCAAAGCCAACCGCGAACTGAAGAAATGCTGATAAGCTGTATACTGGCATAAATGGTTTTGTTTCAACTTTGGTGCATATCTTGGCCATTTTGGGGAATTTGTTTCACCAAATTTTCGACATGGGGTTCTTGGGACCCCACCTCATGAACTCAGTCACTGTAATTTTGTTATTCGGTCCCAAAAGGTGATTTCGCAGTCACGGTGCAGAACCACCTTTCGGGACCAACTAACAAAACGACAGTATCACAGTTCATGAGGTAGGCCCACAAAAACCCTATATTGAAAATTTGGTGAAAAAATTCCCAAAAATAACTGTTTTATGAGTGTGCATTGTGTAGTTCCTACGCACACTCATAACTTTGAGAATTTTTAATACTTTCACTTCAGCTTTTCAACATTGCCATTTTACCACACCTCCTTATGAACAGTGCAGCTGTCATTTTTCACATCTCACCCAAAATGTGTTTTCGCATGTAGTGCACATTTGGCACGGTCGGTGTGCGAACTCGATGTTCAGGACACATTAAGAAAATCACAGTGACACCGTTCATGAGCAGAGGTGTTAAAATGGCTATGCTGAAAATTTGGTGACAAAAGTCCATAAAATGACTCTGTTATGAGCGTGCATTGAGCAATTTCCACTCACCCTCGTAAGTTCACAAATGTGTAATATTTTCAGTCAAGATTTTCAACATTGACATTTTTCCACACCTCCTTATGAACAGTACAGCTGTCATTTTTCACACCCTGGCTGAAATGTGTTTTCGCACTTCCCGCGCAGAATAGCGTGGTCGCTGTGGGAAATTAGTGTTCGGGACAGATTAAGAAAATCACAGTGACACTGTTCATGAGCAGAGGTCCCAAAATGCCCATGTTGAAAATCTGCTATGAATAATCAAAAAAATAATTACATTAGGGGTGCACATTACGCAGTTTCTATGCATGCTCGTGACTTCACCAGTTTTTGTATATTTTCACTCCAGATTTTTAACAATGCCATTTTTTGCACCTCCTCATGAACAGTACACCTGCCACTTTTCACATCCTGTTCGAAATGTGTTTTCGCACCTGTGGCACCAAAAGGCGCAGTTGCTGTGCAAAATCACCTTTCGTCTAATAACCTGATAGTGTCACTGTTCATGCGGTGGGGTCACAAAAAGCCCATGTGGAAAACTTTACAGTAAAAATACCAAGAAATACCCAGGGAATTAGGGTTTTCAACCATAACGCCCAATGCTGTAGGGACTGAGAGGCATCAGGGGTGTGACTTGGGATTGTTGACAGTAATTCTATGCCATTCCTACCCCACCCTGCAGCCAGTGACAGGCATCGAGGTGCGCCTTAGACCCTTTGCCCCCAGAGTTCACCCCATTCTCCTGTATTGTGCCCATTTCAATATATTTCCTTATGGAATGAGGTGAACATAAAGCCCAGACATCCCCAAGGTACACCTTGACTCTTGTCAGTGTCTGAAGGGTAGGGTGAGGTGAAATGTCGTGACCATCATGGGCGATGACCTAAAGGCACACCCCAATGTCTGTTCATCTTTGCAGGGTGAAGGTGGAGTTGGCGTCAGTTCAATACTTCAATGCCATTCCTATACTGCATCTGTCTAACTCCTGCACTTCCACTGCTAATGCCAGCAAGCCAACATTCAGCATTGACAAATGCTTGTTTCTTCTGCCACTCATTCCCTGTTCATTTTTGCTCTCAGTGTCTCTGCATTCATTGTCACCTCTGAGAGTTTCCTGGGGGCCTGTCACTAGGGCTGTGTGAATACTGTCTCCTGAATATTTGGGGCAAATATTATGTTTAGGCCTCCAAATATTCAGGTATTCCATATTCAAATTTGTCATTCACCTGTTCATGTTGAGTGAGGAAAGAACAACTTAAATTACCCTATCCTCTCATCTAGAGGGGGGGACTAGTCTCCTGGGCTCCATCCAAGTCAATACCAATCATTTCCCACCCACTTTTCCCTTTCCCAATGCCAGAATTAAATAAGTAAATTGCTGGCTCCTGGTACCCTACCAGAAGCCGATAACATCTTTTCAAACTCACCCCCGCCTAGGCCTGACTCCTCTTTTTCTTTTATTTATACTTTCTATACTCCACTGCTCTCCTATGGCAAATTTCTCCAGATAGCGGTGTTTGTTAAGAAACATTGCAACTGCCCTCCTCACTACCTATTCCCTTTTTGTGCCCCTCGTTTTCTATGGTACCTCTTCCCCCTTCTTCTCATCCGGGCTGGAGACATCAAATCTAACCCTGGTCCTCCTGCCTCTAACTCTGGATTGACCACCCCAATAAAACACTCTGACCCCCAGAGGGCAGGGGTAAAAGGACTATGTATTGCCCACATAAATATCGTAGCCTTTTAAGCAATCTCACTGACTTAGAGACCTGGGTAGCCACGTATGAACCAGATATATTATGCATTACTGAATCATGGCCATCTATTCCTGACTCTGCCTGTTCCTTGCCCGAATATAGCCTTATTCGCCAGGACTGAATCTTCTCCAAAGGGGGGGTAGTTATCTACTTTAAAATTCACATTAACCTCACAGCTATTCCTTCCCCTCCCCTCTCACACTGTGAGATAGCTCACTCCCTCCTCCTCCATGGAAACTCTAAGAAACTTTACATAATATGTGCATATAACCCACCATCAGGTGGCACTGCTGGACTAAGTGAACTATTCTCATATGCCAACGCTGCTAGGGGCCGTAGTGAAATTGTCATTCTTGGTGATATTAACCTGGACTGACTAGGCAAATCCTCCAAAAACCACAGTGCCCTTGTACAAGGGCATGGTCTACACCAACTCATAACTAATCCCACCAGGTTCTCTCTAAACAAGGGATCAAGTATATTAAGAGACTGGATAGTAACAAACGTGAATGACAGGCAGGCTGGTGCAGGTACCCTCTCAGATGCCACTGCCGACCACTCCCATTTACTATGTATGGCGTGTCTGTGTCCTTCCCTCCCCTCCACCCAAAGTCATAACTTTTAGTCGTTTCTCCAAACTAGACCTCACCATGTTCATCAATGATCTGGTCATTACTGACTGGTCCTTCCTCTACTCCACTGATAATGTTAATGTTTAACATTAAGCTGCCTACTCAACTCTAACTATAGTGCCTCCACCCAAAGTAGTAACTTAGTGGGTTATGACCAAATCTGATACAGCCCTCTGGGAAGCTATATTTACCCACAATCCCTGCTAGTGGTTCTTCATACAAGGTTTTACAGTCATAGTATATGACCTTCACTGCACAATTGCTCAAAAGATTAATGATATGCTCAGGCATACCACACTTACCAACAGGATCAGGTCTTTTGATGTATGACATATGACCTGTGCCTCCTGAAATGAAACAGTTTCAGCAATAATCATGTACTTTTACAGCTTCTTTTAAGTAGTTCAGAAAGGCAGACCAGATAATGATATGCTCATTGGTCAGATTAGTCTTAAACAGCAAATTAGATTTATTACGGAG
Organism: Neoceratodus forsteri; assembly: GCA_016271365.2. Taxonomy (NCBI): domain Eukaryota; kingdom Metazoa; phylum Chordata; order Ceratodontiformes; family Ceratodontidae; genus Neoceratodus; species Neoceratodus forsteri. The sequence goes on along the minus strand of CM028129.1, from coordinate 889,073,934 downwards.
ACCTGAACAAGGGAGGGGGCGAAAATTTAGGCAAATGATTATTGTGTTGAAATCGAGTAGATTGCAATTACTGTTTGTCAGTTTAGTCTCTAAATTGATCAGTTTGTCCCACAGCTGGGTACCCAGGGTGGAAATGGGAGCAGGCCTGGAGCATTGCCGTAGGTAGGCCAGCATTGCAGCTGGCTGGGGCCCTCAATGGAAGAAAAGGACTTATTATACAGATGAAACAACTTTGCATTTAGCACACACTTGTAATGGTTGGAGGGCCTGTAATCACAGTTAACTTAAACCCAAACTTAAGGAGCAAATCAGCTGACACAAACATTTATTGGATTGTTGCAGAGGGCTACCCTGGTAGTACTCACTGTACCCAGACAGGCAGAAAACCACTGGAGCTGCTGGCTTTCCAGAATGCTGATGGGGACTGGGGCCAACACAACTCATCTCCACTTCACGACCCTTCCCTGTAGGTGGCTGCAACCTGCAATTTGATTCTCCACAAGGGCTGACTCCCCAAGACTGGTCTCCCTCCAGGAAGATGATTAGGCTGGTGCAGGAATGGTCTCTTGGGGCCGAGAGTGGAATAGGCCCAACACTGGAAACTTAAAGGAAGGAACAGTTTTAAACTTGCTCATTTGGTTGCTTGTAGTCTCCACTGCAATCACTGAGGAAAATCCATGGTGGTCTCTCCCTCTTGGCAAGAGACAATTCTCACAGAAGCAGGCTTCACTTTCATCAGGATTCCCTGAAGCAATCTCTTGTAGCAGTTGGTCCCACTTTGGGACAGTTCAGAAACAAGTATTTTCTCTCCGGTGTAAAAAGTTTTAGCAGATAAGGGTCTGTTGGCATACATGGCTAAGAAACCCACTTTCTGCTTTTAGGCAGACCTTGGTCAAATTGACCCCCTCAGGAGTCAAAATCTACCACAGGGAGGCAAGTCAGGCCTTTTCCCTGCATTCCACTCAGCCCACATGCCGGCTGCTTCCCTCTCGGTGGCTCAAGCTGAACTCCCAGCCTAACTGCTGCAACAGTCCTTTTCCTCTCTGGTTATAGGCAGTCTGAGTTCTCTACACCCTGTAGGAAGGCAAAACAGGCCCTTTCCCTGTGAACTGCAGCTACGACACACCTTGCTCTCTTCAGCTTGAGAGCTCAAGGAAGACTGACTTGTTCATGCACAGTTCCAACTGAAGGACCGGGATCTCTGTATTCTGGTTGGCTGCCTGCACTGCCAATCACAGTCCAAGAGCTCTCATTGGTTAATGTAGGTGCCAACAAGGAAAGTTCACAGTTTCACCCACAAGGCACTATAATAAGGACTCCTTAAGGACCCCTTCATTCTGATTCGTCCAAACACAGAGTCCTGGACCAAAGATGGCGGGCTCCCACAGTGGAGGAATAGATAGACAATACAAAACACATAAACAACTTATTTATTTAGTAACAGTAAGATTTAAGGGTAAATATTTACAATACATGAATGGGATCCTTCTGCTGTATAATCAGCAGCAGAATGGAGTAGATTAGGGCTTTGCCTGGCTAGTCATGAGTCGAGCTCCACTGTACTTGGACCCAGCCCAGGCCATTTACATTAAATAACACTACTGTCTTAAAGGGACAGTGCGGTGGCTTAGCTCTACACACTCACGCAGGACAACAGGACATCACTGTACATGGATTTGTTTTCTCTTTCTGGATGTCTACCAGGCAGTGGGCATCAGAGGAGCCCAGGGAGATACTCAAGGTAAGCCCTCCACTGGAATTTGGGGGGTGGTTACAAATATCTTCAAATTAAATGTTCTTGTATTTCCCTTTACATGGCTTGTGCTTGGTTACTTAATAAACTAACTTGATTGTTCCCTTCAGATAAGGTTTTCCACCACATTTCCTACTTGTGTTTGATCAGAGGGGTGCAGCGGCGTGCAGGTCAGCATCAGCTCAGAACCAGGAGGCCTTCTTAGTGCTTGAAATTCCACTTGCCAGGTAAGGCCTTCATTTTATTTCTGAAGTTGTGTGCTGCTTGCTGGAGGGATTCAGATTCTGTGCCCCCCCCTCGCATTTTTACCATCAGGACCCCAGACAGAATAGAGGGGGAAGGGGGTTGCACATAGTTTGTACAGGTTTTAAAAGTTTAACCAATTATTCTGTTCCCAGTTTTAGGAAATTCAGAGAGCCGGCCTGTCAGCGCAGTGGTAGAGCTACTGCGCATGATGCTGGTGACCCAGGTTCAGGAACAAGCCTTGGTTGTTGGAGGGCCAGCTGGGGGGGGAGGATTGAGCATCCTAGGGATGCTATCCTCCTCTAGAGAGGGGTGGTTGCCATATCCACTGTAATACTGCCACCTGGGTGACCACAGGTGGCAGTGCAGTCAGGATGCCATGAGGGAGGGGAGGACGTCAGCTGGGGTGTGGAGCAGCAGCATGTATTTGCATGTTCATGTCTCCACGAACTCCCTAGTACACTGCTGTCCTTGGGACTGGGGAGAAAAAAGGGGGAAAAAATTTGCCTTAAGACCTCCTGGCTCAGTCGCCCCGGCCTCAGGCATAACCGCTCTCTTGAGGGGTACCATGGGTTTACCTTCCCTGGACAGCTCTGCCACAAGGGGTAATTCATGGGGTTGGAAGTCCCATGATGGAGTGCGTGCCTGTACCGGGGATGAGCCTGGGGCGAAGCAACTGCCAGGGAGCTAAAATATAAACTGAAAAAAAAAAATCATAGCTATGCCATGAGAATATTCTTAAAAAGGACAAGGTTTTACAGTGCATAGTATGATCTGGGTTTTACTGGTTTTGGTATGGTCAGCATCAATACATCTGAAAAAGTAAGTATAAAAGTGGACGTTTGGTTTAAAGGTGTTACGTAGTGTAAAAGAAAAACCGGTAATTTGTACTGCAAGCTAATATAATTCACACTATTATTGTGTTTCGTAATGTGTTAGATGAGATGTACTGATGCTGTAGTGTTAATGTTTTTGAAGTGTTTTGTAACTGTAAGGTGTATGTAAAACATTTAAGGAAAGTCATTTGTATCAGGGGTAAGGCTACAGAAGGGAAGGGTAGTAGGCAAAGGGCAGGTCACAATTTAGTATAGTAAAAACACCCATTATAGGGTAGCTGTAAAAAGGTAAGGAGTGGATAGAGTAAATAGGGCAGACTAGGTGGGCCAAGAGGCCCTTATCTGCTGACACCTTCTATGTTTCTATGTTAAAGGGAGTAACTGTTATCAAAAGGTGAAATCATCTAGAATAACCATATTGTGAATATGACTGGACCACAGGTAGAGAAAATGTGGGGGAATAGGTGCATTTACAGACATCAGGATATTGGGAAAGAGTGGTGTCCTGTAATGGCTGTAGGGCTGCAGTTTTCCTGGGGATGATCTGGGTAAAAGGGGGGTGTCCAGTGTGCAGGAACAAGGACACATTAATGGCGATAAATGAGAAATTAAGGGTAGACGTAAAGCAGCTCAGATGGGAGCTGGGAAGGATGTAATGGATTGTACAAGAAACTGAGCTGGAGAGAGGAAGACAGATAGGTTTTGCCCAGGGAACAGAGGTCAGTAGGCAGTGGATGAGGTCTGAAGAGACTACCCAAGATGAAAAAATTACTTACCATAGTAATCTTCTTTTTTCCCAGTGATACTCAGACATTCATATCTTTGTGCAGTCATCCTGATGGGTTGGACTGCCCGGAGAGATGGAACACATGCAAATGATGGAATTCTTTGCATGTGAGCATCTTTCAAATACTGCCTCTATCAACTGTAGTGTTCTAAACCCTTCAGATTTGTAAGAAGCCTGGAAGTCAGGCAACATGAGAAAAATACGACATCTAATTAATAACATTTTTTAGGATTAGCGTAATAAAAACTTGCTACAAAAAACCTCCAAGGGAGGAACTATATCTGTATATAATAATGATGTTCACCATACAGTGAGAAAAACTACTAAGAGAGAGACTGAAAACTCTATTAAAATCTATCAAGCATAGAGAAAATGTATCCAGAAGGAATGGCTATGTGGCACTAGCATGCTGAATGCAGAGGCTGAAGTTCTGGAAGGGGAGGATGGGAGGGAGTTATAAATGTCTGAGCATCACTGGGAAGAAAGAAGATTACTATGGTAAGTAATTTTTTCTTCTAACCCCAGTAATGCTCAGACCATTCATAACTTTGTGCAGACTACCAAGCAGTACCCCCAGCTGGTGGGCACAGAATTTATTTTGGAAACAGACTTTGCAGGACTGCTGTGCCAAATTTGATGTCACTTCTGGACAAAATATCTAAATTATAATGCTTTGTAAAGGTGTGTACTGATTTCCAAGTAGCTGCTTTACAAATGTCCAATAATGGCACCTCCCTAGCAACTGCAATAGTGGCAGATGTTCCTCTTATTGAATGAGCCCTCTGCCCAGCTGGGGGACTCTCTACCCGCTTTAGTGTAGCAGAAGTGAATACACTGGACAATCCACCGAGAAATGGATCTTTTTGAGGCTGGTTTGCCTATTCCAACATCCCCATATGTAAGGAAAAGTTGTTTCCTGTCTTGCCTATGGCCTTTAGTAGCTGTCATGTAGTAGCTGAGAGCTCTTTTCATATCCAGGCTGTGAAGCCTTCTTTCACCAGAGCTGGCATGATCTATGAAAAAAACAGGCAAAGTTATTGATTGGTTCAGATGGAAGTCTGAAACCACTTTGGGAAGGAATTGTCTATTTGTTCTGAGGACGACTTTGTCCCTGTGGAAGGAAATGTAGTCCTGGTAAACATAGAGAGCCTGAAGCTCGCTAATTCTTCTTGCTGAAGTAATTGCTACCAGGAAAACTGTTTTCCAGGTAATATACTTTAAATGGGCTGTAGTCATGGGCTCAAAAGGAGCCCACATCAACCTTGCTATACATACATTAAGATCCCAAGTGGGCATTGGTGCCCTGTGAGGGGGATGCAAATGCATTAGGCCTTTGAAAAATCTTTTGAAAATGGGATCTGATGCTACAGATACCTTTGTCCTAGCAGACAGGTATGCAGATACTGCTGTAAGGTGAACCCTTAAGGAACTGAGTTGCAGACCTTGTGAAAGCAAATGAGTTAGATAATCCAACACCACTGAGACCCCTGCATCATTTGGGGTGAAGTTTCTAGTAGAGCACCAGAAAGAGAATCTTTTTCCACTTAACAGAATAAGTTTTCTTAGTTGAAGGCTTCCTGTAACCTTTCAAAATGTTTAATACAGCTTCAGAAAGGTTCAAGCCTGCATACTCTTAACTCCTCAAGAGCCATGCCTTGAGGTGAAGAGACTTGAGATTTGGGAATAGCAATGTTCCCTGATTGGAGGTTAGAAGATTGTGCCTGAGAGGCAAGCTTATTGGCCTGCTCACTGCCATGGAGAGCAGAAGAGAGTACCATGGCTGCCTGGGTCAATCTGGAGCTATCAATATCAGAGAAGCTGAGAGGGATCTGAGTTTCAGCAGTACCCTGAAAACTAGAGGAAAGGGGGAATGCATAGAGAAACTTGCCCGACCAATCCAGCACCAAGGCATCTAGAGGGATTGTGCCCTGGGCTAGTGGCCTGCAACAGTACTGAGGCAACTGGTGGTTCTGGTGGGATGCGAACAAGCCTATCTCTGGAATGCCCCACCTGTTGAAAATTACCTGTACCACCTGCTTGTTCAATGTCCATTCGTGATGGGACTGATTGATCCGGCTCAGTGTGTCTACCAAGATACTGTCCTTTCCTAGCAGATGGATGGTTTGCAGGAACACCTTTAAAGAATATGCCAGAGCCCAAATTCTCATGGCTTCTGTGCATAGGGGACCTGATCTGGTGCCACCCTGTTTGTTTATGTAATACATACTGGTGGTATTGTCTGTTCTGACCTGTACCACCTTGCCCATAACCAGTGTAGAGAAAACTTTTAGTGCCAGCCGCACTGCTCTGAGTTTCAGCAGATTTATATGCTGGAGGGACTCGGCTACTGACCAGGTACCCTGAGTTGTGTGCTCCCCTAGATGGGCACCCCAGCTGAGCAGGGATGCATCTGTTGTGAGGATTAATGAACGATCCTCCGTCTGGAAGGGGACTCCTTGTCTTAGTTTGGAGTCCTTTTTCCACCACAAGAGAGCTTGTAACAGGGACCTTGTCACTGGAATGAGTTTTGAAAAGGGGTCTTTTTTCTGACTCCAATGAGTCCTGAGGTGAAACTGAATGTGTCTCATGTGAAACCTGGAACCCTGCACTGTACCTGTGGATGCAGCCATATGACCCAAGAGCTGCAGAAATTGCCTGGCTGTTTTTTGACCGTGCAATATGAAAGAGTTTGCTATGGTCTGAAGACTTTGTACCCTGTCTAGTGGTAAAAAGCCCTGGCCTGTAGGGTGCTGATCTCTGCCCCTATGAACTGTAAAGTCTGTGTAGGGGTGAAGACAGAATTTTTTCTGGTTTACTATGAAACCCAGGGACTCCAAAAGATCCTGTGTGAGCTTTAGGGAGGTTGCAACCTGCTCTGGTGATTTGCCACTATCAGCCAGTCGTCCAGGTATGGAAAGACAGTCACTCCCTGTCTTTGAATAAATGCCACCACAGCTGCTAGGCATTTTGTAAACACCCTTGGTGCCGAGGAAAGGCCGAAGGGTAGGGTTGCAAACTGATAATGACCTGATGGGAGTCTGAATCTGAGATATTTTCTGTAAGATTCCTTTATGGGATGTGGAAATAAGCGCCTTGTAAGTCCAGAGATGCCAGCCAGTCCCTTTTGGATTATTGGAGAATCGAGCCAAAGTGACCATTTTGAACTTTGGCTTTTTGGTGCTTGTTTAAAGCTCTGAGATCCAAAACTGGCCACCACTCCCCATTTTTCTTTGTTGTTAGGAAGTATCTGGAGTAAAAACCTCTTCCTCTCAGGGTTGTAGGGACTTGTTCCACTGCTTTGAGCTGAAGCAGCTTCTGAACCTCTTTCTCTAGCAACGAGATTTGTGCTAGGGGTGGGAAAGTGGAAACCCTGGGGTGTCTTCGAGGAAGAAATTTGAACTGCAAAGACAGACCCTTGCCCACTACCTCCAATACCCACTTGTCTGTGGTGATTGTTGACCAGAGGGGGAGGAAATGGGACAGTCTGCCTCCAACAGGTGGGGAGGAGGTGGCTTGCATCTCAGGGGTTTTGTTTAGGCTGGGGTTGAGGTTGTGGCAGAGCCCTTTGCCTAGAGCTCCTTCTGCCCCTACCCCTTGAGAAGCCCTGTGGGGGGTACTGCTGGTATTGGGGCATGGCTACTGGCTGGAAAAAGGGTCTTGATAAAAAGGAACAACCCCTAGCCCCCCTTCAATAGGGCCTAGTGGATGAGGAAGCTCTGTCTCTAGCAGAGTTGCTTCTATAAGTTGTCTTATATTCATCCACTTTTTTCATATAGGCCACTGTGGACTCCCCAGAAAGGGTATTTCCCTCTAATGGGAAATCCAGGGCCTTTGATTGGGTATCCTGAGTGAGGTTTGTAGCCCTGAGCCAAGCAAACCTCCTCTGAGCCACCGTATTAGCCAACCATCTGGCTGCAGTGTCATTCATGTCGGCAGCCATCTGGAACTGGTACTTGGCCTCCTCTAGCCCAAACCTGGCAGTTTCAACCAGGTCATCTGACAAGGGTGGGGTGGTCTTCATGGACATTGCCAGTATCAACTGCTACAGGGATTTCTGATACTGGGCAGCATAAGTTTGAAAAGTGGCCTGTCTCATGGCCCGCAAGGCTGATAAATAGCCTTTTTTGACCATACTGTTAAGTTTTCTGGAGTCCTTGTCCGGTGGGTGTGAGGACAGAGGGACTTTATCCTTATCACAGGCAGCTTGCTGTATTACCTTTTGAAGATCAGGGTGGGGAAAAAAGGAAGTCAGCTCCCTCCCTGTCGAGCTGGTACTTTTTATCTATTCGCTTGTCAATAGGAGGAATAGAATTTGGGGTTTGAAGGAGCTTCATAGCATCCTTTTTGAAGAATTTATACACTAGGAGGAGGAGGACATTTGTGGGTGTTAAACCCATCATACTGAGGTACTCAATCTCCTCCTCATCTTCAACCAGCTCTGTTGTGGCAATATCCAGAGCATCTGCCATTTTCCTTACAAAAGAAAATGAGAGAAAAAATCCTCAGACACTCTGGGAGGTGAGCCAAATTCCTGCTCAGGTGAAACCTCTGGGGGAATAGGTTCGTCCTCCTCATAAAGCTCAACCTCTTCAAAATAGTGTTGCTCCGGATCAGGGGCCAACACAGCAGCAGCAACCTGGGGACCCTGGGAAGGGGCAGGAGGCTGAGGAATGATGCTCTGCAGAGCCTGAATAATTTTAAATGCCTGGGCTATGTCCTGGGCCGAAGGCATTACGGGCTGCTGTGCAGAAGTCCCTGGTTTAGCAGGAGAGGGTTCTGCATGTTTGAGCTTCTTTAATTTCTTTGAGGGAACCAGAGAGTCAGCCGGTTCTTTCCTTCTTTTTGCCCCTTTCTCGCCCGTATCAGGGGCAGGGGTAGAAGCACCGGTTAATTCAGCCACAACAGACTGGGGTGTCAGCTGGTCAGAGCCTGAGGGACCCCTTGGAAACTTTTTATTAAGCCTTTCAAGGCGCTTCTCAACAGTGTTTTCTGGGAATGTTTTAAATATATCACATTCCTGGTCCAAATGTTCAAACCCCAGACAAGCCACACATAAGGTGTGCTTGTCTGCCTCAGCAAACACATCTCCACACTTCAAACAGTTTTTAAAACCAGGCTCCCCAGTTCTCTTTTTAGGTTTTTCAGTCATGGTGAAAGATAAAGTGAAAAACCTCCAACCGCTAAATACCAAAAGCTAGTGTGGTAATTTCAACAGCCTTGCCTTTTTTTGTTGTTTTTTTTGCAGTCGGTTCCTGAACCAATAAGGAACTGATGGAACCGAGAAAGGAGATAAAAACATGAACTGGTTCAGCAATTCTGTAACTGATAAAAAGCGGTTACAATAAAATCATTTAGGACCACATTTTTGAGATAATGAACAGGTTCTTTAATCAGAGAACCGACACTAAGTTAAAACTAACTTAAAACTAACTCAGATCCCTCACGGTTATCCCGAACTGCGAGAAATCAAGAAAAACAGCAATTTAAACAATAATAACTAACAATTAATAGAGGCAGTAAAAGAAACTAAAATACTTATGGTTTTTATGACTTTTCTTTCTTCTTTCACGCGAAAGAGGGCAACAGAGACTTCGAACGACCAGACTTTCAGGTGGAGAGAAAAATCTAAAGGGTTTAGAACACTACAGTTAGTAGAGGCAGTATTTAAAAGATGCTCACGTGCAAAGAATCCATCATTTGCATGTGTTCCATCTCTCCTGGTAGTCCAACCCATCAGGATGACTGCACAAAGTTATGAATGGTCTGATCATTACTGGGGTTAGAACCAGTGGGTACACTATCCCATAGGGCTAGGAAGCCAAGGGAGGAGGAATGGCAAGTAGTGGACAGGAAAGGTGGGGCAGTGGGAGAAAAAACTGGAGGGCAAACATTCACAGAAGTTCCCTTATGAAATAGATTGCTCCCACTGTCTGGACGTGAGAGTGATGTAGAAGGCTGTGGGGAGAAAATTAGGGGTAAGGCAAAGCGGTTATGGAAAATAGAACAGGAGAATGGGGGTAGGATACAACAAAGTATGACACCATGCCAGTCTGTGTTACTTCAGAGGATGCCATGGAGAAGGAGCGGCTAGATTATGTAGGGTTCAGGAAGGGTGGGAGTGGTGGGCTCAGAAGGACTGGGGAAGGAATGGGAGGCACATGCCTAAATCAGTACCTGTACCAAAGTCTTTCAGCATTCTGGTGCGGTGGGACAGCCAGGAGGAGGCACCCATGGTTGCAGCAAGGGAGGATGTGAGGCCCCACCATAGTAGAGATTCCAAGGAGGGTGGGAGTGAATCCCAGAGGATGAGGAAGCAGCTTCTGATGGGGGACTCAATTGTCTGGGGGATAAATTTGGGAATATGAAAAGGGGCAGAGAGGGAGGTCTGGTGCCTACATGGTGCCATGGCCCAGAGGGATGGGAGACACATACAAAGGATTGCTAAAGCAGCAGGAAGGAATGGGGAATTGGATGTCATTGTCCACCTGATGACAAATGACCTGGCTAGGGATAGGCTGGAATAATGCAGAGATTTCAGGGAACTGGGGAGTGTTCTTAGATGGGTATCAAGCTTAGTAGCTTTGCTATGGTTGTACCTATCTATGACAGGGGAAAGGAGAGAGTTCTCCACACCAAGACATTCAACTCATGGGTGAAGGAATGGTGTAGGGAGGAGGGGTTCCACTACTTTGGGGTCTGGGGATCCACCTGGCAGAATGGGGGCCTATACAGGGGTGATGGCCTGCATCCATCTGAGAGGGGTACCACAGTCCTCAGTGAATGGTTTAAATGTTACTTTAATGTACGTTTGAACTAGTCTGTATATATGTGTGTGTGTGTGTGTGTGTGTGGAAGGAACAGGGGAGGCAGAAACTGCCACCACCCACTGGCTATAGTGAAGACAGATGAGATTCTGTGGGGAAAGAACCCTCCCATATTGCAAATGAATAAAGGAAGCAGGGTGATAGTAATTGAAAGGGGCAGAACAGTAACATTTAAAAGAAAGGGGAGAAGGAGTTTGGGTTCAAAAAGGGAAAGGGGGTAAAAAGCAGAGTGCTAACAAAATCTGGAAGGCCATGTGTGTGAATGCTAGAAGTCTAGGAAATAAGATTCCAGATCTAGAGGCCATAAATGGCAGAGGCCAACTTGGATATAGTGTCCATTGCACAGTCATGGTGCACCTAAAACCATGATTGGGACATGGCTATATCATGCTACACTCTGTTCAGGACAGACAGGGTGGGAAGGAAAGGTGGGGGTGTGGTGCTTTATATGAAGGAAAACATAAAGGCAACAGAGATACAGAGATTACGGGGGGAGGCTGGGGTACTGTGGGTCACCCTGGAAAAGGGGAGCAAAGTCACTATTTGCATTGGTGTGATCTGCAAACCTCCATCTCATGATGAGGATTTAGATAAGGTACTGGTAGAAGCCATTGGCAGGATGGAAGACAAGGGGGAAGTTCTGCTGGTTGGAGATTTTAATCTCCTGGATGTAGATTGGATCATGCCAGCTGCAGCTTCAAATAGAAGTAGGAACATCCTGGACTCACTGAAAGGGGTATTCTTCAGGCAACTAGTCAGTTAACCCACACATGATGGGACAATACTGGGCCTAGTGTTTAGTAGCAGGGATGGCGTTGTAGACGTCAGGGTGAGAGACCACCTGGCGACCAGTGATCACCATACAGTGTGGCTCAAAAGATGGCTGCAGAATCAAACCATATAAGGGTGAGAGTCCTGGACTTCAGTAAAGCAGATTTTATAAAGATAGGTGAATGCCTCATGGATCAACTGGCACAGGGGGAAGAAATAAATGGGGTGAAAGAAGAGTGGGTGAAACTAAAAGAGGCAACAGTGAACCCAAGCTATATATGCATCAAATAAGTGAGTAAGAGTAAGAGGAAAAAGAAACCACTATGGTTCCCGAAAGAGGCAGTTGAAAAGGTTAGGGATAAAAAAGTGGCATTCAGAAGCTATAAGGAAATTCAGAGGGAGGACGATAGAGAAGTGTATCAGGAGAAACAGAAAGAAGCAGGCAAAGCAGTAAGGAGAGCTAAGTCACAGACGGAAGAGAAACTAGCTCAAGAGGTAAGCAAAAGGGAAAAGACATTTTTCAGTTATACAAGTGAAAAGAGGAAGACCAGGGAAGAGTTTGTTAGGTTAAGAAGGGAATGGGGGATAGTGCAGAGGAGGACCAGGAAAAGGCAGACACCATGAATAAATATTTTTGTTCAATGTTCACAGTAAAGGGAGAAGGGGATGGGCCACAAAATGTAACAGGATCTCTGTAGGAAGAGAAACGGACACTAGTCCTTTTTCAGAGGAGAGTCCTAAAGGACTCACTAATCTGAAGGTGGAGAAAGTAATGAGGCCAGATGGGGTGCATCCTAGGGTATTGAGGGGGGGCTCAGGGGTGTACTGACTGAACCTTTGATGGTACTTTTAAACTGCTCACTCCACACAGGTATGGCTCCGGAGGACTGGAGGAGGGTGAATGTGGTCCCACTCCATAAAAGTGGTAGCAGGGAGGAGGCTGGCAATTATAGACCATTCAGCCTTGCATCGGTGGTTGGAATGGAATCACTGTTGAAATAGAGGACAGCAGAATATCTTGAATCAAATGGGTTACAAGACCTGAGACAGCATGGATTCATGGGTGGGAAGTCCTGTCTAACTAATCTGACAGATTTCTTTGATTGGATGACCAAGGATTTTGATGAAGGTGGTGCAGTGGATGTGGCCTACCTATACTTTTGTAAGGCATTCAACTCAATTCCACGCTGAAGACTTTTAAGCAAGCTGAGTAGCCTAGGAGTGGGTCAAAAGGTAATAAACTGGATAAGAAATTGGTTGGGGGATAGGCGGCAGAGGGTGATAGTAAACGGAGTTCACTCAGAGGAGGGGAGGATGATCAGTGGGATGCCACAGGGTTTGGTGCTGGGACTTTAGTATCTTTATAAGAGACATTGCAGAGGCTCTGATGGGGAAGGTCTGCCTATTTGTGGATGACACAAAAATCTGCAATAGGGTGGATACTCCAGTCGGAGTGGAAGGATGAAAAAGGATGAGCAAAGACCTCAGAAAATTTGAGGAATGGTCAAGAGAATGGCAGCTGGGTTTTAATGTGAAGAAGTGTAAAATAATGTATTTGGGGCACAGAAACCCATGACAGGGTACAGAATGGATGGAGTGTTATTGATGACTACCAAGCAGGAGAGAGACCTGGAGGTATACTCTCTGAGGACCTATAGGTGGCCAAGCAATGAGACAGCGCAGTTGGTAAGGCTAGTAGGAGGTGGGGTTGCATAGAGAGAGATATCACCAGCAGAAGGAGGTAGTGTTGTCTCTGTATACATCACTGGTAAGACCTCACTTAGAATACTGTGTACAGTTCTGGAGGCCACATCTACAGAAGGATATAGACAGATTGGAGGATAGTCCAGATGAGAGTAACTAAAATGGTAAAGGGGTCTGTATCACAAGTCCTAGAGGTACAGATTTAGGGGACTCAATATGTACACCCTGGAAGAGAGAGCAGGGAAAGGGGGATATGATAGAAACATTTAAATACCTTATAGGAGTGAATAAGGTACAGGAAGGAAGTAATTGTCAGAAAACATGTATAAGAACAAGGGCACAAGCTATGAAGCTAGGTTCAGGAGGGATGTGAGGAAGTACTTCTTCACATAAATGGTAGTTGATTCATGGAATAGCCTACCAGCTGAGGTGGTGGGGTGATATCAGTGTTGGGGTTCAAGAATGCATGGGATATGCATAAGGGGATCTTAGTGAAAAGAGATGGGGAGGGTGGAAAAAAGAGCCAGAGATCAGATAAGGTCTATGGTGATACAATACTGTAAGTAGGGTAAAATGGGCAGACTGGGTAGGCTAAGTGGTCCTTATCTGCTGGAAAGTTCTGTTTCTATGGTACATTTCATGCATTTGTGACATGCACTTGATAAAGTGTTTCTCTGAGAGTAATGCCTAGATAGAGATTTCACAAGTAGGTGCCTGGTGGTGGAGCTGGGTGAAGGGCTGTCAGTTGTGGACCATCATTGTTGTAGCGAGCACCTAGGATGGAACAACCCTAGCAAATAAGATGCCATGTGTGATAGTCAGATATGCTACCTGGTAGCCAACTTTGCTACCTTTTAGGGATCCCATAGTTAGCCACCTACAGCCAGCTTCAGTCGGTAGTTCTCTTTGTAGTCTTGACTTCCATGTCCCCATTGGGTCCTGCCCATGCTGCACATAGGTAGAAGGTGGTTGATGAACCTCCCTTATAGGGCACCGAGAAGGAAGGTAGGTTGCATCTGAGGCCCTTGCTGAGGAGAGCAAGATTTCCTGGTATTTCTCACTGTAACCCCAGTGTACTCCCCCTTAGTTACTAAAGTGTATACTAGAACTGTTTTCTAAAGTGTTCACAGGACTGTGTTCAAAATGTTTAGCAGTGTACTAAAATCCTGTGCAGTGCAATGGGTTTCTTTTTGTTTAGTCACTCTGGGAGCAAATGGTTAACTTTCCGATATTCTCTGACGCCCCTGTTAGTCATCTGAACAGATGTGCCAAGTGGGGGGGCTCCTCAGCAGCACATGCTACAATGGAATGCTGCCACTGCAGTCAGTTGGTCATTGGGAGCTGAGCACAGAAGTCACCAGTCTAACTGAAGAAGATGCAGAGGAGGTATCCAACCCACTCATGTCCTGATTTTTGGTCTCTAGTTCAGTCCCACTGTAGCTGAGCCTTGAGGCATAGTGGCAACCTTCTCCTGTGTCAATCTCTAATGTAGGGTGGAGGATTTTTAACACATCTGGTTGTAAGATAATTCGATTTGTGTGGCAGACCAGAGCTGGCTTCTCCAAGATGGCCTATGTGGGAAAGCTTTAGAGAGTTTGAAGGGACTCAACTTCAGTTTGTCTGACAGGATGTTTGAAAGATAATGTTTGAAAGATAACAGTCCCTGTCATGCCTCACTGGTACAGTTTCAGTAGTGAATGAAGTGGATCTTCCTGACTGGAAAATGGAACACTAGTCTCTCTGACCAGAAGGTGGAGAATGGCTCTAGTACTTCAAAAAGTTGTACGTGTCAGAGTGTGTTTTCAATAATGGACACAATCTATCCCAAAGAGTGCTGTTTCTGACAAGTGTGTTTGCAATTAAGGACAGCAGCTGCCCCCAAAGAGTTTTCCTGTTTCTGACAAAAGTTTTTCAATAAGGACATCAGGGGCCTGATATTCAAAATCGCGCAAACTGGAGTGCAAAACATTGCACTGTGCCTTGTGATTGCTCGGGTGCCTGAGGATGCTATATTCAGTCAAATAGCACACTGGCACTATTCAACTGCATACAGGGCCATGTCAGTGCAGCACTAAGCCACTTAGTGCTGCCTAGACAGGGCTTCCAAAGTAAACCGCCAGAATGGATAGTGCCAGAGCACTATCTGCAGTGTTCAAAGGGACCAATGCAAAAGGGCCCATTGGGCATGCAAGGTACTAAGGGGCCATTTGCATGCCCATTATGGTCTCATTTTCATGTGTAGCAAGGCAGGTTAGCACAGCACTGCCCCCGCCTGCTACCCAATCCCTGATGTGTAGATATCCCTGGTGTTCGCCAACCCACTGGTACAAAAAAATATCCCTGGTGCTACTGGTCCCCCACTCTGATCACTGGCCTGTTCTGTGAATAAAAAAATATTGCTGATGCTAGTGGTCCTGCCCCTCTGATCACTGGCCTGTTCTATACAAAAACATATCCCTGGTGCTAGTGGTCACCTCCTCTGATCACCAGCCCATTCTGTAAATAAAAAAATATCCCTGGTGCTAGTGGTCCCCCCTCTGATCGCCGGCTCGTACTGTGATAACATGAAATCCTGGTGTCTATTGCCCTCCCCACCATGGCATCGAAAACTCACCCCCCCAAGTCACCTTCCCAGTCCCCTCGGTGCCACAGGTCATAGAGCGACTGGCGCAGCCCTCTTCACACCTCCTTGGCTGGCCGCTGGATGTCCAGGCATGGAGTGCGCCCCTTACATAGAGGACAGGGCATGTCACCTTGTCCTATAAATAACAGGCATGCTCCTTGCCTAGACATACAGTGACTGTCCGAGGAGGTGCAAGGAGGGCTGCACCTGCCGCTGTATGCACCCATGGCACCAACAGGACTGGGAAGGTGACTGAAGGGGTATCAGTGCCATGGCTGGGGGGCCGCTAGACGCTAGAGATTTCATGATATCACAGAACAGGCCAGCAATTGAAGGGGGGGGACTACTACTACCAGGGAATTTTTTATTTTTGCAGTACAGGCCAGAGTTCAGTGGGGGGTGCTAACTCCAATGAGTTTAGTTGTACATTATGGGCTGGCAATTGGTGGTGGTGGGGTGCTAAATCCAATGAGTTTAGTTGTACATTAGAGGCTGGCAATTGGTGGGGGTGTGCCAAGGACCACAGGGGGTGGTTGTTGGCCCCAATGACCAACTGGCTAGGCAGCTGCATTAACTCTGGCAGCCACAAGGGCTGCCCAGAGTTAAGTCAGGGTTTTGTTCAGCGGTATTTACGCTGTGCAAAAGGCCCACGCTAAACACTTTTGTGAAGCGCAAAGCCACTAAATATGGGGTAGCATGGCTATTCATGGCAACGCCCCTCCCCTTGCTCATATGCATAAGTTTTACATGGGCACTATCCCTCTTTGCCAACACAACAGCCCCATTTGTTTTTTGCTTATACTTTCTCCTCCTTGGCTCCAGTCAGATGGGATGTCCCAACCAACCTTCCAGCCCACTACTCAACATCAGGCCACATCCTCAGTTCACCCATGGCATACCCCCTCCCCCATCCCGTGGCAGGATGATGAGGAGCTTCCTCCCTGAACTCTACTCACCGGAATGGATCCAGACGAGGAGGTGCCATTCGGGGTTGGGCCACGGAAGTCAGAAGCTCATGCTGCCCAACCGGAGCCATTTTTTCCACTTTTTCATCCCCCTTGGAGATGAGACTTGCAATGACACCGACGAAGGAAGTGCGCATGCGTTCACACACTTTCACTCCAGGAATCTTCCCCATATCTGCCCCTCTTTCTACACCATTGTTGTGCTGCCCCCCAGCCTCCGCTAGGGGCTAGTCAAGGACCAACCATTAATGTTCTCCCTCCCGGAGAAGGAGAGCAGTCCTTCAGACACGCGATCCTTCTCCTCTCCTGCCAACCCTCGGCGGCCCATGCTTGTTCCTGAACACAGGTCACCGGCATGGCACGAGGTAAGGCGGCCAGTGCCTAAGCCCTCTGTGCCACTGGGCAGGTGCAACATCCCCCTTTTAATATGGGGATCCAGCACAAACCCTGGTTTGCGTGGGTAAACACATGTTAGTGCCCATGCAAACCTGTGAATATCAGGCCCCAGCTGTCTCCAATAGTTTTCTGCCCGTGTGAAAAATGTCCTTTGTGAGCCCACAGTGTCCAAATCCTGTGAGGATATACTATTTTTTGCCTCTAGTTCCAGAAGAGGGATGGACAAAGAAACCTTTGCTTGATCCTTAATTCAGGGACCCTCTTGGATTTTGTGTACAGTGCGACGGACTTTGTAACCTTTGTACCTTCTGCACCTGCAACCCCCCAGCAGACAAAAAGTTGTTTGTTTTCCAACTTGTGACAGAATAAACCTACTACTGGAACCTAACTAACGGAGAGGACATTCCTTTGTGATCACTGTGTTTTACTGGTGCCCCACTATCATTGCGCAGATCCCTAGTGTCATGGCCCACCCTAGTTCCCAGGTTAAATAGAAACACTTTCTGTAACACCGCCCATGACAAACAACTGCAGTAAGGCAGCCCCTAACCAGCGGGGAGCAGATAGGCAGGTGTCAGCAGCAAGGCAGCTGATACTATAAGGTCTGGTTATATTAAAGAGCCACTGATGCTTCAAGAAGAACTTTGAAGAACATAATATTTGAACACAAAGCAGCTTATATTTCTCATTAGATCTGTATTACTTATCTCCATTATTTTTTAATGAGGTCAGAAGCATGAAAACAGAAGAGTTGTTCCCTGAGGGTTCATCAGCTCCTATTGCTTCATCCCAATCTGATGTCATAATACAGTTGTAACCCCCCTGTTACCCGGGGTTACTAGAATTCCAGTAAGACCTAGTGGTAGGCAGGGAAGGCAGCTTGTGAAACTCCACTTAAATGGATTTCACATTGTCTCACTCTGTTCTCAGTCTCAGCTGAGACTAAGAGATGACATCATTATAGAGCTTTCACAGCTGCATAAGCCACACTGGAATGTTGCTGTTGGAGGTTAGTGTAGTCAGTCTGAGAGAGAGACAGTAGTACAGCTGAGCGTGTGCAGGCTCTCAGAGCTTTAAGCTCTGTTTTAGAGCTACTTTTGGAAGGTGTGTGTTTCCACCTGAAGAGGAACACAGGAACTGGTAATTGAAGTGGTGGAGACCACTTTCAATGGTTCAAGGGCCCCATGCCTGAGGGGAAGGTGTTTGCCTGTTTTCCAGGGACAACCCCCCCTGGGTCCAGCTAAGGGAAAGAAGCTGCTTGTTCAAGTAGTGCTGAGGCATCAGAAGCTCTGTGAGAGAAATTCCTTGTGGAGGAAACGCCTGTGGGGCACCTGCAACCAAAAGGTGAGTTCGCTTGGAGAAAGGCCAAGTGTTTTCATCTGAACAGAAGGAAACTAAAGGGTCTGTTATTGTGGGGTCAGGAAAAGACAGCCAAGTACAGCTGGAAAGTGGGGATTGGACTGCTTAATCTGTGGGAGGTCTAGAGTAATGGACATTGCCACTTAATTCAAGTATGTTCAAGTCCAGCACAAAGAGTGAAGGAAACTGGGGATTGGCTGCTTAACTCAGTGGGGGGGTCTAGAGTAATGGACTATGTCACTTAAAAGTATGTTCAAGTTCAGCACAAATGGGAAGCAAGACATGTGAAATACATTTAGCAAGAATCTACATCGCAAGGCTTTACAGCATGAGGTGTTTACTGTCCAGAGAAATGGCCGGGTATGAATTGTGGAAGTGAGAGGTGGGAGACCTCCCCCCCATCAGTAGTAATCACATTCACCTCTACTGATTTGCTCTGAGACACCTTTTACTTTCTCTAAGGTACTTGGCCAGTGCCTGAGGAAAGTACCCAGACGTGGGATTGAAAGGAAGAATTCCCTGATGGAGCTGAGGTGCTCTTAGGTGGTTTAGGGAGCCACCAGAAAATGTTTCCATGTAGTATGGAAGGTGTCCAAGTGGCTGGAAAGGGAGCCGAGCCAGGGAAAACCCAGAACAGAGTACAAGTTTGGGCTGTATATCCCAAAGCAGTGTGCAAGTCCGGGCTGTGTGCCCAGTAGGTTCAGAGCCTGAGGGCTAAACTGTTGAGGAAGTGTGTTGGTCTCTTTTAATCTGCATTACCAGCAGTGAAGCCCCATGGGGGTCCATCTATGCTTTGTTTATTCTGTTTGGATGTGAATAAAAAGCCACACTTTAAAATCTCACTTCTGGTATTGGACATTACAGTTATTGCTTCCTGTGTTCGGAGTTACTTGGGTGCCCCTGTGCAGAGTAGCTAAACCCTGCCTTTGTGCCGAGTGACCTATTCCTCCCCGAACCCAGCCCACCTGGTATTGCTGTCAGATACAAATGGCATACTGGGCTGGGGTTACAAAAATGGAGGCACAGCTGAGGATTTGGGTTTGGAACCTAGGGAGGAAAACAAGAAAGGTGCTCGGGCAAAGGGCTAGCGTTTTGGTTATCTGGCAGTGGGTAGCCCAAAAATCTGAATCAAGGTTAACTAATGTGCTGCTGTGTGCTGTTGTCCATGTGCTGCTGTTCAAATGCCAACTGTTTACCAAGGAGCAGTAAAGCCTGAGAGTGTATGCCCTTGTCCTGCATCAAATTTACAGCATTTGCCAGCTTTTCAAAAACCGTTGTGACAAAGAAAAGTGTGGAAAACTAGGGGTAGCAAAAGAAAAATTGTGCTCTGGATGTCGGAAATGCTTTCTGTGTGAATTGAGAGGCATGTTATGTTAATGGCCATGAAAAATGGTTGAAATGGGTTCCCGCCGTGGAGTCAGTCGAGAAAAAAAAAAGTGTAAAAGTGTGGTTTTGCAGTTTAAATTTGCCTACTCGACGATCGCCATGAGGAGAAGAGCACTCAAGAGGAAAGAGGCTCATTTGCATGGGGTTGTGTGATTGGTGAGACGGCAATCAGTCCTGCCCCCAAGCCAGCTCTACAGCGACTGCCCAGCATTTGAGAGTGAGTGTGCGTGGAGTGTGCATACTGGCTTATAGGAGGAGCGTCACAGTGACTGAAAGCGCTGTAAAAAGTGTAAAAAACTGATTTTTCTGTTTAAATTAGAGCTCAACATGCATCTCGATCGACTGGACTATGAGTGTGGTGTTCAGAGGGATGATTGGCAGGACTGTCAACCCGCTTCTTTACAGAGGCCTCCAAGACTGATTGCAGGCCGTTTTCCATCGCAGCAAACACCTACTGATAACAGTGAGTACCAACAGTAATAATTGCTCAAAGAAAGTGATTTTGCCAAAAGCCAGCTGAATCTGTGTATAGCAGTGTAGTCGCTTTGCAAACAAGGACTGTGTTAAGTTTTAACAGCAAAAGCAAGTCTTTTAAGCCATCGACTGGGAGCATAATTATGGGTTCAGTGTCAGTATAAGTTTCAAAGCCATGAGAGAGATTGTGAGTTGTATCAGTATATGCAGCAAGAGTTACAGGCAATCCTGTGCTTGAAATACTGAGGCTTTAAGGGACTATAAGCTAGAGCAATGTCTTCAGCAAGTGAAAAGTCCGTGGTAAATCATATAAATGTGCTAGGAAAAAGAACAATGCAAGTTTGTGCAGTTTGAGCAAAGTTTTCAGTCGAGTGTGTAAATCGGATACGCAGGGTTGACCCAATTTCAGAATGTTGATGCGAGCGTCACGCATTACAGGGTGGGTAGTAAGCAAACACAGCTGCAGAGGAGCCATTTTGAAAGAGAGAGAGAATGTTTTCAGTGATCTGGGACTTGAAATAACAGTCAGCGTTTGTTTGTTTTTCTCTGCAGTTATGGCCTCAGGACCAGCCCGCTACCCGGATCATGCCTGGGCTGTGGTAGCAGTAGAAGTTAACAAATTAAGGGACATTGAGAGATGTTACTACAGAGGATGACTGCCTCCTCATGTGGCGATTCCTGGATATCCAGTGCAAGTCTGTTTGATATGCTTAAATGCTGGAAGGGATGTGTTTATGGTACCTCACTGTTCTGGGTGCCTAGAGAAATATGGTTTATTTAAGGCGCCCAAGATTCATTTGGCTTCCACATGTACCAAAGTTCAAGAATCTGCAGTTGGCAGCACACAGCACCAGGCAGAGTCTGTTGGAGAAGGCCCCTCAGGGGAGTGTGGCACAAAGCTAGAGGGTGCAGATTTACAGATAGAACAATGTGCTGATGTTTCAGATTCTGAGTCGCAGAGAGACCTCTCAGGAAGAGCATCAGTAGACCCGTGGAGAGAGGGTCCTAGCCCAAGTCTCATAGGTGAAGACGAGATAAGGGAGGCCTTTGAATGGGAGATTTTGACCTCCATGCCCAGCGAAGAGTGGACAGTCTCAGGAGTGAGGACGACTGCTCACTCCTGGGCACAGATTCTCAGTGAAGAAGAAGAAGAGGGGGAACCTATGTGGCCTTGTGAAAAAGGAACTGGTACACAGCCTCAAGCTCTTGCCTCAGAGGAATGCATGGAAGAGAGTGGTGATGCCACTGCCCTGGCTGTGCAAGAATATGAAGCCAGGGATCCATTTTTTGTCTCGTTGAGAATGCATAGCTGGCAGAACCAGGACTGGCTGCCCCCAAGCCAGGCCAGAGGTCTCAGGTTGACCAAAGGTAGTAAAGAGGAGAGGCTGGTTTGTAGGAAGACAAATGAAATCTATGGGATGTCCTTTCCTACCTTTCATTGCAGAGTCTGGGAGGAGACTGAGAACAACAGAAAATCCTGGATTTGGGCAGAAGCAATGAAATGTGTGCATCCTGGTGAAAACAAGCATGTCAGGAACAGAATGTTTCACGACAAATACAGCCAGTGGAAAAGAGGCAGGACACTGTTAATGGACACTGTTCGAATAGTGGATGGAGAGGGACGTGAAACCTTTCATTGTGTGAATTATGTGTGCCCAGATGGGGTAATAATGCAAGCGCCTGACCAGTTGTGCTACTGACCACAATGCAAGAACCTCCCTGCGAATGTGCCCATGCCTACCAAATGGAAAGCAGAGCAGTGGTAGCCAGTGCTGCCACTCCAGCCACTGCAGTAACTTTGTTGTTCCACCAGTATGGATGTCTAGGACTCAGGTGCCCCACATTCATCAGTTCTACAATGTACTGACTTTCCAGAATCCATTGACTGGCCCTCCAGATGACTTCAGATCCAGAGAGGACACCAGCCCAGCTGTATCCTGATTCATCGCCTGGTAATCGGATGACTTCAGACCAGCTGTTTTCCTTTTAGTTCCTGTTCCAAGGTTCCATCTCCAGAGATGACATCAACCCAGTAGTTTCCAGATGTGCCCTCCTGTCATTCCCGGAAGATGTCCACCCAGTTGTATCGGAAGAATGTTGCCAGGGAGAGCCTCCGGCTGAGGACCAGGTCGATGCTGTTTTCGTTCTACAAGGGACTGGTTAAGTCCAGACTTTTCTATTCTTATGACATTGCAGTACACACCCTACACTAACAGACTCCAGATGTTTGAACTGTCCTCAAAGACTCTCCCTTTTGGGACTTTGGCCTGCTAGAACTGTGCTTCACCAGGCTCCGGCCCAGGAGAGACTCTTTAATGGACTTGCTTTCGGGCACTGTGGTCACTAGATGGGACTTTTAGGGCACTCCATCCCCCAAATGGTGTACTGTAAATAATGTCATTGTTTTCTACTGTTTTCTAATGTTTACACTGTTTCCTACTTTTCTAAAAAAATGTTTTTGGGATTCTCCAAAGTTTTGATGGTAGAGGTTTTAGATAGACTGTGTATGCAGATTAGAAGTGTGTGTTGTCTTTCGTTCCTGAAGAAGATAGGGGAGAAGACAAGAAGAGGAAGAGGAAGGATTCATCGGAGTTCCTCACTAGCACTTTAGAGTGTAGTGTTTAAAGTACTGTTGTTGCTGTTACTGTGTGTAACTTTTTTCTTCCACAGGTATGCTTGTGGGGGAGTGTTGGAGTAATGCAGTGGTATATTATTAGCTCCTGGAGTGTGGTTGCATGGTGTCCAGGGTCAGGGAGGTCCCCTGTTTGTTTTGGGATTTGAGTTAGAGGCAGTCAGGTTTTCCATAGAGGGCTAGGGGGGATAGACAGGCTGTGGTCCTGAACAGCCGTAGGGGCCGCAGTGCTGATCTATTAGGGCTATGCTCTGGGAAGTTCTACCAGAGCCACTAGTTACCCATAGTCAGCGAGTAGTGTAGAGGCTGATGCATCAGCCAAAGGCCTCTAGGCCATTAGTGTTATCTGCCTGTGCTGGCACACGGTAGGGGAGAAAGTAGCACTACCTCCCTGTAGTCAACACATGGGGTGAGATGGCCTAAGCCAGGTGATTAATGACTGTGGACAGTCATTTTCCTGGCCCAGGGTGAGTGTAACCCCCCGTTACCCGGGGTTACTAGAATCCCAGTAAGACCTAGAGGTAGGCAGGGAAGGCAGCTTGTGAAACTCCAGTTAAATGGATTTCACACTGTCTCACTCTGTTCTCAGTCTCAGCTGAGACTGAGGGGTGACATCATTATAGAACTTTCGTGAGCTGTATAAGCCACACTGGAATGTTGGCAGTTGAGGTCAGTGTAGAAGGCTGGGGATTTTGAATTCAGTCTGTGTGCAGTCTGAGAGAGAGAGACAGTAGTACAGCTGAGTGTGTGCAGGCTCTCAGAGCTTTAAGCTCTGTTTTAGAGCTACTTTTGGAAGGTGTGTATTTCCACCTGAAGAGAAACACAGGAACTGGTAATTGAAGTGGTGGAGACCACTTTCAATGGTTCAAGGGCCTCATCCCTGAGGGTATGGGGAGAAAGTGTTTCCCTGTTTTCCAGTGGCATCCCCCCTGGGTCCAGCTAAGGGAAAGAAGCTGCTTGTTCAAGTTGTGCTGAGGCACCAGATGCTCTGAGAGAGAAATTAGTTATGGAGGAAACGCCTGTGGGGCACCTACAACCAAAGGGTGAGTTTGCTCTGAAAAAGTGCCAAGTGTATTCACCTGAGCAGAAGGAAACTAAAGGGAATGTTACTGTGGGGTCAGGAAAAGACAGCCAAGCACAATTGGAAAGTGGGGATTGGACTGCTTAATCTGTGGGAGGTCTAGAGTAATGATCATTGACACTTAATTCAAGTATGTTCAAGTCCAGCACAAAGAGTAAAGGAAATTGGGGATTGGACTGCTTAACTCAGTGGGGGATCTAGAGTAATGGACTATGCCACTTAAAAGTATGTTCAAGTCCAGCACAAATTGGAAGCAAGACAAGTATATGGAATGTGAAATACATTTAGCAAGAATCTACATTGCAAGGCTTTACAGGATGAGGTGTTTACTGTCCAGAGAAATGGCCGGGTATGAATTGTGGGAGCGAGAGGTGAGAGACCCCCCCCCCATCAGTAGTAACCAAATTCACCTCTACTGATTTGCTCTGAGACACCTTTTGCTTTCTCTCAGGTACTTGGCTAGTGCCTGAGAAAAGTACCCAGACGTGGGATTGAAAGGAAGAATTCCCTTATGGAGCCGAGGTGCTCTTAGGTGGTTTAGAGAGTCACCAGAAAATGTTTCCATGAAGTATGGAAGGTGTCCAAGTGGCTGGCAAGGGAGTCAAACCAGGGAAAACCCAGAACAGTGTACAAGTTCGGGCTGTGTTAGCCAAAGCAGCGTGCAAGTCCAGGCTGTGTGCCCAACAGGTTCAGAGCCTGAGGTCTAAAGTGTTGAGGAAGTGTTCTGATCTCTTTTAATCTGCATTATCAGGAGTGTAGCCTCATGAGGCTCCATCTATGCTTTGTTTATTCTGTTTGGATGTGAACAAAAAGCCACACTTTAAAATCCCACTTCTGGTATTGGACATTACAGTTATTGCTTCCTGTGTTCGGAGTTACTTGGGTGCCCCTGTGCAGAGTAGCTAAACCTGGCCTTTGGGCTGAGTGCCTATTTCTCCCCGAACCCAGCCCACCTGGTATTGCTGTCAGATACAAATGGCATACCGGGCTGGGGTTACACAGTTCTTGTTACAGCACAGTTATTCCCATAGCAACAGACTGTGATGTCACACCAGAGCTTTATGATGACAAGTAGGGAGTCTGTTATAGCGGCAGATGAGCTCTAAGGGATGAAGAGTCTGTTTTTGTGGGAATTTTTTTTTTAGTAACAAATAATGAAGAGGAGAAATCTATAGAAGATATGTGAAATGCAAGCTGAACTGTGCCCAGCTATTATGTTTTCTAACATTTTTTCAAAGGCGTCAGCTGCTCTTTAACCTTATGTGTTATGTGAATAAGTCTTTACGACGCAAAACTGGGGTGCTGAATACACAGTGCTATGCAAAATGCAGAGCAGTTGGGAGGTATAGCGCTGGGCTGGCAATCCTGAATTCTAAGCCAGTAGTTAATTCAGGTCAATAGGAAAGTTGCCTGAAAGCCCATTTCAACAGATACAGTTAAGGGGCCAAGGGGCCTCTACATACTCAAGGGGAAATTAGGCCCTCCTACTTTTTGGCCTGCAGGAAGACTCAAAAGGAAAAACAGCCATGGTGCTGATCTGTTGTGGTGGCACAGACTCCCCAAGTTCATCTGCACAGGATCCAGTAACACTCACCTAAAAGGGGGAGGGGGGGTCCATCCTTGCATCAGGGCTTCAAATATGGGTATACTGAGCCCAGACACAAACTGAGGGGCTCTCAGCTCAGGCACATCTTGTGCAGGTGGCTAGTTATACCAACATATGGGTAAACTGCCACTAAACAAAAGCAAGCAGCAACCCGGAACCAGCCACGAAGTCGCTCTCATTCAAAGTACGACTTTATTCTTTCAGAAACAAGAGTCTCAGTGGGCAGTTCATTATTTATCCTTTTTTTTTTTATCTCGCTCCTGTTGTCAAAAGATTTATCATCTGAAAAAAAAGACAGTTAAAATTCGCTTTCAGTTTTTCCATCTCATCAAGCACAATGTAACGTTCTTTGGCAGCAATGCAGTACATAAATGCTGTCAATACAGGAGCTCATCCTGCAAGCTAGTGTGTTAGCCTGAGATAACAGCAAAGTGGTGTGATTCGGTAGAACTCCCAGGTGAAGGAATGCATGCACCATGTACTAGATACCTAGCCATACAAGTTTGTTTTTTATGATTTGTCTTCCCTCCGCCTGTCATACCTCCACCCTGTCAACTGCATCACAACCCCCTCACCCCACACAGTCGAATGGTCCATCAGTAACAGGGTCCCAGTTTGTGAATGTCGTACGCAGTTCGATCATTTCCCAAAGAGAATCAAGAAACTAATGTTATTGTAAAAAGCTTGCAAACCGTGAACTTTACTAACGATAACAAAGGACTCCATCAATTCTCGGGATTCCTCCGTTTGTCCTGGAGTTATAAAGTAACCTATAGAAGTAGTATATAGTACACAGTACAATGAATGACCCCCCCCGCCTTTTTTGTGTCTTTTTTCTGATGCCGCAGGTGGTGAGTCACCCTGGGTTTGAATGGCCGCGCGAGCTTTATAACGGTCCAGGTTTCCATCGCTTAGCTGATTATCTTCGAGGGCACCTTACCCAGCGCACCTGAGCGGGCGGGAGACAGCGGGGTTCGCAAAGGAAACGCACACGGACACGGCTCCCTCATCAGCAACCAGAAACGAAGAGAGAACTAACTCCAGCCACAGTATGAAGACTGCCTTCACAGCCCTCCTTGTCTGTAGCCTTATCACCTGGGGATACTCGGCTGTTATCACTGGGGTAAGCGAGTCCTAGACTACCTACAGTACTGTAGCCAGCCATATGGTACACACAGTCACAAAGCAACACTAAAAGGCTGTTTGTTACAAAAATGCAGGCTGTTTCGACACAACTACTGCGACTTGGAGAACGAGTGCACAACTTTAAATAACTTTTCGTGTAAAAACTTAGGGTTTTAAATACTTCTCATGATTGCATTATAAGTGCACCACTGGCTAGAATTAAGCAGTTATTCATAACCACACATTCAATTAAAACTAACTGATATAACGAACATTTTTATGTGCTTAAAGGTGATCTACATATGGGGAGATAATTCGGGGGATATGAAATTGCAATGAATACTACAAATATGCTTAGTTTTAGTTTAGCAAGTTAAGTATTTATAGTGTAGTACTTTGGCGTTCTTTATAGCCATATCCTGTTAAATTTCAAAGGCTGCTGATACATTAAGGGGGTATGTTTCAATGGGTGATTGTCATACCTGCCATGTAAAATGATACATTACAAATATGATGTCCATTATTTTTTTCAGGCTAATGTAATGTAACATAAATTGAATAACGTGTTTCCAATTTAGTAATGTGGCATAGTTTATAATCATATTTAAAAAAAAAAAAAGTAAAATCCATTTTCATGTTTAAAGGTTTTGCACAGGCTCTGTATTATACAATTCAAGTAATGCTGATCAACCCAGTAATACCTGAAGTTCAATTTAACATGTATTTTATAAGATAGTTATACTACAGTGTAGCAGGAGTGCACATATTGCACTTGTATTTTTTACCTGTCTTTAGAAACAACTAAGGAAACCTTACTAAGACAAAAAACCCTTAAGTAAAAAATAAACAAAAAAAAAAACAGTAAACTGAAGGCAGAGGAACTATTTTATTTACAATAAAGACAAAAGTTTAAGTTTTTTATTACTTAATATATTTATTGTTAATTGTCAAAAGCATCTACAGTTTAGTTAACCATTTTATAAGTGCAATAAGGCACTCCAGGATCTGTATTAGACACTTTAACACAACTAGGAGGCTGAATGCACTTGGCCTGTGGCCTTGTGACTCACTATGCTTCCTAGCTGTGTGTTAAAGTGTCTAATGCAATAGTTCTTAGACTTTGTCACAGTGAGCCTCCCCAAATCCATGGAAAAGATTTTGAGCCTCTCCCGAAAACTGAAATAATCTTGGGCCTCCCCTAAGAAAAATAACATACTGTACTTTGCGCAGTACACCATGAATAAATTGAAACCCCTTTGGGTACTTGGCTCACATTCAGCTCTTTGTCTTATACCAAGGTGGAACCTTTGAAAAAGAGCTCCTGTGCTCAAAGGTGTTATCTGAATAACAAATAAAATAAACAAATAATATTATTTAGCTTATTATAACCCCCTCCCCCAACAGACCAGCCTACTTGCTCAGCTGTTTTCATTCTTGAACCATTGTTACCTCCTTGTTGCAGTATCTTCCTGGGTCAGACTACTTTATATGTTTCCTCTCTATATGAAATAACCTTCCTACATACTTTGCCTCTCCTCCTCTTTCCCTGCTCCTAAGCAACTTCTCTGGATTACATTGTTCTTCCTGCTATTGCTCTTAGCATTTCTGTGCTCAACCTTGTATTTGGGCTGTTCTGCCATCAATCTACAAATTGATCAATTACCACCCCTCATTATTTGTTTATTGTTCATATTTGTTTGCACTATTCATTGTGTATTTCTTGATTGTTTTGCAGTTACCTTTTGAAATGTATTCAATCCCTACCCTTACCTGGGTACACCTGAAATGAGCCTTGGCTCATTCACCTTCCCTAGTCACCTATTAGTAAATAAATACATAAAATCCACCTACTACTATTCTCTTTCAGTTTGCTTCCTCTCTTCACACAAAATATATTAAACTCAAAATTTAAATACAGTGCTTTTTTAGACTTGCTTGAGCCTCCCCTAGAACAGGTTGGGGCCTCCCAAGGGAGGCTGGCCTCACCATTTGAGAACCCCTGGTCTAATGCACACCCTGTCATGTCTTACTGCTTACATACAGTGCTGTAGTAACAGTTTCCAGTCTATTTCTGTATATAACTCAGTGCGATATCAATCTGAATACACATAAAAATTGAAATCAAGTCAGCCCAGTGGCAGCATGTTGTGCTGCTACCTGGGAGATCCGGATTAAGGTGTGTGCCTCAGAATCCCACACTAGTGGCAGCTGCTGGCTGAGGTGTGTCAGGAGAAAGTGAGGTACGTTGCAACTGGGAGGACCACCATTGTTGATGTGGGGCAGCAAGAACCAGTGCAAAAATAGCAACTGAGTCATCTATAAAAACAGAGTTGATAATTTTGTGAGGATACAGAATATAAATGGTTAGCACCATAGAGATGTGTGTGTGTGTGTGTGTGTATCGGGGGGGGGGCCCAATGGGCCACTAGGTCTCATTCTGCTCTAATGCCACAGTAGTCACCACAGCATAATTCTTTCCCTGCTTAAAGGGACAGTGTCAACTCCCTTAGGCCTCAAAGTGTCCCTAGTTTAAAAAACACTTTTGTGATTGGTGACACTCTGTACTGAGAGCTGATGTAGCTGGTAGTTTGATTCTGATTCTCTTTTCTTTTTATTTTTTTGTGTTATTTCTTTTCTCCCCAGCTTGCATCCATGCCAGCCTCTCCTTCAGGTGGGCCAATGCTTCTACTGACCCATCCTGTCCCCCAAACCTCCACTCTCAAATGACAGCCATCTCCCCGGGTAACCCGGTGTAACCCTTTGCCGGATGGGTCCCCCTCCTACGAGGGGAAAGCACCAGCCAGGGGGGTCACAGACCAGTGCAACATCTTGGCCTGGGGAGGTGCTACTGAGGTGGAAGGCTTCAGAGACATTGACGGGCTCGGAGAGCCAGGCAGCCATCATCCGGCGTGACATGGAGCATTTTCACGTTTTCTGTGTACATCCCTCCTTCGCCGTGGTGCAGTGCTCCTGGTCTCCACCAGAGGCTGCTGCCAACTGACGACTCCCTAACCTACCCCCAGGAGAGAAGAGCAGTCCCTACGGATGCTCAATCCTCTCTTGCCCCTGCCAGCCCCTGGCGTCCCAAGTCCATTCCCCAACTTGGGTCACCGGTGTGGGTCCAGGTAAGGCATCAGCACCTCAACCCTCTACGCTACCGGGCCAGCTTCTCTTTTCCTTTTTAAAAGTGAAAAGCAGTCTTCTCACCATACTGGTGTTACCACACTAAAATATGTTTGTTTATGTTTGTTGATTACCTCCCCTTGCATTTTTCCTAGATGTAGGAACACTTCTAACACCCTCTAGCCACTCATGATGCAATAGGGAGGAGATTATTGCATCAGGAGTGACTGGACTGTTTAGGGGTGTTTCTAATGTTCAGGAAGTATGCATGAAGAGTCAAGAACAGTAGGTTCAGGATTTGAAACAAAACAAGACTGGGCATAATTACACCATTACCATACATTTCAGTTCTACTTAGAAAGAACGCAAATAAAATAACCAGCAACATCAATGAATTTTAGAGAAGGTAAGCAATCAGAAAATGTGAGTTTTCTCCTAAAAATAATATGTGCAAAATTTTTATTTTATTTTTTTGTCTTTGGTAACCGGGTAAGACCGGGGTCTATCATGGTTTTCATAGGTGACCTGGGAGCACTGGGCGGTTAAGTGACTTGCTTAGAGTCACACAGTATGCAAGTGGAGGTTGTGAGAATCAAACTCCGGTCTGGTCTGCTGGATGTATCAAGCTCATTCACACCTTGTTCCTATAACCTCTAGGCTGTATTTCCAGTGTCCTTTTAAGGCA
The DNA here is from genome assembly GCA_016271365.2 of Neoceratodus forsteri. Taxonomy (NCBI): domain Eukaryota; kingdom Metazoa; phylum Chordata; order Ceratodontiformes; family Ceratodontidae; genus Neoceratodus; species Neoceratodus forsteri. The sequence continues at coordinate 889,043,561 of CM028129.1, read as the reverse complement.
CTGTTGATATTTGGGTGTTTAGAGTGTAAGTCAGTTTTCACAATTTCAGTGTTTCTAAACAGAGCTTTGAGGGTATTGCTTCTCTTTCCCTGTTTATGTAGTACATTATGGTTGTATTATCTCTTCGGATATGAAGTACCTGGTCCCTGACCAAGGCTGAAAAGAATTTCAGTGATGAGTAAACTCAACTGCCCTGAGTTCCAGCAGGTTAAGTTCCAACCTCTTTGATGGGCTGGATACTCCTTTTACTGTGTGATTTGAAACACTATTACATCAACTGTCATGGTAGAGGCAGAAGGAGTTTGCCCATAAAAAAAAAAAAAACAACTGCTCCATGATAATACTGCTCAGTGATAATACAAAATTTTGCCTCCAGACATGAGAGTGCACAGTCCCACCTTAAATTCCTATCTGGTGACATTCTCAATGAATTTTTGTGGTAGTGCATTCCATACTCTAACTACTCATTGCTGAAAAAGTATTGCCTCCTGTTAACTTCTAAAAGGTGTCCTCTTCAGTTTTTGTTCTGTGATATTTTGTTGTAATATAACTTATTTGTGTATACACACCTATGTATTCTACACTGGTAGTGTTCTCAATGACACCAGACAGCAGCAATAACTCACCACTAATCCATCTCCTTTAAAAAATATATGAACTGAGATCATTCAGTCTCTCACCATACAAAATTTCCAGTTTTCCACTGATCATCTTTGTTGCCCTCTTCCAGATACCCTGCAATCTACTTATATCTCTTTACAAGTAAGGTGACCAGAACTTGAAGCAATAATCAGTTAAGGGGTGCATATCTTTTTTTTTTTTTTTTTTAGTTGTTTAATCAGGAGTAGCACATATTAGTGTTATACAGTAGTAAAATGGTTTATTTATTTTTACTTATGCAGTGCTGTTTGAGTAAGGACATGGTTAGCGCTTTTGATGACACGTTTACCGTGGTAGCAGTCAATTCAGCAAGCTATCTCTTGAGACCTACAGAAAACAAGCCAATGCCAATCATGTTTGTTTGATGTATTTTTTGTTTAGATGTCAGCCCTTTATAGATTGCATAGCAGTCAAAATAAAAAAAAAAAAAAAATTTTAACAGTGAAATTGTCATTATTGGGAAATGAAGAGGTTCATGCATAATGTTGCTGCCATCTATGATTGTGACCCCGAATTTTCAAGATAGTAAATGTATTGCCCCAGCATATGAACATGATGCATGTCATTTATCAAATCCCACACAAAACATGAATTTGCAGAACAACTATGAAAACAGATTCGGAAGAGGATTTGAAAAATGACAACTGCTTTATTCATGAGATGGGGTAAAAAAAAAAAGACTCTGTTGAAAACATGGGGTTCAGAATGTAAAATTGCATCATTATGAGGAAATATGTAAAAATGTCAGTGTTTCTTCATACCTTTGTCATTTTTTTAGAGTTTGATCCCAAATTTTCAACATAGCCTTTTTGTTGCTCCTCCTTATGAACATGGTAGACGTCACTTATTAAAATCCAACCCAATACATTTGTGATATGACCATGAAAATACCTTCTAGGTGGGGTTTGATAAATGACACGTTATGCTGATGAGGTGAGGGTAAAAAAGAGATTGTAGAAAATGTGGGGTCAAAATGTCCAACAATACAAGTGTTATGAGTAAATGCTGAAATAAAAATGTCAATGTTTCTTCAAACCTTTGCTGTCTTTTGAGATTTTGACCCCAAACTTTCAACATAGCATTTTTATGACCTCCACCTTATGATCAAGACAGGTGTAATTTTTTTTAAATCCTTTTTATATTCTTTGGCTACCTAGTAAGGCCTGCTAGGCACAAAACTCACAGGAGTGACTCGGGAGCACTGGGGAGGTTAAGTGGCTTGCTCATGGTTGCACAGTATGCAAGTGTAGGTTGTGGGAATCACATTCTGTTTGAAAATAGAATTTCTTACCCCTGGAGTCCTTTAGCATGAGTAACATTTTGCACTTAGCTGGCTAGCTGCAATTGCCCTGGAGGTGTGCCTTTAAGAGATTTTTTAATGACTGTAGAGCCAGCCAATCAAAAGACAGGAGGGAGTATGAACTGAGTGAGAGCTGTTAACTGCTTCAGAATGTGTCCTCCACTGGATTGAGCATATTGCCTCTGAGGTATCTCCCATGGAAGAAAGAAGATTACTGCAGTGAGTAATTTTTCTTGTGGGGGGATTGCAAAATCATAGTTCATTGAAGACTTGACAAATTACACCTGTACTGCTCATGAGGTGTAGTGAAAAAGGCTGTGTTGAAAATTTGGGACCAAAATATTGAAAAATTATGAAATTGCAAATAAATTTTGAAAACACATTACAAGCTATTAAATGGACTTACCTTGTTTTCTGGTCAGTTTGCTGTCTGGCCTGGTAGCAGAAGTAGTCGTCAGGCACAGCAAGGATTACTTTGTGGGACTGTAGTGAGTTGAGTGAGGAGTGGGTGTGTGTGGGGTGGTGGGTGCTGAGATGGGCATACGGATGGGGAAGGGGTCAGGATCACTGGAAGACATCACTGGGGAGGGGGTCTTCTGTTTTTCAGGTACAAAAAGAGAAACCAGTGATGGATAGTTTTCTTTTTTCAGGGACCCAACACTGGAGATTGGGCACTGCAGTACTGGCATGTTCTTTGGGGGCAGCAGGGGTTGGCATGCTGATGTTGTGGAATGTTGTGGGAGTTGTTTGCTGGCAGCTGGACTTGAGCACCCCAATATCATTGAGTGTGGCAGGGGCTGTTTGTAAGCCTCCATTTTTAGGGGACTTACTTGTTGGGCTCTGGGGCTCCCAGTTGCACCTGTTATTGTCATCTCTGGTCCCCCCAGGGCTGCAGCATTAGGGACTGGCATTGTACAGCTGTGCAGCTGTAAGGGTTTCTGGAGGGAATTGAGCCATAGCTGTCTGCCTGGCCTTTCAGCTACCGACAAGCACTCAACCCAGATCCCAATCCCAGGACACAAAAGTATGGGTAGGACTGGGACAGAAGAGGAGGAATGAATCTGCAATGCTCCCTGGCCCCAGAAACAACACAGGGGTTGGGAGTGAGTAAACAGCTGGCATCTAAGTGCCATAACTACCTCAAGGGCATGTGTGAAATGGAGCCAGAGCTCCACAGTGAATCGGGCCACACATCCACACCTGCACTTGGTCTCTTGCATCTGGGAGGGCAGTTGAGCTTGGACCCAACATTTACTGTGCCATTCGGTGCTTAAAACACTAATTCCCAGTCCTGGGGCAGGCAGTAGGGCTGGAAAATGAAAAAAGGAAACTCTTCACTGCCACACCATCTTGGACCTGTGTATGCACAGGTGGTCCATGAAGGGAGTCAGCTCCAAAAATGAAATGGTGTCATGGAGTGTGGTAGAGGGTGTGATGTTTGGTGGTACCAGGGGTAGGGCAACCGAATGTCAGAATGTGTGGGGGGGGGGCAACAGCAGCTTATTTAAGGTAAGGAGATGACAGGTAGTGGGGGGACTGAGAGAAGACAGGAAGTGCCACTGCATGACTGCAGGAGCCAGGATGCTCAGTACCAAAAGTACAGTAATGGTTCCTAGTCTGAACCTTGAAAGTGATACATAATTTCATGGCAAAGTCCACTTTGCACTTCCCAGCTCTTGTGATTAATGAAGAACAATATCAAGAGAAAAGCAGGGAGTAGTGGAGAATGGGCAGTGTTGGAAAGGAAATTGCTAAGGCTAAGATTGTGATTGGTGGAGAGGACCAAACCTCTAAAAATTCTCTTCCCAGAGGGATGACAATAAGCTGGCTTCACAGTTAGCAAACAAACATAAAATCTGTGGCACTGCCTGTGCTAAAGGAACTCTCATAAAATTCTTTGTAGAGATTTCCAGAGATTTTTGGAAAGTAATTTGTCAAATGAACTACTACTACTACTACTACTGTATAATTCATATATTATTAAAAATTGGTAACTATGAAACGCACACTGAGCCAAGGCTCCTATCCAGGTGTGACCAGGGTGTGGGGGGGAGATACGACCCACAAAATGTATATGGTGGTAAGGTAGAAGATAAAAAAAAAATAGGCATGAAGGTAATTTGCACTAATACAGCAAATAAATACAACGGTATAAAGGCTAAAATTAATGGTGCAAATCACTGCAGTAGGCACATTAAGTAATTACAGGTGAGAGGCATTGCTAAAGGAAGTACAGGTCAGGTGAGGCAAGAGCAGGAGTAGGAGAGTGCAACCAGAGGTTTCAGCTGACATTTAAGGGAAGTTCACTTGGTTTTCAGTCCAGAGTGATCATGATACTAAGTCTTTCTCTGTTGGGCTGATTAAAGCTGGGCCCCATTTATGGTATACTCAAGGCATAAATTAGTTCTACAGTGGTCGAGTTTAGCAGTGGCCCGAGGCCACCAAAAATCAAATCAGGCCACTGGGTAATCTTTGGCTGCTGGCCCGATTGGCCAGCAAACATTAAGCTGCTTGAGCATCATTTCGCCTTTCAGTCACTGTACCCTTTAGATCAGTGAAGGCACGTGCATGTGCGTGTAGAGCGTCCGCTCGTGCACACCACACTGAGGAATGGACTCAGAAGCACAGCGGAACACATAGAGGATTGTGTATGCGAAAGCATACACAACAAAACAATCTTGACGAGGCTCCGTGGCAACCTGAGACCGAGAGCGTGAGTCGAGAGGTCCGCTAACACGGAAACCTCAAGATCGCATAACTGCCTTTAGTTTAGTATGGTTGCTCATACACAATCTTTATAGTGTATGGGCAACCATAAATAGCACTGGTGAACACGTAAAAAAAAAAAAGGCCTACTTCTCTGTCTGCCGCCAAAGGCTTCCTTCCGGTTGCCGCGGCGCTGCTGCTCATTGCGCATGCGCCGAATGTTCGATCTTGTTGTGCTGCACCGGTGACGCACTGGATGCAGCACAACAAGATCGTGACGCACCGAGTGCAGGACAACAACGCTGTTCCAGGCATGGATTTCCATGCGGAACAGCGTTCCACCATACACTATATAGCATATAAGTCGGAGCCCTGCAGGACTTGACACTCAAAACCACATGATGGTTCAAGGGCTCCTACGTACATGTTACCTGATAACATGTTCGGGCGGTGGCAACAGTCATGGTGGGAACAGCAGGAGCCAATTGATGGGCACAATTCTGACGGGCATGGTGGGACAGCCAATGGAGGTAATCAGGAATGCAGCATCTAAGTACTGTCCCTTTCCCACACTAGCTCAGATGTGCCATTGTTTTTGGAAGGCGAGGTTGAGGTTGCAATCAGAAAGCCATTGAAATACATTCTCAGTTGGTCTGTCCGACCAATAACTTAAAAAAAAAAAAAGAGAGAACTTTACTGTTTAGTGTCTGAGCAAATATACCACCAGAAACAATTTAAGTGAACACCAGACAGGTGGAGCAGATGTCGTTTTGGGGGGGGGGACTTGACTCTGCTTGCTAGTAGACTAGTGCTTGCTGTTCTGTTTGATACTTAAAAGCCAAGCAGGGTGTATATTTCTGTCTGAGGTGAAAATAAAATGGCAGTTTGAACTGAGGGCAGGGGCTACTGCATTTTGCTGTCAACAAAAGTGGCAAGTCTAACTAAAGAAATAAGTCTGGTGAATTGTGTACTACTTTTGCTGTGTCTGTCTATCCTTGTGAAAAAAGAGCTTTTCCATCTAATTTAGTTGAACAGTCCAAGAGGGTGCAGGGACTAGCAATCTACTTTGTGCAGCAGCTAGTCTGATCTTTTTTTTGTGAAGAAAAACAACAAATACAAGTTTCCTTCCTTTCCTAAGTAGCAAGTCGTCTGAGTTACATTCTGTGGAGCTCATGCCAGGATCAGGGGCTTTTGCAGTGAGCTATTATTTGTGAAATACAAATAAAAAAAGCATACTCATTACAAGACCCTTCATGGTTGTAAGTCCATACTGCGGTACTCTCTGACAGTGTCTAGCAGTCTGTGGAAAGTCAGGGGCTGGCACACATATTAAGGGACTTTGCAGCTATCCAACCTTTGTGGAAAAAAAATTACAAAAATCTGTATTTCCTAATTTCTACTGTTGTACTCTCTGGTCACTAATAGTGTAGTAGTCTGTGGTCAAAGTCAGGGACTGGCACACATTTAGGGACCTTGCAGCTATCCAACCTTTGTGGAAAAAAAAATCTGTATTTCCTAATTTCTACTGTCGTACTCTCTGGTCACTAGTATAGCAGTCTGTGGTCAAAGTCGTGGACTGGCACACATATTTAGGGACCTTGCAGCTATCCAACCTTTGTGGGGAAAAAAAAAATCTGTATTTCCTGATATCTACTGTTGTACACTCTGGTCACTAGTATAGCAGTCTGTGGTCAAAGTCGTGGACTGGCACACATATTTAGGGACCTTGCAGCTATCCAACCTTTGTGGAAAAAAAAAAAATCTGTATTTCCTGATTTCTACTGTCGTACTCTCTGGTCACTACTAGTGTAGCAGTCTGTGGTCAAAGTCAGGGACTGGCACACATTTAGGGACCTTGCAGCTATCCAACCTGTGTGGGGAAAAAAAAAAATAAAAACAATGACATTGAAAATAAAACACAGATCCAGTTTGCTTTGAAAAATGTTTTATTGCACACCATGGAATACATCATGTGGTGTTTTCTTTCAAATATTGAGCCCCCTCCTGCAAAAAAAAAATAAAACAAATGAAGAGAAGTTGGAAAGTGATCGAGCTTATGAAAAAATGTCAGGTGCAGGACATTTAAGACTGCTTGGCAAACTAACTTTCCATGGGTTAGGTATGATGCAGAGAAAAACCTTATGTTCTGTACAATGTGTCAAGGGTGTGATGCTGCAGATAAAGATTCCCCTTTTGTACACGGTTGTGGAACATTCAAAGTGTACTCTTTAAAATCGCACCATACAAGCAGGGGGCATGAGAGAGCTGCAAGCAAACTTAAAGCTGCAACTAGTGATCCCTCCTGTAGTGAGGCTGGTAGAGCTCTATAGTGTTTAAACAATGCTCAAATTAACAGGCTTACTATTCTAATGAGGAACAGTCATGCAATTGCCAAGCAGTCTCGTCCATTCACAGATTTTGTTTGAATGAGTAAACTGGACCAAATGAAGGGTCTGGAGACAGGAAGCACCTATATCAATGACAAGTACTGCAGGAAATTTTGTGCTGCCATTGCAGAATATGAACAACTTAAAATTATGAATGAAGCCAAGAATTCCTCATTCTGTTCTGTTCTATGTGATGAAGCAACTGATAGCTCCATTACAGAACAACTTACAATTTATATTCATCATGCATACAAAGGTGTTATAAAAACAGCCTTTCTAATTTTGGTTGGACTTGAGAAGCCACATTTTATTTATTATTTTATTTAGATTTTGGTAACCGGGTAAGCCCACTGAGACCAGAAATCCCTTTTTCAGGTCGACCCGGAGCTAGTTACAATGACTACATACATAGATGTAGAATAGAGTGAACTACATATTAAGTTACAGTGAGTGCATACATAAACATTGGGGTACAGTAGATTAATAGCAGGTACAGGTCAGAGGGTGGGTAACATACATGGGGTACAGGGACAGCAGGAATCACAAGGTTAAACAGGTGCTTAAATGCTGAAAATATATATGAAAGTCTTGTAAGTGAGTGCTCTGCAGTACTTTAACTCGTGAAGAGTTTCTAACAAAACTAGTTGGCTTTACAGCAGATGGGGCAGCAGTTCTAGCAGAACAGGAGTCGCAGCACGTCTTCGTGAAGTACAGCCTTTGTTAGTTGTTACTCACTGTATGCTTCATCGTCTGGAACTGGCCTTTAAAAAAGCTGTAAAATCAATGCCCTGTTACAGTAAGATAGAGGACGAGATGCTGCAGATTTACTTATTCTACCACAACAGCCCTCTGAACCTAACAGAACTGAGGAATTCTTGCCAGGCAACAGGTCCCAACTAGGGTAGGAGGTACCAGATGGGTCCCGCATCTAAAACATGTCTTTGAAAATTTTGGGGAGATTTATCCTGCAATTATTTCACATCTTGAAAATACTGTTGCATCACGAAACTCAATGGTCAGTGCTAGAGCTCAGGAATTTTTGAAAAAGCTCACATCAGAACACTTTGTGCAGAGTGCCTTGGAGCTTAATGACGTTATTGTTGTAATAGCAAGACTTTCCCTGTTGTTGCAGGAAGAACAGGTCAATATTAGCAAAGCAATGGAGGGATTGACAGTTGTTTGTAACAGCCTTGAAAAGCTGAAAACTAAATCGAGACCAATGGCCCGAAGGTTCACAAAGGAGACATGTAAGGGTATTCCCTTAAAGGAAATAACCAGAGAAAAAAAGGATACCAACTCCTTTGCAAGATTTATAGAAACTCTTTTGACAGAGGTTAACAGCAGGTTTCCAGACAATGACCTGTCTGTTGTAAGGAAAGCTGGTGTAACACTTTTAAACCCCAAAATGTGGCCCAATTTGACAAGCAGCACTGATTTTGGTGATAGTGAAACTGAAGAACTTATTAATGAATATCGAGATGCACTTCACAAAAATGGTGTAAAACTGGAAGAAGTGGAGATTAAATGGGCCTCTTTAAAAAATTCCCTGAGTTCTTGTACCTCTAGTGTCACTACATGGGAAGAGATAAATAAAAGGTTTTCAGATGGACACCAGAATATTCTGTCCCTAGTCGACTTCCTCTTATCCTTGCCAAGCACTTCAGTGGAGTGTGAATGTGGATTTTCACATATGAAATGATCTGTGAAGTCAGACGGGAGGAGTAAACTCAGAAGTGATACACTCACTGATCTGTTGCGAATTAAACTTCATTCACCGGCCATTGAGGATTTTGATGCAACAGGCGTTGTCAATTTGTGGCAAGCCTCTGGCAGCAAGTCAGAAGACTATGCAGTGGATCTCACAGGAGAAGAACAGATGCAGCTGCTACTGAAACTGTAGACAGCTCTGATTCAAGCATGGACTCCAATGACAGTGTGACAGCCCTTGAGGATGTCGAAGTGTGCCAAAACACTGATTTTGATGACTGACCAGAAAATGTGTCACCCTGACCCCACTCTGCTCTGATTTGATTTTGTACTTAAGCACAATGCTCTGCAGTGTCCCTCCAACCAGTTTCTCACCATCTACCGGTGTCTTTCTTATTTTGAATAAATGAGCAATATTGACCACTTGCGTGATGCCAACCACTTGTGTCCCGCTTTAAATTTTCAAAATAAGTTGTGGGCGACCATTAAGTACTACGGGCCACCAAATTATTAGAAGTCTCTGGCCTGATGGCCAGTAGTTTTTTCCCCTTAAAGTCAACCCCTAGTTCTACCAAAATGCGTGACTGTGCATTTTTGCATATTTGGACATTCCATTCTGGTTGGTCTAGTGTGATATCCTATTCAAGTCTCCTGGAGGGATCCCCTTCCCCCTGTTCCTTACCCCTTCCCTGACTTTGCTGTCATTTGCAAATTTTAATAGATTTTTGATCACCTTACTCATGTAAATTTCAAAGGCTCTAAACGAGATTGGCCCAAATATTGAGCCTTGTGGCACACCACCCATCACCTTTACTGGATTGATTAGACATGTTTCCTTTACCCTTCACTCAGGCAGTAATCTGTCCATTTTTATCAGTGTCCTGTTTAATCCCAACTCATTACATTTGTTTATTAATGTGTGGTAAAGGACAATATCAGTGGCTTTACTATAATCCAGATATAGTACATAACTAGAGTGTCATCATCTAGGGCCCAACTAACTAGTTCATAAAATTCTATCAAGTTTGTAATGCATAATTTTCCTTTCATGAATGAACCCATGTTGCATACTATCATCAACCCAGTGTAATCTATTTTTCTCAATACAATCACTGATGGAAGTTTCCATTAGCTTCACTATTATATTAGCACCCTTCTTAACAATTGGAACTACCAGCATGTTCTAGTCGTGCAGTATTTTGCCTTATTTAAGTAACTAGGTTAAGATATTGTACAGGGGTTTGATATACAGTAGAATTCATAATTATAGCTGTCACTTAAATCTCGTTATGTTCGCTGAACCTGTAACAGCGCTAAAATAAGCAGACAGTGCACATTGATAGTTCTGATTCTGCATCTCCTTCAGTCTGGTTTGGTGTACTGTAAAAAAAATATTTAATGAAGTGGCTCTGTTTTTTTAGCTTATGAAGAAATGATTTACTGCCAGTACATACTGTACCATGTTTAGGCACTGAGAGTGTGTCTCTGTGATCCTGGCCTCTTCAAAACCATGCAAGTCACCCCTGCACTCAATAAGTTTTGTAAATGCCATGATAAACCACTCAGTGTGTTTTGCTTTGATTGCGCTCATACCCAGGTCTACCTTAAAGATCAATTACAAATTTTTTAAAATGCTTTGAATGTATTTTATTTGCTCACCATGAGAACAACCACTATATATATATATATATATATATATATATATATATATATTGCAAGTAATGTTCAGGAACTGTCATTTCTCATGTTCAGATGCTGTTTTACTGCCTGTCTTTTTTGAAACTTTCACAGAAAATCCCTCCGTCATTTTCAGACCAGCTGGCAGAATTGTGGGTGAGTGCTTATTCCATTCAAGCAACAATGACCTCTTTTTTTCCTCAAGTTCCTAGTACTGAGCTGCCAGGACCTTGAGGAAAATTATGTAATTGTTGCTTGAATGGAATGAGCGTGCACACAAGGTTCTACTAGCTGGCCAAAAAATGTCTGAGAGATTTTCTGTGAAACCATCAAATAGGAGAGCATTAAAATAGTATCTGAACGTGATAAATGGCAATTTCTTCATTTCACGTGCAATAAGGCCTGGTTGTGCTTATGATAGGGAAAAGGAGTAAAGTTTGTAATATGTGTATAATATAGCTCCAGTTGATCTTTAATACCTCCATATAGTGTGTCGGCATTGATTTGTTCTATAATCCTCTCGATGTACCACTCTGTGAAATGTATATTCAGATGGTTCTTAAATTGTTAGCTTCTTTATAGCCATGTTGAGTGGCTGCAAAAGGTCAACACACAATGCTGAGTCAAACACTGGGAATTACTGCAGCTTGTTCAAGTCTGACCAAGATGACAGGTATAGTATGTGTTCTATCAAGATCCATGATTAGTATAGAGCACTGTCCTTTAGGGAGGTAATTTTTTTTTGTTTGTGTAAGCCCCTCCAAAATGGGCTTTCCTGAAAGAAGCTCTTACTCTGTGGCTCCTTTCTGTGCTTTGGGGTCATTCGATGGCCCTGGTGGGATTTGGACCCATGTGGTCCATGGAAGATCCTCCCAGCTCCAGCCGCCTCATCATGGTGCTTGTCTTTTTTGCGGTGGGCCAGGCACCGTGTGTGTCTTTCTGTGCCTCTGGGCACGTTGTGGGACAGTGTTCGATCCGAGAGAGTTGTCATGGCAAATGGACTACAAGTTGTAAACAGAAATAGCTGCCGCCATACTGAGCATGCACGGCCACTGGAAGAAAAGGAAAGGGGGAAAAAGAAAACTTGGCGGAGCGACTGCTCCAGGTCCTGGGTCTGGTTTTCTAGCTTGGCCAGGCTCAGGACCACCTAGGGCACAAAGGTAAAAAATTGAAATTGTAAATAGTTTTGCAGCCCGTGCTACTTGGCATGCACGGCCACCTTGGGGGAGAATTTAAAGGAGCAGTAGTTCCAATTAGTGGCAGTGGTTTTCGGTGGTGCCGGCTAGTGGCATTTGGGGAAATATGTAAATAGTTTAGTTGGAACTACGGGTCCCATAGGTCTTAGAAGCACAGTTGGGTTGATGCCTGGGTGTCGGGTCCTTGATTGGACCTTGAAGATTTGGGAGCCTTTGGGGGAAGTAAATATAAGGGACTGTTTTGAGGCCTTAGGGGGCAACGAGAGAGAGAGAGAGAGAGAGAGAAGAGAGGGTGGAGCGGGGCACATTGCCAGCTTGGCCATGTTTTGTTTTGTTTTGTGTAGTCCACCAGTAAGTTGGGACCAGGACGTGACAGTAGCTGTTGCTCTGAGAGCCCCGGTCAGGGCTAGACTGCAAGTTTGGTCCCTTGAATGGGACAAAAAAAAGAGAACGTATTCTGCCAGCAAGGGTGAGTTTGGGCTGCCAACAAGGGAACAAGTCTAAGCAGCAAGCAAGGGAGCTCATTTGGGAGGAGACAGAGCCATAAGGTGAGAGGGCAGTACTGGCAGGCCAGGGGCATGAAGCACCCTGTCCTTGGCTACCCCTCTGTCTGGGACTGTTTGTTTCTGGGCTCACTGGCTGGAGGAGGAGAAGATGGGAACAGTGCTCGGAGGGTTTGGGGCCTGATTCGGCCAGGAATCCTGTTGCCTGCTGTCTAAGGGCCTTATTCAGCCACAAGTTTTGCTGCCTGTGTTGGGACTTTAGCTACCTAGGCTGTGAGTAGCCGCCTGACCTACCTTGCTCACAGTTGTGACTTCTGAAGTCTAGAGCACCACTAGCTGTGATGTGACCTGCTTGGTCTGAAGCAAGTCATTTATGTTTATTGCTCCATGGAGTGACTGTTTCTGTTTGTTCAACTGTTCATTAAATGGGATCCCCTGTTTTCTGCAATTTGGTGTTTGCCTCATTTATTGAAGGAACTGTTTTGCTGCTAAAAGAAGTTTGCCTCTTCAGCCTGTTTCCAGTACCTTCCAGGATTGATCCCGAACAACCTATGCACCATCGAGGAGGAAGTCATCGAGAGGCCTGTCTGATGAAGACTGTCTGCAAAGGCCAGGCAGGTGAAGATTCGGCAGTCTTCATCTCTTCCATGTTCCATCTCTTCATCCAGAAGTTCTGAGGGCACCCCCAATGGAGCTCATCCATCACCAGCACCACCCATTGGGACTCGGGTACTGTTTTGTGTTTTATTCTGGACTGTGTTCTTGGGTTGTACAGTGGCCTCCTCCCATCCTTACCATCCGTATACCCCTAGACAAGGAGGAGGGCTTACATTTGTTTGTTTGGCAGACAAACCATATGTAGGACTGTAGTAGTGTGTCAATAAAGTACAGCATTGTTTCCTGGTTAGTCATGTGGTTTTCAGTCTGGGTAATGTGCCAATCTGGTGGAAGGAGAAGTGAAGCAGTCTGGAGGCTGTCTTCCCCTGGTATGTTACCTGGTGGGGGACATAGTCGCTGGCAAGTGTATATCCCAAAACCAACAAAACCTGCCATTTATCACTGAGACCAATGATTTCAGCCTGCCTTGCTACCACGTCCTCCATTGTTCACTGGGAGTATGGTACTAGGTTTACCCCGGTCTCTGATATTTATGATCATCTCTGGTGGTACAAGCTTCTGCCTAACCACAAGGCTTATGCATTCCAGAAAGTTGTTTTTTTAAGATTATCAGAGTCCTGAGGGGCCCTTCTCCCAGTCTTGGTGCCTTTTCTTTTTGCAAATCCAAGCCTGTTAAGAAACTGCCAGACTCACTGGCTTGTAAATGTTAAATGAATCTCAAATTCAAATAACTGTTTATGGTTGCTGCCGTTTACAACACCTACGATGACCACAGCTACAGTACCACTTGGGCATTTGCAACCACACCTTCAGTGTAGAGACTTTTTATTATTTGTTTCTGCTCTGATTCAACTTCATCCAGTAACAAAGTAGAGCAGCCACGGCGTTTGGTAGAGGGATGCAGTGTAAGCAATGAAGGATCAGACACATTTTTTACTTTTTCTTGGTAGTCAGACTAATGGTGCCTTCATTTATGGTTTTGCTATGTTTGCCGCAACAGTAGCATACAGCATTCATCACACCATTCCTTGCTGTATACTTTCCCACCTCAGACTGAATCTTTGTGTAGTGAGTATAATCCATTCATCACCATTTTGGGGAGGGATGCTCTATGCAGCTTAGACACAAAAGGCAACCCTAGAAGGCATATGCCAAGTGCAGTCCAGCCCCTAGCCTTACAGTCTGAGCTTCACTGATCTTCAGTGACTGGGAGAGAGGGACCAAGCACGGAGGCAAGGCAGACTCTGACAGGTGCAGAAGCAGGGATTACTTGACAGCAGTTCTACCTGGTTGATTCCCCCTTGGAGTGTACAGTTCAGGCTCCTGTCTCCACTGAGGTGACTTCTCTCCTCGATTGATCTACTCAGACCCAGCCAGCAGCTGCTCTCTCAGCATAAGAAGCAGTTGGAACACTTACCCAGAATTCCTAGCTGCTGTATGTAAATCAGCATTTGACTGCTGTACCACTACTGAAATAGTGGTCGACTAATAGAAAGCTCTCAGCTGGAAGCAACAGTTCAGACACAAAGGGCACGCCTAGGAGGCATATGCCAAGAGAGGTCCAGCCCCTAGCCTTACTATCTGCTGTACCCACTACTGAAATAGTGGTCGGCTAATAGAAAGTTCTCAGCCTGAAATGACCAGATGTAACAGCTCAGACACAAAAAGCAACCTTAGAAGGCTGCACCAAGTGTGGTCCAGCTCCTAACCTTACTGTCTGCTGAGCTTCACTGACTGGGAGAGACTTCCTCTCCTCCAGTCTCTAGTTCTGCTACTATGTGGCAGACCTTAACAAACCGATTGTTTTTTCAGCAGGAAGGAGAAACAAAAGTTTTTTTTTATCCACACTTACTGCCAAGAAACAGGAATCCGCACTATCTCTCAACTAAAACAAAAAAAAAATGGACCATGTCAGTTGCGAAAACTGTGGTACACTGTACAATAAGATCTACAAACAGCAACCAGACCCTTCCATGCGTGCTGCACCATAGTAGATTTTGCAGCCCAACTGCATGATGCTTGGACTATAATATACAACCTCCAATACAGGGAACTCTATGACACACTTCCTCAACCTCCCCACCACCAGTATCAGCAAGTCATCCAGGGAACAGGACTCGAGGCAGGGCTCAGAGACTGGCAGGCAGTAAGGAAAAAGAGGCACCACAGGAGGCCCAGGAAGGAAGTCAAAAACCAGGAACATTTCCTGGCCATCCAAACAAAAAACAGGTTCGCTCCTCTGCTACCAACCACAGACAAAGTAATACAAGGTAAAGAAATCAAACCACAAAAAAAGGCTAACACGCCAATTAAAACCAATACAAACTATGGTAAAAGCAAAAATCCTAATTCTCAAAATATAACCAACAATACCAAGACCAAATGCAATAACAAAAATACTAAAACTCAAAATAAAAATGACACAGATATAAACAAAAGCAAAATTCTCATAATTGGGGATTTCATGATCTGAGTGGTGGAACACCACCCAACACAAAATGTTAAAAGTGACATTGTGGTAAAGTGTCTACCAGGAGTCTCTGCAAGTAGGGACACTAACCACATAAAGACAGTTGTACAGGAATCGGGATGTTACACATATAACAATACACCTTGGTACCAATGACTTGGCAAATCACACAGTTCAGGAGGTCAAGAAACACTTTGAGGACCTGGCCAACAAACTTTTTTTTTCCCTTTTGTTCAAATTAGCCTTATCAGAAGTGCTGCCAGTGTGGTGAAAAAGGAAAAAGCATTAAGCGAGTAGGAGAGATTGAGGTAGGTGAATTCAACTCATGGCCGCGTGATTGGTGCCAAGAAAAGGGATACCACTACATAGGGAACTGGCATGACTCTTGGGAAAGCACTTTTTTAAAATATGATGGATTGCACCTAAACAGAGAAGGTGTGTGAGCACTCTGACAAAAATTATATGTCTATATAGATAGTTTAAACTAAATGAAGAGGAGTATGACACAGCTCACACCCCTGCCGTCAGTGGGCTGGCCATCACTCCCCAAAATGCCAAATGCACACATACATCCTCAGAAAACAAATCAGAGCCAGCATCCGCCCGAACCAGCAACCTCTATAATCTCTTGGCCAGAAAGAGCAAACTGGAGCAGTCCAGGAAGAGGGTGCAACATTGCGCCAAAGAGGATGCACTTTTCTGGAAGGCAATGGTTGCAAATACTATGAGCCTAACCAACAAACTTCTCGAACTCACAGCCATCTTGGAAACAGAAAGGTTGAACTGGGTGTCTGCAACAGAAATATGGTTCACGGAAAACCACAGATGGGATACTACCATTCCTGGATACAGTCTGTTCAGGAAAGATAGACAGGGCAAAAAAAGAGGATGGGGCATAGCCATTTACATTTGGGAGGAAATAAAAGCCACAGAAGTAAAAGGGCAACCCAGGAACTTCGAGTCACTGTGGCTAACAGCAGACACAGGCAAGAGAAATCCCTTCAGAACCGGCGTCGTGTACAGTCCCCCAAATCAAGGAGATAAAGAAGACAAAGATCTAATAGAGGAAATCCACAAAATGTCTGATAAAGGCGAAGTAATACTGGTGGGGGACTTCAACCTACCAGGTATTAACTGGAGCACACTAATGGCAGCAACAAGAACAAGTAGGGACTTCTTATTGTCATTACAAGGCACGGGACTGTGCCAACTTGTTAAAACCCCAACAAGGGGAGATGCCATTCTCAATCTTGTCCTCACAAACTCAGAAAGGATCAAGGACATCAAAGTGAGATGCCATATGGGTAACAGCAACCATCATATGGTAAGCTTTAAGGAAAACGTAACACAGGACACCAGCCACTCAATGATAAAGGTGCTAGATTTCAGAAAGGCAGACTTCCAAAAAAATGAGGAACAACATAAGTAGCCAATTAATGGAAATAGAATTTGAGGAGGTGGAGGTCATGTGAGGGAGACTCAAGATGGTAATAAAGACTGCCACAGATCAGTGTGTCAGATGGGTCAGCCAAGCAAAAGGAAAAAGAAATCCTCTATGGTTTTCCAAGGAAGTGGCTACCACAGTCAAAGAAAATAGAAGGCGTACAGCATATACCAGGAAACCAAAACTGAGAAAGTCTGGGAGTCATACAAGGAAAAAATGAGTCTAACAAACAAGTTAGAAAGGCAAAAGCCCAGACAGAGGAAAAAATAGCAGAAGGAGCAAAGAGAGGAGACAATTTTTTTAGATACATTAGGGAACATAGGAAGCCAAAAGGGGGGATAGTAAACATTGCTACTGAAGAAGGGAAATGCACCATACATGACCCAGACAAAGCCGAAATCCTCATCAAATACTTCTGCTTGATGTTTACCAAAGAGGACCCAGGGGATGGCTCAGCCCTGAAAAAACACAACACCCCAGGACCAGGGGTAGACACGAGTCCCTTTACAGAAGTCGAAGTATGGGAGGCACTAAGTAAACTAAAAGCAGGCAAAGCCATGGAACCAGATGAGATGTACCCCAGAATCCTTAAGTAACTGGGAACAGAATTAGTAGCCCCTCTGGCACGTCTATTCATGAAATCCTTGAAGAGCGGTGTGGTACCCGAAAACTGAAAAAAGGCAATAGCAGTTCCACTTTACAAATCAGGCAGTTGTGAAGAGGCTAGTAATTACAGACCGGTGAGCCTCCCGTCTATAGTAGGGAAACGAATAGAGACACTATTCAAACAGAGGATCATAGCATTCCCTGAAACTAGCGGCCAACAAGACCCTAAACAGCACGGTTTCACAGCAGGTAGGTCATGCCAGGCAAATCTGCTTGAGTTTTTAGTCTACACTACAAAAATAGTGGATGACGGTGGACCAGTAGATGTGGTCTACCTAGGCTTTAGTAAAGCCTTCAACTCGGTTCCATACAGAAGGCTGGTAAAGAAGTTTAATCACACAGAGGTTGGTCCAGAAGTAGTCAGATGGGTCCAAACTGGTTACAAGGCAGAACCCAAAGGGTACAGGTTAAAGGAATGCAATCTACGGAAGACAGGGTGACCATCTGGGTTCCCCAGTGCTCAGTGCTGGGGCCTCTGCTGTTCAATGTTTTTATAGCAGACATCTCTGATGGACTGGAAGGGAAGATGTATATGTGCGCAGATGACACTAAGATATGTAACAGGGTGGACACCTCAGAAGGAGTGATCAAGATGGAAGCTGACCTCAAGAAACTAGAAGAATGGTCTGGAGTTGGGCAGCTGAGATTTAATGCCAAAAATTGCAAGGTCATGCACATAGGAAAGAAAAATCCAACAAAGGAGTATTACCTAGGAGGCGAAAGACTGGCAGCCTCAAACCAGGAATGAGATCTGGGAATTATAATCTCAGATGACTTGAAAATTAGTAAGCAGTGCGAGAAGGCAACATTGAAGGCCAACAGAACGCTGGGCTATACTGGGAGGGGAATCATGAGCAGGAGAGAGGTGGTACTACCACTGTATAGATAGCTGGTCAGGCCTCATCTGGAATACGGAGTCCAGTTCTGGAGGCCTCACTTCAAGAAGGACATTGACTGGGTGGAAACAGTACAGAGAAAGGTGACAAAATTATTCAGGGTGGGCAGTACATGTCCTGTGAAGAAAGACTTGGGCAACTGAATATGTACTCCCTGGAACAGAGAAGAGAGAGAGGGGACATGATTGAAACATTCAAGTATATAAAAGGCATTAACAAGGTACAGGCACAGGAACTTTTTCACTTCAAGAAGGGGTCCAGGACCGGGGACATAACCTCAGGCTGCAAGGAGGGAGGTTCTCTACCAACACCGGGAAGTTTTCTCAGAAAGAGTGGTGAACACTTGGAACAGCCTGCCCCAAGAGGTTGTGGGGGTCAACACAGTGAGGGGATTCAAGAATGCATGGGACAGACACAAGGGAGCCCCGACTACAAAGGGCAACTAGAGTGTCAAAATAGGTCTAAAACAAATGGGCAGATTAGATGGACCTAGCGGTCTCCTTCTGCCGTCAACTTCTATGTTTCTATGTAATGCTTTTAGCTATTTTCATGGACATGCTAGCACAATCATTAAGAGCAGTAGCTGTGATTTCATCAGTGATGGAAATCTCCCATTTTACTCTTTTGCTTTGCTTAGACTCTGTGCTAATAACAGCAACACAGACAGCAGCAGCAGAGTGAAGAACGCAAGTGAGCGCCAATGAAAAGGTTAAGTAGAATCGACAGCAGCTGATTCTAACCCCAGGAATCCCTCATTTAATGTTTACACTTAGCAGTTATCTGAGCTGAGAATCACACCTCAGAGAATGGAGCCTATGCAAATTATTAGAATTGGGAATATAAGTTCAAACTCTGCTTCCGCACACCATCCTGGCCATTATTATTAAAGGAATAATACATGACAGGGTATACAACAGGGTGTGTGTCGTGCTGGGATAATGCCATGCCTGGGGTGGTTGGGCCTGAGGCCACAGGCCGGGTGCATCCAATACCCCAGGCGTGGCGTTATCCCAGCACGACACACACCCTGGAGTGTATTATTCCTATTATATAATGGCTCATGTATTTTTTTTTTTAAGAAAACAATATGAACACCTTTATTAAAACTGTATTTTTCTGTCATTTTTTGAAAGTGTAGGATTACTTAGTGAACAAATAGTGCTGATTATGTTTTTCCAATAGGTGGAGCTGCTGTTTTGTTACTGTCAGTCTGTGGCTCTGCCTTCAAGCCCCACCTTCCTTAATGTGAACTTGTCTGCCTCGCCTGTATTTTTTCTGTGTACGCTGATAGAACAGCAGCTCATTAAATTAACTGGTATGAAGCCATCTGTACAATTGGGTCAGCTGTCCCCATTCCGATCAGCATGCTGTAGCAGACTGAGTGCAGTCTTCAAAAGTAGGGACACTGCACTTCAACTGAATTACTTGTTCTCTTCAGTTTTGTTCTCCCAGCACAAAAGATACGCTAACTGTACTGGGAGAATGTAAGTCAGACCCAAACAGAATTTTAAAGAGCCGGGGGCGAGGGGAGGGGGTTGTTGCGCCAGCCAACTTCTGATTTTATGGACAGCATACTTTTTTTTTTCCGGTTCTACTGAGTAGGAAGAAGTATTGGGTATTAAATGGCAGCCCATACAAAAAAAAAAAAAACAGGTGAGTTACATGTTTTAAATGTTCATTCTATTTCAAAGCCACATGCCTAGCTGTACACACCGTTCATGGCAGTTATTTTTTTAAGCAGTTTCTAAGTCACGTGGTCAGCTGCCCACCTCACCCTGCTTGTTGTTCAGAGCAGCAGAAAGGGCAGTGCTGAACGTGATGGTAGGGAGGGCTGTGGAGTGATGATTTTTTTTTTTTTTTTTACATTTAATGAGGTCGTCAGTCTGATGGGTCTAGATCCGTGGTGTTATGCCAGGATAACACCACGGGTCCAGTCCCACACTGACCAATGAGAGCCCGAGATTCTTTCTTGCCATTGTATAATCAGATTTGTTTCTCTTTCTGAAGAGAGCAGTTGCCCTATATGGGACTCTGCTAACAACTGGTTCTCCAGTCAGTTCATTTATATGTAAATGGTGTCCTTGAGATGTATCTTGGCTAATCAAGAGTGTCATCTCAATACACCTTTGCATTTGAGAACTGCGAAGTGAAGCTGAGCAGTTCTGGAATGCAAAAGTGTCTTGAGATGGCAATCTTGATTAGCCAAAAGACATCACAGGGACACTATTTAGGCTGTATTAAGCATTTATTTTTGTTAGTTCAAGCTTTTGACATGATAAAGTTGCTCACCGATCAGTCAGCAGAGGATAGAGAGGGGAGCAGCTTTTTCCTTCTTTCTCAATAGTCTGTTTTGTCGGCATGTCACCAGTGAACGATTGTGGGGAAAATAATGTCAGGGTTTCTCTCACAGTGTTTGTTTTTATTAAATCTATGTAAAAAAAAAAAAATTAAAAGTAAATTCCCCTTTCGTGCCTTTTTTTCTTTTGGGTTTGGTGGCTGGGGTTGGTCGTTACAGAACGCATTATGGGCACGCCTGTTTCACAAGATGAGGATGGTGTGTTTGTGATCAAGTATCGTTGATTTCCCATTTTCTTTTTAAATAAAATATTATGCTGTATGTGCTTTCTGCTTTGTATTGTGATTGAATACAAGACCTGCAATAGCTTTGATTATAGAACCATGTCTATAACAGCGATTATTTTGAAAACAAAAAAGAATGCGGAATGCAGCCAATGGATGACACTACAGCGCATGACGGCCTTTACATTTTATAAGAGGTCTTCATGCATGGCAGCCTCCCACATTCACTTCTGTGGAACTAAGAAAAAGAAACTCTTTATAATCTTTTATAAACGTGCAAATAGTTTTAGTTTTCAATTACACTGAGTTACTTCAGGATTTTGTATATCTCTGGTCTCTCCAGTTCCTGGTTGATTCCCAGGAATTGGAGACTACTCTAACTGGCTGCCATTTTTTACTTGGGCTCTAAATTTATCTAAGCCCTGTTTTTTTCTGCTGCGTTTTACAGTAGTGTGCATATTTACAATCAAATTTATAGGAACTGGAGCGCTTTCGCTTTCCATTTCAGTCTGTGCCCTTTTGGCCTAATTAACTGATTCTTGTTACAGGAGCTGTGATTTGACCTTTGGCACAGTTTCTGAGTGCAAGGGCCCTTTTCTTCCATTGGGCTCTTGTACTAGTGTTTTTTTGGGGAATCACTTTAATATGTTTTAAAGGAGCTCTCAAACTGATTTTATCTGAGATCTTGTGGCCCTACAAACTTTAAAAATTGTAAAGTTGTTTCCAGCTCCTGGCAAGGGCAAATTGCAATGAGCTTTGTTTAAAGTATTTAGGTTGAGAACACAGCTTTTTATATTGTAAGTCCTGTCATTTTTTTGCCCAAAAATCTCATTTAAAGGGTAAAAAAGTTATAAAGAAGTATGCCTTCTCAGCCTGATTCTGCGTCATCTAAAAATAATCAAAAAGGTTCTTCAGGAGTTCCCAACAATGGTACAAAGAACACATCAGAAGGGTCCATGTCCTTGTGTACAGCAGCAAATAATGTAAAAAGTGACAGAAAAAGATAGCACTGTACAGCCATCAGAAAGACTTGGTAAAAATGGTTCAGACATCTTGGTGTCCGGAAGAGGAGAACTCTGAACCCAGTGAGGGTAAAAATAAAAATTAAACAGCCTTAGAGCAGATGGTGGAATTGGTATCTGCCAAAACCAAATTTGAAGAAAAGAATGTCACTGTCTTTCGTCCTGAATGGAGAAAGGAGCAGGGAAATGGCACCGATAAAATGCTCTAATTAAAGAACATAGCAAAAATGTGGCAATTTTCCAGGCTGTACAAGCCATGGGAAATTTTAATAAGACACCTGCCACCCCCCTCCCCAGGCTCAAGCTCCAACCTATCTGCCTGCAAAGGAGGAGGATGACGAATACTATGTGCAGATGGAAGAAAGTGGCCCCATAGCACTGGAGTGTGCAGCTGAGCAAGATTTTGAACTCTTCCAAGGCATGATAAGAACTACTCATCTTTTTCGTCCTTTGTCAGACAAGTGGTTGATACCTTCAAAATTCCCGAACAAGAAACAGAGGAGGATGAAGAGGATGCTGAATTTATGGACGTCATGGGAGTTGCTTCACCGTGAAGAATGTTATTTCCCATACATAAATCACTTAAGAACGTCATATCTGAAATCTTGTATGCACCCATTTAAGCTGCAGCCGTCTATAAGAAAATTGAAAGAAAATATCAGATGGATAAGCAGGGTGTAGAATACCTGCATGTCCATCCTGATCATCAATGGGTAATCCAGGCTGCTGCTTGTGAGAGAGCAAACATCACTCTCAGCACAGCCTCCTGAAAAGGACTCTAAAAAGTTAGATGCTACAGCCAAAAAAGTTTATGCCTCAGCTTATTTAACACATATTGCACAGTACCAGAAAGCATTCTGGAACACAATTCTGGCACTTGCCAAAAGAACAGAGGAAGGAATGGCACAGCAACTACAGTAATTGCCATAGCAAAATTAGCACTGGATACCACAAAATATAATTTCCACACTGCAGTGGGCACTAATGAAACAGTTGCTAGACTTCTAGCTCATGCATTGTCCTTCCTGGCTTAGACTGGCTTAGGACTGCCATCCTTTCTCAGCATACTCAAAACAAAGCTATGAATTTCTCCTTTGAGAGAAATTCATTATTTGGTGATAAAAAAGAGCCATATATATAAAAATTAAAAAACACTTACAAAAGTAACAATGAGAAGAAAAAGGCCTCTGTCTGCAACAGGTCCTACAGAAGGGGAGGCAAGGGCAGAGGCTGTTTCCTAAGAGCCTATACCTCTTACACCCCTATGAGTACAAGTCACAAAGAGGTTACTATATGGGAGGGGGCAGAAAGGCCTCCAAGTGCAGTGCTGCAGTTCCAGCACCTGAGCCTTGGCCAAAACAAAAGCCCTGACAGTTTTTCCCAGGTCACCCAACCATTGCCAGTGGGAAGAAGACTGGCTTGCTCCTTCCAGTAATGGGTAAACATTGCCACAGATAAGTGGGTACTGGAAGTAGTGGGCAAGGATTTGCCTCTACATTTCAAGCATTTTCCCAAACTGCAGAAATACAAAATCTTTCCAGGTAACTCTTCCCACAGACAGAAATCTACTGGAATTGTAATTAAAAGAAAAAAAACTGTTATCAAAAGCTACAGAAAAATTCCCTGCCTCCCAGTGGGGCAGAGGCCTATTCTCAAGTTATTTCCTTACCCACAAAAAATTGGGGAGTGGTGACCCATTTTAGATCTTTGAACCAGCGTTTGAAGAAAGAAAAATTCAAGATGGTCACATTAAGGACAGTGATACCATCTTTGCAGACAGGTTACCAACTGGATCTGAAAAATTTCTATTTTCATATCCCAGTTAGGCCATCACACAGTAAATATCTTGGATTCAAGCTGGGGAACTGGCAATATCATTTCACAGCTCTTTACTTTGGTCTGCCTCAGCTCCAAGAGTTTCCACAAAGTTTTGGGCTGTGGGGGCAGCATATCTGAGAAAACAAGTGTCAGTTTTCCCCTACCTGGATGACGGGCTAGTCTCAGGGAAGATGGAGCAAGAGATGAGACGCTTAGTTCAGTTCATAAAAAGTACCTTGGAGAGTTTGGGATTCTTGATCAAATCTGCAGAAGACCCAGCTAGAAGCTGTTCAAGTACTGGACTTCATATGAGCAGACCTAAACACCCTAAATGGGAAAGCCTTTCTCCCTCAGGCCTGAGTTACAGCTTTGATAGCAACAGTTCCTAAGATCAATGTTTCTCAAATTAAAGTGGACATTTATAAACTTATACAAAAATATTATTATGGCACCAAATGGGACAATAGATCTTTTGGACTTTGAGTCCGAGACGCTAGAAATAAATACCTTCCCTGATTGGAACATACAGGAATTTGAGCTTCCACGTAATATTTCCCAAGTAAGGATACACAATAAAGAAGCAGATGATCCTAAATTGTTAGGTTTAGATCATGAATTTGAATATAGCGAGGTGGGCACCAGCTATGAACTTTTTTGGGGACAGAATCTTATTGACCAAGTTAACCGCAATGATTTTTTTATTATTTAAGATGAAGTGGGAATTAAATTTGAACTTTAAACATACTGGATTTAAACCAAAGCCCATTTTCTACCTGAACATCCAAAATTCAACTATTTCCAATTTTGAAAAGATGATTAATCGTGAACTGGACATTATTACTGGTCTGCGCAGATTTACTTAACATAATAATCTTTCCCAGGCAGAACAGGAAGCCTTGAAGCAACTGCAGGAACAATCAGGTATGATTATAAAACCCTCGGGCAAAGGGGAAAATATAGTTTCAAACCCCAGGAAATCTTACTGCATTCTGACAATTGCAGTATGATCCCACCTTAGGACTGCCCTGGAGCCAAAACAGTTAACAGAACCTATGCTAATGATAGAATGTTAGGCTTGAGCTTGGTTTTCAAACCACTGTCCCTGATTGTACTTCCTGCACCCGTCAGATACTTTACTCCACTCTCTCTGGAGAGCTCTCCTTCACTTCAACTGAAGAAGTTGTTTTCTCAGTTTAAATCTTAGTTTGTTTATTTTTCTTGATTTTTGAAGCACTGTCCTTGGTTCACAAGTAGAATTAGTTAGATAGTGTTAGTTTTGGTAAGTTTTATCGGTTCCTCCATGGTTCTCCCAACTGGGAAGGAATCGATATTTTGATTTAATTTGATTTACTTATTTTAACATTGGTACCGTCCGGTAAGGCGGTTTAGTTATTTAAAACTTGGTAAATTTTACTGAGGTAATTCTTGGTTCACTTCGGTTCTAACCAACTGATAAATGTCGCAGCCTAAGAAACGAACGGGCCCCACAGGTTTCCAACATTGTACAGAGTGTGGGGAACCATTCGTTAAAGCAGATCCTCATTTGATTTGTGTTATTTGTTTGGGGTTTGACCACCTCAAAGAGGACTGTGAAATTTGTAAGAATTTTCCTTAGTCGACACTTGATAGGCAACTTAAACGACTGCAGTAGAAAATGTCTGAGAAAACTGCTGAACCGGTAGCAGACACTCAAAAGGAACAGGGGGACCAGCCCTCTGACAAGGGTGACTCCAAAAAAGAGACCTGCCAAACTGGCCACTAACCCGGGACATTCAGGCAAAAGGAAAAAGAAAGAAAAACACTCAGCGGTTGAACCGCAACTGAAGGCATCGGTTCCAACCACTGAGGAAATAGCAAATGTTGTTCATATAATTCAGTCTTTTCAGGGCAGTCCGGTTTCAGTTGAGAAACAACCGCGTCTGTCTACAACAAGTTCTACTTCAAACAACATGAAGTCTTGCTATATTATGACATATGCAGTATAACCCCAGGTTAGAACTGCTCCGGAGGTGAAAGAGTTAACTTCCATGCAGAGCTTGGAATCTTGAGCGCTAGCTCGGTTGAACACTCTGTCTGTTGAAGCTCAAACTTAAACTGTCAGATTCTTTACTCCGCCTCACTGAACAGTCGCTCCGGAGATTCCTCCTGCTGCTCGGTTTGTCGGTTTTAAAGTGTAATTCTCGGTTTATTTTACCGAAATTTAACCGCAATCGTCGGTTCAAGCTCTGTCTGTGGTATTGTAATAGATAGGCTTATTTATTATTTTTTCTTCTATGTGGAACTTGTAAACGTCTTTTTTGGTTCGGTTTGAACCGATCAGAAGGGTTTAAAAATTACTTTCTAGCCCTTTAGAGTGCGGTTCCCGGTTCTTATCGGTTCTAAAAAAAAAACGGATTTTATTACGTTTTTTTCCATGACCCGTGACACGGTTGGGAACCGATAAGAGAGTCTTGCTTTGTGGATTGCCATTAACGGGCAAGTTTTGGTTAGGCTGGCACTATGTCTGAGAAACCCAAAGGAAAAACTGGACCCACTGGGTTTCAGCACTGTGGCCTCTGTGGGGAAGCCTTTGCCAAGGCTGACCCACACACCATTTGTGTATATTGTCTGGGGTTTGACCACCTCAGTGCAGACTGCCAGATTTGTAAGAATTTTCCTGCTGCCACCATGGAAAAAAGAGTTGATAGGCTCAGGGAAAGGGAGGCCAAAAAGTCCGCTGACCCGGATGGCCAGCCCGGTTCGGTTCCAACCGAACCTGAGGGAGTGCCCTCTGACCAGGGCGATGCTTCCTCGGGCAAACGAAGAGCCAGCTCTGAGGAGCCAGCTCCAAATAAAAGGGCTAGAAGGTCAGCTAGTTTGGGGCCAAAAGTTCTTTCTCTAACCGCTGAGGAAATAGCCAAAGCTATCCAAATTGTCCAGTCTCTTTCCCCAGTTCCGTCCGAACCGGCACCATTGGGCAAGCGCCCGGTTCGGTCAGTTCCCTCGGTTCAAGATTATGATTTTGAAGATTTTTATGAACCAGGGGAAGGGAAGGAGGGGTACGAGGAGAGTGAGTGTGATTTTGACAGTCTGGATGTGCCCATTGAACTGGACATCTCTCCAGACAGACCCTCAGGAGTATCCCCTCCCAGGCTATCTGAGTTCCCTTCTCATTTTTTGTTTTACAAGAAAGTTGCTGACACTCTGCAACTCCCTGTTGAGGAAGCTGTTGATGATCAAGAAGAGCCTGATTTTGTGGAAATGATGGATATTCCAGAGTCCAGGAGACTGTCTATTCCCTTGCATAAATCTTTTAGGAAACAGACAGTAAAATTTGAAAACTCCTCATTCTATCCTCCTGTGGATAAAAGGATGGACAAGAGGTATGCTTTATCAGGCTCTGATACAGAGTTCCTATCTCAGCAGTGCAGCCATGTGGGGTAGTGCAGGCTGCAGCCTGTGACAAGGCTAATATTCCTCTAGCCTCTCACCCTCCTGAAAAGGATTCCAGGAGGATGGATGCCATGGCAAAAAAGCAGTACATGGCAGCATCTTTGGGACTCAGACAGGCAAATTATATGGCTTATGCAGCTAGGTACCAGAAATCCAGGTGGGATACTGTCCTGGCCCTAGCAAAGCAGGCCCCTGAACAGCTTGCCAGTGAACTGGAGCAGGTGGCTGCGGACGGTATTGAGGCATCCAAGGTGCAATTTCATGCTGCTGTAGACTCTAATAATGTTTCATCTAGAGTTATGGCTACATCTGTGTCTCTTCGCAGAATGGCCTGGCTCAGATGCACTGCCCTGTCACAGGATACCCAGTCTAAGGCTATGAATTTTCCTGCTGTGGGAAATTCTCTGTTTGGGGAGCAGACAGAGAATTATATGAAGAAAATGGATGAGTATAGGACCACCTATAGGAGTGCACAGGCCAAAGAAAGGCAAGTCACTCTTCAAAGGCAGCATGTCAGGGGCAGGGGCAGGCCTTTTCATAGGCGTTTTACCAAGCCCAGGCCTCCTCTTCTGCTTATGCCCAGAGGGGGTTCTTTAGAGGAAGGGGCAGAAGGGGCTCTAGTAAGCCTGTTTCTACTCCACAACCCAAAGCCCCTGCAAACAGGCTCCTCTGATGGGGTAGCCAGGGCCGATTCTCCACTACCGGTAGGCAGGCTGCTTACTTTGTCCAGGACTGGAAGTCTTTAACATCAGACAAGTGGGTCCTGGAAGTAGTAAGCCAGGGACTGGTTCTCAGCTTCAAAAAATTTCCGAAGATGAGAGCCAGATCTTTTCCACCTGCAAACCCATCAGAGGCAGTTGCCCAGGAAACAGAAGTTTCTGCCCTCCTGGCTCTCAGAGCCGTGGAAAGGGTTCTACCCATACACCAGGGCAAAGGGTTGTACTCCAGGTACTTCCTTACCCCAAAAAAGACAGGAGAATGGCGGCCCATTCTGGATCTCGGGTATCTAAGCAAGCACCTTTTAAAACCAAAGTTCAAAATGGTGACCCTGGGGATTATTTTACCCTCTCTAAGGCCAGGGGACTGGCTAGCCTCCCTGGACCTCAAGGATGCCTACTTCCATGTTCTCATCAGAAGCTCCCATCGAAAGTACCTCAGATTCGAACTGCCCTCAGGCCATTACCAGTTCAGAGCAATGCCCTTCGGCCTCTCCTCGGCTCCAAGGGTGTTCACAAAATGCCTGGCAGCAGCAGTTGCTCATTTAAGAAGGCAAAAGATTGTCATCTTTCCTTATCTGGACGACTGGCTCATTGTAGGCCAGTCTCCAGAACAGGTCAAACTTCATTTACAAGCAACCCAGCACCTGCTTACATCTCTAGGTTTCCTTCTCAATCTTCCAAAGTCAGTTCTGGAGCCTATCCAGCTTCTCACCTTTATAGGCACAGAACTGAACACAAAAGAAGCCAGAGCCTTCCTTCCTCTGGAGAGAGCAAGGACCCTGATGTCTCTGGCCTCCTCTTTCACCCTGCAGGTCTCTCGACCAGCAAGGCATTTCCTACAGCTCCTGGGGCACATGGCTGCTTCTACAGCAGTAGTGCAGGGAGCGAGATTTCAGATGAGGGACATTCAGTTCCATTTGAGAGCCTTTTGGTCTCAAAGGACGGATCCCCTAACCAAATTGATTCCAGTGACTCGAACCCTGATCCAGGCCCTCCAGTGGTGGCAGGATCAGAACAATCTGAGACAGGGGTTTCCCTTCATTCCCCAGTCTCATTCCTTGACCCTTACTACAGATGCATCCCTCTTGGGGTGGGGAGCTCACATGGGCGACCTTTCCACCCAAGGGCTGTGGTCCCCTCAGGAAACTCTGCTCCACATCAATTTGCCGGAGCTCAGAGCAGTTTTTCTAGCACTTCAGGCAGCTGTCCAGAACAAGGTTGTTCAGGTCAGAACAGACAATACCACTACAATGTGGTACATCAACAAGCAAGGGTGCACTCGGTCTACGGCCTTGTGCACCGAAGCAATGAAGTTGTGGTCTCTGGCATATTCTCTGAACGCCTCCCTTACGGCAGTTCACCTCCCAGGCAAGGACAATGTCCTAGCGGATGCTCTCAGCAGGATTTCCAAGGGCCATCACGGATGGGCACTGGATCCCTGGTACTGGAGGTAATATTTGCCAGATGGGGCACTCCGCAAATAGATCTCTTTGCAGCCCCAGACAATCACCAACTTCCCCTTTTTTGTTGCAGGCCCCCAGTGTTGGGCTCAGTCCCTCTGGATGCCTTCCTTCTCAGTTGGGAAGGGAAGTTTCTGTATGCTTTTCCCCCTTCCCCTTCTTTTCAAAGTGCTAGTCAGAATCAGATCTCAATCCTGCAAGATGATCCTGATCGTTCCAGATTGGGCCATGCAGCCCTGGTACCCACTCCTCATGTCCTTAGCAGTCCACCCTCCCCTATGCCTTCCCAGGAATCACAACCTGTTAACCTGTGCCCAGGGGAGAGTTTGGTATCTGAACCTCAAATCTCTCAATCTCAAGGCTTGGCTCTTGAAGAGTTAGAGTTCGCTGACCTACACCTTTCTCAAGGTGTATTTGATATACTGAAGGCCTCTAGGAAACCTTCCACCAGGGCTACCTATAATTCAAAATGGAAGAGATTTTTCATATGGTGTGCTGGTAAACATATTTCCCCAGAATCTGCTGGTGTGCCCACAATCCTGGATTATTTGGTGCATTTGAATTCTTGGGGTTGAGGCCAGCTACCCTAAAGGTGCACTTGGCAGCTGTGTCTGTCTTTGTCAGCAGGTAAGCTCCTCTTCTTTATCAGCTCACCCTGTGTTGTCCAAGTTTTTTAAAGGGTTGCTTCACACCAATCCCCCGTTCAGGGATCCTGCCCCTGCTTGGGATCTTAATATTTGCATCACTCAGCTTATGCAACTCCCTTTTGAGCCATTGTCTTCAGCAGAGCTGAAGTACTTGACTTGGAAAACTCTGTTCCTGGTAGCCATCACCTCTGCCAGGCGCATAAGTGAGCTATAAGCCTTGTCAGTGGAGCCTGATTTTTATCTCCTTTCATAGAGATAAGGTAGTCCTCAGGACTAACAGGAAGTTTTTGCCTAAGGTGGTTTCAGACTTTCACCTTAATCAATCCATGTCTCTTCCTGTGTACTTCACTGACCATTCCTCCTCTGGTGAGAGGAGATTGCACAGTTTAGATGTCAAAAGAGCCCTTCAAACAACATGAAGTCTTGCTATATTATGACAATTGCAGTTTGTCCCACCATTAGAACTGCTCCGGAGGTGAAAGAGTTAACTCCATTCCATGAATGGAACTTAGAGCACGAGCTCTAAAGAGAAGCTCTGTCTGTGTAATTTCAAACCTGAACTGTCAGATTCTTTACTCCGCCTCACTGAACAGTCGCTCCGGAGATTTCTCCTACTGCTCGGTTCATTTCTCGGTTTAAACAGTGTTTTCTCGGTTCGATTCAACCGAGAATAGTTTTATTTTAACCGCAAAACCGATCGGTTCAAGCTCTGTCTTGGTATCGTAAGTAATTCATATTTTAATTCTTGTGGAACTTGTAAGTTTTATCAGTTCGGTTTTGAACCGATCAGCTTAAGTTAAAACTTAAAGTTTTAAATTTGAGATTTTAGAGTGCGGTTCCGGTTCTTATCGGTTCTAAAAACAGGATTTCATTACGTGTTTTCCAATACCCGTGACATGGTTAGGGAACCGATAAGGGTGTTCTTGCCTGGCACTGCCGCTTAAAGGGCAAGTTTTTCTGGTTAGGTTGGCATTATGTCTGAGAAACCCAAAAGAAAACCTGGCCCACTGGTTTCAACACTGTGATGTCTGTGGGGAAGTCTTTGCCAAGGCTGACCCACCACCACATGTGTTTATTGTCTGGGGTTTGACCACCTCCAGTCAGAATGCCAGATTTGTAAGAATTTCCCTGCAGCCACCCTGGAAAAGAGATTGGGCAGGCTCAGGGAATGAGAGGCCAAAAAGTCCGCTGACCCGGATGGCCAGCCCGGTTCAGTGCCAACCGAACCGGAGGGAGTGCCCTCTGACCAGGGCGAGACTTCCTCTGGCAAACAAAAAGCTGGCTCAGATGAACCAGTTCCAGTAAAGAGAACAAGAAAGTCAGCAGGTTTGGAGCCCAAAATTCTTACTCCAACTGCTGCAGAGATAGCAAGAGCTATTCAGATTGTCCAGTCACTTTCTCCGTTTCCGTCCGAACCGCCACTATCTGGTAAAAGGCGGTTCGGTCAGGTTCCATCAGTTCAGGAATATGATGTTGAGGAGTTTTTATGAACCAGAGGAGGGAGGATGATTATGAACAGTATGAATGTGACTTAGAGGGTCTGGGTTGTGCCCATTGAACCGGACATCTCCCAGACAGACCTTTTGAATCTCCCCATGCTTTCTGAGTCCCCCTCTCATTTTATGTTTTACAAAAAAGTTGCTGAAACCCTCCAGCTTCCTTTGGAGGAAGCTGTGGATGAGCAAGAGGAGCCTGATTTTGTAGAAATGATGGATATACCAGAGTCTAGGAGATTGTCTATTCCTTTGCATAAGTCATTTAGGAAACAAACAATAAAAATCTTAAAAACTCCTAATTCTGTGCCTCCTGTAGATAAAAAGATGGACAGGAGGTACACACTGTCAGGTCCTGATACAGAATTCCTTTCTCAGCAATGCAGTCATGTTGGGGTAGTTCAGGCTGCAGCCTGTGATAAAGCTAATATTCCCCTGGCTTCACATCCTCCTGACAAGGATTCCAGGAAGATTGATGCCATGGCAAAAAAACAGTACATGGCAGCGTCCTTGGGACTCAGGCAAGCAAATTATATGGCTTATGTAGCAAGGTATCAGAAATCTAGATGGGATACTGTTATGGATTTAGCCAAACAAGCCCCTGGCCAGCTTGCTAGTGAGCTGGAGCAGGTGGCTGCCGATGGCATTGAGGCTTCTAAGGTGCAGTTTCATGCTGCTGTGGATTTTAATGATGTTTCCTCTAGAGTCATGGTCACATCGGTAGTTTTTCATAGGTTGGCCTGGCTCAGGTGTACTAGCTTGTCACAGGATACCCAGTCTAAGGCTATGGATTTTCCTGTGGTGGGAAATTCTCTGTTTGGGGAGCAGACAGAGAATTATATGAAGAAGATGGATGAATATAGGACTACCTATAAAAGTGCCCAAGCCAAGAAGTGGCAAGCCACTCCTCAGAGGCACACCCCCAGGGGTAGGGGTAGGCCTTTCCACAGGCCTTTTAACCAAACCCAGGCCTCCTCTGCTTATGCTCAGAGGGGGTTCTGCAGAGGCAGACGGGGCGTGGGCAGGCCTGCCCCCACCCCTCAGTCTAAAGCACCTGCCAAGCAGGCACCCTGATGGGGTGCCCAGGGCCGATTCTCCTTTACCAGTAGGGGGGCAGGTTGGCTTACTTCAGTCAGAACTGGGTGTCTTTAACTTCAGACAAGTGGGTTCTGGAAGTAGTAAGCCAGGGTCTGGTTCTCAGCTTCAAAAAGTTCCCAAAGATGAGAATCAGGTCTTGTCCACCTGCAAGCTCTTTAGAGACCTTTACTCTAGAAGCAGAGGTCTCAACCCTGTTAGCTCTCAGAGCGGTAGAAAGGGTTCCTCCCCTACACCAGGGCAAGGGTCTGTACTCCAGATACTTCCTTACCCCAAAAAAGACAGGAGAATGGCGGCCCATTTTAGACCTCAGATATCTGAACAAGCATCTTTTGAAACCAAAGTTCAGAATGGTAACTCTGGCAATGATTTTACCCTCTCTAAGGCCAGGGGACTGGCTAGCTTCCCTGGACTTCAAGGATGCCTATTTTCACGTCCTAATCAGAAGCTCCCACCGAAAGTACCTCAGATTCAAACTGCCCTCAGGTCACTACCAGTTCAGAGCAATGCCCTTCGGCCTTACCTCTGCCCCAAGGGTATTCACAAAATGTCTGGCAGTAGCAGTGGCTCACTTAAGGAGGCAAAGATTGCTTTTTTCCTATCTGGACGACTGGCTCATTGTAGGCCAGTCCCCAGAACAGGTAAAATCTCACCTGCAAGTCACCCAGCAGCTTCTCACCTCCTGGGCTTCCTGCTAAATATACCAAAGTCGGTTCTGGAACCAGTTCAGGTACTCACCTTCATAGGTGCAGAATTGGACACAAATCTGGCCAAAGCTTTTCTTCCCTTAGAAAGGGTAAGGAACTTGGTGGCTCTGGCCTCCTCCTTCACTCTGCAGGTCTCTCGACCAGCAAGACACTTTTTACAGCTCCTGGAGCACATGGCTGCATCCACAGCTGTAGTGCAGGGAGCAAGATTTCAGATGAGAGACATTCGGTTTCACTTGAGAGCCTATTGGTCTCGGAGAAGAGACCCCCTTTCCAAGTTGGTCCCAGTGACCCAAACCTTGATCCAGGCCCTCCAGTGGTGGCAGGATCAGAGCAATTTAAGACTGGGGTCCCTTCATTCCCCTTTCTCACACTTTGACCCTCACTCGGATGCTTCCCTCCAGGGGAGGGGCCCACATGGCGATCTCTCCACTCAGGAGTGTGGTCCCCAGGAATCTCTGCTCCACATCAATTTGCTGGAACTCAGAGCTGTCTTTTTAGCACTTCAAGCGTTTTCTGCTTCTGTCCAGAACAAAGTGGTACAAGTCAGAACAGACAATACCACAACAATGTGGTACATCAACAAGCAGGGGGGCACTCGGTCTTCGGCCTTGTGCACCGAGGCAATGAAGCTGTGGTCTCTGGCCTATTCCCTGAACACTTCACTCATAGCAGTTCACCTTCCAGGAAAGGACAATGTCCTAGCAGATGCTCTCAGCAGGATTTCTCAGGGCCATCACGAATAGTCTCTGGATCCTCAAGTACTGGGGATAGTCTTTGCCAGATGGGGCACCCCTCAGATAGATCTTTTTGCAGCCCCAGACAATCACCAACTTCCACTGTTCTGTTGCAAACCCCCAGTGTTGGGCTCAGTCCCCCTGGACGCCCTTCTCCTGGATTGGGAAGGGAAGTTTCTTTATGCTTTTCCCCCTTCCCTTTCCTATTCAAGGTGTTAGTAAAAATCAGATCCCAGCCTTGCAGGGTGATTCTGATTGCCCCAGATTGGGCCAGGCAGCCCTGGTACCCACTCCTTCTGTCCCTGACAGTTCATCTCCCCCTGTGTCTCTCCAGGAATCACAACCTATTAACCTGTGCCCAGGGGAGAGTTTGGTATCCGAACCTCAAATCCCTCAGCCTCAAGGCCTGGCTCTTGAGGAGTTAGAATTTGCTGACCTACACCTCTCTCAAGGTGTTCTTGAAATCCTAAAGGCTTCTAGGAAGCCTTCCACTAGAGCTACTTATAATTCTAAGTGGAAAGGTTCTCCATTTGGTGTTCTGGAAACATATTTCCCCAGAATCTGCTGATTTGCCCATTGTGTTAGATTACATGGTCCATCTTAATTCTTTGGGCCTGAGACCAGCTACCCTGAGAGTTCATTTGGCAGCTGTCTCTGCTTTTGTTTCAGCAGTAAAGCCATCCTCTCTTTCCGCTCACCCTGTATTTTCAAGTTTTTAAGGGATTACTTCATACTAATCCACCTTTTCGGGATCCGGCCCTGCCTGTGACTTAATGTTTGCATTGCCCAGTTAATGCAACCCCTTTGAACCTCTGTTTCTGCAGAGCTTAAGTATCTAACTTGGAAAACTGTTTTCCTAGTGGCTATCACTTCTGCTAGACGCATAAGTGAGTTGCAAGCCTTGTCAGTAGAAACTGACTTTATTTCTTTCCACAGGGATAGGTAGTCCTCAGGACTAACAGGAAGTTTTGCCTAAGGTGGTTTCAGATTTCCATCTTAACCAATCTATCTCCCTCCCAGTGTTTTTCACTGAACATTCCTCTTCTGGTGAGAGGAGATTGCACAGTTTGGACGTTAAGAGGGCCCTTAGTTACTATATAGAACATACCAAGGGTCACAGGTTCGAATCCCTCCAACTTTTTCTCACTTATGGTGAGGTTGGGAAAGGGAAACCTGCCACTAAGAGATCAATTGCCAGGTGGATTGTCTCTTGTATCCAATTTTGTTATCAGAATCTGGGCAATATCCCCCCTCTGGCTTGAGGGCTCATTCTATCAGAGGTACAGCCGCGTCTCTAGCTGCTGCCAGAGACATCCCTATATTGGAGATATGTCAAGCTGCTACTTGAAAACGGTACACACTTTCACCAAGCATTACTCCTGGATGTCCAGGCTAGGAGAGATGCTGGGTTTGGCACAACTGTGCTGAGAGCCTATTCCTAAGTAGGTTCTGTCCCTCCTCCATGGAGGTACTGCTGTGTAGTCTGCAATTGTCATAATATAGCAAGACTTCATGTTGTTTGAAGAAAAAATTACTCACTTAGTAATGTTGTTTCTTCTAATGGAGTCTTGCTATATTATGTACCTCCCCAACCTGCCCTCTCAGAACTTCTACTTGGGTATGGGGTGGGCAGCCTAGTGTGGGCACTATTTTATGCCCTTTTGTGTTTTCACCCCTTCTTGGGGTTTGGGGGTGTGGTGTTTTTCATTTTTTTTCCTTATATTTCTCTCATATTGTTAAATTATACTATTAGTTCTGGTCCCCTGACTTGAGTCTTTTGTGTTGGGACCAGCAATAGGTGTTAATATTTAGGTAGCCAGTTGGCTAGTGTAGGTTACAGCTTCCACACAGACCTTAGTGAGTTTTTGCTCGTAAAGATCTGACAGTTCAGGTTTGAAATTACACAGACAGAGCTTCTCTTTAGAGCTCGTGCTCTAAGCTCCATTCATGGAATGGAGTTTACTCTTTCACCTCCGGAGCAGTTCTAATGGTGGGACAAACTGCAATTGTCATAATATAGCAAGACTCCATTAGAAGAAACAACATTACTAAGGTGAGTAATTTTTTCTTAGTTACTATAGAGAACGTACCAAGGGTCACAGGTTCGAATCCCTCCAATTGTTCCTCACTTTTGGTGAGGTTGGTAAAGGGAAACCTGCCTCTAAAAGATACATTGCCAGGTGGATTGTCTCTTGTATCCAATTCTGTTACGAAAAACTGGGTAAGGTTCCTCCCTCAGGCTTGAGGGCTCACTCTACCAGAGGTACAGCTGCATCTCTGGCTGCTGCCAGGGACATTCCTATCCTAGAGATATGTCAAGCAGCTACCTGGAGAAAACAGTTCACACTTTTACTAAGCATTACTCCTTGGATATCCAGGCTAGGAGTGATGCTGTTCTTTTTTACAGCTGTGCTTCAGAGCCTATTTCTCAAGTAGGTTCTGTCCCTCCTCCATGGAGGTACTGCTATGTAGTCTGCATATGTCATAATATAGCAAGTCTTCATGTTGTTTGAAGAAAAAATTACTCACCTTAGTAATGTTGTTTCTTCTAATGGAGTCTTGCTATATTAAGACCTCCCCCCCCAGCCTGCCCCTCTCAGAACCTCAGTTTTTGGGATGTGGATGGGCAGTGCAATGTTGGCACTTCTTTGATACCCACTTTATTTCACCCTTCTTGGGTGCTTAGGTGTTATGCTTAAGTTTCTTCTTGAATCCCCCGACTTGAGTCTTTGTTTTAGGATCAAGATCAAAAAGGTGTTTTTGTAGTTGGTAGCCAACGGCTAGTGTAGGTTTTCGGCTTCCACACAGAACCTTAGTGAGTTTTTGCTCGTAAAGATCTGACAGTTTAAGTTTGAGCTTCCACAGACAGAGTGTTCAACTGAGCTCGCGCTCAAGATTCCATGTTCTGCATGGAAGTTAACTCTTTCACCTCCGGAGCAGTTCTAACCTGGGGTTATACTGCATGTGTCATAATATAGCAAGACTCCATTAGAAGAAACAACATTACTAAGGTGAGTAATTTTTTCTTCGGTTCCCAGTTTAGTGAAAACTGAATTAGACACTTATGGAGAGGAATATGAAGAGGAAGCTGATGATGACAATAAAGAGGACTTTGGGGAGCCCATTGAACCGAATATCTCCCCAGATCCTCACAGATCTGTTTCCCCCTGATAAGGGAACTGAGGAGTTTACATCTCATTTCCAATTTATCAGACAGGTTGCTCAGTCCTTGGATCTTCCCACTCAAGAATCCACTGATGAGGAGGAAGAACAAGATTACAAAGAGATGATAGATGTGCCAACCTCTAAATGGGTTTTGTTGCCCATCCATAAATCCCTAAAGAAACAGGTCCTGAAGGTACTGCATACCCCCACTTCCATTCCACCCCTGGAAAGAAAAGTGGATAAGAAGTACAGGGTGGCTAAGGGTGGAGCAGAGTTCTTGTTTGGATACCCTAGCCATGAGGGAGTGGTTCAGGCTGCAGCCTGTGATAAGGTTGGTGTCCCCTTGTCATCACACCCTCCTGATAAAGACTCCAGGAGAATAGACTCCATTGCTAAGAAACAGTATTTGGAGTCTTCTCTTGCAATTTGGCAGGCTTCTTATAGGGCCTATGTTGCGAGGTATCAAAGGACTTTGTTGGACATTGTGATGGAAATCACAAAGTCTGGTCCAGCCCCTATGGCAGCAGATTTAGGAGAAGTTACAAAAAGGGGCATAGAGACATCTAAAGTGCAATTTTGTATGGCAGTGGACAATATTGATACTGCTGATAGACAAATGGCCTCTTTCATATCTTTAAGAAGGTTTGCCTGGCTCAGGACAACTAACCTGACTCACCTCTTTCATATCTTTAAGAAGGTTTGCCTGGCTCAGGACAACTAACCTGACTCAGGATACTCAGTCCAAAGCAATGGATTTCCCCAGTGAACCTCTGTCTCTTTTCGATGAGCAGACAGAGGCTTACATGAAGAAAACTGATGAGTACAAAACAGCTTATCAAAGTGCTGCTGCTAAAGAGAAGTCTTCTACACCCAATAAGCAGCAAGCCAGGGGTCACAGAGGTAGACCTTATAGACCATTCTTTCAGCCACAAGCTTACCCCCAGTACCAGCAGCAGAGAGGCTACTTTAGAGGCAGGGGCAGAAGGGGTGGCAACCGGATAGCTCCTAGCACTCAGCCAGCTTTCCAGCCTAAGCAGACACCCTGAGAGGTCTGCTCGGGTTGACTCCCCAGTACAAGTAGGAGGCAGGTTTGCCCACTACCTCCAGGAATGGAAATCCATTACCACACACAAGTGGGTCCTGGAGGTAGTGGGCCAAGGTCTGGCTGTCCGTTTCAAATTAAAACCAAGGCTGAGGGCAAAATTTTTTTGACCTTCCTCCCCAGCAGAGACCCTGTTGCTAGAGAAGGAAGTATTAAATCTCCTTTCCCTAGGGGCAATAGAGCCAGCTCCCCTGCAACAGAGGGGGAAAGGCCTCTATTCAAGGTACTTCCTCCCTATCAAGAAAACGGGGGTGGTGACCCATATTGGATCTCAGACATGTAAACAAGCGTTTACTGAAACCAACATTTAAAATGGTCACTCTGTCTACAATTCTGCCCAGTTTAAAGCAAGGGGATTGGTTGGCATCCCTAGACCTCAAGGATGCATACTTCCACATCCCAGTGAGACAGTCGCACAGAAAATTTCTCAGGTTCAGACTGCCTTCAGGCCATTATCAGTTCAGAACAATGCATTGCGGTCTCACTTCTGCTCCAAGGGTGTTCACAAAATGTCTGGCTGTAGTTGTGACACATCTAAGGAGACAAGGAGAGGCAGTATTTCCCTATCTAGATGACTGGTTAGTCAAAGGGCAAACTCCTCAACAGGTCAAGCAGTTCCTGGTACTCACACAGGGTCTCCTGTAGTCCCTGGGGTTTCTGATAAATCAGAAAAAGTCAATACTGCAACCAGTGCAGCTCCTAGAATTCATAGGGGCTCAACTGGCTTCAGTGAAAAGAAAAGTTTTTCTTCGCGAGAAAGGTTAAGCAACTTGGTACAGTCAGCAAGCTCCTTCAAACCTTACAGTCTCATGCCTGCCAGGCACTTCCTTCAATTGTTGGGCCTAATGGCAGCATCGGCAGCTACAGTGCTAGGTGCAAGGTTTCAGATGAGAGATATTCAGTATAATCTAAGACAGTACTGGTTCCAGAAGAAAGATTTACTGTCAAAGCTGGTCCCAGTAACCCAAACCTTCATGCAGGCTCTGCAGTGGAGTGGTGGCTAGAAGAGGAGAACCTCAGACAAGGAGTTCCTTTCTTACAAGTACAACCCTCCCGGGTGCTTACCACAGATGCATCTCTCCAAGGGTGGGGAGCACACTTAGAGGAGCATACTGTCCACGGTTCGTGGCCCAAGCAAGAGTCCCTGCTTCACATCAATCTGCTGGAACTCGGGCAGTTTTGTTAGCATTGCAGGCATTTGCAGGCATGCTTCAGGGGAATGTGGTACAGGTCAGAACAGACAATACAACCACAATGTACTACATCAACAAACAAGGAGGCACAAGGTCCACTCCTCAGTGCACAGAGGCTATGAGAATATGGACCTTGGCTTATTCACCAAATATCCAGTTATCAGCTGTTCACCTGCCAGGCAAAGACAATGTCTAGGCAGATGCATTGAGCAGAATACATCAGAGCCACCACGAATAGTCTCTGAACAGTCAAGTACTACAAGTGGTATTCAAAAGGTGTGGGACTCCAGAGATAGACCTCTTTGCCTCACCGGACAACCACCAGCTCCCAAGATATTGCTTCAGACCACCAGTGACGGGTTCAGTGCCACTGGATGCACTAGTTCTGGACTGGACAGGGAATTTTCTGTATGCCTTCCCTCTGTTTCCCTTGTTACTAAGGGTTCTGGTCAAGCTGCAATCCCAGTCTGCCACAATGATCCTAATTGCTCCAGATTGAGCCAGGCAACCTTGGTACTCCATGGCACTGGATCTGTCAATAGCCAAGCCAGTCAGCCTTCCCTGGAGGCACAACCTACTGACTTCATCCCAGGGCAGGATCCTATGTCCGAACCTTCAGTCCCTCAGGCTCAAGGCCTGGCTGTTGAGAACCTAGAGTATGCCAATCTGCATCTCTCAGAAAGTGTCATGGAGGTCCTCTGGGTGTCTAGAAAACCCTCTACCAGAAAGATTTATTCTTCCAAGTGGAAAAGATTTTCTGTTTGGTGCCAGAATAAAAACATGAACCATAATCAGGCAGGATTACCTGTGGTTCTGGATTACCTTACCCACCTTCATTCTCTAGGCTTAATGCCCTCCACATTGTAGGTGCATTTGGCTGCTTTTTCCACTTACATGTCAGCAGGTAAGACATCATCCTTGGCATCTAACCCTGTGATCAGGAGATTCTTTAAGGGACTGATGTACTTGCACCCACCTCGCAGAATTCCCACTCCCATATGGGATCTTAATATTTGCATAGCACAGCTTATGCAACCACCCTTCAAACCCATGGCAATGGCTGATCTTGGAAGACTGTGTTCCTAGTTGCCATTACCTCTGCTGGGAGGATCAGTGAACTCCAGGCATTGTCCATGGAGCCTGATTATGTGGCATTCCATAGGGAAAACGTGGTTCTTAGGACAAATAAATTCCTCCCAAAGGTGGTTTCAGATTTTCACATTAATCAGTCCTTCACACTTCCATTCTTCTTTACTGACTATTCTACTTCAGGTGAACATAGACTGCATAGCTTGGATGTTAAAAGAGCTATCAGCTACTACCTGGAACATACAAAAAGTCATAGAGGGGATAAAACCCAACTCTTTTTGACATGGGGAAGTGGGGAAATGCAAACCTGCCACTAAGAGATCCACAGCAAGATGGATTGTGGCATGTATCCAGTTCTGTTATGGCAAAATGGGCAAACAGCCCCCTCCAGGGCTCAGGGCCCATTCTACAAGGGGGACAGCTGCATCTATAGCAGCTTCAAGAGATATTCCTCTATTGGAAATCTGTAAAGCAGCTACCTGGAAAACAGTCCACACATTCACTAAGCATTATTGTTTGGATACCTAGGCCAGGAGTGATGCCAGGTTTGGCACAGCAGTTTTACAGAACTTGTTTCCTAAATAGGTCCTCTGCCCACCTCCAAAGGCACTGCTTGGGTAGTCTGCAATTGTCAGAATACAGTAAGATTTCTTGGGGTTTGAAGGAAACATTACTTACCATAGTAATCTTGTTTCTTCTAAGGGAATTTTACTGTACACAGAGCTCCCACCCTTCCTCCCCTGCTAGGACTTACAGGGCACTGCACACTGCCTGTTCCTGATGTTAGAAACCTGTGGGTACCTATTAGTTTCTTGGGCATTTGTTGACTTGAGTCTTAGTAATGCCCTTTGTCATTTGAGGGTGTTTTCCTACACTAGTTAGGGTATTTAGGATTAGCTAAGTCAGCTTAGTATTTTTAGCTTCTGCATGCTTTCTTAAGAATCTGACGGTTGCAGGAAGTGCAACCAGGGACAATGGTTTAAAAACCGAGCTCGAGCCTAACATTTCATCATTAGCATAGATTCAATTAACCATTTAGGCTCTGGGGCAGTCTTAAGGTGGGACCATACTGCAATTGTCACAATACAGTAAGATTCCTTTAGAAGAAACAAGATTACTATGGTAAGTAATGTTTTCTTTGATGTATGCAGAATTTTATATTGGTAAAAGTAAAAGAGTTACTAAATGATAAGAGAAGTTATGGAAAAATTTAATGCAAATCCAGTAAAATGTTTCAAGAAGAGTTTTTTTTTAATTTTGTGGATGGCTGTCTTGAGGCACATTTTATTACTGCTGAAGAAGCAGCATTTCTTAAAACAGAGGTTCTGGTAGTCTCCACTTTTTATATCTTTTGCCCAAAATTCACAAAAATCCCAACAACCCACCAGGATGTCCTATCGTCTCGGGTGTGGGGTCATTGACCCAAAACTTAAATTTGTACCTGGATCATTTTTTTCAACCATGTGTATTCTCTCAACCCTCCTATATTCATGATGCCATGGATTTGTTGCATAAACTCCAACAGTATAGGTGGAAATCTGAATATAGATGGGCAACTATTGATGTTACTAGCTTACACACATCTATACCTCATGTTAAAGGTGTAGCTGCAGTAAGAAATGCAATGGTAGAGCAAGACTCAATACCACTCATTTATTTTGAGAGGTTTAGAGTTTTCTCTCAATAAAAAACTTTCTTACTTTTGATAAAGAATATTATTTACAACATTGCGGCACAGTGATGGGGGCAGCTTTTGCCCTTCCTATGCCAACATTGACATGAAATTGGGAACAAAACATATTTGCAATGCTAATAACAACAGGTTTTTTGATCAAATAGTTTGCTGGCTATGCTTTATTGACGATGTGTTGTGCACATGGAATGGAACTGAACAGGAATTTGTGGAATATATGCAGTGCTTGAACCAAAATGATTTTAATCTCCAGTTCACATGTGCAGTAGTAGCCACCGACACTGCCAGCTATTTCCCGAAATTTCTGTGATATTTCCAGAAATATCTGATGCTTTTTGCATTTAAACAGTAGGGGCAGCAGAGAGAAGCTCTTCAGAAATTTCACGAAATATCTGGAAATAGCTGTATAGTGTCAGAAAGTGAGATCAATTTTTTGGGATGTTACATTGGTGGGGAATACAGATTCATCTATTACCAGTAAGGGATTTAGGAAGGACAATGCGGCTAACAGTATTCTGCATTGCCATAGCTATCATCCAAGAAAACTGGCCAGTTCCATTCCATATGCAAAATTTCTGAGAATCAGGAGAATTGTTCTCAAAATGAGATATTTGAGGAACAAGCAGCTAAACTGCTTGAGAGACTTAGAAAGAAGGTTTATGATGACCAACTTCTATTTGAAGCTTTAGAAAGGGCAAGAGACCTAGAGAGGAAATTTGTTAACAGTGAGGAATATCACGGAAATAGAGACACCATGCACATTTAGTGTAGATTATAGCCCTGTGGCTGGAGCTTTGGGAGGAGCCATACACAAATATTGGCCACTGCTATTG
This sequence comes from Neoceratodus forsteri, assembly GCA_016271365.2. Lineage (NCBI taxonomy): Eukaryota > Metazoa > Chordata > Ceratodontiformes > Ceratodontidae > Neoceratodus > Neoceratodus forsteri. The sequence continues at coordinate 889,000,546 of CM028129.1, read as the reverse complement.
AATGACAAAACTTTAGCGCGATAGTAGGAAAAAAAACAGAGTAACTTTTAGGAAAAAATAGGAATTTGGGAGACATTTTAACAAATAGCCATTTTAAGAGAACATCAGGTGATAGGGAACTAAGCACTAACTGGCTACCATACAAACCACCTTGTTTTCATCGATGTGGCTTTTGCAACATTTGTAAGTATGTAGAAATGAGGAATCTTTATGTACATCCCTTAGAATACAACAAAACAGTGGCTATTAAATAATTTATCATATGTCGAAGCACATTTGTGATTTACATAGTATGGTGTACTTGTGGACTACAATATGTGGGTATGACCTCGAGAATGATGAAAGTGAGACTACAAGAGCATATAAGAGCGATCGTCAATAAAGATTTTGAAAATCTGATAGGGTCTCACTTTGCAATAGCCCACAGATCGAATCCAACTAGTCTTAAATTTATGGCTCTTGAACAGATACCATACTTATTGCGAGGTGGGGGCTGTGTCAAACCCCTAAAGGAAAAGGAGAGTAGATGGCTTAATACCCTGTAAGCCCATAGCCCACGGGGAATGAATAAGGAACTAGATCTTAGACCCTTTCTAAAAGATGAGTAAAGTTCTCTCTTGTTTTTAGATGATTTGTGCATATAAAAAATATAAAGGTGATTCTTGGATTGATAAAAATACATATAAAGAAGATTGATGGTATGTGCCATTAGAAATAATACGGCAACATGAGAATTATGGAATGAAATTTCTAGCTTGGTCATACTTCATTTTGTCCACCTATTTATTTTATTATTATTTTGTATCCAAATTAACAATAATATTTTTGAGCTTTTTGGTTAGTTCCTTACTTGGCTACTCTTATTATATGATACCGATAATTTTTCAATATAAATTTCTGAGACCCTCTATGTACTCCCTAGTTCAAGATGTTTTGATCAAGAATCCAGTTATTAGAGTTAATGTTTAAGTTTTTGGAAATTCTAACTAAATGAAGTATACTAGTTATGAAATTATTTTTTTTTGTCTATAACTGGATGTAGCCTAAGAGATGTCTCCCCCCTTTTTCATAAAATACTTTGTATTTACATGCAGTTCTGGACTATATTTAAAACCACAGAATTGGTAAAAAAAAATTCATAATTATTGAAAGGAGAACTGCATTGTGCATATCCTATATAAATATAAGCATTCTGGATAATAACACAGTATTTTTATGTTTTCCCTGCACCCTCCTTATCTTAGAAATTTAAATGTGTAGGTTTATGCACGTTTTAGATATTTGTAACTGGGTTTATATATCTAGTGTAATTATTTGTCTTTAAATGTTTTGAATGACTCATTTGACATGTGACTGATGATGTGTATATAAGGAAGGGTTATACCCTGTTAAGCACATCATCTGAGGAAGACCTTAGAGTGGTCGAGCGCTGGGGCAAACTTTCAGTTTACTTCCATTGACTGCTACGCAATAAAAGGGACTTTATACCTTGTGGTTGAATTGTGCTGTTCATTTGTTCCTCGAGTGCAGTTTTACTTAATTTTTCCTTGATAGCAACAGCAGTCTTTCACAACAGGTCAGCAAGACCTGAAAGGGACTTCCTGCAGTTACTATATGGCACATGGACACATCCAGCTGTGGCTCCTTGGGCCAGGTTCCAAATGAAAGATATTCAGTACCGATGAAGAGGCGACTGGTTTCAAGATGGGATCCACTCTCAGAGTTGGTGCCAGTGACAAAAGCACTACTGTAAGTCATTAAAGTGGTGGAAGGAAGAAGGCAACCTCCTTTTCTTCAATAATCGCCAACAGGTATCCTTATTACAGAGGCCTCGCTCCTGGAATGGAGTGCCCACCTACAGGATCTTACAGTGAGTGGTACATGGAGCCCAAAGGAGTCACTGGAACACATCAGTCTCCTGGAGCTCAGGGCAGTGTTGCTAGCAATGCAGCCTCTCTTCTCCCAGCTACAGGGTCAGTCTTTCCAAATCAGAACACACCACACCACAATGCAAAAGTGTACTACATATACAAGTAGGAAGGAACATGATTCTCAAGGTGTGAACAGAGGTAATGAGGATCTGGGACCTGGCAAATTCCTTAAAAGCAAACATATTTGCAGTGCATCTGCCAGGCAGAGATAATGTCCAGGAAGATTCCTAGCAGCATCAGCTAGGGAGATCACAAATGGGCCTTAAAGCAGCACTTCTGACCACAGTTTTCAGAAGGTTGGGCACTCCTATATGGACCTGTTCACCTCTTTCTTGAGAGAACTGTCAGCTCCACAGTTTGCTGCAGACCGCCATCCAGAGGGACAATCCCAGAAGATGCCCTGCTACTGGACTGGACAGGAAGGTTTCAGTATGCCTTCCCACTATTCCACTCATACAGAAAGTACTCTTGAAGCTCAGGAGGGAACCTGCAAAAGTGAGCCTAATGGTTCCGGACTGGGTCAGACAGGCCTGGTACTCAATGCTTCTGGTCCTGTCTGACAAGAATCTAGTTAGCCTGCCATTAATTTGCAATCGTTAACTTTATCAGGGGCAGAATAGCATTCTCAAACCCCAGGACATGATGCATGAGGGCATGGTTCTTGAATAGTAAGAATTTTCTGGATTGGACCTTTCAGAGGAAGTCCTTAAGGTGCTTAGGGTTTCAAGGAACCCACTACCAGAAAGCATATTCCTCTAGTGGAAAACATGTTCTTACTGTTTTTTGCACAGATAGATAACCTCAATAGATATAGTGTTGTCTATAGTCAGGACTATCTAGTACACCTACAGTTGTTAGGCCTGTGGTCTTCAGCGTTAAAGTGCACTTAGAAGCAGAATCAGTATACATACCTGCTGGCAAGGGAAAGTCTTTGCCTCAGAACCCATTTTCAAAAGTTTTAAAGGCCTTAGCCACTTTTACCTACTGGTGAGGGACCCTGTCCTACCTTGGGACCTCAATATATGCCTTCACCAGTTTTATGGAAGCTCCCTTGGAGTCTATGGAAACTTCTTGCCTAAAGTATGTCACATGGAAAACCATATTCCTAGTTGTGGCAACCTCTGCTAGGAGGGTAAGCAAATTGCAAGCCCTCTGCACAGAGCTAAACTACATAATCCCCAACAGTGATAAGGTAGTTCTTAGAACCAACACAAAGTTCCTACCTAAGGTGGTATCTGAATTCCACCTGAATCAAGTCAGTGACTCTTCCTGTATTCTATCCAGAAAATTCTCGTCCAGGTGAGGAAAAGTTGCATAGACTGGACCTAAAGTGAATCCTGGCTATCTATATGGACCAGACGAATGAATATCAGGTCTCATAGTACCCAGCTTTTTGTTACTTATGGTGAGGTTGGCAAAGGCAAACCAGCTACAAAGAGACCTATCTTTAGCTGGATAGTCTCCTCTATTCAGTTCTGTTATGAGAAAGCAAGGAAACTGCCACCAAGAGGATTAAGGGCACACTCCACAAGGGGTACATCTGCCTCTGTGGCATCCTTAAGGGGCATCCCACTGTTGGACATTTGTAAAGCAGCTACCTGGAGGACGGTACACTCCTTCACAAAATACTGCTGTTTGGACATACAGTCCAGAAGGGATGCCATCTTTGGAACTGCTGTTTTGCAGAACATTTTTCAACCCAGCCTCCCAAGGTACTGCTGTGAAGTCTAAGTGTAAACACTAAGTGAGGAATTCCTGGGGTTATAAAAAAAAATTATTCAATGAAGTAATGTTATTTCTTCTTATGGGATCCCTCACTATGTTTACAGTCCATAACCCTGCCTCCCCTACAGATCCTGAAATAGGTTCACACAACAATCAGTTCCTTTTTATAGAGGTTGCATGAGCATGGTATGTCATCACTACAATGACAATTTTACCGTGTCCGACAGTACAGCGACAGGTCGCTGCAGTGTAGGCGCGGGACCCTGGCACTGCTTTCTGGGGGTCTTGCACCCCCTACTTGGGGGTTGATTATTTTAGTTTACGGGAGAAGCCCCGGAAGAAAACACATTCTCAAGTGACCGACTTCATGCTGACCACAGTTGCGGTCAACATAAAGGTGTTGCTGTAACGTCAGTCGACAGCGAATTTGTCGACCGACTGTCATGGATCCCTTGAGCATTACTATTGCTGTTCCTGCAATTGTAGGTTGATTGTTATTGTTTATATGTGTATGCCCCCCTCCTGATGTCTAGGGGTATCCAGATGTTTACTTGATGGGAGAGTGGCACCGTACAACCACGAAAACACAGTCCAAGGAAAATAGAAATATGCTCATTACCTGGTTCTTCAGTTGTTTGTGAGATGGTTTTGCAAGTTGAGGAGCAGGTACATTTCTTTACTTCAGAAGGCTAACTGCAGGGAGCAATGTTCCTTAACAGGCACAATTTAAATCAATAAAATGTACTGTCCACTCCATATTCAAAAGTGCAAAACTGATTTAAAATTTTTTTCCAATTGTTTAACCAGGAGAGACACACTAAGCTGAAAGCTTCTTTACAGGTGCGACCTGGGAGCACAGGGAAGTTAAGTGACTTGCTCTGGGTCACAAAGTATACAAGTGGGGGCTGTGGGATTCAAACCCAGGTCTCCAGATTTGCAGCTCAGAGCCTTAAACCACTGCACTATAAAGCTGATGAACCACTCCATAGTGCACTGGGGAGTAACAAATAAGATGGGGGCACTTCACAGGCAGAAACCTGACAGTACTTCTGCAATAATCTTCTTTTCCAACAGATTGATTTCTTGCTTTGCAGACATTCCCTTGAGCTGAAAAGGCTACATTCCCAACAGCAGCACAAATGGTGGGCTGAAACAGGCCACACTTAGGGGTATCTCACTACTAGCAAAATTTCAAATCCTATTTCTTAACTTTACTCTGACTTCAACCAGGCACTTGCTTACTATTCCCTTTTTTTTTTGTCTCAACAATACTCAGACTGAGGTAACAATTGTGACAGCACAAGACATTTCTACTGTCCCAGTCCCATTTCTTACTTGCTTTGTTATTTAGGGGGTTACTTTCAAAACATTGGGGCTGATTTAAAACCACAAGGAGCTAATTCTCTTCCTGAGAGGTCTTACACTTTCACACTGGTTTTCTTTTTAGCAAGAAACAACACTCACCGAAGACCTTCTGGATACCCAATCATTGATGCCACATGCTTGTAGCTGGGCTCTTCCATGCAGTTGGTTTTGCATACCCCTGGCCTGTCCAGAAACTCCAGACACTGCTCGCTCATGCAGCGATTTCAATTTATGGACTGTCTTCACCCAGGGGACTGATTGCTATGCCACATGGATCACCTGGATGGACTGCCACCCTGCCGGGGTCCCAACCAGTCACTCCCCACATGGATCATTTCCTGTTCCACAGGCTGCACACCTTGAGAGCCCAAACCACTGTGGCAGCCACCAGCCTGAGGAAAAGGGGAAGACTGTCACCACTACACCCTACAATGATCCAGGCTCCCACCTCTGGACCACACCCCAGGCCCCATCTGCCAGAGCAGGCCCACCCACAGACACATTCACTGGCTACAGAGTGCACTCACCCATGGGCAAGATTACCTAGAGAACAGGGCCCCAATGGTGCTTACCCTACCATGGTGCCAGAGATCACATGGCGGGCCTCCATCCTTCTTGCCTCTACAGGCTCTGGCTAACAACAGGACCCAACTGGTGTTTCACAGCTCCCCTCACTCATCATGACCTGAACCACCACACTTCCAGTGTGGGTCTTTAAGGGAGGAGAGCTGGGGTGGCAAGCATCCCACCCAGGCCCTGCCGTGGCCCTCCAGCCAAACTTGTGGGCCGACCCCCCCCAGTCTCTGTTTTCTCCCCTCTCTCCCTGAACCTGTCCATCTGATGCCCAAACCCCACTCTTTTTATACCCCCTTGGGATGAGGCCCCATGCTGACAGCAAGCAAGCTCACATCCCAGACCTACTGGTACCAGAGCTCCTTCTGACTTACAGTTGCTACCCAAATTAACTAGTAAGCTCCCTGAGGGGGCTTACATATGATAATTTTTCACAAGTTTGCTTTCAATTTGTTTGATAATTTTTCACAAGTTTGCTTTCAATTTGTTGGATGTTCTTAAAACCCTATTCAACATTTTTTTTTTTTTTATAAAATTTGTTCTGGTGTGCTGGCCTAGTGGCGCTGAGGCGCTGGTCTCCATACCTCACACCACGCCGGTGACCGGTGTTTGGGAACGAGCATGGGTTGCTGGGAGTTGGCAGGGGAGGAGAAGGATTGAGCATCTGATGGACTGCACTCCTTCTCCCGCGAGGGGGATCCACGACAGTCGGCACTAGATTGCCTCCTGGCAGAGGCTGGGGGACAAGACGCTTCACTGTGCATAAGGAGGAGCTGGGGGCAGACACCAGGAGGGAGCATGTGTGGACGCGTGCGCGCTCCCCTTCACTGGCATCACTGCACGCCCTCTACTCTGGGGGAAGCTAAAAGAAAAAAGGGATGGCGCCTGTTTTGAGCGACTTGATGGCCATCCGTGAGTTTCACCATGGCCAGCGTGTGGCACCCATCTGGATCCGTGTTCTGTGAGGAGTTGGGGGTTTCCTGCCACCCCACTGTGGGAGGGTAAGCCGCAGGAGTAGGGTGCCAGGCTAGTTGCAGTAGAGGCAGATGGCGGCTGGAATCCCTAGAGGATGCGAAGACAAGGGGAGCAGACTAGGTGGCCAGAGGAGGTACAAAGAGATAACCAAAAAAAATAAAATATGTTCTGGTAGCTTTTTTAGCTACCAGTTTCACTCACCGCTGCCACACCCTGGCTTGGAAACGGATCTGGACAACAACCAGGGTTGAGTGTGTATTGAGTATGGATGTTGTGTTTGAACATACTGTACATTCCAAATTCTAATAATTTGCATATGTTCAGTTTTCTGGGGTGTCACTGTCAGCCAACATGACAGCTAAATGTGAACACAGTGAGGGATCCCTTAAAAAGAAACAACATTACTATGGTGAGTAAATTGTTCAGACAGTACACTGCCTACTGGCTGTCAGTCACAGAGCGAAAAGAACTCTATGGTGAAACAGTTGATTGCCTATCAATGCTGTTGTCAAGTTGCCACCTACCAGCTGATTGGCAGTTATAATTGAATTTACAGGCTGGTAAGCTGATTAGTGAGATTTCTATTTGAATCTGTAACTATTTGGCTATTCTGTTTGTAGTGGAACTGTGAATTTAGGCAATAGCTACTGGATTAGGACTGCAAACATAATGTAGCTCTAAAAAGTCAGAAGTGTGCAAACTATGAAATTAAGTTTACATATCATTTATCTTTTTTTACAGTGATCTCAGCTAGTTTCTTTAATAGAAATGAATGTTGCCCATCTGGGCCAAGAAACATAAGGCCAGGATATTCAACAGTCCTGGTTAGGGCCCACTAAATGTTTTCTTCAGGAGCAAATTAGCCTGGAGCAAATCATAGGTATATTAGAACATGCCAGGGCACTTTGTGACATGCCAGGTACTAGCCCAACCACAATCACAAACTCTCGCCTTCTGCTGGCCACATAAGATACATGGTCAATAGGGTGCTATGGGGATTGCAAGTGCAATTTGGCTGTTAGGGCCTGCTAATGACAAGTTCTCTTATGGAGCAATTTGCCATATTCTGCCATAATCATACCTTAAGATGCAAATGACCCCATAGTACAAGCAAGGCACTATGGGTTCATTTGCATCTCATAATGCCCTCATTACAGGCCCAGAAGAAAACATTTTTCAACCCCCTCCCCCTGACACCACTCAGACCGCCAGCCATGGAATGCAGTATGCTGTCCGGCGATCCGGCCCCCCCAGAATACCCTGACAGTTGCTAGATTCAAATTCCCTGGTGTCCAGTGGTCCTTCCAGAATACCCTGCCTGACAGATAGACAGTCACCATTTTGGCCAGTGGTTCCCCCACCCCTGACTACCCTGCCAACAGAGACAGTCACCCTTTTGGCCAGTGGTACCCTGCCACGCCATATGTTTGAATCCCTCCCACCTGTCCACTGAGGCCCCATTACATCCCATTGGCACCTGCCTGTAGTGTCTATGTACCACCGCCCCCCCACAGCAACAGACACAGACCTCCCACTCAACTCTGTGGCTGAATGACAACTCACAACTGTACACCTACTGTAGTAATAGCTGTTTGCAGTTGGGCAGTCCTCCTGCAAAGGAAAAGGAGCAGGCAGTGGATCAGAAACAAATGCCCTTCTCAAAGGACATGACTAAGGTATTGTGGGTTTTCCAAGCCTTCCAGACTACTTGAAATGTATTTAATGTGCCTGCCCCCACTCCAGGATCACTTCCAGACCACTTTCATGTAGAAGGGGATCTGTGTTACAAAGAAGAGAAGGAGGTGAACCCATGGAACCAGATGACCAAGAGTTTGGTTACTTCCTAGGCCTACTGAATATTACCTCTTACTCCACGTTCATCAAACAGGTGGTGAACACTATCAACAACCCCTGTCATGAAACAGCGGAGGAAGAAGAGGAAATGGAGTTTATGAATATGATTGGGCTATTCCTCCACAAGGAGACTAGTCCCCATCCACAAATCACTCCAAAAGGCTACATTGAAATTCATATCAGCACCCAGTTCAGCTGCTGACATTGATAAAAAAGTTGGAAAACATATTAGTTGGACAAACAGGGTGTGGGATACCTGTATGCCTGCCCTGATCGTGAAGGAGTGGTACAGGCAGCTTCTTGTAAGAAAGCCAGTGTGCCTCTCTCCACACAGCCTCCTGAAAAGGATTCCAGGATCCTGGATACTATGGCCGAAAAAGTACACTCAACAGCTTCCTTGCTCCTGAGGCAGACGACTTTTATTGCATACAAAGCCTAATGCCAGAAACCATTGCTAAATGCAGTGCTAGCACTGAGTGATAATGTGGATGGTGAAGCGGCACAGGATGTGGCTGCCACAGCAAAGTCAGCTCTGGACACCACTAAGAACCAGTTCTACATGGCTGTAGACTCCAGTGACTCTGCTGCATGATGCTTGGCTCATGCAGTGACACTGAGGTTTGCCTGTCTAAGGACTACCATCCTTAACCAGGACTCTTAGGCTAAAGCCATTGATTTCCCTTTGAGGAAATTCACTATTTAGTGATGAAACAAAGGCATACATAAAATAAGTGGATGAATACAAGACCACTTTTAAAAGTAACACTGAGAAACAAAAGGCCTCCACTTCCTATAGGCCTTATGGAAGAGAAGGCAGGGGCAAGTGTTACTATTCAAGACTCTACATTGCCTATGAGTACCAACCTGAAAGAGGTTACTATAGAGGCAGAAGCTGGAAATGTGCAAGTCATACTGCAGCACCAGCCCTCAAGCCACAGCCGAAACAAAAACAAAACCCCTGAAAATTCTGCCCAGGTCGCAAATCACCCATTGCTATTAGGAGGAAGGCTGTCCCACTACTTTCAAGAATGGGTAAACATTACCACAGACAAGTGGATCCTGGAAGCAGTGGGTCAGAGATTGTCCCTGTACTTCAAAAGGTTTCCAAAATTACAGAGACCAAAATATTGTCCATCTCATTCACCTCCAAAAGAATTCTGCTGGAACTGGATGTAAAGAAACTACTGCAAGCAAAGGCAGTAGAAAAGGCTCCTACCCCACAGTGGAGCAAGGGCCTGTTTTCATGATACTTTCTGACCCACAGGAAAAATGGGGAATTGTGACCCATTTTGGACTTTAGATGTCTGAACAAGTATATCAAATAAAAGTTCAAAATGGAAACACTGGGCACAGTGACACCATCTCTACAGTCAGGACATTGGTTGGGGGGGTACTAGATCTGAAGGGTGCCTATTGCCACATTCCAGTCAGCCCCAGACACAGAAAATATTTTGGGTTCAGGTTGGAAAACTGCCAGTAGCAGTTTCAGCTCTTCCCTTCAGTCTCACCTGTGGTGGCAGCTCAGCTAAGAAAACAAGGTGTGGTGGTTTTTCCCTACCTAGAAAGTTGACTAGTCTCAGGAAAAACAGAACAAGGGGCAAGGTGCTCCATACAGCAGGTAAGGGGCACCCTAGAGAGCATAGGATTCATAATAAATTTGCAAAAGTCACAGACAGAACAAGTGCAGGTGCTGGACTTCATAGGTACAAAGCTGGATACTCTGCAGGGGAAGGCTTTCCTTCCACAAGAAACAGTTTCAAACATTATCTAATAACTCATTACTCCTATATAATTCTACAAACAATTTTTGTATCCCCCCACCTCTCATCTGGCATTATTGAATTCAATTTGTTTCAAACTTCAATCCACACCCTTAATATATACCTCCTTATTATCCTTACTGAATTATAGGTACAGGATACTGTATATACCAGTGTTTCACTCTTTATGATTTTCTGATATCAGTATATTGCAGGCTATTTTGAGACTCCGGGCCCCTACCTATACACTTAGCATCTAGCATTTTATTATGGTGTATACTCAGGCTTGAAGCCCAGAATAAAGTTGTTAATATTGGGATGAACAATACACAGTTGAAGTTTATTGGGCCTACACATAGTCCTAATTACCATGCTATATAGTCATATCCATAATCAGGCAATGTTCTAGTCAAGAGCTATTTACACCTAATTTAGATGCTTATACGAGTGGCACCAAACAACCTCAAAGCCTGAATCACCATAACCTTCATCTAATACATAATTATATTGTTGGAAATACTATATACTCATATTCCATAGATTTTGTAATACTATATGAACACTTTCCACACTTTTTATTTGGGTTAATTATTATTTTAATGCCTCATTAAGACATATGGACTACTCAATTCGGATACCTCTGCCTCTTTCAGTGCCTTATATATATATATATATATATATATATATAATCACACTGCTCTATAGAATTGGCTATGAGGTTCCATTAATTTTCAGATCTGCCTTAGGCTTTCACATTATTACTTGAGCTATTATGATGGGATGGCACACCCTTCTTATTTCTGAACTGAGACTATGGCCTAGTTCAGCTTATGTTACCACTACTTGGTTAGTTGATTATATAGAGAATAATGGATAGGCAAGTGTGTGTTATGAATTTTTTTACACACCGGAGGTGTGTGATGACCCATAAACCTTGAGAGTGAAGCTCAAGAGATTTATACAGGCATCACACACCGAGGGTTTGTAAAAAAAAAAAAAAAAAAAATCCACAAAAACACACTTGCCTAGCTCTTATTTTTTATAATTGCTGTTTTAGGCGGCTGCGGCGAGTGTAGTGCAATGATGAGAGCATATTAACCTGATTTCGAGGTTATTATGGCATTTGACAATACTCATAATCCGGATATTAAATAGGGTCCCAGTTATTATATAGAGGTAATATATGGGGTGGTGTGTTTAACAGATTTTACACACACGGTTGTGGGATGCTACCCATAAACCCGAGGGCGAGAGCCTGAGGGGTTTATAAAAAGCATCCCACAACAAGGGTGTGTGTAAAATCAAGTTTTACACACACCACCCCATATTTTATTTTTTATAATTGCAGGAGTGCGCTTTTTCGCCTCAGCAATTATAAAAAATTTAATAAGCTAACAGATTAGTGTTCAGGAAGCTGCGGATCAGTCTTGATTTTGCATGGTCCGCAGTCTCCCTAATTATACGGCTGCACTTGTTGGAGAAAAAAGGAAGAGGATATTTTATTAAAAAATGTGTAGAAACTTAGATTTTTGTTTTAATATAAACTTACTGCCGAGCGGCGTTTGCAGCATCCTTCTGGGCTTCGACAGGCAGGGGCAGTCTGTGACATGGACTCTGCTGTGGTGTCAGCCTGACAGGAAAAAACTTTTATTTGCTTCCGTTTTTTAGTGATCTAGTTGAGGAAAGGAGTTTTTTATTTTTATATATTTTTTTGCAAATAACTTTATTTTATAACAAACAACAATACAATAGATAACCCCCACCCAAAGAACAGTAACCCCTTTACAAGTTTCCATACTGTAGATTATAAGTCACCACACATCGAGAAGCAAACAAAGGGTACCCTCCCAGACCCTCCCAACCCGGCCCCACTCCTACCCCCAGCCCGCAGGCAGCATTCCTTATAGAACAGAAGAAGGAAAGGAGAACCTGATAGTATAGACCAGAGTACATTAGCAACCTGTGAAATAGATAACCAAAGCAGTTCTAAATTACTTAGACCTAAAAAAATAAAAAAAAAAAACTTTCGACCTGAGTGTCTCCTAAGGGGGAGAGAGAATATACCTTCTTATCCAGATTCGTTCCAGATGTAAATATAAGAGAGAGGAAAATTTATTACAATGTCGGGATAAATTATGTACCCAAAGGAGGGGAGGGATCCTACCCCTCTAATAACCATATTTAACCTTCAAACACCTCGAAAAGTTACCCCAGTACTTATTCAATTTTTTACTTGAATTGAAAAAATTTTCTACAGTCCTCTCCGCATTTAAAGCACCTAGAAACTCATCCCACTGTTCTTTATAGGAAGGAGATCTGTCAGTATGCCAGTAGCGGAGAAGGAGGAGCTTCGTCACCAAAGCCACCAGGGCCACTTGGTACTTCTGAGCTACCGTAGGTATGTGGGAAAACTCACCAAGAATACACACATCGGCATTAAAATAATCCGAAATGTTGACATAGGGGCCTATCCACAGCTTCACTAACTCCCAAAGTTTAACTGCCTGAGGACATTCCCATAATTTGTGATAGGTAGTACCAACAGGGCTGCCACACATCTTGCACTCTGGGGAGCTGAGGCTATATATTTGGGAGAGTTTAGCCGGGGAGAGATAGAGGTTATGCAGAAGATTAAATTGAAGACCCCTTAATCTATCTTGTTTGACATATACATATAAGTCCGACCAAACCTTACGCCAGTCTTCCTCAGACCAACCCAGCTAGAGGTTCGCCTCCCAGTAATAGGGTATTGGGGAGATGTTAATATCTCTCTTAGCTATAATTGCTTTATATAATTTAGAGACTGGTTTACCAGATAGCGCAAGTCCCTCATTTTCCTTAGAAGCTCCCCAGCTTCATCCAATCCTTACTGCCCTTAGGAGGAACTAATACATCTATGGATCTGGTACAAACGTAATCGATCGTTGGGTTCCACCTTAAGCCCCTCTGCCAACACAGAGGCCGAAATAACTGAGCCTTCTGAAATGAAATCAACTATCTTTGGTTTAAGGGGGAGGTTGCCTACGCATCTCTTTATCGACTGATTCCCGACCAAAAGGTTAGGGTTTTTTAAGAGGGGCTGCATTACATCCTTTACATATGGGATACTCAAAAATGAGTAGAGCTGGTGAAGGGCCTTTATATCCCACCCCACCGGGGAATCTCTTACTTTGGCAGGAACTTTAGACCACGGAATATACAGACAAGCTTCAAGGTCTAAATTAACACTATGTGCTAACAACCAATCAAGCTTAAGCCCCTCGAGCTTACTCCCGCCTGTCACCCATAAGGCCGCCCTGGCAACATGGCTAGCCAGATAGTAAATATAGAAATCCGGGGTTGTAGACCCCTACCATCCTTGAGCAGGTGAGCTTCCTATAGACCCTACGAGGAGGTTTCCCTTCCATAAAAAATCTGTACAATATTTGTAAATCGGGTTAAAAAGGATCTGGGAAGGTATAAGTTGAGGTTATAAAGGGGTAAAAGATTTTGGTAGGATCATCATCTTGATTGTATTTATTCTCCCCAAAAGGATAACGGAGCTTAGACCACCTTTCCAGGTTCTCCTTAACCGATCCAAATAAAGGTTTAAAATTTAAGTCTACCAAGTCAGTTAAGTCCTTTGAAATTTGAATTCTAAGTATTGCAAAGACTTAGGCTGCCATTATAGGCCCAAGGATGCACACCAACTTTGTTGCAAGAAGGGGAAAGCGGGTAAACCAGAGTTTTACTTTTGTTCAAATTATAGCCGAAATTTTACTAAAATCTGAAATAATTTGAAACAAGCGGAAGTGATTTCAAGTGTTGCGGAGATGCAGGAGTATATCATCAGCAAAGGCTGATAGCTTATACTCAGACTTCCTATAAATTCCTTGAACTTGTTTGTCATTATTAATGGCCTGATTAAGGGTTCTAGATACAAATTAAACAGGTAGGGGAAAGGGACATCCCTGCGTGTGCCTCTGATAGGGAAAAACAGCTGAAATCAAATTATTGCATTGAATCCTCGCTGAGGGACATGTATAAAGGACCCGAATATAATCCAAAAATTTCTCTGGAAAACCAAAATTGGATAATACCTGAAACATGAAATTCCACTCCACCCTATCAAAAGCTTTCTCTGCATCTAAAGACACCAGAGATGCTTCCATATCTGGGCACGAGGATGCAGAAATTAAATAAAATAATTTTCTAAAGTGGTCCCCTGACGAACGACCCGCCACGAAACCAACCTGTTCCGGACTCACTAGATCTAGCCACGAGGATTTGATACGGTGGCCAAAATCTTGCATAGATTTTAATATCAATGTTCAATAGTGAGATTGGCCTATAGTTGCCAACCAAATCTAATGGCTTACCTGGTTTAGGTAGTAAAATAATTCTCGCCTCAAAAGGGATGGGTCTTTATCCCATGTTCCTGCCAAAAGGCAAAGAGTTGCTGTAATGCGGTATCAAAAGATCTTTGAACGACTTAAAGAAAAGGCTGTAAAGCCATCGACCCTGGGGCTTTATCTATTCTTAGAGCATCAATAGCTTGACAATCTCTCTTTGAGAGAAGGGCCACTAGCCTCTGACTACTCTCTTCCGAGTGAAGGAAAGAACACTTCCAAGAACTCCCTTATCTTAGCGTTCCTGTCTGAAGAAAGGGGCATATTAGAGTATAAGTTTTATAAAAGTCAAAAAAATACCTAGTATGCCCTCTGGATCGGAAACTGTATTGTTAGTCTCAGGGTGTTTCAGCCCTGCCACACTCTTAGCTGTTGCTCGCTGCTTCAACTGCCACGCCAAAATTTTGCCAGCTTTACTACCCTGCCCTATATATAAAGCCTTCAGTCTAGAGGCTCGATTCTCAACTCCTTCCCGTAACGTACCTGTGTACCAGGCCCTGAGCGTAGCTAATTCTTGATCATGACCCATAGATCTCGCATCTGCTCCCATAAGCTCTAAAGCTTTAATTCTCTCTAAACAATTGGATAAAAGGCGCGTCGTTTTCTTCTTACGAACTGATGCAAGTCTAATTAATTCGCCTCTCCATATGGCCTTCAAGGCCGACCATGTCTGGTCCACCGCATTGATAGAGCCCCAATTAGATGTAATTGCAAAGGACATAAAGGAGCGAAAATGACCTAGCAATTGGGGATCCTTTAATAAAGAATCATTTAAGGACCATGAATAAGATCTAGGTGGAGCAGACAATGGATGGCATCGAAAACCAATGGGTGAGTGATCTGAGATTACCCGACTCTCTATAGTAACTTCATAAATAAAAGAGAGAACCTGGTAGCTAATCAGGAAAAAGTCAATCCGAGAATAGCTTCTGTGAACAGGAGAGTAGAAAGTGAATTCTTTGGCAGTGGATTAATCATTCTCCAAGGTCAATTAGACCCAAGGAGGAGATTAACTCAGCCAACGCCCTCTGAGAGGAGACAGGCATGCAGCTCTAGACCACGGCGATCGTACGGTTGGACTGTACCTGATTCCAGTCCCCTCCTAAGATAACGGGACTATCTGCAAGGGGAGCGATTAACACAGCCAGCTGGGTGAAGAAGGAGGGTGACTCTTGATTTGGGCCATAAATAGACCCCAGTACTAAGTTAACTCCCCCCAACTTCCCTGAGACTATAACATATCTACCATTAGGGTCAGAGAGAACCTCTGAGGGAAAAAAGGGGATTCCTTTAGCCACCAAAATGGCTACCCCCCTTTTGCTAGAGGAGATCCCTGCTCCAAAAACCTGACCTACCCACCTTTTCTTAAAGTGATGGAGCTGCTCCTGGGGCATATGAGTTTCTTGAAGAAAAACTATTGACGGATCTAGATGTGCCAAATGATTTAAAATAACATATTTTTCTTATTATCCTTCCCCCTTTATATTCCAGGAAATGATATTCAGGTTGCTAATATAGTGGTCCAACAAAAATATAGGACCATTTGGAAGCTGTCTGCACCCACCCTAATACCCCCACATACCCAAACTTAAAGAAGAAAACCCATTAGAAACTTCCCTAACCTACAACCACCCTAAGCACCACCACCGGCCCACGGCCGACTCCAGAACCACCGGACCATGACGTGCTCTGAAGTATGAGCCCCCCGTGGCCAAATGAGAATAGGTATCACAGTCCAAAACTTCGAACAAGAATTATATAAAACCCTAACTAGAGTATTGCCCCCTAAAAGTGCAATAAACGGTAACCTTGAAAAAAAACAATATATCCACCCTGTAGTGCAATTTACACTTGTAAATAATAGATATCAAAATAGATCCCATTAAGGAGTGAGACAAGTTGGCAACCACTCATGATACACCTGAAGAGTATCCTAAAATACAGAAAATAAACCTGAGGGGCCCAGAAACTTCGTACAGCAGTTCCTAAAGAAAAAACATTGAGAGTCCCCTCTAAATACCCAGTTAGTATGTTACCAAGTCATTATATCAAAACAAGCATTACCCATACATCAGGTATCCAAACAAAGACATATCTCATGCTGAGACTTGCTTTAAAATAAATTACCTCCAGAAATCCTGGATATTAAATGAAAAGGAAAAAAACTGGGAGCATGCAGCAAATCGCACATAATTATATCGGTTGCCAGCACTATCAAGCGAGTACAAAGCAGATTATTAGGGCTACCCCTCTTCTCAATCATGACATCCCTCCGTGTATAATACACACTTTCCCCTGTTCGTGAGAAATTAAATGTCCTTAGGAAAAGTCCAGATATAGCAACATCAAGTGGAACTCTAACACATTAAAGTGAAAGCAGTTCATCTGAAGTCCTTGAGAGCAGAAAATAAAAATAGTGTCCCGACTGCAGATCTATTCACCCTTTTGGTAGTAAATCAGGCATCATCTTGTTAAGGTATTTTGTAGTCTCCTCCGGCATGTCTAATCGCTTTGGGCCATCCTTGAACGAGATCTCCAGCCCTAACCCGGGTATAACTTGCACGGTGTTTGACTCCTCGACCCACAGCTTGGATGTAATGGGTCGGAAGTTGGCCCTTGCCAGGCGTATTTTTAAAGTTAAATCTGGAACCACCCGAAGCTTCTTGCCCTCCCATAAAATTGCAGGTAATTTCCTCGCCTCTTTCAGAATGTGCTCCCGATCGAGGAAATTGAGGAGCTTAAAAATTATAGGCCTGGGAGGGTCTGTGTGAGGGTGGTTTTGCCCTTTAGGCCCGATGGCCCCTTTCGATGATGTATTCCGGTCCATTAGGTGAGGGCCCGACTGTTTTCTTTAGAAACTTTTGCAAGAAAAGAATTGTATTCGGGCCCTCCTCTCCTTCTGCAAGCCCTAAGAGAACCAAATTGTTACGGCGATTCCTTCCCTCGAGATCGTCGAGATGATCCTCCAGTTTAGCCACCACTCTCTTGCACTCGACCATGGCTGGGCCGAGCTTGTCAGAGCTTCTTTCCATCGACGAAATTCGGGCTTCTGCATCAGTGACTCTTCGAGCAAGCTGCGTTAGTGCAGGTTTGAATTCAGCTACATCCTCTAATAATTTGAAAAGGGCTTCCTTTATTGTTGAAAGTTTGCCGTAAACCCGTGTAGGGGTTAGTTCGTCCTGAGGATCTGCTGGGGACTAACTGCGCCCCAGGGCCGCTTCGCCTCAAGTTCCTGCGCGGGTTTCTTCCATCTCGTACCCGACAGCCGAAAGGGGTTAATTACAGTAAATTGCTGCTGTTAGAGTGGGTTTGGTTTAATAAACTGCGCTAGAATGTGGTAAAAAAATGGAGATTGTAACACCGGAGCGGGGAGAGTCCCAAAGCAGCTGCTATTCCTCCAGGCGCATCACGTGACCCCCCCAGGAGTTTTTTATTTTGTTTTTATAAAAAGTTCATTACCGCCGAATACAAGGGACCAGGAAGTGTGCTGCGCCATGGGATTCCTTCATGGAACGTGAACGTCGGAGAACAGCGACTGAGGAATGGCTGTTCCAAGGGAAACTTGGTGCATGTTTGCCGCTATAACCAGCTGAGCTGGTTATAATGGCAAATTATAACCGGGTTTCCTTATGAGAAAAAGCGCTACCCAGTAATTATATACTTTTAACCTTCTCAAATTGTTATGAAGTGATGATCCTGGTTCCTTCCTGGGGAATCTAAATAATTATTCTACTACTTGTTACTACAACAATACCTGTTACATTGTTCCTTTTAATACAGTTTATAACTTGGAATCATAGCTAGTTAAATTAGCAATTTTCTCTTAATTCTTAACTACCTAAACCATCCAGTTGTGTGGTAGGAGAGTCTCGGGTACTTTGTATTGACTCTTATTTCTCTGCACATCATAAGTGTTGCACTATAGTTATTATAAGTTTCATTTTAAAAATAGTTATAATGTTAAAAACTGTTTCTTTATACTGTTATTCAGAGAGAGACACATTGGTTACTACTATACTAAACTTCTTGGTCCATACTGTTTAGCAGTCCTTCTTACCTCTGTAGGTCAGTACTATCTCCCTCTTGAGCCCATGCTGTCCTTAGCTTTAACTAGATGGAGTCCCTTATGTCCATGGTTGTTGTTATATTTCTTATCCCATTTCTATGAGTGACTTAATATTATATTCATGGAACATCAAGGGACTTAATTCTCCTTGTAAGCATAAGCAAACTCTTACTTATCTCAAAAAGTAAAGTACATATTGCTTTCTTACAAGAAACTAAACTTTTAGCTGAGGACATGATCAGACTTGAGGATTGGGTCGGTCAACTATATGCATCTTCCTTTTCCTCAAAAAACACAGGGTGGTTATCTTATTACATAAAAATCATAATTGGACTCCTGTTAAAACTATTACTGATTGGAAGGCAGATGGGTATAGCAATATTAAAGGGTACCTAAACAAGCAGTTTTTTAAAACTGCAAACTCCAAAATCTGTCTTCATAGCGAGGTAAAATAAAGGCTGCTGTTTATATTTATGCTATAACTGCATTTATGCAATTAGCATAAATGCAGTTTCATAGCTTTTGAAAAATGTAAACATCAGCCTTTCACTTTCAGAAAAACAGCCTTTGTTTCTCCCTAAGATGTTTGCCAAGTGTGTTAAGTGATGAGTCATGATGATATCATCAGAGCCAGAGACAGAGATCCACATATATTTCTATAGTGCTAACTAGTTCTTCTTTCCCCCTTTATTTTGAATTGTTGTACCAGAATGATCAACACCATATATTAACGCATGGATTATTTTGATCAGTACACATGTTAGGCTATGATTTTGTTCATTTTGTTTACTTTAACTTACGGAAAATGTTTTGCAATCCAGCTGACTTTTTCTTTGGAAAACTGCATTACGGTACAACACTTCAAATACCTGATGATCTAGTGGCTATGTGATGCACTGAATTTTGTTTTTTGTTAACCAGGAGAGACACACTAAGCTGAAAGCTTGTTTACGGTGTGGCCCGGGAGCACAAGGAAGTTTAGTGACTTGCTCAAGGTCACACAGCAAAGTACCAGTCTTGTTCGGTTCCAAAGCTCATGCTCTCTTGTTAATCCAGAAATAAGGCTTTCAAACACCATGAAGTCTTGCTATATTATGACTATATGCAGTCAGCCACTGCAGCTGAACTGCCAGGAGAGAAAGAGTTAACTCCAGAGGTCTGGAGTTCCACAGCCTTGACGCTATGCAAAGCTCTATCTGGCGGTTTCAAATGAAACTGTCAGATTCTTTACTCCGCTTCACTGAACAGTTGCTCGGATCAGCTCCTTCACATCGGTTCATTTCTCGGTTCAAGCGAGTATTTTTGGTTCATTTGAACCGGCAAAAAGTATTTATTTTACCGACTAGGTTAAAGCTCTATCAGTAAACCGTAAGTAGAAAATTTAAAGTCTGTGTGGAAATTCAATTATCGGTTCGGTTTTGAACCGATCGGTTTATTAATTTAACGTTTTAAAGTGAGGTTGGGCTTTTAGAGTGCGGTTCCGTTCTTATCGGTTCTAAAAAGCCTTGCTTTTAAAATAGGTTTTTCAAATACCCGTGACACGGTTAGGAACCGATAAGGTGTCTTGCCTGGCACTGCCATCAAAGACGGGAAGTTTTTGGTTAGGCTGGCATTATGTCTGAGAAACCCAAAGAAAACCGGGCCCACTGGGTTTCAACACTGTGATGTCTGTGGGGAAGTCTTTGCCAAGGCTGACCCACACCACTATGTTTATTGTCTGAGGGCTGACCACCTCCTGTCAGACTGCCAGGTGTGTAAAAATTTCCTGCAGCCACCCTGGAAAAGAGATTGGGCGGCACAGGGCGAGAGGCCAAGAGTCCACTGACCCAGATGGCCAGCCCGGTCCAGTACCCACTGGACCAGAGGAGTGCCCTCTGACCAGGCGAGACTTCCTCGGGCAAAGGAAGGCTGGTTCAGGGAACCAGTCTCAGTGAAAAAGACAAAGAAATCAGTAGGTTTGGAGTCCAAAATTGTCTCTCCAACTGCTGCAGAAATAGCTAAAGCCATACAGATTGTCCAGTCACTGTCTCAGGGTCCTGCAGACCACCTACAGTTGGTAAAAGGTTGGTTCGTTCAGTGCCAGTGGTTCAACAGTATGATGTTGAGGAATTTTATGAACCACAGGAGAGGGAGGACGAATTTGATCATTACATGTGTGGCTGGGAGGGTCTGGACGTGCCCATTGAACCGGAGATTTCTCCAGACAGACCTTTAGAATCTCCTCCTATTCTGTCTGAGTCCCCTTCTCATTTTATGTTTTACAAAAAGGTTGCAGAAACCCTCCAGCTTCCTTTAGAGGAAGCTGTGGATGAGCAAGAGGAGCCTGATTATGTAAAAAGATTTTAAAAAATCCTCATTCTGTCCCTCCTGTAGATAAAAAAATGGACAGAAGATATACCTTGTCAGGCTCTGATACAGACTTCCTCACTGAGCAGTGTAGTCATGTAGGTGTGGTACAAGCTGCAGCCTGTGACAAGGCTAATATTCCTCTGGCCTCACATCCTTCTGATAAGGATTCCAGGAAGATTGATGCCATGGCGAATAAACAGTATATGGCAGCTTCTTTGGGACTCAGGCAGGCAAATTATATGGCTTATGTGGCTAGATATCAGAAATCTAGGTGGAACACAGTATTGCAGTTAGCCAAGCAGGCCCATGGCCAGCTGGCTAGTGAGTTGGAACAGGTGGCTGCTGATGGCATTGAAGCCTCTAAAGTTCAGTTTCATACTGCTGTTGATGTTAATGATGTTTCCTCTAGGGTCATGGCCACTTCTGTAGCTTTCCGTTGAGTTGGCATGGCTCAGATGCACTAATCTGTCCCAAGATACTCAGTCAAAGGCTATGGATTTTCCTGTTGTGGGTAATTCTCTGTTTGGGGAACAAACAGAAAACTATATGAAAAGATGGATGAATACAGAACTACCTACAAAGTGCCCAGGCTAAGGAGGCATGCCACTCCACAGAGGCACGCTCCCAGAGGTAGGGGCAGGCCTTTCCACAGGCCTTTTTACCAATTTCAGGCCTCCTCTGCATTTGCACAGAGGGGTTTCTTTAGAGGCAGAGGTAGACGGGGCACAAGTAAACCGTCCCCCTCCCCTCAGCCTAAGGCTACTGCCAAGCAGGCACCCTGATGGGGTGCCCAGGGCCGATTCTCCTGTACCAGTGGGGGGCAGGTTGGTTTATTTCAGCCAGAACTGGGTGTCCCTAACTTCGGACAGGTGGGTTCTGGAGGTAATAGGCCAGGGTCTGGTTCTCAGCTTCAAACAGTTTCCGAAGATGAGAGCCAGACATTTTCCACCTGCAAATCCTTCAGAAGCCCTTGCTTTGGAAGCAGAGGTTTCTTCTCTTTGGACTGCAAAGCAGTAGAAAGGGTCCCTCCTTGCCATCAGGGAAGGGGCTGTACTCAAGATACTTTCTTACCCCAAAAGACAGGAGAATGGTGGCCCATTTTAGATTTAAGAGTACCTGAACAAGCATCTTTTGAAACCAAAGTTCAAAATGTTAACTCTGACAATGATTTTGCCCTCCCTGAGGCCAGGGGACTGGTTAGCTTCCTGGACCTCAAGGATGCCTATTTTCATGTTCTGATCAGGCCTTCTCACGAAAGTACCTCAGGTTCGAACTACCCTCAGGCCACTACCAGTTCAGGGGCAATGCCTTCGCCTTACCTCTGCGCCAGGGTATTCACGAAATGTCTAGCTGTGGTAGTGGCTCATTTAAGAAGGCAAGGGATTGCTGTGTTTCCCTACCTGGACGACTGGCTCATAGTGGGTCAGTCCCCAGATCAGGTAAAATCCCACTTGCAAGTCAACCAGCAGCTTCTCACTTCCCTGGGATTCCTGCTGAATTTACCAAAGTCAGTTCTCGAACCAGTTCAGGTACTAACTTTCATAGGTGCAGAATTGAACACAAAGTTAGCCAGGGCATTTCTCCCCTCGGAAAGGGTAGACAGACTCATTGCCCTGGCATCCTCCTTTACCCTGTGGGTCTCTCGACCAGCAAGGCATTTTCTGCAACTCCTAGGGCACATGGCTGCTTCCACAGCTGTAGTGCAAGGAGCAAGATTCCAGATGAGGGACATTCAGTTCCATTTGAGGGCCTATTGGTCTCAAAGGAGGGACCCCCTTTCCAAATTGGTTCCAGTGACCCAAACCCTGATCCTGGCCTTACACTGGTGGCAGGATCAAAGCAATCTAAAACAAGGGGTTCCTTTCATTCCGTTTCCCACCCTCACCCTCACCACGGATGCTTCCCTGTTGGGGTGGGGAGCTCACTAGCGACCTGTCCACTCAGGGTGTGGTCTCCCCAGGAATCTCTGCTCCACATCAATCTTTTGGAACTCAGAGCTGTCCTTTTAGCTCTTCAGGCATTTCAGCTTCTGTCCAGAACAAAGTAGTTCAAGTCAGGACAGACAACACCACAACAATGTGGTACATCCAACAAGCAAGGGGCACTTGGTCATCGGCCTTGTGCACGAAGCAATGAAGTTGTGGTCTCTGGCTTACTCCCTGAACACCTCCCTGATAGCAGTTCACCTTCCAGGGAAGGACAATGTCTGGCGGATGCCCTCAGCAGGATTTCTCAGGGCCATCAGAATGGGCTCTGAATCCTCAGGTGCTGGGGTCAGTCTTTGCCAGATGGGGCACCCTCAGATAGATCTTCGGCCCCAGACAACCACCAACTTCCTCTGTTTTGTTGCAGGCCTCCAGTGCTGGGATCAGTCCCCCTGGACGGCTTTCAGTTGGATTGGAAAGGGAAGTTCCTGTATGCCTTTTCCCCCTTTCCCTTCTTTTCAGGGTATTAGTAAAAATCAGATCTCAGCCCTGCGAGGTGATTCTGATTGCTCCAGATTGGGCCAGACAGCCCTGGTACCCACTGCTTCTGTCCTTGACAGTCCACCCTGCCCTGAGCTTGCCCAGAGTCCATGACTTACTGGCCTGTGCACAGGGAGAGTGTGGTATCGGACCTCATCCCTCCATCTCAAGGCATGGCTCTTGAGGTTAGAAATTGCTGACTTACACCTTTCTCAAGGTGTTTTGGATATTTTAAAGGCTTCAAGGAGGCCTTCCACTAGCCACTTACAATTCTAAGTGGAAAAGGTTTTCCATCTGGTGCTCTGAGAAGCAGATTATCCCAGAATCTGCTGATCTGCCCATTTTACTGGACTATTTGTCCATTTAAATTCCTTAGGCCTTAGGCCAGCTACCTTAAAGGTTCATCTGGCAGCTGTCTCTGCTTTTCTGTCAGCAGGGAAGCCTGCTTCCTTTTCTTCTCACCCTGTGCTTTCCAAGTTTTTTAAAGGGTTACTTCACACCAACCCTCCTTTTCGAGAACCAGCTCCCGCTTGGGACCTGAATGTTTGCATTGCTCAGTTAATGCAACCCCCCTTTGAGCCTCTGTCCTCAGCAGAGCTCAAGTTTCTGACTTGGAAAACTGTTTTCCTAGTGGCTATCACTTCTGCCAGACGCATAGAAGTGAACTGAGCCCTGTCAGTGGAAGAAGATTTTCTCTTTCCACAGAGATAAGGTAGTCCTCAGGACTAACAGAAAGTTTTGCCTAAAGTGGTTTCAGATTTCCACCTGAACCAATCCATCTCTCTTCAGTATTTTTCACTGAGCATTCTTCCTCAGGTGAGAGGAGTCTGCACAGCTTGGACGTCAAAAGAGCCTTAAGCTACTATTTGGAGCAGCACCAAGGGTCACAGGTTCGAATCCTCAACTCTTCCTTACCTATGGCGAGGTTGGCAAGGAAACCTGCCACTAAGAGGACAATTGCAAGGTGGATTGTCTCTTGTATCCAATTTGTTATCAAAAACTAGGTGAGAACCCCCTCAGGACTGAGGGCTCACTCCACCAGGGTACAGCTGCATCTCTAGCGGCTGCTAGAGATATTCCCATTCTGGAAATCTGTCAAGCTGCTACTTGGAAAACAGTTCACACTTTTACCAAGCATTATTCCCTGGATATTCAGTCCAGGAGAGATGCTCGTTTGGCACAGCTGTGCTTCAGAGCCTATTTCCTAAGTAGGTTCTGACCCTCCTCCATGGAGGTACTGCTGTGTAATCTGCATATAGTCATAATATAGCAAGACTTCATGGTGTTTGAAGAAAAATTACTCACCTTAGTAATTGCTTTTCTTCTCATGGAGTCTTGCATATTATCCACCCTCCCTCCTGCCCTCTCAGAACTTCTACTTGGGTAGGTGGCAAATTAGTGCAAGCACTGTGTCATGCCATTTTAGTTCTTCCTTCACCCCTTTATTTAGGGTTAGGGAATTAGGTATTTCTGTTTTAAGTAATATGTTGGCCCCTTCCTGGACTTGAGTCTTGGGGAAGGGGTCTAATAGTGCTTGTTAGGGAGAAACTAATAATACTATTATTCATTGTTATTATTATTATTGCTGTTTATATTGTTGTTTATATTGTTGTTATTCCTACTAGTAGGTAGCCACTTGGCTAGTGTAGAGCTTTCCACACAGACTTGTTGCTTAGTGTTAGCTTCGTAAAGATCTGACAGTTTCATTTGAAACTGACCAGATAGAGCTTTGGTATAGCGCCCTCGCGCTGTGGAACTCAGACTCTCTGGAGTTAACTCTTTCCTCTCCGGGGCAGTTCAGCTGCAGTGGCTGACTGCATATAGTCATAATATAGCAAGACTCCATGAGAAGAAAAGCAATTACTAAGGTGAGTAATTTTTTCTTCTTTTTCCATGTGAACCCCCTGCACCTAGCCTGCCTTCTTTTGAACACCCCACCACCCATACCCTGTCCTTAGTACTGCCTGGGGCCGCATATGAGCTTGCGGTCTCATGAAGAGAATTATCACACCTCAGATTGTAGTCTTGTACCTCAGAGAGTTGTGCACACCTATACTGATACGCATCATCAGCTGGCACTGTTAAAAATGCCTCCCAAATCACTCTCCGGTCCACATTCTCAACGTTTGACATCTGCTCCCACAGTAAACATCGAGTGGATCACCACCCGTCTGCACAGTGAAGGTAGTATTTACTGTTCCCTGTTGTATTTTTTTCCCACCTCATTAACCAACAGTTAGGTCTTCCTGGAGGGCCAAGCAATAAGCATCATGACCCACCAGAAAAACTGCTGTTAATGCCCTCATAAAGGCTGCACGTACAATGGATAACAATATTAATAGCAGGAGAGGCATACTACTACCTTGAGCAAATCCACCTGACTTCCAGTGTTAGTCTATTCCTTTTACCTGTGATCTGCAGAATCCAGCAGAACAGTTCCCAGCAATTCTTCTCCAGTACTTTTCTGTGCTCTACTCCACACTATGCGAGTTGGCTGGCTACCACCCTTTCAAATCTTGAATGAGCTATACACAACTCCATCAATACTGTCCTAACAAACGTCAACACCCTCCCCCCCCCACCTGAGGGTACTCTCCCTACAGTGAATTCAAGTAACAGTTTAGGTGCAGCCCTGCCACTCTGAGTATTTATCACAACTGGCTACTCTCATCCACAGTCCGGTAGTGTTCACGATGCTGGCAGCCCCACATTTCAGATCTCACAGTGATCTGCTCAGCATCCTCCTTCATGTATTCAACTAACATGAATATAGCTGTACCCTGCTGGAATGGCCTCTTCATTCTCTCTCTGGCATTCATTATTCTCACCTGCTCCCGACACCAAAAACTGGTGCATTCACTATCCTTCCTCATCATGAATGTGTTTAGTACAGTCTCCCGTGTTACATTTACGTATTAGTAATAAACATGATCTTCTGGTAAGCCAGGCTGATAGCAGCTTGACACAAGTGGAAAAATAGGGTTTCTTACCCATATATCATCTAAGCCATCTATGATTAGGCACTATTAAATGACAAGCATAATGATGTGCACACCCATCATTTAGCAGTGCCTAATCAAAGGTAGCCTAGATCTTTTAAGGATAGGAAAGCCTATCATTCCCCTTGTTCCCTGCTGCTATGAGCCTGCCTTACTGGAAATATATGTTTATATTTGATATGTCAAAATAAAACAGAGACTGTACTACCTGCATTCATGATGCATCAGGGTGATGAGCTCACCAGTTTTCAGTGTGAGGAGGAATAGTGAAGAATGGATACCAGAGGGGGACTGAGAAGGCCACTCTTGCAAGGTGCTGCTATATTCAGGGAAGGGGGAAGACAGAAGGAGAAAAATATGAGCAGATTACTGTGAGAAATAAAGATGTGGGGCTGCCAGCACCTTAATCACTACTGGACCCTGTTGTCCTGGCCAGTATTTCCCTTCCCATAAAACCAGTTCATTCAATTGTCCAAGGCTGTGTGTGGATATTAATGTATAAATTGGCTGCCACTACAAGCTCAGTCACTTCACTACCAGTCTAGTATTGCTTGTAAAGCATTTTGGGATACAATGTGTATGAAAACCACTATATAAATGCTGATCATTATTGTTATTATTATTTCCCATGGAAAAAGAAAACGAGACAAGCATGTATCTGAGTTTTGAGAAAGTATGAACTCTAACATTGGACTGCATAAGAACTCTGCTACAAAAAAGTGGTGGCTCTAGGTGGTGGTGAAGGGAGTGGCTGCAACCCCCCCACACACATATAGTAATGTACTTGCTTGCTGCTGCTGATGCATTTCACTTTGTTGAAGAAGTCTGATTTGATTGTACAAATGTTTACATTCAAACTATGGATTATATTTGTAGGTTCTGTCAAAAATGTACTAGAAAAGAATAATAGCAGAAAACATAAAGGTTTAACAAAAATGTTAAAAAGTGCATATTAAGCACGCACACTACCCCAGCACCCCCATCGTAGCATCCTGGATCCACTATAACCACTAGACCACCAGGTTATTCAAGATTTGTACTGCACTGTGGTTTGCCACAGAGAAAGTTGGTTGGATTAAAACACATTTTCAGCATGTTAAAATAAACAAAATTAACAGAACCATAGCCTAACGTGCATTATGCAAATAATGCTCATGGTTTTGACCATTTGGGTGAAACAGTTCTATACAAGGGGGAAAAAAGAACGAGTTAGCACTACAGAGAGCCATATATCTCTCTGACTTTGGCTCCAATGATGTCATTACATAACACATTTGTCGGCCATTTTAGGAAGTAGGCAAGACAGTTTTTTTGAAATTGGAAAGCTAATTTTACAATTTTCAAATGCTCTGGAACCACATTTATGTAAATTATGTATATGTAGTTTTAGCATTAATGAATACAGCAGCCTTTCCTTTAGTCACCTACGAAGTCAGATTTATGAATAGTGTTTTGTCAAAAGGTTGTTTAGGTATCCTTTAAATATCCCCACAGGCCCCATCATATTAATTAATGTATATGCCCCCAATTCTGACTACCCAGAATTTTTTCATAATTTGGCCAAACAAATTATTTCAAATAGCAACCATAATTCTTCAGTCCTGATGGGTGGTGAGTTTAACCTTGCCCTGGAAGCCTATCTAGATAGTAGTAACTCTTCCCACTATGCCCACCCCAGAAGTATTAATGCCTTATCAATGTTCTTGAAAGACTTTGGCTTATCTGACACTTGGAGGCTTTATTACTCTAGGGGCTGTGATTATACTTTTTACTCCTCACTCCATAAATCATACAGCAGAATTGATTACTGGTTTACATCCCCTCCCATCACTGATAAAACAATTAAAAACCTCTATCCTTCTGATCACAATCTCTGATCATTCCCCTATCCAATTACATTTATTAAGGGCCCTTCATCTTCCCAGTCTCCACCATGGCGTCTTGATTCCAATTCTACTTAGACACCCTGATTCAAACAACATGAAGTCTTGCAGTATTCTGACTATTGCAGTTATCCCCAGCCTTCAAACTGCCCCGGAGAACAAAGGTTTAACTTTCTATGCAGAGCATAGAATGCTGAGCTCGAGCTCCATTGAGGTCTCTGTCTGGAGCCCTTTGAAATCCAACCGTCAGATTCTTTACTCCACCTTACTGAACAGTCGCTATGGAGATTTCTCCTTCAGCTCGGTTTGTCGGTTTTAAACCGAATTTATTTCCGCAGTCGGTTCAGTCTCTGTCTGTGGTATGGTGAGTAATAGATAGATTTTGTTCTTGTTTTCTGTGTGGAAATTGTAAAGTGTTAGATTGATTCGGCTGAACTGATCACTTGTAGTGAATCCTTGTGTTTTACTTTAGAGTGTGTTTACTGGTCCTTATCGGTTCTAAAAAAAAACGTGTTTTGAACGTTTTTTCACAATACCCGTGACACGGTTAGGAACCGATAAGGGAATCTTGCCTGGCGGTTGCCATAAAAAGGGTAAGTTTGGTTAGGTTGGCCATGTCTGAGAAACCCAAGAAAAAAAAACGGGCCCACTGGGTTTCAACACTACAGTGAGTGTAGGGAGGTCTTTACTAAGGCTGATCCCCACAAAACCTGTGTTTATTGTCTGGGGTTTGAACACCTCAATACAGACTGCCAAATTTGTAAATATTTCCCTAAATCTACCCTTGAAAAGAGATTAGGTAGACTGAGGGAAAAGGAGGCCGAGAAGTCTGTTGACCCGGATGGCTAGCCCGGTTCAGTTCCAACCGAACTAAAAGGAGTACCCTCTGACTAGGGCGATACTTCTTTGGGCAAGAGGAGAGCCGATCCTGATGGGTTGGTTCCTACAAAAAGGAACTGCAAAGAAACATCCTCCAGTTCGGATCTAGGGGTTCATGTTCTAACCTCCGAGGAAACAGCCAGAGCGATTCAGATTGTGGAATCGCATCGCCTGGTTTTGACCCATCCGGCACCTTTTGGCAAGGGTTCAGTTCAGTTGGTTCCCCTGGTTCAGGATTATACCCGTGAAGATTTTTCTGAACTGGAGTTTGAAGAGGAGGGGGAGTTTGAAGATGATGGTGGTGATGATGGTGAAAGTCTGGATGTGCCTGTGGAACCGGACATCTCCCCAGACAGACCTTCTGGTGTTTCCCCTCCTAGGCTTTCTGAGTCCCCTTCCCATTTTCTGTTTTACAGAAAAGTGACTGAAACCCTCCAGCTTCCTATGGAGGAGGCAATGGAGGATCTAGAGGAGCCTAATTATATGGAAATGATGGACATCCTAGAGTCCAGGAGACTGTCTATTCCCCTTCACAAATCCTTTGGGAAGCAGTCACAAAAAATCCTGAAGTCTCCCAATTCTGTACCTTCCGTTGACAAAAGGATGGACAAGAGATACACACTATCAGGCTCAGATATGGAGTTTTTATACCAGCAATGCAGCCATTTTGGGGTAGTGCAGGCTGCTGCCTGTGACAAGGCAAACATTCCCTTGGCTTCACACCACCCAGACAAGGACTCCGGGAAGATTGATGCCATGGCAAAAAAGCAGCACATGGCATCTTCCTTGGGACTCAGGCAGGCAAACTATATGGCCTATACAGCCAGGTACCAGAAGTCCAGGCGAGACACTGTACTGGCACTAGCTAAACAGGCCTCCTTCCAGCTAGCCAAGGAGCTGGAGGAGGTGGCTGCAGATGGGATTGAGGCATCATAAGTACAGATCATGCTGCTGTGGGCTACAATGATGTGTCATCAAGAGTCATGGCTACATCTGTGGCTCTTCGGAGAATAGCTTGGCTCAGATGTACTAGCCTCTCACAGAACACTCAGGCTAAGGCCATGGATTTTCCTGTAGTGGGTAATTCTCTGTTTGGGAGAACAGACAGAGAATTACATGAAGAAAATGGATGAGTACAGGACCACCTATAGGAGTGCTCATGCCAAGGAGAGGCAGGCAACTCCTCAAAGGCAGCAGTCTAGGGGCAGGGGCAGGCCTTTTCATAGGTCTTTTTACAAGCCACAGACCTCTTCTCCCTTTTCACAGAGGGGGTTCTTCAGAGGGAAGGCAGAAGGGGGATGAGCAGGGCTGCATCCACTCCTCAGCCTAAGGCCCCTGCCAAGCAGACACCCTGATGGGCCTGCCCGGGTCGACTCTCCTATCCCAGTAGGGGGCAGGCTGGCTTACTTTGTCCAGGACTGGATGTCTGTTACCTCAGACAAGTGGGTCCTGGAAGTAGTAAGCCAGGGACTGGTTCTCAGCTTCAAAAAATTTCCAAAGATGAGAGCCAGATCTTTTCCACCTTCAGGTCTCTCAGAAATCCTTGCCCTAGAGGCAGAGGTTTCATCTCTTCTAGCCTTAAGAGCCATAGAGAGAGAGAGTTCCTACCCTACACTGGGGCAAAGGGCTGTACTCCAGGTACTTCCTTACCCCGAAAAAGACAGGGGAGTGGTGACCCATCCTAGACCTAAAATATCTGAACAAACATCTTTTAAAACCAAAGTTCAAGATGGTAACTCTGGGAATAATTCTTCCCTCTCTAAGGCCAGGGGACTGGCTAGCCTCCCTGGACCTTAAAGATGCCTATTTTCATATTCCCATCAGGTGCTCCCACAGAAAGTACCTCAGGTTCAAGTTGCCCTCAGGCCACTATCAGTTCAAAGCAATGCCCTTTGGCCTAACGTCAGCTCCAAGGGTTTCTACAATGTGCCTGGCAGTAGTTGTTGCCTTTCTAAGAAGACAAAAGATTTCCATTTTTCCATATGTGGACGACTGGCTCATAGTGGACCAGTCCCCAGACCAAGTCAAGTCAGACCTGCAAGTGACCCAGCAAGTGGTCACTTCTCTAGGATTTCTTCTCAACCTTCTTCCCAAGTCATTTCTTGAGCCAGTGCTGCTCCTTACCTTTATGGGGCAGAGCTGGAAGCAGTCAAAGCAAGAGCCTTTCTTCCCCTAGAGAGGGCAAGAGTTCTTATAGAACTGGGCTTCTTCCTTCAGCCTTCAGGTGTCCTGACCAGCAAGGCATTTTCTTCAGCTCTTGAGCCACATGGCAGCTTCTGCAGCAGTGGTCCAAGGGGCAAGATTCCAGATGAGGGACATTCAGTTCCATCTGAGGGCCTTTTGGTCCCAGAGGAAGGATTCCCTTACCAAACTGATTCCAGTGACTCGGACCCTGATCCGAGCCCTTCAGTGGTGGCAGGATCAGGACAATTTAAGGCAATGGGTCCCATTTGTTACTCAGTCCCATTCAATGATCCTTACCACAGATGCTTCCCTTCTGGGCTGGGGAGCCCATTTAGGGGCCCTCACTGCCCAGGGACTGTGGTCCCCTCAGGAATCTCTTCTCCGTATCAATCTCCAAGAAC
The DNA here is from genome assembly GCA_016271365.2 of Neoceratodus forsteri. Taxonomy (NCBI): domain Eukaryota; kingdom Metazoa; phylum Chordata; order Ceratodontiformes; family Ceratodontidae; genus Neoceratodus; species Neoceratodus forsteri. The sequence continues at coordinate 888,968,749 of CM028129.1, read as the reverse complement.
TCAGGGCAGTTTTTCTGGCCCTGCAAGCATTCTCTCAGTCAGTGCAGAACAAAGTGGTTCAGGTCAGAACAGACAACACCACCACCATGTGGTACATCAACAAGCAGGGAGGCACTCGGTCTACAACCTTGTGCACAGAAGCCATGAAGTTGTAGTCCCTGGCTTATTCCCTGCAAACCTCTCTGATAGCAATCCATGTTCCAGGGAAGGACAATGTGCTAGCAGATGCTCTAAGCAGGATCTCACAGGGCCATCACGAATGGTCCCTGGACCCTCTGGTGTTGAAGGTGATTTTTTCAAGGTGGGGCACTCCAGAGATAGATCTTTTTGCAGCCCCAGACAATCACCAATTTCCTCTCTTTTGGTACAGACCCCCCTAGTCTTGGGCTCAGTCCCTCTGGATGCTCTGATTCTGAACTGGGAAGGGAAATTTCTGTATGCCTTCCCTCCGTTTCCTCTGCTGTTCAAAGTTTTAGTCAAGATAAGGTCACAACCTTGCAAAGTGATACTGATTGCTCCAGACTGGACCAGACAGCCCTGGTAAACCCTGTTGCTGTCCCTAGCAGTCCATCTTCCCCTGTCTCTTCCCAGGAAGTACAACCTGTTAACCTCCTTTCAGGGGAGGATTTGATACCCCAATCTTCAGTCTCTCAATCTCAAGGCATGGCTCTTGAAGAGTTAGAGTATGCAGATTTGCATATGTCTCAGGGGGTTCTGGATATTCTCAAAGCCTCTCGAAAGCCTGCCACTAAAAAAAACTGTAACTTCAAATGGAAGAGATTCAGCATTTGGTGTTCCAAGAAGAATATTTCCCCAGACCCAGTTCTGGATTATATGGTCCATTTGAATGGCTTGGGCCTCAGACCAGCTACTCTGAAGGTGTACTTGTCAACTGTTTCTGCTTTTCTGTCAGTGGGGAAGTCTTCCTCACTATCTTCTCATCCTGTGTTCTGTAAATTTTTTAAGGGATTGCTTCATACCGATCCTCCCTTTAGAGACCCTGATCCTGTCTGTGCCTGGGATTTAAATGTTTGCATTGCTCAATTTATGCAACCTCCCTTTGAACCTATGTCCTCAGCAGAGCTTAAATTCTTGACCTGGAAAACTGTGTTTTTAGTAGCCATTACCTCTGCCAGACGTATCAGTGAATTGCAAGCCCTATCAGTGGATCCTGATTTTATCTCCTTTCATAGGGATAAAGTGGTCCTTAGAACCAATAGAAGGTTCTTGCCCAAAGTGGTTTCAGATTTCCACTTGAATCAGTCTATGTCTCTCCCTGTTTTCTTCACCAATCATTCTTCTTCAGGAGAGAGGAGGCTACACAGTTTAGATGTTAAAAGAGCCCTTAGCTACTACATAGAGCATACCAAGGGTCACAGGTTTGATTCCCTGCAGTCGTTTCTCACTTATGGAGAAGTGGGAAACAGCAAGCTTACCACCAAGAGAACTATTGCCAGGTGGATTGTGTCTTTTATACAATTCTGCTGTGAGAAACTAGGGAAGATTTCACCCTCAGGCCTGAGGGCTCACTCCACCAGAGGTACAGCTGCTTCCCTGGCTGCTGCCAGGGATATTCCTCTATTATAAATTTGTCAAGCAGCCACCTGGAAAACAGTCCATACCTTTACCAAGCATTACTGTCTGGATATCCAGGCTAGGAGTGATGCTCAGTTTGGCACAGCAGTACTTCAGAGCCTATTCCCAAAGTAGATTCTGTTTCTCCTCCATGGAGGTACTGCTTGGTAGTCTGCAATAGTCAGAATACAGCAAGACTTCATGTTGTTTGAAGAAAAAATTACTCACCTTAGTAATTATGTTTCTTCTAATGGAGTCTTGCTGTATTCTGACTTCCCTCCCTGCCTCCCCTCTCAGAACCTGTTTTTGGGAAGTGGGTGGGCAGGTGCAGTGTTGCACCTCAGGGGTGCTCCTTTTACACCCTCCTCTTGTTGTTTGGGTTTTTATTTTATTATTATTATTATTATTATTATTATTATTATTTGGATTGGTTTTTGGTTTTGGGTTTCCTGACTTGAGTCTTCCTTGGGAATTCAAAACTTTTGTTGCCAGTTGGCTAAAAAAACTTTCACAATTTCCACATACAATAGTTAGTGAGTTTTTGCTCATAAGAATCTGACGGTTGGATTTCAAAGGGCTCCAGACAGAGACCTCAACCGAGCTTGAGCTCAGCATTCTATGCTCTGCATAGAAAGTTAATCCTTTGTTCTCTGGGACAGTTTAAAGTCTGGGGATAACTGCAATAGTCAGAATACAGCAACACTCCATTAGAAGAAACATAATTACTAAGGTGAGTAATTTTTTCATTTCTACCCTGGGTTAAAAACCAAATCCAAGAATTCCTGTCCTTCAGTAAATCTCCTGCGACCTCAATGGGCACTATTTGGGAAGCACTAAAGACCACAGTTAGAGTTAAAATTATTAGTTATGCTGCCCATAAAAAGAAATGAAGAGAGCATCAACTGGCAGAGCTGGAAAAACTACTAAAAGAGAAAGAGAATCAATATTTTAAAACCAGTAAACCAAATCCAAATTCACAACTTCAAACCTGAAATCCTACAATTGAGAATTAAAATTCAAACAACATGAAGTCTTGCTATATTATGACATATGCAGTTTGTCTCAGCCTTAGAACTGCTCCGGAAGTGAAAGAGTTAACTTCCATGCCAGGCATGGAATCTGGAGCGCGAGCTCGGTTGAAAAAACTCTGTCTGTTGATCTTCAAACTGAAACTGTCAGATTCTTTACTCCACCTCACTGAACAGTCGCTCCAGAGATTCCTCCTACTGCTCGGTTCATTTCTCGGTTAAAAGTGTTTTTCTCGGTTTGTTTAAACCACAATTATATTTATTTTAACCATAACCCGATCGTTCAAGCTCTGTCTGTGGTATCGTAAGTAATAGATAGGTTTACATTCTCTGTGTGGAACTTGTAAGCGTTGTTATCGGTTCGGTTTGAACCGATCAGGTTGTTATTAAAACTTATTAAAATTACATTTAGAGTGCGGTTCCGGTTCTTATCGGTTCTAAAAAAGCGGTTTCATTACGGTTTTCCACGAACCGTGACTTACAGTTGAGGAACGATAAGGTGTCTTGCTTGGAGATTTGCTGGAAAGGGCAAGTTTTGGTTAGGCTGGCATTATGTCTGAGAAACCCAAGAAAAACCAGGCCCACTGGGTTTCAGCACTGTAGTGTCTGTGGGGAAGCCTTTGCCAAGGCTGACCCACACACCACATGTGTTTATTGTCTGGGGTTTGACCACCTCAATGCAGACTGCCAGATTTGCAAGAATTTCCCTGCAGCTACCCTGGATAAGAGAGTTGGTAGGCTCAGGGAACGAGAGGCTAAAAAGTCCGCTGACCCGGATGGCCAGCCCGGTTCGGTGCCAACCGATCCGGAGGAAGTGCCCTCTGACCAGGGCAAGACTTCCTTGGGCAAACGAAGAGCTGACTCGGAGGAGCCAGTTCCAGCAAAGAGGACTAGAAAATCAGCAGGTGTGGAGCCAAAAGTTCCTTCTCTAACCGCTGCAGAGATAGCCAAAGCGATCCAAATTGTCCAGTCGCTTTCCCTGGTTCCGTCCGAACCGCCACTGTCAGGTAAACGGTGGGTTCCACTGGTTCAAGAATATGATATAGATGAATTTTATGAACCGGAGGAGGGGGAGGAGGATTATGAAGAGTGTGAATGTGATTTTGAAAGTCTGGATGTGCCCATTGAACCGGACATCTCCCCAGACAGACCTTCAGGAGTGTCTCCCCCTAGGCTTTCTGAGTCCCCTTCTCATTTTCTGTTTTATAAAAAAGTTGCTGAAACCCTCCAGCTCCCTTTGGAAGAAGCTGTGGATGAACAGGAGGAGCCTGACTATGTGGAAATGATGGATATACCAGAGTCTAGGAGATTGTCTATTCCTTTACATAAATCCTTTAGGAAACAAACAATAAAAATTTTAAAAGCTCCTAATTCTTTACCTCCTGTGGATAAAAAGATGGACAGGAGGTACACTTTGTCAGGCCCTGAAACGGAGTTCCTTTCACAACAATGCAGCCATGTTGGGGTAGTGCAGGCTGCAGCCTGTGATAAGGCAAATATTCCCTTGGCTTCACACCCCCCTGACAGGGACTCCAGGAGGATTGATGCCATGGCCAAGAAACAATACATGGCAGCATCCTTGGGACTCAGACAGGCAAATTATATGGCCTATGTTGCAAGATACCAGAAATCCAGATGGGATACTGTTATGGCTTTAGCGAAACAGGTCCTGGCCAGCTTGCCAAGGAGATGGAACAGGTGGCTGCTGATGGTATTGAGGCATCCAGGTGCAATTCCATGCTGCAGTGGACTCTAATGATGTATCTTCAAGAGTCATGGCTACATCTGTGGCCTTTTGTAGAATGGCTTGGCTCTGGTGTAATAGCCTGTCACAGGATAACCAGGCTAAGGCCATGGATTTTCCTGTTGTGAGTAATTCTCTGTTTGGGGAGCAGACAGAGAATTACATGAAGAAAATGGATAAGTATAGGACCACTTATAGGAGTGCACAGGCTAAGGAAAGGCAAGCCACTCCTCAGAGGCAGTCTTCCAGGGGCAGGGGCAGACCTTTTCACAGGCCTTTTTACCAAGTCCAGGCCTCCTCTTCAGCTTATGCCCAGAGGGGGTTCTTCAGAGGGAGAGGCAGACTGGGGATGAGCAGGCCTGCTCCCACCCCTCACCCTAAAGCCCCCGCCAAACAGGCACCCTGATGGGATGCCAAGGGCCGATTCTCCATTACCTGTAGGGGGCAGGCTGGCTTACTTCGTCCAGGACTGGGAGTCTTTAACATCAGACAAGTGGTTCCTGGAAGTAGTAAGCCAGGGACTGGTTCTCAGCTTCAAAAAATTTCCAAAGATGAGAACCAGATCTTCAAACAACATGAAGTCTTGTTATATTATGATAATTGCAGTTTGTCCCACCATTAGAACTGCTCCGGAGGTGAAAGAGTTAACTCCATTCCATGAATGGAACTTAGAGCACGAGCTCTAAAGAGAAGCTTTGTCTGTGTAATTTCAAACCTGAACTGTCAGATTCTTTACTCCGCCTCACTGAACAGTCGCTCCGGAGATTTCTCCTACTGCTCGGTTCATTTCTCGGTTTAAACAGTGTTTTCTCGGTTCGATTCAACGGAGAATAGTTTTATTTTAACCTCAAAACTGATCGGTTCAAGCTCTGTCTGTGGTATCGTAAGTAATTCATATTTTAATTCTGTGTGGAACTTGTAAGTTTTATCGGTTCGGTTTTTGAACTGATCAGCTTGGGTTAAAACTTAAAGTTTTAAATTTGAGATTTTAGAGTGCGGTTCCCGGTTCTTATCGGTTCTAAAAAAAAATGGATTTCATTCGTTTTTTTCCAATACCCGTGACACGGTTAGGAACCGATAAGGGTGTCTTGCCTGGCACTGCCATTTAAAGGGCAAGTTTTTCTGGTTAGGCTGGCATTATGTCTGAGAAACCCAAAAGAAAAACTGGGCCCACTGGGTTTCAACACTGTGATGTCTGTGGGGAAGTCTTTGCCAAGGCTGACCCACACACATGTGTTTATTGTCTGGGTTTGACCACCTCCAGTCAGACTGCCAGATTTGTAAGAATTTCCTGCAGCCACCCTGGAAAGAGATTGGGCAGGCTCAGGAAGCGAGAGGCCAAAAGTCCGCTGACCGGATGGCCAGCCGGTTGGTGCCAACCGAACGGAGGAATCCCTCTGACCAGGCGAGACTTCCTCGGCAAGCGAGCTGGCTCGGATGAACCAGTTCCAGTAAAGAGAACAAGAAAGTCAGCAGGTTTGGAGCCCAAAATTCTTACTCCAACTGCTGCAGAGATAGCAAGAGCTATTCAGATTGTCCAGTCACTTTCTCCGGTTCCGTCCAACCGCCACTATCTAGTAAAGGTCGGTTCGGTCGGTTCCATCGGTTCAGAATATGATGTTGAGGAGTTTATGAACCAGAGGAGGGAGGATGATTATGAACAGTATGAATGTGACTTAGAGGTCTGGGTGTGCCCATTGAACGGACATCTCCCAGACAGACCTTTTGAATCTCCTCCATGCTTTCGGTCCCCTCTCATTTTATGTTTTAAAAAGTTGCTGAAACCCTCCAGCTTCCTTTGGAGGAAGCTGTGGATAACAGAGGAGCCTGATTTTGTAGAAATGATGGATATACCAGAGTCTAGGAGATTTGTCTATTCCTTTGCATAAGTCATTTGAAACAAACAATAAAATCTTAAAACTCCTAATTCTGTGCCTCCTGTAGATAAAAGATGGACATAGGGTACACACTGTCAGGTCCAGATACAGAATTCCTTTCTCAGCAATGCAGTCATGTTGGGGTAGTTCAGGCTGCAGCCTGTGATAAAGCTAATATTCTGGCTTCACATCCTCCTGGCAAGGATTCAGGAAGATTGATGCCATGGCAAAAATGACATGGCAGCGTCCTTGGGACTCAGGCAAGCAAATTATATGGCTTATGTAGCAAGGTATCAGAAATCTAGATGGGATACTGTTATGGATTTAGCCAAACAAGCCCCTGGCCAGCTTGCTAGTGAGCTGGAGCAGGTGGCTGCCGATGGCATGAGGCTTCTAGGGTGCAGTTTCATGCTGCTGTGATTTTAATGATGTTTCCTCTAGAGTCTGGCCACATCTGTAGCTTTTCGTAGGTTGGCCTGGCTCAGGTGTACTAACTTGTCGGGATACCCAGTCTAAGGCTATGGATTTTCCTGTGGTGGGAAATTCTCTGTTTGGGAGCAGACAGAAATTAAATGAAAGATGGATGAATATGGGACTACCTATAAAAGTACCCAAGCCAAGGAGGCGCAAGCCACTCCTCAGAGGCACACCCCAGGGTAGGGTGAGCCTTTCCACAGGCCTTTTACCAACCCAGGCCTCCTCTGCTTATGCTCAGAGGGGTTCTTCAGAGCAGAGGCAGATGGGCGTGGGCATTGCCTGCCCCACCCTCAGCCCAAAGCACCTGCCAAGCAGGCGCCCTGATGGGGTGCCAGGGCCGATTCTCCTTTATCAGTAGGGGCAGGTTGGCTTACTTCCAGTCAGAACTGGGTGTCTTTAACTTCAGACAAGTGGGTTCTGGAAGTAGTAAGCCAGGGTCTGGTTCTCAGCTTCAAAAGTTCCCAAAGATGAGAATCAGGTCTTTTCCACCTGCAAGCTCTTTAGAGACTTTACTCTAGAAGTAGAGGTCTCAACCTGTTAGCTCTCAGAGCGGTGAAAGGGTTCCTCCCTACACCAGGGCAAGGGTCTGTACTCCAGATACTTCCTTACCCCAAAAAGACAGGAGAATGGCGGCCCATTTTAGACCCTCGGATATCTGAACAAGCATCTTTGAGAGCAAAGTTCAGAATGGTAACTCTGGCAATGATTTTACCTCTCTAAGGCCAGGGACTGGCTAGCTTCCCTGGACCTCAAGGATGCCTATTTTCACGTCCTAATCAGAAGCTCCCACGAAACTACACTCAGATTGAACTGCCCTCAGGTCACTACCAGTTCAAACAATGCCCTTCAGCCTTACCTCTGCCCCAAGGGTATTCACAAAATGTCTGGCAGTAGCAGTGGCTCACTTACAGAGGCAAAGGATTGCTGTTTTCCCCTATCTGGACGACTGGCTCATTGTAGGCCAGTCCCAGAACAGGTAAATCTCACCTGCAAGTCACCCAGCAGCTTCTCACCTCCCTGGGCTTCCTGCTAAATATACAAAGTTGGTTCTGGAACCAGTTCAGGTACTCACCTTCATAGGTGCAGAATTGGACACAAATCTGGCCAAAGCTTTTCTTCCCTTAGAAAGGTAAGGAACTTTGTAGCTCTGGCCTCCTCCTTCACTCTGCAGGTCTATCGACCAGCAAGACACTTTTTGCAGCTCCTGGGGCACATGGCTGCGTCCACAGCTGTAGTGCAGGGAGCAAGATTTCAGATGAGAGACATTCAGTTTCACTTGAGAGCCTATTGGTCTCAGAGAAGAGACCCCCTTTCCAAGTTGGTCCCAGTGACCCGAACCTTGATCCAGACCCTCCAGTGGTGGCAGGATCAGAGCAATTTAAGACTGGGGTTCCCCTTCATTCCCCTTTCTCACATTTTGACCCTCACTACGGATGCTTCCCTCCTGGGGTGGGGAGCCCACATGGGCGATCTCTCCACTCAGGGAGTGTGGTCCCCCAAGTAATCTCTGCTCCACATCAATTTTCTGGAACTCAGAGCTGTCTTTTTAGCACTTCAAGCGTTTTCTGCTTCTGTCCAGAACGAAGTGGTACAAGTCAGAACAGACAATACCACAACAATGTGGTACATCAACAAGCAGGGGGGCACTCGGTCTTCGGCCTTGTGCGCCGAGGCAATGAAGTTGTGATCTCTGGCCTATTCCCTGAACACTTCACTCATAGCAGTTCACCTTCCAGGAAAGGACAATGTCCTAGCAGATGCTCAGCAGGATTTCTCAGGGCCATCACAGATGGTCTCTGGATCCTCAAATACTGGGGATAGTCTTTGCCAGATGGGGCACCCTCAGATCTTTTGCAGCCCCAGACAATCACCACCTTCCACTGTTCTGTTGCAGGCCCCAGTGTTGGCTCAGTCCCCTGGGCGCCTTCTCCTGGATTGGGAAGGAAGTTTCTTTGCTTTTCCCCCTTCCTCTCCTATTCAAGGTGTTAGTAAAATCAGATCCCAGCCTTGCAGGGTGATTCTGATTGCCCCAGATTGAGCCAGGCAGCCCTGGTACCCACTCCTTCTGTCCCTGACAGTCCATCTCCCCTGTGTCTCCCAGGAATCACAACCTGATTAACCTGTGCCCAGGGGAGAGTTTGGTATCGAATCTCAAGGCCTGGCTCTTGAGGAGTTAGATTTGCTGACCTACACCTCTCTCAAGGTGTTCTTGAAATCCTAAAGGCTTCTAGGAAGCCTTCCACTAAGACTACTTATAATTCTAAGTGGAAAAGGTTCTCCATTTGGTGTTCTGGAAACATATTTCCCCAGAATCTGCTGATTTGCCCATTGTGTTAGATTACATGGTCCATCTTAATTCTTTGGGCCTGAGACCAGCTACCCTGAGAGTTCATTTGGCAGCTGTCTCTGCTTTTGTTTCAACAGAAAAGCCATCCTCTCTTTCCGCTCACCCTGTATTTTCCAAGTTTTTAAGGGATTACTTCATACTAATCCACCTTTTGGGATCGGCCCTGCCTGGTGCCTTATGTTTGCATTGCCCAGTTAATGCAACCCTTGAACCTCTGTTTTCTGCAGAGCTTAAGTATCTAACTTGGAAAACTGTTTTCTAGTGGCTATCACTTCTGCTAGGCGATAAGTGAGTTCAAAGCCTTGTCAGTAGAAACTGACTTTTATTTCTTTCCACAGGATAAGGTAGTCCTCAGGACTAACAGGAAGTTTTGCCTAAGGTGGTTTCAGATTTCCATCTTAACCAATCTATCTCCTCCCAGTGTTTTCACTGAACATTCCTCTTCTGGTGAGAGGAGATTGCACAGTTTGGACGTTAAGAGGGCCCTTAGTTACTATATAGAAACGTACCAAGGGTTACAGGTTCGTATCCTCCAACTTTTTCTCACTTATGGTGAGGTTGGAAAGAAACCTGCCACTAAGAGATCAGTTGCCAGGTGGATTGTCTCTTGTATCAATTTTGTTATCAGAAACTGGGCAGAGACCCCCTCGGGGCTTGAGGGCTCATTCTACCAGAGGTACAGCCGCATCTCTAGCTGCTGCCAGAGACATCCCTATATTGGAGATCGTCAAGCTGCTACTTGGAAAGCGGTACACACTTTCACCAAGCATTACTCCCTGGATGTCCAGGCTGGAGGAGATGCTTGGTTTGCTAACTTCAATAACTGAGCCTATTCCTAAGTAGGTTCTGTCCCTCCTCCATGGAGGTACTGCTGTGTAGTCTGCAATGATCATAATATAGCAAGACTTCATGTTGTTTGAAGAAAAAATTACTCACCTTAGTAATGTTGTTTCTTCTAATGGAGTCTTGCTATATTATAACCTCCCCAACCTGCCCCTCTCAGAACTTCTACTTGGGTATGAGGTGGGCAGCCTAGTGTGGGCACTATTTTATGCCCTTTTTATGTGTTTTCACCCCTTCTTGGGTTTTGGGGGTGTGGTGTTTTTTATTTTTTCCTTATATTTCTCTCATATTGTTAAATTATACTATTAGTTCAAACACCATGAAGTCTTGCTATATTAGGACTAATGCAGTCATTCCCTTACACTTGAACTGCCCCGGAGAGGAAACAGTTAACTCCAGAGTGATCTGGAGTTCCACCATGTGAGGCACTGTTCAAAAGCTCTATCTGGCTAGTTTCAAACTGAAACTGCCAGATTCTTCTCACTTCACTGAACAGTCGCTCCGGAGATCAGCTCCTTCAGCTCGGTTCGTTTCTCGGTTCAAGCGAGTATTTTCGGTTCATTGGAACCGGCAAAAAGTATTTATTTTACCGCATTTCGGTTTAAAGCTCTATCTGGTAATTCGTAAGTACAGAAAATTAAGTCTGTGTGGAAATTCATTATCGGTTCGGTTTTGAACCGATCGGTTGGTTTAAATATATGTGTCGAATTGTTTGGTTGGGCTTTTAGAGTGCGGTTCCCGGTTCTTATCGGTTCTAAAAAAACCTAATTTTGGGTTTTTCAAACTCTCCGTATACAGTTAGGAACCGATAAGGGTGTCTTGCCTTTCACTGCCATCTAAAGGGCAAGAAGTTTTTGTTAGGCTGGCATTATGTCTGAGAAACCCAAAAGAAAACCGGGCCCACTGGGTTTCAACACTGTGATGTTTGTGGGGAAGCCTTTGCCAAGGCTGACCCACACACCACTGTGTGTATTGTCTGGGGCTGATCACCTCCTGTCAGACTGCCAGTGTGTAAAATTTCCCTGCAGCCACCCTGGAAAGAGATTGGGCGGCTCAGGGCGAGGAGCCAAAAGTCCGGACCGGATGGCCAGCCGGTCCAGTACCCACTGGACCAGGAGAGTGCTCCTCTGACGGCGAGACTTCCTCGGCAAAGGAAGGCTGGTTCGGAGGAACCAGTCCCAGTAAAAAGACAAAGAAATCAGCAGGTCTGGGTACAAAATTGTTTCTCCAACTGCTGCAGAGATAACTAAACCATTCAGATTGTCCAATCTTTGTCTCAGGGATATGTCGAACCCCTGCATCTGGGAAAAGAGGCGGCTCGTTTCAGTCCCAGTGGTTCAGGATTATGATGTTGAGGATTTTTATGAACCACATGAGGGAGGAGGAATTTGATCAGTATGTTTGTGACTGGGAAGGTCTGGGCGTGCCCATTGAACGGACATTTCTCCAGATAGACCTTTGGAATCTCCCCTATGCTGTCTGGTCCCTTCTCATTTTATGTTTTACAGAAAGGTTGCAGAAACCTCCAGCTTCCTTAGAAGAGGCTGTGGATGAGCTAGAGGAGCCTGATTATGTTGAAATGATGGATATTCCAGAGTCTAGGAGGTTGTCTATTCCTTTGCATAAGTCATTTAGGAAGCAAACAACAAAGATTTTAAAAAATCCTCATTCTGTCCCCCCTGTAGATAAAAAAAATGGACAGAAGGTATACTTTATCAGGCCCTGATACAGACTTCCTCTCTGAGCAGTGTAGTCATGTAGGTGTAGTGCAAGCTGCAGCCTGTGACAAGGCTAATATTCCCCTGGCCTCACATCCTCCTGATAAGGATTCCAGGAAGATTGATGCCATGGCGAAAAAACAATATATGGCAGCTTCGTTGGGACTCAGGCAGGCTAATTATATGGCTTGTGGCTAATATCAGAAGTCTAGATGGGACACAATTTTGCAGTTAGCCAAGCAGGCCCAGGGCCAGCTGGCTAGTGAGTTGGAACTGGTGGCTGCTGATGGCATTGAAGCCTCTAAAGTTCAATTTCATACTGCTGTTGATGTTAATGATGTTTCCTCTGGGGTCATGGCCACTTCTGTAGCTTTCAGTAGGTTGGCATGGCTCAGATGCACTAATCTGTCCCAAGATACTCAGTCAAGGCTATGGATTTTCCTGTAACGGGAAATTCTCTGTTTGGTGATCAAGCGGAAAATTATATGAAAAGATGGATGAATATAGAACTACCTACAAAAGTGCCCAAGCTAAGAGGCATGCCACTCACAAAGGCATACCCCAGGGGTGAGGTAGGTCTTTCCACAGGCCCTTTACCAATCTCAAGCCTCCTCTGCTTTTTCACAGAGGGTTTTTCAGAGAGCAGAGGTAGGCAGGGGCACAGTGGCGGTTGCTCTCCCTCAGCCTAAACCTGCTGCCAAGCAGGCACCTGATGGGGTGCCAGGGCCGGTCTCCTGTTTCAGTGGGGGCAGACTGGCTATTTCAGCCAGAACTGGCTGTCCGTAACTTCGGACAGGTGGGTTCTGGAAGTAGTAAGCCAGGGCCTGGTTCTCAGCTTCAAACAGTTCCCAAAGATGAGAGCCAGGCAATTTCCACCTGCAAACTCTTGAAGCCCTTGCTTTGGAAGCAGAGGTGTCTTCCTTCTGGATTGCAAAGCAGTGGAAGGGTTCCTCCTTGCCATCAGGGCAAGGGACTGTACTCAAGATATTTTCTTACCCCAAAAGACAGGAGAATGGCGGCCCATCTTAGACTTAAGGTACCTGAACAAACATCTATTGAAACCAAAGTTCAAAATGTTAACTCTAGCAATGATCTTGCCTTCTCTGAGGCCAGAGGACTGGTTAGCCTCCTGGACCTCAGGGACGCCTACTTTCATGTCATGATCAGGCCTTCTCACCGAAAGTACCTCAGGTTGAACTGCTCTCCAGGCCACTACCAGTTCAGAGCAATGCCCTTCGGCCTAACCTCGGCTCCAAGGGTATTCACAAAATGTCTAGCTGTGGTAGTGGCTCATTTAAGAAGGCAAGGGATTGCGGTTTCCCTACCTGGACGACTGGCTCATGGTGGGTCAGTCTCCAGATCGAGTAAAAATCACTTGCAAATCACTCGGCAGCTTCTCATTCCTGGGATTCCTGTTAAACTTACCAAAGTCAGTTCTAGAACCTGTTCAGGTTCTAACTTTCATAAGTGCAGAATTGAACACAAAGTTAGCCAGGGCATTTCTCCTCGGGAAGAGTGGACAGGCTCATTGCTGGCATCCTCCTTTATCCTGCGGGTCTCTCGACCAGCAAGGCACTTTCTGCAACTCCTAGGGCACATGGCTGCTTCCACAGCTGTCGTGCAGGGAGCAAGATTTCAGATGAGGGACATCCAGTTCCACTTGAGGTCCTATTGGTCTCAAGGAGGACCCTTACCAAACTAGTCCCGGTGACCAAAACCTGATCCTGGCCCTTCAGTGGTGGCAGGATCAAGGCAATCTTTCTCAGGGGTTCCCTTTATACCCGTTCCCTCCCTCACCCTCACCACGGATGCCTCCCTGTTAGGGTGGGGGGCCCTGGGCGACCTTTCCACTCAAGGAGTGTGGTCCCCCAGGAATCTGCTCCACATCAATCTTTTGGAACTCAGAGCTGTACTTTTAGCTCTTCAGGCTTTTCAACTGTTGTCCAGAACAAAGTAGTCCAAATCAGGACAGACAACACCACAACAATGTGGTACATCAACAAGCAAGGGGCACTCGGTCATCAGCCTTGTGCACGAGGCAATGAAGTTGTGGTCTCTGGCTTACTCCTAAACACCTCCCTGATCGCGATTCACCTTCCAGGAAAGGACAATGTCCTGGCGGATGCTCTCAGCAGGATTTCCCAGGGCCATCACGAATGGTCTCTGAATCCTCAGGTATTGAGGTCGGTCTTTGCCAGTTGGGGCACCCTCAGATAGATCTCTTCGCAGCCCCAGACAACCATCAACTTCCTCTATTTTGTTGCAGGCCTCAGTGCTGGGCTCAGTCCCCTGGACGCCTTTCTGCTGGATTGGACAGGAAATTCCTATATGCTTTTCCCCCTTCCTCTCCTCTTCAGGGTGTTGGTAAAATCAGAACTCAGCCCTGCAAGGTGGTTCTGATTGCTCCAGACTGAGCCAGACAGCCTGGTATCCTCTCCTCCTGTCCTGACAATCCACCCTCCTGACCTTGCCCAGGACCCACGACTTGCTGACCTGTGCACAGGGAGAGTGTGGTACCGGACCTCAAATCCTCCACCTCAAGGCTTGGTTCTTGAGGAATTAGAATCGCTGATTTGCACCTTTCTCAAGGGGTCCTGGATATTTTAAAGGCTTCTAGGAAGCCTTCCACTGACCCACTTACAATTCTAAGTGGAAGAGGTTTTCCTTTTGGTGTTGGAGAAACAAATTGTGCCAGAATCTGCTGACTTGGCCACTTTTCTGGACTATTTGGTCCATCTAAATTCCCTAGGCCTTAGACCAGCTACCTTGAAGGTTCATCTGGCAGCTGTTTCTGCCTTTGTTTCGCAGGAGGCCTGTTTCCTTTCCTCTCACCTGTGTTTTCCAAGTTTTTAAGGGGTTGCTTCACTAACCCTCCCTTTCGGGAACCAGCCCTGCCTGGGACCTGAATGTTTGCATTGCTCAGTTAATGCAATCTCCCTTGAGCCCCTTTCTTCTACGGATCTCAAGTATTTAACATGGAAAACTGTTTTCTAGTGGCTATCACTTCTGCCAGACGTATAAGTGAATTGCAAGCCCTTTCAGTGAAAAGGATTTTATTTCTTTTCACAGGGATAAGAGTAGTCCTCAGGACTAACAGAAGTTTTACCCAAAGTGGTTTCAGATTTTCATCTGAACCAGTCCATTCTCTCCCAGTATTTTCACTGAGCATTCTTCCTCCGGGTGAAAGGAGACTACACAGTTTGGACGTCAAAAGAGCCCTAAGCTACTATGTGGAGCATGCCAAGGGTCACAGGTTGCAATCCTCCAACTCTTCCTTACCTGTGGAGAGGTTGGCAGGGAGACCTGCCACTAAGAGGACAATTGCAAGGTGGATCGTCTCTGTATCCAATTCTGTTATCAAAAACTAGGTAGGAACCCCTCAGGACTGAGGCTCACTCTACCAGGGGTACAGCTGCATCTCTAGCGGCTGCTAGAGATATTCCATTTGGAAATTTGTCAAGCTGCTACCTGGAAAACAGTTCACACCTTTACCAAGCATTATTCCTGGACGTCCAGTCTAGGAGATGCTCGTTTTGGCACAGCTGTACTTCAGAGCCTATTTCCCAAGTAGGTTCTGACCCTCCTCCATGGAGGTACTGCTGTGTAATCTGCATTAGTCCTAATATAGCAAGACTTCATGGTGTTTAGAAAAAAATTACTCACCTTAGTAATTGCTTTTCTTCTCATGGAGTCTTGCTATAATAGAACAACTCCTCCTAAGCTCTCAGATCTCTTACTTGGGTATGGGGTTGGCAAATTAGTGCAAGCACTGTGTCTCATGCCATTTAGTCTCTCTAGTTCCCCTCCTTGTTCCTTTGGGTTAGGGAACTAGGTATTTGTTTTTGTTAAGTGGCAGTTGGTCCTCTCTGGACTTGAGTCTTTTGGGGAGAGGGGCCTATTAGTGCTTGTAAGGGTTATCCTAACAATAAATATGGTTATTATTCTGTGATTGTTCTTATTCTATTAATGGTGGTAGCCAATGGCTAGTGTAGAGCTTTCCACACAGACTTGCTATATTAGTTTAGCTCCGTAAGAACCTGGCAGTTTCAGTTTGAAACTAGCCAGATAGAGCTTTGAACAGCTCTCTGCGCTGTGGAACTCAGATCACTCTGGGTTAACTGTTTCTCTCCGGGCAGTTCAAGTGTAAGGGAATGACTGCATTAGTCCTAATATAGCAAGACTCCATGAGAAGAAAAGCAATTACTAAGGTGAGTAATTTTTTCTTCTGGTCCCCTGACTTGAGTCTTTTGTGTTGGGACCAGCAATAGGTGTTAATATTTAGGTAGCCAGTTGGCTAGTGTAGGTTACAGCTTCACACAGACCTTAGTGAGTTTTGCTCGTGAAGATCTGACAGTTCAGGTTTGAAATTACACAGACAGAGCTTCTCTTTAGAGCTCGTGCTCTAAGTTCCATTCATGGAATGGAGTTAACTCTTTCACCTCCGGAGCAGTTCTAATGGTGGGACAAACTGCAATTGTCATAATATAGCAAGACTCCATTAGAAGAAACAACATTACTAAGGTGAGTAATTTTTTCTTTTCCACCTACAAGTCCATTAGAGGCTCTTGCTTTGGAAACAGAAGTCTCAACCCTCCTGGCTCTCAGAGCTGTGGAAAGGGTTCCTCCCCTACACCAGGGCAAAGAACTGTACTCCAGGTACTTCCTTACACCAAAAAAGACAGGAGAATGGTGGCCCATCCTGGATCTAAGATACCTAAACAAGCACCTTTTAAAACCAAAATTCAAAATGGTGACTCTGGGAATGATTTTACCCTTCCTAAGGCCAGGGGACTGGCTAGCGTCCCTGGACCTCAAGGATGCCTACTTCCATGTTCTCATCAGAAGCTCCCACCGAAAGTATCTCAGATTCAAACTGCCCTCAGGCCATTACCAGTTCAGAGCAATGCCCTTCGGCCTCACCTCTGCCCCAAGGGTATTCACAAAATGCCTGGCAGTAGCAGTTGCTCACTTAAGAAGGCAAAGATTGCCATCTTTCCTTACCTGAACGACTGGCTCATAGTGGGTCAGTCTCAGACCAAGTCAAATCACACCTTCAGGTTACCCAGCAGCTGCTTACATCTCTAGGTTTTCTTCTCCAATCTCCCAAAGTCAGTTCTAGAGCCTGTTCAGCTACTCACCTTCATAGGCGCAGAACTGGACACAAAGCAGGCCAGAGCTTTCCTTCCTCTAGAAAGAGTAAAGACCCTGGTGGCTCTGGCCTCCTCCTTCACTCTGCAGGTCTCTCGACCTGCAAGGCACTTTCTACAGCTCCTAGAACACATGGCTGCTTCCACAGCTGTAGTGCAAGGAGCAAGATTTCAGATGAGGGACATTCAGTTCCATTTGAGAGCCTTCTGGTCTCAAAGGAGAGATCCCCTAACCAAATTGATCCCATTAACTCGAACCCTGATCCAGGCCCTGCAGTGGTGGCAGGATCAGAGCAATCTGAGACAGGGGGTTCCTTTCATCCCTCAATCTCCCTCCTTGACCCTTACTACAGATGTGTTCCTCTTGGGATGGGGAGCTCACATGGGCGACTCTCCCACCCAGGGATTGTGGTCCCTCAGGAATCTCTGCTCCACATCAATCTGTTGGAACTCAGAGCTGTTTTTCTAGCACTTCAGGTTTTCTGCATCTGTTCAGAACAAAGTGGTACAGGTCAGAACAGACAACACCACTACAATGTGGTACATCAACAAGCAAGGGGCACTCGGTCTTCGGCCTTGTGCACGAGGCAATGAAGTTGTGGTCTCTGGCTTATTCCTGAATGCCTCCCTCATAGCAGTTCACCTCCCAGGCAAGGATAATGTCCTGGCAGATGCTCTCAGCAGGATTTCCCATGGCCATCACGAATGGTCACTGGATCCCCTAGCACTGGGGTTAGTTTTTGCCAGGTGGGGCACCCTCAGATAGATCTTTTGCAGCCCCAGACAATCATCAACTTCGCTTTTTGTTGCAGGCCCCAGTGTTGGACTCAGTCCTCTGGATGCCTTCCTTCTCGATTGGGAAGGAAGTTCCTCTATCGTTCCCCCTTCCTCTCTTGTTCTAGGTACAGTCAAAATCAGATCTCAACCTTGCAAGATGATTCTGATTGCTCCAGATTGGACCAGACACCCCGGGTATCCACTCCTTCTGTCCTTAGCAGTCCATCTTCCCATGTGTCTCCCCAGGAACCACATTTGTTAACCTGTGCCCAGGGAGAGTTTGGTATCGAATCTCAAATCCCTCAACCTCAAGGCCTGGCTCTTGAGGTTAGAAGTTGCTGACCTACACCTTTCTCCAAGGTGCTCTCGAAATCTTAGCTTCTAGGAAGCCTTCCACCAGGGCTACTTATAATTCTAAATGGAAAAAGGTTTTCCATATGGTGCTCTGGGAAGCATATTTCCCCAGAATCTGCTGATCTGCCCACAGTCTTGGACTATATGGTCCATCTAAATACTTTGGGGCTGAGGACAGCTGCCCTGAAAGTGCATTTGGCAGCTGTCTCTGCTTTTATTTCACCAGGAAAGCCCCCTTCTCTTTCTGCTCACCCTGTATTCTCCAAGTTTTTCAAGGGATTGCTTCACACCAACCCTCCATTCAGGGACCCTGCTCCTGCCTGGGATCTTAATGTTTGCATTGATCAGCTGATGCAACCCCCCCTTTGAACCTTTGTCTTCAGCAGAGCTTAAATACTTGACTTGGAAAACTGTGTTTCTAGTAGCCATCACTTCTGCCAGGCGCATAAGTGAATTACAAGCTTTGTCAGTGGAGCCTGATTTTATCTCCTTTCACAGAGATAAGGTAGTCCTCAAAACTAACAGGAAGTTCTTGCCTAAGGTGGTTTCAGATTTCCACCTTAATCAATCTATATCTCTTCCAGTGTACTTCACTGACCATTCCTCCTCTGGGGAGAGGAGGCTGCACAGTTTAGATGTGAAGAGAGCCCTTAGTTACTACATAGAGCGTACCAAGGGTCACAGGTTTGACTCCCTCCAACTGTTCCTCACTTATGGTGAGGTTGGTAAAGGGAAACCTGCCACTAAAAGATCCATTGCCAGGTGGATTGTCTCTTGTATCGCATTTTGCTATCAAAAACTGGGTAAGGTTCCCCTTTCAGGCCTGAGGGCTCACTTTACAAGAGGTACAGCTGCGTCCCTAGCTGCGGCCAGAGACATCCCTATCTTAGAGATATGTCAAGCAGCTACCTGGAAAACAGTACACACTTTCACCAAGCATTACTCCCTGGACATCCAGGCTAGGAGGGATGCTCGGTTTGGCACAGCTGTGCTTCAGAGCCTATTTCCTAAGTAGGTTCTGTCCCTCCTCCATGGAGGTACTGCTGAGTAGTCTGCATATGTCATAATATAGCAAGACTTCATGTTGTTTGAAGAAAAAATTACTCACTTTAGTAATGTTGTTTCTTCTAATGGAGTCTTGCTATATTATGACTTCCCCCCCCTGTCTGCCCCTCTCAGAACCTCTACTCTTGGGATGTGGGTGGGCAGTGCAGTGTTGGCACTTAATGATGCCCACCTTGTGTTCTTCACCCCTCCTTTTTGGGGTGTTTGGGTGTTGTATTTTATTTTATCTTATTTTCTGGGTCCCCTGACTTGAGTCTTGGTTTTGGGACCAGAAAATGTTTAATATTTTAGTAGCCAGTTGGCTAGTGTGGTTTACAGCTTCCACACAGAACTTTAGTGAGTTTTTGCTCGTAAAAGATCTGACAGTTTCAGTTTGAAGATCAACAGACAGAGTTTTTTCAACCGAGCTCGCGCTCCAGATTCCATGCCTGGCATGGAAGTTAACTCTTTCACCTCCAGAGCAGTTCTAAGGCTGAGACAAACTGCATATGTCATAATATAGCATGACTCCATTAGAAGAAACAACATTACTAAGGTGAGTAATTTTTTCTTAATGACCTTATAACCCGCAAAGCTGAGTTAGTTCTCTTCAGACTTAAACATATAGAATAGTGGATGGGCAATCATCCACAACAAGACTGTGTTTCCATCGAGGGAGTTGATGATGTCATAGAGACCTCGAGAGCATCAACAGCTCTTGAGATGGAAACACAGACTTTGTTGTGGATGGGCTACCATCCACTGTTTTTTATAGTACATGGTTCCCAAAATGGACACAAGGTTCATAGCTTGTTCACGTTCCTGCACTGGTCCTCACTCAAGTCCTGTTCCCCCAAGATAACGGTCCTCTTCACTGCAGTTACGCGCTCATGTTCCGGTCATATCTCCTCTCCTTGCTGTGGTACCACTCTGCTTTTACCGAAACTGTGGCAGACATTTTGGAAAAAAAAAAGCAAACAAAAAAACCCTGCAAATTAATATTTTTGACACACAGAGCCATTTTATGGCAGTCTATGTCCAAACTGTCTGCTCGCCCGACCCCTCGCTAAATGAGTCCACCATTTTAGTATGTATTTTTTGAATATCTGCCTGTTTCCACCAATCGGGTAGGAGCTGAAGTGGGAAGAGTTGTTGTACTATCGATGTGACATCAGAACGATAGTACAACAACATTTTTGACCTGAGAACTGTCCTACAACAAGATTTGGAAAGCCTTTGTTTGCCACACACAGTAAGCCCTAACCATATACTATATAATTATTGGGAGCAAGGTGATAGATGCAAAAAGCTACTTTTGTATCAGCTTAAAGCTCAGCAGATGGATAGGCACATTGCCGGCTTGAAAGACCCTTCAGGCCAAATACATACCGATAATCCCTCCATTAACCACATCATGAAATCCTTCAATCAACAATTATACTCTCAACAAAATATTACACATAATGGTCAAATACAGAGCGTTTTGGCAACGTGCATCTTCCACACCTTTCTGTACAAGATATGACAACTCTAGATGAACCCTTTACCATTCAGGAGATCTAAAAAGCATTATCCTCTTTAAAATCTGGCAAATCTCTGGGGGGAGACAGTTTCCCCATAGATTTTTATAAATCCCTTTCAGATACTCTTTGTCCCCTGCTTTACAAAGTTTTTCTGGAATCGTCAACCAATGGTACACTCCCTCCCACAATGACTGAAGCTATCATCACTGTCTTACCAAAAAAGATAAGGATCCCTCTCTCCCATCCAGCTACAGACCCATTTCATTACTCAACGCAGATGGTAAACTGTTCGCAAAACTCTTAACCCTTCATTTAGAATCATTAATCTCAAAACTGGCCTGTACCTCTCAAGCTGGTTTTATCAAAAACAGATCAGGCTCTGACCACCTTTGAGTTCGTTCTTTACTTAGTTTAATTCACAAAGAGAAATCTCTTAAATCACCTGCAGCAGCCATTGCTACTGATTTTGAAAAAGCATTTGATTAGTTAAATTGGAATTATTTATATCTTGTACTATCTCACTTTGGCATTACCAAATTTTCTGTGATTGGATTAAATTACTATATACCTCGCCTTCAGCAAGAATTCTTACCAATTCCATTCTCTCCTCCTCCTTTCAGTTAGCTAGAGATACTAGGCAAGGCTGCCCTCTATCAGCATCACTATTCATCCTAGCCATGGAACCCCTATCCGCCTACCTTGGACAGTCTAGGAATATTAAAGGCATTCATATTGGTAAGTCTTGCTATATATCCCTCTCTTATGCAGATGATCTCCTTATCTTATTAGAAAATCTGGAAACAGCAGGGCATCCGTTAAGTTAGCTACTCAAAGAATTCACCCTACTCTCAGGTCTGACTCTAAATTATAATAAATCTAAACATTACCTTTAAATGACAATTGTAAATCCTTCATGAATACCTCCCTAGGTTTTCCTTGGGCACCTCATGGCATCTCATATCTTGGTATTCATATCACACCTAAATCTGACAAAATATGGGGTGCAAATTTCACCCCCTTGCTGTCTACTACTAAGTCTACCCTTGACAGATGGAAACTACTTTATCTCTCCTTTAATGGGAAAATATCTGCTATTAAAATGTCCATTTCACCCAAAATATTATATCTTTTCACCAATATTCCTTTAATCCTCCCTTCAAATTTATTAGTCAAACTTGATAAACTGATTGGCAACTTCTTATGGGAAGGGAAAATTCCAAGATTCAGCCAAATTAAGCTTCAAACAGCATGAAGTCTTGCTGTATTCTGATAAATTGCAGTGAGGTCCAACCTTCGAACTGCCCCAACAATGAAAGAGTTAACTTTCCATGCCAGGCATGGAACACTGAGTTCGAGCTCGGTTGAGACTCTGTCTGTTGCTGTTTGAACTCAAACCGTCAGATTCTTTACTCCGCCTCACTGAACAGTCGCTCCGGAGATTTCTCCTTTGCTCGGTTCAATTTGTCGGTTAAAGTACCGTTTTTTCTCGGTTTTCAACCGAATTTAAACTGCAACCTATCGGTTCAGTCTCTGTCTGTGGTAATCGTGAGTACTAGATAGGTTTATATTGCTTTTCTATTCTGTGTGGAACTTGTAAACGTTTCATCGGTTCGGTTTGAACCGATCAGGTTGTTTAAAAATCTTTACTTCTACTTTTAGAGTGCAGTTACCGGTTCTTATCAGTTCTAAAAAAACCGGATTTTATTACGTTTTTTTCCGCGACCCGTAACACGGTCAGGAACCGATAAGAGTGTCTTGCCTGCCGGATTGCCATTAAAAGGGTAAGTTTTGTTTAGGACTGGCCATATCTGAGAAACCCAAAAGAAAAACCAGGCCCACTGGGTTTCAATGTTGTAGTGTGTGTGGTGAAGTCTTTGCTAAGGCTGACCCCCCACACCACCTGTGTTTATTGTCTGGGGTTTGACCACCTCGATTTAGACTGCCAGATTTGTAAAAATTTTCCTGCAGCTACCCTAGAAAAGAGAGTTGGTAGGCTCGGGGAAAGGGAGGCCAAAAAGTCCACTGACCCAGATGGCCAGCCTGGTTCGGTTCAAACCGAACCAGAAGGAGTGCCGTCTGACCAGGGAGAAACTTCTTCGGGCAAAAGGAGAACCGATTCTGAGGAGTCTGTTCCGGTTAAGAGAACAAGAAGGGATAAATCAGCTGGTGTGGATCCAAAAGTTTCTTCTCCAACCACTGATGAAATAGCTAAAGCGATAAAAATTGTTCAGTTGCTATCCCCGGTTCCGACCGAACCGGCACCATTAGGAAGGCACTCGGTTCGGCCGGTTCCACCGGTTCCGGATTATGATTTGGAGGAATTTTATGAATCGGAGGAGGAGGAAGGAAAGTATGAGGAAAGTGAATGTGATTATGAAAGTCTGGATGTGCCCATTGACCCGGACATCTCCCCAGACAGACCTTCAGGAGTGTCTCCTCCTAGGCTTTCTGAGTCCCCCTCCCATTTCATGTTTTACAAGAAAGTGGCTGAAACCCTTCAGCTTCCTATGGAAGAAGCTGTGGATGACCAGGAGGCGCCTGACTATGTTGAAATGATGGATATCCCAGAGTCCAGGAGGCTGTCTATTCCCCTTCACAAGTCTTTTGGGAAACAGACAATAAAGATTTTAAAGACTCCTAATTCTATACCTCCTGTGGATAAGAGAATGGACAAGAGATATACTCTTTCAGGCTCAGATACAGAGTTCCTTACCCAGCAATGCAGCCATGTTGGGGTAGTGCAGGCTGCTGCCTGTGATAAGGCAAATATACCCTTGGATTCACACCCCGCAGATAAGGACTCTAGGAGGACTGATGCCATGGCAAAGAAACAGTACATGGCAGCATCCTTGGGACTCAGGCAGGCCAATTATATGGCCTATACTGCTAGATATCAGAAATCTAGATGGGACACTGTAATGGCTTTAGCTAAACAGGTCCCTGGCCAGCTTGCCAAGGAGCTGGAGCAGGTAGCTGCGGATGGTATTGAGGCATCCAAGGTGCAATTCCATGCTGCAGTGGACTCCAATGATGTTTCATCTAGAGTCATGGCTACATCTGTGGCCCTTCGCAGGATGGCTTGGCTCAGATGTACTAGCCTGTCTCAGGATACCCAGACTAAGGCCATGGATTTTCCTGTTGTGGGTAATTTTCTGTCTGGGGAGCAAACAGAGAACTACAGGAAGAAAATGGATGAATACAGGACCACCTATAGGAGTGCTCAGGCCAAGGAAAGGCAAGCCACTCCTCAGAGGCAGCATCCCAGGGGCAGGGGTAGGCCTTTTCATAGGCCTTTTGACCAAGCCCAGGCCTCTTCTGCTTATGCTCAGAGGGGGTTCTTTAGAGGGAGAGGCAGACGGGGTACAAGCAGGCCTGCTTCCGCCCTCAGCCTAAACCCCTGCCAAGCAGGCACCCTGATGGGTTTGCCAGGCCGATTCTCCACCACCTGTAGGGGCAGGCTGGCTTACTTTGTCCAGGACTGGATGTCTTTAACATCAGACAAATGGTCCTGGAAGTAGTAAGCCAGGGACTGGTTCTCGGCTTCAAAAAATTTCCAAAGATGAGAACCAGATCCTTTCCACCTGCAAATCCTTCAGAGGCACTTGCCCTAGAGGCAGAGGTCTCTTCCCTCTTGGCTCTCAGAGCTGTAGAAAGGGTTCCACCCCTACACAAAGGGAAAGGATTGTACTCCAGGTACTTCCTCACACCCAAAAAGACAGGAGAATGGCAGCCCATCCTGGATCTCAGATATTTAAACAAGCACCTTTTAAAGCCAAAGTTCAAAATGGTGACTCTGGGAATAATTCTACCCTCTCTAAGGCCAGGGGACTGGCTAGTCTCCCTGGACCTCAAGGAAGCCTATTTCCATATTCTCATCAGACGCTCCCATCAAAAATACCTCAGGTTCGAGCTGCCCTCAGGCCATTACCAATTCAGAGCAATGCCCTTCGGCCTAGCCTCTGCTCCAAGGGTGTTCACAAAATGCCTGGCAGTAGTAGTTGCTTTCCTAAGAAGGAAAAGGATTTCCATCTTCCCATACCTGGATGACTGGCTCATAGTAGGCCAGTCTCCAGACCAAGTCAAGTCACACCTTCAGATAACTCGGCAGCTGCTCTTCTCTAGGTTTCCTTCTGAATCTTTCAAAGTGGGTTCTGACCTGTACAGCTCCTCACCCTTCTTGCGGTAGAGCTAGATACAGAAAAAGGCAGAGCTTTCCTTCCCTGGACAGGGCAGGACCCTTATCACACTGGCCTCTTCATTCACCCTAAAGGTGTCTCGACCAGCAAGGCATTTGTACAGCTCCTGGGCACATGGCTGCTTCTACAGCAGTGGTGCAAGGAGCAAGATTTCAGATGAGGGACATTCAATTCCACTTGAGAGCCTTTTGGTCTCAGAGAAAGGATCCTCTGACCAAATTGATCCCAGTGACTCGAACGCCGATCCAGGCTTTGCAGTGGTGGCAGGATCAGGACAATCTAAGACAGGGAGTTCCTTTTGTCACTCAGTCTCACTCTCTAATCCTTACTACAGATGCCTCCCTCTTGGGGTGGGGGGCCCACTTGGGAGACCTGACCACCCAAAGGTTGTGGTCTCCTCAGGAATCTCTGCTTCACATCAGTCTATTATAACTCAGAGCAGTGTTTCTAGCACTTCAAGCTTTTTCCAAGTCTGTTCAGAACAAAGTAATTCAGATCAGGATAGACAATACCTCCACAATGTGGTATATCAACAAGCAAGGGGGCACTCGGTCTACGGCCTTGTGCACCGAAGCAATGAAGTTGTGGTCTCTGGCCTATTCCCTGAACACCTCTCTTACAGCAGTACACCTCCCAGGCAAGGACAATGTCCTGGCAGATGCCCTCAGCAGGATATCTCAGGGCCATCACAATGGTCACTGGATCCCTGGTTTTGGAGGTGATCTTCTCCAGATGGGGCTCCCCACAGATAGATCTTTTGCAGCCCCAGACAATCACTAACTTCCTTCTTTGCTGCAGGCCCCAGTGTTGGGCTCAGTCCCCTGGATGCCCTGGTTCTCAGTTGGGAAGGGAAGTTTCTGTATGCTTTTCCCCCCTTCCCTCTCCTGTTCAAGGTGCTAGTCAAAATCAGGTCTCAACCCTGCAAGGTTATTCTGATTGCTCCAAACTGGGCCAGACAGCCCTGGTACCCTCTCCTGTTGTCCTTAGCAGTCCACCTTCCCTTGTTTCTTCCCAGGAATTACAACCTGTTAACCTGTGCTCAGGGGAGGGTTTGGTACCCGAATCTCAAATCTCTCAATCTCAAGGCCTGGCTCTTGAAGAGTTAGACTTTGCTGATTTACACCTCTCTCAAGGTGTTATGGATATCCTAAAGGCTTCTCGGAAGCCTTCCACCAGAACCACTAATAATTCCAAATGGAAAAGATTCTTCATATGGTGCTCTGGGAAGCATATTTCTCCAGAGTCTGCTGGCCTGCCCGCAGTATTTGACTATATGGTTCATCTGAATAGCTTGGGACTCAGACCAGCAACACTAAGAGTGCATCTGGCAGCTGTCTCTGCTTTTCTTTCAGCAGGTAAGCACTCTTCCCTTTCAGCTCATCTAGTATTGTCCAAGTTTTTCAAGGGATTGCTTCATACCAATCCGTCATTCAGGGACCCTGCCCTTGCTTGGGACCTTAATGTTTGCATTGCTCGGCTTATGCAACCCCCTTTTGAGCCTTTGTCCTCAGCAGAGCTTAAGTACTTGACTTGTAAAACGGTTTTCTTGGTGGCCATCACGTCTGCCAGGCGCATAAGCAAGTTACAAGCCCTGTCAGTGGAGCCTGATTTTATCTCTTTCCATAGAGATAAGGTGGTCCTCAGGACTAACAGGAAGTTTTTACCTAAGGTGGTTTCAGACTTCCACCTTAACCAATCTATGTTTCTTCCTGTGTTCTTTCACTGACCATTCCTCCTCTGGTGAGAGGAGGCTGCACAGTTTGATGTGAAAAGAGCCCTTAGCTACTACAAGGCGATACAAGGGTCACAGGTTTGACTCCTCCAACTGTTCCTCACTTATGGTGAGGTTGGTAAGGGAAAACCTGCCACTAAAAGATCCATTGCCAGGTGGATTGTCTCTTGCATTCAATTTTGTTATGAAAAACTAGGTAGGATTCCACCCTCAGGCCTGATGGCTCACTCTACCAGAGGTACAGCTACTTCCCTGGCTGCTGCCAGGGATATTCCTATCTTAGAGATATGTCAAGCAGCTACCTGGAAAACAGTTCACACTTTTACCAAGCATTACTCTCTGGATATCCAGGCTAGGCGTGATACTCGGTTTGGCACAGCAGTGCTTCAGAGCCTACTTCCTAAGTAGGTTCTGTCCCTCCTCCATGGAGGTACTGCTTGGTAGTCTGCAATTTGTCGGAATACAGCAAGACTTCATGTTGTTTGAAGAAAAAAATTACTCACCTTAGTAATGTTGTTTCTTCTAATGGAGCCTTGCTGTATTCTGACCTCACCCCCGCCTTCCCCTCTCAGAACCTTTGTTTTTGGGATGTGGGTGGGCAGTAGCAGTGTTGGCACTCAGAAGGTGCCCCACCTTTTTATTATCACCCCTTTTTCTTTGGGTGAGTGGGTGTTGTGTTATTTCATTTTTGGGGTTTCCTGACTTGAGTCTTTTTGTTTTGGGACCAAAAAATCTGGTTATTATATTTAGTAGCCAGTTGGCTAGTGTAGGTTTACAGCTTCCACACAGGACACTCAGTGAGCTTAGCTCATAAAGATCTAACGGTTTGAGTTCAAACAGCAGCGGACAGAGTCTCAACCGAGCTCGAGCTCAGCTTTCCATGCCTGGCATGGAAAGTTAACTCTTTCATCTCCGGGGCAGTTCGAAGGTTGGACCTCACTGCAATTTGTCAGAATACAGCAAGACTCCATTAGAAGAAACAACATTACTAAAGAGAGTAATTTTTTCTTCTCTCCCAATGGTCAAAAGGCAGATTTGGGCTCCCTTGGTTTCAAGCCTACCTTTGAGCCTTCCATGCAGCCCAAACTGCCAAATCGTTTTGCAACCCGACAAGGATGATCTGAGCCACTGACGATTGTGCTCTACTCCTCCTCCTCCTCCCCCCCCAGGTGTGTTGCTATCAGACATCATGGAGATCCTGAAGAGAGATGTTAGTGTTGGAACCGATCCTGTTGGCTACTAACACTGAGGGTAAAGCAAAAAAAAACTCCTTGATTATGGGTTCAGAATGTCGCCGAGGAAGCATATGAATGCAACAAATCCTTTTGGGAAATCTGTTCAGCAGCGCAAGGTAAAAGTGCGTTTATGAGCAGAAACCTCAAAAGCTAAAGGAGAAGACCATATTGCTACTAACAATTGAGTGAAAAGTAACATTTCGCTAACTATGAAAGAATTCTCTTCAGTGAGTCTGGAGGCTCATTGTTCGCAGAAGGAAGCTATTCAGGGGAAAAAACGGCTCCAGTTTTCTGCAATGCTGAAGACGGACTTTCACTACCTGCAGAAGGGAAGGTGTTCATGGAAACGGCTAACAGTCAATCAGTCTGTTTTACTGAAGTAAATCAACAAACTATCCCAAAATTAAACAACCATTTGCTACAAGTTAATGAGAGGTTTTCTGGGACGTTACCTGTGACCAAGTCTGCAGCTTTCTCTGAGCCAGTAGAGGGAACGTCAAGAGAAGCCAGCGACTCCCAAGCCCAGGTAATGATTAACTCTGTTTCTCAAAAGTTAACCCAAAATGTTGGAAAAATGAATGATAGATCTAGTACAATTGTCAAAACTGCTGGAGACCTTTGCAGTTGATTCTCAGTTGAGGAAAACTCAGTTGTAATTGAAGAAATATCTGAACAGCCTAATTCTAACAAGGGCTTACAACCTAATTGCCTTCCCACTTCAACTTTAAATGCTGGGCCTACTTCTCAAATGCTAACTAAACCAACAAAAAAAATGATTGTTAAATTAACCCAAAACGACTCCTATTCCGAGTCAGACTATGCTGAGGCACAGATGGATGCAGAGGATACAGAGGAGGAAGATTTAGGATACCCCTCATGGGCTAGACAGATTTTGGTGCAGCTGGCAATTTTAAATCAAAGGGTCCAGAAAATAGCAAATTTGGAAACTAAAATTGATAACATCCAGACTACAGTAAATACATTAGCTGCTGACAATTCTCAGATAAAACAAGACATATTAGCCCTTCAACAATGTGCTTCAGACATAGAAGACTCCAATGTACCAATTCAAAGACAAATAAATGATTTAGAAGCACTAAATAAAGAGCTAAAAGAGAAAATGATTGATGACAAGGCAAGATCGTAAGAGTTTGTAGGCCCTTGTCTGTAGCAGCACTTAAATTCAGCGTTTTCTCTCTCTTTCCCTAGCTGAATAAATCCTTCCAGGGGCTCCCTGCTGTCAAGCCTGGTGGGGACTGCCAGCTGGCGGCCGGGTGCACTGTCTAGCTGCCACTTGGGACCTCAACTCCAGACTCCTGGCTGCTTAAGGTACGGCAAAGGCCACAACCAGTCGGAGCACAAGCACCTTTCAGGGCTCTGTTCCGACTGGTCCCTGCTTGCTCAACTTCTCCCAGCCTCGTTTTTTACCATCCGAGTTGCCTAATATGTTAAAATTGTACATGCTGTAGTTCTGTTTAGAAATAGGAATACTGTATTTAAAAAAAAAAAAAATAGAAAAGTGTGTAACTGGTTTTAAGCTTAAGTGAAACAGCCCCTCTGGGAAAGTGTGTCTTGGCTCCAGACAGTTTTTGGGCGCCAACCAAGTATCCTTTTTGTTTTTCAAATTTGGATCCCTGCTGTGTTTGTAGGCCATTGTCTGCAGCAGCACTTAAATTCAGCATTTTTTTCTCTCTTTCCCTAGCCGAGGAAATCCTTCCAGGGGCTACCTGCTCTCGAGCCGAGGGGGACTCGGCCAGCGGGCGGTTGACGTTGTCTTAGTCGCTGCTCGGGACCACAACTCTGGACTCCCAGCTGCCTAAGGTATGGCAAAAGCCACAACTTTTATGCCTGCCCACCCTCCCCTCTCTCTGTCCATTATACTATAGACTACTTTCCCGCCCCTTCCTATTCCACACCCATTTCTCGACATCACTCATTAAATTGTTATTTCTCCCTCTCTCCCTACCTTAGGTGTCCTCTAGTCAAACTGTTCAGCCATATCTGGGAACAGTAATTTCTGGCTCTCTTTTGAATACTTCTATCTACCCTTCTATCATTTTTTCCTCCACTAGCCATATTCTGTGGACCTTCATCTATTAGAACCATCACCTCTAGGTGACTTCTTCCTTTCCCCTACCTTGAGACATACTGTGTCCATTTACACCATCTGAGTCCAATCATGAGGTCAAGGCTGTGGCAGCTCACCCTGTTCCTTATCCTCATCTCACCAGCTGGACAATATCTACTTCCTCATGCAACCATGGAAGAAGAACTGAACGCTATGCTACATGGGAAGGTGCGCAACGACAATTATTTCAAACACCATGAAGTCTTGCTGCTATTAGGACTTAATGCAGTTAGCCACTGCACTCGAACTGCCCCGGAGAGGATAGGGTTAACTCCAGAGCAGTCTGGAGTTCCACAGCGCGAGGGCGCTGTTCAAAGCTCTATCTGGCTAGTTTCAAATGAAACTGACAGATTCTTTACTCCGCTTCACTGAACAGTCGCTCCGGAGATCAGCTCCTTCAGCTCGGTTCATTTCGCGGTTCAAGCGAGTTTACTCTGTTCATTTGAACCGGCAAGTGTTTAAAAATTACCGCGTTTTTGATCAAAAGCTCTATCTGGTAACCGTAAGTACTAAAAATAAAGTCTGTGTGGAAATACATTATCGGTTCAGTCTGAACCGATCGGTTGGCTTATTTTACGATTTTGGGCTTTAGAAGTGCGGTACCAGTTCTTATCGGTTCTAAAAAAACTTAATTTATTTGGGGTTTTTTCCAATACCCATGACACGAGTTAGGAACAGGAGTAAGGGTGTCTTGCTCTGGCACGGCCGTTTAAAGGGCAAGTTTGTTGGTTAGGCTGGCATTATGTCTGAGAAACCCAAAAGAAAAACCGGGCCCACTGGGTTTCAACACTGTGATGTCTGTGGGGAAGCCTTTGCCAAGGCTGATCCACATACCACTTGTGTCTATTGTCTGGGGGCTGACCACCTCCTGTCAGACTGCCAGGTGTGTAAAAATTTCCCTGCAGCCACCCTGGAAAAGAGATTGGGACGGCTCAGGGAACGAGAGGCCAAAAAGTCCGCTGACCCGGATGGCCAGCCCGGTCCAGTACCCACTGGACCAGAGGGAGTGCCCTCTGACCAGGCGGAGACTTCCTAGGAGCAAAGCTGGTTCAGAGAAACCAGCTCCAGCAAAAAGACAAAAGAAATCAGCAGGTCTGGTGTCCAAAATTGTCTCTCCAACTGCTGCAGAAATAGCAAAAGCCATTCAGATTGTTCAGTCTTTGTCTAGGGGACTTGTCGAGCCCCTACAATTGGGAAAAGGGTGGCTCGTTCAGGTCCAGTGGTTCAGGATTATGATGTTGAGGATTTTATGAACCACAGGAGGGGAGGAGGAATTTGATCAGTGTATTTGTGACTGGGAAGGTCTGACGTGCCCATTGAACCGGCATTTCTCCAGATAGACCCTTAGAATCTCCCTTTGCTGTCTGAGTCCCTTCTCATTTTATGTTTTATAAAAGGTGGCATAAACCCTCCAGCTCCCTTTAGAGGAGGCTGTGGATGAGCAAGAGGAGCCTGATTATGTAGAAATGATGGATATTCCAGAGTCTAGAAGGTTGTCTATTCCTTTGCATAAGTCATTTAGGAAGCAAACAACAAAGATTTTAAAAATCCTCATTCCGTTCCTCCTGTAGATAAGAAAATGGACAGAAGGTATACTTTATCAGGCCTGATACAGACTTCCTTACCGAGCAGTGTAGTCATGTAGGTGTTGTTCAAGCTGCAGCCTGTGACAAGGCTAATATTCCCTGGCATCACATCCTCCTGATAAGGATTCCAGGAAGATTGATGCCATGGCGAAAAAAGCAATATATGGCAGCTTCATTGGGACTCAGGCAGGCTAATGATGGCACATGTGGCTAGATATCAGAAATCTAGATGGGACACTATATTGCAGTTAGCCAAGCAGGCCCAGAGCCAGCTGGCTAGTGGAGTTGGAACAAGTGGCTGCTGATGGCATTGAAAGCCTCTAAAGTTCAATTTCATACTGCCGTTGATGTTAATGATGTTTCCTCTAGGGTCATGGCCACTTCTGTAGCTCTCCGTGGGTTGGCATGGCTTAGATGCACTAATCTGTCCCAAGATACTCAGGCAAAGGCTATAGATTTTCCTGTAGTAGGAAACTCTCTGTTTGGGGATCAAACAGAAAGTACATGAAGAAAATGGATGAATACAGAACTACCTACAAAGTGCCAAGCTAAGGAGGCATGCCACTCCACAAGGCATGCCCAGGGGTAGGGGCAGGCCTTACCACAGGCCCTTTTATCAAGTTCAGGCCTCTTCAGCCTTTGCACAGAGGGGTTTTTTCAGAGGCAGGGGTAGATGGGGCACAGGCAGACCATCTCCCTCTCCTCAGCCTAAAGCTGCTGCCAAGCAGGCACCCTGATGGGGTGCCCAGGGCCGATCTCCTGTACCGGTGGGGGGCAGGTTGGCTTATTTCAGCCAGAACTGGTTGTCTCTAACTTCGGACAAATGGGTTCTGGAGGTGGTAAGCCAAGGTCTGGTTCTCAGTTCAAACAGTTCCAAAGATGAGAGCCAGACATTTTCCACCTACAAATCCTTCAAGCCCTTGCTTGGAAGCAGAGGTTTCTTCTCTGCTGGGCTGCAAGGCAGTGGAAAGAGTTCCTCCTTGCCATCAGGGCAGGGTCTGTACTCAGGTGTTTCCTTACCCCAAAAAGACAGGAGAGTGGCGGCCCATCTTAGATTTAAGGTTCCTGAACAAGCATCTTTTGAAACCAAAGTTCAAAATGTTAACTCTGGCAATGATTCTGCCTTCCCTAAGGCCAGGGGACTGGCTAGCTTCCCTGGACCTCAAGAGGCCTTATTTTCATATTTTGATCAGGCCTTCTCACCGAAAGTACCTCAGGTTTGAACTACCTCTGGCCACTACCAGTTCAGAGCAATGCCCTTCGGCCTTACCTCTGCTCCAAGGGTTTTCACAAAATGTTTAGCTGTAGTAGTGGCTCATTTAAGAAGGCAAGGGGTTGCTGTGTTTCCCTACCTGGACGACTGGCTCATAGTGGGTCAGTCTCCAGATCAGGTAAAATCCCTTGCAAGTCTCCCAGCAACTTCTCACTTCTCTGGGATTCCTGTTGAATTTCCAAAGTCAGTTCTGGAACCAGTTCAGGTACTAACTTTCATAGGTGCAGAATTGAACACAAAGTCAGCCAGACATTTCTTCCCTCCGAAGAGTGGACAGACTCATTGCCCTGGCATCCTCCTACCCTGCGGTCTCTCGACCAACAAGGCACTTTTGCAACTCCTAGGACACATGGCTGCTTCCACAGCTGTCGTTGCAGGGAGCAAGATTTCAGATGAGAGACATCCAGTTCCACTTGAGGTCCCACTGGTCTCAAAGGAAGGACCCTATCCAAGTTAATCCCAGTGACTAAACCCTGATCCTAGCCCTTCAGTGGTGGCAGGATCGAAGCAATTAACTCAGGGGTCCCCTTCTTACCCGTTTTTCATTCCTTCACCCTCACCACGGATGCCTCCCTGTTAGGGTGGGGGCACATTAGGCGACCTTTCCACTCAAGGAGTGTGGTCCCCTCAGGAATCTCTGCTCCACATCAACCTTTTGGAACTTAGAGCTGTTCTCTTAGCTCTCCAGGTTTTTTTGACTACTGTCCAGAACAAGGTAGTCCAAGTCAGGACAGACAACGCCACAACAATGTGGTACATCAACAAGCAAGGGGGCACTCGGTCATCAGCCTTGTGCACTGAAGCAATGAAGTTGTGGTCTCTGGCTTACTCCCTGAACACCTCCCTGATAGCAGTTCACCTTTCAGGAAGGACAATGTCCTGGTGGATGCCCTCAGCAGAATTTCTCAGGGCCATCACGAATGGGCTCTGAATTCTCTGGTGCTGGGGTCAGTCTTTGCCAGATGGGGCACCCCTCAGATAGATCTTTTCCAGCCCCAGACAACCACCAACTTCCCTTGTTTTTGTTGCAGGCCTCCAGTTCTGGGATCAGTCCCACTGGGCGCTCTTTCAGTTGGATTGGAAAGGGAAGTTCTTGTATGCTTTCCCCTTCCTCTCCTCTTCAGGGTACTAGTAAAAATCAGAACTCAGCCCTGCAGAGTGATTCTGATTGCTCCAGACTGGGCCAGACAGCCCTGGTACCCTCTCCTCCTGTCCCTGACATTCCACCTCCCTGAGCTTGCCCAGGACCCACGACCTGTTGACCTGTGCACAGGGAGAGTGTAGTATCAAACCTCAATTCCCTCCACCTCAAGGCCTGGTTCTTGAGGTTAAATTGCTGATTTACACATTTCTCAAGGTGTCCTGGATATTTTAAAGGCTTCTAGAAACCTTCCACTAGAGCCACGTACAATTCTAAGTGGAAGAGGTTTTCCATTTGGTGTTCTGAAAGCAGATTATCCCAGAATCTGCTAATCTGCCCATTTACTGGACTATTTGGTCCATTTAAATTCCTTAGGCCTTAGGCCAGCTACCTTAAAGGTTCATCTGGCAGCTGTCTCTGCTTTTGTGTCAGCGGGAAGCCTGCTTCCTTTCTTCTCACCCTGATTTTCCAAGTTTTTTAGAGGTTACTTCACACCGCCCCCCCTTTCAGAACCAGCTCCTGCATGGGACCTGAATGTTTGCATTGCTCAGCTAATGCAACCCCCTTGAGCCTCTGTCCTCGGCAGACCTCAAGTTTCTGACTTGGAAGACTGTTTTCTAGTGGCTATCACTTCTGCTAGACGTATAAGTGAATTACAGGCCTTGTCAGTAGAAGAAGATTTTATTTCTTTTCACAGAGATAAGGTAGTCCTTAGGACTAACAGAAAGTTTTTACCTAAAGTGGTTTCAGATTTTCATCTCAACCAATCCATCTCTCTTCCAGTATTTTTCACTGAGCATTCCTCCTCAGGGGAGAGGAGATTGCACAGTCTGGACGTCAAAAGAGCCCTAAGCTGCTATTTGGAATGCACCAAGGGTCACAGGTTCGAATCCCTCCAACTCTTCCTTACCTATGGAGAAGTTGGCAAAGGGAGACCTGCCACTAAGAGGACAATTGCGAGGTGGATTGTCTCTTGTATCCAGTTCTGTTACCAAAACTAGGTAGAAAACCTCCCTCAGGACTGAGGGCTCATTCCCTGGTGTACAGCTGCATCTCTAGCGCTGCTAGAGATATTCCATTTGGAAATTTGCCAAGCTGCTACCTGGAAAACAGTCCACACCTTTACAAGCATTATTCCCTGGATGTCCAGTCCAGGAGAGATCTCAGTTTGGCACAGCTATGCTTCAGACCCTATTCCCAAGTAGGTTCTGACCCTCCTCCATGGAGGTACTGCTGTATAATCTGCATTAAGTCCTAATAGCAGCAAGACTTCATGGTGTTTGAAGAAAAATTACTCACCTTAGTAACTTTTCTTCTCATGGAGTCTTGCTGTGTTAGGACAACCCTCCCTCCTACCCCGCACAGAACTCCTACTTGAGTATGGGGTTGTCAAATTGGTGCAAGCTGTCATGCCATTTCAATTCTCTCTAGTTCCCCCTTTTGTTCATTTGGGTTAGGAACTAGGTGATTCTGTTTTGTTAAGTGATAGGTGGCTCCCTCTCTGGACTTGAGTCTTTTGGGAGGGGGCCTATTAGTCTTGTCATGGGTGATTCTAACAATAACAGGTGATTTTGTTATTATTCTATGATTGTTGTTGTGTTTTGTTGTCCTACTACTGGTAGGTAGCCAATGGCTAGTGTAGAGCTTTTCCACACAGACTTGCTATATTAGTTTAGCTTCATAAAGAACCTGGCAGTTTCATTTGAAACTAGCCAGATAGAGCTTTGAACAGCGCCCTCGCGCTGTGGAACTCCAGACTGCTCTGGAGTTAACCCTAACCTCTCCGGGGCAGTTCGAGTGCAGTGGCTAACTGCATTAAGTCCTAATACAGCAAGACTCCATGAGAAGAAAAGCAATTACTAAGGTGAGTAATTTTTTCTTATGTGCCACCAACTCCCTGCAGATACAATCAAACATTTGACATTCCACCTGACACAAACTGAACTGCCTACAGAGCACTCACCACCTACTCTTAGCAGAACTGCACATCCCTTGCATTTCTCAGTCAGGGCATTACTTTTTACTGCACTAGGCCATCTGAATGTTAGGAAAGGTGACCCTCCTACCCACATCGACTACCCACGAAGACATGCAAGGTCCAGGAATTGTAAACTTTCTTGCGCTGCCCTCAGAAAGCTTCTGCTACTATTACTGATATGCTTCGGCAACATAGAGCTTAACCCTTGGCCTCAAGTTGCCATCACATCGCCCTCGGAGTTAGCAATGATTAAAGGCATAAGCTTCTTCCATGTTAACATATGTAGTCTTGCTAAAAAAGATCACCATGGTCCAGGTCTGGATCCATCACACCTCTCCAGATGTCCTAGTGGTCTCTGAAACTTGGCTTAAACCAGCCACAGCAGATAAGGAGGTCAATATCCCTGACTATTTATTATTTAGGCCTGATAGGCAAACGAGAGGTGGAGGGGTGGCCATTTATGTCAAGGACAAATATACAGTCTCCTGCCTAGACCTGAATGAATTTGAGTGCCTATCCCTCAAGGTAGTGATCTCGCAGAACATCTCGATGTGCGTTATAGGGTGCTACAGACCCTCTTCTGCTGGCCTACAACTCCTATCATATCTGAGTGCCGCAGTAGGGAATGGAGCCCAGGAAACTATCATATTAGGGGACCTTAACTTAGATTGGCTAACCAAGGCTTCCAATCCTCTTTCATCCTTTTATGATGCTCACAGGCTAACACAAATTATCAACAAACCAACCTGAAAGAATAAAAAGAGCCCCCGTAATAACTCATTGCTGGATGTTATAATAGTGACCAAACCACACCTGTTCTCTCATGTAGGCACTTTTTTCAGCTATGCCAGCAATCCACAAACCTCTATCTTCCTTGAAATTCTCTGTTAAAAAATTGAAGCAGAATTTTGACCCAGTTGCCTACATGTATGCCCTAAAATACTCCATATGATGGCAGGATTTTTACCTGGCAAGGACAGTACAGTCTGCTTATGACATCCTCAATGATATAATCTTAGGGGCTGTAAATAAATGTGCCCCCTTAGTAAAAGTTCATGTAAAGAACAAAACATGCCGATGGTTCTCTTCCGAACTAAAATCTGCCCTCTTAGAGAGGGATAATCTTTGGAAAAAAGCATGAAGATCTAAGACTCCATCGGACTGGCATGCATTTAGAAAGGCCAGAAACCTCTGTACCAGGATGACGGGAGACGCAAAAGCTGCCTATTATCGTACTGAACTCGACTCTGCCACTAAGCACCCTGCCAAATTCTGGAACACTGTCAAGGACCTCTCTGGTCACACACCAGGTAACTCTCTTCCACCTAAGATTATATCTGGCAACAACATCATTACCAACAAGGGGGAAATCCTGGACTCCTTTAACAACCATTTTACAACTGCTGGGTTAGCCTTCGATAACTCTCCTGCGAACCTGCTACTCTCCCAGCTGGATACTCATCTTACTGAAGCCCGAGTCATGGATACTACATTTTGTCTACAACCTGCCACCCTGAAACAGGTCGAAGATCTCTTATGTCAGCTGGACATTAAGAAAAGCGCTGGTGTGGACTCCATGGATCCTTACTTTCTGAAGATTGCATACCACATACTAGCTGCACCTATAACACACCTATTCAACCTATCATTGACCCAAGGAATCCTCCCATCCATCTGGAAAACAGCACATGTGATACCTCTGTTTAAATCAGGGAATCCCTGTGACCTCAACAATTATAGGCCAATTTCCCTTCTCCCTGTCCTGTCAAAACTATTGGAAAAAATTGTAAGCACACAACTGAGATCATACTTAGAGTCAACGTATCTTCTAAACTCTGCCCAATCCAGATTCAGAGCTAAACACAGCACTATCACAGCCCTTGCAAAAGTGAGCAATGACTAGCAGCAAGAACTGGACAAAAAAAACTTTATCTGTACCGTATTCTTGGAATTAAATAAGGGTTTCGACACTGTTGACCATAGCCTGCTCCTTTCATCCCTTCAGTCTACAGGTCTGGACTCCCTCTCCCTTCAGTGGTTCACCAATTATCCCACTAACTGTCTACAGCAAGTCAAGGTCAAAGGCGAACTCTCACCTATCAAACCCCTACTTAAGGGAGTGCCACAGGGATCTATTCTTGGTCCCATACTGTTTGCAATTTACATCAGTAACACTGATGACAATATAGCCAAGGGTAATGTCCACCTAGTCGCGGATGACATGGTGTTGTATCTGTGCCACCCATCCCCAGAAGCCACATGTAGTGACCTTCAAACCGAATTTAACATGCTATAAAATCAGCTTCTACACAAAAAGCTATTACTTGACACTAAAAAAAACAAAGCGATGCTTCTCTCTCCTCTAATACACGCAGCTAACCCGGTCATTTCAGGATCTGTACCACAGATCTCTACAATTGTAGGGGAAAACCTAAAATTCATTACAAAGTTCAAGTACCTGGGAGTTTGGTTAGATCATAAACTCTCCTTCATCGAGCACTTAGAGGACTTGCTAAAAAGACTGCGTCAGAGACTCGGACTCTACTTTAGGATTAGCTACCTCCTTACAAGTGATGCCAAAACAAGGCTGGTACAAGCAACATTCCTTTCTCTAATAGACTACGTGGACTTCCTATACAGTCAATGTCCTACTTCTCACCTCTCAAAACTGGATACCCTCTACCACAGAGCTTTGAGATTTATTACCAATCTTCCCTTCAACACGCACCATTGTTCACTATATGCAGCCATAGGCTGGACCTCCCTCCAGTTTAGGCGAGAAAAAAACACCGCCTTATGGACCTACAGAGCTATTTCAAAAAAACTTCCACAATATATTACTGATTGCCTCCCGCTAAACCTATCAGGCACCTATGCCCTGAGAAGTTACTCCTATATCCTATTGAAAATTCCCAAAGTCCATTCTCATCTGAGCAGAGCATCCATTAGCTTTGCGGTGCCAACATTGTGAAATAATCTGCAGAAAACTTTAAAACTGAGCTCAATTATCAGCATTGCTCCATTCAAGACCCTTTATTTGCATCTCCTGAAGGAACCATGCAAGTGTTAGCTGCGCCGCTAGTTGGAATCAGCTCACACAGCATCTCCATATTGTCTGCCTACTAACCTGCTCTATTATCCAGTTATTACCATCCCCCTACTGCTTCTACTGCATTCCACTTCCTGTTATCCAGTTCTGTTAATTCATCTACATTACCATTATCTGTTTTATCTAGCACCGTCTTTTGGGATCAGACTTTCTGGTTCTATTCAGCTGGTGTCCTCTCCCCTCACTGACTGTCCCTGCACTTCAAGACCCAGTAGTTACTACCCCTACTATCTTACCCTCCGAACTCAAACTTTGCCCACCTGTTTACTTAAGCTGATAACCACCGCAATATCATTTTGTACATATGTCGCATTCAAACAACATGAAGTTTTGCTGTATTTTGACATATGCAGTGATGTCCAACCTTTGAACTGCCCCGGAGATGAAAGAGTTAACTTTCCATGCCAGGCATGGGACGCTGAGCTTGAACTCGGTTGAGACTCTGTCTGTTGCTGTTTGAAGTCAAACTGTCAGATTCTTTACTCCGCCTCACTGAACAGTCGCTCCGGAGATTTCTCCTTTGCTCGGTTCAAGTTTGTCAGTTAAAGTAACATTTTCCTCAGTTTTCGACCGAATTTAATCCGTTAACCTGTCGGTTCAGTCTCTGTCTGTGGTATCATGAGTACTAGATAGGTTTATTTTTTTGTCTTCTGTGTGGAATTTGTAAACGTGGGATCGGTTCGGTTTGAACCGATCAGGTTTGTTCAAAAAAGTTTATTCTACTTTTAGAATGTGGTAACCGGTCCTTATCGGTTCTAAAAAAACATATTTCATTACATTTTTTTCCACGACCCGTAACACAGTCAGGAACCGATAAGGGTGCCTTGCCTGGCGGATTGCGGAAAAAAGGGTAAGTTTTGTTAGGACTGGCCATGTCTGAGAAACCCAAAGGAAAAACCGGGCCCACTGGGTTTCAACACAGTAGTGTGTTGAAAGCCTTTGCTAAGGCTGACCCCTACACCACCTGTGTTTATTGTCTGGGGTTTGACCACCTCGATTCAGACTGCCAGATTTGCAAGAATTTTCCTGCAGCTACCTGGAAAAGAGAGTTGGTAGGCTCAGGGAAAGGGAGGCCAAGAAGTCCGCTGACCGGATGGCCAGCCTGGTTCAGTTCAACCGAACCAGAAGGAGTGCTCTCTAACCAGGGCGAAACTTCTTCAGGCAAAAGGAGAACCGACTCGGAGAGTCAGTTCGGTTAAAAGAAAAGAAAGGATAAATCAGCTGTGCGGATCCACAACTTCTTTCTCCGACTGCTGATGAAATAGCCAAAGTGATAAGTTGTTCAATACTAACCCGGTTCGACCGAACCAGCACCATCGGGAAGGGCTCGGTTCAGTCAGTTCCCCCGGTTCCAGATTATAATTTAGAAGAGTTTTATGAACTGGAGGAGGAGGAAGGAGAGTATGAGGATAGTGATGGTGATTACGAAAGTCTGGATGTGCCCACTGACCTGGACATCTCCCCAGACAGACCTTCAGGGGTTTCTCCTCCTAGGCTTTCTGAGTCCCCTTCCCATTTTATGTTCTACAAAAAAGTGGCTGAAACTCTTCAGCTTCCTTTGGAAGAAGCCGTAGACAATCAGGAGGAGCCTGACTATGTTGAGATGATGGATATCCCAGAGTCCAGGAGGCTGTCTATTCCCTTCATAAGTCCTTTGGGAAACAGATAATAAAATTTTAAAGACTCTAATTCTATACCTCCTGTGGACAAGAATGGACAAGAGGTATACTCTCTCAGGCTCAGATACGGGTTCCTTACCCAGCAATGCAGCCATGTTGGGGTAGTGCAGGCTGCTGCCTGTGATAAGCAAATATACCCTTAGCTTCACACCCCAGATAAGGACTCTAGGAGGATTGATGCCATGGCAAAGAAACAGTACATGGCAGCATCCTTGGGACTCAGGCAGGCCAATTATATGGCCTATACAGCTAGATATCAGAAATCTAGATGGGACACTGTAATGGCTTTAGCTAAACAGGTCCCTGGCCAGCTTGCCAAGGAGCTGGAGCAGGTGGCTGCGGATGGTATTGAGGCATCCAAGGTGCAGTTCCATGCTGCAGTGGACTCCTGTGATGTTTCATCTAGAGTCATGGCTACATCTGTGGCCCTTCGTAGGATGGCTTGGCTCAGATGTACTAGCCTGTCTCAGGATACCCAGACTAAGGTCATGGATTTTCCTGTTGTGGGTAATTCTCTGTCTGGGGAGCAAACAGAGAACTACATTAAGAAAATGGATTAATACAGGACCGCCTATAGGAGTGCTCAGGCCAAGGAAAGGCAAGCCACTCCCCAGAGGCAGCATTCCAGGGGCAGGGGCAGGCCTTTTCATAAGCCTTTCTACCAAGCCCAGGCCTCCTCTTCTGCTTATGCTCATAGGGGGTTCTTCAGAGGGAGAGGCAGACAGGGTACAAGCAAGCCTGCTTCCACCCCTCAGCCTAAAGCCCCTGCCAAACAGGCACCCTTTTGGGTTTGCCAGGGACGATTCTCCACCACCTGTAGGGGGCAGGCTGGCTTACTTTGTCCAGGACTGGATATCTTTAACATCAGACAAATGGGTCCTGGAAGTAGTAAGCCAGGGACTGGTTCTCAGCTTCAAAAAATTTCCAAAGATGAGAACCAGATCCTTTCCACCTGCAAGTCCTTCAGAGGCACTTGCCCTTGAGGCAGAGGTCTCTTCCCTCTTGGCTCT
This sequence comes from Neoceratodus forsteri, assembly GCA_016271365.2. Classification (NCBI taxonomy): domain Eukaryota; kingdom Metazoa; phylum Chordata; order Ceratodontiformes; family Ceratodontidae; genus Neoceratodus; species Neoceratodus forsteri. The sequence continues at coordinate 888,927,228 of CM028129.1, read as the reverse complement.
GAGAGCCATAGAGAGGGTTCCACCCCTACACAAGGGAAAAGGATTGTACTCCAGGTACTTCCTAACCTCCAAAAAGACAGGAGAATGGGGCCCATCCTGGATCTCAGATATTTAAACAAACACCTTTTAAAACCAAAGTTCAAAATGGTGACTCTGGGAATAATTCTACCTTCTCTAAGGCCAGGGGACTGGCTAGTTTCCCTGGACCTCAAGGATGCCTATTTCCATATACTCATCAGAAGCTCCCACTGAAAGTACCTCAGGTTTGAGCTGCCCTCAGGCCATTATCAATTCAGAGCAATGCCCTTTGGCCTAACTTCTGCTCCAAGGGTGTTCACAAAATGCCTGGCAGTAGTGGTTGCCTTCCTAAGGAGAAAAAAGATCTCCATCTTTCCATACCTGGACGACTGGCTCATAGTAGGCCAGTCTCCAGACCAAGTTAAGTCACACCTACAGATAACTCAGTAACTGCTCACTTCTTTAGGTCTCCTTTTGAATCTCTCAGTCAGTTCTAGAGCCTGTGCAGCTCCTCACCTTCATAGGGGCAGAGCTGGATACAGTAAAAGCAAGAGCCTTCCTTCCTCTGGACAGGGCAAGGACCCTTATCTCACTGGCGTCTTCATTCACCCTCCAGGTGTTTTGACCAGCAAAACATTTTCTGCAGCTCCTGGGACACATGGTTGCCTCTACAGCTGTGGTTCAGAGAGCAAGATTCTAGATGAGGGACATTCAGTTCCACTTGAGAGCCTTCTGGTCTCAGAAAAAGGATCCTCTGACCAAACTAATCCCAGTGACTCAAACTCTGATTCAGGCATTGCAGTGGTGGCAGGATCAGGACAATCTAAGACAGGGAGTCCCCTTTGTCACTCAGTCTCATTCTCTAATCCTTACTACAGATGCCTCCTTCTTGAGATGGGGAGCCCACTTGGGAGACCTGACCACCCAAGGGTTGTGGTCACCTCAAGAATCTCTGCTTCACATCAATCTATTAGAACTCAGAGCAGTGTTTCTAGCACTTCAAGCTTTTTCAAGTCTGTTCAGAACAAAGTAGATTACATAAGGACAGACAATACCATCACAATGTGGTATATCAACAAGCAGGGGGGTACTTGGTCTATGGCCTTGTGCACAGAGGCAATGAAGTTGTGGTCTCTGGCCTATTCCTGAATGCCTCTCTTATAGCAGTCCACCTCCCAGGGAAGGACAATGTCCTGGCAGATGCTCTCAGCAGGATATCTCAGGGCCATCACGAATGGACCCTGGATCCCCTGGTTTTAAAAGTGATCTTCTCCAGATGGGGCACCCCACAGATAGATCTTTTTGCAGCCCCAGACAATCACCAACTTCCTCTCTTGTGCTACAGGCCCCGAGAGTTGGGCTCAGTCCCCCTGGATGCCCTAGTTCTTAATTGGGAAGGGAAGTTCCTGTATGCTTTTCCTCCCTTCCCTCTCCTGTTGAAGGTGTTAGTCAAAATCAGGTCTCAACCCTGCAAGGTGATTCTGATTGCTCTAGAGTGGTCCAGACAGCACTGGTACCCTCTCTTGTTGTCCTTAGCAGTCCAACTTCCCCTGTCTCTTCCCAGGAATTACAACCTGCTAACATGTGCTCAAGGGAGGGTTTGGTATCCGAATCTCAAATCTCTCAATCTCAAGGCCTGGCTCTTGAAGAGTTAGAGTTTGCTGATTTGCACCTCTCTCAAGGTGTTCTGGATATCTTAAAGGCTTCTCGAAAGCCTTCCACCAGAAACACTTACAATTCCAAGTAGAAAAGATTTACTATATGATGCTCTGGGAAGCATATTTCTCCAGAGTCTGCTGGCTTGCCCGCAGTCCTTGACTATATGGTTCATGTCAGTAGCTTGGGACTCAGACCAGCTACACTAAGAGTGCATCTGGCAGCTGTCTCTGCTTTCCTCTCAGCAGGCAAGCACTCTTCCCTTTCAGCTCATCCTGTATTTTCTAAATTTTTTGAGGGATTGTTCATACCAGTTGTCCCTTCAGGGACCCTGCCCCTGCTTGGGACCTTAATGTTTGCATTGCTCAGCTTATGCAACCCCGTTTTGAGCCTTTGTCCTCAGCAGAGCTTAAGTACTTGACTTGGAAAACGGTTTTCTTGGTGGCCATCACTTCTGCCAGGTGCATAAGCGAGTTACAGGCCCTGTCAGTGGAGCCTGATTTTATCTCTTTCCATAGAGATAAGGTGGTCCTCAGGACTAATAGGAAGTTTTTGCATAAGGTATTTTCAGATTTCCACCTTAACCAGTCTATGTCTCTTCCTGTTTTCTTCACTGACCATTCCTCCTCTGGGGAGAAGTGGCTGCACAGTTTGGATGTGAAAAGGGCCTTTAGCTACTACATAGAACACACCAAGGGTCACAGGTTTGACTCTCTCCAACTGTTCCTCACCTGTGGTGAGGTTGGTAAGGGAAAACCTGCCATTAAGAGATCTATTGCCAGGTGGATTGTCTCTTGCATTCAATTTTGCTATGAAAAACTAGGTAGGATCCCACCCTCAGGCCTGAGGGCTCACTCTACCAGAGGTACAGCTGCTTCCCTGGCTGCTGCCAGGGATATTCCTATCTTAGAGATTTGTCAAGCAGCCACCTGGAAAACAGTACACACTTTTACCAAGCATTACTCTCTGGATATCCAGGCTAGGAGTGATGCTCGGTTTGGCACAGCAGTGCTTCAGAGCCTATTCCCAAAGTAGGTTCTATCCATCCTCCATGGAGGTACTGCTTGGTAGTCTGCATATGTTAGAATACAGCAAGACTTCATGTTGTTTGAAGAAAAAATTACTCACCTTAGTAATGTTGTTTCTTCTAATGGAGTCTTGCTGTATTCTGACCTCCCTCCACCTCCCCTCTCAGAACCTGTTTTTTGGGATGTGGGTGGGCAGTAGCAGTGTTGGCACTTGGGAGGTGCCCCCACCCCTTCTTTTCTCACCCCTTGAGTTTGGGTGTGTGGGTGTTGTGTTTTGTTTTATTTTTGGGGTTTCCTGACTTGTGTCTTTGCTTTGAGACCCAAAAATATTTTTATTATATTTAGTAGCCAGTTGGCTAGTGTAAGTTTACAGTTTCCACACTGGACTCCAAGTGAGTATAGCTCATAAAGATCTGACGGTTTGACTTCAAACAGCAACAGACAGAGTCTCAACCAAGCTCAAGCTCAGCATTCCATGCCTGGCATGGAAAGTTAACTCTTTCATCTCCGGGGCAGTTCAAAGGTTGGACATCACTGCATATGTCAGAATACAGCAAGACTCCATTAGAAGAAACAACGTTACTAAGGTGAGTAATTTTTTCTTTGTAAATAATGTATCTGTATGCCTATCCATGTAAACTTCATGTTATACCTTGTCTGTGTGTGTGTGTGTGTGTATGTATGTATATATATATATATATATATATATATATATATATATATATACACACACACACATATATAACAACCGATCAAAACCAGGTTCATCTTGCAAATGAGCTTTGCTCAATGATGTTCACCTGGATAAATAAAGATTTTGATTGATTGATTATAGATCATGTAGAAAGAACATAAGGGTATTGGGAATACCAGAAGTTTGGGACATACTGAGACCACTTAAAGAATCAGTAAATCTGATCTTTGCCTCCTATATGGACACAGGTTCCTCTGAATTGGACTTGGGTATAGACAGAGTTTATAGAATTTGGAGACCCCAAGGAACAGTATACCAAAATTCTGTGCCTAGCCTGGTTATGGTTAAATTTCTACAGTCGGAAGACAAGGATTTACTTATGACACAAGTATACAAAAAAAAAAGTAATTTCACTTATGGAAGCTAATATTAACATCTTTCATGACTACCCTTCCGAAATTATACAAGACATGGAGAACTCTTTGAGGAAGCGGATGAAGATTTGAGACAAAAAAATTTCCTGATTTATACATGTAAACTTTATCTTTTAGCTAATCAATAGGTTAAGAAGCTATTGAAACATAAGAGTATCAATTTTTTTGTTTTTTTCCCCTTCTGTCTGGCTGATCCTGGGGGCAGGGGTTGATCCAACAAAATAAGAGCCCTCCCCCAAAAAATTGGGAGGAAGGAGATCACTTTGGATCTCAAATCTTATTCTTTTTCTTTCTTGGGGGTAAGGAATGTTTTAGTCTACTCTCTTAAAATGAATTATTATAAATGGAGTTGCTATTGCCTAATGAGGGATATCTTGATATGTTTTGCTTGTGGTGATATACAAATTAGAACCCACCCATGCATAATCTAAAATCTGTCTCATTAAATGTTAATGGGATCCATTTACTGATAAAAATAACTAGATTATTATCTTATTTGAAAAAAAAAGATGCCTTTTGTATGGCATTATAGGAGACTCACTTGGATAAAGAGATAATTAAATTGAAACAAAAATGGGTTACACATGTTTTCTCTTCAGAAGGGACTAAGAAGAATGCTGATGTGGTGCTCCTGTTCAGAAAAAACTTCCAATTTGACCTTTTGTAAACTTATAAGGATGAATCAGGTAGAATATTACTTATTCAAATTAAGATTAGAAACATCATCATTACGGTGGGCTCAATATATGGTCCATTTATTAATTACAATGATTTTCTGGCACAAATAACTCAAGCTTTAAATCATGTCTTCCCTCAAAATGTTATTCTAATGGGGGATTATAATGTATTGCTTGAACCTAAAATAGATAAACTGTTAAAACCTACTTTTATCAATAAAGTCCAATCTAGATTAATTAAACAATTCATTCTATTCCATAATTTGTTAGATTGTTGGAGGTTATTAAATCCCCATGTAAAAGAATATACTTATCATGACAAAAGAAATTCTGATTTTTCTAGAATTGACTATATCTTAATTTCAAAAGCGCTTCTTTCATCCTTAATAACACCAAAAATAATTATATTTGGATTACTGACCATGCCATGATTCAGACTGAAATAAATATTCCAGAACTGAATAGGTTATATACCAAGCAATGGTGTATGGACAACACTTTGTTATTAGATTGTGAATTTAAACAGAAAATTAAGGTAGCTATTAGAGAATTTTGGCAATTTAACCATGATGGATCTTAATCTATAGTCCAATTGTGGGGTGCTTTTAAAGCTGTAATCCAAGGAGTAATGATTTCCTATAAAGCCTTTACTAATACAATTATTAAAGAAAACATTTATAGAATTGAGAAACCATGAAAGCAATTAGCTTCATTGGTAATTAAGGATTACGATAAATATGCTGAGGAATGGTTTAGATTAAAGTTAGCCAAGAACAAGCTACATAACAAAGAAATTGCTACTAAATTAAAATAAAGAAAGCGAGATATTTACAGGGTGTTAAATTGGGCAAAATGTTAGCTTATTTATTAAAAAACAAAAAGAAAGAAATTTAATAACATCATTTTGTGATCAACAAGGGAATGAGTTGTTTAATGATAAAGAAATGGCACGTGTAATTACAGAAGCTTATAAAGGGATTTACCAGACTAATATAAATCCAGACCCTGCACTAATAACTGATTGTTTCAAAGTGTGAACAAGGTAGTTTTACCATTAATGAAATTAAAGAGACCATTAATAGCATGCCAAAAGGGAAGAGTCCAGGAATGGATGGCCTCCCTATTGAGTTTTATATGGCTTTTCAGGAAAAATTGCTACCTTGGCTACTTTTATTATTTCAGGAGATATTTAATGAGGGTAGATTACTCCCTCTATCTATGGATGAAGCAAAGGTGATATTAATTTTAAAAGAAGGTAAAAATCCACTTCTGGTTGAAAGTTACAGGCCAGTAGCACTACTAAATAGCAATTATAAAATTTTAGCTAAACTAATAGTTAATAGAATTGAGTCTGATCTTCCACGAGTAACACATGGTGACTAATTTGGTTTTATTATAGGTCATACAATCTCTCATGTGAATAGAAGAAGTCAATCACTTATATATTATTCTCAACGGTTTAAAGTTCTATCATGTGCTAGCTATAGATGCCACCAAGGCTTTTGATTTGGTAAATAGATAATTTTTGATAGAAACACTAAAATACTGGGTGATTCCGGATAAAATAATTAGATTCATTTCCCTTCTGTATGCTAATACCACAGTGAGATTTATGGTTAATATACATCTAGGTGAACCCTTTAAGATATTAAATGGTGTAAGACAGGGATGCCCATTGCCCTCAGTTGTATTTGTTCTAATTTTGGAACCCTTTTTAAGAATAGTAACAAGTAATCCACATATAAAAGGGGTAACAATTGATGACACAGAGTCTAAGCTGAATGTATTTGCAGACGATATCTTATTATCCAAGATATTAACTACATTGCCTATAATATTAGATGAAATAAATAAATATGGTGCATTATCTGAATATAAATTAAATCAAGCTAAGTCAATTATTATGAAACGTTATGCCCCAAATTATGTGTTGGTTACCGTTATCCTACAGCAGTTTACTGTAAATAAACAACTGAATTATTTAGGAATTGTTTTGATGAAAGATCAAGCTTGAATTATTAAGCAGAACTACGAATTGGCTAAAAACAAAATGACAACCCTTTTGAGTGGGTGGGAGAAAATGTCTATCTTTATGGGACAGAGTGGAAACAATCAAAATGATGACCCTTTCCCACTTAGTGTATGTTATTCAAAACATTGTTGGGTTTCCTACGGAAAAATGTTTCAACTCTATACATAGATGTTTTGTCATGTTTCTTTGGTGGGGAAGGAAACCCCACATCCCTTGGAGGACGATGATTTACCCAAGGAAACAGGGTGGCTATAGTTGTTTGGACAATATGTATTATGTTACAGGATTTCAAGCAAAAATAATATAGGAATAGTCTTTTTTTCAGGGAAGAAATGCCTTTTTTTTTATCTCTATTTTTGGCATGAACATTTTGCATTAGCAACGGATACCATCATTCATGATTTGGCTACCCGAACTAAGATCCCCAGATTTTTTCAATCTATTAAGAAAGAGTTAATTTATGCTATTGCACGAATTAAAGAACACATTTTTTTCCCTTGGATTTATTCAAGTTTATGGAGAAAATCACAGATAGGGGAAAATAAAATTATTAAAAAGGATGAGGCAAACTAATAGATTAGGAGGGTTAGCATGGCGTCAGTTGCTTGTAAAAGGGAATTTTATTTCATTACAGGAATTTAATGAATTATTCTCTAAGTCAATGAAATTTTATTTTATCATCATATTTTATAAACTATTTAAGGAACAAAATCAGGGGAATCCCCTGGATATATCATTACTAATTAAGACCCACATGGAAATATTGCACAAAGGAGAATCTAAGTTATCACAGCAGATTTATGCTTTGTTGGTCACTACGAAAGATGACCAGTGGCTCCATGCTAATGAGAAATGGGAATTACTGCACAACAATGGAAGAACTTAAGAATAAAAATCAATGAGGATTATACATTTTCTAAAAATAGGGTTATACAGAAAAAAATTATTGATAGAGCTTATTTAACCCCATAGATATTGGGGAATTTTAAGACTGGGAGGGGGGAGATTGTTGGCATGGATGTGGCTTTTTAGGTGATTTGTATAATTGTTTATGGAGTCAATATATTTGGCAATAGTGGAACAGGACTGCTCAATTACTTTTGTTCTGGTTTGATATTGACTTGCCAGTCACTTTTAATACGATTCTTAATGATATCTCGAATTCTCATTTACAGAAATGCGAAAACATTTTTTATGATTTAGCTACAATGGCTACTAAAAGATTGATTTTTGGCAAGTTTGAATTTAGAGAAATTAAAAGTCTTTGACCAGTACAAATGGGATTATCTGGTTAACGAGGCAATTCAGATTGAGCAATTCAAACAACATGAAGTCTTGCTATATTATGACATATGCAGTGAGTCCCAACCTTCGAACTGCTCCGGAGGTGAAAGAGTTAACTTTCCAAGCCAGGCATGGAACTTTAAGCGTGAGCTCGGTTGAAAACTGTCTGTTGTTAATCAAACTCAAACTGTCAGATTCTTTACTCCACCTCACTGAACAGTCGCTCCGGAGATTTCTCCTTCTGCTCAGTTCATTTTGTCGGTCAAAGTGTTATTTTATCATTTTTTTGACTGAAATTAAACCGCAACCGGTTGGTTCAAGCTCTGTCTGTGGTATTGTAAGTAATAGATAGGCTTACATTTATTTTATTCTGTGTGGAACTTGTACACGTCTTTCAGTTTGGTTTGAACCGATCAGGTTGTTCTAAAACTTTACTAGTCCTTATTTAGAGTGCGGTTCCCAGTTCTTATCGGTTCTAAAAAAAAACGGATTTCATTACATTTTCTTCCACGACCCGTGACACGGTTGGGAACCGATAAGGGAGTCTTGCTTAGCGGATTGCCATAAATGGGCAAGTTGGTTAGGCTGGCACTGTGTCTGAGAAACCCAAAAGAAAAACCGGGCCCACTGGGTTTCAGCACTGTAGTGTTTGTGGAGAAGCCTTTGCTAAGGCTGACCCACACACCACCTGTGTGTATTGTCTAGGGTTTGACCACCTCAATGCAGACTGCCAGATATGTAGTAATTTTCCTGCTGCCACCATTGAGAAGAGAGTTGGTGGGCTCAGGGAAAGGGAGGCCAAAAAGTCCGCTGACCCGGATGGCAAGCCCGGTTCGGTTCCAACAGAACCGGAGGGAGTGCCCTCTGACCAGGGCGATACTTCCTCGGCCAAAAGAAGAGCCAGCTCTGAGGAGCCGGTTCCAACTAAAAGGACTAGAAAGTCAGAAAGTGTGACAAAAGTTTTTTCTCCAACCACTGAGTAAATAGCTAAAGCAATTTAAATTGTCCAGTCACTTTCCCCGGTTCCGATCGAACCGATACCATCAGGGAAGAGCTCGGTTCAGCCGGTTCCACCGGTTCAAGATTATGATTTTGAGGATTTTTATGAACCGGAGGAGGGGGAAGAGGAGTATGAGGAGAGTGAATGTGGGTTTGAAAGTCTGGATGTGCCCATTGAACGGACATCTCTCCAGACAGACCGTCAGGGTTTCTCCTCTAGGCTATCTGAGTCCCCTTCTCATTTTATGTTTTATAAGAAAGTTGCTGAAACTCTCCAGCTCCCTGTTGAGGAAGCTGTTGATGACCAAGAGGAGCCTGATTATGTAGAAATGATGGATATTCCAGAGTCTAGGAGACTGTCTATTCCTCTGCATAAATTTTTTAGGAAACAGACAGTAAAAATTCTAAAATCTCCTCACACTATACCTCCTGTTGATAAAAGGATGGACAAGAGGCATACATTATCAGGCTCTGATACGGAGTTCCTCACACAGCAATGCAGCCATGTGGGGGTAATGCAGGCTACAGCCTTTGACAAGGCAAATATTCCTCTAGCTTCGCACCCCCCTGAAAAGGACTCCAGGAGGGTTGATGCCATGGCAAAGAAACAGTACATGGCAGCATCCTTGGGACACAGACAGGCAAATTATATGGCTTATGCTGCTAGATACCAGAAATCCAGATGGGATACTGTGCTGGCTCTAGCAAAACAGGTCCCTGACCAGCTTGCCAGAGAGCTGGAACAGGTGGCTGCGGATGGTATTGAGGCATCTAAGGTGCAATTTCATGCTGCAGTAGACTCTAATGATGTGTCATCAAGGGTCATGGCTACATCTGTGGCACTTTGCAGAATGGCTTGGCTCAGATGTACTACCCTGTCACAGGATACCCAGTCTAAGGCCATGGATTTTCTTGTTGTGGGCAATTCTCTGTTTGGGGGAGCAGACAGAGAATTACATGAAGAAAATGGATGAATATAGGACCACCTATAGGAGTGCACAGGCCAAGGAAAGGCAGGCCACTCCTCAAAGGCAGCATCCCAGGGGCAGGGGCAGGCCTTTTCATAGGCCTTTTTACCAAGTCCAGGCCTCCTCTTCTGCTTATGCCCAGAGGGGGTTCTTTAGAGGGAGAGGCAGATGGGGTGCAAGCAAGCCTGCTTCAACCCCTCAGCCCAAAGCCTCTGCCAAACAGGCACCCTGATGGGATAGCCAGGGCCAATTCTCCTCTACCTGTAGGGGGCAGGCTGGCTTACTTTGTCCAGGACTGGAAGTCTCTAACAGCAGACAAGTGGATCCTGGAAGTAGTAAGCCAGGGACTGGTTCTCAGCTTCAAAAAATTTCCGAAGATGAGAGCCGGGTCCTTTCCACCTGCAAATCCATCAGAGGCACTTGCCCTGGAAGCAGAAGTTTCTACCCTCCTGGCTCTCAGAGCTGTGGAAATGGTTCCACCTCTACACCAGGGCAAAGGGTTGTACTCCAGGTACTTCCTTACCCCAAAAAAGACAGGAGAGAATGGCGGCCCATCCTGGATCTCAGATATCTAAACAAGCACCTTTTAAAACCAAAATTCAAAATGGTGACTCTGGGAGTTATTTTACCCTGTCTAAGGCCAGGGGACTGGCTAGCGTCCCTGGACCTCAAGGATGCCTACTTCCATGTTCTTATCAGAAGCTCCCATCGAAAGTTCCTCAGATTTGAACTGCCCTCAGGCCATTACCAGTTCAGAGCAATGCCCTTCGGCCTCACCTCTGCCCCGAGGGTATTCACAAAATGCCTGGCAGTAGCAGTTGCCCACTTAAGAAGGCAAAAGATTGCCATTTTTCCTTACCTGGACGACTGGCTCATAGTCGGCCAGTCTCCAGAACAAGTCAAACTACACCTTCAGGTAACTCAGCAACTGCTCACATCTCTAGGTTTCCTTCTCAATCTTCCGAAGTCAGTTCTAGAGCCAGTCCAGCTTCTCACCTTCATAGGTGCAGAACTGAACATAAAAGAGGCCAGAGCCTTCCTTCCTCTGGAAAGAGCAAGGACCTTGGTCTCTCTGGCCTCCTCTCGACCAGCAAGGCATTTTCTGCAGCTCCTGGGGCACATGGCTGCTTCTACAGCAGTTGTGCAGGGAGCAAGATTTCAGATGAGAGACATCCAGTTCCATTTGAGAGCCTTTTGGTCTCAAAGGAGAGACCCTCTGACCAAATTGATCCCAGTGACTCGAACCCTGATCCAAGCCCTTCAGTGGTGGCAGGACCAGAGCAATCTGAGACAGGGGTTCCCCTTCATCCCTCAGTCTCACTCCCTAATCCTTCTACAGATGCATCTCTCTTGAGGTAGGGAGCTCACATGGGCTATCTCACTACCCAGGGATTGTGGTCCCCTCAGGAATCTCTGCTCCACATCAATCTGTTGGAACTCAGAGCAGTTTTTCTAGCACTTCAAGTTTTTTCCACCTCTGTTCAGAACAAAGTTGTACAGGTCAGAACAGACAACACCACTACAATGTGGTACATCAACAAGCAAGGAGGCACTCGGTCTACGGCCTTGTGCACCGAAGCAATGAAGTTGTGGTCTCTGGCGTATTCCCTGAACACCTCCCTTACAGCAGTTCACCTCCCAGGCAAGGACAATGTCCTGGCAGATGCTCTCAGCTCACTTCCTTAGGATTCCTCCTCAACCTTCCAAAGTCAGTTCTTGAGCCAGTACAGCTCCTAACCTTCATAGGGGTGGAGATGGATACAATAAGGGCAAGATCCTTCCTTCCCCTAGACAGGGCAAGGATCCTTATGGAACTGGCCTCTTCATTCACCCTTCAGGTGTCTCGACCAGCAAGGCACTTCTTGCAGCTCCTGGGCCACATGGCAGCCTCTACAGCAGTGGTCCGGGGAGCAAAATTTCAGATGAGGGACATTCAGTTCCACTTAAGAGCCTTCTGGTCCCAAAGAAAGGATTCCCTTACCAAACTAGTCCCAATGACTCGAACCCTGATCCAGGCTTTGCAGTGGTGGCAGGATCAGGACAATTTGAGACAAGGAGTTCCTTTTGTCACTCAGTCTCATTCAGTTATATACACCACAGATGCCTCCCTGCTGGGCTGGGGAGCCCACCTGGGGGATCTTACCACCCAAGTGCTGTGGTCACCTCAAGAATCTCTGCTTCACATCTGTCTCTTGGAACTCAGAGCATTGTTTCTGGCACTGCAAGCCTTTTCCAAATCTGTACAAAACAAGGTGGTCCAGATCAGAACAGACAATACCACCACAATGTGGTACATCAACAAGCAAGGAGGCACTCTGTCTACGGCCTTGTGCACAGAAGCTATGAAGTTGTGGTCCCTAGCCTATTCCCTGCAAACCTCTCTGATAGCAGTTCACCTCCCAGGCAAGGACAATGTCCTAGCAGATACTCTCAGCAGGATATCCCAGGGCCATCACCAATGGACCCTAGATCCCCTAGTTCTGAAAGTGATTTTCTCGAGATGGGGCACTCCACAGATATATATTTTTGCAGCCCCAGGCAATCACCAACTTCCTCTCTTTTGTTGCAGACCCCCAGTCTTGGGCTCAGTCCCCCTGGCTGCTCTAATTCTAAATTGGGAAGGGAGATTTCTGTATGCTTTTCCCCCTTCCCTCTCCTGTTCAAAATGTTAGTCAAGATCAGGTTTCAACCATGCAAAGTGATTCTGATTGCTCCAGACTGAGCCAGACAGCCCTGGTACCCACTGTTGCTGTCCTTAGCAGTCCACCTTCCCCTGTCTCTTCCCAGGAATTACAACCTGTTGACATCCTCTCAGGGGAGGATTTGGTATCCGAACCTCAAATCTCTCAATCTCAAGGCATGGCTCTTGAAGAGTTGGAGTTTGCTGATCTGCATTTCTTTCAAGGGGTTCTGGATATCGTTAAGGCTTCTCGAAAGCCTTCCACCAGAAAGACTTACAACTCCAAATGGAAAATGTTCACTATTTGGTGCTCTAATAAGCATAGTTCTCCAGAATCTGCTGGGTTGCCTACAGTCCTGGACTATATGGTTCATCTTAATGGCTTAGGACTTAGGCCGGCTACACTTAAAGTGCATCTGGCAGCTGTTTCTGCCTTCTTGTCAGTAAGCAAGCCCTCTCCTCTGTCAGCCCATCCTGTGTTTTGTAAGTTCTTCAAGGGATTGCTGCACACCAATCCCCCTTTAGGGACCCTGCTCCTGCTTGGGACCTTAATGTTTGCATTGCTCAGCTTATGCAACCACCCTTTGAGCCTTTGTTCTCTGCAGAGCTTAAGTACTTGACTTGGAAAACTGTGTTTTTGGTAGCCATTACCTCTGCCAGGCGTATCAGTGAATTGCAAGCCCTGTCAGTGGAGCCTGATTTCATCTCTTTCCATAGAGACAAAGTGGTCCTAAGAACCAACAGGAAGTTTTTGCTTAAGGTGGTTTCAGATTTCCACCTTAATCAGTCCATGTCTCTCCCTGTTTTCTTCACTGACCATTCCTCCTCTGGAGAGAGGAGGCTGCACAGCTTGGATGTTAAGAGGGCCCTCAGTTACTACATAGAGCGCACCAAAGGTCACAGGTTTGAGTCCCTCCAGTTGTTCCTCACATATGTAGAGGTCAGCAAGGGCAAACCTGCTACTAAGAGATCTATTGCCAGGTGGATTGTCTCTTGTATACAATTCTGCTATGAAAAGCTGGGTAGAACCCCACCCTCAGGCCTGAGGGCTCTCTCTACTAGAGGTACAGCTGCTTCCCTGGCTGCTGCCAGGGATATTCCTATCTTAGAAATGTGTCAAGCAGCCACCTGGAAAACAGTCCATACATTCACCAAGCATTACTCTCTGGATATCCAGGCTAGGAGTGATGCTCGGTGTGGCACAGCAGTACTTCAGAGCCTATTCCCAAAGTAGGTTCTGTCCCTCCTCCATGGAGGTACTGCTTGTCAGTCTGCAATAGTCAGAATACAGCAAGACTTCATGTTGTTTGAAGAAAAAATTACTCACCTTAGTAGTGTTGTTTCTTCTAATGGAGTCTTGCTGTATTCTGACCTCCCCGCAGCCTCCCCTCTCAGAACCTGGTTTTTGGGATGTGGGTGGGCAGGAGCAGTGCTAGCACCCTAGAGGTACCCCTTTTTCACCCACCTTTATTTTGGGTGTGTGTTGTGTTTTGTTTTTTGGGTTTCCTGACTTGAGTCTTTGCTTTGAAACCAAAAACCCTTTTTTAATAAATTAGTTGCCAGTTGGCTAGTGTGAGTTTTACAGTTTCCACATAGAACTTCTAGTGAGTATTGCTCGTAAAGATCTGATGGCTGGAATTTAAACAACAGCAGACAGGGGCTTCAACCGAGCTCACGCTGAACATTGCATGCTGGCCATGGAAAGTTAACTCTTTGTTCTCCAGGGCAGTTGAAAGGCAGGACCTAACCGCAATTGTCAGAATACAGCAAGAGTCCATTAGAAGAAACAATATTACTAAGGTGAGAAATTTTTTTCTTCTGTCCCTCCTCGATGGAGGTACTGCTTGGTAGTCTACATTTGTTGGAATACTGCAAGACTTCATGTTGTTTGAAGAAGAAATTACTCACCTTAGTAATTATGTTTCTTCTAGTGGAGTCTTGCTATATTCTGACCTCCCCCCTGCCTCCCCTCTCAGAACCTAGATTTTTGGGATGTGTGTGGGCAGGTGCAGTGTTGGCACCCTAGAGGTGCCCCCCCATACCCTCATTCTTCTTTGGGTGGAATGTTGTTCATTTGATTGTTTTTGGTTTTTGGGTTTCCTGACTTGAGTCTTACTTTGAGAACCAAAAACATTATATTTTTGCCAGTTGGCTAGTTAAAATTTTACAGTTTCCACAAAGAACACCTAGTGATTTTTTGCTCGTAAAGATCTGACGGTTGCAGTTCGAATAACAGGAGGAGGCTTCAACCGAGCTCGAGATGCACATTCTATGCCATGCATAGAAAAGTTAACCCTATGTTCTCTGGGGCAGTTGAAAGGCAGGACCTAACTGCATTTGTCAGCATACAGCTAGACCCCACTAGAAGAAACATAATTACTAAGGTGAGTAATTTTTTCTTTGCTCTGATCCTCAAGGCACTGCTGAAGTTGAAAAACCAGTCAGCAACTATGATTCTAGAAGCCCCAGACTGGCCAAGACAACCTTGGTATTCTCTTTTGCTAGCCCTGTCACACAAGCAGCCTATTTGGCTTCCTCTGACTTACTCTTTCCTAACTCTACCACAGACAAGAGTAACCTTTCCCGATCTGGCATCTCTTCACCTCAAAGCCTGACTCTTGAGGAGTTAGAGTTTCCAGACACCCAATACTCAGAACAGGTCCTCAAAATCCTTCATATGGACAAAAAGCTAAGTATCAAGAAAACCTATGCGGCTAAGTGGAAGAGATTTTCTCTCTGGTGCAAAAGAAAATGAATAAATCCTCTTTAGGGTACAGATCCCTGCATTTTGGACTACCTGATACACCTACAGGCCTCAGGCCTTAAGGCTTCATCCTTAAAGTTGTATTTGGCTGCTATTTCAGCATACCTTTCCACTGGCAAGCATAAGTTAGTTATTTTAGAGCCTATTTTCAGAAAGTTTTTTTAAGGCCTTCTCCATCTCCAACCCCCAATATGGGAACCAGTTCCCTCTTGGAACCTGAATCTCTGCATTGCTGAGCTCATGGAGCCTCATTTCAAACAACATGAAGTCTTGCTATATTATGACATATGCAGTTTGTCCCAGCCTTAGAACTGCTCCGGAGGTGGAAGAGTTAAAGTCCATGCCAGGCATGGAACTTAGAGCTCGAGCTCAGTTGAAAATTCTATCTGTTGTTCTTCAAACTTAAACTGTCAGATTCTTTACTCCGCCTCACTGAACAGTCACTCCGGAGATTTCTCCTTCTCCTTGGTTCATTTTGTCGGTTAAAGTATAAAAGTTTTCGTTTTTTTAACCGAAATTAAACCACAACCAGTCGGTTCAAGCTATATCTGTGGTATTGTAAGTACTAGATAGGTTTTACATTTTATTTCTGTGTGGAACTTGTAAACATTTTCATCGGTTCGGTTTGAACCGATCAAGTTACTTCTATTACATTACAGTCTTTTAGAAGTGCGGTTCCCGGTTCTTATCGGTTCTAAAAAAAACAGATTTAATTACGTTTTTTCTCCACGACCCGTGACACGGTTGGGAACCAATAAGGGAGTCTTGCTTGGCAGGTTGCCATAAATGGGCACATTTTTGGTTAGGCTGGCACTATGTCTGAGAAACCCAAAAGAAAAACTGGGCCCACTGGGTTTCAGCACTGTGTTGTATGTAGGGAAGCCTTTGCCAAGGCTGACCCCCACACCACATGTGTTTATTGTCTGGGGTTTGACCACCTCAATTCAGACTGCCAGATTTGCAAGGGTTTTCCTGCAGCTACCCTGGATAAGAGGGTTGGTAGACTCAGGGAACGGGAGGCCAAAAAGTCCGCTGACCCGGATGGCCAGCCCGGTTTGGTTTCAACCGAACCGGAGGGAGTGCCCTCTGACCAGGGCGATACTTCCTCGGGCAAAAGGAGAGCCGATTTTGAGGAGTCGGTTCCAACAAAGAAATCTAGAAAATCAGCTGGTGTAGAGTCAAAACTTCCTCTCCAACCGCTGAAGAAATAGCTAAAGCAATAAAATTGTTCAGTCACTCTCCCGGTTCCACCGAACCAGCATCATCAGGTAGCGCTCTGTTGATTGGTTCCTCAGTTCAAGAGTATTATTTAGAGGAATTTTATGAACCAGAGGAGGGGAAGAGAGTATGAGGAGTAGAATGTGGTTTTGAAAGTTTGGATGTGCCCATTGAACCGGACATCTCTCCAGACAGACCTTCAGGAGTGTCTCCCCTAGGCTTTCTGAGTCCCCTTCTCATTTCATGTTTTATAAAAAAAAAGTGGCTGAAACCCTCCAGCTCCCTTTGGAGGAAGCTGTGGATGATCAGGAAGAGCCTGATTTTGTAGAAATGATGGATATCCCAGAGTCTAGGAGAATGTCTATTCCTCTGCATAAATCTTTTTGGAAACAGACAGTAAAGATTTTAAAAGCTCCTCACACCATATCTCCTGTTGATAAAAGAATGGACAAAAGGTATGCATTATCAGGCTCTGATACGGAGTTCCTTACACAACAATGCAGCCACATGGGGGTGGTGCAGGCTGCAGCCTGTGACAAGGCAAATGTTCCCTTAGCCTCTCACCCCCCTGACAAGGACTCCAGAAAGATAGATGCCATGGCAAAGAAACAGTACATGGCAGCTTCCTTAGGACTCAGACAGGCTAATTATATGGCTTATGTTGCTAGATATCAAAAATCCAGATGGGATATGGTTTTAGCTTTAGCAAAGCAGGTTCCTGGCCAGCTGGCAAAAGAGCTGGAGCAGGTGGCCGCTGATGGTATTGAGGCATCCAAAGTGCAATTCCATGCTGCAGTGGACTCTAATGATGTATCATCCAGAGTCATGGCTACATCTGTGGCTCTCCATAGAATGGCTTGGCTCAGATGTACTAGCCTGTCACAGGATACCCAGACTAAGGCCATGGATTTCCCTGTTGTGGGCAACTCTTTGTTTGGGGAGCAAACAGAAAATTACATGAAGAAAATGGATGAATATAGGACCACCTATAGGAGTGCACAGGCCAAGGAAAGGCAAGTCACTCCCCAAAGGCAGCCTCCCAGGGGCAGGGGTAGGCCTTTTCATAGGCCTTTTTACCAAGCCCAGGCTTCCTCTTCTGCTTTTGCACAGAAGGGGTTCTTTAGATGGAGAGGCAGACGGGGTGCAGGCAGGCCTGCTTCCACCCCTCAGCCTAAAGACCCTGCCAAACAGGCACCCTGATGGGGCGCCCAGGGCCGATTCTCCACTACCTGTAGGGGGCAGGCTGGCTTACTTTGTCCAGGACTGGGAGTCTCTAATGTCAGACAAGTAGGTCCTGGAAGTAGTAAGCCAGGGACTGGTTCTCAGCTTCAAAAAATTTCCGAAGATGAGAATCAGATCCTTTCCACCTGAAAATCCTTCAGAGGCTCTTGCCCTGGAGGCAGAAGTCTCTACCCTCCTGGCTCTCAGAGCTGTGGAAAGGGTTCCACCCCTACACCAAGGCAAAGGGTTGTACTCCAAGTACTTCCTTACCCCAAAAAAGACAGGAGAATGGCGGCCCGTCCTGGATCTCAGGTATCTAAACAAGCACCTTTTAAAACCAAAATTCAAAATGGTGACTCAGAATTATTTTACCCTCTTTAAGGCCAGGGCACTGGCTAGCGTCCCTGGACCTCAAGGATGCCTATTTTCATGTTCTCATCAGAAGCTCCCATCGAAAATACCTCAGAATCGAACTGCCCTCAGGTCATTACCAGTTCAGAGCAATGCCCTTCGGCCTTACATCTGCCCCAAGGGTATTCACAAAATGCCTGGCAGTAGCAGTTGCCCACTTAAGAAGGCAAAAAATTACCATCTTTCCTTACTTGGATGACTGGCTCATAGGCCAGTCCCCAGACAAAGTCAGGTTACACCTTCAAGTAACTCAGCAACTGCTAACTTCTCTAGGTTTCCTTCTCAATCTTCCAAAGTCAGTCCTAGAGCCTGTCCAGCTTCTCACCTTCATAGGTGCAGAACTGAACACAAAAGAAGCCAGAGCCTTCCTTCCTCTGGAAAGGGCAAATACCCTGATTTCTCTGGCTTCCTCATTCACCCTGCAGGTGTCTCGACCAGCAAGGCACTTTCTACAGCTCCTGGGACACATAGCTGCTTCGATAGCAGTAGTGCATGGAGACAGATTTCAGATGAGGGACATCCAGTTCCATTTGAGAGCCTTTTGGTCTCAAAGAAAGGACCCTCTAACCAAATTAATTCCAGTGACTCAAACCCTGATCCAAGCCCTTCAGTGGTGGCAGGACCAGGGCAATTTGAGACAGGGGGTCCCCTTTGCCCCTCAGTCTCACTCCTTAATCCTTACTACAGATGCATCCCTATTGGGGTGGGGCGCTCACATGGGCGACCTCACCACCCAGGGATTGTGGTCCCCTCAAGAATCTCTGCTCCACATCAATCTGTTGGAACTCAGAGCAGTTTTTCTAGCACTTCAAGCTTTTTCCAAATCTGCTCAGAACAAGGTTATTCAAGTCAGAACAGACAATACCACCACAATGTGGTACATCAACAAGCAAGGGGGCACTCGGTCTACGGCCTTGTGCACCGAAGCAATGAAGTTGTGGTCTCTGGCTTACTCCCTGAACACCTCCCTTGTAGTAGTTCACCTCCCAGGCAAGGGCAATGTCCTGGCAGATGCTCTCAGCAGGATTTCCCAGGGCCATCACGAATGGGCTCTGGATCCCCTAGTTCTGGAGGTGGTATTTGCCAGATGGGGCACACCCCAGATAGATCTTTCAAACAACATGAAGTCTTGCTATATTATGACAATTGCAGTTTGTCCAAGCCTTAGAACTGCTCAGGAGGTGAAAGAGTAAACTTCCATGCCAGGCATGGAATCCTGAGCGCAAGCTCGGTTGTAAAAACTCTGTTTGGTGATATTCAAACCGAAACTGTCAGATTCTTTACTCTGCCTCACTGAACAGTCGCTCTGGAGATTCCTCCTTCTGCTTGGTTCATTTCTCGGTTAAAAAGTGTTATTCTCGGTTTATTTTAAACCGCAATTATATTATTTTAACCGCAAACCGGTCAGTTCAAGCTCTGTCTGTGGTATCGTAAGTAATAGATAGGTTTTCTTTCTCTGTGTGGAACTTGCAAACATTATTATTAGTTCGGTTTGGACCGATCAGGTTGTTGTTAAAACTTGTTAAATTACATTTAGAGTGCGGTTCCCGGTTCTTATCGGTTCTAAAAAAACCGGATTTCATTATGGTTTTTTCCACGACCCATGATGACGGTTGGGAACGATAAGGTGTCTTCCTGGCGATTTGCGGAAAAGGGCAAGTTTTGGATAGGCTGGCATTATGTCTGAGAAACCCAAAAGAAAAACTGGGCCCACTGGGTTTCAGCACTGTAGTGTCTGTGGGGAAGCCTTTGCCAAGGCTGACCCACACACCACATGTGTTTGTCTGGGGTTTGACCACCTCAATGCAGACTGCCAGATTTGCAAGAATTTCCCTGCAGCTACCCTGGATAAGAGAGTTGGTAGGCTCAGGGCACGAGAGGCCAAAAAGTCCGCTGACCCGGATGGCCAGCCCGGTTTGATGCCAACCGAACCGGAGGGAGTGCCCTCTGACCAGGGCGAGACTTCCTCGGGCAAATGAAGAGCTGACTCGGAGAAGCCAGTTCCAGCAAAGAGGACTAGAAAATCAGCAGGTGTGGAGCCAAAATTTCCTTCTCCAACCGCTGCAGAGATAGCCAAAGCGATCCAAATTGTCCAGTTGCTTTTCCAGGTTCCGTCCGAACCGCCACTATCAGGTAAATGGTCGGTTAGGTCAGTTCCACCAGTTCAAGAATATGATATGAAGGAATTTTATGAACCAGAGGAGGGGGAGGAGGATTATGAAGAGTGTGAATGTGATTTTGAAAGTCTGGATGTGCCCATTGAACCGGACATCTCCCCAGACAGACCTTCAGGAGTGTCTCCCCCTAGGCTTTCTGAGTCCCCTTCTCATTTTCTGTTTTATAAAAAGTTGTTGAAACCCTCCAGCTCCTTTGGAAGAAGCTGTGATGAACAGGAGGAGCCTGACTACGTGGAAATGATGGATATCCCAGAGTCCAGGAGATTGTCTATTCTTTACATAAACTTTAGAAACGGACAATAAAAATGTTAAAGCTCCAAATTCTTTTCCTCCTGTGGATAAAAGATGGACAAGAGGTACATTGTCAGGCCCTGATACGGAGTTCCTTTCACAACAATGCAGCCATGTTGAGTAGTGCAGGCTGTAGCCTGTGATAAGGCAATATTCCCTTGGCTTCACACCCTCTGATAAGGACTCCAGGAGGATTGATGCCATGGCAAAGAAACAATACATGGCAGCATCCTTGGGACTCAGACAGGCAAATTATATGGCCTATGTTGCAAGATACCAGAAATCAGATGGGATACTGTTGGCTTTGTGAAACAGGTTCCCAGCCAGCTTGCCAAGGAGCTGGAACAGGTGGCTGCTGATGGTATTGAGGCATCCAAGGTGCAATTCCATGCTGCAGTGGACTCTAATGATGTATCTTCAAGAGTAATGGCTACATCTGTGGCTTTTCGTAGAATGGCTTGGCTCAGGTGTACTAGCCTGTCACAGGATACCCAGGCTAAGGCCATGGATTTTCCTGTTGTGGGTAATTCTCTGTTTGGGGAGCAGACAGAGAATTACATGAAGAAAATGGATGAGTATAGGACCACTTAAAGGAGTGCACAGTCCAAGGAGAGGCAAGCCACTCCTCAGAGGCAGCCTTCCAGGGGCAGGGGCAGGCCATTTCACAGGCCTTTTTACCAAGCCCAGGCCTCCTCTTCATCTTATACCCAGAGGGGGTTCTTCAGAGGGAGAGGCAGATGGGGTACGAGCAGGCCTGCTCCACCCCTCACCCTAAAGCCCTGCCAAACAGGCACCCTGATGGGATGCCCAGGGCCGATTCTCCATTACCTGTAGGGGGCAGGCTATTACTTCGTCCAGGACTGGGAGTCTTTAACATCAGACAAGTGGGTCCTGGAAGTAGTAAGCCAGGGACTGGTTCTCAGCTTCAAAAAATTTCCGAAGATGAGAACCAGATCTTTTCCACCTGCAAATCCATTAGAGGATCTTGCTTTGGAATCAGGAGTCTCAACCCTCCTGGCTCTCAGAGCTGTGGAAAGGGTTCCTCCCCTACACCAGGGCAAAGGACTATACTCCAGGTACTTCCTTACACCAAAAAAGACAGGAGAATGGCGGCCCATCCTGGATCTAAGATATCTAAACAAGCACCTTTTAAAACCAAAATTCAAAATGGTGACTCTGGGAATTATTTTACCCTCCCTAAGGCCAGGGGACTGGCTAGCGTACCTGGACCTCAAGGATGCCTACTTCCATGTTCTCATCAGAAGCTCCCACCGAAAGTACCTCAGATTCTGACTGCCCTCAGGCCATTACCAGTTCAGAGCAATGCCCTTCGGACTTACCTCTGCCCCAAGGGTATTCACAAAATGCCTGGCAGTAGCAGTTGCTCACTTAAGAAGGCAAAAGATTGCCATCTTTCCTTACCTGGATGACTGGCTCATAGTGGGTCAGTCTCCAGACCAAGTCAAATCACACCTTCAGGTTACCCAGCAGCTGCTTACATCTCTAGGTTTTCTTCTCAATCTTCCAAAGTCAGTTCTAGAGCCTGTTCAGCTACTCGCCTTCATTGGCGCAGAACTGGACACAAAGCAGGCCAGAGCTTTCCTTCCTCTAGAAAGGGTAAAGACCCTAGTGGCTCTTGCCTCCTCCACTCTGCAGGTCTCTCGGCTAGCAAGGCACTTTCTACAGCTCCTAGGGCACATGGCTGCTTCCACAGCTGTAGTGCAAGGAGCCAGATTTCAGATGAGGGACATTCAGTTCCATTTGAGAGCCTTCTGGTCTCAAAGGAGAGATCCCCTAACCAAATTGATCCCAGTAGCTCGAACCCTGGTCCAGGCCCTGCAGTGGTGGCAGGACCAGAGCAATCTGAGACAGGGGGTTCCTTTCATCCCTCAATCTCACTCCTTGACCCTTACTACAGATGCGTCTCTCTTGGGATGGGGAGCTCACATGGGCGACCTCACCACCCAGGATTGTGGTCCCCTCAGGAATCTCTGCTCCACATCAATCTGTTGGAACTCAGAGCTGTTTTTCTAGCACTTCAGGTTTTTCTGCATCTGTTCAGAACAAAGTGGTACAGGTCAGAACAGACAACACCATTACAATGTGGTACATCAACAAGCAAGGGGGCACTCGGTCCTCGGCCTTGTGCACCGAGACAATGAAGTTGCGGTCTCTGGCTTATTCCCTGAACACCTCCCTCCTATGGCAGTTCACCTCCCAGGCAAGGACAATGTCCTGGCAGATGCTCTCAGCAGGATTTCCCAGGGCCATCACGAATGGTCACTGGATCCCCTAGTACTAGGGTTAGTATTTGCCAGGTGGGGCACCCCTCATATAGATCTTTTTGCAGCCCCAGACAACCACCAACTTCTGCTTTTTTGTTGCAGGCCCCCAGTGTTGGGCTCAGTCCCTCTGGATGCCTTCCTTCTCGATTGGAAAGGGAAGTTCCTCTATGTCTTTCCCTCCTTCCCTCTCTTGTTCAAGGTGCTAGTCAAAATCAGATCTCAGCCTTGAAAGATGATTCTGATTGCTCCAGATTGGGCCAGACAGCCCTGGTATCCTCTCCTTCTGTCCTTAGCAGTCCATCTTCCCCTGTGTCTCCCCAGGAATCACAATCTGTTAACCTGTGCCCAGGGGAGAGTTTGGTATCTGAATCTCAAATCCCTCAACCTCAAGGCCTGGCTCTTGAGGAGTTAGAGTTTGCTGACCTACACCTTTCTCAAGGTGTACTCAAAATCTTAAAAGCTTCTAGGAAGCCTTCCACTGGGGCTACTTATAATTCTAAATGGAAAAGGTTTTCCATATCGTGCTCTGGGAAGCATATTTCCCCAGATTCTGCTGATTTGCCCACAGTCTTGGACTATATGGTCCATCTAAATACTTTGGGGCTGAGGCCAGCTACCCTGAAAGTGCATTTGGCAGCTGTCTCTGCTTTTATTTCAGCAGAAAAGACCTCTTCTCTTTCTGCTCACCCTGTATTCTCCAAGTTTTTCAAGGGATTGCTTCACACCAACCCTCCATTCAGGGACCCTGCTCCTGGGATCTTAATGTTTGCATTGCTCCAGCTGATGCAACCCCCCTTGAACCTTTGTCTTCAGCAGAGCTTAAGTACTTGACTTGGAAAACTGTGTTTCTAGTAGCCATCACTTCTGCCAGGTGCATAAGTGAATTACAAGCTTTGTCAGTGTAGCCTGATTTTATCTCCTTTCACAGAGATAAGGTAGTCCTCAGGACTAACAGGAATTCTTGCCTAAGGTGGTTTCAGATTTCCACCTTAATCAATCTATATCTCTTCAGTGTACTTCACTGACCATTTCCTCCTCTGGCGAGAGGAGGTTGCACAGATTTAGATGTAAAGAGAGCCCTTAGTTACTACATAGAGCGTTCCAAGGGTCACAGGTTTGACTCTCTCCAACTGTTCCTCACTTATGGTGAGGTTGGGAAAGGGAAACCTGCCACTAAAAGATCCATTGCCAGGTGGATTGTCTCTTGTATCCAATTTTGCTATCAAAAACTGGGTAAGGTTCCCCCTTCAGGCCTGAGGGCTCACTCTACTAGAGGTACAGCTGCATCCCTAGTTGCAGCCAGGGACATCCCTATCTTAGAGATATGTCAAGCAGCTACCTGGAAAACAGTACACACTTTCACCAAGCATTACTCCCTGGACATCCAGGCTAGGAGGGATGCTCGGTTTGGCACAGCTGTGCTTCAGAGCCTATTTCCTAAGTAGGTTCTGTCCCTCCTCCATGGAGGTACTGCTGTGTAGTCTGCAATTGTCATAATATAGTAAGACTTCATGTTGTTTGAAGAAAAGTTTACTCACCTTAGTAATGTTGTTTCTTCTAATGGAGTCTTGCTATATTATGACCTCCCCCCCTGCCTGCCCCTCTCAGAACCTCTGCTCTTGGGATGTGGGTGGGCAGTGCAGTGTTGGCGCCTAATGATGCCCACCTTGTGTTTTTCACCCCTCCTTTTTGGGGTGTTTGGGTGTTGTATTTCATTTTATTTTCTGGGTCCCCTGACTTGAGTCTTGGTTTTGGGACCAGAAAAATGTGTTAATATTTTAGTAGCCATTTGGCTAGTGTAGGTTTACAGCTTCCACACAGAACCTTAGTGAGTTTTGCTCGTAAAAGATCTGACAGTTTCGGTTTGAATATCACAGACAGAGTTTTTCAACCGAGCTCGGCTCAGGATTCCATGCCTGGCATGAAGTTAACTCTTTCACCTCTGGAGCAGTTCTAAGGCTGGGACAAACTGCAATTGTCATAATATAGCAAGACTCCATTAAAAGAAACAACATTACTAAGGTGAGTAATTTTTTCTTTTGCAGCCCCAGACAATCACCAACTTCCCCTTTTTTGTTGCAGGCCCCCAGTGTTGGGCTCAGTCCCCCTGGATGCCTTCCTTCTCAGTTGGGAAGGGAAGTTTCTCTATGCCTTTCCACCCTTCCCTCTCCTGTTCAAAGTGCTAGTAAAAATCAGGTCTCAATCCTCCAAGATGATTCTGATTGCTCCAGACTGGCCCAGACAGCCCTGTTACCCACTCCTTATGTCCTTAGCAGTCCACCTTCCCCTGTGTCTTCCCAGGAATCACAATCTGTTATCCTGTGCTCAGGGGAGGGTTTGGTACTCGAACCTCAAATCTCTCAATCTCAAGGCCTGGCTCTTGAAGAGTTAGAGTTTGCTGACCTACACCTTTCCCAAGGTGTACTGGTTATTCTGAAGGCTTCCAGGAAGCCTTCCATCAGGGCTACTTAGAATTCCAAATGGAAGAGATTTTCCATATGGTGCTCTGGGAAGCATATTTCCCCAGAATCTGCTGACTTACCCACAGTCCTGGATTATATGGTTCATTTAAATACTTTAGGGCTGAGACCAGCTACCCTAAAAGTGCACTTGGCAGCCGTGTTTGCTTTCTTGTCAGCAGGTAAGCCCTCTTCTCTTTCAGCTCATCCTGTATTCTCCAAGTTTTTCAAAGGGTTGCTTCACACCAACCCCCCATTCAGGGATCCTTCCCCTGCCTGGGATCTTAATATTTGCATTGCCCAGCTTATGCAACCCCCTTTTGAGCCCTTGTCTTCAGCAGAGCTCAAGTACTTGACTTGGAAAACTGTGTTTTTGGTAGCCATCACTTCTGCCAGGCGCATAAGTGAGTTACAAGCATTGTCAGTGGAGCCTGATTTTATCTCCTTTCACAGAGATAAGGTAGTCCTCAGGACTAACCGAAAGTTCTTGCCTAAGGTGGTTTCAGATTTCCACCTTAATCAATCTATATCTCTCCCTGTGTACTTCACTGACCATTCCTCTTCTGGTGAGAGGAGGTTGCACGTTTACATGTCAAAGATCCTTAGCTACTACATTGATCGTACCAAGGTCACAGGTTTAACTCCTCAACTGTTCCTCACTTATGGTGAGGTTGGCAAGGAAACCTGCCACTAAAAGATCCATTGCCAGGTGGATGCGTCTCTTGTATCCAATTCTGCTATGAAAAACTGGGTAGCGTTCTCCCTCAGGCCTGAGGCTCACTCCACCAGAGGTACAGCTGCGTCTCTGGCTGCTGCCAGGGACATCCCTATCCTAGAGATATGCCAAGCAGCTACCTGGAAAACGGTGCACACTTTTACTAAGCATTACTCCCTGGACATCCAGGCTAGGAGTGATGCTCATTTTTGCACAGCCGTGCTTCAGAGCCTATTTCCTAAGTAGGTTCTGTCCCTCCTCCATGGAGGTACTGCTGTGTAGTCTGCATATGTCATAATATAGCAAGACTTCATGTTGTTTGAAGAAAAAATTACTCACCTTAGTAATGTTGTTTCTTCTAATGGAGTCTTGCTATATTATGACCTCCCCCCCCGCCTGCCCCTCTCAGAACCTTACTCTTGGGGATGTGGGTGGGCAGGGCAGCATTGGCACTTTTTAGATGCCCACCTTGTTTTCACCCCTCTTTTTGGGGTGATCTTTGTTGTGTTTGTCATTTTTGGGTCTCCTGACTTGAGTCTTCATTGTGGCACCAAAAATGTGTTTATTTAATTAGGTAGTCAGTTGGCTAGTGTAGGTTTACAGCTTCCACACAGAGTCTTAGTGAGTTTTTGCTCGTAAAGATCTGACAGTTTAAGTTTGAAGAACAACAGATAGAAATTTCAACCGAGCTCGAGCTCTAAGTTCCATGCCTGGCATGGACTTTAACTCTTTCACCTCCGGAGCAGTTCTAAGGTTGGGACAAACTGCATATGTCATAATATAGCAAGACTCTGTGTCATTGGAAGAAACAACATTACTAAGGTGAGTAATTTTTTCTTTGAGCCCGTTGCCACTGCGCAATTGAAGTGTGTGACTTGGAAGACAGTTTTCCTAGTAGCCATCACTTCTGCAAGAAGGATTTCAGAACTTCAGGCACTGTGTACTGAGCCAAACTACATCATCCCTCATAAGGATAAAGTAGAGCTCAGAACAAACAGAAAAATTCTCCCTAAGGTGGTTTCTGAGTTCCACTTTAACCAGTCCATTACCCTTCCTGCATTTTTCACTGACAAATCTACTCCAGGGGAACACACGCTTCATAGTTTGGATCTTAAAAGAGCCCCATCTTACTACCTGGAGCACAACAAGCAGTTCAGGGACTCCACTACACAGCTTTTCCTCACCTATTTTGAGGTGGGCAGAGGAAAACCAGCCACTAAGAGAACTGTCTCTCACTGGATAGTCGCCTGCATTCAGTTTAGCTACGACAAGGCTGGTAAACAGCCTCCTGAAGGCCTTGGGGCCCATTCCACTTGGGGCAGTGCTGCCACAGTGGCAGTTGTGAGGGAAATTCCCTTACTTTTTTGTCTGCAAAGCAGCCACATGGAAGACTGTACACATATTCACAAAGCATTACTGCCTAGATGTACAGTCTAGATCTGATGCCATATTTGGAATGGTAGTCCTGCAGAGCCTCTTCCCGAAGTAGGTTCTGGACCTGCCTCCCAACTGCATTGCTTTATAGTATGCTAATGTTACTGATGCTAAAGGACACCTTGGAAGAAACAAGAATATTACTGTGAGTAATTTTTACATTTTGGCCTCATGCTGTGGGGAGGAGGATACAGACACAAAGCAGTTCATATTGAACCAGGTTAAGCTGCTGGTGGTTTTAGTGAATGGGAGGAATCTGGTCAGGATTCTGGGGAAATTTCTCTTGTCATTTGTCTACTACGATAAGTATCTCATGTCTGACTAGGTACTTATTTTCAAATGTAGCAGTCTACCTACTTATTAGCCACTAAGGAAGGATGTAATAGGTAATCAAGGAGCAAGTATGCTGCCTAGAATTAATCGTAACTTTCAGAAGCAGTACTAGATGTTATGCGTGGAAAAGCCAGGAAAAATGTTTGTGTAGCAAGTGCTTTATTACAGAACTTAATTTGAGTAGCAGCAAGAAAAAATATGTGTAGCGTTTGCAGGTAACATTGTTTCATCTGTACAATCACTTCTGGGTGAACTCAGATGTTTAGCAAGTGACAGCTGTACAACTGCACATAAACAATTTTGTGTAGCAGTTGGTGAAAATTGTGTAGATTTTTGCTATACTATTAACTGGGCACAGCAGTCTGAGTGGAAGCTGGCAGTCAGTTCTGCTCCTCCCTGTATATCATCAGCCTTGCTACCTCACTGCCCGTGACAACACTTATAACTAAAAAGAGCCAATCTCCTGCTGCTTGATTGGTAACTTGTAACATGTTACCAGTCAGGCATGGCTTGTGATACAACAGTATGTGAGTTTACATGATAATGATGTAGTGGGAGGAATTAAACTAGATACAGTGGGACAGATCTTCTATGATATAGAACTGCCGAAAAGCACGGGTACATTTAATATATGGCATACCAGGCTTGCAGCACTCTACAGGGACTTTCCCTCCCTTGTGGCAAATCAACACTTGCTAAACCAACTATTTGTGGTCTAGTGTGCATGATTCGGGAGGACCCTTAACATGTAGCTTGAGGCCAAACTTTGCAAGCAAGTGTGTAAACTGTAGCTGTGCCCCAGATTATAAAACCAGGTGTAGCTGTAGCATTCGGCAATGCTACTGCTGTGGAAATGCAAGGGTTTGATACAGGGCTATGACGCAAACCCTGTGTCACCCTTTGAAAATCAGTCCTAGTACGTCTGTTTTCAGGTAAATAGCTGCTTTTCACATCACACCCGATACTATTTGACACAAAACCATCTAATGAGCACATATAAAAATGAAAAACACTTCATAAATAAGAATCAATAAGGGAATGAATTACTAAAATGTTCTGCCTGATATTATTTGGCACTGCTAACTTTTTAAATACTGCAAAAAAGTTGTGGGTGATGATCTGTACCGGACTTCAGAAATGAGTTAATGTTGATTTCACTATTGATATATGTAGTATGTACTGTAAATGTAACCACTGTTATTATTCCATGGAACCTTCTTGTTATTCTGATACTACATTGTAGAAAAACAGATGTTTTTATTTTATTTGTAAAAGTATGTTTAGAATAACTGAGCTAAAATAATAACTGTATAGTAAAAATGTGCTTTGGTATGCTTAAAAAACTCCTAATTATGCAGACTAGTCAATTTATTGATACTTATTGTAAAATGTGGTAAAATAATTATTGACACTATACAGTCATCCTGCTGGAAAAAAAATATGATAAGCTGAAGTGTGCACAGTTGAAAAGATTATAATGTCACAACAGATTTTTGCAAAAGATAAGTCATTTGCCCTTCCAACTATATGAGATGTGTTTTTGTTTGCATAAATTGCTTGTTTTCTTAATCGTATTCTTCCGTCTGTTTAACTTCAGGCTTGTGACAGGGATGCGCAGTGTGGGGGAGGCATGTGCTGTGCAGTTAGTCTTTGGATTCGGAGCCTGCGAATGTGCACACCATTGGGCAAGGAAGAAGATGAATGTCATCCTTTGAGTCATAAAGTTAGTATCTATTAATGATTACTTTGACAGTACAAAGACTGACAAAGCTGAAAAATGTATCTGAACATTTATAGATCAAACTATTCAAAAAGAAAGAGCAGAATGATTTCACAACACGAGTGCTACAATATCCAGTGGTTCTACCTCTTCCTATAAATCCTGTTAATTTAATATCCAAAAACAGAAACAAAGATGTTGCTGTCAGACCTATCCTGCTAAGCATTTGAAAAGGTCATAAAACCTATTTTAAGTTTCCAGGTTACACTATGCAGAACAATAAAATGAGAAAGAAAGGGACATAGAAATGAATTATTTTTTTGCAGATTATCTGTTATCTGAACAAATTGAATCTTATTTTATAACTGTACTACAGATGTTTTAGCTGATTAAAATTACAGTTAGGAATTGCCTTCTTAATAATTAATATCCATCTTTCCAGTGACAATTCCCTATAGTCTGGGTTAAGTAAATTAATTTGTGACACTTGGACTGGATTTTAAGAGTAAGCATATTGTAACATGGAAGCACGAGACAATACTGACCTATTTCCTCTACTAGAGTGATTTTTACAGTAACTTTTTCAGTGAAAGCTTTATTTTGAAAACTTAATGCATCATAACATGACTTGGCTTTACTGTACTGATGTAAAGTGAAAACATGTAAGGAGTAAGTACTAGAATGATATGTTGGTACACTAAAAGAAATTATAGGTTTGGTGAAGATAGTTTAGAGGGCAGTAGTCTTTTGAGAAATGTACTAGTTTTTCAGTGTATTACTAGATTATCATCCTATAGATTTTCACAAACCCATTAAATAGCAGGGGCCCAATATTCAAAACAGTGCAAAACAGAGTTCAAAACGTTGCACTGCATCTTGCGATTGCCCGAGAGCCCAAAGATGCTTTATACAGTTGAAGAACGCACCAGCACTGTTTGGCTGAATATAGAACCATGTCGGCACAGCATTAAGTCAGGTAGTGCTGCCCCAACATGGATCCCAAATACACCCCCAGAGTGGACAGCACTGAAGTGCTATCTGCAATTTTCAAAGACACCCATGCAAATGATCCCATTGGGCATGCAAAGCACTAAGGGGCCTTTTGCATGCCCATCATGGGCTCATGTGCAATGGTAGCAAGGCAGGTTAGCACTGTGCCGCTCCCCTCCCAGTTGGTCGATCCCAGTCATGTGTAGATGTCCCTGGTGCCTAGTGCCCCCCCCAATCATCAGCCTGTTGTAATCATTAAAACCCTCCCTGGTGCTTGTGCCCCCCCTCCTGATCAGCCTGTAGGAAACATGAAAACCCTCCCTAGTACTAGTGGTCCCCCCATTCCCTCTGATTGCCAGCCCATTGTAAACATGAAAATCCTCCTGGTGCTAGTGGTCCCCCTTCCCTCCAGTCGCCAGCCCATATTTAAAAAAAAAAAAAAACTCCCTGGTGCCTAGTGGACCCTCCTCCATCTGATTGCCAGCCTGTAGTAAAATTTAAAACCCTCCCTGGCATCCAGTGGTGCCCCTGGGCACCGATCCACGGTAACGCATGTCACAATTCTGTACTCCCTGGCATCTACCCCCCCCACGGCAGCACCGAGCACCCACCTCCTCAGTCACCTTACCAATATCCTCGGTGTCGCGAGTGCACATACAGCGACAGGCGTAGCCTTCCTCACACATCCTTGGCCAGCCACAGTATATCCAGGCAGGGTGCGTGCCTTATTTATAAGACAGGATGATGCACACAGTCCTATAAATCAGATGTACGCTCTCTCTGGATGTGCGGTGGCTGGCTGAAGAGGTGTGAGGAGGGCCTCGCTGGTGCCATATGTGCACCATGATACTGAGATACAAGTAAGTAAGCCAGGGGATGCTTGGTGCCATAGTGGGGGTGCTAGACACCAGGAGTATATAGAACTGTGAGGGTTGACTCTCCTATTCCAGTAGGGGGCAGGCTGGCTTACTTTGTCCAGGACTGCATGTCTATTACATCAGACAAGTGGGTCCTGGAAGTAGTAAGCCAGGGACTGGTTCACAGCTTCAAAAAATTTCCAAAGATGAGAGCCAGATCTTTTCCACCTGCAAATCTCTCAGAAACCCTTGCCCTAGAGGCAGAGGTTTCTTCTCTTCTCTTCTAGCCTTAAGAGCCATAGAAAGAGTACTTACCTTGCACTGGGGCAATGGACTGTACTCCAGGAACTTCCTGACACCAAAAAAGTCAGGGGAGTGGCGACCCATCCTAGACCTAAGATATCTAAACAAACATCTTTTAAAACCAAAGCTCAAGATGGTAATTCTGGGAATAATCCTTCCCTCTCTAAGGCCAGGGGACTGGCTAGCCTCCCTGGATCTCAAAGATGCCTACTTTCACATTCCCATCAGGTGCTCCCACAGAAAGTACCTCAGGTTCGAGTTGCCCTCAGGCCACTATCAGTTCAGAGCAATGCCCTTTGGCCTAGCCTTGGCCCCAAAGGTTTTCACAAAGTGCCCCAGGCAGTAGTAGTTGCCTTTCTA
Organism: Neoceratodus forsteri; assembly: GCA_016271365.2. Lineage (NCBI taxonomy): Eukaryota > Metazoa > Chordata > Ceratodontiformes > Ceratodontidae > Neoceratodus > Neoceratodus forsteri. The sequence continues at coordinate 888,895,220 of CM028129.1, read as the reverse complement.
AAAAGGCAAAAGATTTCCATTTTTCCATATCTGGACAATTGGCTAATAGTGGGTGAGTCTCCAGCCCAAGTCAAGTCTCACCTGTAAGTGACCCAGCAAGTGCTCACTTCTCTAGGATTTCTTCTCAGCCTTCCCAAGTCAGTTCTTGAACCAGTCTAGCTTCTTACCTTTATAGGGGCAGAACTGGACACACTCAGAGCAAGAGCCTTTCTTCCTCTAGAAAGGGCAAGGGTTCTTATGGAACTAGCCTCTTCCTTCAGCCTTCGGGTATTTCGACCAGCAAGGCATTTCCTCCAACTCTTGGGCCACATGGCAGCTTCAACAGCAGCGTTCCAAGGGGCAAGATTCCAGATGAAGGATATTCAGTTCCACCTGAGAGCTTACTGGTCTCAGAGAAAGGACTCCCTTACCGAACTGATTCCAGTGACTCCGACCTTGATCCAGGCCCTCCAGTGGTGGCAGGATCAGAATAATTTAAGGCAAGGTGTTCCTTGCGTTGCTCAGCCTTGTTCAGTGGCCCTTACCATGCTTGCTTCTCTTCAGGACTGGGGAGCCCACCTGGGGTCCCTCACTGCCCAGGGTCTGTGGTCCCCCCAAGAATCCCTTCTACACATCAATCTTCTAGAGCTCAGGGCAGTTTTTCCTAGCTCTAAAAGTGTTCTCACAGTCAGTTCAGAACAAGGTGGTTCAAGTCAGAACAGACAACATTACCACCATGTGGTACATCAACAAGCAGGGAGGCACTCGGTCCATGGCCTTGTGCACAGAAGCCATGAAGTTGTGGTCCCTGGCTTATTCCCTGCAAGCCTCTCTTGTAGCAGTTCACCTTCCAGGCAAGGACAATGTGCAAGCAGATGCACTGAGCAGGATTTCTCAGGGTCATTACGAATGGTCCCTGGCCCCTCAGGTGTTAAAAATGATTTTTTCAAGGTGGGGCACTCCAGAGATAGATCTCTTTGCAGCTCCAGACACTCACCAACTTCCTCTCTTTTGTTGCAGACCTCCAGTCTTGGGCTCAGTCCCCTGGATGCCCTGATTCTGAATTGGAAAGGGAAGTTTCTGTATGCCTTCCCCACCTTCCCACTCCTGTTCAAAGTTTTAGTCAAAATAAGGTCTCAGCCTTGCAGGGTGATTCTGGTTGCTCCAGATTGGGCCAAATAGCCCTTGTACCCTTTGTTGCTGTCCCTGACAGTCCATCTCCCCCGTCTCTTCCCAGGAAATACAACCTGTTAACATCCTCTCAGGGGAGGATTTGGTACCCCCATCTTCAGTCCCTCAATCTCAAGGCATGGCTCTTGAAGAGTTAGAGTTTGCAGATCTGCATCTTTCCCAACGGGTTCTGGACATCCTCAAGGCTTCTCGAAAGCCCTCCACCAGAAAGACTTACAACTCCAAATGGAAAAGATTCAGCATTTGGTGTTCTAAGCAGAATATTTCTCCAGACACTGCTGAATTACTTATGGTTCTGGATTATATGGTCCATCTTAATGGTCTAGGCCTCAGACCAGATACTCTCAAGGTACATTTGTCAGCTGTTTCTGCATTTTTGTCTGTGGGGAAGCCTTCTTCACTATCTTCCCAGCCTGTGTTCTGTAAATTTTTTAAAGGATTGTTTCACACCAATCCCCCCTTTAGAGACCCTGCCCCTGCCTGGGATTTGAATGTTTGCATTGCTCAGCTTATGCAAACCCCCTTTGAGCCTATGTCTTCAGCAGAGCTTAAGTACTTGACTTGGAAAACTGTGTTCTTGGTAGCCATTACCTCTACCAGGCGTATCAGTGAATTGCAGGCCCTGTCAGTGGAATCTGATTTTATCTCCTTTCATAGGGATAAAGTGGTCCTTAGAGCAAATAGAAGGTTCTTGCCCAAAGTGGTTTCAGACTTCCTTTTAAACCAGTCTATGTCACTCCCTGTGTTCTTCACTGAGCATTCTTCCTCAGGAGAGAGGAGGCTACACAGTTTAAATGTCAAAAGAGCCCTTAGTTACTACATAGAGCGTACCAAGGGTCACAGGTTTGACTCCCTCCAGTTGTTCCTCACTTATGGAGAAGTGGGAAAGGGCAAACCTGCCACAAAAATATCTATTGCCAGGTGAATTGTGTCTTGTATACAATTCTGCTATGAAAAACTGGGAAAAACTCCACCCTCAGGCCTGAGGGCTCATTCCACAAGAGGTACAGCTGCTTCCCTGGATGCGGCCAGGGATATTCCTCTCCTAGAAATTTGTCAAGCAGCCATCTGGAAAACAGTCCATGCCTTTACCAAGCATTACTCTCTGGATATCCAGGCTAGGAGTGATGCTCGGTTTGGCACAGCCGTACTTCAGAGCCTATTCCCAAAGTAGGTTCTGTCCCTCCTCCTTGGAGGTACTGCTTGGTGGTCTGCAATAGTCAGAATACAGAAAGACTTCATGTTGTTTGAAGAAAAAATAACTCACCTTAGTAATTTTATTTCTTCTAATGGAGTCTTGCTGTATTCTGACCTGCCTCCCCTCTCAGAACCTGTTTTTGGGAAGTGGGTGGGCAGGTGCAGTGTTGTACCCAAGGGGAGTATTTGCTGGCACCCTTCTTCCTTTTGTTTGGGTGCTTATTCATTATTGTTATTTTTTCAGTACATTGGGTTTAGTTTTTGGGTTTCTTGACTTGAGTGTCCCTTGGGAATCCGAAACATTTCAGCCAGTTGGCTAGTAGAATTTTTACAATTTCCACATAGAATTTTTAGTTTAGTTGGGCTCGTAAGAATCTGACGGTTTAGGTTCAAAACACTCCAGACAGAGACTTCAACCGAGTTTGAGCTCAGCGTTCCATGCCCTGCATGGAAAGTTAACCCTTAGTTCTCTGGGGCAGTTCAAAGGTTGGGAATCACTGCAATATTCAGAATACAGCAAGACTCCATTAGAAGAAATATAATTACTAAGGTGAGTAATTTTTTCTTTCATTCCACACAGGACAAAGTGGTCCTGCGAACAAACAGAAAATTTCTTCCAAAGGTGGTTTCAGACTTTCATTTGAACCAGTCCATCACTTTACCTGTCTTCTTTACTGAGCATTCAAGCTCTGGGGAGCGTAGACTACACAGTCTGGATGTCTAGAGAGCTCTTAGCTACTACATGTCAGTTACCAAGGCCCATAGACAGGACAGAAAACAACTGTTCTTGACATATGGGGATGTGGGAAAAGGAAATCCAGCATCTAAGAGGTTCATTTCTTGCCGGATAGTTTAGTGTATTCAGTTTTGCTATTCAAAAGCTGGGAAGGGGGCACCAGTAGGGCTGAGAGCCCATTCAGCAAGGGGTACAGCTGTTACTATAGCAGCTTTTAGGGATGTTCCTTTGATGGACATCTATAAAGCAGCTACCTGGAGAACAGTGCACACGTTTACTAAGCATTACAACCTGGACACACAGACTAGGGGTGATGCCAGGTTTGGCACAGCTGTCCTGCAGAGTCTATTCCCAAAGTAGGTTCAGTGCCCACCTCCAAAGGTACTGCTTCTTAGGCTGCATAAGAGTTAGGAATATTGGAGTATTCCTGGGGTGAGAAGAAAAAATTATTTACCATAGTAAGCTTGTTTCTTCCGGGGGATACTCCAGTATTCATAACTCTCCCACCCTGCCTCCCCTACTAGAACCAGTGGCCTCTGTACTCCATGCTGTATTAGCAGGGGTATGTGTGCCACTCTCTGGCTTTTTGTAGTTGGAACTGTGTTTTCTTTGGTTTTACCCTCTTCAGGTGATTCTGACATTGAGGGGTGTTTTGGTAAAAATGTTTCCATCCTCTTGGAGTTTTTTTAGGTGTTTTATTATTATTGCTATTATAGTGTTAACTATTAAATTCCTCTTGGGCCCTGTCTTGTCAGGCGTCCATGAAATTTGAAGGTTAGAATGTAGGTATTTGATAGGTAGCAGCACTTGAAAAAGTGGCACGAGCCAGTGATTCCGTCATTAGCATAACATTCCATCTCCGGGCAGATCTGGCTTAAAGGCATACTGCATAAGAGTTATGAATATTGGAGTATTCCCTGGAAGAAACAAAATTAATATGGTAAGTAATTTTTTCATCTCGTGATAATTAATTTTATAGTGTGCAGAGTAGCTTTCCTTGTATTTTAGCGGTTCCTCCGCGGTTCCTTATCTTTATTTTCTAACTGAAAAAAAAGTAATCGCGTTTACTTCTTTTGATAGTTGTTTTCTTTATTCTTATCACAGTTCCCTTTTTTATGTGGGAACTGGCAGTTTTCCTTTATTTACCAAGTTTTTACCTAAGAAAGTTGCGGTTCTTTACTGCAAGGGAACCAAATGAATTTCTTAACTGAAACCTATTTGGGCTTTATTTTTCCTGGGTTTCCTGAGTATTGGCATGTCAGAAATCCCTTAACGGAGGACTGACCCACTGGTTTTAAAAATTGTCTAAAGTGCCACAGAATAGTAGCTAAAACTAATACCCATCACCTGTGTTTAAGGTGTTTAGGTCCAGACCATTATTGTTCACTTTGCTCTAAATTTTGATCAAAGACGTTAAAGAATAGAGCAAAATGGCTTAGAATGATAGCTGAAGAAGGGTCTTCCTCTGTCCCCAAACAAGGACCCAAGGTTACTGATGAGTGGCCTTCAAAGAATAAAAATGCTAATCATGGTGCTGATGAGGCATCTTCTAAATCTAAGCCTATTAAAGGTACTGATGAAGTGCCTTCAAAAGGAAAAAATATAAATTCGGCACTGATGAAGTGCCTGCTAAACCTAAGGCTTCTAAAGGGACTAATGAAATTCCTTCTAAACCTAAAAATTCTAAAGCTGCTGATAAGGTGCCTGGTTTAAAAAGAAAGCCTGACCAAGTCACAGATGAGGTGACTGCAAAGAAGCCTTGTAAAGAAAAGCATACCACTGCCCCTCCCAGCTCTGCAAATGACGAGACAGCAGTGGGTAAAAAACATAAAGAAAAATCTACAAACATAGAACCCCAGGGTGGTGATCTCCCAGACATGCAAAATGAGTTATCATCTGTGGAGGATATGGTTAAAGCCTGGCATGTTTTTCAGACCCTACAGGGCATGGGGTCCTTTTTCACCACCCCTGCCTTTCCTAGACAAACCCCATCTGCAGCCCCTTCTGATGCAGGAGCCTATGTGAGGGACGAGGATGAGGATTATTATGATGCTCCAGATGACATATCAGAGAACAATGTTCCAGAGCCTGATGTATCCCCTGACCCCAATTTTGATGCATCCCCAACAGATCAGAAGGATACTTCTTCCATGCTGACTTTTCTGCAACACATGGTGGACACCCTTGACCTCCCTTTTCAGGAGTCCACCCAGGAAGAAGAGGAAGACCATGATTATAGGGAAATAAAAGGTTTTCCTCCTCCAAAAAAAGTGGTACTTCCTATTTATATGGCATTTAGGAATAACACTAGGAAGCTTCTCCAGACCCCTACATCTTTGTCTGGAGTTGACAAACAAATAGGCAAGGACAAGAAATATAAATTATCCAAAATGGATACAACTTTCCTGTCTGTAGAATCCCAGCCATGAAGGGGTGGCACAACAGGCTGCATGTGATAAAGCAGGAGTCCCTCTCTCTTCACAGCCTCCTGAGAAAGATTCCAGAAGATTGGACTTTATGGCTAAGAAAACCTATACATCGGCCTCTCTTTTCCTCCACCTGTCTTCTTACATGTGTAACCTCTAGGTGGTGCTATCCCAAGGGCAACTGCCCCTGCCTGCTTGGCTAGTAGCAGGTTAAGGGGCCTGATTTCTGAAACAGATGCCTCTACCCAGAGATCAGGGTTGGTAGTGGTCAAGCTAACCTGGGCACAGCCCTCCGGGACACTGTAACCCCCCTCTTTCCCCTCTAGTGGCTTGAACACTGTACAATAATCACTTTCACAATACCCCGGTACACCACACAAGTACCCACACTGTTTGCACTTACCACCAGGACTGGTTCCTCTGGCTCTACCCTGGGGACCCCCTGTAAAACAAGGTTATGCACAGCAAATATCAACAGTACAGTACTTTGAGCACAGACTGGAACCACAGTCAAATTACATGCAGAAAAAGTTAGATCTAGTTTATTCAGGGGACTTAAACAAGGAAGGGGCAAATTCAGATTAATTAGCTTAAAGGTTATATCAGTCAAGCAGTTATGCATGCGCTTTGAGTCCCCCCACATAGTCCACCTCTGAGTACCCAGGTGGAGAAGAGATGGGCTAGCCAGGACTGCTGCCCGGAGCTGCAGCTGGTTGGGGCTCTGTGATGGAAAACACAACATGCACAGTACACAATATTTGTAATCAGGAGCCAGAGGGCTCAGTTCATAAAGGACATGAAACAGCAAGACAATCAGATGATACACTCAGATTAAACTGTTGTTGCAGGGAGCTACCCTGGTATTTACTCATGATACCGAAGACTGGACACAGGCTGGATGAAAATGGAGACTGCAGGTGGTTGATCTGGAATGCCAGGAGAAGCAGGGCCCACACGAGTCACAGAGGTGTCGTTCCCATTCAAGCATGAAGCAGGGGTCTGATCCCCAGGCAGGTCTCTCGTCGATGGCTTCTCTGTGCAGTGGATAGTCTGGCTGGGCCAGTCTGGCAAGGCCCAGACCGCATGGAGACAAATTCGGATGCAGTCCGTTTTGGGCTGGATACAGTTTCCAGCAAACAGAACACAGTTCACACAGTGGGGAACTAACTCATGACCCACTAGCAGCAAATGACACGTTTACAATGTATGGGAATTCTACTTTACCAGGCAAGGCGCTACCCGGTTAGAATCGCAAAGTCTCTGCACATACCAGGAGCTTAGGGGTAGCTAGAACTCCTGACAGGCCGAACGCATTCAGCAAAATCTTCGGTCTTCTTCAGGTTGAGCCTGGCTCACTATAGTAGCTTACTTTAGTCACACAAACTTCGATTTGGTCCAAAATAATTCTCTTCTGTCCCTCTCAGGAGCAGCTGGCAGACATGCAAACCAAAAAGTCAGCCCTTTCACAGTTTTCCCATGCGAATCCACTCAGGATTGCTGCCCAAATACATTTGAGCTCTTCTCATTTCACTTCCCAGCTCAGAACTAACTGAAAACTGCAAGCAGCCCAGGACTTCCCCAATATCCAGAAGGTTTGGTTGGCTGATTTGGCTGTCAGTCAAAGCAAGAGCTCCCCCTTCAGTTGCAAAAAAGGCTCAAAAAGCCCCAAACTACAGTTCCCACAGATCTTGAATTCAGACAGCTCCTGTAGTCCGGCTACATTTTAGGTCCCACCAGAATTGATTGGTCCAATTTGCAGTCCAGGACCAAGATAGTAGAGACAAACAAAACAATCCTTGCTACAAAGAAAGCAGGTTAGACAAACTACATTATCATTATCACTCTAAATGATTTTCAGCAAATAGTTACATCTTTCAACAGAGTTCCCTCTCAGATTACTTATGCTGCAATAGGCATCTCTTAAAGAGACAGTACACAGAGGCTATTCAGGCTCTGGTAATCACATTTAAACTGCTAAAATGCAGGACACCAGCCTGGCAGTGAGCATTTAAGCAAGCTCAAGGAAGACTTTTTGGGAACCGCCATTTGCAGGGTGGAGACACCCTTCTCTGCCTGGGAAAACTTGCCATCCGTGTCAAGTCTGTACCATCATAACATTGAAAATGCAACATATACAAGACATTTATACCATTAGCATGCTATACAAGTACTATCTGATTCATCAACTGGCATAACTTGTCACTTTACTATACATTTCAATGTATTCCACTATATAATTTCCATTCTGACAATACATTATGCATATTTCACACAGGTAAATTAAACATTACTATACAGAATCATGTAATAACTTCTTGTACTCTAAACAATGCAAGAAGGGGCCCTTCCCTATCAGCTAACTTGGGGCTGGATGGGGCAGGGGCACCATGGTGAAAGGGCAAAACAAGTAACCTGGAATGGGCCGTCAAGCTCAATTTGGGTAGTGACCTCTGAGCAACATAAACACCTTTGTGAACTACATTGAGAGGCAAATCCACTGGCCTCCAGGGGGAATCGTAACTGAAGTGCACCACTGGCTTGACAGCTCGGCCAGTCTTTCTGGGGTGAACAACCACAGTCTCTGTACTTTCAGCAATGGTCTTGGAGTTTTTATCACTTGTGACGGGTGCCTCTGCATGAGAGGGAATGTCCAAGCTGGGAGCACTTTCAGTCCCTTGCTCTATAGTCTCTGTTTCTACAACACTTGGCTCATTTTCAAGACACTCTGGCACTGAAGGAGGGTTGTCAGCACTCTCATAGTGTTCCTCAAGTTCTGGCATGTCACCAGAAAGACTCATACCATCAGCCTCTCCTTCAGGCAAATCATATAGCTCCACAATACACAAAGACTCAGCATCCTCAGACATGATACTTTGCACTTCACTTTCAGGGAGCATTAGCTCCAAGGATGATGCCGGGGGGTTAGGCAGTACAGAAGACCCAGTTCCATCCCCATAATTCAACATAGGATTTCCACAAAGCAGCTGACTCAGTTCATTTGAGGGGTAATAGGCATTATCACACTCGCTGTCATCCAAGTTAGACTGGCAGTCACTATCATTCTGGGCCTGCTTCGGGGCAAGTCTTAAATCGACAACCACAGGGGCAGGCTGACTCTGTTTCTTTCTTGCAGCAGCATGAGTCACTGGTCCAGGGGAATCAGTCTCGGAAACCCCAAAACAGACATCAACAGGCAGCTGGGCCTCTCTCCCGAACATGAGGCAGTAGGGAGGGAACCCGGTAGCATCATTCTTCATGCAATTGTATGCATGTACCAAGGTGCTAATCTAGTGGCTCCATTTATGCTTATCTTTTGGGTGGAGGGTGCCTATCATGTCTAGCAGGGTGTGGTTAAAGCATTCTGGATGAGGATCCCCTTGCGGGTGATAGTGGGTGGTTCTTGACTTTTGCACCCCTGATAGAAAGACCATTTCTCTCATTAGTTGACTTTCAAAGTCCTGGCCCTGATCAGAGTGAATTCACTAGGGGGCATCATAGTGGACAAAGAAATGCTCCACTAGCACCTTGGCTTTTTGATATTTGGTGGGAAAAGCTTATGCATACCATGTGAAATGGTCTGTAACCACTAACACATTGCCAATGTTTCACTGATCAGGCTCTAAACTCAAGAAGTCTATGCAGACTAGTTCCATTGGGGTGCTGGTAGTAATGTTGACAAGGGTGGTAGCCCTCTGAGGCAGGGCTTTTCTCTGCAGGCAGTGACTACAAGTCCTTACATGATGCTCAACATTGGCCCAAATCTTGGGCCAGTAGAATCGAGATCGTACTAGGTCAAGGGTCCGGTCGATACCGAGGTGGCCCATATGATTGTGGAGGGACCTTAGTACCAGATCTTTGAAGGCTGTGGGAAGGACCAATTGTTGCTTGTCTATTTGGCCACCTCGATCTACAGTCTCTCTATACAACAACTGATAAAGCAGCTTCAACCTGGGGTCTTCTTTAAACAATAAAGCGGTTCGCAGATCAGAGGAACGCGACTTGGACACATCTTTTCCTGCATGAAGGGAGTCAAGTGCTGGCTGAATCATAGGATCTTCCCTTGTCAATCTTCACCATTCATTACTTCCTGGGTGTAAGCCGGAGGCGCGCACCCATCACGGGAGCTTTTTTTTTTTTAAAAAAGTTGCCTAACGGCCCCGCCCTCGAGAGCGACGTCATGCGTCATGCGCGAGGGGCGGCCGTTAGTAGCGACTGACTCCTCCTCCAACTCAGTTCTGTTTCTCCCGCCGTCGAGGCAGCACCTGTTTTCGGCGTCCATTTCTCCACTCGTCAGCGACTCCTCTTTTCCACACACTCGACGCCCGTCGGTAAGACCGTTCTTTTCTTTTTAAGCGGCGCGGGTGTATTTTCCTACTATTTTTCTTGTTGATTTCGCGTTATGTCGGGTCGGAGCTTAGCGTGTTTGAACGGCAGCGCTGTCGTCGGTGTTACTGTGGCGGCATTTCTCCGTCCTCGACGGACGCGCATGACGTTTGTCTCGTTGCCTGGGACCCAACCATGACATGGATTCGTGCGACGCCTGTTTCTCCATGGACCGCCGTGTCCTCGAAGTCCGCGCATTCAAGCTCGGCAAAGCCCCGCCGACCTCCGGGGGACGACGTCGCTCAAGGGATTCTCAGGTAAGGTCTCTAGGCCCTTCCCCCGGGTCCCCTCCCGGGCCTATACGGTCTGAGGAGGAGGGGGTCTCCTCGTCTTTTCTTGCCGAGGAGGAGGCCCCTTCTGCGGTGTCGGGGGAGCGTCGTAGTCCCTTCCGGGGCCGCGGCGCCGACACCGCCTCGGCAGTCACCTCTTCGGAGGTGCAGGCTCCCCCCGTGGCGAGGCCCTCGTCTTTTGGGCCTAGCTCGGTGGACCCTCAGCGCGCCTTCGGCGCCGTTCCGGATCCTGGCACCGTTCGCGGTGCGGTGATCGAGCGGCACCGTTCCAGCGCCGTTTGGAGTCCCGCGCCCGTTAGCGGCGCCGGTAATCAAGCGGCGCCGTTAGCGCGCCGCTTTGGATCCTAGCGCCCGTTCGCGGCGCCCGGTGTCGAAGCGGCGCCGTTGGCGGTGCGCTTTGGGCCTTAGCGCCATTCGCGGCGATAGATGGACGAAGCGGCGCCGTCGGCGGTGCGCCCTCGCCTTCCAGCCGCGCCCGGCGCCGTGGGCCTGGTCCTTCCTCAAGCCCGGTGCGGCCTACGCAGCGCCGTTGAAATGTGAGCTGAGGCCTGGCTGCTACGGCGTGAGGGCGGCCCGGCGCCTCACTGGTACCCGGGGCCGTTGGCGGCCCGGCCCTCGAGACCCCTGGGGTGGCCAGCATTGAGTCCTGCTGTGCTCGTCCTCCTCGGAGGCGATGATTCAAACGATGGACCCATCCTGGCCCCCACTCTTAGTCTGGGTCCCCGGTGGCTAGAGAGTGCCAAGCGGCGCAGTGGGCCCTCCCTCTGTCCCCTTTAGTCGCCTCCTGAGGTTCCCCGGCTGGGGGTGGCCGGAGCCCCTGGGGGCAGGCGGGGGTGGCGCGGGGGAGGCTCCCCTCTCTGGAGCCCAGTGACAGCTACCTTCACGGGGTGCTGTCACTCTCTAGGGACAGGGGACACTGTGGTCCGGCGAGGAGGGCCCTCTCTGAAAGTCCGAGGGGTCGAGGGCGGTCTGCTGCTCGGTCTTCCTTGGCCACCTCAGGGGGTGGCCAGGAGCGAGTGCAGAGCCTCGCCCCTCCTCCGGTTCTGGGGTGTCCTTCGAGGCGGCGTTGTCAGAGACTGCCCTTCTGGATCCATACAGTCCCGAGGCGTCGTCACAGGGAGGTTCCCCCAGGGCTCTTCAGGCTCCGCTTCCCCAGAGTTCCGTTCTGCGGCCTGGTCTGATTTCGGGATCCCCCTCTCCGGGGCTCCTTTCCCAGTTCCAGAGCCCTCGCGGAAACAGATTTGCCTCAGCGGAGGTGCCCCTCCCATCTCTCTGCCTTCCACCACCCCCCCACTCCCAGGCCATGCGCACCTCAAGGTCGTTATCCTGGGAGCAGTTCAGGGTTCTGCGGGACCTTCCCCTCATCGTTAGGTGACATGCATGAGGCGGGTCTTTCGGCTCTCCCACGCGCAGGAATCCTCTCTGGGCATTCAAGTTCCCCATCATCCTCGTCTCCCTCCTCCGAGAGGAACCCTGCTCATCTGTCCTCCGATGCTGATTTCACAGAATATCAGCGTTTCCTCGAGATGGTGAGGGATCTCCAGTTTCCCTACGTTCGAGAGAGACAATACGAGGCAAGGAGTGGCGTGGAATTCCTTGGTGAGTTCAGTGCCCAGCATCTGGTGGTACCTTCTGGCCTATCCCCTTCCAGGAGGTATCTATCCGGTCATGTGCAGTCCCCTGCAGCTTCTTCCCAACCCGGCGGACTGCCAGCGTGAGTATTGTGCCCCTCTGGTCTCTGGGTTCCCTTCCCAACCCGTCCTCAGGTTGGTATGCCTGGATACTCACTTCAGGGCATGCGTTGCCTGGCCCTTGCGACGCCCACAGTTCGGACTCTCTCCAGTTAGAGCCGTTGGAGGCGAGTGTTCTCTTCTGCTTTCGTCTTGAAGTGCTTGTATTGCATCACATCAGGCTCACCACGCTGCCTACAACGGCATCTGTGGTCGATGATGTCCCAGCTGCTGGCATCTATGCCTGATCACGACAAACCAGACAAGCCGTTGCCCTCTCGGCGGTAGGCCTGGAGCTGGCAAGACGCAAGCAAGGGCATCTTCGGCGTAATGAGGTGGCTTGGGCTTGCCGAGGACAACCCGATCTGCATCAGGCGGACGGCATGGCCGTCTTTCAGGTTGTCACCTGGCCCGGCGTAGGGTGATTCGCTCCGCCTTCAGGACCCGTCTTTTCTCTTCAGAGCTGGGAGACTTTTACAGGGGCTCCCTCAGTCTCCTCGTCCTCGGGAGGCACCTCTAGCTCTTCTCCCTCTTAGGCTTTCTGAATAAGCCAGGGTCTTCTCCTTCTGTTTCTCACCAGCAGAAGGCTGGGGTCTTGTTCCCTCGGTGTGGCCTCTTCCCCTCAGGGAAGAGGAGCTTAGTACTCACCAGGAAGTAGCCAGATGGTGAGAAGATTGACAAAGGAAGATAGGAAAGTGCATTACCTACCGTGATTCTTGATCTTCTCTTCTATCTTCTCATTCATTACTACCTCCTACCATCCCCTCAGTGCCTCTTCCTGTGGCTTCTCACCTCCGTCTCATACCTCTCTGCATTTATATGAAATATAGAACATTTCCTTAAATTTTCAAAAAAAAAAAAAAAAAAAAGACAAAGTAAAAAAAAAAAAAAAATATCTTTTTTTGAGGGGGGTTCTAAAATCCAGAAAAATTACTTACTCTAAGATTCATGGGCCATCTAAGTGGATTGCATTGGCGATCAGACTGCAGCCTATCTCTTGATATTCTTGTATGCAAGATACCTCTAGGGTTTTGGCCTGGCTCAGGCTATTCAGGTTTGATCCTGCAATCCCGTGTTCAGATAATTGCCCTGAAATCTGTTTCCCCCTCTATTCTTATCTTGCCAGAGCAGAGGAGCAGCGTACGTCTGTTCCTTTCTCTTTAAAAAAAAAAAAAAAAAAAATGCTGAGGGAACTCTCTCCGACTGCTGTAGGCATCTTGGTATCTGGGTCGTACATCTACTAAAAAAAAAAAAATGGAGAAATCAAACAAGAAAGCAAATGAGAAGGTAGGCTATCCCTCTCGCTGTTTTGCTAGTGGTTTCTCCCTTTAAATGTCCTCCTGGACAATTTTACAGTAGAGCTCTGCTGACCATATCCAATGCTAGCCAGCCTAAGCCTTGCCGGCCTTGGCCAGTCACGTCTGAGTCCACTTCTGTCTTGGCTTGCTGAAGGCCCACATTTTCTATTCTAAACCCTGAGCAAGCGCTCTCGCTGCTAGGGTTTATTCTTCCCACCTCGGCTGTCCTCCACTTAAGGCCCTCGGCCAGGAGCGAGGTGAGTGTCAAAGGCTATTGGCATGTTGAAGACGAGGACTCCCTCCCACAGTCTGTCTAGCCAGGTTGGTGAACCTTCTCTTCAGCTCTATCTCCGAGGATTCTTGCTTCCCCTTTAGTCGAGCCTTCAGCTACAAGCTAACTATGCTCGTTGGGCCTTCTGGTCCTTCAACATCCATCTCTCTCTTCTCTTTCTTCTTCTTCTTCTATTTCTCATTTCCCTCATCTCTCCTCCTAAGTCGCCCAGGTAGGAGGCCCTGCACTCCCTAGGCTAGGGATGTTCTTATCTCCTCTGTCCTTCCTCCATCGGCTTATTCCTTTTCAGTTCATTCTTCCTTGCTTTGCTATCCTCGGCTATCTTGCCTCGCTATCTATATTTCCTGCTTTCTTTTTACCTCTCAGCTCACAGAACTGAGTTGGAGGGAGAGTCGATCCTTCTAGCAGCCGCCCCTCGCGCATGGCACCAGCGTAGCTCTCGAGGCAGGGCCGTTAGAGCAACTTTCAAAAAAAAGCTCCCGTAGCGGGTGCGCCTCGAGCTTACACCAGGAAGTAATGAATGGTGAAGATACAAGAGAAGATCAAAATTACAGTGAGTGCGTAATTTTTACCTATCTTGGGATTGAGCCCACTGAATGCTGACATTGTCAAACTGAGGTAGTGCACTAATATCTAGAGCAGAAAAGTGGCAATACGCAGCCAGTATGCAGGTTTCAGAAGGGCCCAATAATCTGTTAAGCAGTCCGCTGTGTCCGTAGACTTCTGTTAATTTCTATCACTTTTGGCACAGTGATCAGATGTCGGGTTCAGGTAGCCTGACCCAGTCGCTCTTGGAAATGGACCTCCAGGATAGGGCGTCAGCATCAATATGATTCAGGCCCGGTCTGTATTCGACAGCATAATCATATGTTGACCATGCAGAAAGCCACCAGTGCCCCATAGCGTCTAGCAACTGAAGTCTGTACATAGGTCAGCGGGTTATGGTCAGTCACTCACCAATATTTTACGCCCCATAGAAGTCCCCATGAAACTGGTAGAACAATGGCCCATTTTAACACAAGGAACTCCAACTTGTGCACAGGGTGGTTTCGCTCTGACAGGGTCAAGCTCCACTGATGAATGCCACTGGTCTCAAACCATCCTAATGGTCTTGATATGGTACAGCTCCTAGACCCTAAAGACTGGCGTCAGAATGCAGCACAAAGGGTTTGGTGGGATCAGCATAAGTGAGGATGGGGGCATGGGTGAGATTGTAAATGACTTTATGGAAAGCTGCTTCACAGTTAGGCGTCCAACGGGACCCGACAAGTTCACCTGGGCGGAAATATGCTTTGTCTGGTTCTTTGACGGTCCCTAATTTGTATTCTCGATTGGTAGGGAGGTAACCCTGCGTAAGACTCAAGAGTGGCTAAATCACTTTGAAATAGTCTTTTATGAACCGGCGGTAGTAGCCACAGAATCCCAGGAAACATTGTAGTCCTTTCAAATTGTGGGTCTGGGGCCAAGTAGTCAAGGCTTCAACTTTACTAGGATCAGTCTCTATCCCCTCTGTAGACACTGTGTGCCCCACATACTTCACAGAGGTTTGGAAAAACTGGCACTTGTCAATGGACAGCTTGAGGCAAGAAATCTTCCAGTCGGTCCTAGTACCTTGAACAGTCGACTCTCCTCTTTCCTCTAAGGAACTCCCAAACACAATGACATTGTCCAAGTACACAGCATTCCAGCAAATTCATGTCTCCACCGCTTAGTTCCATCAGTCACTGGAAGGTGGCTGGGATAATATCCTAATGGCATTCTCAAGGAATTCATAGAACCCCAAAGGACAGATGAAGGCTGTCTTCTCATGGTCCTCCGGAGCCATCGGAATCTGGTAATATCCACTGCGAAGATCCAACACCGAGAACCATTTGCTCCCACTCAAACAATCCAGAGCATCTTGTATATGGGGCATCGTGTATTGATCAGGGATGGTCCACCTGCTGAGGTTCCAATAATCCACACATATTTGTACTGTTCCATTCTTCTTATGCACAACCATAATGGGAGAAGCATATGGGATCCTAGATTCTTGTATCACACCAGCCTCGAGCATTTCCTGCAAGTGTCTTCTCACATTGTGTCTATCTGCAGATGCTAGGGGTCAAGACCTCTCTTGAAATGGCAGTTCATCATGCAGGCGTGTGTGATGCTCTGCACCCCGGACACCCATGTCCCATTCCTTCACGAAAACCTTGATCTCTGCAGAGTTTCTGGCTAATTCTAGTCTTCCATTTAGCTGGCAATGGGGAGTCACCAAAATCAAACAGGTCGGGAGTCACTCTATCTGTCTTGCCAGGGGGCTTGTTGCTGGGGAACACTGCAGTGTCTGTACAGTGTACTGTAGCTAGGATGCATCCTCTGTTCACCCAGATCTCCAGATCTGACACATTATGATTCAAACAACATGAAGTCTTGCTGTATTCAGACATATTGCAGTGATTCCCAACCTTTAAACTGCCCCAGAGAACAAAGCGTTAACTTTCTATGCAGAGCATAGAATGCTGAGCTCGAGCTTGGTTAGAGTCTCTTTCTGGAGTGTTTCAAACTCAAACCATCAGATTCTTTACTTCGCCTCACTGAACGGTCACTCTGGAGATTTTCTCCTTCAGCTTGGTTTGAAAGTCAGTTAAAGTTTCAGTTTTCGTCGGTTTTGAAACAAAAAAACTTATCCGCATAGTCGGTTCAGTCTCTGTCTGTGGCGCCGTGAGTACTAGATAGGAATTGTTCTGTTTTTCTGTGTGAAACTTGTAAAAGTGCGGGTCAGTTCGGCTGAACTAGCCATTTGATAGTGAAATCTTGTGTTTTGTGTTTTTACGTATTGTGTGGTTACTGGTCCTATCGGTTCTAAAAAGCGTGTTTAGTCGTTTTTCCAATACTATGACGCAGTTAGGAACCAATAAAGTCTTGCCTGGCGGTTGCCATAAAAAGGGTATTAAAGTTGGTTGGGTTGGCCATGTCTGGCCAAAAAGCAGGCCCTCGTTTCCAACACTGCAGTGAGTGTGGGAGGTCTTTGCTAAGGCGATCCCACCACCTGTGTTGTGTCTGGGGTTGACCACCTCGATTCAGACTGCCAAATAGTAAAACTTTCCCAAATCTACCCTTGAGAAGAGATTAGGTAGACTGAGGAAAAGGAGGCTGAAGAGTCCTCTGACCCGGATGGCCAGCCCACTTCGGTTCTGACCGAACCAGAAGGAGTGCCCTCTGACCAGGGCGATACTTCTTCGGGCAAAAGGAGAGCCAATTCCAAGGGATCGGTTCCGACAAAAAGAAAATGCAAAGACAAATCATACAGTTCGAATCCAGAGGTTCATGTTCCGACTGCTGAAGAGATAGCCAGAGCGATTTAGATTGTAGAATCGCTCCGTCTGGTTCCTACCGATCTGGCACCTTCTGGCAGGGGTTGATTGATTGGTTCCCAGTTAAGATGATACCTCGAAGTTTTATGAACCGGAGTTTGAAGGAAGGAATTTGAGGATGATGATGGTAAAAGTGAGGGTCTGGATGTGCCTGTGGAACCGGACATCTCCCAGACAGACCTTCAGGTGTTTCCCCTCCTAGGCTTTCACAGAGTCAGCTTCTCCTTTATGTTCTACAGAAAGGTGGCTGAAACCCTCCAGCTTCCTATGGAGGCTGTGGAAGATCAAGAGGAGCCTGATTATGTAGAAATGATGGACATCCCAGAGTCCAGGAGACTGTCTATTCCCCTCCACAAATCCCTTGGGAAACGGACACAAAAAATCCTAATGTCTAACACTATACCTGCTGTGGATAGAAGAATGGACAAGAGGTATACACTTTCAGGCTCAGGCACGGAGTTCTTATACCAGCAATGCAGCTATGTTGGGGTAGTGTAGGATGCTGCCTGTGACAAGGCAAATATTCCCTTGACTTCACACCCCCGACAAGACTCCAGGAAGATTGATGCCATGGCAAAGAAGCAGTACATGGCATCTTCCTTGGGACTCAGGCAGGCGAATTATATGGCCTATACAGCCAAGTACCAGAAGTCCAGGTGGGACACTGTACTGGCACTGGCTAAACAGACCTCCCCCCAACTAGTCAAGGAGCTGGAGGAGGTGGCTGCAGATGGGACTGAGGCTTTCATGCTGCTGTGGACTCTAATGATGTGTCATCAAGAGTCATGGCTACATCTGTGGCTCTTCGGAGAATGGCTTGGCTCAGATGTACTAGCCTCTCGCAGGACACCCAGAGCTAAGGCCATGGATTTTCCAGTAGTGAGTAATTCTCTGTTTGAGAGCAGACAGAAATTACCCATGAAAAAATGGATGAGTACAGGACCACTTACAGGGTGCTCCAGGCCAAGGAGGCAGGCAACTCCTCAAAGGCAGCAGTCTAGGGGCAGGGGCAGGTCTTTTCAAAGACCTTTTTACCAAGCACAGGCCTCTTCTTCCTTTTCTCGGTGGGGTTCTTCTTCAGAGGGAGAGGCAGAAGGGGGTGAGCAGGCTGCATCCCTCCTCAGCTCGACCCTACCAAACAGATACCCTGATGGGCCTGCCGAAGTGACTCTCTTATTCCAGTAGGGGCAGGCTGGCCCCACTTTGTCAGGACTGGATGTCTATTACATCAGACAAGTTGGTCCTGGAAGTAGTGAGCCAGGGACTGGTTCTCAACTTCAGAAGATTTCAAAGATGAGAGCCAGATCTTTTCCACCTGCAAATCTCTCAAAACCCTTGCCCTAGAGGCAGAGTTCTTCTCTTCTAGCCTTAAGAGCCATAAAGAGTACCTACCCTACACTGGGGCAAAGGACTGTACTCAGGTGCTTCCTGACCCCAAACAAAGAGACAGAGGTGGCGACCCATCCTAAACCTAGATATCTAATGAGCATCTTTTAAAACCAAGGACTAGATGGTAACTGGAACAATCCTTCCTCTCTAAGGCCAGAGGCCCAGCTGGCCTCCCTGGACCTCAAAATTCCTACTTTCACATTTCCCATCAGATGCTCCACAGAAAGTACCTCAGGTTCAAGTTGCCCTGTGGCCACTATCGGTTCAGAGCAGTGCCCTTTGGCTAACCTCAGCCCAAGGGTTTCACAAAGTGCCTGGCAGTAGTAGTTGCCTTTCAAGAGGCAAAGATTTCCATTTTCCATATCTGGACGATTGACTAATAGTGGGTGAGTCTCGAGACCAAGTCAAGTCTCACCTGCCTGTGGCCCAGCAAGTGCTCACTTCTCTAGGTTTCTTCTCACTTCCCAAGTCAGTTCTCGAACAGTCCAGCTTCTTACCTTTATAGGGGCAGAACTGGACACACTGAAACAAGAGCCTTCCTTCCTCTGGAAAGGGCAAGGGTTCTTATGGAACTAACCTCTTCCTTCATCGCCGAGTATCTCGACCTGAGACATTTCCTCAGCTCTTGGGCCCACATGGCAGCTTCAACAGCAGTGGTCCAAGGGGTAGATTCTAGATGAGGTATATTCAGTTCCATCTGAAAAGCGTTTTGGTCTCGAGGAAAGGACCCCTTCTAAACTGATCCGATGACTCTGACCTTGATCCAAGCCCTCAATGGTGGCAGGATCAGGACAATTTAAGACAAGTGTTCTTTTGCTACTTGATGTTCAGTGGTCCTTACCACGGACAGCTTCTTCTGGGCTGGGAAGCCCATCAGGAATCCCTCACCCAGGGCTGTGATCCCCCAAGAATCCTTCTCCATATCAATCTCCTAGGGCTCAGGGCAGTTTTTCTGGCCTAAAAGCTTTCTCTCAGTCAGTACAGAACAAGGTGGTTCAGTTCGGAATGGACACCACCACCACCACCATGGTACATCAGCTAACAGAGGGAGGCACTGACGCCCCACGGCCTTGTGCAGGACCATGAAGTTGTGGTCCCTAGCTTATTCCTGCAAACCTCTCTGGTGAAGTTCACCTTCCAGGGGAGGACAATGTATTACAGATGCACTGAGCAGGATCTCTCAGGGCCATCACGAATGGTCCCTGGACCCTCAGGTGTTGAGCAGTGATTTTTCAGGTGGGCCACTCCAGAGATAGATCTCTTTGCAGCTGAACCAATCACCAGCTCCCTCTCTTTTGTTTGCAGACCTTCAGTCTTGGGCTCAAATCACGCTGGGTGCCCCTGATTCTGAATTGGGAAGGGAAGTTTCTTGTGCCTTCCCCCTTCCCTCTCCTGTTCAAAGTTTGTGGAAATCTGGTCTCAACCTTGCAAAGTGATTCTGATTGCTCCAGATTGAGCCAGACAGCCCTGGTACACCTATTGCTGTCTAGCAGTCCATCTTCCCATTTCTCTTCCCAGGATTACAACATTTTAACATCCTCTCAGGGGAGGATTTGGTACCTGATCTTCTAGTCTCTCAATCTCAAGGCATGGCTATTGAAGAGTTAGAGTTTACAGATCTGCATCTTTCCCAAGGGGTTCTGAATATTCTCAAAGCTTCTTGAGCCCTCCCAGAAAGACTTATAACTCCAAATGGAAAGTTAGCATTTGGTGTTCTAAAGCATATTTCTCCAGATACTGCTGGATTGCCTACGGTTCTGGATTTATGGTCCATCTTAATAGCCTAGGCCTCAGACCAGCTACTCTCAAGGTACACTTGTCAGCTGTTTCTATGTTTTTTGTCTGTGGGAAGTCTTCCTCACTATCTTCTCATCCTGTGTTCTGTAAATTTTTTAAAGGATTGCTTCACACCAATCCTCCTTTTAGAGACCCTGCCCCTGCCTGTGATTTGAATGTTTGCATTGCTCAACTTATGCAACCCCCTTTTGAGCCTGTGTCTTCAGCAGAGCTTAAGTACTTGACTTGGAAAACTGTGTTCCTGGTAGCCATTACCTCGGCCAGGTGTATCAGTGAATTGCAAGCCCTGTCAGTGGAACCTGATTTTATCTCATTTCACAGGGATAAAGGGGTCCTTAGAACCAATAGATGATTCAAACAACATGAAGTCTTGCTATATTATAGACATTAGCAGTTTGATCCAGCTCTAGAACTGCCCCGGAGTGAAATGGTTAAAACCATTCCAAAATAGAATTTTGTCACGAGAGCAGCTCTATCTGTGTCATTTCAAACTTGAACTGCTCAGATTCTTTACTCGACCTCAGTGAACAGTCGCTCCGGAGATTTCTCCTTCCTGCTCGGTTGATTTCTCGGTTTTAAAAGTGTTTTCTCAGTTGGATTTAACCGAGAATAGTTTTATTCTAACTTCTAAAACCGTTCGGTTCAAGCTCTATCTGTGGTAACCGTAAGTAAATGAAGGTTTTGTCTGTGTGGAACTTGTAAGTTATCGGTTCGGTTTTGAACCAGATCAGTGGGAATTAAAACTCATTTAAAACTAAAAGTTACTATTTTGAAGTGCGGTTCCTGGTTCTTATCGGTTCTAAGCGGTTATACGGTTTTTCCAATACCCGTATTACGGTTGGGAACACGATAAGGGTGTCCTACCTAGCACTGCCGTTAAAGGGCAAGTTTTTGGTTAGGCTGGCATTATGTCTGAGAAACCCAAAGAAAAACCGGGCCTGGGTTTCAACACTGTGATGTTTGTGGGAAGTCTTTGCCAGGCTGACCACACACTGTGTTTATTGTCTGAGTTTAACCACCTCAGTCAGACTGCCAGGTATGTAAAATTTCCTGCAGCCACCCTGGAAAAAGATTGGGCAGGCTCAGGGAATGAGAAGCAAAGTCAGCTGACCCGGATGGCCAGCCGGTTCGGTGCCAACCAGACGGAGAAGTGCCCTCTGACCGGGCCAGACTTCCTCGAAGCAAAAGGCTGGTTCTTAGGAACCAATTCCAGTAAAGAACAAGAAAAATCAGCAGATCTGGGTCCAAATTCCTTCTCCAACTATAACGAAAGCAAAAACCATACAAATTGTCCAGATCACTGTCTCAGGGTCCGTCCAAACCACCACTATCTGGTAAAGGTCGGTTTGTCGGTCGGTGGTTCAAGTTGTGATATTGAGAATTTTATGAACCAGGAGGGAGGATTATGAACAGTATGAATGTGGCTGGGAAGGTCTGGATGTGCCCGTTGAAGCAGGACAACTCCCAGACAGACCTTTAGAATCTCCCCTGTGTTGTCAATCCCATCTCATTTTATGTTTTATAAAAGTTCAGAAACCCTCCAGCTTCCTTTAGAAGAGGCTGTGGATGAGCAAGAGGGCCTGATTTTGTAGAAATGATGGATATTCAGAGTCTAGGAGTTGTCTATTCTTTACATAAGTCTTTTGAAACAAACAATTAAAATGTTAAAGCTCTAATTCTGTGCCTCCTGTAGATAAAAGATGGACAGAAAGGTGTACATTGTCAAGCCCTGATACAGAATTCCTTTCTCAGCAAGCAGTCATGTTGGGGTAGTTCAGGCTGCTGCCTGTGATAAAACTAATATTCCCTTGACCCCCCATCCTCCAGACAAAGTTCCAGGAGGATTAGTGCCATGGAAAACAGTATATGGCAGCCTCTCTGGGACTCAGGCAAAGCAAATTATATGGCTTATGGTTGGCTGGGTATCCCAGAAATCTAGATGGAGATACTGTTATGCAATTGGCCAAGCAGGCCGCTGGCTGGTGAACTAGAACAGGTGGCTGCTGATGGCATTGAAGCCTCTAAGGTTCAGTTTCATGCTGCTGTGGATGTTAATGATGTTTCCTCTAGGGTCATGGCCACATCTGTAGCTTTTACGTAGGTTGGTCTGGCTCAGGTGTACTAGTTTGTCACAGGATACCCAGACTAAGGCTATGGATTTTTCCTGTGGTGGGAAATTCTCTGTTTGGAGAGCAGACAGAGAACTACATGAAAGAGATGGATGAATATGGGACTACTCACAAAATTGCCCAGGCTAGGGAGGCAAGCCACTCCTCAAGGCATGCCCCAGGGGTAGGGGTGAGCCCTTTCACAGGCCTTTCTACCAGACTCAGGCCTCCTCTGCCTATGCTCCAGAGGGCTTCTTCAGAGAGCAGGGGCAGGCGAGGGTGGGCAGACCTGCTCCCACCTCAGCCTAGCTCCTCGAAACAGGCACCCTGATGGGGTGCCCAGGCAGGTCCTGTACCAGTGGGGGCAGGCTGGCTCACTTCAGTCAGAGTGGGCTTCTTTAACCTCAGACAAGTGGGTTCTGGAAGTAGTAAGCCAGGTCTGGTTCTCGGCTTCAAAAGTTTCCCAAGTTGAAAAGCAGACTTACTACCTGCAAGTGCTTCAGAGACCTCGCTCTGGAAACAGAGGTCTCATCCCTGTTATCTCAGAGCAGTAGAAGAGTTCCTCCCTGCATCAGGGCAGGGGTCTGTATTCAATACTTCTTACCCCAAAAAAGACAGGAGGTGGCGGCCCATTTTAGATCTCAGATATCTGAATAAGCATCTTTTGAAACCAAAGTTCAAAATGGTAACTCTGGCAATGATTTTACCTTCCCTAAGGCCAGGGACTGGCTAGCCTCCCTGGACCTCAAGGATGCCTATTTCCATGTCCTAATCAGAAGATCCCATCAAAAGTACCTCAGATTCAAACTGCCCTCAGGTCATTACCAGTTCAAAGCAATGCCTTGACCCCTTACCTCTGCTCAAGGGTATTCACTAAAGTGTCTAGCAGTGGCAGTACAGCCCCTTAAGGAGGAGCAGAGGATTGCTGTTTTCCCTATCTAGACGACTGGCTCATTGTAGGCCAGTCCCAGAACAGTAAATCTCACCTACCAGGTCACCAGCAGCTTCTCACCTCCCTGGGTTTCTGCTAAACCTACAAAGTCGGTTCTGGAACCAGTCCAGGTACTCACCTTTATAGGGGCAGGAATGGACACAAAAGCTAGCCAAGCCTTTCTTCCCCAGAAAGGGTAAAGAAATTTAGTGGCTCTGGCCTCTTCCTTCACTCTGCAGGTCTCTCGACCAGCAACACTCTCAAACACCATGAAGTCTTGCTATGTATTATAGCATTGGCAGTCAGCCACTGCAGCTGAACTGCCCGGAGAAGAAGGTTAACTCAGGGATCTGGGAGTTCTAGCCTTGGCGCTGTGCCCAAAACTCTATCTGGCAGTTTCAAATTAAACTGTCGAAGATTCTTTTCCTCCAGCTTCACTGAACAGGTGACTCCGGAATCAGCTCCTTCAGCTCGGTTCATTCTGGGGTTCAAGCAAGTATTTTGATTCGACCGAACGGCAAGAATCATTATTTTTACCGCATTTCGGTTTAAAGCTCTATCTGGTAACGTAAGTACTAAATTTTAAGTCTGTGTGGAAAATTAATTATCGGTTCGGTTTTGAACCCGATAAGCTTCAATATTTCTACATTTTAAAAAGTGTACAGTGGGTTTAGAGTGCGGTTCCCGGTTCTTATCGGTTCTAAAAAACAGAATTATAACGTTTTTTCAAATACCCGTGACAGTTAGGAACCGATAAGGGGTGTCTTCTCTGCACTGCCATCAAAAGGGCAAGTTTTGGTTAGGCTGGCATTATGTCTGAGAAACAAAAAAACCCGGGCCACTGGGTTTCAACACTGATGTCTGTGGGAGGCCTTTGCAAGGCTGACCACACACCACTGTGTTTATGTCTGAGGGGCTGACCACCTCTGTCAGACTGCCAGGTGTGTAAAATTTCCCTGCAGCCACCCTGGAAAAGTTGGGCGGCTCAGGGCGAGGCAAAAAGTCGCTGACCGGATGGCCAGCCAGTCCAGTACCCACTGGGCCAGAGGATGCCCTCTGACCAGGCGAGATTCCCTCGGGCAAAGGAAGCTGGTTCAGAGAACCAGTCCAGAGTAAAGACAAGGAATCAGTAGGTTGGGGTCAAATATTGTGTCTCCAACAGCTGCAGAGATAGGTAAAGCCATTCAGATTGTCTGTAGAACCACCAATAGTTGGTAAAAGGTTGGTTCGTTCAGTCCCAGTGGTTCAGGATTTTGAAGTTGAGGATTTTTATGAACCACAGGAGGGGGAGGAGGAATTTGATCAATATATGTGTGGCTGGGGGGGTCTCGACGTGCCCATTGAACCGGACATTTCTCCAAACAGACCTTTAGAATCTCCTCCTATTCTGTCTGGTCCCTTCTTTCTTTATTTTTACAAAAGGTTGCAGAAACCACCAGCTTCCTTTAGGGAGGCTGTGGATGAGTCAAGAGGAGCCTGATTATGTGGAAATGATGGATATTCCAGAGTCTAGGAGGTTGTCTATTCCTTTGCATAAGTCATTTTAGGAAGCAAACAACAAAGATTTAAAAAATCCTCATTCTGTCCCTCTGTAGATAAAATGGACAGAAGGTATACTTTGTCAGGCTGGATACAGACTTCCTTACTGAGCAGTTGTAGTCATGATGGTGTGGTACAAGCTGCAGCCTGTGACAAGGCTAATATTCCTCTGGCCTCACATCCTCTAATAAAGGATTCAGGAAGATTGATGCCATGGCGAAGAAACAGTATATGGCAGCTTCTTTGGGACTCAGGCAGGCAAATTATATGGCTTGTAGCTGAATATCAGAAATCTAGGTGGGACATCAGTATTGCAGTTAATAAGCAGGCCCCATGCCAGCTGGCTAGTGAGTTAGAACAGGTGGCTGCTGATGGCATTGAAGCCTCTAAAGTTCAATTTCATACTGCTGTTGATGTTAATGATGTTTCCTCTAGGGTCACGGCCCTGCTGTAGCTTTTCCGTGGGTTGGCATGGCTCAGATGCACTAATCTGTCCCAAGATACCCAGTCAAAGGCTATGGATTTTTCCTGTATGGAAATTCTCTGTTTGAGGGAGCAAACAGAAAACTATATAAAAAGATGGATGAATACAGAACTACCTACAAAGTGCCCAGGCTAAGGAGAAGCACCCATGCCTGAGCATGCTCCCAGAGAATGAGGGGCAGGCCTTTCCTTTTGCAATTCCAAGCCTCTCTGCTGTCTGCATAGAGGATTCTTCAGAGGCAGGGGTGAGCCAGCGAGGCACAGATAGACCGTCCCCTCCCCCTCAGCCTAAGGCTGCTGCTAAGCGAGCACCCTCATGGGGTGCCAGGGCCATTCTCCTGTACCAGTGGGGGCAGGTTGGCCCTAGCTTCAGCCAGAACTGGCTGTCTAACTACGGACAGATGGGTTCTGGAGGTAACAAACAAGGCTCAATTCTCAACAAACACTTTCAAAGATAAGGTCAGACATTTCACCTGCAAATCCTTCAAGCCCTTGCTGGAAGCAGAGTTTCTGCTCTGCTGGACTGCAAGCAGTGGAAAGAGTTCCTCCTTGCCATCGGGCAAGGCTTTATTCAGATACTTTCCCCAAAAAGACAGGAGAATGGGCCCATTCTAGATTTAAAGTACCTGAACAAGCATCTTTTGAAACCAAGTTCAAAATGACTCTAGCAATATTACCTTCCCTAAAACCAGGACTGGCTAACCCCTGGACCTCAAGGACACCTATTTTCATGTTCTGATCAGGCCTTCTCACCGAAAGTACCTCAGGTTGAACTGCCCTAGGCCACTACAGTTCAGGGCAATGCCCTTGACCCCACCTCTCACCAGGTATTCACAAAATGTCTCGCTGTAATAGTGGCTCATAAGAAAGCAAAGAGGTGCTGTAACCCTACCGGAGACTGGCTCATTGTGGGTCAGTCTCCAGGTCAGGTGACCCATTTGCAAATCACCGCAACTTCTCACTTCCCTGGGATTCCTGCTAAACCACCAAAGTCAGTTCTGGAACGGTTCAGGTCTAACTTTCATAAGCGCAGAATTGAACACAAGGTTAGCCAGGGCTTTTCTTCCCTCGGAAAGGGTGGACAGACTCACCGCCTGGCATCCTCCTTTACCCTACGGGTCTCAACCAACAGGCATTTCTGCAACTCCTTGGGCATAGCTGCTACAGCTGTCGTGCAGGGCAAATTCAGATGGGGACATTCAGTTCCATTTGGGGCCTAATGATCTCAAGGAAGGACCCCTTAAGTTGGTTCCAGTTCTCAAACTCTGATCCTAGCCCTCCACTGGTGGCAGGTCCAGAGCAATTTAAGACAGGGTTCCTTCTTCCCATTCTCCTCCTCACCCTCACCACGGATGCCTCCCTGTTGGGTGGGGGCTCACCTAGCGATCTTGCCACAGGGTGTGGTCTCTCAGAATCTCTGCTCCACATCAATCTGTTGGAACTCAGAGCTGTCTTTTAGCTCTTGGTTCAATTCTGTCCAGAACAAAGTGGTTCAAGTCAGGACACAATACCACATGTGGTACATCAACAGCAAGCACTGCTCAGCCTTGTGCACCAAGCATGGTTGTGGTCTCTAGCTCTCCTGAACACTCCCGGAACGGTTCCTCACGGAAGGACAACGTTCCAAGCGACCTCAACAGAATTTCTCAAGCCATCACAGAATGGGCTTGAATCCACAAGTGCTAACTCTTTTACAGATGGAACTACTCAGAGAGATCTTTCAAAGCCCAGACAATAACACCTCTTTTCTGTTGCAGGCCTCAGTATGGGCTCAGTCCTCTGGACGCCTTTCTTGAGCTGGAAAGGGAGTTCCTGTATCCTCCCACTTTCCTCTTCTTTTCAGGGTACTAGTAAATCAGATCTCAACCTTGCAGGTGATTCTGGTGCCCAGATTAGCCAGACAGCCCTGGTACCCTCTACTTCTGTCGCAGCAGTCCACCTGCCTAGCCTACAAGTCCACGACTTACTGGCCTGTACGGGGAAGTGTAGTATCCGGACCTCAAATCCCTCCACCTCAAGGCCTTGGCTCTTGAGGAGCTAGAATTGCTTAAGACTTACACCTTTCTCAAGGTGTCATGGGATATTTTAAAGGCTTCTAGAAGCCTTCCTAGCCTAGGGCTTTCACTTATAATTCTAAGTGGAGGTTTTTCCATCTGGTGCTCTGAGAGAGCAGATTATCCCAGGGATCTGCAGATCTTCCCATTCTTCTGGAATATTTGGTCCATCTGAATCCCTAGGCCTTAGAACCAGCTACTGAAGAGTTCATCAACAGCTGTCTCTGCTTTTGTGTCAGCAGGAAGCCTGCCTCCCTTTCTTCTCACCCTGTGTTCTCAAGGTTTTAAAGGGTTACTTCATACTAACCTCCTTTTGGGAACCAGCTCCCGCCTGGGACCAGAATATTTGCATTGCTCAGTTAATGCAACCCCTCCTTGAGCCTCTGTCTTCAGCAGAGCTCAAGTATTCAACAGAAAACCGTTTTCCTGGTAGCTATCACCTCTGCCAGATGCATAAGTGATTACAGGCCCTGTCAGTGGAAGAAGATTTTATCTCTTTCCACAGAGATAAAGTCAGTCCTTAGGACTAATAGAAAGTTTTGCCTAAGGTGGTTTCCCTGATTTCCACCTGAATCAATCTACTCTCTCCAGTATTTTCACTGAGCATTCTTCCTCAGGTGAGAGAGGAGACTGCACAGCTTGGATGTCAAAGAGCCTAAGCTACCATTAGAGCGCACCAGAGGTCATAGGTTCGAATCCCTCCAACTGTTTCTTACCAGTAAGCGAGGTTGGCGAAGAAAAACCTGCCACTAAGAGAACAATTGCAAGCGGATTGTTTCTTGTATCCAATTCTGTTATCAGAAACTAGGTAGAGTACCCCCTCAGGATTGAGGGCCCACTCACCAGGGTAGCAGCCGCGCCTCTAGCGCCTGCTAGGGACATTCCCATTCTGGAAGTTGTCAAGCTGCACCTGGAAGACAGTTCACTACACTCTACACATTATTCCTGGATGTCTAGTCCAGAGAGATGCTCAGTTTGGCACAGCCGTGCTTCAGAGCCTATTTCCTGGTGCTAGGTTCTGACCCTCCATGGAGGTACTGCTGTGTAATCGTGATCAAAGAGATAATATAGCAAGACTCATGGTGTTTGAAGAAAAATTACTCACTTAGTAATTGCTTTCTTCTCATGGAGTCTTGCTATATTATAACCACTCCCTCCCTCCTGCCCCTCCAAGAAGCTCTACTTGGGTAGAGGTGGCGAATTGGTAAGCACTGTGTCATGCCATTGTAGTTACCTCTACCCTCTTTCCTTGGGGTTAGGGATCTGGTTGCTTTATTTAGGTTATTTATATTGCCCCCTTCCTGGACTCTGAGTCTTGGGGAAGGGGGTCTATAATGTGCTTGTCAAGGGTGGGAGAAACGAACCATAATACCATCAATTTTGTTATTATGGTTCTGGGTGTTTCTTTGTTGTTTATATTGTTGTTACTACTACTAGTAGGTAGCCATGGCTAGTGTAGTTTTTTCCACAGACTTTCTGTTCTTTGATGTTAGGCATTAGAAGATCTGACAGTTTCATTTGAAACTGCCAGATAGAGTTTGGGCACAGCGCCACGGCTGTAGAACTCCAGATCCTCTGGAGTTAACTCCTTCCTCTGGGCCAGTTCAGCTGCAGTGGCTGACTCTAATGTTATAATATAGCAAGACTCCATGAGAAGAAAAGCAATTACTAAGGTGAGTAATTTTTCTTCTGCAACTCCTGGGACATGGCTGCATCCACAGCTGTTGTGCAGGGAGCCAGATTTCAGATGAGAGACATTCAGTTTCACTTAAGAACCTTTGGTCTCAGAGAAGAGCCCTTTCCAAGTTGGTCCCAGTGACTCAACCTTGATCCTAGTCTCCAGTGGTGACAGGATCAGAGCACTTAAGAGCGGGGTCCCTTCATTTCCCTTCTCACCACTTGACCCTCACTACCAGATGCTTCCCTTCTGGGTTGGGAGCCCCAGCATGAGCGCACCTTTCCACTCAGGGTTGGTCCCCAAAGGATTCTGCTCCACATCAATTTGCTGGAACTCAGAGCTGTCTTTTAGCTCTTCGACGTTTTCATCTGTCACTGACAAGGTGATACAAGTCAGAACAGACAACACCACAGCAATGTGGTACATCAACAAACAGGGGGGCACGTTCTTTCGGCCTTGTGCAACGCAAGCAATGAAGTAGTGGTCTCTGGCCTATTCCTGAACACTTCCCTCACAGGGTTCATCTTCCAGGAAGGTCAATGTCCTAGCGGATGCCCTCAGCAGGATTTCCCAGGCCATCACTAATGGTCCCTGGATCCTCTCAAGTGCTGTGGGATAGTTTTTGCCAGGTGGGGCATCCCTCAGATAGATCTTTTTGCAGCCACAGACAATCACAAACTTCCTCTGTTCTGTTGCAGACCTCCAGTGCTGGGCTCAGTTCCCTGGATGCCCTTCTTCTGGATTGGGAGGGAAGTTCCTCTTGCTTTCCCCTTTCCTCTCCTATTCAAAGTACTAGTCAAAATCAGATCTCAGCCTTGCAGGAGGTGATTCTGATTGCCCCGTGTTAGGCCAGGCAGCCCTGGTACCCACTCCTTCTGT
The DNA here is from genome assembly GCA_016271365.2 of Neoceratodus forsteri. NCBI lineage: Eukaryota > Metazoa > Chordata > Ceratodontiformes > Ceratodontidae > Neoceratodus > Neoceratodus forsteri. The sequence continues at coordinate 888,865,481 of CM028129.1, read as the reverse complement.
CTCTGACAGTCCATCTTCCCTGTGCCTCCCAGGAATCACAATCTGTTGACTTGTGCCCAGGAAAGGGTTTGGTATCCGGACCTCAAATCCTCAACCTCAAAGCCTGGCTCTTGAGGAGTTAGAGTTGCTGATTTACACTCTCTCAGGGTGTTTTGAGATCCTAAAGGCTTCCAGAAAGCCTTCCACTAGGGCTACTTATAGTTCTAAATGGAAAAGGTTTTCCATTTGGTGTGCTGGGAAAAATATTTCCCCAGAATCTGCTGAATTGCCCATTTTGTTAGATTACATGGTACATCTTAATTCCTTGGGTCTCAGACCAGCTACCCTGAGAGTTCATTTGGCAGCTGTGTCTGCTTTTGTGTCAGCAGGAAAGTCATCCCCTCTTTCCTCTCATCCTGTGTTTTCCAAGTTTTTTAAGGGATTACTCCATACTAATCCTCCCTTTCGGGAACCGGACCCTGCTTGGGACCTTAATGTTTGCATTGCCCAGTTAATGCAACCCCCTTTTGAACCTCTGTCTTCTGCACAGCTTAAGTACCTAACTTGGAAAACTGTTTTTCTAGTGGCTATCACTTCTGCCAGACGATAAGTGAATTGCAAGCCTCTGTCAGTGGAGACTGACTTTATTTCTTTCCACAGGGATAAGGTAGTCCTTAGGACTAATAGGAAGTTTTGCCTAAGGTGGTTTCAGATTTCCATCTTAATCAATCTATCTCCTTCCAGTATTTTTCACTGATCACCCTCTTCAGGTGAGAGGAGGTTGCACAGCCTGGATGTTAAGAGAGCTCTTAGTTATTATATAGAGCGTACCAAAGGTCACAGGTTCGAATCCTCCAACTTTTCCTTACCTATGGTGAAGTTGGGAAAGGCAACCTGCCACTAAGAGATCAATAGCCAGGTGGATTGTCTCTTGTATCCAATTTTGTTATCAGAAGGGGCAGAGCCCCCGGTTTGAGGGCTCATTCTACCAGGGTACAGCCAAGTGCTCTAGCTGTTGCCAGAGATATCCCTTTATTAGAGATTTGCCAGGCTGCTACTTGGAAAACGGTACACATCTTTTACCAAGCATTACTCCCTGGATGTCCAGGCCAGGAGAGATGCTCGGTTTAGCACAGCTGTTCTTCAGAGCCTATCCCTAAGTAGGTTCTGCCCTCCTCCATGGAGGTACTGCTGTGTATTCTGCTAATGTCTATAATATAGCAAGACTTCATGTTGTTTGAAGAAAAATTACTCACCTTAGTAATGTTGTTTCTTCTAATGGAGTCTTGCTATATTATAGACTCCCCCAACCTGCCCCTCTCAGAACCTCTACTTGGTGGGGTGCGGGCAACTTAGTGTGGGCACTACTTATGTCCTGTTAGCATGTTGTCCCCTTTGGGACTTGGGGGTGTGTAATGTGCAGCGTGTGTTTGTTTTATTATACTACGTTCCATTTTCATATTATTAGAATGGTGTTAGTATTTCTGGTCCCCTGACTTGAGTCTTGGGTGTTGGGACCATCAATGGTTGTTATTATTTAGGTAGCCATTTGGCTAGTGTGGTTACAGCTTCCACACAGACCTTAGTGAGTTTGGCTCGTAAAGATCTGACAGTTCAAGTTTGAAATGACACAGATAGAGCTGCTCTCGTGCCAAAATTCTATTTTGGAATGGTTTTAACCATTTCACTCCGGGGCAGTTCTAGAGCTGGATCAAACTGCTAATGTCTATAATATAGCAAGACTCCATTAGAAGAAACAACAGTACTAAGGTGAGTAATTTTTTCTTCTTCCTATAGTGGTTTCAGACTTCCATTTATACCAGTCTGTCTCTTCCTGTTTTCTTCACTGATCATTCTTCCTCAGGAGAGAGGAGGCTATGCAGTTTAGATGTTAAAAGAGCCCTTAGTTACTACATAGAGTGTAGCAAGGGTCACAGGTTTGACTCCCTCCAGTTGTTCCTCACTTATGGAGAAGTGGGAAAGGGCAAACCTGTTGCCAAGAGATCTATTGCCAGGTGGATTGTGTCTTGTATACAATTCTGCTGTGAAAAACTGGGAAAAGCTCCACCCTCAGGCCCGAGGGCTCGTTCCACAAGAGGTACAGCTGCTGCAAGGGATATCCCTCTCTTAGAAATTTGTCAAGCAACCACCTGGAAAACAGTCCATACCTTTACCAAGCATTATTCTCTGGATATCCAGGCTAGGAGTGATGCTCGGTTTGGCACAGCAGCACTTCAGAGCCTATTCCCAAGTAGGTTCTGTCCCTCCTCCATGGAGGTACTGCTTGGTGGTCTGCAGTATGTCAGAATACAGCAAGACTTCATGTTGTTTGAACAAAAAATTACTCACCTTAGTCACTGTGTTTCTTCTAATGGAGTCTTGCTGTATTCTGACCTCCCTCCCTGCCTCCCCTTTCAGAACCTGTTTTGGGGAAGTGGGTGGGCAGGTGCAGTGTTGCATCCCGCGGGTGTTTTTTGTTTACACCCGCCTCCTTTTTGTTTGGGTGTTGATTTATTACTGTTATTTGTATTAGATTGATTTTTGGTTTTTGGGTTTCCTAACTTGAGTCTTCCTTGGGAATCCAAAACTTTTTTCTGCCAGTTGGCTAGTAGGAATTTTACAATTTCCACATATAATTTTTAGTTAGTTGGGCTCGTAAGAATCTGACGGTTTGAGTTTGAAACACTCCAGACAGAGACTCCAACCAAGCTCGAGCTCAGCATTCTATGCTCTGTATAGAAAGCTAACTCTTTGTTCTCCAGGGCAGTTTAAAGGTTGGGGATCACTGCAATATGTTAGAATACAGCAAGACTCCATTAGAAGAAACACAATTACTAAGGTGAGTAATTTTTTCATCTGGACCATCACTCGTCATGCATAGGTATGAGCACAAGCGGGCAAGATGCTGGGCTTAACCAATAATCATTCCAGTGATTTTCCATCACCTGGCGTGTCCAACATCAGAATTTTGTTCTTGACATCTTTGCGGAGGCGGTCCTCCCCTTGAACAGTACACTGGGTGTTCGGGGCCAGTACCATTGAATCAGGGTCCTTCTTCCACACGACCCCTACTGGTTCATCGTGGTCCACTCCCTTGGGGTTATATTGCAGATCATAGGCCCTCTTGATCAGAGAGTGGGAATTCTTAGGGCCCTCCCAGTCCACGCTTCCTTGTTTCTCATGACAGAGTTGTGCCAGTCTCCCAAACATATGGGCTGATCCCATTAACAGGAAACCCCATCATACAGTCCAGTAGGGGGAAACACTAAGGCCAGTGTCTCAACTTGCTCCTTTACACCAGTTACAGCTGCAGGAAATGACAACCAGAGGCGGACATATCCTAGGTAGGGATAAGACTTGTCGCTCAGCCCCCACACATGTAGGCCTTCCAGGGATTGTAAGGGCACAGCAGATAAGTGTTTGTCATACCTGTCCTTAAATGCAATGGTCACTTGTGACCCACTGTCCAGCATAGCCCCAGTAGGAATACCATTCACAGCCACGGTAGTCTCCATTGAAGGGCCCACTATTTTGGACCAGTCTGGGGGCACAGCAGCAGGGGCCTGGACAGATCATTTAGCCACATAGGGATTTGAGTTACTACTTCTTGAACCCTCACTGCGGTCATTTTGGGCACTCCTTGACCGCTGATTCGTTCTCCGAAGCTCTCCTTGAAGCCTGTATACAACTTTATCTAGGTCTTTTGTGGACTGGCATTCTCTCTTCATGTGCCCATCCTTCCTGCAATTATGGCAAAATATGTTTTCTGGGATTTGGGGTGGTCGAGGCATCACACTGGGAGCTGGGGCAGTGGTACTACCAACTGAAAACCTTGGTGTCATCTCTGTCTGCTGTGTGGTGAGTATTTGGAGACATCTCATCAATTCTCTTACTTCCATAGTCAACACATCAAGTTTCAAGCTGCTGTCAGCAGGAGATGCCTGGGTGGACACCCCCACCCCCATAACAGATGCAGTTGGATAAGGGTCGGTGCCTGTACTTGCAAGAGCGGCCTTCATAAAGAGACTGTTTTTTTTGTCTCCCTGAACTCTCTCAGCAGTTCATCCCATGGCGGCACATCCTTATTGGACCCCACTTCGGAAGGGCCTTTCGATGCCGTGATCACTTGGGCTGTGCTCACCCTAGAATTACAATCCCCCTCTTTATTTTCAACCTCCCAGAGTTCTTTTATCAAGTCACAATAGTCCAGTGGGTTACCCCTTCTATCTGGGAGCCTTAATTGAAAGAGCTGCAATTTAGAATGCTTTGCATGTTGCAGTATGTGCCCCAACCTCACATGGTTTAAGTCACTGGCGGCTACCCCACCTTTCTAGTAAGCCTTCTGCAGCACTCTTTCCAGACGAGTAACATATCCCTGGCCATTGTTTTGTACTTTGAAATTTCCACATCAAGTTCTCCCCTGACTAAATTCTCCCAAAATTGCCTTCGAGTGCAGATAGGTACTTCTGGGCAGATGCATCTGTGTTTGTGGACCTCAGAAATTTAATGGCCTCTAAGACGGGACCCCTCAAACTCTCTATGATCCTTTTCCATTTCTCAGCCTTCCGCACTGTGTCATTCAGGTATCAAAGGGGCAACACAATCTATCCTGGTCTCCCAATCATCCTCCCCTCGGGGGGAGGGGAGGGTGCCGGAGAAGATTCTCAACTTTCAGTAAGAGTCGTGACTAATGGCAGGTACAGACATATGAGCCAGCATTGGCACAGGCACAGAAGGAGGGGCAATAACGAGTGCTGGAGTGGGAGGGGGTGTTGCGCGAGGAACACTTCCAGGTGGCAGGAGAAGTTCCTTTAAATCCTCCACAGTTTTCCCTTCCTCCAGCAACAACTTAGCAAATTTCTCCTTAAAAGTCTCAGATAGTAATGGGGAAGGGGGCTCATTCTCCCCGGGGTCTTTACTGTCTTTAGTTATCACTCTCCAGGCAGTGAGGGCTCCTTCAGAGGTGATAGTCCGTGGCACTTTGGAACTGTCTACTGGGTCCTTACACTCTGCTAACACCGTGAAACTTTGGGTGAGCAAATTAGCCTGTTAACCCACCACTACAGGGTTTTTGTAAACATTCAACCTTGGAAAGTACTCCCTCTACAGTGTCCTTATTGGTACCCAGGGGAATATCCAGGATAAGTATAGCATTTTGGTGGTCAATCTCCTGCCCAGTACACCACCACCACACCAACTGGTGTACAGCCACTTCTGTTGGGGTAGCCATTTATTTTTAACAGTAATTCGCAAATTTGGCCACTAGAAGACACAAAATCCCAGTGATGAGCCTCCAAGATGTAACCCCTAGGTGGCGCTATCCCAAGGGCTACTACCCCTGCCTGCTTGGCTAGTAGCAGGTTAAGGGGCCTGAGTTCTGAAACAGGTGCCTCCACCTTGAGATCGGGGTTGGTAGTGGTCAAGCTAACCTGGACACAGCCCTCCAGGAAACTGTAACCCCCCTCTTTCCCCTCTAGTGGCCTGAACACTGTACAATAATCACTTTTACAATATCCCTGGTACACCACACAAGTGCCCACACTGTTTGCACTTACCACCAGGGCTGGTTCCTCTGGCGTGACCCTGGGGACCCCCTGTAAAACAAGGTTATGCACAGCAAATATCAACAGTACAGTATTTTGAGCACAAACTGGAACCACAGTCAGATTACATGCAGAAAAAAGTTAGATCTAATTTATTCAGGGGACTTGAACAAGGGAGGGGCAAAATCAGGTTAATTAGCTTAAAGGTTATATCAATCAAGCAGTTATGCATGCACTTTGAGTCCCTCCACACAGTCCACCTTTGGGTACCCAGGTGGAGAAGAGATGGGCTAGCCAGGACTGTTGCCCAGGGTTGCAGCTGATTGGGGCCCTGTGATGGAAAACACAACATGCACAGTACACAATATTTGTAATCCGGAGCCAGAGGGCTCAGTTCATAAAGGAAATGAAACAGCAAGACAATCAGATGATACATTCAGATTAAACTGTTGTTGCAGGGACTACCTTGGTATTTACTCACAATACCCAAGACTGGACACAGGCTGGATGAAAATCAAGACTGCAGGTGGTTGATCTGGAATGCCAGGAGAAGCAGAGCCCATGCAAGTCGCAGAAGCATTGTTCCTGTTCAAGCATGGAGCAGGGGGCTGATCCCTGGGTAGGTCTCTCATTGATGGCTTCTCTGTGCAGCGGGTAGTCTGGCTGGGCCAGTCTGGCAAGGCCCAGACCGCGTGGAGACAAATTCGGATGCAGTCCGTTTTGGGCTTGATACAGCCTCCAGCAAACAGAACACAGTTCACACAGTGGGGAACTAACTCCCGACCCACTAGCAGCAAATAACACATTTACAATGTACGGGAATTCTACTGTACCAGGCAAAGCACTCCCCGGTCACAATCGCAAAGTGTCTGTACACACCGGGGGCTTGGGGGTAGCTGGAACTCCTGACAGGCAGAACACATTCAGCAAAATCTTCGGTCTTCTTCAGGTTGAGCCTGGCCCACTTCAGTAGCTTACTTTAGTCACACAAACTTGTATTTAGTCCAAAATAATTCTCTTCTCTCCCTCTCAGGAGCAGCAGGCAGACATGCAAACCAAAAACTCAGCCCTTTCACAGTTTTCACATGTGAATCCACTTAGGATTGCTGCCCAAATACACTTGAGCTCTTCTCATTTCACTTCCCAGCTCAAAACTAACTGAAAACTGCAAGCAGCCCGGGACTTCCCCAAGATCCAAAACATTTGGTTGGCTGATTTGGCTGTCAGACAAAGCAAGAGCTCCCTCTTCAGTTGCAAAAAAGGCGCAAAAAACCACAAACTACAGTTCCTTGAGATTTTGAATTCAGACAGCTCCTGTAGTTCGGCTACATTTTAGGTCCCACCAGAACTGATTGGTCCAGTTTGCAGTCCAGGACCAAGATAGTAGAAACAAACAAAACAGTTCTTGCTACAAAGAAAGCAGGTTAGACAAACTACATTATCATTATCACTCTAAATGATTTTCAGCAAATAGTTACATCTTTCAACAGAGTTCCCTCTCAGATTACTTATGCTGCAATAGGCAGCTCTTAAAGAGACAGTACACAAGCTATACAGGCTCCGGTAATCACATTTAAACTGCTAAAACACAGGACACCAGCCTGGCAGTGAGCATTTAGGCAAGCTCAAGGAAGACTTTTTGGGAATCCCCATTTGTAGGGGGGTTACACATGGCATACACAGCCAAGTACCTGAAGGCCATCTGGAATTTGGTCCTGGCCATAGCTCAGTCAGGGTCTGACTCTATGGTACAGGACTTGGTGGGGGCAGCTAAAACTGCCTGGAAGCCACTTAAGTACCAGTTCCACATGGCAGATGACAACAGTGATGCAGCCTCCAGGGTGATGGCCAGGGCTATCTCCCTTAAGCAATTTGCATGGCTGAGGACAAGTAATGTGACATAGGACACTCAGTCCAGGGCAGTGGACTTTCCTTGCAACCAGAATGTCTTGTTCGATTCCAGAACTGAAGACTACATGAAGAAGGTTGATGAATACAAAACAACCTACCAAAGCAACACAGCAAAAGAGAAGACTCCTGCTGCTCAAAAACCTCAACCTAAGGGAAACAGGGGCAGGGGATACTTCTCTGGGCCCTATTTTTCCCTCCCTCCTCAGTTTGACTATTCTCAAATGAGAGGTTACTACAGAGGAAGAGGCAGGAGAGGTCATAGAAAACCTGCCTCTACCCCTGCTACTGAAACTTGGCAGAAGCCTTGACTTAACTGTTCAGTTTGCCTCCTCCCCTCTGCCTGTAGGGGGCAGGCTCTCCCACTACCTCCAGTCCTGGACACTCATCACATCAGACAAATGGGGTCTGGAGGTAGTAGAAAAGGGCCTGCCACTTCAGTTCAAAAAGATGCCAGCACTCGGGGCATCCAGCTGTCCTAATCACTAACCCCAACAGAAAGGCTTCTGTTGGAGCTAGAGGTGAAACATCTTCTGGCAGTAAGGGTGATAGAGAGAGTACCTGCCCATCAACGGGGCAAAGGTCTCTAATCCAGATATTTCCTGGCACAAAAGAAAAATGGGGAGTAGCAACTTATCTTAGACCTCAGGTACCCAAACAAGCATGAAACCCAAATTCAAAATGGTCACCCTAAAAATGGTAATGCATTTCCTTCAGCAGGGAGACTGGCTAGCCTCCCTAGACCTCAAGGACACCTACTTTCACATTCCAATAAGGCAGTCCCACAGAGAGTTTCTGAGGTTCAAACTTCTATCAGGGCACTACCAGTTTGCAGCCATGCCCTTCGGCCTGACATCTGCACTAAGGGTATTCACCAAATGTCTCGCAGTCGTGGCTGCACATCTAAGAAAACAGGGAATCTCAGTCTATCCTTACCTGGATGACTGGCTCATCATGGGAAAAACCCTCTACAAGTAGAAGAGGCTCTCTCCCAAACAAAGAACACTCTGCACCCTTGGGGTTTCTTATAAACCAGAAGAAATCCCACTTGAAACCAACCCAACTCCTTACTTTCATAGGAGCACAGCTGGATACTTAGCAGAGCAATGGCCCCAAGGATTAACTGGGTAACTACAAACCAGTGAGCCTCGCATCCATTGTGGGTAAGCTGATAAAGACTATCCTGAAGGAGAAGCTGGTGGCCCTCCAGGAGGCCAAAGGACTACAGGACAGCAGACAGCATGGCTTCATATGTGGCAGATCCTGCCAAACCAACGTGGTGGAGTTCTATGACTGGGTAACTAGGCAGTTGGACAGGGGCCATGCAGTGAATGTCCTGTATCTGGACTTCCATAAGGTATTCGACTCGGTGCCACATGGGATGCTGGGAAGTAAGTTAGAACGGACAGGGATGGGTGCAAAGCTGGTGAGATGGGTAGGGAACTGGCATATGGAGAGGTCGTTAAGGCAAACCTGCCACTAAAAGATCTATTGCCAGGTGGATTGTCTCTTGTATACAATTCTGCTCTGAAAAATTGGGTAGAACCCCACCCTCAGGCCTGAGGACTCGCTCTACTAGAGGTACAGCTGCTTCCCTGGCTGCTGCCAGGGATATTCCTATCTTAGAAATTTGTCAAGCAGCCACCTGGAAAACAGTCCATACATTCACCAAGCATTACTCTCTGGATATCCAGGCTAGGACTGATGCTCGGTTTGGCACAGCAGTACTTCAGAGCCTATTCCCAAAGTCGGTTCTGTCCCTCCTCCATGGGGGTACTGCTTGATAATCTGCAATAGTCAGAATACAGCAAGACTTCATGTTGTTTGAAGAAAAAATTACTCACTTTAGTAATGTTGTTTCTTCTAATGGAGTCTTGCTAGAGCCCTGACCTTCCCCGCCTCCCTCTCAGAACCTGTTTTTTGGGATGTGGGTGGGCAGGAGCAGTGTTGGCACCCTAGAAGTGCCTCTTTTTCACCCTCCTTTATTTTGGGGGTGTGTTGTGTTTTGTTTTTTGGGTTTCCTGACTTGAGTCTTTGCTTTGAAACCAAAAAAATGTTTTTTAATAAATTTAGTTGCCAGTTGGCTAGTGTTAGTTTTGCAGTTTCCACACAGAACTTCTAGTGAGTATTGCTCGTAAAGATCTGACGGTTGGAGTTTAAACAACAGCAGACAGAGGCTTCAACCTAGCTCACGCTGAACGTTCCATGCTGGCCATGGAAAGTTAACTCTTTGTTCTCCGGAGCAGTTGAAAGGCAGGACCTAACTGCAATAGCCAGAATACAGCAAGACTCCATTAGAAGAAACAACATTACTAAGGTGAGCAATTTTTTTTCTTACTACAGATGCTTCTCTGCTATGATGGATAGCTCATCTGGACAGTACTTCTATCAGTGGCACCTGGACTCCAAAGGAGTCACAAGCTCACATAAATATGCTGGAGTTCCAAGCCATTTACTTGGCACTGGAGGCCTTTGCTTCACAAGTAAAGGGCCACACAGTGCAGATCAGGACAGGCAACACCACTTCAGTATTTTACATAAACAAGTAAGGTGGCACAAGATCCACTGTACTGTGTTTGGAAGCCATGAGAATCTGTTGTTTGGCCTGTTCCCTGGATGTCAGTCTTTCAACCATACACCTTCCAGGCAGGGACAACACCTTGGCAGATGTCCTCAGTTACATCAACCAAGGGCATAGCGAATGGTGTCCAAACAAGTAAATGTTGGCCACAATGTTCAGAAGGTGGGGCACGCCAGATATATATCTTTTTGCCTCTCACCTCAACCATCAGTTTCCTCTGTATTGCTGCAGGCCTTCAGCCCTGGGAACCCTCCCAATGGATGCTCTTGCTCTGGACTGGTCAGGGAAGTTCCTTTATGCCTTCCCTCCCGTTCCTCTGATTTTCAGAGTGTTACTGAAACTCAGAGCTCAGCCAGCAACAATGATTCTGTTCAATGTTTTGGTGAATAGTGTATGTGTCAGTAGTGCTTGTGTAATGTAGTTTACATTTTGGCTTTACTCAATTCCCACCCTTGGTAGGGAAACTGGGTAGTGAGTAGGGAATAGAAAGCCTAGTACCAAGGGTGAGCAGAGTGCCAGAAAAGGAGGAGGCAGGGGTAGATGGTGGGTGTTGCACAACACGCTAAGCAAGGGACTGCTGAAGGAGGCTGGCCTTTAAGGGGAATGTGGGAGGAGCTATTCACCCACATTGAACCTTGGGCTTTAGCCCTCCCATTTAATATTTTGGTGAATAACGCATGAGTCAGTAGAGCTTGTGTAATGTAGTTTACTTTTTGGCTTTACTCAATTCCCACCCTTGGTAGGGAAACCGGGTAGTGAGTAGGGAATAGAAAGCCCAAAAAGAATTACCAGTAAATGTCCGAAAGTGTATGATTACCTCCTCCAACTCACAGAGTATGACCAGTAGCACACAGGAGAGGAAAACCCCCCAGGTGGAGGAAACCTCTGAGGACCTATGGCTACTGACCCGCCCGTCCTCTGGGCAAACTAAGAGGAGATGAACCTAGGTTCTGGCAACCATATTCTAAGATCCAAGGGAGGTGAACTGCTTGGAGAGATGATGGCCCATCTTGAAAGTCCATTGGATTATGTGTTCTGGAAGGATGATTCTGAGGTTGAAGAGGTAGGTCTATTCTGAAGGAGCATCCGGATCCTGAAAGTGGAGTAGATTCAGTTGAAAAAGGGCGAATGCAGTCCAGGTTTCCAAGGTGATGATGGATGATATCCATAGGATTACAGAGACAAAGTGAGTACGAAGAGCATGATTTAATAAAATTTGCTGCCAGACTTTGAACGGTGGGAAGTATGATAGTCATAAGATAAGTATGAGGTCATAAGGTAAAGACCTCAGTCTGACTTTGTAGAAGGTTTGACATTCATGCTAGAATCTGAATGTTTGAAGTTAAACAGTGATCAATAAGTTGTAATGTAGGTGTCCCTGAAGAGGATGAAGGAGCCGGACAGAATCTTTAGGTACCTGGTAGGAGGGGTGACATGGAAGTTTTTAGACCAATGAAGGAAGGTTGGTATATGCTATAGAGATGGTAACTGAAGGAACAGTATATGGAAATAATCAGAAGTTCAGTGCGATGAATTCGAGAGTTGATTTGGGTATTGATGCCATAATGATATTTGCATAGGCTCATGCTGGTCTGCTGGTGGGAAAAGGGGGGTATGGGTATTGCTGTGGCATAATTGCCAGTGACATGAGCTGAGGTGGCAATGGCTGCTTTGCTTTATAGGTTGATGCACTGTCTGAATGCTGTAGGAAGCCTAGAAATGGGTCTTTGAAGGAGTCTATAGACTGATGTGGCAATGGGAGGTTGAGAGTGGTGTAGAATGCCAGGGGTGCCTAGCATTTAAGTGGGATATAGGCCTGTTGAGAGGCATGACTGGGATAGTGAGACAGCCAAGCTGATGATGGATGTGCAGATTGAGAAATCAGTGGAAGCCTGCTCTCTGTGAAAGTCTTCACTGGAAGGAGTAAGGGAGGTGAATCATGACAGGTGAGCTAGAAGGACAGCTGGATGGGCAGCTGACTTGATTGATGGTAGTATGATGAAGGAATGTAGGTAACTGTATGCAGTATGGTGACATCCAGGGGCTAGAGAACAGTGGTTTGGACAGTCTATAAGGCATGTTGTCCAAGGGATGTTGCTAGAAGTTTTCATCAGGTGAAATGAACAAGTGCTCCTTAGACTAGTGTTTGGGAGCTGTTAGGATGGCCAAGGTAGGAGTATGAAATAGATGAACAGGATGAGTAGTTGACTGGGTAGGAATACTGGCAGGTAATAGATATGAAATGCCCAAAAGAGCCATAGCACATGAGAAGGAGCCCTGAGCCGCCAGTGTGGTGAGGAGAAGGCAGCCATCCAAAGATGGAGGAAAAGTCCAGAGTGGATGTCTGCGGACTGGAGGAAGGAGTCCTAGAAGAAGACAGCATAGGCCAAGTTGTACTGACATTGTATGTGCAGGAAGGAACATAACCGGGGTCAGCATCACAGCAAACTGAATTATGATGTAGCAAACCACTGCAAGCCATCAGTGGTAGATCTACGTAAGACCAAGAAGCAAATCCAGGTACGAAATGCTACAAAGTTGAGGTACAAAAGTTACACATCCACAGAAGATGGCGAAAAACAAGTGCGGAGAACAGAAGGCACCGCGGCGATGAGGCACGAGGTTTCCACCTCCAAAGAAAAAGGTAAACTCGTATGGCAGACAGGAAGGGGTGACCAGTAGCAAAGAAGTCCAGGAGGCAGTTGAACTGAATGGAGGCAGAGACTGAACAAGTCCAGAGTGCGAGGAGGCCAAGGTGGGGACGAGTATGAAGAATCCATGGAAGTGCAGGATGCAGACTGGTGAGGTAGAATGTAGAAGGCAATTGGAGTACAGTGGTCCCATTCCCAAAGGGAAGCAGCAACTAGATATCATGTAGAGAATGTATGGGGCTGAAACAGTTGCTTGCAGACACAGGCTCCCATCCATGGTATTTGCGGCAAGATGATCTTGACTCGACGCCACCAGGCAAAGGTAGGATGGTGAAGGCAAATAGGGTAAAGTGGTCCCCTTCCCTAAGGGAAGTGGCAACTGGGTATTCAGGCAGAGAATGCAGAAGGTTGAAACAGAGGATTGCAGACATGGGCTTCAATCCCTGGTAGTTAGTGCAAGATGACCATCAGTCGATGCCACTGGGCAGAGGTAGGGGGTAGAAGGCACATGGGGTAAAGAGGCCCCATTTACGAAGACAACCGGTATCAGAGAATGCATAAGTATGACACAGTAGATTGCAGATATGGCTCCCGTCTCTGGTAGTTGGGGCAAGCTAACCTTCACTTGATGCCGCCAGGCAGAGTTAGAGATGGAGAATGTCAGGTTTGTAAGTAGTAGGTAGTAGTGAGTATAATGGAATTCCATCCCCGGTAGACAGGGCAAGCCTACCTTCGCTCAGTACCTCAGAAGGTACGAGTTAGGGATGGAGTCCAGAAAAACTGCTGGTATGGGCTGAGCAAGGAAAGGGCAGCTGGCTGTGTAGTATAGGAGGTAAACAGACAGGAAGTAAAAGGGGAAGGGGAAGAGGACAGTGGGAGAACATGAAGAAGAAGTCATCAGGAATGCCAGTAAGGGGGAGTTAGAGTAATCCAGGAAGGAGCATGCTAGTAGCGATGGAATGCAATGAATGATTGAAGGCTGAGTAGGTTGGGGAGCACAGGTCAGGACAGGAGAAGGGGCTTACATGGAGATGGAATGCTGGTGTGAGGAGTTAAAGGCCCAAAAGGAAACCAGAGGTGCACAGGACAAGGAGAGGAATGGGTGACGGGCTGAAAGGCACAGAATCAGAGAAGGGGGAGGAGTTCCAGGAAGGAGACAGCAAGGGAACCACAGGAAGACAGAACGCCACCAAACAATGTGCCTCACCCTTTTAGTGGAGAACAGGCTCCTCATAGTTGAATCCCACTATAGCCAGAAGCTCACTGTGTGACCTTAAGTAAGTTTCTAGACTTCCGTGTGCTACAGTACTCCCTGCTGTGAAGCTGGGTAGATGTGGGAAACCACTGAATGCAGAATGTTGCATTTCAGTGGGACTTGCCTAGAAACATGCTGACACAGCAAAGAAAGAAGACCCATAGGTCCCAAAGTATTGAGGCAGTATAGCGCAGTGGTCTAAGGCTCTGAGCTGCAAATTTGGTGACATCCAGCAGACCAGACCTGGGTTTGAATCCCACAGCTTCCACTTGCATACTGTGTGACCCTGAGCAAGTCACTTAACCTCCTTGTGCTCCCAGGTCGCTCCTGTAAAAAAGCTTTCAGCTTAGTGTGCTATACCTGGTTAAATAAGTAAAAAAATAAAAAAAAAAAAAGTCCTGTAGCCACCAACTTAGTAAGCATAACCACGCATTCCTTCCCCTTGACACAGTCAGCTACCCTTAGAAACAGGGAAGGACTGGGTTTTCATGAGGTGAAACACAGACACAATTGCATGTTGCCAAAAAAGAGAACAAAATCCCACACTGGAAATGAGGGGTGTGCACAGCAGGGCGGCTAGCCCAGAAAGCTTTAAATTAGTGGTGTGCAGTGCACTCACCGATCCCAGAAAAATAAATCGCAGGTCAGAGTAAAGTGAAACTGGAGGTGAAGTGCAGCAAGCAGAGGTACAAACTAGAAGAACCCACAGCCCCAGTGCTGCAACCGCAAATGGAGGCTGCGCTGAAGTCTGCACTCACCTGTTAGGACACACACTGATCCGGAGAGGTTGGGACACAGTAACAGGACCAGGGACGAGCCAGCAGGAGATGCACCCGGCAATGCGTACAGATGCAGGCAGTGGAGAGGAGTTGCAGAGGGCAGACGAACGGGCACAAGGGGATGATACCACATCTAAAAGATCAGGGAGCGGTGGCCCAAACAGAGAAGAAATGGCCAAAGGGTATGAAGGGAGAGGGGAAATGGAAGCAAATGGGAGAAAGCGGACAGTGGTTGGGGGTGGGGGGGAACCAAGAAGGGGAAATGGAGAGAGTAGAGGAGTGGGAGGGAGTACAGGGGACAAACAAGGAGCGGGAAGAGAAAGGGAAGGTGAGGCTCAGCCCACGAGCCACACAGGAGCCCAGGCACTGTGTTGCACAACATGCTATACAGGGGACTGCTGAAGGAGGCTGGCCTTTAAGGGGAATGTGAACCTCGGGCTTTAGCCCTCCCAGTGGCACTGGATTGGCCAAGGCAAACCTTGTATCCTCTCTTGCTAATCCTGTCTTGCAGCAAACCCATTCGCCTTCCACTCAGTCACTTTCTCCTGACACTCACTCAGATAGGAGTCACTTATCCAGACCTCCACTCTCTTCACCTCAAAGTTTGGCTCTTGAGGAGCTAGACTTCCCTGCCACTCAGTACTCTGAAAAAGTCCTGAAGATCCTGAGGATGGACAAAATGTCTAGCACAAAAAAGACCAATGCAGACAAATGGAAAAGATTTTTCCTCTTTTGCAAGAGGAAACAGATTAATCCTCAGAGCCTCAGATTCTAATCTCCTGGATTATCTGGTACATCTCCAGACCTGAAGCCTAAAGCCTTCTTCCCTGTAGCTTCATCTGGCTGCAATTTCGGCCTGTTTTTCCATTGGAAAGAAGAAATCGGTCTTTTCCCAACCAGTGTTTAAACAGTTTTTTAAAGGCCTCCTTCATCTTCAGCCCCCAATCATGGAGCCTGTCCCTCTTTGGGATTTTAATCTGTGTATTGCCAAGCTCATGGAGCCGCCATTTGAACCCATGGCTATGGCCCATCTCAAGTATGTCACTTGGAAAACTGTATTTCTAGCAGCTATTATCTCTGCAAGGAGAATTTCAGAGCTAGAGGCACTCTGTACTGAGCGCCACTACATCATCCCTCATAGGGATAAGACTGAGCTCAGGACAAACAGGAAATTTCTGCCTAAGGTGGTCTCAGAGTTCCACCTTAACCAGTCAATCACTTTACCACTATTTTTTACTGAGAAATCCAATCCTCCGGAGCAGAAGCTCCACAGTCTGGATGTCAAGAGGGCCCTGCTTCATTACTTAGAACAAATCAAGCATTTCAGGGATTCCTCCACACAGCAGTTCCTCACCTATGGGGAGGAAGGTAGAGGAACACCAGCCACTAAGAGAACTATTTCTCACTGGATAGTTTCCTGCATTCGGTTCTGCTATGACATAGCTTCTAAACAGCCCCCTGAGGGCCTCGGGGCCCACTCTACTAGGGGCACTGCTGCCTCTGTGGCAGCTGCATGGGGCATTCTCTTACTGGTCATCTGTAAAGCAGCTACTTGGAAGACTGTACACACATTCACAAAACTCTGCTTCCTGGGTATACAGTGTAGATCTGATGCCAAATTTGGTAGGGCGGTTCTGCAGAGCCTCTTTCCTAAGTAGGTTCTCTACCCACCTCCCAACTGCACTGCTTTGTATTAATGTTACTGATGCTAAAGGACTCCTGGGGTGAGAAGAAAAAATTACTCACCGTAGTAATCTTCCTTCTTCCAAGGGGTTCTTTATCATCAGTAAGCTCCCACCCATCCTCCCGTGATAACCTTACAGAAGAGGATTCTGCTTATTTCCTTCCACCAAATTTGTTGTTCTAAACTTTGAATTACATTTAAAGCAAAGTGTTCATGTTCTATTGTTCTGGTTCATGCTGTTGCATGTTTTTTAAATCCTGTTGGTTCATACCTATGTGGGCATGTGCCCAATCTAGCTTTGAAAAAATTCTGGTGCCTTCTAAACATCCTCTGCTCAGCATACCCACAAGCTTTCTCTGATTGGCTAATTCATAAACTCATTACAATAATCTCCACCTCCGCAGCAATACTGCCTGGTCAGCTGAATGCTAATGTTACTGATGCTAAAAGACCCCTTGGAAGAAAGAAGATTACTACGATGAGTATTTTTTTCTACCCAGCCTCCCAAGGTACTGCTTTGTAGTCTGCATACAGTATGCTAAGCATAATGAGGGATTCCTGAAGTTTGAAGAAATAATTATGTACCATAGTAATATTGTTTCTTCCAGGGGGATCCCTCACTATGCTTGAATCTCCCACCTTCCTCCTCTTCCAGAACCTGGAAAAAGGTTCTACAAGAATCCATATTTGTCTAATATTTATTTGCTTGAGCATGTTTTTTCACAACCAATTTTTCTGTGGTACTATTTTAGTCTGCCATAGCTCAGCCTGTGTAGCAAATCTTTATTGTTTTTTGGGTTCCTTCATTTTTGAGTAGTTTAGGATAGGTTAGTAAAATTTGTGGCTAATGGCCAATTGCCTTCAAAATAAATCTGACGTTAAGCTGTGGAATTCAGCGCCAGCTCAAGGCAGAGAGTTGAACTCCTGTTCCAAGTTCCATAATTTACATGCATTCCAATCTCCGGGGCAGTTCAGACCTGCATGCTGAATGCATATGTCAAGCTTAGTGAAGGATCCCCTGGAAGAAACAATATTACTATGGTAAGTAACTTTTTCTTTTTGTTGCTGATGACTATATCCCCTCTTTAGTCATTGGGAACACACGGACCAACTATTTTGAATGCAGTTTTCTAATAACAGGAGTCCAATAGCAATGTTATGCAAGTTTTCATCATCACCTGCTGTAGATGTTGCCCTGGAAATATGAAGGCATTTAGAATGTAATTCATGCTAAGCACTGTAGGCACACTTCCCCTAGTGTTCTAACATCAGATTTGCTTTCATTGCTGACGACAGCAAATGCCCCGGAGTCCTATCACAGTCCTTGTGGCTCAGTTCATACAGTAGAAAGTGTTTAGAAATTGAAAACTAGCTAGTTTTCAACACTGCATTTAGTGAGCTCAGTTTTATTTATTTTCTATTGTAACCCCTAGGTGGTGCTATCCCAAGGACTACTACCCCTACCTGCTTGGCTAGTAGCAGGTTAAGGGGCCTGAGTTCTGAAACGAGTGCCTCCACATGGGGGTCAGGGTTGGTAGTGGTAAAGCTAACCTAGTTACAGCCCTCTGGGACACTGTAACCCCTCTCTTTGCTTACTAGTGGCCGGAACAATACACAATAATCACTTTCACAATACCCCTGATACACCACACAAGTACCCACACTGTTTGCACTTACCACCAAGGCTTTCCTCTGGCCTGGCCCTGTGGACCCCCTGTAAAACAAGGTTATGTACAGCAAATAACAGCAGTACAGTACACAAACTGGAACCACAGTCAGGGTAAATGCAAAAAAAGTTAGATCTGATTTATTTAAGGGACTTGAACAAGGGAGAGGCATAATCAGGTTAATTTGCTTAAAGGCTGTATCAATCAAACAGTTATGCATGCACTTCAGAGTCCATAAACAGTCATACACTCTGGGTACCCAGATGGAGAATGGTGGGCTAGCCAGGAAAGTTGCAACTGGTTGAAGCCCTGTGATGGAAAAAAACATGCACAACACACACTATGTATAATCCGGAGCCAGAGGGCTCAGTTAGTGAAAAGAAAACAACAAGACAATCAAACTACACACTTTTAGATTAGGCTGTTGTTGCAGGGAACTACCCTGATGATAACTCATGATTCCCAAGACTGGACACAGGCTGGACGAAAATCGAGACAGCAGGTGGTTAATCTGGAGTGCCAGGAGAAGCACGGCCTACACAAATCACCGAGGCATCGTTCCTGTTCAAGCATGGAGCAGGGGGCTGATCCCCAGGCAGGTCTCTCGTCAGTGGCTTTCTCTGTGCAGCGGGTAGTCTGGCTGGGCCAGTGTGGCAAGGCCCAGGCCAAACGGAGACAAATTCAGACACAGTCCGTTTTGGGCTGGATACAGCTTCCAGCAAGCAGAACACAGTTCACACAGTGGGGAACCAAATCACAACCCACTTTCAATACACAGCACATTTACATGTAAGGAAATTCTACTGTACCAGGCAAACCGATCTCCGGTCATGATTGCAAAGTCTCTGCACAAACTGGGGATTCAAAAGCAGCTGGAAATCCTGACAGGCCAATCGCATTCAGTAATATTTTCAGTCTTCTTCAGGTATGAGCCTGGTAAAAAATCAGTGGCTTACTTCGTTCTCACAAACTTGGAATTTAGTCCAAAATAATTATCTTCTCTCCCTCTCAGGGGCAGCAGGCAGACATGCAGGTCACAACTCGGGCCTTTCCACAGTTCTCCAATGCAAAACTACTCAGATGGCTGCTTGACTGTCTCAAGCTCTTGCCTCTTCAACTCCCAACTTAGATCTGATTCAGACTGCAGCAAGCCTGGGAATTTCCCCAAGATCCAAAAGGTTTGGTTTGATGATTCATCTGTCAGTCACAAAAGAAGCTCCCCCTTCAGGTGCAAAAAGGCACCAAAAAGCCCCAAACTACAATTCCTACAGATTCTGACTCCAGACAGCTCCTATAGTCCGGCTCCATTTTAGGTCCCACCAGTACTGATTGGTCCAATTTGGCAGTCCCAGGCCAAAGTGGTGGGGATAAACAAAACAGTTCTTGCTGCAAAGAAGGCAGGTTAGACAAACTACATTATCATTATCACGCTAAATGATTTTCAGCAAATAGTTACATCTTTCAACAGTGCTCCGTCTCAGATTACTTATGACTGCAATCCAGGCAGCTCTTAAAGAGACAGTACACAGAGGCTATACAGTCACTTTCTGGCAATCACATTTAAACTGCTAAAACGCAGGACACCAGCCTGGCAGTGAGCATTTAGGCAAACTCAAGGAAGACTTTTCGGGAACCCCCATTTGTGGAGAGGGGGGTTACACTATTAAAATTGTGTGGATCCTACAGCTCCTCCCTAAATTCTGTCATGTCCTTCTTTCCTTCGGCTGTACCTGGACGGGACCATCCTATTTTGATCAATGTATATGTAGCCCTGGAGCCATCCTAAAGAGGGCTACTACCCCTGCCTAGGTGGCCCCCACTAGGTTAAGGGGACTGGGTTCCCATACAGCTGTTACCATGGTTTCTTTCCTAAGATATAATATAAAATGGCAGTGCTAACTGCTGCAGGTATTAAATATGCACAGACCCTCAACTGGTACCAGTTCAGAACAAAGCCCCAAATTCTGTCCCTGAGTACCCAGCCTTGTAGTTGTAGGCCTGAGGTGCAGCTGGTCAGCCGGCATTGGCACACTTGATGAATCAACATAACTTTTTATATTTCTCTCCTGATTGGTTTTAAACCTTCCTACACCAGTGGGCATATTTGAGCATAAAACTATATAGAACCCCAAGGGGCATGGCAATTCCTGCTTTTACTCACAGTTCTGCGACATCAGTCCTCTGGCGGCATATGTGACTGAAGTTCTGGGGTTGGTGGATTAGCATCAGCAGAACCTGGGATTCAATTCTTGAATACACTTGAAGAAGGGGAAACAGGATGCTAAAGCTTGGATCTTCAGCTTGATTGAAGGTCTCGCAGTTTGTCCCCTTTGGCCTACTGATGCCCGTTGCAGAGCACAGGCACAAGGCAAGGTTCACCAACTACAGAGGACTCAGACCTAGGAGTGGCCCCATGGCCTGGCTCCCTCACAGGTCTGAGTGCCCTAGCACTTGGGTATAAACCCATGGTCCCTTGCAGCCAGCAGACTTCACTTGATGGGGGTTAGTGAATTCCCTATCTGGCTCTGGGTTATCTGAAAATCTCTGGATCTCTTTAACACCAGCTGTGTTGTGCAGCCAAAGCAGACTCTTTATCTTTCTTAATTTTCAGACCCCTGAACAGTAGAGTCCGAAACTCCAACTTCACATCAGTCTCTTTTCTCAACTTTATCTTAGGAACAGACAACAGGTACCCGGTGCAGAAGGCACCTGCCCATCTTTCTGCTAGGACAGCCTCTCAAGTTCAACACAGCCACTCTTGCTCTGGTTTGCATACCGTTCCTGAAAATCTCTCTCTCTCTCTCTCTCTCCCCTCCCTCCCTTTCTCTCTCTCTCTCTGTCTCTCTCTCAGGGTGTCCCTCTGCTGTAAAACAAATATCTCTCTCACTGTGCAGGTGCGGATGAATACTGAAGAGGATCTCTCTTCAATCTTTTTGACCCAAACCAGTCTGTTTTCCATCATTCATTTTCCAACAACCAGTGCGTAAGCCTTTTGTCCTTCTCTTTCCTCTTCAGATGCTTTGTCTTTTCCACGGTTGGACAAAACCTTTTTTCCTTTTGTCCTCTCAATTCTCTCATCACCGGTGTCTCACCATTGAGGTGCAGACGAAACTAAAGAGGTTCTTTCCTCATCCTCGTCTCACAAAATCCAATCCATTTCCATAATCCATTTTCCAATTCCAGTCATCCTTTTCTCTAAGCACTTTAACCGCTGTGGTAAAGCTTCTTACACAGCAGCCTGTAGCAGGATCCTGCACCTCTCTCTCTCTCTCTTCCTCTGCAGAGCTGCCTGAACAAACTTTCTTTCCACTCTCCTAATGGGGAAAGGCACGACCAGCACTGGGGGACAATTTGCTGGCAACCCCCAGGCAGGCCCTTTCTCAGCCTTGCAGCACCATTCTCTGCATAGGTACTGGAGCCCCTTCCCTGTGGAGGGGCTCCTGCTGAACTGACCCAGAAAACAAAAGTTCTAACCCCAGTAATGCTCAGACCATTCATAACTTTGTGCAGTCATCCTGATGGGTTGGACTGCCCGGAGAGATGGAACACATGCAAATGATGGAATTCTTTGCACATGAGCCTCTTTCAAATACTGCCTCTACCAACTGTAGTGTTCTAAACCCTTCAGATTTTTCTCTCCGCCTGAAAGTCTGGTCGCTCTGAGTCCCTGTCGCCCTCTTTCGCATGAAGAAGAAAGAAAAAAGCTTAAAAACATAAGTATTTTTAGTTTCTTTTACTGCCTCTACTAATTTGTTAGTTATATTGGTTATTATTGTTTAAATTGTTGTTTTCTCGGTTCCTCGCGGTTCGGTATAACCGTGGGGGATCCGAGCTAATTGTAACTCTGTGTTTCGGTTCTCTAACTAAGGAACCTATTCATTTTCATTTAAATATGGTCCTTAAAGTTTTTATTTGTAACCGCTGAACCGGTTCATATTTTATCTCCTTTCTCGGTTCCATCGGTTCCCTGACGATTCCTGAACCGACCGCAAAAAAAAAAAAAAAAGTAAAAGCTTTTTAAGCTGTTTTAATAACCGCATTAGTTTTGAGTATTAGCGGTTGAGGTTTTTCATTTTATATTTCACCATGACTGAGAAACCTAAAAAGAGAACCGGTGAACCTGGTTTTAAAAACTGTTTGAAATGTGGAGATGTGTTTGCCAAGGCAGATGAGCACACCTTATGTGTAGCTTGTCTGGGTTTTGAACATTTGGACCAGGAATGTGAAATATGCAAAACATTCCCAGAAAAATCTGTTGAAAAATGCCTTGAAAGGCTTCACAAAAAGTTTCCAAGGGGTCCCTCAGGCTCTGACCAGCTGACACCCCAGTCTGTTGCAGTTGAATTGACAAGTGCTTCTACCCCTGCCACTGATACAGGCGAAAAAGGGCCAAAAAGAGGGAAAGAACCGGCTGACTACCCGGTTCCCTCAAAGAAATTAAAAAGCTCAAACATGCAGAACCTTCTCCTGCTAAACCAGGGACTTCTTCGCAGCAGCCTGCCATGCCTTTGGCTCAAGACATAGCCCAGGCATTCAAAATTATCCAGGCTCTGCAAAACATCATTCCTCAGCCTCCTGCCCCTCCCCAGGGTCCCCAGGTTGCTGCTTCTGTGTTGCCTCCTGCTCCGGAGCAACAATTATTTGAAGGGGATGATGACATTTATGAGGAGGATGAACCTATTCCCCCAGAGGTTTCCCCTGAGCAAGAATTTGGCTCTCCTCCCGGAGTGTCTGAGGATTTTTCCTCCCATTTTTCTTTTGTAAGAAGAATGGCAGATGCTCTGGATATCAACACAACAGAGCAAGTGGAAGATGAGGAGGAGATTGAGTACCTCAGTATGATGGGTTTAACACCCACAAAAGCCCTCCTCCTTCCAGTGTATAAATTCTTTAAGAAGGATGCTATGAAGCTCCTCCAGACCCCAAACTCTATTCCTCCTATTGATAAAAAAATAGATAAAAAAATATCAGCTGAACAGGTAGGGAGCTGAAGAAAAAATTACTCACCTTAGTAATTGCTTTTCTTCTCATGGAGTCTTGCTATATTATGACTATATGCAGTCAGCCACTGCAGCTGAACTGCCCCGGAGAGGAAAGAGTTAACTCCAGAGAGTCTGGAGTTCCACAGTGCGAGGGCGCTATACCAAAGCTCTATCTGGCCAGTTTCAAATGAAACTGTCAGATCTTTACGAAGCTAACACTAAGCAACAAGTCTGTGTGGAAAGCTCTACACTAGCCAAGTGGCTACCTACTAGTAGAAATAACAACCAATATAAACAACAATATAAACAGCAATAATAATAATAACAATGAATAATAGTATTATTAGTTTCTCCCTAACAAGCACTATTAGACCCCCTTCCCCAAGACTCAAGTCCAGGAAGGGGCCAACATATATACTTAAAACAGAAATACCTAATTCTAACCCTAAATAAAGGGGTGCAGGGAAGAACTAAAATGACATGACACAGTGCTTGCACTAATTTGCCACCCCTACCCAAGTAGAAGTTCTGAGAGGGGCAGGAGGGAGGGTGGTTATAATATAGAGACTCCATGAGAAGAAAACAATTACTAAGGTGAGTAATTTTTCTTCAAACACCATGAAGTCTTGCTATATTATGACTATATGCAGATTACACAGCAGTACCTCCATGGAGGAGGGTCAGAACCTACTTAGGAAATAGGCTCTGAAGCACAGCTGTGCCAAAACGAGCATCTCTCCTGGACTGAATATCCAGGGAATAATGCTTGGTAAAAGTGTGAACTGTTTTCCAAGTAGCAGCTTGACAGATTTCCAGAATGGGAATATCTCTAGCAGCCGCTAGAGATGCAGCTGTACCCCTGGTGGAGTGAGCCCTCAGTCCTGAGGGGGGTTCTCTATCTAGTTTTTGATAACAAAATTGGATACAAGAGACAATCCACCTTGCAATTGTCCTCTTAGTGGCAGGTTTCCCTTTGCCAACCTCGCCATAGGTAAGGAAGAGTTGGAGGGATTCGAACCTGTGACCCTTGGTGCGTTCCAAATAGTAGCTTAAGGCTCTTTTGACGTCCAAGCTGTGCAGACTCCTCTCACCTGAGGAAGAATGCTCAATGAAAAATACTGGAAGAGATATGGATTGGTTCAGGTGGAAATCTGAAACCACTTTAGGCAAAAACTTTCTGTTAGTCCTGAGGACTACCTTATCTCTGTGGAAAGAGATAAAATCTTCTTCCACTGACAGGGCCTGTAGTTCACTTATACATCTGACAGACGTGATAGCCACTAGGAAAACAGTTTTCTAAGTCAGAAACTTGAGCTCTGCTGAGGACAGAGGCTCAAAGGGGGGTTGCATTAACTGAGCAATGCAAACATTCAGGTCCCAAGCGGGAGCTGGTTCTCGAAAAGGAGGGTTGGTGTGAAGTAACCCTTTAAAAAACTTGGAAAGCACAGGGTGAGAAGAAAAGGAAGCAGGCTTCCCTGCTGACAGAAAAGCAGAGACAGCTGCCAGATGAACCTTTAAGGTAGCTGGCCTAAGGCCTAGGAATTTAAATGGACCAAATAGTCCAGTAAATGGGCAGATCAGCAGATTCTGGGATAATCTGCTTCTCAGAGCACCAGATGGAAAACCTTTTCCACTTAGAATTGTAAGTGGCCTAGTGGAAGGCTTCCTTGAAGCCTTTAAAATATCCAAAACACCTTGAGAAAGGTGTAAGTCAGCAAATTCTAACTCCTCAAGAGCCATGCCTTGAGATGGAGGGTTTGAGGTCCGATACCACACTCTCCCCTGTGCACAGGCCAGTAAGTCGTGGACTCTGGGCAAGCTCAGGGCAGGGTGAACTGTCAAGGACAGAAGCAGGGTACGAGGGCTGTCTGGCCCAATCTGGAGCAATCAGAATCACCTTGCAGGGCTGAGATCTGATTTTTACTAGTACCCTGAAAAGAAGGGGAAAGGGGGGAAAGGCATACAGGAACTTCCCTTTCCAATCCAATTGAAAGGCGTCCAGGGGGACTGATCCCAGCACTGGAGGCCTGCAACAAAACAGAGGAAGTTGGTGGTTGTCTGGGGCTGCGAAAAGATCTATCTGAGGGGTGCCCCATCTGGCAAAGACTGACCCCAGCACCTGAGGATTCAGAGCCCATTCATGATGGCCCTGAGAAATCCTGCTGAGGGCATCCGCCAGGACATTGTCCTTCCCTGGAAGGTGAACTGCTATCAGGGGAGGTGTTCAGGAGTAAGCCAGAGACCACAACTTCATTGCTTCGTGCACAAGGCTGATGACCGAGTGCCCCTTGCTTGTTGATGTACCACATTGTTGTGGTGTTGTCTGTCCTGACTTGAACTACTTTGTTCTGGACAGAAGCTGAAAATGCCTGAAGAGCTAAAAGGACAGCTCTGAGTTCCAAAAGATTGATGTGGAGCAGAGATTCCTGGGGAGGCCACACTCCCTGAGTGGACAGGTCGCCCAAGTGAGCTCCCCACCCTAACAGGGAAGCATCCGTGGTGAGGGTGAGGGAGTTGGAAATGGGAATGAAAGGAACCCCTTGTTTTAGATTACTTTGATCCTGCCACCAGTGTAAGGCCAGGATCAGGGTTTGGGTCACTGGAACCAATTTGGAAAGGGGGTCCCTCCTTTGAGACCAATAGGCCCTCAAATGGAACTGAATGTCCCTCATCTGGAATCTTGCTCCTTGCACTACAGCTGTGGAAGCAGCCATGTGCCCTAGGAGTTGCAGAAAATGCCTTGCTGGTCGAGAGACCTGCAGGGTAAAGGAGGATGCCAGGGCAATGAGTCTGTCTACCCTTTCCGAGGGGAGAAATGCCCTGGCTAACTTTGTGTTCAATTCTGCACCTATGAAAGTTAGTACCTGAACTGGTTCGAGAACTGACTTTGGTAAATTCAGCAGGAATCCCAGGGAAGTGAGAAGCTGCTGGGTGACTTGCAAGTGGGATTTTACCTGATCTGGGGACTGACCCACTATGGAGCCAGTCGTCCAGGTAGGGAAACAAAGCAATCTCTTGCCTTCTTAAATGAGCCACTACCACAGCTAGACATTTCGTGAATACCCTCGTGCAGAGGTAAGGCCGAAGGGCATTGCCCTGAACTGGTAGTGGCCTGAGGGTAGTTCAACCTGAGGTACTTTGGTGAGAAGGCCTGATCAGAACATGAAAATAGGCATCCTTGAGGTACAGGGAAGCTAACCAGTCCCCTGGCCTCAGGGAGGGCAAAATCATTGTCAGAGTTAACATTTTGAACTTTGGTTTCAAAAGATGCTTGTTCAGGTACCTTAAATCTAAAATGGGCCGCCATTCTCCTGTCTTTTTTGGGGTAAGAAAGTATCTTAAGTACAGCCCCTTGCCCTGATGGCAAGGAGGGACCCTTTCTACTGCTTTGCAGTCCAAAAGAGAAGAAACCTCTGCTTCCAAAGCAAGGGCTTCTGAAGGATTTGCAGGTGGAAAATGTCTGGCTCTCATCTTTGGAAACTGTTTGAAGCTGAGAACCACACCCTGGCCTATTACCTCCAGAACCCACCTGTCCAAAGTTAGGGACACCCAGTTCTGGCTGAAATAAACCAACCTGCCCCCCACTGGTACAGGAGAATTGGCCCTGGCACCCCATCAGGGTGCCTGCTTGGCAGTTGCCTTAGGCTGAGGGAGGGGACGGTTTACTTGTGCCCCTGCCACCTCTGCCTCTCTAAAGAAACCCTCTGTGCAAATGCAGAGGAGGCCTGAAATTGGTAAAAGGCCTGTGGAAAGGCCTGCCCTACTCTCTGGGAGCGTGCCTCTGTGGAGTGGCATGCCTCTCCTTAGCCTGGGCACTTTTGTAGGTAGTTCTGTATTCATCCATCTTTTTCATATAGTTTTCTGTTTGTTCCCAAACAGAGAATTACCACTACAGGAAAATCCATAGCCTTTGACTGAGTATCTTGGGACAGATTAGTGCATCTGAGCCATGCCAACCTTACGGAAGCTACAGAAGTGGCCATGACCCTAGAGGAAACATCATTAACATCAACAGCAGTATGAAATTGAACTTTAGAGGCTTCAATGCCATCAGCAGCCACCTGTTCCAACTCACTAGCCAGCTGGCCATGGGCCTGCTTGGCTAACTGCAATACTGTGTCCCACCTAGATATCTGATATCTAGCCACATAAGCCATATAATTTGCCTGCATGAGTCCCAAAGAAGCTGCCATATACTGTTTTTTCGCCATGGCATCAATCTTCCTGGAATCCTTATCAGGAGGATGTGAGGCCAGAGGAATATTAGCCTTGTCACAGGCTGCAGCTTGTACCACACCTACATGACTACACTGCTCAGTGAGGAAGTCTGTATCAGAGCCTGACAAGGTATATCTTCTGTCCATTTTTTTATCTACAGGAGGGACGAATGAGGATTTTTTAAAATCTTTTTACATAATCAGGCTCCTCTTGCTCATCCACAGCTTCCTCTAAAGGAAGCTGGAGGGTTTCTGCAACCTTTTTGTAAAACATAAAATGAGAAGGGGACTCAGACAGAATAGGAGGAGATTCTAAAGGTCTGTCTGGAGAAATGTCCGGTTCAATGGGCACGTCCAGACCCTCCCAGCCACACATGTAATGATCAAATTCGTCCTCCCTCTCCTGTGGTTCATAAAATTCCTCAACATCATACTCCGGAACCACTGGAACTGAACGAACCAACCTTTTACCAACTGTAGGTGGTTCGGCAGGACCCTGAGACAGTGACTGGACAATCTGTATGGCTTTAGCTATTTCTGCAGCAGTTGGAGAGACAATTTTGGACTCCAGACCTACTGATTTCTTTGTCTTTTTCACTGAGACTGGTTCCCCTGAACCAGCCTTCCTTTGGCCCGAGGAAGTCTCGCCCTGGTCAGAGGCACTCCCTCTGGTCCAGTGGGTACTGGACCGGGCTGGCCATCAGGTCAGGCGGACTTCTTGGCCTCTCGTTCCTGAGCCGGCCCAACCTCTTTTCCAGGGTGGCTGCAGGAAATTTTACACACCTGGCAGTCTGACAGAGTGGTCAGCCCCAGACAATAAACACAGTGTGTGTGTGGGTCAGCCTTTGGCAAAGGCTTCCCCAGAACATCCACAGTGTTGAAACCCAGTGGGCCCGGTTTTTCTTTTGGGTTTCTCAGACATAATGCCAGCCTAACCAAAAACTTGCCCTTTTGATGGCAGTGCCAGGCAAGACACCCTTATCGGTTCCTAACCGTGTCACGGGTATTTGAAAAAAAATATTTTAAAAGCAAGGTTTTTTTAGAACCGATAAGAACCGGAACCGCACTCTAAAAGCCCAACCACACTTTAAAACGTTAAATTAAGCAAACCGATCGGTTCAAAACCGAACCGATAATTGAATTTCCACACAGACTTTAAATTTTCTACTTACAGTTCACCAGATAGAGCTTTTAACCGAAATGCGTAAAATAAATACTTTTGCAGTTCAAATGAACGAAAATACTCGCATTGAACCGGAAATGAACCGATGTGAAGGAGCTGATCTCCGGAGTGACTGTTCAGTGAAGTGGAGTAAAGAATCTGACCGTTTCATTTGAAACTGGCCAGATAGAGCTTTGGTATAGTGCCCTCGCGCTGTGGAACTCCAGACTCTCTGGAGTTAACTCTTTCCTCTCCGGGGCAGTTCGGCTGCAGTGGCTGACTGCATATATTCATAATATAGCAAGACTTCATGGTGTTTGAATTCCTTTTCTCCCACCCTGATCATCAAAGGGTTATACAGCAAGCTGCCTGTGATAAGGCTAAGGTCCCTCTGTCCTCACACCCTCCGGACAAGGACTCCAGAAAACTGGACAGTATGGCCAAAAAGGGCTATCTGTCAGCCTCATTGGCCATGAGACAGGCCACTTTTCAATCTTATGCTGCCCAGTATCAGAAATCTCTGTGGCAGTCGGTACTGGCAATGTCCATGAAGGCCAACCCACCCTTGTCAGATAACCTGGCAGAAACTGCCAGGTTTGGGCTAGAGGCGGCCAAGTACCAGTTCCAAATGGCTGCTGATTCGAATGATACTGCAGCCAGATGGATGGCTAATACAGTGGCTCAGAGGAGGTTTGCTTGGCTTAGGGCCACAAACCTCACTCAGGATACTCAGCCAAAGGCCCTGGATTTCCCACTGGAAGGAAACCTGCTGTTTGGGGATTCCACAGTGGCCTATAGAAAAAAGTGGATGAATATAAGGCTACTTATGAAGTAACTCTGCTAGGGACAGAGCTTCCTCATCCACTAAGGCCCTATGGAAGAGGCTAGGAGTCGTCCCTTTTTATCACGACCTTTCTTCCAGCCAGTAGCCATGCTCCAATACCAGCAGTACCCCCCTCAGGGCTACTCAAGGGGTAGGGGTAGAAGGGACTCTAGGAGAGGGACTCAGCCACAACCTCAGTCCCAGCCTAAGCAGAACCCCTGAGATGCAAGCCGCCTCCTCCCTACCTGTCGAAGGCAGACTGTCCCATTCAAACACCATGAAGTCTTGCTATATTATGACAATTAGCAGTTAGCCACAGCACTTGAACTGCCCCGGAGAGGAAGGAGTTAACTCCAGGCTGACTGGAGTTCCAAGCGCGAGCGCTTTGCTGAAAGCTCTATCTGGCTAGTTTCAAACTGAAACTGTCAGATTCTTTACTCTGCTTCACTGAACAGTCGCTCCGGAGATCTGCTCCTTCAGCTCTGTTCATTTCTCCGTTCAAACGAGTGTTTTTGGTTCATTTTAACCGGCAATAAGTATTTATTTTACCGCATTTCGGTTCAAAGCTCTATCTGGTAAAACGTAAGTACAGGATTTTAAAGTCTGTGGAAATTAATTATCGGTTCGGTTTTGAACCGATCGTTTGCTTAAAAAACAATTTTAAATAATAGCTTGGGCTTTTAGAGTTGCGGTTCCTCGGTTCTTATCGGTTCTAAAAACCTGTTCTTAAATTGGCTTTTTCAAATACCTATGACACGGTTAGGAACCGATAAGGGTGTCTTGCCTGGCACCGCTATAAAAAGGGCAAGTTTTTGGATATGGCTGGCATTATGTCTGAGAAACCCAAAAGAAAAACCGGGCCCACTGGTTTCAACACTGTGATGTTTGTGGGGAAGCTTTGCTAAGGCTGACCCACACACCACATGTGTTTATTGTCTGAGGGCTGACCACCTCCTGTCAGACTGCCAGGTGTGTAAGAATTTCCCGCAGCCACCCCTGGAGAAAGATTGGGCCGCTCAGGGAATAGAAGCAAAAAGTCCGGGCTGACCGATGGCCAGCCCGTCCAGCACCCACTGGACCAGAGGGAGTGCCCTCTGACCAGGGCGAGACTCGGCAAAGGAAGGCTGGTTCTGAGGAACCAGTCCCAGTAAAAAATCTAAGAAATCGCAGGTCTGGAGTGCAAGATTGCTCTCCAACTGCTGCAGAGACAGCTAAAGCCATGCAGATTGTCCAGTCACTGTCTCAGGGACCGGCCGAACCACCAACAGCTGGCAAAAGGTTGGTTCGTTCAGTTCCAGTGGTTCAAGAGTATGACGTTGAGGAATTTTGTGAACCACAGGAGGGGGAGGAAGATTTTGATCATTATGTATGTGGCTGGAAGGGTCTGGACGTGCCCATTGAACCGGACATTTCTCCAGACAGATCATTAGAATCTCCCCATATGCTGTCTGAGTCCCCTTCTCATTTTATGTTTTACAAAAAGGTTGCAGAAACCCTCCAGCTTCCCTTGGAAGAGGCTGTGGATGAGCAAGAGGTGCCTGATTATGTTGAGATGATGGATATCCCAGAGTCTAGGAGGTTGTCTATTCCTTTGCATAAGTCATTTAGGAAGCAAACAACAAAAATTTTAAAAAATCCTCATTCAAACACCATGAAGTCTTGCTATATTATGACTAATGCAGTTAGCCACTGCACTTGAACTGCCCCGGAGAGGAAAGAGTTAACTCCAGGGAGTCTGGAGTTCTACAGCGCGAGAGCGCTTATGCCAAAGCTCTATCTGGGCAGTTTCAAATGAAACTGTCATATTCTTTACTCCGCTTCACTGAACAGTCACTCCGGAGATCAGCTCTTTCAGCTCGGTTCATTTCTCGGTTTAAGCGAGTATTTTCGGTTCATTTGAACCGCCAAAAAGTATTTATTTTACCACATTTCGGTTAAAAGCTCTATCTGGTAAACTGTAAGTATAAAAATTAAAGTCTGTGTCGAAAATTCAATTATCGGGTTCGGTTTTGAACCGATCGGGTTTGCTGAAATTAACGCTTTAAAGTGTTGGTTGGCTTTTAGAGTGCGGTTCCCGTTCTTATTCGGTTCTAAAAAACCTTGCTTTAAAATTAGGTTTTTCAAATACCAGTGACACGATTGGGAACTGATAAGTGTGTCTTGCCTGGCACTGCCATCAAAAGGGCAAGTTTTGGTTAGGCTGGCATTATGTCTGAGAAACCCAAAAGAAAACCGGGCCCACTGGGTTTCAACACTGTGATGTCTGTGGGGAAGCCTTTGCAAGGCTGACCCACACACCACTTGTGTTTATTGTCTGGGGTTGACTCACCCTGTCAGACTGCCAGGTGTGAAAATTTCCCCTGCAGCCACCCTGGAAAAGAGATGGGGCGGCTCCAGGGAACGAGTGAGAGGCCAAAAAAGTCCGCTGACCCAGATGGCCAGCCCGGTCCAGCACCCACTGGACCAGAGGGAGTGCCTCTGACCAGGCTAGACTTCTCGGCAAAGGAAGGCTGGTTCAGAGGAACCAGTCCCAGTGAAAAGACAAAGAAATCAGTAGGTTTGAGTCCAAAATTGTCTCTCCAACTGCTGCAGAAATAGCTAAAGCCATACAGATTGTCCAGTCACTGTCTCGGGTCCTGTCGAACCACCATCAGTTGGTAAAGGGTTGGTTCGTTCAGTTCCAGTGGTTCAGGAGTGTGATGTTGAGGAATTTTATGAACCACAGGAGGGGGAGGAGGAATTTGATCAATATATATGTGGCTGGGAGGGTCTGGACGTGCCCATTGAACAGGACATTTCTCCAGACAGACCTTTAGAATCTCCTCCTATTCTGTCTGAGTCCCCTTCTCATTTTATGTTTTATAAAAAGGTTGCAGAAACCCTCCAGCTTCCTTTAGAGGAGGCTGTGGATGAGCAAGAGGAGCCTGATTACGTTGGATATACCAGAGTCTAGGAGGTTGTCTATTCCTTTGCATAAGTCATTTAGGAAGCAAACAACAAAGATTTAAAAATAAAATCCTCATTCTGTCCCTCCTGTAGATAAAAAATGGACAGAAGGTATGCTTTGTCAGGCTCTGATACAGACTTCCTCATTGAGTGAGTGTAGTCATGTAGGTGTGGTTCAAGCTGCAGCCTGTGACAGGGCTAATATTCCCTGGCCTCACATCCTCTGATAAGGATTCAGAGGATTGATGCCATGGCGAAAAAAACAGTATATGGCAGCTTTTTTGGGACTCAGGCAGGCAAATTATATGGCTTAGTAGCAAGATATCAGAAATCTAGATGGGACACAGTATTAGCAGTTAGCCAAGCGGGCACATGGCCAGCTGGCTGGTGAGTTTGAACAGGTGGCTGCTGATGGCATTGAGCTCTCTAAAGTTCAATTTCATACTGCTGTTGATGTTAATGATGTTTCCTCTAGGGTCATGGCCACTTCTGTAGCTTTCTGTGAGGGTTGGCATGGCTCAGATGCACTAATCTGTCCCAAGATACTCAGTCAAAGGCTATGGATTTTCCTGTAGTGGGTAATTCTCTTTGGGAACAAACAGAAAACTATATGAAAAAGATGGATGAATACAGAACTACCTATAAAAGTGCCCAGGCTAAGGAGAGGCATGCCACTCACAGAGGCACGCCCCAGAGGTAGGGCAGGCCTTTCCACAGGCCTTTTACCAATCTCAGGCCTCCTCTGCATTTGCACAGAGGGGTTTCTTCAGAAGCAGAGGTAGACGGGGCACAAGTAAACCGTCCCTCCCTCAGCCTAAGGCTATTGCCAAGCAGGCACCCTGATGGGGTGCCCAGGGCTGATTCTCCTGGTCCTGTGGAGGGCAGGTTGAGTTCTTATTTCAGCCAGAACTGGGTGTCCCTAACTTCAGACAGATGGGTTCTGAGGTGATACAATAGGGTCTGGTTCTCAGTTTGAAACAGTTTCCAAAGATGAGGGCCAGACATTTTCCACTTGCAAATCTTACAGAAGCCCTTTGTTGAAGCAGAGGTTTCTTCTCTTCTGGACTGCAAAGCAGTAGTAAAGGGTCCCTCCTTGCCATCAGGCAAGGGGCTGTACTCAAGATACTTTCTTACCTCTAAAGACAGAGAATGGTGGCCATCCTAGATTTAAGGTACTGAACAAGCATCTTTGAAACCAAAGTTCAAAAATGTTAACTCTGGTAATGATTTTGTTTCTTCCTGAGGCCAGGGACTGGCTGCTTCCTGGACCCTCAAGGATGCCTATTTTCATGTTCTGATCAGGCCTTCTCACCGTAGGCACCTTAGGTTTGAACTGCCCTCAGGCTACTTTTACCAGTTCAGGCAATGCCCTTCGGCCTACCTCTGCTGCAAGGGTATTCAAGCAAATGTCTAGCTGTGGTAGTGGCTCATTAAGGAGGCAAGGTGTTTCCTATCTGACGACTGGCCCATAGTGTGTCCCCAGATGTGGTAAAATCCCACTTGCTCACCCAGCAGCTTCTCACTCCTGATTCCTGCTGAATTTATCAAAGTCGTTCTGGAACCAGTTCAGTACTAACTTTATAGGTGCAGAACTGAACACAAAGTTAGCCAGGCATTTTCCCCGGAAAGGGTGATACACTGCCCTGGCATCCTCCCACCTGGGTTTTCTCGACTAGCAAGGCATTTGCAACTCCTAGGGTACATGGTTGCCTACAGCAGTAGCAAGGAGCAAGATTCCAGATGAGGGACATTCTGTTCATTTGAGGTCTATTGGTCTCAAAGGAGGGACCCTTCCAGTTGGTTCCAGTGGCCTAAACTCTGATCCTGGTTCTACACTGTGGCAGGATCGTGCTGCACCAAGGGGTTCTTTCCTCTTGCTCCCTCTCCCCCCTCACCATGGATGCCTCCCGTTAGGGTGGGAGTCACTATGACCTGTCCACCAGGGAGTGTGGTCCTCAGGAATCTCTGCTCCACATCAACCTTGGAACTGTGAGCTGTCTTTCTACTCTTCAGTGTTTTCAGCTTCGTCCTAGTGTGGTTCAAGTCAGATGACAACACCACAACAATGTGGTACATCATCAAGGGGCACCGGTCTGCCCTTGTGCACTCAAGCAATGAAGGTGGGTCTCTGTCACTCCTGAATGCCTCCCGATAGCAGTTCACCTTCCAGGGGGACAATGTCCTGGGATGCCTCAGTAGGTTTTCAGTCCATCAATGGGCTCTGAACTCAGGTGCTGGTCGGTTCTGCTGGGGCACCCCTAGATAGATCTTTCAGCCCCAGACAACCACCAACTTCTTCTGTTTTGTTGTAGGCCTCCAGTGCTGGGCTCATACCCTTGACTTTCAGTTGGATTGGCAAGTTCTGTATGCCTTTCCCTTCTCTTCTTTCAGGGTACTAGTAAAAATCAGATCTCAGCCCTGGAAGTGATTCTTGATTTCCAGATTGGGCCAGACAGCTCTGGTACCAGTCGTTTCTTTGATAGTACACCTGCCCTGAGCTGCCCAGAGTCCACGACTTGCTGGCCTGTGCACAGGGGAGAGTGTGGTATCCGGACCTCAAGTCCCTCCATCTCAAGGCATGGTTTTGAGGAGTTAGAATTTGCTGACTTACACTTTCTCTCAAGTGTTCTGGATATTTTAAAGGCTTCATGAAACCTTTCATTAGGCTCATTTATAATTTTAAGTGGAAAGTTTTTCCATCTGGTGTTTGGTAGCAGATTATCCAGAATCTGCTGATCGTCCATTTTACTGACTATTTGTCCATTTAAATTTTAGGGCTTAGGCCGCTACCTTAAAGGTTCATTCAGCTGTCTCGTTTTAGTCAGCAGGTGC
Organism: Neoceratodus forsteri; assembly: GCA_016271365.2. Lineage (NCBI taxonomy): Eukaryota > Metazoa > Chordata > Ceratodontiformes > Ceratodontidae > Neoceratodus > Neoceratodus forsteri. The sequence continues at coordinate 888,830,472 of CM028129.1, read as the reverse complement.
CTGCTTCCTTCTTCACCCTGTGTTTTTCTGTTTTTTAAGGGGTTACCACACTAACCCTCCTTTTCAGAACCAGTTCTCCTGGGACCTGAATGTTGCATTGCTCAGTTACTGTAACCTCCCTTGAGCTTGTCCTCAGCAGAGCTCAAGTTTCTAACTTGAAACTGTTTTAGTGGCTATCACTCTGCCAGATGCATAAGGTTCTGTGTCTTGGTCATGGAAGAAGATTTTATCTCTTTCCAGAGATACAAGGTAGTCCTCTGGACCAATAGAAAGTTTTTGTCTAAAGTGGTTTCAGATTTACCTGAACCAATCCATATCTCTTCCAGTATTTTCACTGAGCATTCTTCCTCAGGTGAGAGGAGACTGCACAGCTTGAACGTCAAAAGAGCCTTAAGCTACTATTTGAACGCTCTGTGGGTCACAGGTCTGAACCTCCAACCTTCCTTACCTATGGCATGTTGGCAAGGGAAACCTGCTACCAGAGGACAATTGTGGGTGATTGTCTCTTGTATCCAATTTGTTGTCAAAAACTAGGTAGAGAACCAGGACTGAGGTCACCCACTAGTGTCAGCTGTCTTCTATGGTTGCTAGGAGATATTCATTCGGAAATCTGTCATGCCCTTGGAAACAGTTCACACTTTACCATGCATTATTCCTGGATATCAGTCCAGGAGATGTCGTTTCACAGCTGTGTTTCAGAGCCTGTTCAAGTAGGTTTTGACTCTCCTCCATGGAGGTACTGCTGTGTCTTCATATAAGTCATAGTATAGCAAGATTTCATGGTGTTTAAGAAAAAATTACCACCTAGTAATTGCTTTTCTTCTCATGGAGTCTTGCATATTATGATCACCTCCCTCCTGCCCTCTGTGAACTTTTATTGGGTGGGGTCAAATTAGTGCAAGCACTGTGTTATTGTAGTTTTTTCCTACCTTCTTTATTTAGGTTAGGGAACTAGGTTGTTTTTATTTAGTATATCTGGCCCTTCCTGAATTGGAGTCTTTGGGGAGGGGGTCCTAATGGTGTTTGTCAGGGGAGTAACTACAATACTATTATTCATTGTTGTTATTATTGTTATTGTTTATATTGTTGTTATTTCTACTAGTAGGTAGCCATTTGGCTAGTGTGAGCTTTCCACACAGACTTGTTGCTTAGTATTAGTCTAAAGATCTGATAGTTTATTTGAAACTGCCCAGATAGAGCTTTGTATAAGCTTCTGCTGTAGAACCTAGACTCCTGAGTTAACTTTTCCTGGCAGTTCATGCAGTGGCAACTGCATTAGTCATAATATAGCAGGACTGCATGAGAAGAAAAGTACTAAGGTGGGAATTTTTCTTCTGTCCCTCCTGTAGATAAAAAATGGACAGAAGGTATATTTTATCAGGCCCTGATACAGACTTCCCTGAGCAGTGTAGTCATGGTGTGGTACAAGCAGCTGGCAAAAGGTTGGTTGAACAGTTCAGTGGTTCAAAGTATGACGTTGAGGGAATTTTGTAGACCTTACAGAGGAGAAGATTTTGATCATTATGTATGTGGCTGGAAGGGTCTGGGCGTGCCCATTGAACGGACATTTCTTAGACAGATCATTAGAATCTCCCATATGCTGTCTGGGTCCCTTCATTTATGTTTTACAAAAAGGGTTGCAGAAATCCTCCGCTTCCCTTGGAAGAGGCTGTGGATGAGCAGAGGTGCCTGATTATGTTGAGATGATGGATATCCCAGAGTCTGAGAGGTTTGTCTATTCCTTTGCATAAGTCATTTAGGAAAGCAAACAACAAAAATTTAAAAATCCTCATTCAAACACCATGAAGTCTTGCTATATATGATTCAATGCAGTTAGCACTGCACTTGGAACTGCCCGGAGAGGAAGAGTTAACTCCAGGGAGTCTGGAGTTCTACAAGCCTTGAAGCCTTTATGAAAACTCTATCTGGGCAGTTCAAATGAAACTGTCATATTCTTCTCCGCTTCACTGAACAGTCACTCCGAGATCAGCTCTTTCAACTCGGTTCATTTCTCGGTTTGAGCGGTATCTCTAGATTCATTGAACGGCAAAAATATTTATTTTACCACATTTAGGTTAAGCTCTATCTGGTAAACTGTAGTATAAAATTAAAGTCTGTGTCAGAAATTCAATTATCGGTTCGGTTTTGAACCCGATGGTTCTAAATGCATTTTAAAGTGTTGGTTGGGCTTTTGAGAGTGCGGTTCCGGTTCTTGCTCGGTTCTAAAAACAACCTTTAAAATTAGGTTTTCAAATACCAGTGACACGGTTAGGAACCGATAAAGGGTGTCTTACCAGCACTGCCATCAAAGAGCAAGATTTTGGTTGAGGCTGGCATTATGTCTGAGAAACCAAAAGAAAACCAGGCCCACTGGGTTTCCAACACTGTGATGTCTGTAGAAGCCGCCAAAGGCTGACCCACACCACTGTGTTTGTAGTCTGAGGGCTGATCACCTCTGTCAGACTGCCAGGTGTGAAAAATTTCCTGCAGCCACCTGGAAAGAAGATGGGGCCAGCTCAGGGAACGAGGAGGCCAAAAGGTCCGCCCCTGACCCAGGAATGGCCAGCCCGGTCCAGCACCCACTGGACCAGAGGGTGCCCTCTGACCAGAGCAGAACTCCTCAGGCAAAAGGAAGGCTGGTTCAGAGGAACCAGTCCCAGTGAAAAGACAAAAGAAATCAGTAGGTTTGGAGTCCAATTGTCTCTCCAACTGCTGCAGAAATAGCCCTAAAGCCACACACAGATTGTCCAGTCACTGTCTCGGGTCCTGTCAGACCACCATCAGTTGGTAAAGGGTTGGTTCGTTTCAGTTCAGTGTCAGGAAGTATGATGTTGAGGAATTTTATGAACCACAGGAGGGGAGGAGGAATTTGATCAATATATATGTGGCTGGGAGGGTCTGGGCATGCCCATTGAACAGGACATTTCTCCAGACAGACCTTTCAAGATCTCCTCCTATTCTGTCTGAGTCCCCTTCTCATTTTATGTTTTATAAAAAGGTTGCAGAAACCCTCCAGCTTCCTTTAGAGGAGGCTGTGGATGACAAGAGGAGCCTAATTACGTTGGATATACCAGAGTCTAGGAGGTTGTCTATTCCTTTGCATAAGTCATTTAGGAAGCAAACAACAAAGATTTAAAATAAAACCTCATTCTGTCCCTCCTGTAGATAAAAAATGGACAGAAGGTATACTTAGTCAGCTCTGATACAGACTTCCTCATTGAGTAGTGTAAGTCATGTAGGTGTGGTTCAAGCTGCAGCCTGTGACAAGGCTAATATTCCCCTCCTCACATCCTCCTGATAAGAGTTCCAGGAGGATTGATGCCATGGCGAAAAAACAGTATATAGCAGCTTCTTTGGGACTCAGGCAGGCCAAATTATATAGCTTATGTAGCAAGATATCAGAAATCTAGATGGGACACAGTATTGCAGTTAGCCAAACAGGCACATGGCCAGCTGGCTAGTGAGTTTGAACAGGTGGCTGCTGATGGCATTGAAGCCTCTAAAGTTCAATTTCATACTGCTGTTGATGTTAATGATTCCTCTAGGTCATTGGCCACTTCTGTAGCTTTCCGTGAGGTTGGCATGGCTCAGATGCACTAATCTGTCCCAAGATACTCAGTCAAAGGCTATGGATTTTCCTGTAGTGGGTAATTCTCTTTTTGGGGAACAAACAGAAAACTATATGAAAAGATGGATGAATACAGAACTACCTATAAAAGTGCCCAGGCTAAGGAGGCATGCCACTCCACAGAAGCCACGCTCCCAGAGGTAGGGCAGGCCTTTCCACAGGCCTTTTACCAATCTCAGGCCTCCTGCATTTGCACAGAGGGGTTTCTTCAAGCAGAGGTAGACGGGCACAAGTAACCGTCCCCCTCCTCAGCCTAAGGCTACTGCAAGCAGGCACCTGATGGGGTGCCCAGGGCCATTCTCCTGTACCAGTGGAGGGCAGGTTGGTTTATTTCAGCCAGAACTGGGTGTCCCACTTCAGACAGATGGGTTTCTGGAGGTAATAAGCCTGAGGGTCTGATTCTCAACTTCAAAACAGTTTCCAAAGATGAGGATGAGACATTTTCCTGCCAAATCCTACAGAAGCCCTTGCTTTGGAAGCAGAGGTTTCTTCTCTTCTGGACTGCAAAGCAGTAGAAAGGGTCCCTCCTTGCCATCAGGGCAGGGCTGTACTCAAGATACTTTCTTACCCCAAAAGACAGGAGAATGGTGGCCCATCCTAGATTTAAGGTACCTGAACAAGCATCTTTTGAAACCAAAGTTCAAATATTGCTTAACTCTGGCAATGATTTTGCCTTCCTGAGGCCAAGGGGACTGGCTGACCCTGGACCTCAAGGATGCCTATTTTTCATGTTCTGATCGAGGCCTTCTCACGCAAGTACCTCAGGTTTGAACTGCCTCAGGCCACTACCAGTTCAGGGCAATGCCCTCCGGCCTTACCTCTGCTGCAAGGGGTATTCACAAAATGTCTAGCTGTGGTAGTGGCTCATTTAAGAAGGCAAGGGATTGCTGTGTTTCCCTACCTGGACGACTGGCTCATGAGTGGGTCAGTCCCCAGATCAAGGTAAATCACTTGCAGAGTCACCCAGCAGCTTCTCACTTCCGCAAGGATTCCTACGAATTTACCAAAGTCAGTTCTGGAGAACCAGTTCAGGTACTAACTTTCATAGGTGCAGAACTGAACACAAAGTTAATGAGGGCATTTCTTCCCCTCGGAAAAGGTAGACAGGCTAAGTGCCTGGCATCCTCCTTTACCAAGGGTTTCTGCGACCAACAAGGCATTTTTCTACAACTCCTAGGGCACATGCCTGCTTCCTGGCGGTGAGTGCAGGAGCAAGATTCCAGATGAAGGACATTCAGTTCCATTTGAGGGCCTAATGGTCTCAAAGGAGGACCCCCTTTCCAAATTGGTTCCAGTGACCCAAACTCTGATCCTGGCTCTACACTGGTGGCAGGATCAAAGCAATCTAAAACAAGGGGTTCCTTTCATTCCCGTCTCCCTCCCTCACCCTCACCACGGATGCTCCTCCTGTTAGGGTGGGGAGCTCATGGCGACCCTGTCCACTCAGGAGTGTGGTCTCCTCAGGAATCTCTGCTCCACATCAACCTTTTGGAACTCAGAGCTGTCTTTCTAGCTCTTCAGAGTTTTTTCAGCTTCTGTCCAGAACAAAGTAGTTCAAGTCAGGACAGACAACACCACAACAATGTGGTACATCAAGCAAGCAAGGGGCACTCGGTCATCAGCCTTGTGCACCGAAGCAATGGAAGTTGTGGTCTCTGGCTTACTCCTAGAACACCTCCTGATAGCAGTTCACCTTCCAGGGAAGGACAATGTCCTGGTGGATGCCCTCAGCAGGATTTCTCAGGAGCCATCACGAATGGGCTCTGAATCCTCAGGTGCTGAGGTCGGTCTTTGCCAGATGGGGCACCCCTCAGATAGATCTTTTGCAGCCCAGACAACCACCAACTTCCTCTGTTTTTGTTGCAGGCCTCCAGTGCTGGGCTCAGTTACCTGGGCGCCCTTTCAGTTTGGATTGGAAAGGGGAAGTTCCTGTGCCTTTCCCCTTTCCTCTTCTTTTCAGGGTACTAAGTAAGAAATCAGATCTCAGCCCTGCAAAGTGATTCTGATTTCCCCAGATTGGAGCCAGACAACCCTAGGTACCCTGCTCTGTCATGACAGTACACCCCTGCCCTGAGCTTGCCCAGAGTCACGACTTGCTGGCCTGTGCACAGGGGAGAGTGTGGTATCGGACCTCAAATCCCTCCATCTCAAGGCATGGCTCTTGAGGAGTTGAAATTGCTGACTTACCACCTTTCTCAAAATGATTCTGGATATTTAAAGAACTTCAAGGAAACCTTCCACTAGGGCCACTTACAATTCTAAGTGGAAAAGTTTTTTCCATCTGGTGCTCTAGAAGCAAGATTATCCCAGAATCTGCTGAGTCTGCCTCATTTACTGGACTATTTGGTCCATTTAAATTCCTTAGGCCTTGGGCCAGCTACCTTAAAGGTTCATCTGGCAGCTGTCTCTGTTTTTTTGTCAGCAGGAAGCCTGCTTCCCTCTCTTCTCACCTGTGTTTTCCAAGTTTTAAGGGGTTACTTCACACTAACCCTCTTTTTCCGAGAACCAGCTCCGCCTGGGACCTGAATATTTACATTGCTCAGTTAATGCAACCTCCCTTTGAGCCTCTGTCCTCAAGCAGAGCTCAAGTTTCTAACATGGAAAACTGTTTTCCTAGTGGCTATCACTTCTGCCAGATGCATAAGTGAACTACAGGCCCTGTCAGTGGAAGAAGATTTTATCTCTTTCCACAGAGATAAGGTAGTCCTCAGGACTAACAGAAAGTTTTGCCTAAAGTGGTTTCAGATTTTCCACCTGAACCAATCATATCTCTTCCAGTATTTTTCACTGAGCATTCTTCCTCAGGTGAGAGGAGACTGCACAGCCTGAGCGATCAAAAGAGCCTTAGCTACTGTTGGGAGCAGCTCCAAGGGTCACAGGTTCGAATCCCTCCAACTCTTCCTTACCTATGGCGACGGTTGGCAAGGGAAACCTGCCACTAAGAGGACAATTGCAAGGTGGATTGTCTCTTGTATCAATTTTGTTGTCAAAAACTAGGTAGAGAACCCCCTCAGGACTGAGGGCTCACTCCACCAGGGGTACAGCTGTATCTCTAGCGGCTGCTGAGAGATATTCCCATTCTGGAAATCTGTCAAGCTGCTACTTGGAAAACAGTTCACACTTTTTACCATGCATTATTCCTGGATATTCAGTCCAGGAGAGATGCTCGTTTGGCACAGCTGTGCTTCAGAGCCTATTTCCTAAGTGGTTCTGACCCTCCTCCATCAGGAGAAGTACTGCTGTGTAATCTGCATATAGGTCATAGTATAGCAAGACTTCATGGTGTTTGAAGAAAAATTACTCACCTTAGTAATTGCTTTTCTTCTCATTAGATCTTGCTATATTCACCACTCCCTCCTGCCCCTCTCAGGAACTTTTACTTGGGCAGGGGTGTGAGAATAGTGCAAGCACTGTGTTATGCATTGTAGTTTTTTCCTTACCTTCTTTTATTTAGGGTTGAGAACTAGGTTATTTTATTTAGGTATATATTGGCCCCTTCCTGGAATTGAGTCTTTGGAGGGGGGTCCTAATAGTGCTTGTCAGGAGTAACTAATAATACTATTATTCATTGTTGTTATTATTGTTATTGTTGTTTATATTATTGTTATTTCTACTAGTAGGTAGCCATTTGGCTAGTGTAGAGCTTTCCACAGACTTGTTGCTTAGTATTAGCTTCGTAAAGATCTGACAGTTTCATTTGAAACTGCCCAGATAGAGCTTTAGCATAAGCGCTCTCGCGCTGTAGAACTCCAGACTCCCTGGAGTTAACTCTTTCCTCTCCGGGGCAGTTCAAGTGCAGTGGCTAACTGCATGAGTCATAATATAGCAGGACTCCATGAGAAGAAAAGCAATTACTAAGGTGAGTAATTTTTTCTTCTGTCCCTCCTGTAGATAAAAAAATGGACAGAAGGTATACTTTATCAGGCCCTGATACAGACTTCCTCACTGAGCAGTGTAGTCATGTAGGTGTGGTACAAGCTGCAGCCTGTGACAAGGCTAATATCCCCCTGGCCTCACATCCTCCTGATAAGGATTCCAGGAAGATTGATGCCATGGCGAAAAAGCAGTATATGGCAGCTTCTTTCGGGACTCAGGCAGGCAAATTATATGGCTTATGTGGCTGAATATCAGAAATCTAGATGGGATACAGTGTTGCAGTTAGCCAAGCAGGCCCATGGCCAGCTGGCTAGTGAACTGGAACAGGTGGCTGCTGATGGCATTGAAGCCTCTAAAGTTCAATTTCATACTGCTGTAGATGTTATGATGTTTGCTCTGGGGTCATGGCCACACTTCTGTAGCTTTCAATGGTTTGGCATGGCTCAGGTGCACTAATCTGTCACAGGATACTCGTCAGAGGCTATGGATTTTTACTGTGGTGGGAAATTCTCTGTTTGGAGAGCAAACAGAAAATTATATAAAAGATGGATGAATACAGAACAACCTACAAAGTGCCCAGGCCAAGGCGGCTGCCACTCCACAGAGGCACACTCCCAGAGGTAGGGGCAGGCCTTTCCATCAATCCCAAGCCTCCTCTGCTTTTGCACAGAGGGTTTTTTTCAGAGGCAGAGGTAGGCGGGGCGCAGGTAAACCGTCCCCCAACCCACAGCCTAAGGCTACTGCCAAGCAGACACCCTGATGGGGTGCCCAGGGCCAATTCTCCTGTACCGGTTGGAGGCAGGTTGGCTTATTTTAGCCAGAACTGGGTGTCTCTAACTTCGGACAAATGGGTTCTGGAGGTAGTAAGCCAGGGTCTGGTTCTCAGTTTCAAACAGTTTCCAAAGATGAGAACCAGTCATTTCTCCACCTGCAAGCCCTTTAGAGGCCCTTGCTGTGAAGCAGAGGTCTCTTCCTCCTAGACTGCAAAAGCAGTGGAAGGTTCCTCCTTGTCACCAGAGACAGGGAGGCTGTACTCCAGATACTTTTCTTACCCCAAAAGACAGGAGAATGGCGGCCCATTCTAGACTTAAGGTACCTGAACAAGCATCTTTTGAAACCAAAGTTCAAAATGTTAACTCTGGCAATGATTTTGCCCTCCCTCAGGCCAGGGGACTGGCTAGCCTTCCTGGACCTCAAGGATGCCTATTTTCATGTCCTGATCAGGCCTTCTCACTGAAAATACCTCAGGTTGAACTGCCCTCAGGTCACTACCAGTTCAGAGCAATGCCCTTCGGTCTTACCTCTGCTCCAGGGTATTCACAAAATGTCTAGCTGTGGTAGTGGCTCATTTAAGAAGGCAAAGGGGTTGCTGTGTTTCCCTACCTGGACGACTGGCTCATTGTGGGTCAGTCCCCAGATCAGAGTAAAATCACTTGCAAGTCACCCAGCAGCTCCTCACTTCCTGGGTTCCTGCTGAATTTACCAAAGTCAGTTCTAGAACCAGTTCAGGTACTAACTTTCCTTAGAGTGCTGAATTGGACACAAAGTTGGCCAGGGCATTTCTCCCCTCGGAAGGAGTGAAGCTGAGTGCCCTGGCATCCTCTTTCACCCTGTGGGTCTCTTGACCAGCAAGGCACTTTCTGCAACTTCTAGGGCACATGGCTGCCTCCACAGCTGTAGTGCAGAGAGCAAGATTCCAGATGAGACATTCAGTTTCATTTGAGGCGCCTAATGGTCCCAAAGGAGGGACCCCCTGCAAATTGGTCCCAGTGACCCCAAATCTGATTCTAGCTCTTCAGTGGTGGCAGGATCAGAGCAATCTAAGACAAGGGTCCCCTTCATTCCATTTCTCATCCCTCACCCTCACCACGGATGCCTCCTTGCTGGGGTGGGGAAGTGCACAGGCATCATTTCCACTCAGGGAGTGTGGTCCCCCAGGAATCTCTGCTCCCACATCAGCCTATTGGAACTCAGAGCTGTCTTTTTGCTCTTCCAGGTTTTCCTCAGCATCTGTCCAGAACAAAGTAGTTCAGGTCAGGACAGACAACACCACAACAATGTGGTACATCAACAAGCGGGGGGCACTTTCGGTCATCAGCCTTGTGCACGAAGCAATGAAGTTGTGGTCTCTGGCCTCCCTGAACACCTCTAGTAGCAGTTCACCTTCCAGGGAAGGACAATGTCCTAGCGGATGCCCCTCAGCAGGATTTCTCAGGGTCATCACGAATGGTCTTTGAATCCCCTAGTGCTGGGGTCAGTCTTTTCCAGATGGGGCACTCCTCAGATAGATCTTTTCGCAGCCCCAGACAACCACCAACTTCCTCTGTTCTGTTGCAGGCCTCCAGTAATGGGCTCAGTCCCCCTGGACGCCTTTCTGTTGGATTGGGAAGGGAAGTTCCTGTATGCCTTTCCCCCCTTCCCCCTTCTCTTCAGGGTGTTAGTAAAAATCAGATCTCAGCCCTGCAAAGTGATTCTGATTTCACCAGACTGGGCCAGGCAACCCTGGTACCCACTGCTTCTGTCCCTGACAGTCCACCCTCACCTGGACCTTCCCAGGGTCCACAACCTGCTGACTTGTGCCCAGGGAGAGTTTGGTACCCGGACCTCAAATCCCTCCACCTCAAGCAGCTCTTGAGTTAAGAATTCGCTGATTTACACCTTTCTCAAGGTGTCCTTGATATTTTAAAAGGCCTCTAGGAAGCCTTCCACTAGGGCCACTTATAATTCCAAATGGAAGAGGTTCTCCATCTGGTGTTCTGGGAAGCAAATTGTCCCAGAATCTGCTGATTTGCCCATTTTGCTGGACTACTTGGTCCATCTTAATTCCTTAGGCCTCAGGCCAGCTACCTTAAAGGTTCATCTGGCAGCTGTCTCTGCTTTTATATCAGCAGGAAAGCCTGCCTCCCTTTCTTCTCACCCTGTGTTTTCCAAGTTTTTTAAGGGGTTACTTCACACTAACCCTCCTTTTCGGGACCCAGCCCATGCCTGGGACCTTAATGTTTGCATTGCTCAGTTAATGCAACCCCCTTGAACCTCTGTCTTCAGCAGACCTTAAGTTCCTAACTTGGAAAACTGTTTTCCTAGTGGCCATCACTTCTGCCAGACGCATAAGTGAGTTACAAAGCCCTGTCAGTGGAAAAGGATTTTATTTCTTTTCACAGAGATAAGGTAGTCCTCAGGACTAACGAAAGTTTTTACCTAAAGTGGTTTCAGATTTCCATCTTAACCAATCCGTCTCCCTTCAGTATTTTTCACTGAGCATTCTTCCTCGGGTGAGAGGAGATTACAGGTTGGACATCAAAGAGCTTTAAGCTACTATTTGGAATGCACCAAGGGTCACAGGTTCGAATCCCTCCAACTCTTCCTTACCTATGGCGAGGTTGGCAAGGAAACCCTGCCACTAAAGAGGACAATTGCCAGGTGGATTGTCTCTTGTATCCAATTTTGCTACCAAAAACTAGGTAGAGAACCCCGTCAGGACTGAGGGCCCATTCCACCAGGGTACAGCTGCATCTCTAGCGGCTGCTAGAGATATTCCCATTCTGGAAATCTGTCAAGCTGCTACCTGGAAAACAGTTCACACCTTTGCAAGCATTACTCCTGGATGTCAGTCAGGAGGGGATCTCTCAGGTTTAGCACAGCATTCTTCAGAGCCTATTTCTAAGTAGAGTTCTGGCCCTCCTCCATGGAGGGTACTGTTGTGTAATCTGCTAATTGTCATTAATATAGCAAGACTTCATGGTGTTTGAAGAAAAATTACTCACCTTAGTAATTGCTTTTCTTCTCATGGAGTCTTGCTATGTCTGACCACTCCCCCAACCTGCCCCTCTCAGAACTTCTACTTGGGTAAGGGGTTGGCAAATTAGTGCAAGCACTGTGTCATGCCGTTATAGCTCTTTTTTCCTTTTCCCCTTTTCTTTAGGATTAGGAAAACTAGGTATTTCTGTTTTTGGTTGTATGTTTGGCCCCCCTCCTGGACATCTGTCTTTTGGGGAGGGGGGGGCCTAATAGTGCTTGTTAGGGGTGATATTGTTGTTGTTGTTGTTGTTTCTGTTATTGTTATTCTACTAGTAGGTAGCCATTTGGCTAGTGTAGGGTTTTTTCCACACAGACTTTTGCTTAGTGTTGGCTCCGTAAAGATCTGACAGTTTTAGTTTGAAACTAGCCAGATAGAGCTTTCAGCAAAGCGCTCGCGCTTGGAACTCCAGTCAGCCTGGAGTTAACTCCTTCCTCTCCGGGGCAGTTCAAGTGCTGTGGCTAACTGCTAATTGTCATAATATAGCAAGACTCCATGAGAAGAAAAGCAATTACTAAGGTGAGTAATTTTTTCTTTCCTCCCCCTCTGGTCAACCATCACCACAGACAATTGGGTGCTGGGGGTAGTGGGCAAAGGTCTGTCTCTGCAGTTCAAATTTCTTTCTCTAAAAAACCCCAGGGTTTCTACCTCCCCACCTCTAGCACAAATCTCATTGCTAGAGGCAGAGGTCCAGAAGCTGCTTCAGTTCAAAGCAGTGGAATTAGTCCTTGCAACCCTGAGAGGAAGAGGTTTTTACTCCAGATACTTCCTAACAACAAAAGAAAAATGGGAGTGGCGACCAATTTTGGATCTCAGAGCTTTAAACAAGCACTTGAAAAGCCAAAGTTCAAAATGGTCACTTGCTCAGAATTCTACCAATAATCCAGAAAGGGGACTGGCTGGCATTTCTGGATTTACAGGACGCTTATTTCCACATCCTCATAAAGGAATCTTACATAAAATATCTCAGATTCAGACTCCCATCAGGTCATTATCAGTTTGCAACTCTACCCTTCGGCCTTTCCTTGGCACCAAGGGTGTTTACAAAATGCCTAGCAGTTGTTGTGGCATTTCTTCAAAGACAGGGAGTGACTGTCTTTCCATACCTGGACGACTGGCTGATAGTAGGCAAATCACCAGAGCAGGTCACAACCTCTCTAAAGCTTACACAGGATCTTCTGGAATCTCTGGGTTTCATAGTAAACCAGAAAAAATCTCTTTGCCCCTACACAGACTTTACAGTTCATAGGGGCAGAGATCAGCTCCCTGCAGGCCAGGACTTTTTTACCACTAGACAGGGTGCAAAGCCTTCAGGCCACAGCAAACTCCTTCAAATTGCATGGTCGAAAAACAGCCAGGCAATTTCTGCAGCTCTTGGGTCATATGGCTGCATCCACAGGTACAGTGCAGGGTTCCAGGTTTCACATGAGACACATCCAGTTTCACCTCAGGACTCATTGGAGTCAGAAAAAAGACCCCTTCTCAAAGCTCATTCCAGTGACAAGCCCCCTGTTACAAGCCCTCTTGTAGTGGAAAAAGGGATCCAACCTAAGACAAGGAGTCCCCTTCCAGAAGGAGGATCCCTCACTAATCCTCACAACAGATGTATCCCTGCTGGGCTGGGGTACCCATTTAGGGGAGCACACAACTCAGGGTACCTGGTCAGAAGCAGAGTCCCTCCAGCATATAAATCTGCTGGGACTCAGAGCAGTGCGGCTGGCAGTAAAGGTTTTCTCTTCACTGGTTATGGGAAAGGTAGTACAGGTCAGAACAGACAATACCACCACTATGTATTACATAAACAAGCAGGGTGGCACCAGATCAGGTCCCCTATGCACAGAAGCCATGAGAATTTGGGCTCTGGCATATTCTTTAAAGGTGTCCCTTAAAGCCATCCATCTGCCAGGAAAGGACAATATCTTGGCAGAAACACTGAGTCGAATCAATCAGTCCCATCACGAATGGGCATTGAACAAGCAGGTGGTACAGGTAATTTTCAACAGGTGGGCGTTCCAGAGATAGACTGTTGCATCCCACCAGAACCACCAGTTACCTCAAGTACTGTTGCAGGCCACCAGCCCAGGGCACAATCCCTCTGGATGCCTTGGTGCTGGATTGTCTGATGATTTCTCCATGCATTCCCCTTTCCCTCTGGTTTCAGGTGCTACTGAAACTCAGATCCCTCTCAGCTTCTCTGATGTTGATAGCTCCAGATTGGCCCAGGCAGCCATGGTACTCTGTTCTGCTCTCCATGGCAGTGAGCAGGCCAATAAGTTTGCCTCTCAGGCACAATCTTCTAACCTCCAATCAGGGAACATTGTTATTCCCAAATCTCAAGTCTCTTCACCTAAAAGCATGACTCTTGAGGAGTTAGAGTATGCAGGCTTGAACCTTTCTGATGCTGTATTAAACATTTTGAAAGGTTAAAGGAAGTTTTCAACTAAGAAAACTTATTCTGCTAAGTGGAAAAGATTCTCTTTCTGGTGCTCTACTAGGAACTTCACCCCAAATGATGCAGGGGTCTCAGTGGTGTTGGATTATCTAACTCATTTGCATTCACAAGGTCTGCAACCCAGTTCCTTGAGGTCCACCTTGCAGCAGTATCTGCATACCTGTCTGCTTTCGGACAAGGGTATCTGTAGCATCAAATCCCATTTTCAAAAGATTTTTCAAAGCCCTAATGCATTTCACCCAAACCCAGGGCACCAGTGCCGCTTGGGATCTTAATGTATGTATAGCAAGGTTGATGCGGGCTCCCTTTGAGCCCATGGCTACAGCCCATTTGAAGTATGTTACCTGGAAAACAGTTTTCCTGGTAGCACTTACTTCAGCAAGAAGAATCAGTGAGCTTCAGGCTCTCTGTGTCGACCAAGACTATATTTCCTTCCACAGGGATAAAGTAGTAGTCCTCAGAACAAACAGACAATTCCTTCCCAAGGTGGTTTCAGATTTCCATCTGAACCAATCAATCACTCTGCCTGTCGTCTTCACAGACCACGAAAGCTCTGGTGAAAGAAGGCTTAACAGTCTGGATGTGAAAAGAGCTCTCAGCTACTACATGACAGCTGCTAAAGGCCATAGGCAAGACAAAAAACAACTTTTCCTTACATATGGGGATGTTGGAATGGGCAAACCAGCCTCAAAAAGATCAATTTCTCGGTGGATTGTCCAGTGCATTCAATTCTGCTATAATAAAGCAGCTAAAGAGTCCCCAGCTGGGCTGAGGGCTCATTCAACATGAGGAACAGCTGCCACTATTGCAGCTGCTAGGGAGGTGCCATTGTTGGACATTTGTAAAACAGCTACTTGGAAATCAGTACACACCTTTACAAAGCATTATAATATGTATATTTTGTCCTGAAGTGACGCCAAGTTTGGCACAGCAGTCCTGCAAAGTCTGTTTCCAAAATAAGTTCAAACAACATGAAGTCTTGCTGTATTCTGACAATAGCAGTGAGTCCCAACCTTTGAACTGCCCCAGAGATGAAAGAGTTAACTTTCCATGCCAGGCATGGAAAGCAGAGCTTGAGCTCGGTTGAGACTCTGTCTGTTGCTGTTTGAACCGAAACCGTCAGATTCTTTACTCCGCCTCACTGAACAGTCGCTCCGGAGATTTCTCCTTTGCTCGGTTCAATTTGTCAATTAAAGTACCGTTTTTCTCGGTTTTCAACCGAATTTAAACCGCAACCTGTTGGTTCAGTCTCTGTCTGTGGTATTCGTGAGTACTAGATAGGTTTATATTGTTTTCTGTTCTGTGTGGAACTTGTAAACGGTTCATTGGTTTGGTTTGAACCAGTCAAGTTGTTTAAAAATCTTTATTTCTACTTTTAGAGTGTGATTGCCGGTTCTTATCGGTTCTAAAAAAAAACGGATTTTATTACGTTTTTTTCCACGACCCGTAACACGGTCAGGAACCGATAAGAGTGTCTTGCCTGGTGCATTGCCATTAAAAGGGTAAGTTTTGTTAGGACTGGCACCATGTCTGAGAAACCCAAAACCCCCCCCAAAAAACGGGCCGACTGGGTTTCAACACTGCAGTGTGTGTGGGGAAGTCTTTGCTAAGGCTGACCCCCACACCACCTGTGTTTATTGTCTGGGGTTTGACCACCTCGATTCAGACTGCTAGATTTGTAAAAATTTTCCTGCAGCTACCCTAGAAAAGAGAGTTGGTAGGCTCAGGGAAAGGGAGGCCAAAAAGTCCACTGACTCAGGTGGCCAGCCTGGTTCGGTTCAAACCGAACCAGAAGGAGTGCCCTCTGACCAAGGCGAAACTTCTTCGGGCAAAAGGAGAACCGATTCCAAGGAGTCGGTTCTGGTTAAGAGAACAAGAAGGGAAAAATCAGCTGGTGTGGATCCAAAAGTTTCTTCTCCAACCGCTGATGAAATAGCCAAAGCGATAAAAATTGTGCAGTTGCTTTCCCCGGTTCCGACCGAACCGGCACCATCAGGAAGGCACTTGGTTCGGCCAGTTCCACCGGTTCTGGATTATGATTTAGAAGAATAATATGAACCGGCGGAGGAGGAAGGAGTGTATGAGGAAAGTGAATGTGGTTATGAAAGTCTGGACGTGCCCATTGACCCGGACATCTCCCCAGACAGACCTTCAGGAGTGTCTCCTCTTGGGCTTTCTGAGTCCCCCTTCAATTTCATGTTTTATAAGAAAGTGGCTGAAACCCTTCACCTTCCTATGGAAGAAGCTGTGGGTGACCAGGAGGAGCCTGACTATGTGGAAATGATGGATATCCCAGAGTCCAGGAGGCTGTCTATTCCCTTACATAGGTCTTTTGGGAAACAGACATTTAAGATTTTAAAGACTCCTAATTCTATATCTCCTGTGGATAAAAGAATGGACAAGAGGTATACTCTGTCAGGCTCAGATACGGAGTTCCTTACACAGCAATGCAGCCATGTTGGGTTAGTGCAGGCTGCAGCCTGTGATAAGGCTAATATACCCTTGGCTTCACACACCCCAGATAAGGACTCCATGAGGATTGATGCCATGGCAAAGAAACAGTACATGGCAGCATCCTTGGGACTTAGGCAGGCCAATTATATGGCCTATACAGCTAGATATCAGAAATCTAGATGGGACACTGTCATGGCTTTAGCTAAACAGATCCCTGGCCAGCTTGCCAAGGGGCTGAAGCAGGTGACTGCTGATGGTATTGAGGCATCCAAGGTGCAATTCCATGCTGCAGTGGACTCCAATGATGTTTCATCTAGAGTCATGGCTACATCTGTGGCACTTCATAGGATGGCTTGGCTCAGATGTACTAGCCTGTCTCAGGATACCTAGACTAAGGCCATGGATTTTCCTGTTGTGGGTAATTCTCTGTTTGGGGAGCAAACAGAGAACTACATGAAGAAAATGGATGAATACAGGACCACCTATAGGAGTGCTCAGGCCAAGGAAAGGCAAGCCACTCCTCAAAGGCAGCACCCCTGGGGCAGGGGCAGGCCTTTTCATAGGCCTTTTTACCAAGCCCAGGCTTCCTCTTCTGCCTATGCTCAGAGGGGGTTCTTTAGAGGGAGAGGCAGAAGGGGTACAAGCAGGCCTGCTTCCACCCCTCAGCCTAAACCCCCTGCCAAACAGGCACCCTGATGGGTTTGCCAGGACCGATTCTCCACCACCTATAGGGGGCAGGCTGGCTTACTTTGTCCAGGACTGGAAGTCTTTAACATCAGATAAATGCGTCCTGGAAGTAGTAAGCCAGGGACTGGTTCTCAGCTTCAAAAAATTTCCAGAGATGAGAACCAGATCCTTTCCACCTGCAAATCCCTCAGAGGCACTTGCCCTGGAGGCAGAGGTCTCTTTCCTCCTGGCTCTCAGAGCTGTGGAAAGGGTTTCACCCCTACACCAAGGGAAAGGATTGTACTCCAGGTACTTCTTCACCCCCAAAAAGACAGGAGAATGGTAGCCCATCCTGAATCTCAGATATTTAAACAAGCACCTTTTAAAGCCAAAGTTCAAAATGGTGACTCTGGGAATAATTCCACCCTCTCTAAGGCCAGGGGACTGGCTAGTCTCCCTGGACCTCAAGGATGCCTAGTTCCATATTCTCATCAGAAGCTCCCATCGAAAATACCTCAGGTTCGAGCTGCCCTCAGGCCATTACCAATTCAGAGCGATGCCCTTTGGCCTAACCTCTGCTCCAAGGGTGTTCACAAAATGCCTGGCAGTAGTAGTTGCTTTCCTAAGAAGGCAAAGGATTGCCATCTTCCCATACCTGGATGACTGGCTCATAGTAGGTCAGTCCCCAGACCAAGTCAAGTTACACCTACAGATAGCTCAGCAACTACTCACCTCTCTAGGTTTCCTTCTGAATCTTTCAAAGTCAGTTCTAGAGCCTGTTCAGCTCTTCACCTTCATAGGCGCAGAGCTAGATACAGAAAAGGCCAGAGCCTTCCTTCCCCTAGACAGGGCAAGGACCCTTATCACACTGGCCTCTTCATTCACCCTACAGGTGTCTCGATCAGCAAGACATTTTCTGCAGCTCCTGGGGCACATGGCTGCTTCTACTGCAGTGGTGCAGGGAGCAAGATTTCAGATGAGGGACATTCAGTTCCACTTGAGAGCCTTTTGGTCTCAGAAAAAGGACTCTCTGACCAAACTGATACCAGTGACTCGAACCCTGATCCAGACCTTGCAGTGGTGGCAGGATCAAGACAATCTAAGACAGGGAGTTCCCTTTGTCACTCAGTCTCACTCTTTAATCCTTACTACAGATGCCTCCCTCTTGGGGTGGGGGGGCCCATTTGGGAGATCTGACCACCCAAGGGTTGTGGTCCCCTCAGGAATCTCTGCTTCACATCAATCTGTTGGAACTCAGAGCAGTGTTTCTAGCACTTCAAGCTTTTTCCAAATCTGTTCAGAACAAGGTTGTTCAGATCAGGACAGACAATACCACCACAATGTAGTATATCAACAAGCAAGGGGGCACTCGATCTACGGCCTTGTGCACAGAAGCAATGAAGTTGTGGTCTCTGGCCTATTCCCTGAACACCTCCCTTACATCAGTACACCTCCCAGGCAAGGACAATGTCCTGGCAGATGCTCTCAGCAGGATATCTCAGGGCCATCACGATTGGTCACTGGATCCCCTAGTTTTGGAGGTGATCTTCTCCAGATGGGGTACCCCACAGATAGATCTTTTTGCAGCCCCAGACAATCACCAACTTCCCCTTTTTTGCTGCAGGCCCCCAGTGTTGGGATCAGTTCCCCTGGATGCCCTGGTTCTCAATTGGGAAGGGAAGTTCCTGTATGCTTTTCCCCCCTTCCCTCTCCTGTTCAAGGTGCTAGTCAAAATCAGGTCTCAATCCTGCAAGGTGATTCTGATTGCTCCAGACTGGGCCAGACAGCCCTGGTACCCTCTCCTGTTGTCCTTAGCAGTCCACCTTCCCTTGTCTCTTCCCAGGAAGTACAACCTGTTAACCTGTGCTCAGGGGAGGGTTTGGTACCCACATCTCAAATCTCTCAATCTCAAGGCCTGGCTCTTGAAGAGTTAGAGTTTGCTGATTTACACCTCTCTCAAGGTGTTATGGATATTCTAAAGGCTTCTAGGAAGCCTTCCAAAAGAACTACTTATAATTCCAAATGGAAAAGATTCTCCATATGGTGCTCTGGGAAGCATATTTCCCCAGAGTCTGCTGACCTGCCCACAGTCCTTGACTATATGGTCCATCTGAATAGCTTGGGACTCAGACCAGCTACACTAAGGGTGCATCTGGCAGCTGTCTCTGCTTTTCTTTCAGCAGGTAAGCCCTCTTCTCTTTCAGCTCACCCTGTTTTCTCCAAGTTTTTCAAGGGATTGCTTCATACCAATCCGCCATTCAGGGACCCTGCCCCTGCTTGGGACCTTAATGTTTGCATTGCTCAGCTTATGCAACCCCATTTTGAGCCTTTGTTCTCAGCAGAGCTTAAGTACTTGACTTGGAAAACTGTGTTCTTGGTGGCCATCACTTCTGCCAGGCGCATAAGCGAGTTACAAGCCCTGTCAGTGGAGCCTGATTTTATCTCTTTCCATAGAGATAAGTTGGTCCTCAGGACTAACAGGAAGTTTTTACCTAAGGTGGTTTCAGACTTCCACCTTAACCAATCTATGTCTCTTCCTGTGTACTTCACTGACCATTCCTCCTCTGGTGAGAGGAGGTTGCACAGTTTTGGATGTGAAAAGAGCCCTTAGCTACTACATAGAATGTACCAAGGGTCACAGGTCTGACTCCCTCCAACTGTTCCTCACTTATGGTGAGGTTGGTAAAGGAAAACCTGCCACTAAAAGATCCATTGCCAGGTGGATTGTCTGTTGCATTCAATTTTTGCTATGAAAAACTAGGTAAGATTCCACCCTTAGGCCTGAGGGCTCACTCTACCAGAGGTGCAGCTGCTTCCTTGGCTGCTGCCAGGGATATTCCTATCTTAGAGATATGTCGAGCAGCTACCTGGAAAACAGTTCACACTTTTACCAAGCATTACTCTCTGGATATCCAGGCTAGGACTGATGCTCGGTTTGGCACAGCTGTGCTTCAGAGCCTATTTCCTAAGTAGGTTCTGTCCCTCCTCCACGGAGGTACTGCTTGGTAGTCTGCTACTGTCAGAATACAGCAAGACTTCATGTTGTTTGAATAAAAAATTACTCACCTTAGTAATGTTGTTTCTTCCAATGGAGTCTTGCTGTATTCTGACCTTCCCACCTGCCTTCCCCTCTCAGAACCTTTGTTTTTGGGATGTGGGTGGGCAGTAGCAGTGTTGGCACTCAGGAGGTGCCCCACCTTTTTTATTATCACCCTCTTTTCTTTGGGTGAGTGGGTGTTGTGTTTATTTCATTTTTTGGGTTTTCTGACTTGAGTCTTTGTTTTGGGACCAAAAAATGTGTTGTTATATTTAGTAGCCAGTTGGCTAGTGTAGGTTTACAGCTTCCACACAAGACCTCAGTGAGTTTAGCTCGTAAAGATCTGACGGTTTGAGTTCAAACAGCAACAGACAGAGTCTCAACGGAGCTCGAGCTCAGCGTTCCATGCCTGACATGGAAAGTTAACTCTTTCATCTCCGGGGCAGTTCGAAGGTTGGGACTCACTGCTATTGTCAAAATACAGCAAGACTCTGTCTCCATTAGAGGAAACAGCATTACTAAGGTGAGTAATTTTTTCTTCTGTGCCCACCTTTGGGGTGTACTGCTTGGTAGTCTGCACAAAGTTATGAATGGTCTGAGCATTACTGGGGTTAGAAGAAAAAATTACCATAGAAATCTTCTTTCTTCCCAGTGATGCTCAGACATTCATAACTCCCTTCCTTCCTCCCCTTCCAGAACTTAAGCCTCTGCATTCCGCATGCTAGTGCCACACAGCCATATCCTTCTGGGTACATTTCTCTATGCCAGACAGAGTTTTTACCAGAGATTTCTGTCTCTCAAAATAGTTTTCTCAATCTATGGTGAACACCATTATTATATTTAGATATAGCTCCTCCCTTGGAGGTTTTTTCAAGTAGCTTGTTTATTAGGCTAATCCTAAAAATGTTTTATTAAAATGATTATTAATTAGTTAATAATTTATAGAAAGTTTTTCCATGTTGCCTGACTTCCAGGCTTCTTACAAATCTGAAGGGCTTAGAACACTACAGTTGGTAGAGGCAGTGTTTGAAAGATGCTCACATGTAAAGAATTCCATCATTTGCATGTGTTCCATCTCTCAGGACAGTCCAACCCATCAGGATGACTGCACAAAGTTATGAATGTCTGAGCATCACTGGGAAGAAAGAAGATTACTATGGTAAGTAATTTTTTCTTCTCTTCCTTTGGGAGCTCTCTGGCAGCTCCCCATTGGCTGGAGCCACTGTCTTCTCAGAAAATTAATGTGTATGAGGCTCCCTCGATGCCTGATTGGTTATTGAAAAAGGCGCCTAAACTTTCCCCAGCTCCCCCCCAATAATCCTTTCAGTGATCCCACAGTCCTTCTGGTGAATTCTGGCTCATTGATTGGTTGTAAGAAGATCACATGGCTGCAATTGTGTCTGCCAGCAAAACAGTTCCACTGCAGTTCTCTCAATGTCCCAACTTTGGAGTATTCCTGCAGCCACATCATTTACTTTTATTTCATAATTGCCACACCGATTCATAGGAGCCCCTGTGCCATGTAAAGCAACTGCAATATTTAACTTTTCCATTTTGCCCTCTTTGAGTCACTGGGGCTGTCTTGCTTTGCCCCTAGGCAGCCACACATAGCCCCAGTGCAGTTCATGTCTGTCCCATTTTATTTTCTTTCTGCAGTCCAAATAAACGTTACTGTTTTTTATTTACCCCCACAGACTGTCAGCCCTTCCTTTGCCCTTGCACCTCCTTATATTATTATTTTTACTTTTTCTTCTGCCTGTCATTGGCGCTAATATCCATTTATCCATGCTAGACAGGCTCAACTTATTAATATTCATGAACCACCTCATTAATATTAATGAGGGAGCTCTCAGATTCTTGAGCGCGATTGGCGCGCCTTAAAATAATTTTTGGTGCTTTCCTTTTGGCTCCTTTGCCTCCTCTGGGTCTCCGGTCCCTCTTTTACTTAATACTGGGACTAGGACCAGTGGAGAGGCAACCCAAGCAGCCACAGAGCATCCAAAATGAAAATGCGCTTCTGCACATGAGCAGAGTGCCTATATGCACACACGGTGCTTAAAACAACCGGCTGCTCCGTGCTGAAGCTCCTCCAGCCTCGTTCTCTAAAAAAAACAAACCTATGCAGGTGCTGGAGGGAGGACTAAGGCACTACTGAGGGCCACCAAAAGAACACAGGAGGACTGGGGGAAGAATGGGGAACACACAAATGAAGACTGGGGAAAACAACAGCCCTAAAGAGGTAAGCCCCTGGCAGATGGATTAAATATAACTTTAACTGGCTAGATATCCTTGTTAAGAATGTCAGAATATATTGAGATGTATACACATGTTGGATACATTGCTTTATTAATAAAAACGAAGTTACAATACAAATTGCAGTTTTCTGTGGTTAAATGTTGGTTCCAGGAACCAGAGAAATCGTGGATCAGTGTTGTTCCCACCTAACATGTGGGACCTGAGAAAAAAGTGTTAAAAAAAATTGCATTTTTTTTCAAACTAATTATAGATTAGCAGTTTTCACCACAAGTACTGTGAGAACCAAATATTTTGCTTTACAGCATTTTCTGTCAAACTGGCATGATCGATAGGCCTAAAAAAGAGGACAAGGCCTACAAGATTTAAAAACTACAAATCGTGTTCTAAACCTCTGGCAAAAACAGAACACTGTGAGCTTTGTTTTAGTTTTCTTGGCCCTGACCACAACTTTGAACATTGTAAATTGTTGTGTTTTTGTCCTAAAACACAAAAGAAAAGGGCTGTTTTAAGGGAAGCATTTTCAACTCCGCAGTCTGTTTCTATGTCACTTCAAAACTCCTCAGTAAAAAGCTATATAATGGAGAGGGCTCACGGTGATGGTGGAAAGCAAGCATCAGATAGTCTCTCACCCTCGCAGTGGCAGTTAACTACATCGGTGGCTGAAAAATGCTGCAAGAAGCAGTCTTTGCCAAACAGAACTAAAAAAAACTGCTAAGTCATCCTTGGAGTACAGTAAAGAGCACAGGGTGTCTGGGGTAGGGGGCCCTGATGCTAATGATAGCAAAACGAGTAAAAGAGCTTCAGAACAGCAATTGTCCTTAATGTCTGGTAAGAAGTATGTAGAAAAACAAATACCACAGTCAACCCCCATAAGAAATCATGAACAGATAGTGGAAATGAGAGAAATGCCATCTGTGGAAGATATTTTTCAAAAATGTGGCATTTCTTCAGTAACAAAAGAACCCCAGAGGAAATGCACTGGGGCAGGGGTTATCCCAGAGATGGATAGATACATATATATATAGCCCCTCAAGGTTGGCTGGCTATCTCTTCCTGGGCTGAGGTACATATATGGCACACTGATGAGTCCAAATGAGGACAAAACACATGTCTGTGTCCGCTGTTCTCTCAGCCTTTGCTGATTGTATTGTGAGGCCCTCTGGAACCATGCAATTCTGCTTAAAGTTGAGCCAGTCAAAATTAATTCATGGGCATTTGCATATGATTTCCATGATGCTTTGCATTATTGGGGTATGTGCGATCTGCGATTTCTTCAGTGTTTCTCAAGCCATGAGGAACCTAGTCACAGCTGCTACCCCCTACCCAGGTTACACATAGGTACCTGTGCTGGAAGAGGTGGAGGAAAAAGAAGAAGGGAAAACAACAGAACCTAAGACGATCCCAGAACAGGACTTCAATTCCCCACCAAGGGTCAAGGAAGATGTTTCCTTCTACTCTGCTTTTGTGCAACAAATGAGAGACAAACCCAATGCACCCTCCGCTGAAACTGCTGAGGATATATAGAAGGCCAAGTTTATGGGTATAATGGAACTGACATTCACAAAGACACTATCCGTATCCAGACACAACTTCCTCAAAAATACTACAGGAAATGTGATGACAGACCCCCACTCAGCTGCAGGCATAAGTAAAAAGATTTAGAAGAGATATCAGATGAACTAATAGATGATAGAATACCTGCATGCCCATCTTGACCATGAGGGAGTAGTGCAAGATCTTCATGGACCTTATCTTCACCATTCATTCACACTGCTGGGTTCGAACCAGAGGCACTGAGAGCCTATGGGAGCCAAAAATCTTCAGGAGGGCTGGTGCTGAGATAGGCTGCGTGCATGCATGGCACTGCGAGACTAGTTGTGCTACATAGCTTATCTCAGCGATGGCCTTCAACCGCCTCAGTTCCTTTTTTCCCGCCATCAAGCGTGCTTCAGTAACGATGACACTCGCCTACCAGGAGTCAGATCTTCATGTCTATATGACAACAGGGCTTAGTTTGTTTGACCTTTAGCTAGTGTTTGCTATTTTTCTGTTAATTTAAAAAATAAATAATATCATATAAAAGAAAAATATTTTTGTCAGTTCTTCTCAGCTCTACTGAGCAACTGCCTTGACCATGGATGGTGATGGTGGTGGTAGGGAATTTCCTTTTCAGTGCTACTCTGGAAGCAGGTTTGTGTTCGGTCTGCTCCCCTCTGTGGAAAGGGAAGGTCTCACCACAGGCAGTTCTGTGTTCAGGAGGAGGACAGTCTTCCCATAAACATAAAAAGAAGTGAGCCCATTCCTGATCTAGGTCGGGGACCCAGCACCACTCAACCTAGTGTTCTTCCTCTTCCTGTTGGAAGGGGAAGAAACTGTACCACTCGAGGTCACCCTCTGGTATGTCTGCTAAGAGATCTCCTATGTCTGGGAACAAAAGGCCTTCACTGGCACTGTTGGTTTCTCCAGTGGCTTCTGTTTGCGGTCGTTCCAGGTCTCTGACACAGAGTCCCTCCCTGACCTCTTGTAGGATTCTGGTGGGCAGTTTCACCATGGGGCAGCTCTTCAAACAGTATGAAGTCTTTCTATATTCTGATAAGTGCAGTATGACCAACCGGTTTAGCTGCCCCAGAGAAGAAAGAATTAAACTCTATTCAAATGCATAGGACGTTGAGCTCAAGCTCAGTTTTCAAACCACTGTCCTCGGTATGTTCTAGTAACTGATAAGATTCTCTGCCCCGCTCACCAGTGAAGACGCCTCGGAGATTTTTCCTCATTGCCTTCAGTTGCGATTAGAGTTTTGTCGGTATTTCTACCATCGTTCATTATTTTCTTGCAAAGTTCTTCAAATTTCTGTCTTCAGTTTCGCATGTTTCCTAGGTTGGGTAAGTGTTTGGTTTCCTTACGGTTCTGCTGACCGTGAGGAGACTGAACTTTGATTTTTCCTTACTGTTTCTATTTTAGCTGTTTTGGGATCCGGTTCGAAGCCCTGACTAAAACTGAGGGGTTTTCTCGGTTTTTTACTGGCTAACACTAAACCGTTAGCCAGTCAGGACTTCGGTCTCTCTCTTACCTGGCCTGACTAAGCCTCTAGGGGTAAGTTCTAGTTGTTTTATCCAGACCTAAGTCAACTTCGGATAAAACAAAAACTGGCATTTTGCTTGACTGGCCTAACTAAACCATTCAGTCAAGCAGTTTAAATTTTAGGGGTCTGTCACAGAAACCCAAGAGAAAAAACGGTCCCACTGTTTTTCAGCGCTGTACCGAGTGCAGGGAGCAATCTGCAAAAGCTGATCTGCACTTGGTTCATCGGTATTGCTTGGGTTTCAACCACTTGCAATCAGACTATGCTATCTGTGAAAATTTCCCTCAGTCTAACATCGATAGACAGCTCGGTAAACTGAAGGAAAGGATGGATAAAACTTCAGAGGGAGGCTCCGGTTCAAACAAACCTTCTGTCCCGGCTGCCGATCCCTCAAGCCAGGGTGAAACATTGATGATTAAAAGACGCTCAGAGTCTTCAGAACCCATACCGTCTAAGAAAGCCAAATGGTCTGGTTCAGAACCGCGTAAACATCCAGTTGCAGTTAAAACCGCGGAAGAAATTGCCAAAGCTATACGCATAGTGCAGTCCTTGCAATCTGGGTTTGGTGAACCATCACAGGTACCATCTGGACAGCCAATGGTTCAGGATACCAGTTTAGTACCTTCAGGACCTCCTGATCCTGAGTAGTACTATATGTCTGAGTGTGAATACGATGATGAGGATGAGAATGAGGGGGAGCCCATAGACCCTGAGGGTCCCCGATCATCCCCACTTTGAATGTCCTCCTAGGCCCGTCTCAGAGATCACCTCTCATTTTGCCTTCATGAGACAGGTGGCTAAGACCCTACAGCTCTCTGTGCAGGAAGAGAGACAGGAAGAGGATAGACTCGATAGATCATAAAGCCTAATCTGCTGGTAATTAGTATGTAAGAAAAGGATTACAGGGAGATGATGGATCTCCCTGTCTCCCAAGGAGTTTCAATCCCCATCCACAAGTCTCTAAAGAAGCAGACTTTAAAAATTCTCCAGACTCCTAGTTTTGTCCCTCCCTTAGACAAGAAGGTGGACAAAAAATATTTTCTGGCTGGTAGTGGTACTGAATTTCTTTCTGGTCACTGCAGCCATGTAGGGGTAGTGTAAACTGCAGCCTGTGAAAAGGCTGGCATTCCTCTGGCTTCACATTCCCCTGACAAGGATTCCAAAAAAGTGGGGAAGTAGGTAAGTGCAAACCTGCCACCAAGAGAACTATTGCCAAGTGGATTGTGTCCTGTGTCCAATTCTGTTATGAGAAACTGGGAAAAATTCCTTCCCTAGGCCTGATGGCTCATTCCTCTAGAGGTACAGCTGCATCTATGGCTGCGGCCAGGGATATTCCCTTGTTAGAAATTTGCCAAGCAACCACCTGGAAAACAGTTCATACCTTCACCAAGCATTACTCCCTGGATATCCAGGCTCGGAGTGATGCTAGATTTGGTGCAGCAGTGCTTCAGAGCCTATTCCCAAAGTAGGTTCTGTCCCTCCTCCTTGAAGGTACTGCTTGGTAGTCTGCAATTGTCAGAATACAGCAAGACTTCATATTGTTTGAAGAACAAATTACTCACCTTAGTAACTGTGTTTCTTCTAACGGAGTCTTGCTGTATTCTGACCTCCCTCCCTGCCTCCCCTCTCAGAACATGTTTTTGGGAAGTGGCTGGGCAGGTGCAGTGTTGCACCCCAAGGGTGTCTTCAGCACACTTCCTGTTGGGTGCTTTAGTTTGGTTATTAAGAATTTGTTATGCTTTATTACCCGGTTTTTGTTTGGTTTTTAGGTTTCCTGACTTGAGTCTTCCTTTGGGAACCTAGACCTTTAGTTGCCAGTTGGCTAGGAGAAATTTTACAATTTCCACATTCTGATAGGTCAGTGAGCTTTTAGCTCGTAAGAATCTGACGGTTTGGATTCAAAGTACTGCAGACAGAGTCTTCAACCGAGCTCGAGCTCAACATTCTAAGCCCTGCATAGAAATGTAACGCTATACTCTCCGGGGCAGTTCAAATGCTGGAGCTAACTGACTCTGGGAGTCAGTGGAGCAGTTAGCTCAAAAGACTCATCCTGAGCTGGCTTCAGATCTTCAGGAGTTGGTCACCAAGGGGGTGCAAGCATCAAAGTCCCAGTTCCATATGGCTGTAGACTCCAGTGATGCAGCCTCAAGAGCCATGGCATCTGCCATCTCTCTCTCAGGCATTTTTCCTGGCTAAGATGCTCCAACTTATCCCAGGACATGCAGAATAATCCTTTGAACTTTCCCCTCACCCAGAATTCTCTGTTGGGGGAACAGACTGAAGCATGTATGAAAAAGATGAATGAATACAGAGTGGCTTACAGATATGCTTCAGCTAAGAAGAAGGCTACCACTCCTCAGGAGCAACAGGCCAGGGGAAGGGCAGACCTTACCCCAGGCCTTTCCACCAGGCCCAAGCTTTTCCCTCTTACCAGCAACCCAGGGGCTTCTTTAGAGGGAGAGGCAGAAGGGGTGCTGGCAGGGCTGCTTCTACCTCCCAGTCTGCTTCCCCAACTAAACCGACACCCTGAGTACTCTGTCCAAGCTGCTTCCCCTTCTCCTGTAGGGGGCAGACTGACAGGCTATCTCCAGGTGTGGCAATCCATTACTTCAGACAAGTGGGTCCTGGAGATAGTAGGTCAGGGCCTTGCTCTCAGCATCAAGCTGTTCCCCAAACTGGCTCCAAGGGCATTCACACATGCCAGCCCTGCAGAAACAGCCTTGTTGGAGGTAGAGGTTTCCACTCTTCTACTCTCAAGGGCAGTGGAGCCTGTGTCCCCTCAGCACAGGGGAAAAGGACTGTACTCCAGGTGCTTCCTAGCATTAAAGAAAAATGGTGAGTGGTGGCCCATTCTAGATCTCAGATTCCTCAACAGGCATCTTACAAAAAGCCAAAGTTCAAAATGACAACCCTGGCTACCATTTTACCTACTCTCAGGCAAGGGGACTGGCTAGCATCCCTAGATTTAAAGGATGTCTATTTCTACATCTCCATTAGGCAGTCCCACAGAAGATACCTCAGATTTCGACTACCTTCAGGCCACTACCAGTTCAGGGTCATGCCCTTCGGGCTGACCTCTGCCCCAAGAATATTTATAAAGTGTCTGGCAGTGGTAGTGGCATACCTCAGAAGGCAAGGGGTTGCAGTTTACCCCTTCCTGGATGACTGGCTGCTGGTGGGTCAGTCCCCCCAGCAGGCAAAAGAAGCACAAAACCTCACTCAGGACACTTTCCAGCCCTGGGTTTCCTGGTGAATTTAAAGTCAGTCTTGACCCCAGTACAGGTGCTAGACTTTATAAGGGGCAGAGCTGAACACCATTCAGGCAAGGGCCTTTCTGCCCCCTATAAGGGCACAGACCCTTACTGATTTGGCAAAATCCTTCCACCTTTGAGTCCCTTGACCAGCAAGGCATTTCTTACAGCTCCTAGGCCACCACAGCTGTGGTCCTGGGGGTCAGGTTCCAGATGAGGGATATTCAGTTCTACCTGAGATCCTTCTGATCTCAGAAGAAGGATCCTATATCCAAGCTGATTCCAGTGTCTCCTACCCTTCTGTTAGCTCTTCAGTGGTGGCAGGATATGGAGAACCTCAGAGCAGGGGTTACCTTTCTCCCTCAGGCCCCCTCTCTAGTGTTGACAACAGATGCTTCTCTACTGGGCCGGGGTGCCCACCTAGGGGACCACACAGCCCACAGCAACTGGGCTCCTCAGGAGTCCCTCTTGCACATCAGTCTTCTGAAACTCAGAGCAGTGTTCCTGGCTATCCAGGAGTTTGCCAGTCTCTTACAGAGGAAGGTGGTGTAGGTCAGGACAGACAATACCATCACCATGTACTATATCAACAGGCAGGGGGGAAAAGGTCCTCGCTGCTCTGCACAGAGTCCATGAAGATTTGGACTTTGGCCTATTCTCTGGAAATATTCCTGTCAGCTATACACCTGCCAGGAAAGGACTGTGGTGGCAGATGCTTTCAGCAGGATCAGCCAGAGCCATCATGAATGGACCCTGACCAGGCAGGTTCTTCTATCAGTATTCAGGAGATGGGGGGTGCCAGAGATAGATCTCTTTGGAGCTCCAGACAATCATCAGTTGCCACTGTATTGCTTCAGACCTCCACTCCAGGGCTCAGTTCCACTGGAGACTCTGCTTCTGGATTGGTCAGACAGGTTCTGTTATGCCTTTCCTCCATTCCCTCTGATATCTAGAGTCCTAGTCAAGCTGAAGTCTCAGCCTGCCACCATGATTCTTATAGCCCCAGACTGGGCCAGACAACCATGGTACTCAGAGCTACTGTCTCTGTTGGTGACTAGTCCCATTTGCCTCCTCAGGAGGCACAACCTGCTAACATTCTCTCAGGGGAGAATCCTCTACTTCAGTCCCTTCACCTCAGAGCCTGGCTCTTGAGGACTTAGAATACGCAGACTTGCATCTCTCTGAACCTGTCCTGGATATATTAAGGGTGCCCAGGAAACCTGCAACTAGGAAAACCCACTCATCTAAGTGGAAAAGATTTTCCATCTGGTTCTCCCAGCAGGGCCTGAATCCACAACAGGCTGGTCTACCAGCACTTCAAGCAACATGAAGTCTTGCTGTATTCTGACTAATGCAGTATGACCAACTAGTTCAGCTGCCCTGGAGAACAAGGAGTTAACCTCTATGTAAATGCATAGAACGTTGAGCTTGAGCTTGGTTTTCAAACCACCATCCTCGGTACGTTCTAGTAACTGATCAGATTCTTTACTCCGCCTGCCAGTGAAGACGCCTCAGACAGTGCTTATCTTCTCGGTTAAATAGAGTAAAAATTGTCAGTTTTACCGTCTGTTATTGTTTGTTTTCAATGTTCTTCAAACCTCTGTCCTCGGTATAGAAATAACATTTCTGGTTGGGTAAGTGGTTCGGCTTCTGATCAGTTCCGTGAGCGTGAGGAAACTGAACAGCACTTTTTATTTTAAAAGTTAGTTTTTTCTCTAGTTTAAGGGTACCAGTGCGGGTTCCTGACTAAACCAAGTATCTTCCTGGACATAAGTCTCCACCACTCATTCACACTAGTGGGATTAGCGCCGGAGGCACTAGGACCCATTGGGAGCAAACTTTTTGCTGGAGGGTCGGCGCGAGAGACGGCGCTGAGAGCAGCGGCTCGAGCGGCAATGACCATCTCGGCGACGACCCTCCAACCGCCTCAGTTCCTTTTTTCCCGCCGTCGAGTGCGCTTCAGTGACAACGTCGCTCGCCTGTCGGGAGTCAGACTTCAAACTAGCGCATAGTTTTCAGTTTATTGTTTTGTAACATTATCACGATAGTAGTATAGCTAATTTTATTCTATTTTCGTTAAATTTTTCTAATATTTTAAATTTAACTTACTTAAAGAAATCTCGGCCTTCTGGACAGAGTCGACCATGAGCAGGTCAGGTGCGGTAGGAGACTTAGTATGAAAGCTGTTCAGTCAGCGGGCTGGGTCGGTCAGCCTCCTTCTCCTCAGCGGGGTTCCGACAGCGGTCAGTCCGATGCCGGGGGATGGGCGGTCCCCGGTCCGGCATAAAATAAACGGTGCATTCACCGTTCGGCCTCGAGCTCTTCATCGCCCACAGGTCAAAAAGAGAAGGCATCACTCGAGGTCGCCTCGGTATGTCTGCCGACGGTCGGTTATCATAGCAGGTTGCCGCTCTCCTTCTTCGAGTCGCCAACTGCTGGTGACCATCGTCCCCGACATCGGAGCCCCTCCCGCCTATAGGTAGGGCTCCAGATGAGCAGTTTCATCAGTGGGCCGCTCTTATGGGCGATGGGCTCGAGGTTGGTTCTTCTGCTGGCTTCGGTTGCCACGGGCCCCGGGCTCCTCAGCGATCGGGTAGGGCGGTTGGACCTTCCTAGTCGCGCGGTGCCTTCTTCGGTGCCGGTGACTCCGCGCTTAAGTGTTCCCCCCTCACATGGCTGCGGCGCAGGGGGCCACACCGATGCCCTCATCTCCTGTTTTTCCTTCTCTAGCTTTCCAGGTTCCTGGGGCATTTCCGGCACCTTCCGCGGGGTCTGTTGGCTTGTCGGTGCCGTTTTCGGTGCCGCTGGGCCTTGTGGCGCCATCCGCGGCGCTGCGTGGTCTCGTGACGCCGCCGCTGGGTTCAGTGGTGCCGTTGGCAGCGCAGCTTGGTCTGGTGGCACCGTCGGCGGCGCCGCTTGGTCCGGCGGCGCTGCTTGCGGTGCCGCGTGCCTCTTCGGTGCCGTGCCCTCTCGCGGTGCCGTTTTAACCCGTTTTGCCTTCTCGGCGCCGGGGGCCCTCGGGGACTCTCCTTGTTTCTCTGCTATTTCCTCCTCTCCTAATTTTCACTCCTTTCCTGTCCAAACAGTCCTTCCTGGACCATCAGGAGATGATGTTGAGCTTGACCAGACCTTCGGTTGGGTGATGAAGTGGAGAAACAGGATCTTTCTTTTCTACAGAGCCTGTGGTGGGGACCTGTCCTTTAAGTCTCTGTTGAAGAACCTGAGATCCACTTTTCTCTCAGACTACAGACATCGATCCTGGGAAGATATTATGTCTCCAGTACCTTCATGCTTTGGAGATCCCTACGAATTTGACTCCTCCGATCCAGCCTTCCTTGAGGCAGCTGTCTCCAAATGGTATGGAATAATCCTGCTCTTATTCCTTCAGTGGCTAAATCCATTGATAAAGTATTCAGCTCCCAAGGATCGCCCCATTTGGCATCCCAAGCCTTCGGATCCTATTGTAGTCCTGGCAGAGAATGATAAGGTCGTTCTTCCTCAAACTACTACAGCTCGACCTATTAACAAGAGTCTCGTAAGATTGATACATTAGGTAAGAGAGTCTTTGCTGTCTCCACTCTAAGTATGCGTATTGCCAGTTATCAAGGCTATTTTTCTCAGTATGAGTATATCCTGTGGCACTCTTTGAAAAGAATGGTTGAAGCTCTTCGCATTCGGACTCCAAGTCAGAGCTTCTTCTGACCGTTACTAGAGGTATTGAGTCCAATAACCAACAGGTCAAAAGCACGCTATGGACGCTTCGACACTGCTTCTCTCAACAGCCGCAGGTGTTGTACTCAGTGCCATTCCTGGCTGCGTACTTCTGGCTTCTGAATGATGCTCAGCAGCAGGTAATGGTGCTGCCCTTTGATGGATCCTTTCTTTTGGCCTCAGGTGGAACAAGCCTTAGAGGCCACTCAGAAGACTAGGTCGGCCATTAGTTGGCCAGACCTCCGCCTGCTCCTCTACGGGGGCATGTGAACAGGCGTCAGTTTCATAGTCGTCAGTCCTTTCGAGGCAGAGGCAGAAGCTTCCATAAAGCCAACCTGCCCAACCTCAAAAGAAAGCGCAGCAGAAAGCGCAGGGGCCTAAAGCCCCCAGCACCACCTTATGAATTGCTGGCCCAAGTTCCATCCACATTGTCCGAGGTGGAACTTTCTCCTCCGGTGGGAGGTCGTCTGATGTACTTCTACAACAGTGGAAGTCCATAACTTCGGACAAATGGGTCCTTCAGATAATTCGCGAGGGTTATTCTCTCAATTTTTTGGAAACCCCCCCGAATTGTCCTCCCAGACAACAACCCAGGTTGTCGGCCTCTCAGTCAGACCTCCTCACCGCCGAGATCCAGGGCCTTCTAAGCAACAGGGCAATAGAACTGGTGCCTCCATCTCTGAAGCACAGGGTTCTCCCATTACTTCCTGGTTCCAAAGAAATCTGGGGACATGCCCCATTCTAGACCTCAGAAAGTTAAACAAATTTCTCCCCAGGAGAAATTAAAATGATTCCTAGGTACCCTGTTACCCTTGCTGCATCAGCACGACTGGCTGGCCTCCTGGATATGCGGGGCGCTTACCAGCATATCCCCATCCACCCGACCCATCAAAGTTCCTTAGGTTTGTAGCTCTGGGTCAGCATTATCAGTTCAGAGTCCTGCCTTTTGGGCTATCCTTGGCGCCGTGAGTCTTTACAAAGTGTTGTGCAGTTCTCGCAGCGCATCTCAGGAAGATCGGACTCCGAGTGTTTCCCTACCTGGACGATTGGCTTCTAGCAAGCCCTTCCAGCCAAGGGACCTTGGAAGCCGTGCAAACGACTTCTCGTCTTCTTACGTCCATGGGAATTCTACTGAATTTGAAAAAATCACAACTGCAGCCCTCCCAGAGGCTCCTTTTCATAGGGACGCTTCTAGACACCTCTTCCGTGAAGGCTTTCCTTCCAGAGGACAGAAGACTCGACATCCTTCGGATGGCCCGTTACATCGGGGAGAACCCGATCGGTTACAGCTCTCTCAATGCAGCGCATGTTGGGTCTCATGGCGTCCTCGGTGTTCACTGTACCCTGGCCGGTTGCATGAGAACACCCAATGGATGCTCTCCACTCAGTGGTCTCCGACCTCTCACCCCAGTCTTATCCCATCAAGGTGACAGAGCCCCTTGAGGTCTCTCACCTGGTGGACTCAGAAACAATCTCCTGGAAGGTTCCCTTTGCTCCCCGGATCATCAGATCTCCATCACCACAGATGCATCAGCTAATGGGATGGGAGCTCACTGTCAGCTCCTCCACACTCAGGTGTATGGACTCAGTTGAAACTCTTCTCCACATAAATGTCCTGGAGATGAGAGTTGTCCTCGTGATCCGAGCTCTGAAGGATATCCTTTGTCACAAGAACATTCTCCTTCAAGCGGACAACAAAGCTGTGATGTATTACATCCAACAAGCAAGGCGCTGCTCATTCTTACCCCTTTGCAGGGAAGCAATGAGGGTGTGGGAGTGGTGCTTGGAGCACAAGTCTCTGATTCAGGCGGTTTATCTGCCAGGTATACAAAGCGATCTAGCAGATCACCTCAGCAGAGCGAGGCAGACCCTCACAGTGGTCTCGATCCAGCCGTAGCTCGGTCACTATCGAAAGTGGGGACTCCAGACCTGGACCTTTGCATCCCCTCCAGCACCAAACTACCTCTCTTCTGCTCCAGAAATCCAGGGCCTGGCATTTTCTGTCAGGATGCGTTCAGGCTGCTTGGTGGAAAAACGTTTTCCTCCATCCTCCGACTCCCCTCAATCCAGAGAGTTCTCCTCAAGTTCGGAGTCTCAGGGGACCAAATGATTCTCATTGCTCCCTCTTGGCCTTAGCAACTATGGTTTCCTCTGCTCAACAGTATGTTGGCAGCCTCTCGAGACCACTTCCCTTGCAAATCAACCTTTTGACTCAGGGTTGGTTGGCCATCCCAACCTGAAATCACTTCACCTTCATGCATGGCTCCTGAAGAGGTAGAAGTGAATCGATTCAACGTCTCTCATAGAGTCTCAGGACATCCTTCTGGCTGCGCAGAAGCCAGCCACCCAAAAGCTATGCTCCAAATGGAACGCTTTTCTCTCTGGTGGCCTAAAGTCCTCTTGGAATCCCTTTTCCTGTCCTCCTGACAAGGTTCTAGAGTATCTTTTGGACCTATCAAACTCAGGTCTCCAGTACTCCACAGTTAAAGTTCACCTGTAGTGCCATCTCAGCGTTCCATGAGCTGGTTTCTTCCTTGACTCTGGCTCAGCTTCCTATGGTGAAGAGATTTCTTAAGGGGATTCTTCATACCAGACCCCCTGTTAAGCGTCCAGTTGCAACCTGGGACATTAACCTGGTGCTGGACATGCTCACTCGGAAGCCTTTTGAGCCCCTAGCTACCTGTGAGCTAAAATTTCTTACCTGGAAGACTGCCTTCCTGGTGGCCATTACCTCAGCCCGCAGGGTCTCGGAGATTCATGCCTTGGTGACGGACCCTCCGTATACTGTATTCCATAAAGACAAGGTAGTTCTCCGTACTCATCCTAAATTTCTTCCCAAGGTTGTGTCAGAATTCCATCTAAACCAACCTCTGGTACTTCCCTCTTACTTCCCTAATTTCCAAAATGAAGGGGAATGATCTCTTCATTCCTTGGATGTTAAGAGAGCCTTGCAGTTCTATTTAGATAGAACCAAGAATTTTCGCAAGACTCAGCAACTGTTTGTTTCTTTCAGCGACACCCGGCTGGGTCAACCCGTCGCTATTAGATGCATCTCATCATGGTTAGTGGCATGCCTTCGACATTGCTACTCCATGGCTCAAGTTAAATTGGAGGGTGGGGTATGCGTCTCACTCTACTAGGCGGTCAGCGGCATCTTTAGCGGAGATTAGCAGTGTTCCAATTGCGGATATCTGCGCGCGCTCACCTGGAGGCTCAGTGCATACCTTCGTTAAGCATTATGCACTGGATGTTCATGCCAGGCGACATTCCGCATTGGCAGAACTATCCTTAATGGGCTTCTATCTTAGGCAGCATGGCTCTGGCTCTCCTGCCCGCTTTTGGGGATTATCAACTTGGTACTCTCCCACTAGTGTGAATGAGTGGTGGAGACTTATGTCCAGGAGAGATATGAAAAGTACATTCCTACCGTGAATTTGATCTTCTTGGACGAGTCCCACCACTCATTCACCGCCCACCCTCCATCCCCGAGCTCATCGCTGTGTTGGTCTTCACTCCTCAAATCTTTAGGCAGGACTTCTTTGCTGACCTTTCACACGGGTCATACGGACTATCTATGTCCATTTTTAAGTTAGATTTACTCTTTACGTTAGTTCGCTGCACCTCCTTGGTAAAAAGGTACTGGGGCGGTTTGGAGGGTCGCGCCGAGATGGTCATTGCCGCCGAGGCAGCTGCTCAAGGCTCGCCATGCCCGCGCGCCATCTCTCGGCACACCCTCCAGCAAAAGTTTGCTCCCGATGGGTCCTAGTGCCTCCGGCGCTAATCCCACTAGTGTGAATGAGTGGTGGAGACTCGTCCAAGAAGATCAAGAATTACGGTAGGTACGTAATTTTCATTTTTTCTCTGTTTCTTCTACTGGTTCTAAACCACTGGTCATCAGATCTCGTTCTTCTCTTTACACGGCCTGACTAAGCCACCAGGGGTAAATAAATTCTTGTTTTATCCATGTCTAACTAAGCCACTTCAGATAATTAAATTGTGTTTGAGCATAGCTTAACCGGCCTAACTAAGCTTCTGGGTTAAACGTTAAATTAAAGGGTATGTCACTGAAACCCAAGAGAAAAAAACGGTCCCACTGGGTTTTAGTGTTGCACAGAGTGTGGTGAACAATTTTATAAGGCTGACCCACTCTTAATTTGTCTCTACTGTTTGGGTTTTGATCACCTGCAAGCAGACTGTGACATTTGCAAAAAACTTTCCTCAGTCTACCCTCAACAGGAAACTGGGTAAGTTAAAGGAAAGGATGGAAAAATCGGCCCTGGATGTCGGGTCCAGTTCAACTAAACTGGCCGATCCGGTCTCAGATACTCTGGATCAGGGCAAACCTTCGTCCTTCAAAAAGACAGTTGGATTCAACCCCGGATACCACTTCATCTAAGAAATCCAAAAAATCCGGTTCAGAACCACGCAAACAGCTGGTTTTGGTTCCAGCCGCAGATGAGATTGCCAAGGCTATAAGAATTGTTCAGTCCCTGCAGCCCAGTTTTGGTAAACCGGCTCAGAAACCAGTTAGTCACCGGTTCAGGTCACTGCCGGTTCAACTCCTTCTGGTCTCTTAGGCCCTGAGGAGTATTATGAATCGGAGTATGAGTATGAAGAAGATGAGAATGAAGGGGAACCAACTGAACCTGAGGTTTCCCGTGAGCATCCTCAGTATGAGTCTTCTCCTAGGACCCCCTCTGAAACCACCTCCCATTTTGCCTTCATGAGGCAGGTGGCAAGAGACCCTTCAACTCCCTGTCCAGGAAACTAGACAGGATGAGGATGAGGAGGATGATTATAGAGAGATGATGGACCTCCCTGCTTCTCAGGGTCTCTCTGTCCCCATACACAAGTCTTTCAAAAGACAAACCCTTAAGGTCCTGCAGAACCCCCTTTTCTGTCCCTCCTTTGAACAAAAAGATGGACAGGAAGTATGCTCTGTCTGGCAATGGCACTGAGTTTTTATCTTCTCATTGCAGCCATGTGGGGGTTGTACAGACTGCAGCCTGTGAGAAGGCTGGTGTTCCCCTGGCTTCCCATCTTCTGGATAAGGACTCCAGGAGAATTGACTCACTAGTCAAAAAAAACATATTTGGCTTCCTCCCTGGGCATAAGACAGGTCTCACACATGGTCTATGCTTCTAGGTAACAGAAGGCACTTTGGGAATCTGTCCAGCAGTTGGCCCAAAAGGCTTTCCTGAGTTGGCAGCTGACCTTCAGGAGATAGTTTCTAAGGGAATCCAAGCATCTAAGGCACAGTTTCATATGGCTGTGGATTCTAATGATGCAGCCTCTTGGGCTGTGGCATCTGCCCTTCCTCAGTTGGTTCTCCTGGTTGAGATGTACCACCCTCTCCCAGGATATCCAGAACAATGCTCTGGACTTTCCCTTGACATGGAATTCGGTGTTTGGGTAACAGACAGAAGCACACATGAAAAAAATGAATGACTACAGGGTGGCATATAAAAGTGCTTCTGCTAAAGAGAAGTCTGCCACCCCCCAGAAACAACAGGCCAAAGGTAGCAGGGGCAGAGCTTACCCATGGCCCTTCCATCAGGCAATTACTTTCCCTTCCTCTCAGCAACCTAGGGGGTTCATCAGGGTCCGAGGAAGGAGGGGTGCAGGCCATGCTGCTTCCACCCCACTCCCCTCTACTCCTGCCAAGCAGACGCCCTGAGGGGTCTGCTCGGGACACCTCCCAATCCCAGTAGAGGGCAGACTGACCCACTATCTTCAGGCCTGGCATTCCATCACTTCAGACAGGTGGATCCTGGAGATAGTGGTTCAGGGTCTTACTCTCAACTTCAAATCCTTCCCCAGACAGGAAGCAAGACCCTTCAGACCTTGCCATCCCTCAGAAACAGCTCTGCTAGAGGCAGAGGTCTCCACTCTCCTTCTCTCAAGGGCAGTGCAGCCGGTGCCACCACAGCACAGGGGAAAGCGGTTGTACTCCAGGTAGTTCCTCGTCTTAAAGAAAAAATGGGAAGTGGTGGCCCATCCTAGAGCTCAGACACCTAAACAGGCACCTTTCAAAGCTAAAGTTCAGAATGACAACCTTGGCAACAATCCTACCCATTCTGTGACCTGGGGACTGGCTGGCATCCCTAGACCTCAAGGATGCCTACTTTCACATACCCATCAGAAGGTCCCACAGAAAGTACCTCAGGTTCAGGTTACCTTCAGGTCACTACCAATTCCGGGCCATGCCCCTTGGGCTGACCTCTGCTCCAAGCATGTTTACAAACTGCCTAGCAGTGGTAGTGGCATTTCTCAGAAAGCAAGGGGTTTCTGTTTACCCCTACCTTGACGACTGGCTCCTAGTAGGCCAGTCCTCCCTACAGGTTCAACAGTCTCTGGAACTCACTCAGGTAACCCTCCATTCCCTGGGATTCTTAATAAACCTCAAAAAGTCAGTGCTGACCCCTGTTCAGGTTCTGGACTTTATAGGGGCAGAGCTGGACACCATCCTGGCAAGGGCCTTCTTGTCTCCAGAAAGGGCTCAGGTGCTCATTCAGTTGGCAGGTTCCTTCCAACTCGGACTTCCTTGTCCAGCAAGGCACTTTCTGCAACTCCTGGGTAACATGGCATCCACCACTGCTGTGGCCCCAGGGGCAAGGTTTCAGATGAGGGACATTCAATTCCACTTGAGATCCTTCTGGTCCCAGAGAATGGACACTCTGTCCAAACTTATCCCAGTGTCCCCCACACTCCTGCAAGCCCTTCAGTGGTAGTAGGACATGGACAGTCTCAGGGTGGGAGTACCTTTCCTTACAGAGGTGTCCTCCCTAGTAGTAACCACGGATGCCTCCCTCTTGGGGTGGGGGAAGATCTGGGGGGACACACAGCTCATGGGACCTGGCTGCCTCAGGAGTCTCCATCACACATCAACTTCCTGGAACTCAGAGCGGTGTTCCTAGCCATTCAGGTATTTGACATTCATCTAAAGGGACAGGTGGTTCAGGTCAGGACCGACCACACCACCACAATGTACCACATCAACAAGCAGGGGGAACAAGGTCCTCCCTTCTGTGTATGGAGTCCATGAAGATTTGGACTCTGGCCTACTCCTTGAACATTTCTGTGCCAACAGTTCACCTACTAGGGAAGAACAATATCCTTACAGATGCTCTCAGCAGAATAAGCCAGGGCCATCATGAATAGACCCTCAATAGACTAGTCCTCCTGTCAGTGTTCAGGAGTTGGGGGGGGGGTCTAGAGATAGATCTCTTTGCAGCCCCAGACAATCATCAGTTGCCTCTGTATTGCTGCAAGCCTCCTGTTCGGGGAATCAGTGCCCCTGGAGGCTCTGCTTCTGGATTGGACACACATGTTTCTGTATGCTTTTCCTCTCTTTCCCCTGATACTCAGGGTTCTGGTCAAGCTCAGGTCTTAGCCTGCGACCATGATTCTCACAGCCCCAGACTGGGCCAGGCAACCATGGTACCCAATGCTCCAGTCTCTGTCAGTGGCCAGCCCCATTCATCTTCCCAGGAGGCACAACCTGCTGACATCATCTCAGGGGAGGATTCTCTATCCCAATCTACAGCCCCTTCGCCTCAGGGCTTGGCTGTTGAAGACCTAGAGTATGCAGGCTTGCATCTCTCAGAGAGTGTTTTAGATATTCTGAGGGTCTCCAAAAGCCTTCCACTAGGAAGACCTATTCCTCTAAATGGAAGAGGTTCTCTATTTGGTGTTCCCACAGGGAGCTGGATCCCCAACAGGCTGGGCTTCCAGTTCTACTGGATTACCTGGTGCACTTGCAATCCCTCCTCTTGCAACCTTCCACCCTGAAGGTACATTTTGCGACTGTCTCGCATACTTGTCAGCAGGAAGGGCCCTTCCCTAGCTGCTCACCCCATATTTAAGAAATTCTTTAAGGGGCTATCACATCTCCATCCCCCTCACAGAGAACCCACTCCAGCTTGGGATCTCAATATTTGTATAGGCCAGCTTATGCAGCCTCCTTTCAAACCCATGTATTCAACAGAGCTTAAATTTCTGACTTGGAAGTTTTTGTTTTTGGTAGCCGTCACTTCTGCAAGAAGGATTAGTGAGCTCCAAGCTTTGTCAGTGGAGCCCAACTACATTACCCCTCATTGGGATAAAATTGTCCTTCGGACCAACAGGAAGTTTCTCCCTAAGATGGTCTCTGATTTTCATCTTAATTAGTCTATCACCCTTCCTGTTTTCTTCACAGACCATTCCAGCTCAGATGAACGCAGGCTGCACAGTCTGGATATAAAGACAGCCATCAGCTATTATATGGATAGGACAAAGGAACACAGGCAGGGTTCTGCCCAGCTGTTCCTTACTTATGGGGAAGTATGTAAAGGTAAGCCAGCCACAAAAAGCACCATAGCCAGATGGATTGTGGCTTGCATTCAATTCTGCTGTGACAAGCTAGGAAAGGATGCCCCTTCAGGTCTGAGGGTTCATTCCAATAGGGGTACTGCAGCCTCAGCAGCAGCAGCCAGAGATATTCTCCTGCTGGACATCTGTAAAATAGCCACCTGGAAAACTGTTCACACATTCACTAAACACTTCTGCCTGGATACCCAGGCCAGGAGTGACGCCAGGTTTGGCACAGCAGTGTTACAGAGCCTATTCCCCAAGTAGGCTGTGTTCCCACCTCCCAAAGGGCACTGCTTGGTAGTCTGCATTAGTCAGGATACAGTAAGACTTCATGTTGTTTGAAGAAAAAATTACTCACCATTGTAATGTTGTTTCTTTTAATGGAGTCTTGCTGTATTTTGACTTCCGTCCCAGCCTCCCCTACAGAACCTAGGGGGTCTTCAGGCTTGTTCTGATTTCAGAAATGGTCACCCACCTGTGGGTAGGTGTTTTTTCAAACATGAAGTCTCGCTATATTATGACTATTGCAGTTTGTCCCACCACTAGAACTGCTCCGGAGGTGAAAGAGTTAACTTCCATGCAGGGCGTGGAACTTAGAGCGCGAACTCGGTTAGAGAAGCTCTGTCTGGGATATTTCAAACTGAAACTGTCAGATTCTTTACTCCGCCTCACTGAACAGTCGCTCCGGAGATTCCTCCTACTGCTCGGTTCATTTTCTTGGTTTAAAGAGTTTTTTCTCGGTTAAATTCAACCGCGATTATCATTATTTTAACCGCAAACCGATCGGTTCAAGCTCTGTCTATGGTATTGTAAGTAATAGTTAGGTTTATTCTGTGTGGAACTTGTAAATGTTTATCGGTTCGGTTTGAACCAATCAGGTTGTGTGGAAACTTTATTCTGAAGCATTTAGAGTGTGGTTCCTGGTTCTTATCGGTTCTAAAAAAAAACGGATTTCATTACGGTTTTTCCATACCTGTGACACGGGTTGGGAACCGATAAGGTGTTCTTGCCTGGCACTGCCGAAAAAAGGGCAAGTTTTGGTTAGGCTGGCATTATGTCTGAGAAACCCAAAAAAAACGGGCCCACTGGGTTTCAACACTGTAGTGTCTGTGGGGAAGCCTTTGCCAAGGCTGCCACACACCACATGTGTTTATTGTCTGGGGTTTGACCACCTCAATGCAGACTGCCAGATTTGCAAGAATTTCCCTGCAGCTACCCTAGATAAGAGAGTTGGTAGGCTCAGGGAACAAGAGGCCAAAAAGTCCGCTGACCCGGATGGCCAGCCCGGTTCGGTGCCAACCGAACCGGAGGGAGTGCCCTCTGACCAGGGCGAGACTTCCTCGGGCAAACATAAAGCTGACACTGAGAAGCCAGTTCCAGCAAAGAGAACTAGAAAATCAGCAGGTGTGGAGTCAAAAATCTGTTCTCCAACTGCTGCAGAGATAGCCAAAGCAATCCAAATTGTCCAGTCACTTTCCCCGGTTCCGTCCGAACCGCCACTATCTGGCAAGAGGTCTGTTCGGTCGGTTCCACTGGTTCAAGAATATGATATGGAGGAGTTTTATGAACCAGAGGAGGGGAAGGATGATTATGAACAGTGTGAATGTGACTTTGAAAGTCTGGATGTGCCCATTGAACCGGACATCTCCCCAGACAAACCTTTAGAATCTGCCCCTAGGCTTGCTGAGTCCCCTTCTCATTTTCTGTTTTACAAAAAAGTTGCTGAAACCCTCCAGCTTCCTTTGGAGGAAGCTATGGATGAGCAAGCGGAGCCTGACTTTGTAGAGATGATGGATATCCCAGAGTCCAGGAGATTGTCTATTCCTTTACATAAATTATTTAGGAAACAAACAAAACTTTTAAAAGCTCCGAATTCTATGCCTCCTGTAGATAAAAAGATGGACAGGAGGTACACTTTGTCAGGTCCTGATACAGAATTTCTTTCACAGCAATGCAGCCATGTTGGGGTAGTTCAGCCTGCAGCCTGTGATAAGGCTAATATTCCCCTGGCTACATCCTCCTGACAAGGACTCCAGGAAGATTGATGCCATGGCTAAAAAACAATACATGGCCGCGTCCTTGGGACTCAGACAAGCAAATTATATGGCTTATGTTGCAAGATACCAAAAATCTAGATGGGATACAGTCATGGCTTTAGCCAAACAGGCCCCTGGCCAGCTTGCCAAGGAGCTGGAGCAGGTGGCTGCTGATGGTATTGAGGCATCTAAGGTGCAGTTCCATGCTGCAGTAGATTCTAATGATGTATCCTCTAGAGTCATGGCTACTTCTGTGGCTTTTCATAGATTGGCTGGGCTCAGGTGTACTCATTTGTCACAGGATACCCAGGCTAAGGCTATGGATTTTCCTGTGGTGGGAAATTCTCTGTTTGGGGAGCAGACAGAGAATTGTATGAAGAAAATGAATGAATATAGAACCACTTATAGGAGTGCACAAGCCAAGGGACGGCAAGCCACTCCTCAGAGGCAGCCCCCCAGGGGTAGAGGCAGGCCTTTTCACAGGCCTTTTTACCAAACCCAGGCCTCCTCTTCAGCTTATGTTCAGAGGGGGTTCTTCAGAGGGGAGAGGCAGACGGGGTACAAGCAGGCCTGATCCTA
This sequence comes from Neoceratodus forsteri, assembly GCA_016271365.2. Classification (NCBI taxonomy): domain Eukaryota; kingdom Metazoa; phylum Chordata; order Ceratodontiformes; family Ceratodontidae; genus Neoceratodus; species Neoceratodus forsteri. The sequence continues at coordinate 888,787,296 of CM028129.1, read as the reverse complement.
CCCCTCAGCCTAAAACCCCTGCCAAACAGGCACCCTGATGGGATGCCCAGGGCTGGTTCTCCATTACCTGTAGGGGGCAGGCTGGCTTACTTCGTCCAGTACTGGGAGTCTTTAACATCAGACAAGCGGGTCCTGGAAGTAGTAAGCCAGGGTCTGGTTCTTAGCTTCAAAACATTTCCAAAGATGAGAATCAGATCTTTTCCACCTGCAAACCCTCAGAGACTCTTGCTTTGGAAACAGAAGTCTCAACCCTCCTGGCTCTCAGAGCTGTAGAAAGGGTTTCTCCCCTACACCAGGGCATGGGTCTGTACTCCAGGTACTTCCTTACCCCAAAAAAGACAGGAGAATGGCGGCCCATCCTGGACCTAAGATATCTGAACAAGCACCTTTTAAAACCAAAATTCAAAATGGTGACTCTGGGAATGATTTTACCCTCCCTAAGGCCAGGGGACTGGCTAGCTTCCCTGGACCTCAAGGATGCTTACTTCCATGTTCTTATCAGAAGCTCCCACAGAAAGTACCTCAGATTTGAACTGCCCTCAGGCCATTATCAGTTCAGAGCAATGCCCTTCGGCCTTACCTCTGCCCCAAGGGTATTCACAAAATGCCTGGCAGTAGCAGTTGCTCATTTAAGAAGGCAAAAGATTGCCATCTTTCCCTATCTAGACGACTGGCTCATTGTGGGTCAGTCTCCAGACCAGGTCAAATCGCACCTGCAGTTACCCAGCAGCTGCTTACCTCCCTGGGCTTTCTTCTCAATCTTCCAAAGTCAGTTCTGGAACCTGTCCAGGTACTCACCTTTATAGGTGCAGAACTGGACACAAAGCAGGCCAGAGCCTTCCTTCCCTAGAAAGGATAAGGACCCTGGTAGCCCTGGCCTCGTCCTTCACTCTGCAGGTCTCTTGACCAGCAAGGCATTTCCTACAGCTCCTAGGACACATGGCTTCTTCCACAGCTGTAGTGCAAGGAGCAAGATTTCAGATGAGGGACATTCAGTTCCATTTGAGAGCCTTTTGGTCTCAAAGAAGAGATTCCCTATCCAAGTTGATCCCAGTGACTCGAACCTTGATCCAGGCCCTTCAGTGGTGGCAGGATCAGAGCAATCTGAGACAAGAGGTGCCCTTCATCCCTTTATCTCACTCCTTGACCCTTACTACAGATGCGTCCCTCTTGGGATGGGGAGCTCACATGGGCGACCTCTCCACCCAGGGATTGTGGTCCCCTCAGGAATCTCTGCTCCACATCAATCTGTTGGAGCTCAGAGCTGTTTTTCTAGCACTTCAGGTTTTTTCTGCATCTGTTCAGAACAAAGTGATACAGGTCAGAACAGACAATACCACTACAATGTGGTACATCAACAAACAAGGGGGCACTCTGTCTTCGGCCTTGTGCACAGAAGCGATGAAGTTGTGGTCGCTGGCTTATTCCCTGAACATTTCCCTCATAGCAGTTCACCTCCCAGGCAAGGACAATGTCCTGGCAGATGCTCTCAGCAGGATTTCCCAGGGCCATCACGAATGGTCACTGGATCCCTGAGTACTGGGGATAGTTTTTGCCAGATGGGGCACCCCTCAGATAGATCTTTTTGCAGCCCCAGACAATCATCAACTTCCACTTTTTTGTTGCAGGCCCCAGTGTTGGGCTCAATCCCCCTGGATGCCTTTCTCCTCGATTGGGAAGGAAGTTTTTCTGCCTCCCCCCTTCCCTCTCCTGTTCAAGGTGCTAGTCAAAATCAGATCTCAGCCCTGCAAGATGATCCTGATTGCTCCAGACTGGGCCAGGCAGCCCTGGTATCCACTCCTTCTGTCCTTAGCAGTCCATCTTCCCCTGTGTCTCCCCAGGAACCACAATCTGTTAACCTGTGCCCAGGGAAGTCTGGTATCCAATCTCAAATCCCTCAACCTCAAGGCCTGGCTCTTGAGGAGTTAGAGTTTGCTGATCTATAACTTTCTCAAGGTGTTCTCGAAATCTTGAAAGCTTCTAGAAAGCCTTCAACTAGGGCTACTTATAATTCCAAATGGAAAAGGTTTTCCATATGGTGTTCTGGGAAGCATATTTCCCCAGAATCTGCTGATTTGCCCACTGTTTTGGACTATACAGTATGGTCCATCTTAATTCTTTGGGACTGAGACCAGCTACCCTGAAAGTGCATTTGACAGCTGTCTCTGCTTTTATTTCAGCAGGGAAGCCCTCTTCTCTTTCTGCTCACCCTGTATTTTCCAAGTTTTTTAGGGGATTGCTTCATACCAATCCACCATTCAGGGACCCTGCCCCTGCCTGGGATCTTAGAGCATTCCAGCTCAGGTGAACATAGGATCCATAGTCTGGATGTAAAATGAGCCATCAGCTATTACATAGATAGGACAAAGGCGCTAAGGAAGGAGTGTTCCCAGTTATTCCTTACCTATGGTGAGGTAGGTAAGGGCAGGCCAGCTGCAAAAAGAACCATAGCCAGATGGATCATGGCCTGTATCCAGTTTTGCTACAACAAGCTGGGGAAAGACCCACCCACAGGCCTTAGGGCTCATTCCACCAGGGGGACTGTTGCCTCAGTGGCAGCTGCCAGAGAAGTCCCCTTGTTTGAGATCTATAAAGCTGCCACCTGGAAAGACTGTCCATACATTCACTAAATACTACTGCCTGGACACCCAGGCTAGGAGTGATGCTAGGTTTGGCACAGCAGTGCTACAGAGCCTATTTACCAAATAGATTCTTTGCCCACCACCAAGGGGCACTGCTTGGTAGTCTGCTCTTGTCAGGATACAGCAAGTCTTCATGTTGTTTGAAGAAAAAAAATACTTTCCATAGTAATGTTGTTTCTTCTAATGAAGTCTTGCTGTATTCAGACCTCCCACCCTGCCTCCCCTCCAGAATCTGGGGAAAGGTGGCCCTCTACGTCACAGTTCTGTTTTGCCCATCAGTGGGTACTTGTTTTTATCTTGGGCATCAGTGACTTGAGTCTTCTACATGCCCTTTATTTATTGTAGTGTTGCCCCTGGGGATGCTTAGGTCTAGTTAGATTTTTTTTCTTTTGTTAACTTTGTAAGAATCTGATCAGTTACTAGAACGTAGCGAGGACAGTGATTTGAAAACCGAGCCTGACCTCAACATTTTGTGCATTTGTATAGAGTTTAACTCTTTCTTCTCTGGGGCAGCTGAACTGGTCTGTCATACTGCACTTTTCAGAATACAGCAAGACTCCATTAGAAGAAACAACATTACTATGGTAAGTAATTTTTTCTTATGGAGCAGTGGGTATAGCATCTGGCTCATCTGCCCCTCCCTGCAGATTTGGTGCTAGAGCCTTCAGGTCTCGTCTCCTCAGGACCTCAGTTGGAGCATTTAGGCTGGGTAGAGCATTTGGCTTCCCCAACGGATCCAGATCCCTTGGCGGTGACCATGCCGCCGCTCTGCTTCCACTTGTTATTTTCCCTCGCTCTGTCTCTTCGCAGGGCTTGGCACTGATACCTTCTCTGGTCACTTTGGTGCTGGCAGTTCCTTCTGGGACTGGGGTAGTACCATTTCTGGTGGCTCCTTTGGGGCTTGTGCTGGGTCCGGTGCCAGCTCTGTTGGGGCTGTTGCCGGCTCCAGCACCGGTTCCTTTGGCCTCGGCACTGGGTCTGGTGCCAGCTCCTTTGGGCCAGGTGCCGGGTCCGGTGCCATCTCCGTTGGGCTCAGTGCTTGGTCTAGTGTCGACTCCAGTTCCGGTTCCGGTGTCGCCTGTCTGTCCTACTCTGAGGCCTGGGCAGTGCCTTTACGAAGTTCACTTCTCTCCCAGTTCCTCCTTCTGAGGAAGATTTGGGGGGCAGGGATGAGTCTAACTCCAACCTTATTCTATCTGAGGGTGGCGATGGTGACACTTTTTACAACCTGGAGATCCAACCTTCAATTCCTACTTCTGTCCCTCAGAAGGCCCTCTCCTTTCAGACTTTGAGTCATTTGCAGGCTACTCTAGCTCTCAAGACTTCGGACCTTGACCCAGGTAAGCAGCTGCGTCTCGAGTGGCTTGGTGTTCCTAACATCCCAGTTAATCTCATACCTCCTGTTCCTCCAGCCTTTGATACCCTTTTGGAGGCAGTGTGGGCTAGGCCTGCTTTCATTCCTTCTGTCTATAAAATGATAGACCATAAGTACGTCCCTCCTTAGGATAGGCCAAATTTGGCTTCCCAGCTTATTGCCGATAAAATTGTTATTCTTGCAGACAATGATAAGGTCATCCTTCCCCAAGAGGTTATGGCATATCTTTTTAATAAGAAATCACACAAGACTGACGCTATGCAGAAAAAGGACTTTCACAGTGGCTACCCTCAACATGTGATTCAAACAACATGAAGTCTTGCTATATTATGACAATTGCAGTTTGTCCCACCATTAGAACTGCTCCGGAGGTGAAAGAGTTAACTCCCATTCTAAGAATGGAACTTAGAGCACGAGCTCGGTTAGAGAAGCTCTGTCTGGGTTATTTCAAACCCAAACTGTCAGATTCTTTACTCCACCTCACTGAACAGTCGCTCCGGAGATTTCTCCTACTGCTCGGTTCATTTCTCGGTTTAAACAGTGTTTTCTCGGTTCAAATCAACCGAGAATATTATTATTTTAACCGCAAAACCGATCGGTTCAAGCTCAGTCTGTGGTATCGTAAGTAATTTCAGTTTAATTTCTGTGTGGAACTTGTAAATGTTATCGGTTCGGTTTTGAACCGATCAGCTTGCTTTAAAACTTGAAGTTACAAAAATTAGAGGTTTTAGAGTGCGGTTCCCAGTTCTTATCGGTTCTAAAAAAAACGGAATTCATTACGGTTTTTTCCAAGACCTGTGACACGGTTAGGAACTGATAAGGGTGTCTTGCCTGGCACTGCCGTTAAAAGGGCAAGTTTTTGGTCAGGCTGGCATTATGTCTGAGAAACCCAAAAGAAAAACCGGGCCCACTGGGTTTCAACACTGTGATGCTTGTGGGAAGTCTTTGCCAAGGCTGACCCACACACCACATGTGTATATTGTCTGGGGTTTGACCACCTCAATTCAGACTGCCAGATTTGTAAAAATTTCCCTGCAGCCACCTGGATAGAGGTTGGCAGGCTCAGGGCGAGGAAAACAAAAAGTCCAGCTGACCCGGATGGCCAGCCGGTTCCGTGCCAGCGAACGGAGGGAGTGCCCTCTGACCAGGGCGAGACTTCCTCTGGCAAACGCAAAGCTGGCTCAGATGAGCCAGTTCCAGTAAAGAAAACAAGAAAATCAGCAGGTGTGGAGCCCAAAATTCCTTCTCCAACTGCTGCAGAGATAGCAAGAGCTATTCAGATTGTCCAGTCACTTTCTTCGGTTCCGTCCGAACCGACACTGTCTGGTAAAAGGTTGGTTCGGTCGGTTCCACTGGTTCAGGAATATGATGTTGAGGAGTTTTATGAACCAGAGGAGGGGGAGGATGACTATGAACAGTATGAATGTGACTTGGAGGGTCTGGGTGTGCCCATTGAACCGGACATCTCCCCAGACAGACCTTTAGAATCTCCCCCTATGTTTTCTGAGTCCCCCTCTCACTTTATGTTTTACAAAAAAGTTGCTGAAGCCCTCCAGCTCCCATTGGAGGAAGCTGTGGATGAGCAAGAGGAACCTGATTTTAGTGAAATGATGGATATACCAGAGTCTAGGAGATTGTCTATTCCTTTGCATAAATCATTTAGAAACAAACAATAAAAATTTTAAAACTCCTAATTCTGTGCCTCCTGTGGATAAAAGATGGACAGGAGGTACACTGTCAAAGTCTTGACACAGAATTCTTTCACAGCAATGCAGTCATGTTGGAGTGGTTCAGGCTGCAGCCTGTGATAAAGCTAATATTCCCCTGGCAAGGATTCCAGGAAGATTGATGCCATGGCTAAAAAACAATACATGGCAGCGTCCTTGGGACTCAGGCAAGCAAATTACATGGCTTATGTAGCAAGGTATCAAAAATCTAGATGGGACACTGTCATGGCTTTGGCCAAACAGGCTTCTGGCCAGCTTGCTAATGAGCTGGAACAGGTGGCTGTTGATGGCATTGAGGCATCCAAGGTGCAGTTTCATGCTGCTGTGGATTTTAATGATGTATCCTCTAGAGTCATGGCTACGTCTGTAGCTTTTCATGGATTGGCCTGGCTCAGGTGTACTAGCTTGTCACAGGATACCCAGACTAAGGCTATGGATTTTCCTGTGGTGGGAAATTCTCTGTTTGGGAGCAGACAGAGAATTATATGAGGAAAATGGATGAATATAGGACTACCTATAAGAGTGCCAAGCCAAGGAGCGGCAAGCCACTCCTCAGAGGCAGACCCCAGGGGTAGGGGTAGGCCTTCACAGGCCTTTTACCAAACCCAGGCCTCCTGCTTATGCTCAGAGGGGCTTCTTCAGAGGCAGAGGCAGACGGGGTGGGCAGGCCTGCTCCCACCTCTCAGCCTAAAGCACTCAGCCAAACAGACACCCTGATGGGGTGCCCAGGGCCGATTCTCCTTTACCCATAGGGGGCAGGTTGGCTTACTTCATTCAGAACTGGGTGTCTTTAACTTCAGACAAGTGGGTCCTGGAAGTAGTAAGCCAGGGTCTGGTTCTCGGCTTCAAAAAGTTCCCAAAGATGAGAATCAGATCTTTCCCACCTTCAAACTCTTTAGAGACCTTTACTTTAGAAACAGAAGTCTCAACCCTCCTGGCTCTCAGAGCTGTAGAAAGGGTTTCTCCCCTGCACCAGGGCAAGGGTCTGTACTCCAGATATTTCCTTACCCCAAAAAAGACAGGAGAATGGCGGCCTATTTTAGACCTCAGATATCTGAACAACACTTTTGAAACCAAAGTTCAGAATGGTAACTCTGGCAATGATTTTACCCTCTCTAAGGCCAGGGGACTGGCTAGCCTCCCTGGACCTCAAGGATGCCTATTTTCACGTCTAATCAGAAGCTCCACCGAAAGTACCTCAGATTCTGAACTGCCTTCAGGTCACTACCAGTTCAGAGCAATGCCCTTGGCCTCACCTCTGCCCCAAGGGTATTCACAAAATGTCTGGCAGTAGCAGTTGCTCATTTAAGGAGGCAAAGGATTGTTGTCTTTCCCTATCTGGACGACTGGCTCATTGTAGGCCAGTCCCCAGAACAGGTAAATCTCACCTGCAAGTTACCCAGCAGCTGCTCACCTCCTGGGCTTCTTGCTAAATCTTCCAAAGTCAGTTCTGGAACCAGTTCAGGTGCTCACCTTCATAGGTGCAGAACTGGACACAAGCAGGCCAGAGCATTCCTACCCTTAGAGGTAAGGAACTTGGAGGCTCTGGCCTCCTCCTTCACTCTGCAGGTCTCTCGACCAGCAAGACACTTTTGCAGCTCCTGGGGCACATGGCTGCGTCCACAGCCGTAGTGCAAGGAGCAAGATTTCAGATGAGGGACATTCAGTTTCACTTGAGAGCCTTTTGGTCTCAGAAAAGAGACCCCTTCCAAGTTGGTCCCAGTGACCGAACCCTGATCCAGGCCTCCAGTGGTGGCAGGATCAGAGCAATTTAAGACTGGGGGTCCCTTCATTCCTCTGTCTCACTCCTTGACCCTCACTACAGATGCTTCCTCCTGGGGTGGGAGCCCACATGGCGACCCTCCACTCAGGAGTGGTCCCCAGAAATCTCTGCACCACATCAATTTTCTGGAACTCAGAGCTGTCTTTTTAGCACTTCAAGTGTTTTCTGCATCTGTTCAGAACAAAGTGGTACAAGTCAGAACAGACAACACCACAACAATGTGGTACATCAACAAGCAGGGGGGCACTCGGTCTTCGGCCTTGTGCACCGAGGCAATGAAGTTGTGGTCTCTGGCCTATTCCCTGAACACTTCCCTCATAGCAGTTCATCTTCCAGGAAAGGACAATGTCCTAGCAGATGCTCTCAGCAGGATTTCCCAGGGCCATCACGAATGGTCTCTGGATCCTCAAGTACTGGGGATAGTTTTTGCCAGATGGGGCACCCCTCAGATAGATCTTTTTGCAGCCCCAGACAATCACCAACTTCCACTTTCAAACACCATGAAGTCTTGCTATATTATGACTATATGCAGTCAGCCACTGCAGCTGAACTGCCCCTGAGAGGAAAGAGTTAACTCCAGAGAGTCTGGAGTTCCACAGCGTGAGGGCGCTATACCAAAGTTCTATCTGGCCAGTTTCAAATGAAACTGTCAGATTCTTTACTCCGCTTCACTGAACAGTCGCTCCGGAGATCAGCTCCTTCACATCGGTTCATTTCTCGGTTCAAGCAAGTATTTTCGATTCATTTGAACTGGCAAAAAGTATTTATTTTACCGCATTTCGGTTAAAAGCTCTATCTGGTAAACCATAAGTAGAAAATTTAAAGTCTGTGTGGAAATTCAATTATCTGTTCGGTTTTGAACCGATCGGTTTGCTTAATTTAACGTTTTAAACTGTGGTTGGGCTTTTAAAGTGCGGTTCCCGGTTCTTATCGGTTCTAAAAAAACCTTGCTTTTAAAATAGGTTTTCAAATACCCGTGACACGGTTAGGAACCGATAAGGTGTCTTGCCTGGCACTGCCATCAAAAGGGCAAGTTTTGGTTAGGCTGGCATTATGTCGAGAAACCCAAAAGAAACCGGCCCACTGGGTTTCAACACTGTGATTCTCAGGGGAAGCCTTTGCCAAGGCTGACCCACACACCACTTGTAGTTTATTGTCTGGGGCTGACCACCTCCTGTCAGACTGCCAGGTGTGTAAAAATTTCCCTGCAGCCACCCTGGAAAAGAGATTGGGCCGGCTCAGGGAATGAGAGGCCAAGAAGTCCGCTGACCTGGATGGCCAGCCCAGTCCAGTACCCACTGGACCAGAGGGAGTGCCCTCTGACCAGGGCGAGACTTCCTCGGAAAAGGAAGGCTGGTTCAGGGAACCAGTCTCAGTGAAAAGACAAAAGAAATCAGTAGGTTTGGAGTCCAAAATTGTCTCTCCAACTGCTGCAGAAATAGCTAAAGCCATACAGATTGTCCAGTCACTGTCTCAGGGTCCGCCAACCACCTACAGTTGGTAAAAGGTTGGTTCGCTCAGTGTCAGTGGTTCAGGAGTATGATGTTGAGGAATTTTATGAACCACAGGAGAGGGAGGACGAATTTGATCATTATATGTGTGGCTGGGAGGGTCTGGACGTGCCCATTGAACCGGACATTTCTCCAGACAGACCTTTAGAATCTCCTCCTATTCAAACACCATGAAGTCTTGCTATATTATAACAATAGCAGTCAGCCACTGCAGCTGAACTGCCCCGGAGAGGAAGGAGTTAACTCCAGAAGATCTGGAGTTCTACAGCACGAGGGCGCTGTGCCCAAAGCTCTATCTGGCAGTTTCAAATGAAACTGTCAGATTCTTTACTCCGCTTCACTGAACAGTCGCTCCGGAGATCAGCTCCTTCAGCTCGGTTCATTCTCGGTTCAAGCGAGTATTTTTCGGTTCATTTGAACCGGCAAAAGTTATTATTTTTACCGCATTTCGGTTTTAAAGCTCTATCTGGTAACCGTAAGTACAAAAATTTAAGTCTGTGTGGAAAATTAATTATCGGTTCGGTTTTGAACCGATCGGTTGGTTTTTTCTGTATTTTAAAAGTGTATAGTGGGTTTTAGAGTGCGGTTCCCGGTTCTTATTGGTTCTAAACAAACTGGAATTATAACGGTTTTTTCAAATACCTGTGACACGGTTAGGAACCGATAAGGGTGTCTTGCCTGGCACTGTCATCAAAAGGGCAAGTTTTGATTAGGCTGGCATTATGTCTGAGAACCCAAAAGAAAAACCGGGCCCACTGGGTTTCAACACTGTGATGTCTGTGGGGACGCCTTTGCCAAGGCTGACCCACACCACTTGTGTTTATTGTCTGGGCTGACCACCTCCTGTCAGACTGCCAGGTGTGTAAAAATTTCCTGCAGCCACCCTGGAGAAGAGATTGGCCGCTCAGGGAACGCAGAGGCCAAAAGTCCGCTGACCCAGATGGCCAGCCCGTCCAGTACCCACTGGACCAGAGGGAGTGCCTCTGACCAGGCGAGACTTCCTCGGCAAAGGAAGGCTGGTTCAGAGGAACCAGTCCCAAGTAAAAAGACAAGGAAATCAGTAGGTTTGGAGTCCAAAATTGTGTCTCCAACTGCTGCAGAGATAGCTAAAGCCATTCAGATTGTCCAGTCACTGTCTCAGGGATCTGTAGAACCACCAACAGCTGGTAAAAGGTTGGTTCGTTCAGTCCCAGTGGTTCAGGATTTTGAAGTTGAGGATTTTTATGAACCACAGGAGGGGGAGGAGGAATTTGATCAGTATATGTGTGGCTGGGGGGGGTCTGGACGTGCCCATTGAACGGACATTTCTCCAGACAGACCTTTAGAATCTCCTCCTATTCTGTCTGAGTCCCCTTCTTTCTTTATTTTTTACAAAAAGGTTGCAGAAACCCTCCAGCTTCTTTTAGAGGAGGCTGTAGATGAGCAAGAGGAGCCTGATTATGTGGAAATGATGGATATTCCAGAGTCTAGGAGGTTGTCTATTCCTTTGCATAAGTCATTTAGGAAGCAAACAACAAAGATTTTAAAAAATCCTCATTCTGTCCCTCCTGTAGATAAAAAATGGACAGAAGGTATACTTTGTCAGGCTCGGATACAGACTTCCTTACTGAGCAGTGTAGTCATGTAGGTGTGGTACAAGCTGCAGCCTGTGACAAGGCTAATATTCCTCTGGCCTCATCCTCCTGATAAGGATTCCAGGAAGATTGATGCCATGCGAAGAAACAGTATATGGCAGCTTCTTTGGGGCTCAGGCAGGCAAATTATATGGCTTATGTAGCTAGATATCAGAAATCTAGATGGGACACAGTATTGCAGTTAGCCAAGCAGGCCCACGGCCAGCTGGCTAGTGAGTTGGAACAGGTGGCTGCTGATGGCATTGAAGCCTCTAAAGTTCAATTTCATACTGCTGTTGATGTTAATGATGTTTCTTCTGGGTCATGGCCACTTCTGTAGCTTCCGTAGGTTGGCATGGCTCAGATGCACTAATCTGTCCCAAGATACCCAGTCAAAGGCTATGGATTTTCCTGTAGTGGGAAATTCTCTTTTGGGGAACAAACAGAAAACTATATGAAAAGATGGATGAATACAGAACTACCTACAAAACTGCCCAGGCTAAGGAGAAGCATGCCATGCCACAAAGGCATGCTCCCAGAGGTAGGGGCAGGCCTTTTCCAGACCTTTTGCAAATCAAGCCTCCTCTGCTGTCTCTTGAAGGGTTTCTTCAGAGCAGGGGTGAGGCGAGGCTCAAGTAGACCGTCCCCTCCCTCAGCCTAAGGCTGCTGCTAAGCAGGCACCCTGATGGGGTGCCGAGGGCGATTCTCCTGTACCAGTGGGGGCAGGTTGGCCTATTTCAGCCGGAACTGGCTGTCCTAACTTCGACAGATGGGTTCTGGAGGTAATGGGCCAGGGTCTGGTTCTCAGCTTCAAACACTTTCCAAAGATGAGAGCCAGGCATTTCACCTGCAAATCCTTCAGAAGCCCTTGCTTTGGAAGCAGAGGTTTCTGCTCTTCTGGACTGCAAAGCAGTGGAAAGGGTTCCTCCTTGCCATCAGGGCAAGGGGCTTTATTCAAGATACTTTCTTACCCCAAAAAAGACAGGAGAATGGAGGCCCATTCTAGATTTAAGATACCTGAACAAGCATCTTTTGAAACCAAAGTTCAAAATGTTGACTCTGGCAATGATATTGCCTTCCCTAAGGCCAGGGGACTGGCTAGCTTCCCTGGACCTCAAGGATGCCTATTTTCATGTTCTGATCAGGCCTTCTCACAGAAAGTACCTCAGGTTCAAACTACCCTCAGGCCACTACCAGTTCAGGGCGTGCCCTTGGCCTGACCTCTGCGCCAAGGGTATTCACAAAATGTCTCGCTGTAGTAGTGGCTCACTTAAGAAGGCAAGGGTTGCTGTGTTTCCTACCTGGACGACTGGCTCATTGTGGGTCAGTCTCCAGGTCAGGTGAAATCCACTTGCAAGTCACCCAGCAGCTTCTCACTTCCTGGGATTCCTGCTAAACTTACCAAAGTCAGTTCTGGAACCAGTTCAGGTCCTAACTTTCATAGGCGAGAATTGAATACAAGGTTAGCCAGGGCTTTTCTTCCCTCGGAAAGGGTGGACAGACTCATCGCCTGGCATCCTCCTTTACCCTGCGGGTCTCTCGACCAGCAAGGCATTTTCTGCAACTCCTCGGCACATGGCTGCTTCCACAGCTGTCGTGCAGGGAGCAAGATTTCAGATGAGGGACATTCAGTTCCATTTGAGGGCCTATTGGTCTCAAAGGAAGGACCCTTACCAAGTTGGTCCCAGTTACTCAAACTCTGATCCTAGCCCTCCACTGGTGGCAGGTCCAGAGCAATTTAAGACAGGGGGTTCCCTTCATTCCCATTTCTCACACCCTCACCCTCACCAAGGATGCCTCCCTGTTAGGGTGGGGGGCTCACCTGGGCGACCTTGCCTCTCAGGGGGTATGGTCTCCTCAGGAGTCTCTGCTCCACATCAATCTTTTGGAACTCAGAGCTGTCTTTTAGCTCTTGGTGTTTTCAGATTCTGTCCAGAACAAAGTGGTTCAAGTCAGGACAGACAATACCACACAATGTGGTACATCAACAAGCAGGGGCATTCGGTCTTCAGCCTTGTACACGAAGCAATGAGTTGTGGTCTCTGGCTACTCCCTGAACACCTCCCTGATAGCGGTTCATCTCCCAGGGAAGGACAATGTCCTGGCGGAGCCTCAGCAGAATTTCTCAGGGCCATCACTGAATGGGCTCTGAATCCACAAGTGCTGGGGTCTGTCTTTGCCAGATGGGGCACTCCTCAGATAGATCTTTCGCAGCCCCAGACAACCACCAACTTCCTCTTTTCTGTTGCAGGCCTCCAGTTCTGGGCTCAGTCCTCTGGACGCCTTTCTGTTGGACTGGAAGGGAAGTTCCTGTATCCTTTCCCCTTTCCTCTTCTTTTCAGGGTACTAGTAAAAATCAGATCTCAACCTTGCAGAGTGATTCTGATTGCCCCAGATTGGGCCAGACAGCCCTGGTACCCTCTGCTTCTGTCCTTGGCAGTCCACCCTGCCCTGAGCCTACCCAGAGTCCACGACTTACTGGCCTGTGCACAGGGGAGAGTGTGGTATCCGGACCTCAAATCCCTCCACCTCAAGGCTTGCTCTTGAGGAGCTAGAATTTCTTTAAACACCTTTCTCAAGGTGTCATTGATATTTAAAGGCTTCAGGAAGCCTTCCACTAGAACCCTTATAATTCTAAGTGGAAGAGGTTTTCCATCTGGTGCTCTGAGAGGCAGATTATCCCAGAATCTGCTGATCTTCCCATTCTACTGGACTATTTGGTCCATCTGAATTCCCTAGGCCTTAGACCAGCTACCCTGAAGGTTCATCTGGCAGCTGTCTGCTTTTGTGTCAGCAGGAAGCCTGCCTCCCTTTCTTCTCACCCGGTGTTCTCCAAGTTTTTTAAAGGGTTACTTCATACTAACCCTCCTTTTTGGGAACCACCTCCCGCCTGGGACCTGAATATTTGCATTGCTCAGTTAATGCAACCCCCCTTTGAGCCTCTGTCTTCTGCAGACCTCAAGTATTTAACTTGGAAAACTGTTTTCCTAGTAGCTATCACCTCTGCCAGACGCATAAGTGAGCTACAGGCCCTGTCAGTGGAAGAAGATTTTATCTCTTTCCATAGAGATAAGGTAGTCCTTAGGACTAATAGAAAGTTTTTGCCTAAGGTGGTTTCTTGATTTCCACCTGAATCAATCTATCTCTCTCCCAGTATTTTCACTGAGCATTCTTCCTCAGGTGAGAGGAGACTGCACAGCCTGGATGTCAAAAGAGCCTTAAGCTACTATTTAGAGCGCACCAGAGGTCATAGGTTGAATCCTCCAACTCTCTTACCTATGGCGAGGTTGGCAAGGAAAACCTGCCACTAAGAGAACAATTGCAAGGTGGATTGTTTCTTGTATCAATTCTGTTATCAGAAACTGGGTAGAGTGTACCCCCAGGAGTGAGGCCCACCCTCAAGGGTACAGCTGCGTCTCTAGCGGCTGCGAGACATCCCATTCTGGAGATTTGTCAAGCTGCTACCTGGAAGACGGTTCACACCTTTGCTAAGCATTATTCCCTGGATGTCCAGTCCAGGAGATGCTCGTTTGGCACAGCTGTGCTTCAGAGCCTATTTCCTAAGTAGGTTCTGACCCTCCTCCATGGAGGTACTGCTGTGTAATCTGCTATTGTTATAATATAGCAAGACTTCATGGTGTTTGAAGAAAAATTACTCACCTTAGTAATTGCTTTTCTTCTCATGGAGTCTTGCTATATTCTAACCACCCTCCTCCTGCCCCTCTCAGAACTTCTACTTGGGTGGGGTGGCAATTGGTGCAAGCACTGTGTCATGCCATTGTAGTTTTCCCTTACCCTCTTTCCTTTGGGTTAGGGATCTAGATTGTTTCATTTAGGTTATTTATATTGCCCCTTCCTGGACTTGAGCCTTTGGGGAAGGGGGTTCATATGTGCTTGTCAGGGTGGTAAAACGAACCATAATACCATCAATTTTTGTTATTATGGCTCTGAGTTTCTTTGTTCTTTATATTGTTGTTATTACTACTAGTAGGTAGCCATGGGCTAGTGTAGTTTTCCACACAGACTTTCCGTCCTTTGATGTTAGCTTCATAAAGATCTGACAGTTTCATTTGAAACTGCCAGACGAAACTTTGGGCACAGCGCCCTCGCACTGTAGAACTCCAGATCTTCTGGAGTTAACTCCTTCCTCTCCGGGGCAGTTCAGCTGCAGTGGCTGACTGCTATTGTTATAATATAGCAAGACTCCATGAGAAGAAAAGCAATTACTAAGGTGAGTAAATTTTCTTCTGTCTGAGTCCCCTTCTCATTTTATGTTTTACAAAAAGATTGCAGAAACCCTCCAGCTTCCTTTAGAGGAAGCTGTGGATGAGCAAGAGGAGCCTGATTATGTAGAAATGATGGATATACCAGAGTCTAGGAAGTTGTCTATTCCTTTGCATAAGTCATTTAGGAAGCAAACAACAAAGATTTTAAAAATCCTCATTCTTCTGCCCTGCAGATAAAAATGGACAGAAGATATACCTTGTCAGGCTCTGATACAGACTTCCTCACTGAGCAGTGTAGTCATGTAGGTGTGGTACAAGCTGCAGCCTGTGACAAAACTAATATTCCTCTGGCCTCATCCTCCTGATAAAGATTCCAGGAAGATTGATGCCATGGCGAAAAAACAGTATATGGCTTCTTTGGGACTCAGGCAGGCAAATTATATGGCTTATGTGGCTAGATATCAGAAATCTAGGTGGGACACAGTACTGCAGTTAGCCAAGCAGGCCCATGGCCAGCTGGCTGTGAGGTTGGAACAGGTGGCAGCTGATGGCATTGAAGCCTCTAAGTTCAATTTCATACTGCTGTTGATGTTATTGATGTTTCCTCTAGGGTCATGTGGCACTTCTGTAGCTTTCCGTGGTTGGCATGGCTCAGATGCATAATCTGTCCCAAGATACTCAGTCAAGGCTATGGATTTTCCTGTAGTGGGTAATTCTGTTTGGGGAACAAACAGAAAACTATATGAAAAAGATGGATGAATACAGAACTACCTACAAAAGTGCCCAGGCTAAGGAGGCATGCCACTCCACAGAGGCATGCCCCAGAGGTAGGGGCAGGCTTTCCACAGGCCTTTTACCAATTTCAGGCCTCCTCTGCATTTGGAGAGGGGTTTCTTTAGAGGCAGAGGTAGACAGGGCACAAGTAAACTGTCCCCTCCCTCAGCCCTACATGCCAAGCAGGCACTTGATGGGGTGCCCAGGGCCGATTCTCCTGTACCAGTGGGGGGCAGGTTGGTTTATTTCAGCCAGAACTGGGTGTCCCTAACTTCGGACAGGTGGGTTCTGGAGGTAATAGGCAAGGGTCTGGTTCTCAGCTTCAAACAGTTTCCGAAGATGAGAGCCAGACATTTTCCACCTGCAAATCCTTCAGAAGCCCTTGCTTTGGAAGCAGAGGTTTCTTCTCTTCAAACACCATGAAGTCTTGCTATATTATGACTAATGCACTTAGCCACTGCACTTGAACCGCCCCGGAGAGGAAAGAGTTAACTCCAGGGAGTCTGGAGTTCTACAGCGCGAGAGCGCTTATGCCAAAGCTCTATCTGGGCAGTTTCAAATGAAACTGTCCAGATCTTCTCCTTCACTGAACAGTCGCATGGAGATCAGCTCCTTCAGCTGCAGTTCTTTCTCGGTTCAATAGTGTATCAGTTCATTTGAACCGGCCAAGTATATATTTACAGTGATTCAGTTAAAGCTCTATCTAGTAAACCGTAAGTACAAAAATTAAAGTCTGTGTGGAAATTCAATTATCGGTTCGGTTGTGAACTCCGGTGATGACTAATTAACATTTTAAAGTGGTTGAGCTTTTAGAAGTCACGGTTCCGGTTCTTATTGGTTCTAAAAACCTTGCTTTAAGGTAGGTTTTCAAATACCGTGATACGGTTGGGAACGATAAGGGTGTCTTGCCTGGCACTGCCATCAAAAGGCAAGTTTTGGTTAGGCTGGCATTATGTCTGAAACCCAAAAAAACGGCCCACTGGGTTTCAACACTGTGACGTCTGTGGGAAGCCTTTGCAGGCTGACCCACACACTGTGTTTATGTCTGAGGGGCTGACCACCTCCTGTCAGACTGCCAGGTGTAAAATTTCCTGCAGCCACCCTGGAAAGAATTGGGCGGCTCAGGGCGAGGCCAAAGTCCGCCAGCCGGGTGTGGCCTCGGTCCAGTACCCACTGGACCCGGGGAGTGCCCTCTGACCAGGCGAGACTTCCTCAGGCAAAGGAAGGCTGGTTCAGAGACACGTCTCAGTGAAAAGATAAAAGAAATCAGTAGGTTTGGAGTCCAAATTGTCTCTCCAACTGCTGCAGAAATAACTAAAGCCATACAGATTGTCCAGTCACTGTCTCAGGGTTCTGTCAAACCACCAACACTTGTGTAAAGGGTTGGTCTGGCTTCAGTTCCAGTGGTTCAGAGTATGATGGAGGAATTTATGAACCACAGTGAGGGGAGGAGGAATTTGATCAATATATGTGGCTGGGAGGGTCTGATGCCCATTGAACCGGACATTTCTCCAGACAGATTCTTTAGAATCTCCTCCCTATTCTGTCTGAGTCCCTTCTCATTTATGTTTTACAAAGGTTGGAGAAACCTCCAGCTTCCGTGGAGGCTGTGGATGAAACAGAGGAGCCTGATTACGTGAGGAAATGATGGATATACCAGAGTCTAGGAGGTTGTCTATTCCTTTGCATAAGTCATTGAGAAGCAAACAACAAAGATTTTAAAAATCCCATTCTGTCCCTCCTGTAGATAAAAATGGTCAGAGAAGGTATACTTTGTCAGGCTCTGATACAGACTTCCTCACTGAGTAGTGTAGTCATGTAGGTGGTTCAAGCTGCAGCCTGTGACAAGCTAATATTCCCTGGCCTACATCCTCCTGATAAGGATTCCAGGAGTGATTGATGCCATGAAGAAAACAGTATGGCAGCTTCTTTGGGACTCAGGCAGGTAAATTATATGGCTTATGTAGCTAGATATCAGAAATCAAGATGGGACACAGTATTGCAGTTTAACAAGCGGGCAGCTGGCCAGCTGGCTAGTGAGAGAACAGGTGGCTGCTGATGGCATTGGAAGCCTCTAAGTTCAATTTCTACTGCTGTTGATGTTAATGATGTTCCTCTAGGGTCATGGCCACTTCTGTAACTTTTCCGTAGGTTGGCATGGCTCAGATGCACTAATCTGTCCCAAGATACCAGTCAAAGGCTATGGATTTTCCTGTGAGGGTAATTCTCTGTTTGGGAACAAACAGAAAACTATATGAAAAGATGGATGAATACAGAACTACCTACAAAAGTGCCCAGGCTAAGGAGAGCATGCCACTCCACAGAGGCACGCCCAGAGGTGCAGGGCAGGCCTTTCCACAGGCCTTTTTACCAATCTCAGGCCTCCTCTGCGTTTGCACAGAGGGTTCTTCAAGGCAGAGAGTAAACGGGCACAGTTAAACGTCCCCTCCCTCAGCCTTAAGGCACTGCTAAGCAGGCACCCTGATGGGGTGCCCAGGGCTGATTCTCCTGTACCAGTGGGGGCAGGTTGGTTTATTTCAGCCAGAACTGGGTGTCCCTAACTGGACAGATGGGTTCTGGAGGTAATAAGCCAAGGTCTGATTCTCAACTCAAACAGTTTCCAAAGATGAGAGCCAGACATTTTCCACCTGCTAATCCTACAGAAGCCCTTGCTTTGGAAGCAGGTTTCTTCTCTTCTGGACTGCAAAGCAGTGAAAGTCTCTCCTTGCCATCAGGGCAGGGGCTGTACTCAAGATACTTTCTTACCCAAAAAAGACAGGAGATGGCCCATCCTAGATTTAAGGTACCTGAACAAGCAACTTTTGAACCAAAGTTCAAAATGTTAACTCTGGCAATGATTTTGTTTCCCTGAGGCCAGGGGACTGGCTGGCTTCCTGGACCTCAAGGATGCCTATTTTCATGTTCTGATCAGGCCTTCTCACCGAAAGTACCTCAGGTTCTGAACTGCCCTCAGGCCACTACCAGTTCAGGGCAGTGCCCTTCGGCCTACACCTCTGCACCAAGGGTATTCACAAAATGTCTAGCTGTGGTAGTGGCTCATTTAAGAAGGCAAGGTTGCTGTGTTTCCTACCTGGACGACTGGCTCATGGTGGGTCAGTCCCCAGATCAGGTAAATCCCACTTGCAAGTCACCCAGCAGCTTCTCATTTCCCTAGGATTCCTGCTGAATTTACCAAAGTCAGTTCTGGAACCAGTTCAGGTACTAACTTTCATAGGTGCAGGATTGAACACAAAGTTAGCCAGGGCATTTCTTCCCTCGGAAAGGGTAGACAGGCTCATTGCCCTGGCATCCTCCTTTACCCTGCGGGTTTCTCGACCTGCAAGGCATTTTCTGCAACTCCTAGGGCACATGGCTGCTTCCACAGCGGTAGTGCAAGGGCAAGATTCCAGATGAGGACATTCAGTTCCATTTGAGGGCCTATTGGTTCAAAGGAGGGACCCACTTTCAAATTGGTTCAGTGACCCAAACTCTGATCCTGGCTCTACACTGGAGGCAGGATCAAGCAATCTAAAACAAGGGGTTCCTTTCATTCCGTCTCCCACTCCCTCACCTCACACGGATGCCTCCCTGTTAGGGTGGGGGCTCACTGGGCGACCTGTCCACTCAGGAGTGTGGTCTCCCCAGGATCTCTGCTCCACATCAACCTTTTGAGACTCAGAGCTGTCTTTCTAGCTCTTCAGGCATTTTCAACTTCTGTCCAGAACAAAGTAGTTCAAGTCAGAACAGACAAAACCACAACAATGTGGTACATCAACAAGCAAGGGGCACTCGGTTCATCAGCCTTGTGCACCGAAGCAATGAAGTTGTGGTCTCTGACACTCCTGAACACCTCCCTGATGAGCAGTTCACCTTCCAGGAAGGACAATGTCTGCTGGATGCCCTCAGCAGGATTTCTCAGGGCCATCATGAATGCGCTCTGAATCCTCAGGTGCTGGGGTCGGTCTTTGCCAGATGGGGCACCCTCAGATAGATCTTTTCACAGCCCCAGACAACCACCAACTTCCTCTGTTTTGTTGCAGGCCTCCAGTGCTGGGCTCAGTCCCCCTGGACGCCTTTCAGTTGGATTGGAAAGGGAAGTTCCTGTATGCCTTTCTCCCCTTTCCTCTTCTTTTCAGGGTACCAGTAAAAATCAGATCTCAGCCCTGCAAAGTGATTCTGATTGCTCCAGATTGGGTCAGACAGCCCTGGTACCCACTGCTTCTGTCCTTGACAGTCCACCCTGCCCTGAGCTTGCCCAGAGTCCACGACTTGCTGGCCTGTGCACAGGGGAGAGTGTGGTATCCGGACCTCAAATCCCTCCATCTCAAGGCATGGCTCTTGAGGTTAGAATTGCTGACTTACACCTTTTCAAGGTGTTCTGGATATTTAAAGGCTTCAAGAAAACCTTCCACTAGGACCACTTACAATTCTAAGTGGAAAGGTTTTCCATCTGGTGCTCTGAGAAGCAGATTATCCCAGAATCTGCTGATCTGCCCATTTACTGGACTATTTGGTCCACTTAAATTCCTTAGGCCTTAGGCCAGCTATTAAAGGTTCATCTGGCAGCTGTCTCTGTTTTTGTGTCAGCAGGGAAGCCTGCTTCCCTTTCTTCTCACCTGTGTTTTCTAAGTTTTTTAGGGTTACTTCACACTAACCTTTTAGAACCAGCTGCCGCTTGGGACCTGAATGTTTGCATTGCTCAGTTAATGCAACCTCCTTTGACCTCTGTCCTCAGCAGAGCTCAAGTTTCTAACTGGGAAAACTGTTTTCTAGTGGCTATCATTTCTGCCAGACATAAGTGAACTACAGGCCCTGTCAGTGGAAGAGATTTTATCTCTTTCCACAGAGATAAAGTAGTCCTCAGGACTAACAGAAAGTTTTGCCTAAAGTGGTTTCAGATTTCCACCTGAACTAGTCCATATCTCTTCCAGTATTTTTCACTGAGAATTCTTCCTCAGGTGAGAGGAGACTGCACAGCTTTGGACGCACAGCAGCCTTAAGCTACTATTTGAACGCCCAAGGGTCACAGGTTGAGTCCCTCCAACTCTTCCTTACCTATGGCAGGTTGGCAATGGAAACCTGCCACTAAGAGGACAATTGCAAGGTGGATTGTCTCTGTATCCAATTTTGTTATCAAAAACTAGGTAGAGAACCTCAGGACTGAGGCTCTCACTCCTGAGGTACAGCTGTATCTCTAGCGGCTGCTAGAGATATTCCCATTCTGGAAATCTGTGACTGCTACTTGGAAACAGTTCACACTTTTGCCAAGCATTATTCTAGATATTCGGTCCAGGAGAGATGCTTTCGTTTGGCACAGCTGTGCTTCAGAGCTATTCCTGGGCGGGGTTCTGACCTCCTCCATGGAGGTACTGCTGTGTAATCTGCATTAGTCATAATATAGCAAGACTTCATGGTGTTTGAAGAAAAATTACTCACCTTAGTAATTGCTTTTCTTCTCATGGATCTTGCTATATTATAACCACCACCCTCCTGCCCCTCTCAGAACTTCTACTTGGGTGAGGGGGGCAAATTAGTGCAAACACTGTGTCATGCCATTATAGTTTTTTCCTTACCTTCTTTTATTTAGGGTTAGGGAACTAGGTTATTTTATTTAGGTATGTATTGGCCCCCTTCCTGGACTTGAGTCTTTGGGGTAAGGGGGGGGTCCTAATGGTGCTTGTCAGGGGGGTAACTAATAATACTATTATTCATTGTTATTATTGTTATTGTTGTTTATATTGTTGTTATTTCTACTAGTAGGTGGCCATTTGGCTAGTGTAGAGCTTTCCACACAGACTTGTTGCTTAGTATTAGCTTCATAAAGATCTGACAGTTTCATTTGAAACTGCCCAGATAGAGCTTTGGCATAAGCGCTCTCACGCTGTAGAACTCCAGACTCCCTGGAGTTAACTTTTTCCTCTCCGGGGCAGTTCAAGAGCAGTGGCTAACTGCATTAGTCATAATATAGCAAGACTCCATGAGAAGAAAAGCAATTACTAAGGTGAGTAATTTTTTCTTTTGGACTGCAAAGCAGTAGAAAGGGTCCCTCCTTGCCATCAGGGCAAGGGGCTGTACTCAAGATACTTTCTTACCCCAAAAAAGACAGGAGAATGGCGGCCCATTTTAGATTTAAGGTACCTGAACAAGCATCTTTGAAACCAAAGTTCAAATGTTAACTCTGACAATGATTTTGCCCTCCCTGAGGCCAGGGACTGGTTAGCTTCCTGGACCTCAGGATGCCTATTTTTCATGCAGTCAGGCCTTTCACCAAAAGTACCTCCAGGTTCGAACACCCTCAGGCCACTACCAGTTCAGGGCAATGCCCTCGACCTTACCTCTGCGCCAAGCGTATTCACAAAATGTCTAGCTGTGGTAGTGGCTCATTTAAGAAGGCAAGGGATTGCTGTGTTTCCCTACCTGGATGACTGGCTCATAGTGGGTCAGTCCCCAGATCAGGTAAATCCCACTTGCAAGTCACCCAGCAGCTTCTCACTTCCCTGGGATTCCTGCTGAATTTACCAAAGTCAGTTCTTGAACCAGTTCAGGTACTAACTTTCATAGGTGCAGAATTGAACACAAAGTTAGCCAGGGCATTTCTTCCCTCGGAAAGGGTAGACAGACTCATTGCCCTGGCATCCTCCTTTACCCTGCGAGGTCTCTCGACCAGCAAGGCATTTTCTGCAACTCCTAGGGCACATGGCTGCGCAAGGAGCAAGATTCCAGATGAGGTACATTCAGTTCCATTTGAGGGCCTATTGGTCTCAAAGGAGGGACCCCCTTTCCAAATTGGTTCCAGTGACCCAAACCCTGATCCTGGCCTTACACTGGTGGCAGGATCAAAGCAATCTAAAACAAGGGGTTCCTTTCATTCCCGTTTCCCACTTCCTCACCCTCACCACGGATGCTTCCCTGTTAGAGTGGGGAGCTCACTTGGGCGACCTGTCCACTCAGGGAGTGTGGTCTCCCAGGAATCTCTGCCCACATCAATCTTTTGGAACTCAGAGCTGTCCTTTAGCTCTTCAGGCATTTTCAGCTTCTGTCCAGAACAAAGTAGTTCAAGTCAGGACAGACAACACCACAACAATGTGGTACATCAACAAGCAAGGGGCACTCGGTCATCAGCCTTGTGCACCGAAGCAATGAAGTTGTGGTCTCTGGCTTACTCCTGAACACCTCCCTGATAGCAGTTCACCTTCCAGGGAAGGACAATGTCTGGCGGATGCCCTCAGCAGGATTTCTCAGGGCCATCACGATAGGCTCTGAATCCTCAGGTGCTGGGGTCAGTCTTTGCCAGATGGGGCACCCCTCAGATAGATCTTTTCGCAGCCCCAGACAACCACCAACTTCCTCTGTTTTGTTGCAGGCCTCCAGTGCTGGGATCTGTCCCCTGGACGCCTTTCAGTTGGATTGAAAGGAAGTTCCTGTATGCCTTTCCCCTTTCCCCTTCTTTTCAGGGTACTAGTAAAATCAGATCTCAGCCCTGCAAGGTGATTCTGATTGCTCCAGATTGGGCCAGACAGCCCTGGTACCACTGCTTCTGTCCTTGACAGTTCACCCTGCCCTGAGCTTGCCCAGAGTCCATGACTACTGGCCTGTGCACAGGGAGAGTGTGGTATCCGGACCTCAATCCCTCCATCTCAAGGCATGGCTCTTGAGGAGTTAGAATTTGCTGACTTACACCTTTCTCAAGGTGTTTTGGATATTTTAAAGGCTTCAAGGAAGCCTTCCACCAGTTTTCCATCTGGTGCTCTGAGAAGCAGATTATCCCAGAATCTGCTGATCTGCCCATTTTACTGGACTACTTGGTCCATTTAAATTCCTTAGGCCTTAGGCCAGCTACCTTAAAGGTTCATCTGGCAGCTGTCTCTGCTTTTCTGTCAGCAGGGAAGCCTGCTTCCTTTTCTTCTCACCCTGTGCTTTCCAAGTTTTTTAAAGGTTACTTCACACCAACCTCCTTTTCGAGAACCAGCTCCCGCTTGGGACCTGAATGTTTGCATTGCTCAGTTAATGCAACCCCTTGAGCCTCTGTCCTCAGCAGAGCTCAAGTTTCTAACTTGGAAAACTGTTTTCCTAGTGGCTATCACTTCTGCCAGATGCATATGTGAACTACAGGCCCTGTCAGTGGAAGAAGATTTTATCTCTTTCCACAGAGATAAGGTAGTCCTCAGGACTAACAGAAAGTTTTTGCCTAAAGTGGTTTCAGATTTCCACCTGAACCAATCCATATCTCTTCCAGTATTTTTCACTGAGCATTCTTCCTCAGGTGAGAGGAGTCTGCACAGCTTGGACATCAAAAGAGCCTTAAGCTACTATTTGGAACGCACCAAGGGTCACAGGTTCGAATCCCTCCTACTCTTCCTTACCTATGGCGAGGTTGGCAAAGGGAAACCTGCCACTAAGAGGACAATTGCAAGGTGGATTGTCTCTTGTATCCAATTTTGTTATCAAAAACTAGGTAGAGAACCCCCCTCAGGACTGAGGGCTCACTCCACCAGGGGTACAGCTGCATCTCTAGCGGCTGCTAGAGATATTCCCATTCTGGAAATCTGTCAAGCTGCTACTTGGAAAACAGTTCACACTTTTACCAAGCATTATTCCCTGGATATTCAGTCCAGGAGAGATGCTCGTTTTGGCACAGCTGTGCTTCAGAGCCTATTTCCTAAGTAGGTTCTGACCCTCCTCCATGGAGGTACTGCTGTGTAATCTGCATATAGTCATAATATAGCAAGACTTCATGGTGTTTGAAGAAAAAATTACTCACCTTAGTAATTGCTTTTCTTCTCATGGAGTCTTGCTATATGACCACCCTCCTGCCCCTCTCAGAACTTCTACTTGGGTAGGGGTGGCAAATTAGTGCAAGCACTGTGTCATGCCATTTTAGTTCTTCCCTTCACCCCTTTATTTAGGGTTAGGAATTAGGTATTTCTGTTTTAAGTAATATGTTGGCCCCTTCCTGGACTTGAGTCTTGGGGAAGGGGGTCTAATAGTGCTTGTGAGGAGAAACTAATAATACTATTATTCATTGTTATTATTTTGCTGTTTATATTTGTAACCCCCTGCAAATGGGGGTTCCCAAAAACTTCAGGAGCTTGCTTGAATGCTCCAAGCCTGAATAGTTGTTTGGCGTTTAAGCCATTTATCAGTGAGTGTTTAGAGCCTCTGGTACTGTCTCTTTAAGAGCTGTCTGCTTGCAGACATAATTAGTTGTATGGGGGACTGTGTGCTTCTCTGTTTGAGTACCACTCGAGCTGCTGCCAATTCACTCCATTTTGCAGTCACTAGGGAGTGCAAAGGAACCTATCTGAAAGATGTAACTGTTGCCAGAAATCATTTACAGTAATAATGAAATTACAGTTTGTCTAACCTGCTTTCTTTGCAGTCAGAACTGTGTCTGCCTAGTTCCCCATTCTGGTTTTGAACTGCTGAACTGGACCAATCAGTGTGGGGTAAGCTAGCTCTAAAATGGTGCCTTGGAAGAATCAGAACTTGGACTCATAATCTGAGCCAGCCACAAGAGGATTGTATGAGCAGTGACTCTGGGAGATGTAGTTTAGACTTGAGCGCCTTTTGGACCAACAGCAGCAGTCTATTGTGGGACAGCCAATCCAGTCAAGAACTGGGAGGAACTCAAAGGAAGTGCCCGGTTTTGTCTGTTGGAGTTTCAGTTTAGCTCTGGCAGTGAAGGGGAAAGAAACCCTGTGCTCCTTCAGTGCACAGTTTCAGTCAAAAAACGTGTGTAAGGCCCAGAGTTCCGGTCTGCAGCTTGTATAACTGCTTGTTAGGACTGAATCCGTCCTGTGAAAAGAATCAAAGGATCTCTGAAGAGTAGAAACCAGGCTCACCCTGTAGAAGACTGGAGAAATTGTTGAATTGCACTCGGTCTGTCAGGAACTGAATCTGCTGTGTGTTCTCCCGGGTATTGTGCAGTAATTGCGATCGGGATAGAGAAGCAGCCTGCCTGTTATAGTACTTTCTTTTTACCATATAAATGTGTGAAGAGTCTCGTGGAGCTCAAGAGTAGCCCTGCTGACGTTGAAGGACCCTATCTTGTTTGGAGGTCGTGAGTACTAATTCAGGGTGCTTCCTGTTGAATTGCCACATTAAATCCAAATGGAATCACTGTACTGCTGACTGTTTAAACTAATTTTTCTTTCACTGTGTGAAGGGCCCCTACCAGCTGCCACGGTTTGGACTAGCCACTAGGGCTTGGGTACCCAGGGACAGTAACTGGTAGGGATAGGCCTGTGCACAGAGCCATAGGTAGATAGTAAAGTGTTAAGCTAATTAACCTGATTTCCCCCTGTCCTTGTTATATCCCCTAAATAAATCAGAGCTGCTTGTTTCAGCAAAGTTATACTGCCTGAGGTATTTGTCTATGTTAAAGTACTGTACTGTGATTGTTGCACTGTATCTTATTTCACAGGAGGTCCCAGTGCGGAACTAGTCCTGGGGTAAGTGTATACTGTGAAGGTAATTCTGATATATTGTGTGGGCCACTAGTGGGAAGAAAGGGGTTGCAGTGTCCCAGAGGGCTGTGACCAAGTAAGTTAACTATTGCAAACCCTGACCTCTGGGTGGAGGCACCCGCCATTGGATCCAGGCCCCTCAACCTGTTAGTGGCAAATCAGGCAGGGGTAGTAGCCCCTGGGATAGCGCCATCTAGGGGTTACATATTGTTGTTTATATTGTTGTTATTCCTACTAGTAGGTAGCCACTTGGCTAGTGTAGAGCTTTCCACACAGACTTGTTGCTTAGTGTTAGCTTCATAAAGATCTGACAGTTTCATTTGAAACTGGCCAGATAGAGCTTTGGTATAGCGCCCTCGAGCTGTGGAACTCCAGACTCTCTGGAGTTAACTCTTTCCTCTCCGGGGCAGTTCAGCTGCAGTGGCTGACTGCATATAGTCATAAATATAGCAAGACTCCATGAGAAGAAAAGCAATTACTAAGGTGAGTAATTTTTTCTTTCTGTTGCAGGCCCCCAGTGTTGGGCTCAGTCCCCCTGGATGCCTTTCTCCTAGATTGGGAAGGGAAGTTTCTTTATGCCTTTCCCCCCTTCCCTCTCCTATTCAAGGTGCTAGTCAAAATCAGATCCCAACCTTGTAGGGTGATTCTGATTGCCCCAGATTGGGCCAGGCAGCCCTGGTACCCACCCCTTCTGTCCCTAACAGTCCATCTTCCCCTGTGTCTCCCCAGGAATCACAACCTGTTAACCTGTGCACAGGGAGAGTTTGTATTCGAACCTCAAATCCCTCAACCTCAAGGCCTGGCTCTTGAGGAGTTAGAATCTGCTGACCTACACCTTTCTCAGGGTGTTCTTGAAATCCTAAAGGCTTCTAGGAAGCCTTCCACTAGGGCTACTTATAATTCTAAATGGAAAAGGTTTTCCATTTGGTGTGCTAGGAAACATATTTCCCCGGAATCTGCTGATTTGCCCATTGTTTTGGACTATATGGTCCATCTTAATTCTTTGGGCCTGAGACCAGCTACCCTGAAAGTACATTTGGCAGCTGTCT
Source organism: Neoceratodus forsteri (assembly GCA_016271365.2). NCBI lineage: Eukaryota > Metazoa > Chordata > Ceratodontiformes > Ceratodontidae > Neoceratodus > Neoceratodus forsteri. The sequence goes on along the minus strand of CM028129.1, from coordinate 888,760,130 downwards.
CTGCTTTTGTTTCGGCAGGAAAGCCCTCCTCTCTTTCCGCTTACCCTGTATTTTCCAAGTTTGTTAAGGGATTACTTCATACTAATCCACCTTTTAGGGATCCGGCCCCTGCCTGGGACCTTAATGTTTGCATTGCCCAGTTAATGCAACCCCCTTTTGAACCTTTGTCTTCTGCAGTGCTTAAGTACTTAACTTGGAAAACTGTTTTCCTAGTGGCTATCACTTCTGCCAGGCGCATAAGTGAGTTGCAAGCCTTGTCAGTAGAAACTGACTTTATTTCTTTCCATAGGGATAAGGTAGTCCTCAGGACTAACAGGAAGTTTTTGCCTAAGGTGGATTCAGATTTCCATCTTAACCAATCTATCTCCCTTCCAGTGTTTTCCACTGAACATTCTTCCTCTGGTGAGAGGAGATTGCACAGTTTAGATGTTAAGAGGGCCCTAAGTTACTATATAGAACGTACCAAGGGTCACAGGTTCGAATCCCTCCAACTTTTTCTCACTTACGGTGAGGTCGGAAAAGGGAGACCTGCCACTAAGAGATCAATTGCCAGGTGGATTGTCTCTTGTATCCAATTTTGTTATCAGAAACTGGGAGAGTCCTCCTCTGGCCTGAGGGCTCATTCTACCAGAGGTACAGCCGCGTCTCTAGCTGCCAGAGACATCCTATCTTAGAGATATGTCAAGCTGCTACCTGGAAAGCGGTACACTTTCACCAAGCATTACTCCCTGGATGTCCAGGCCAGGAGAGATGCTCGGTTTAGCACAAGCTGTGCTTCAGAGCATATTCCTAAGTAGGTTCTGACCCTCCTCCATGGAGGTACTGCTGTGTAGTCTGCAATTGTCATAATATAGCAAGACTTCATGTTGTTTGAAGAAAAAATGACTCACCTTAGTAATGTTGTTTCTTCTAATGGAGTCTTGTTATATTATGACCTCCCCCCCAGCCTGCCCCTCTCAGAACTTCTACTTGGGTATGGGGTGGGCAGCCTAGTGTGGGCACTAGTTATGCCCATTATATGTTTTCCACCCCTTCTTGGGGTTTTGGGGTGTGGTGTTTTATTTTATATTATATTTACTTCTGGTCCCTGACTTAAGTCTTTGTGTTGGGACCAGCAATAGGTGTTAATATTTAGGTAGCCAGTTGGCTAGTGTAGGTTACAGCTTCCACACAGACCTTAGTGAGTTTTGCTCGTAAAGATCTGACAGTTTGGGTTTGAAATAACCCAGACAGAGCTTCTCTAACCGAGCTCGTGCTCTAAGTTCCATTCTTAGAATGGGAGTTAACTCTTTCACCTCCGGAGCAGTTCTAATGGTGGGACAAACTGCAATTGTCATAATATAGCAAGACTCCATTAGAAGAAACAACATTTTCTAAGGTGAGTAATTTTTTCATACTTACCAAGGTCACTTCTCTCAGCATGAATATGTCCTCCGAACCTCCCTTAAGGCTCTGGTTGAGTCCTTACCAGTGTCAGATACTAAACAAAACATTCTTCAGACTATCACTCATGATATAGAGTCCACCAGTCATCAGTTAAAAGCGGCCATGGATGCAGATGACACTGCTTCTTGTGCTGCCGAAGTCTGCATAAGGAGACATTCCTAGCTGCGAATCTCAGGATTTTCCACTGATGCTCAGCAGCAGGTTATGAATGTCCCCTTCGATGCCTCTTACTTGTTCATCCAGCAAGTGGGAACAGTATTTGGGGGCCTCTTAGAAGACTAGGACAGCCATAAAATCTGCAAGACCAGTTCCTTCACATCCTCAAAGAGGAAGATGCCATCAATTCTTTTGCATCAAACAGTCCTTTCATTGAAGAGGGGGAGAAGCCTCACCCAAGCACCAGTCTTCTCAGCTGCAAAAGAAAGTGCATCAGAAAGCAAGGGCCCCAAAAATGCCCAGCTCCACCCTCTGAGTCTCTGGTCCCGGCTCTGCCTCAGCTGCCCAAGGCAGGCCTATCCTTTCCAGTGGGGGAGTTGCATCTAACTCATTTTTTCAGCCACTGGAAGTCCATCACCACAGACAAGTGGGTTTTAAGGATCATCCGGAAGGAGTACCTTCTGAACTTCTCAGAAATCTCCCTAGACTATCCACCCAAGAGGCAGCACTCTCTTATCAGCAGCCCACACAAACCTTCTCACTTTGGAGATAGCTGACATTCTGGGAAACATGGCAGAGGAAGTAGTACCTCCAGCGGAATGCAACAAAGACTTTTACTCTCATTACTTTCTGGTTCCAACAAAGAAAGGGAGTATGCACACCACCCTAGACCTCAGGAAGCTGAACAAGTTTCCGTACTGAGAAGTACAATATGGTCTCCCTAGGGACCCTTCTACCACTTCTCAAGCTGCAGGACTGGTTGGCATCCCTGGACATGCAAGACGCCTATCAGCACATTCCACTATACCCAAGCCGCTACAAGTTCCTTTGCTTTGTGGCCTTGGGTCAACATTATCAATTCAGAGTTCTGCCCTTTGGGTTTTCCTTGGTGCCTTGAGTCTTTACAAAGTGCTTTGTGGTTCAAACAACATGAAGTCTTGCTATATTATGACAATTGCAGTTTGTCCCAGCCTTAGAACTGCTCCGGAGGTGAAAGAGTTAACTTCCATGCCAGGCATGGAACTTGGAGCGTGAGCTCGGTTAGAGAAGCTCTGTCTGTATAATTTCAAACCGAAACTGTCAGATTATTTACTCCGCCTCACTGAACAGTCGCTCCGGAGATTCCTCCTATTGCTCGGTTCATTTCTCGGTTAAAAAGTGTTTTTTCTCGGTGAATTCAACCACAATTATATTTATTTTAACCGCAAACCAGTCGGTTCAAGCTCTGTCTGTGGTATTGTAAGTAATAGACAGGTTTTACTTTTCTGTGTGGAACTTGTAAATGTGTTATCTGTTTGGTTTGAACCGATCAGGTTGTTTTAAAACATTATTCAAAAATCATTTTAAGTCATTTAGAGTGTGGTTCCCGGTTCTTATTGGTTCTAAAAAAAACGGATTTCATTATGGTTTTTTCCCCGACCCGTGACACAGTTGGGAACCGATAAGGGTGTCTTGCCTGGCATTTGCCGGAAAAGGGCAAGTTTTTGGTTAGGCTGGCATTATGTCTGAGAAACCCAAAAGAAAAACCGGGCCTAATGGGTTTCAACACTGTAGTGTCTGTGGGGAAGCCTTTGCCAAGGCTGACCCACACACCACATGTGTTTATTGTCTGGGGTTTGACCACCTCAATGCAGACTGCCAGATTTGCAAGAATTTCCTGCAGCTACCCTGGATAAGAGAGTTGGTAGGCTCAGGGGCGAGAGGCAAAAAGTCCGCTGACCCGGATGGCCAGCCCGGTTCGGAGGAGTGCCCTCTGACCAGGGTGAGACTTCTCGAGCAAGCAACTGACTCAGAGGAGCCAGTTCCAGCAAAGAGAACTAGAAAATCAGCAGGTGTGGAGTCAAAATTCTTCTCCAACTGCTGCAGAGATAGCCAAAGCGATCCAAATTGTCCAGTCGCTTTCCCCGGTTCCGTCTGAACCGCCACTATCTGGTAAAAGGTCGGTTCGGCCGGTTCCACTGGTTCAAGAATATGATATAGAAGAGTTTTATGAACCAGAGGAGGGGGAGGATGATTATGAACAGTGTGAATGTGACTTTGAGAGTCTGGATGTGCCCATTGAACCGGACATCTCCCCAGACAGACCTTTAGGAGAGTCTCCCCCTAGGCTTTCTGAGTCCCTTCTCATTTTCTGTTTTATAAAACTTGCTGAAACCTCCAGCTCCCTTTGGAGGAAGCTGTGGATGAGCAAGAGGAGCCTGACTATGTGGAGATGATGGATATCCCAGAGTCCAGGAGATTGTCTATTCCTTTACATAAATCCTTTAGGAAACAAACAATAAAAATTTTAAAAGCTCCTAATTCTGTGCCTCCTGTGGATAAAAAGATGGACAAGGAGGTACACTTTGTCAGAATCCTGATACAGATGTAACCCCTTGCAAATGGGGGTTCCCAAAAGACTTCCAGGAGCTTGCTTGAATGCTCCAAGCCTGAATGGTGTTTGGCATTTAAGCCATTTATCAGTGAGTGTTTTAGAACCTCTGGTACTGTCTCTTTAAGAGCTGTCTGCTTGCAGACATAATTAGTTATATGGGACTGTGTGTTTCTTTGATTGAGTACCACTCAAGCTGCTGCAATTCACTTCATTTTTGCAGTCACTAGGAGTGCAAAGGAACCTATCTGAAAGATGTAACTGTTTGCCAGAAATTATTTAGAGTAATAATGAAATTACAGTTTGTCTAACCTGCTTTCTTTGCAGTCAGAACTGTGTCTGCTAGTTCCCCATTCTAGTTTTGAACTGCTGAACTGGACCAATCAGTGTGGGGTAAGCTAGCTCTAAAATGGTGCCTTGGACGAATCAGAACTTGGACTCATAATCTGAGCCAGCCACAAGAGGATTGTATGGGCAGTGACTCTGGGAGATGTAGTTTAGACTTCAGTGCCTTTTGGACCAACAGCAGCAGTCTATTGTGAGTGACAGCCAATCAGTCAAGAACTGGGAGGAACTCAAAAGTGCCAGTTTTGTCGGTTGGAGTTTCAGTTGAGCTTTGGCAGTGAAGAAGGAAGGGCCCAGTGCTTTTCAGTGTGAGTTTAGTCAAAAGCGTGTAAGGCCCAGAGTTCCGGTCTGCAGCTTGTGTAACAGCTTGTTAGGACTGAATCCGTCCTGTGAAAAGAATCAAAGGATCTCTGAAGAGTAGAAACCAGGCTCACCCTGTAGAAGACTGGAGGAATTGCTGAAAATTGCACTCGGTCTGTCAGGAACTGAATCTGCTGTGTGTTCTCGGGTATTGTGCAGTAATTGCGATCGGGATACAGATGCAGCCTGCCTGGTATAGTGCTTTCTTTTATATGGATGTGTGAAGAGGTTTGTGTACCTCAAGTGAGCCCTGCTGACATTGAAGGACCCTATCTTATTTGGAGGTCGTGAGTACTAATTCAGGGTCGCTCCTGTTGAATTGCCACATTAAATCCAAATGGAATTACTGTACTGCTGACTGTTTAATTCTCCTTTCTCTGTGTGAAAGAGCCCCTACCAGCTGCCACGGTTTGGACTAGCCACTAGGGCCTAGGTACCCAGGGACAGTAACTGATAGGGATAGGCCTGTGCACAGAGCCATAGGTAGATTATTAGAGTGATAAGCTAATTAACCTGATTTCCGTCCTGTTATATCCCCCTAAATAAATCAGAGCTGCTTGTTTCAGCAAAGTTATACTGCCTGAGGTATTTGTCTATGTTAAAGTACTGTACTGTGATTGTTGCACTGTATCTCATTTCACAGGAGGTCCCAGTGCGGAACCAGACCTGGGGTAAGTGTATACTGTGAAGGTAATTCTGATATATTGTGTGGGCCACTAGTGGGAAGAAAGGGGTTGCAGTGTCCCAGAGGGCTGTGACCAAGTTAGTTTAACTATTGCAAACCCTGACCTCTGGGTGGAGGCACCCGCCATTGGATCCAGGCCCCTCAACCTGTTAGTGGCAAATCAGGCAGGGGTAGTAGCCCCTGGGATAGCGCCATCTAGGGGTTACACAGAGTTTCTTTCACAGCAATGCAGCCATGTTGGGGTAGTGCAGGCTGCAGCCTATGATAAGGCTAATATTCCCCTGGCTTCACACCCTCCTGACAAGGAATCCAGGAGGATTGATGCCATGGCTAAAAAACAATACATGGCAGCGTCCTTGGGACTCAGACAGGCAAATTATATGGCCTATGTTGCAAGATACCAGAAATCCAGATGGGATACTGTCATGGCTTTAGCCAAACAGGCCCCTGGCCAGCTTGCCAAGGAGCTGGAACAGGTGGCTGCTGATGGAATTGAGGCATCTAAGGTGCAATTCCATGCTGCAGTGGATTTTAATGATGTATCTTCAAGAGTCATAGCTACATCTGTGGCTTTTCGTAGATTGGCTCAGGTGTACTAGTCTGTCACAGGATACCCAGACTAAGGCCATGGATTTTCCTGTGGTGGGAAATTCTCTGTTTGGGGAGCAGACAGAGAATTATATGAAGAAAATGGATGAATATAGAACCACTTATAGGAGTGCACAGGCCAAGGAAAGGCAAGCCACTCCTCAGAGGCAGCCCCCCAGGGGCAGGGGCAGGCCTTTTCACAGGCCTTTTTACCAAGCCAGGCCTCCTCTTCAGCTTATGTTCAGAGGGGTTCTTCAGAGGGAGAGGCAGATGGGGTACAAGCAGGCCTGCTCCCACCCCTCAGCCTAAAGCCCCTGTCAAACAGGCACCCTGATGGGATGCCCAGGGCCGATTCTCCATTACCTGTAGGGGGCAGGCTGGCTTACTTCATCCAGGACTGGGAGTCTTTAACATCAGACAAGTGGGTCCTGGAAGTTGTAAGCCAGGGACTGGTTCTCAGCTTCAAAAATTTCCAAAGATGAGAATCAGATCTTTCCACCTGCAAACCCTCTAGAGATCTTTGCCTTAGAAACAGAAGTCTCAACCTCCTGGCTCTCAGAGCTGTAGAAAGGGTTTCTCCCTACACCAGGGCAAGGGTCTGTACTCCAGGTACTTCCTTTCCCAAAAGACAGGAGAATGGCAGCCATTTGGACCCAAGATATCTGAACAAGCACCTTTTGAAACCAAAATTCAAAATGGTGACTCTGGCAATGATTTTACCCTCCCTAAGGCCAGGGGACTGGCTAGCTTCCCTGGACCTCAAGGATGCCTACTTCCATGTTCTTATCAGAAGCTCCCACCGAAAGTACCTCAGATTCGAACTGCCCTCAGGCCATTATCAGTTCAGAGCAATGCCCTTCGGCCTTACCTCTGCCCCAAGGGTATTCACAAAATGCCTGGCGGTAGCAGTTTCTGACTTAAGAAGGCAAAAGATTGCCATCTTTCCCTACCCAGACGACTGGCTCATTGTGGGTCAGTCTCCAGACCAGGTCAAATCACACCTGCAGGTTACCCAGTAGCTACTTACCTCTCTAGGTTTTCTTCTCAATCTTCTAAAGTCAGTTCTAGAACCTGTCCAGCTACTCACCTTCATAGGCGCAGAACTGGACACAAAGCAGACCAGAGCCTTCCTTCCCCTAGAAAGGGTAAGGACCCTGGTGGCCCTGGCCTCCTCCATCACCCTGCAGGTCTCTCGACCAGCAAGGCATTTTCTACAGCTCCTAGGACACATGGCTGCTTCCACAGCTGTAGTGCAAGGAGCAAGATTTCAGATGAGGGACATTCAGTTCCATTTGAGAGCCTTTGGTCTCAAAGAAGAGATCCCCTATCCAAGTTGATCCAGTAACTCGAACCTGATCCAGACCCTACAGTGGTGGCAGGATCAGAGCAACCTGAGACAAGGGTTCCTTTCATCCTCAATCTCACTCCTTGACCCTTACTACAGATGCGTCCCTTTTGGGATGGGAGCTCACATGGGCGACCTCTCCACGAGGGATTGTGGTCCCCTCAGGAATCTCTGCTCCACATCAATCTGTTGGAACTCAGAGCTGTTTTTCTAGCACTTCAGGTTTTTCTGCATCTGTTCAGAACAAAGTGGTACAGGTCAGAACAGACAACACCACTACAATGTGGTACATCAACAAACAAGGGGCACTTGGTCTTCGGCCTTGTGCACCGAGGCAATAAGTTGTGGTCTCTGGCTTATTCCTGAACATCTCCTCATAGCAGTTCACCTCCCAGGCAAGGACAATGTCCTGGCAGATGCTCTCAGCAGGATTTCCTAGGGCCATCACGAATGGTCACTGGATCCCCGAGTACTGGGGTTAGTTTTTGCCAGGTGGGGCACCCCTCAGATAGATCTTTTTGCAGCCCCAGACAATCATTAACTTCCGCTTTTTTGTTGCAGGCCCCCAGTGTTGGGCTCAGTCCCCCTGGATGCCTTCCTTCTCGATTGGGAAGGGAAGTTCCTCTATGCCTTCCCCCCCCTTCCCTCTCCCGTTCAAGGTGCTAGTCAAAATCAGATCTCAACCCTGCAAGATGATTCTGATTGCTCCAGATTAGACAGACAGCCCTAGGTACCCACTCCTTCTGTCCTTAGCAGTCCATCTTCCCTGTGTCTCCCAGGAACCACAATTTGTTAACCTGTGCCCAGGGGAGAGTTTGGTATCCAGGTCTCAAATCCCTCAACCTCAAGGCCTGGCTCTTGAGGAGTTAGAGTTGCTGACCTACACCTTTCTCAAGGTGTTCTTGAAAGTTTCAAGCTTCTGGAAGCCTTCCACCAGGGCTACTTATAACTCTAAATGGAAAAGGTTTTCCATATGGTGCTCTGGAAGCATATTTCCAGAATCTGCTGATTTGCCCACTGTCTTGGACTATGGTCCATCTAAATTCTTTGGGGCTGAGACCAGCTACCCTGAAAGTGCATTTGGCAGCTGTCTATGCTTCTATTTCAGCAGGAAAGCCCTCTTCTCTTTCTGCCCACCCTGTATTTTCCAAGTTTTTCAAGGGATTGCTTCATACCAATCCACCATTCAGGGACCCTGCCCCTTCTTGGGATCTTAATGTTTGCATTGCTCAGCTGATGTAACCCCTCTTTGAACCTCTGTCTTCGGCAGAGCTTAAGTACTTGACTTGGAAAACTGTGTTTCAAACAACATGAAGTCTTGCTATATTATGACAATTGCAGTTTGTCCCACCATTAGAACTGCTCCGGAGGTGAAAGAGTTAACTTCTATGCCAGGCATGGGGCTTAGAGCGCGAGCTCAGTTAGAGAAGCTCTGTCTGGATAATTTCAAACTGAAACTATCAGATTCTTTACTCCGCCTCACTGAACAGTCGCTCCGGAGATTTCTCCTACTGCGTTCATTTCTCGGTTTAAACAGTATTTTCTCGGTTAAATTCAACACGAGTATTATTATTTTAACCGTAAACCCGATCGGTTCAAGCTCTGTCTGTGGTATTGTAAGTAATAGACAGGTTTATTTCTGTGTGGAACGTAAATGTTTATCGGTTCGGTTTGAACCGATCAGGTTATTTAAAACTTTAAAATCAAGCATTAAAAGCTTTTAGAGTGCGGTTCCGGTTCTTATTGGTTCTAAGCAGTTTCATTCACGGTTTTCCACGACCCGTGACACGGTTGGGAACCGATAAGGGTGTCTTTACAGCACTGCCGTTAAAAGGGCAAGTTTTTTTGGGTAGGCTGGCATCATGTCTGAGAAACCCAAAAGAAAAAACGGGCCCACTGGGTTTCAACACTGTAGTGTCTGTGGGGAAGCCTTTGCCAAGGCTGACCCACACACCACATCTGTATATTGTCTGGGGTTTGACCATCTCAATTCAGACTGCCAGATTTGTAAGAATTTCCCTGCAGCCACCCTGGATAAGAGAGTTGGCAGGCTCAGGGAACGAGAGGCCAAAAAGTCCGCTGACCTGGATGGCCAGCCCGGTTCGGTGCCAACCGAACCGGAGGGAGTGCCCTCTGACCAGGGCGAGACTTCCTCGGGCCAACGTAAAGCTGGCTCTGTGGAGCCAGTTCCAGCAAAGAAAACTAGAAAATCAGTAGGTGTGCAGTCCAAAATTCTTCTCCAACTGCTGCAGAGATAGCCAAAGCTATACATTGTCCAGTCACTTTCTCCGGTTCGTCCGAACGCCACAGTCTAGCAAAGGTCTGTTCGGCACGGTTCACGCGTTCAAGAATATGATATAGAAGAGTTTTATGAACCAGAGGAGGAGGATGATTATGAACAGTGTGAATGTGACTTTGAGAGTCTGGATGTGCCCATTGAACGGACATCTCCCCAGACAGACCTTTAGAATCTCCCCTCACGCTTTCTGAGTCCCCTTCTCATTTTCTGTTTTATAAAAAGGTTGCTGAAACCCTCCAGCTCCCATTGGAGGAAGCTGTGGATGAGCAAGAGGAACCTGACTTTGTGGAAATGATGGATATCCCAGAGTCCAGGAGATTGTCTATTCCTTTACATAAATCATTTAGGAAACTAACAATAAAAATTTTAAAAGCTCCTAATTCTGTGCCTCCTGTGGACAAAAAGATGGACAGAAGGTACACTTTGTCAGGTCCTGATACAGAATTCCTTTCACAGCAATGCAGTCATGTTGGAGTAGTTCAGGCTGCAGCCTGTGATAAGTAATATTCCCTGGCTTCACATCCTCTGACAAGGACTCCAGGAAGATTGATGCCATGGCTAAAAACAATACATGGCAGCGTCCTTGGGACTCAGACAAGCAAATTACATGGCTTATGTGCAAGATACCAAAAATCTAGATGGGACACTGTCATGGCTTTGGCCAAACAGGCCCCTGGCCAGCTTGCTAAGGAGCTGGAGCAGGTGGCTGCTGATGGTATTGAGGCATCGAAGGTGCAATTCCATGCTGCTGTGGATTCTAATGATGTATCCTCTAGAGTCATGGCTACATCTGTGGCCTTTCGTAGGTTGGCTTGGCTCAGGTGTACTAGTTTGTCACAGGATACCCAGACTAAGGCTATGGATTTTCCTGTGGTAGGAAATTCTCTGTTTGGGGAGCAGACAGAAAATTATAGAAGAAAATGGATGAATATAGGACAACTTATAGGAGTGCACAAGCCAAGGAGGCGGCAAGCCACTCCTCAGAGGCAGACCCCAGGGGTAGAGGTAGGCCTTTCACAGGCCTTTTACCAAACCAGGCCTCCTCTGCTCATGCTCAGAGGGGGTTCTTCAGAAGGAGAGGCAGACGGGGTGCAGGCAGGTCTGCTCCCACCCCTCAGCCTAAGGCCCCTGCCAAACAGGCACCCTGATGGGGTGCCCAGGGCCGGTTCTCCATTGCCTGTAGGGGGCAGGTTGGCTTACTTCGTTCAGGATTGGGAGTCTCTAACATCAGACAAGTGGGTCCTGGATGTTGTAAGCCAGAGTCTGGTTCTCAGCTTCAAAAAATTTCCAAAGGTGAGAATCAGATCTTTTCCACCTGCAAACCCTCTAGAGATCTTTGCCTTAGAAACAGAAGTCTCAACCCTCCTGGCTCTCAGAGCTGTAGAAAGGGTTTCTCCCCTACACCAGGGCAAGGGTCTGTACTCCAGGTACTTCCTTTCCCCAAAAAAGACAGGAGAATGGCAGCCCATTTTGGACCCAAGATATCTGAACAAGCACCTTTTGAAACCAAAATTCAAAATGGTGACTCTGGCAATGATTTTACCTTCTCTAAGGCCAGGGGACTGGCTAGCTTCCCTGGACCTCAAGGATGCCTATTTCCATGTTCTCATCAGAGCTCCCACCGAGAAAAGTACCTCAGATTCGAACTGCCCTCAGGCCATTATCAGTTCAGAGCAATGCCCTTCAGCCTTACCTCTGCCCCAAGGGTATTCACAAAATGTCTAGCAGTAGCAGTTGCTCATTTAAGAAGGCAAAAGATTGCCATCTTTCCCTACCTAGATGACTGGCTCATTGTAGGTCAGTCTCCAGACCAGGTCAAATCACACCTGCAAGTTACCCAGCAGCTGCTCACCTCTCTGGGTTTTCTTCTAAATCTTCCAAAGTCAGCTCTGGAACCTGTCCAGGTACTCACCTTTATAGGTGCAGAATTGGACACAAAGCAGGCCAGAGCCTTCCTGCCCCTAGAAAGGGTAAGGAACCTGGTGGCCCTGGCCTCCTTCTTCACTCTGCAGGTCTCTTGACCAGCAAGGCACTTCTTACAGCTACTAGGACACATGGCTGCTTCCACAGCTGTAGTGCAAGGAGCAAGGTTTCAGATGAGGGACATTCAGTTTCACTTGAAAGCCTTTTGGTCTCAAAGAAAAGATCCCCTTTCCAAGTTGATCCCAGTGACTCGAACCCTGATCCAGGCCCTTCAGTGGTGGCAGGATCAGAGCAATTTGAGACTAGGGGTTCCCTTCATCCCTCTATATCACTCCTTGACCCTTACTACAGATGCGTCCCTTCTGAGATGGGGAGCTCACATGGGTGACCTCTCCACCCAGGGAGTGTGGTCCCCTCAGGAATCTCTGCTCCACATCAATTTGCTAGATCTCAGAGCTGTTCTTCTAGCACTTCAGGTGTTTTCTGCATCTGTTCAGAACAAAGTGGTACAAGTCAGAACAGACAACACCGCTACAATGTGGTACATCAACAAACAAGGGGGCACTCGGTCTTCGGCCCTGTGCACCGAGGCAATGAAGTTGTGGTCTCTGGCTTATTCCCTGAACATTTCCCTCATAGCAGTTCACCTTCCAGGAAAGGACAATGTCCTGGCAGATGCTCTCAGCAGGATTTCCTAGGGCCATCACGAATGGTCACTGGATCCCCGAGTACTGGGGATAGTTCTTGCCAGATGGGGCACCCCTCAGATAGATCTTTTCGCAGCCCCAGACAATCACCAACTTCCACTGTTTTGTTGCAGGCCCCCAGTGATGGGCTCAATCCCCCTGGATGCTCTTCTCCTAGATTGGAAAGGGAAGTTTCTATATGCCTTTCCCCCCTTCCCTCTCCTATTCAAGGTGCTAGTCAAAATCAGATCTCAGCCTTGCAAGATGATTCTGATTGCTCCAGATTGGGCCAGGCAGCCCTGGTCCCCACTCCTTCTGTCCTTAGCAGTCCATCTTCCCCTGTGTCTCCCCAGGAATCACAACCTGTTAACTTGTGCCCAGGGGAGAATTTGGTATCCGGATCTCAAATCCCTCAACCTCAAGGCCTGGCTCTTGAGGAGTTAGAATTTTCTGACCTACACCTTTCTCAAGGTGTTCTTGAAATCCTGAAGGCTTCTAGGAAGCCTTCCACTAGGGCTACTTATAACTCTAAATGGAAAAGGTTTTCCATCTGATGTTCTAGGAAACATATTTCCCCGGAATCTGCTGACTTGCCCATTGTTTTGGATTATATGGTCCATCTTAATTCTTTGGGTCTGAGACCAGCTACCCTGAAAGTACATTTGGCAGCTGTCTCTGCTTTTATTTCAGCAGGAAAGCCCTCCTCTCTTTCCACCCACCCTGTATTTTCCAAGATTTTTAAAGGATTACTTCATACTAATCCACCTTTCAGGGACCCGGCCCCTGCCTGGGATCTTAATGTTTGCATTGCTCAGTTGATGCAACCCTTTGAACCTCTGTCTTCTGCAGAGCTTAAGTACTTGACTTGGAAAACTGTTTTCTAGTAGCCATCACTTCTGCAGGCGCATAAGTGAGTTACAAGCTTTGTCAGTAGAGACTGACTTTATTTCCTTACAGGGATAAGGTAGTCCTTAGGACTAACAGGAAGTTTTGCCTAAGGTGGTTTCAGATTTCATCTTAATCAATCTATCTCCTTCCAGTGATCTTCACTGACCATTCCTCCTCTGGTGAGAGGAGGCTGCACAGCTTAGATGTTAAGAGGGCCCTAAGTTACTATATAGAGCGTACCAAGGGTCACAGGTTCGAATCCCTCCAACTTTTTCTCACTTATGGTGAGGTTGGGAAAGGGAAACCTGCCACTAAGAGATCCATTGCCAGGCGGATTTCTCTTGTATTCAATTTTGTTATCAAAAACTGGGAAAAGTTCCCCCTTCAGGCCTGAGGGCTTACTCTACCAGAGGTACAGCTGCGTCTCTAGCTGCTGCCAGAGACATCCCTATCTTGGAGATATGTCAAGCAGCTACCTGGAAAATGGTACACACTTTCACCAAGCATTACTCCTTGGATATCCAGGCCAGGAGGGATGCCAGATTTGGCACTGCCCTGCTTCAGAGCCTATTCCCCTAAGTAGGTTCTGTCCCTCCACCATGGAGGTACTGCTGTGTATTCTGCAATTGTCATCATATAGCAAGACTTCATGTTGTTTGAAGAAAAAATTACTCACCTTAGTAATGTTGTTTCGTCTAATGGAGTCTTGCTATATTATGACCTCCCCCCAGCCTGCCCCTCTCAGAACTTCTACTTGGGTATGGGGTGGGCAGTCCACTGTTGGCACTTGTTATGCCCATTTTATGTTTTTTCCACCCCTCTTTTTGGGGTTTTGGGGTGTTGTGTTTTATTTTATCTTATGTTATTATTTTTCTGGTCCCCTGACTTGAGTCTTGGTGTTGGGACTAGGAATAGGTGTTAATATTTAGGTAGCCAGTTGGCTAGTGTAGGTTACAGCTTCCACACAGAACCTTAGTGAGTTTTTGCTCGTAAAGATCTGACAGTTTCGGATCGAAATTAGCCAGACAGAGCTTCTCTAACCGAGCTCGCACTCTAAGCTCCATGCCTGACATAGAAGTTAACTCTTTCACCTCCGGAGCAGTTCTAATGGTGGGACAAACTGCAATTGTCATAATATAGCAAGACTCCATTAGAAGAAACAACATTACTAAGGTGAGTAATTTTTTCTTTTATGCCCTTGTTGTTAGTTGTTTACTTAGGATATGCTGCACCTCCTTGTCAAAAAAAAAGGTACTGAGGCGGTTGAGTGGCATTGCCAAGATAGGCTATTTAGCACAAGCTAGTCTTGCAGTGCTGTGTATGCACGCAGCCTGCTTTGGTGCTGGCCCTCCTGAAGATTTTTGGCTCCCACAGGGTTTCAGTGCCTCTGGCTTGAACACAGCAATGTGAATGAATGGTGAAGAATTATGGTGAGTGCATAATTTTCATTTGCAGCTTGTGAGAGGGCTAAAGTTTCTATGTCTGTCATCCCATCAGAAAAGGATTCCAGAAAACTGGACAACATGGCAAGGAAGGTTTGTACTACATCCACCTTGCAGCTGAGGCAAGCAACCTACATAGCACACACAGCCCAATACCAGAAGATATTTGTGGAACACTGTCATGGCCCTGAGCATGAGCCTTCCTGTGAGGAAGGACACAGTCTAGCTAGCACAGCTACAGCTGGATTGAAAGTCACATGGTATCAGTTTCAAATGGCAGTGAATGCTAATGACAAAGCATCCAGAGTCCTGGTACATTAAGTGGTTTTGAGAAGATTCTCCCATCTGAGGGTAACTAACCTAACACAGGATACGCAAAATAAAGCAATAGATTTTCTCTTTCGGGGGTCATGTCTGTTTCATGACAAAACGGATGCATACATTTGAAAAGTGACTGAACAAAAATCCATTTAAAAAACCTAACCAAGAAAAGGCCTTACCTCTTACAGGCCTTATGTAAGGGGAGGTAGGCGTAGACCCTATTACAATTGAGCCTACATCCACAGTGATTATGCAGTGCAGCGAGCTACTGGCAGAGGAAGAAGCAAAAGGGGAGATAGGCAGAAATGAGTATCAGTTATTCAGCCTCAAGCAAAGCAAAATCCCTGACTGTTTTGTCCAGGTTAACATAGACTCATTGCCTGTTGGAGGCATCTGGCCAATGACTTCAAGGTGTGGCAAAAATAACACAGACAAATGGGTTCTAGAAGTACTGGGCCAGTGATTAACCCACTAGTTGAGAATATTTCCAAGGTTAAACAGGCCAAGGGTCTTTCCAGCTCACAGTCAGGAGCCAAAGCACCTCCTGGAACTCAAAGTGAAAAAACAGCTTCAGCTAAAAGCAGTGGAAAAAGTCCCTTACTCACTGTACTGAAATTCATAGAAGCAGTGCTGAACACAACAAAAGGGCAGAGCCTTTCACCAATGAACAGGACAAAAAAAACCTGATTTAGTATGTAAACTCAGTCCTGATGGGTCACAAAAAGACTGCTCAGGAATTCCTAAAGTTTATAGGCCACATGGCGTTCACAATAGCTGTAGTGCCATGGGCTCATCTACGAGGGAGAGATTTGCATTACCACCTGAGAAGGTACTAGCAACGGAGAACAGATTCTCTACACCATACCGTTCCAGTCTCCCAAAGATTGCCTCAGGCTCTAAAGTGGTAGGACATTGATAATCTCAGGGCATACTGTATATCCTCTTCTTCCAATTGTTTCCCACAAAGATCCTCACCACAGATACTTCCCTACTGGGATGGGGAGAGCACCTAGAGGATACGACAGTAAGTGGTGTCTGGAGTGCACAGGAGCACATGGAGCACATAAAACTGCTAGAGATCTGAGCAGTGCTCCAGTCAATGCAGTCTTTCTTCTCCCTGTTGCAAGGACAAACAGTCTAGCTTGAGACAGACAGGATAACAACAATGTAGTGAAGAATCTAAACATGTACTCAAGCGAGGAGAAGGGAGCAAGTGGACATGAGACACTTTCAAGAACCTCAAAGGTATGCACTAGGTCAATCTTGGTAGTCATTTAAGGTTCCGCATAAATAAGAACAGAAGGGGGTACAGCTGTAAATGGTGGTAGGAAAGTTCCACAATGAGTCCAGGAGGCACTTCTTAAAGAAAAACTAAAGTCAAGTTACAAAAAAGAAAAAAAGTTGTGCAGAGTGTTTTGATTTGTTGGGGTACTTCTAGTAAGTAATTCTCTTTATGTTCTGAAATTAGTTTTTCTAAATTTCCTTGCTGGTTTTCAAACAACATGAAGTCAGCTGAACCGGTTAAAAGTTCAGATTTACAATTTCCACAAGTATCCTACGGCTAGTCCACTACTCAAGTACTTACTGTACCACAGACAGAGATCTGAACCAAATTATAGTCGAAAGCATCGGTAAAACTGACGACTTTAACCGACTGTTGAACCATGAGCAAAGGAGAAATCTCCGGAGTGACTGTTCAGTTAGGCAAGTAAAGAATCTGACAGTTACACTTTGAAGTGCAGCAGACAGAGGTTTGAATTGAGCTCGAGCTCAATGTGCTATGCTCCGCATAGAATTTAACTCTTTCCTCTTCGGAGCAGTTCAAGTGCTGGGGCTAACTGCAATAAGTCGGAATACAGCAAGACTCCATTAGAAGAAACACAATTACTAAGGTGAGTAACTTTTTCTTTTGCCAGCAGGGGACTGTGAATTGTGCTGAATGCAAGTTTTAGTGCCTCATTTTTGATTTGGGGGGGGCTACATTCAAACATGCTTGGGGCACTTGTGATTTGCTCCAAACATGTTTGAGTATAGCAGATTTAGTGAACTCTGCTAATTTGCACTAGAAAAGGGACTTTGCAATGGGTAGCCTGATGCCTTTTAATATGGGGCCATTACTCTGTGTAGTTCTGGTTTCCAGTTCTGTGTTTGTCTACCTATTTCTGTGTCAAGCTTTTAGTTACTGACTGCCATGTCAACAACCCGGTTCAAAAACCAACCTGGGTCGCTTGGGGATTGGCATGGGAGGGAGAATGCACATCTGTAGGACAGGGAGAGGAATCTAGGTGGCAGCACCATGGGACAGCATAGGAAGAGACCCCATACCTGGATGCCTGAGGTGTCTCTATGGAGGCTGAGTACACACATGTCTGGGCCCAATAGGGGAGAAAATAGGAGTCAAAGCCCTCTGACTGTATAACAGTGATGGCCTGCCCTCTAGCAGGCCCCATACTTATGACTAGGCACCTCTGATCCAAGGTCCTATGATATGACCACCAGAAAAGGTGGGTGACAGGACTGGGAAGACTGGCCCAGATGGGGGCAAGTAAGGGTGCTGAAGGAGATAAACAGCTTTGTCCCATGGACTCAGTGGGGGCAACATGCCACTCATTGCGGTTGTGTACTGCATGCTGGTGAGCAGTAAGGGACTGCCTGCATGGAGGAGCGATGCTGAGAAGCAATGAATAAACACAGTGGGGCAACATGGCACCCATCACAGTGGTGTAATGCATGCTGGTGAATGGGTAGGGTCTCCCTGCATTAAGGAACAATGCTCAGAAGCTCTGCATGAATACAGTGGAGTAACATGGCACCAATTACGGTTGTGTTCTGTGTGCTGGTGAATGGTGAGGGTTTGCCTGCACTGTGTAATGATGCTCAGAAGCACTGTATGAGCACTCTCGTGTGACAAGGCACACATTACAGTGATGTACTGCTTGCTGGTGAAAGATGAGGGAATGCCTACACATGGAAATAATGTCAGAAGCGCTGCATAAACACAGTGGGGTGACATGGCACCTATCAAGGTGATGTACTGTGTACCCATGAAAGGTAAAGAACTGCCTGTACTGGGGAGCAATGTTCAGAAGCAATGCATGAACAGAGAGAGGCAACATGGCACCCATAAGAGCTGCATACTGCATGCTGGTGAAAGGTGAGTGACTGCCTGCACCATGGAGTGATGCTCAGAAGCACTGCATGAACACATTGGGATGGCAGGGCACCTATCACGGTAGTGTACTGCGTGCTGGTGAAAGGTGAAAGACTGCCTGCACAGGGGAGTGATGCTCAGAAGGAAGCACAGCTTGAACCCAGTGGGGTAACATGGCACCAATCATGGTGGCGTGCTACATGCTTGGTGAAAGGTGAGAGACTGCCTGCACTGGGGAACGGTGCTGAGAAGCACTGTCAGAACACTCTGCTGTGACAAGGCACACATCATGGTGGTGTACAGCTTGCTGGTAAAAGATGAGCGAATGGCTGCACAGAGGAGTAAGGTTGAGGCACTGCATAAACACAGTGGGGTGACATGGCACCAATCAAGGTAGTGTACTGTGTGCTGGTGAAAGGTGAGGGAGTGCCTGCTCTGTGGAGTGATGCTCAGAATCACTTCATGAACACTGTGGAGGTACATGGTACTCATCGTGGTGGTGTAATATGGACTGGTGAATGGGTAGTGATTGACTGCACTGAGAAGCGATGCTCAGAAGCACTGCATGAACACAGTGGGGTGTCAGGACACCCATTCCTGTTGCATACTGTGTGCTGGTGAAAGCTAAGGGACTGCACGTACTAGGGAGCAATGCTCAGAAGCAATGCATGAACACAATGGGGTGACATGGCACCCATCATGATGGTGTACTGCGTGCTGGTAAAAGGTTAGGGACTGCCTGCACAGGGAAGTGATGGTCAGAAGCACAGCTTGAACCCAGTGGGGTGACATGGCACCAATCACGGTGGCGTGCCGTGTGCTAGTGAAAGGTGAGAGACTGCCTGCACTGGGGAGCGATACTGAGAAGCACTGTATGAACACTCTGGTGTGACAAGGCACACATCACGGTGGTGTATAGCTTGCTGGTGAAAGATGAGGGAATGGCTGCACAAGGGAGTAATGTCAAAGCATTGCATGAACACAGTGGGGTGACATGGCACCCATCAAGGTAGTGTACTGTGTGCTGGTGAAAGGAGAGGGACTGCCTGCACTGTGGAGTGATGCTCAGAAGCACAACTTGAACACAGTGGTGTGACATGGTACCAATCATGGTAGTGTATTGTGTGCTGGTGAAAGGTGAGGGAGTGTCTGCTCTGTGGAATGATGCTCAGAAGCACTGCATGAACACTGTGGAGGGACATGGCACCCATCATGGTGCTGTAATGTGGACTGGTGAATGGCTAGGGATTGCCTGCACTGAGAAGCGATGCTCAGAAGCACAGCATGAACACAGTGCAGCATCATGACACCCATCCCTGTTGCATACTGTGTACTGTGTGCTGGTAAAAGGTAAGGCACTGCCTGTACTGGGGAGCATTGCTTGGAAGCAATGTATGAACATAATGGGGTGACATGGCACCAATATGAGCTGCATACTGCATGCTGGTGAAAGGTGAGGGACTGCCAGCACTGTGGAGTGATGCTCAGAAGCACTGCATGAGCACAATTGAGTGACATGGCACCCATCACGGTGGTGTACTGTGTGCTGGTGAAAGGTGAGGGACTGCCCACACAGGGGAGTGATGCTCAGGAGCACAGCCTGAACACAGTGAGGTGACATGGCACCCATCCCTGTTGTATACGGCATGCTGATGAAAGGTAAGGAACTGCCTGCACTGTGGCGCAATGCTCAGAAGCACTGCTTTAACACAGTTGGTTGACATGGCACCTATAAGAGTTGTGAACACAGGTGAAGGGTGATGGACTGCTTGCCCTGTGGAGTGATACTCAGAAGGACTGCATGAACACAGTTGGGCAAGATTCCACTCATCATGGTTGTGTACTGCGTGTTGTAGAAAGGTAAGGGACAGCCTACACTGTGGAGTGATGCTCAGAAGCATTGCATGAACATAGTGGGGTGACTTAGCACCCATCACCGTGGTGTACTGCATGCTGGTGAAAGGTAAGGCATGGCACTGTCTGCACTATGGAGTGATGCTCAGAAGCAGATGCACGGCATGAACACAGTGGGGTGACATGGCACCCATCATGGTGGTGTACTTCATGTTGGTGAAAGGTGAGGGGCTGCCTGCACAGGGTAGTGATGCTATTAACCTCTGCATGGACACAGTGGGGTGACATAACAACTGTTACAGTGGTGTACTGCATGCTAGTGAAAGGTGAGGGACTGCCTGCATGGGGAAGTGATGCTCAGAAGCACTGCATGAAGAACAAGAAAGAAGGAGCACTTTAAACAGTGTAATGGGATATGAACCCAATGTCCATATTCATGCCATCATCAGCACTATTCAAAAGAAAGCTGAGTATGACCCTAAACACTCGTCTCCGTTGTGTATTTTCAAAATGTCCCTTGAGAACCAGGACTGAGAAGTTAAAGATGGAGTGATCAGTTTGAGAGAAATGTTGTCCCACTGGTTTTTTAGTCTTCTTCATTTTAATATCATGTTTGTGCTCCTGCTTCCTTCTTGTTTTAGGTACCACACATGGACAGATATTGGTCTTACTTATTTTTAATATGATTATATATAAAATGGTTCTATCTAATTTATTGAACTATGTGTATTAGAGCTTTGAATCTTCCCTGTGTCAGTCTTCACCATTCATCACTGGTGGGTTCCAGCCGAAGGCACAGGACCCCGCGGGAAGCTTTTGATTTAAAAAGCTTGACTGCTTCTGAGGGGGAGGGATGATGTCAAAAACAGCACCGCCCTCGAGACTGACTCACTGTGTGGCGCTCGCGGGTTGACCAGTAACCGATGCCGTCCCTTCCATTCCCTCAGTTCTGCTTTCAAACAACATGAAGTCTTGCTGTATTCTGACATATTGCAGTGATCCCCAACCTTTAAACTGCCCCAGAGAACAAAGAGTTAACTTTCTATGCAGAGCATAGAATGCTGAGCTCGAGCTCGGTTGGAGTCTCTGTCTGGAGTGTTTCAAACTCAAACTGTCAGATTCTTTACTCCGCCTCACTGAACGGTCACTCCGGAGATTTCTCCTTCAGCTCGGTTTGAAAGTCGGTTAAAGTTTCAGTTTTCGTCGGTTTTTAAACTGAAAAAGTTATCCGCATAGTCGGTTCAGTCTCTGTCTCTGGTGCCATGAGTACTAGATAGGAATTGTTCTGTTTTTTTGTGTGGAACTTGTAAAAGTGCAGGTCGGTTCAGCTGAACCGGCCATTTGATGGTGAAATCTTGTGTTTTGTGTTTTTACTTAGTGTGTGGTTACCAGTCCTTATCGGTTCTAAAAAAAAAACGTGTTTTAGTATGTTTTTTCCAATACCCGTGACACGGTTAGGAACCAATATGGGAATCTTGCCTGACGGTTGCCGTAAAAAGGGTAAGTTGGTTAGGTTGGCCATGTCTGAGAAATCCAAGAAAAAAAACAGGCCCACTGGGTTTCAACACTGCAGTGAGCGTGGGGAAGTCTTTGCTAAGGCCAATCCCCACACCACCCATGTTTATTGTCTGGGGTTTGACCACCTCGATTCAGACTGCCAAATATGTAAAAACCTTCCCAAATCTACCCTTGAGAAGAGATTAGGTAGACTGAGGGAAAAGGAGGCCAAAAAGTCCACTGAACTGGGTGGCCAGCCCGCTTCGGTTCCGACCAAACCAGAAGGAGTGCCCTCTGATCAGGGCGATACTTCTTCGGGAAAAAGGAGAGCTGATTCCAAGGGATCGGTTCCGACAAAAAGAAAACTCAAAGACAAATTGTCTGGTTCAGATCCAGAGGTTCATGTTCCGACCGCCGAAGAGATAGAGTGATTCAGATTGTGGAATTGCTCTGCCTGGTTCCTACCGATCTGGCACCTTCTGGCAGGGGTTCGGTTTGGTTGGTTCAAGATTACACCCTCGAAGATTTTTATGAACCAGAGTTTGAAGAGGAAGGGGAATTTGAGGATGATGATAGTGAAAGTGAGGGTCTGGATGTGCCTGTGGAACCAGACATCTCCCAGACAGACCTTCAGGTGTTTCCCCTCCTAGGCTTTCTGAGTCTCCTTCTCACTTTATGTTCTACAGAAAGGTGGCTGAAACCCTCCAGCTTCCTATGGAGGAGGCTGTGGAAGCTCAAGAGAAGCTTGGTTATGTAGAAATGATGGACATCCCAGAGTCCAGGAGACTGTCTATTCCCCTCCACAAATCCTTTGGGAAACAGACACAAAAAATCCTAAAGTCTCCTAACACTATACCTCCTATGGATAGAAGAATGGACAAGAGGTATACACTTTCGGGCTCAGACACGGAGTTATTATACCAGCAATGCAGCCACGTTGGGGTAGTGCAGGCTGCTGCCTGTGACAAGGCAAATATTCTCTTGGCTTCACACCCCCCCAGACAAGGAATCCAGGAGGATTGATGCCATGGCAAAGAAGCAGTACATGGCAGCATCTTTGGGACTCAGGCAGGTGAACTATATGGCCTATACAGCCAGGTACCAGAAGTCCAGGTGACACACTGTGCTGGCTCTGGCTAAACAGGCCCCTGACCCCTGACCAGCTTGCCAAGGAGCTGGAGCAGGTGGCTGCGGATGGGATTGAGGCATCCATGGTGCAATTTCATGCTGCTGTGGACTCCAATGATGTTTCATCTAGAGTCACAGCTACATCTATGGCCCTTCGGAGGATGGCTTGGCTCAGATGTACTAGCCTATCACAGGATACCCAGGCTAAGGCCATGGATTTCCCTGTCATTGGTAATTCTCTGTTTGGGGAGCAGACAGAGAACTATATGAAAAAGATGGACGAGTACAGGACCACCTACAGGAGTGCTCAGGCCAAAGAAAGGCAGGCCACTCCTCTAAGACAGCACTCCAGGGGCAGGGGCAGGCCCTTTCAAAGGCCTTATTACCAAGTCCAAGCCTCCTCTTCTGCTTATGCTCAGAGGGGGTTCTTCAGAGGGAGAGACAGACGGGGAATGAGCAGGCCTGCTTCCACCCCTCAGCCTAAACCCCCTGCCAAGCATACACCCTGATGGGTCTGCCCGGGCCGATTCTCCAATACCTGTAGGGGGCAGGCTGGCTTACTTTGTCCAGGACTGGAAGTCTCTGACATCAGACAAGTGGGTCCTAGAAGTAGTAAGCCAGGGACTGGTTCTCAGCTTCAAAAAATTTCCCAAGATGAGAACCAGATCCTTTCCACCTGCAAATCCATCAGAGACCCTTGCCCTGGAGGCAGAGGTTTCTTCCTTCCTGGCTCTCAGAGCCATAGAAAGGATTCCTACCCTACACAAGGGCAAAGGATTATACTCCTGGTACTTCCTAACCCCTAAAAAACAGGAGAATGGAGGCCATCCTGGATCTAAGATATCTGAACAGGCACCTTTTAAAACCAAAGTTCAAAATGGTGACTCTGGGAATAATTCTGCCCTCTCCAAGGCCAGGGGACTGGCTAGCCGCCCTGGACCTCAAAGATGCCTACTTTCACATTCCCATCAGGTGCTCCCACAGAAAGTACCTAAGGTTCGAGTTGCCCTCAGGCCACTATCAATTCAGAGCAATGCCCTTTGGCCTAACTTCAGCTCCAATGGTGTTTACAAAGTGCCCAGCAGTAGTGGTAACCTTTTTAAGAAGAAAAAGGATTTCTATTTTTCCATACCTGGATGGCTGGCTCCTTGTGGGCCAGTCCTCAGACCAAGTCAAGTCAGATCTGCAGGTCACCCAGCAAGTTCTCACTTCCCTGGGGTTCCTTCTTAATCTTCCCAAGTCAGTTCTTGAGCCAGTACAGCTCCGCACTTTTATAGGAGCAGAGCTGGACATGCTCAAGGCCAGAGCTTTCCTTCCTTTGGAAAGGACAAAAGCCATCTCTCAGCTGGCCTCTTCCTTCCTCCCTCTGGTTTCTCAACCAGCAAGGCATTTTCTTCAGTTCTGGGCCACATGGCAGCCTCCACAGCAGTGGTCCAAGGGGCAAGGTTTCAGATGAGGGACATTCAGTTCCATCTGTGGAGTTTTTGGTCCCAGAGGAAAGATCCTCTTACCAAGCTAGTTCCTGTTACTCAGACCTTAATTCAGGCCCTTCAGTGGTGGCAGGACCTGGATAATCTGAGGCAAGGTGTTCCATGTGTCACTCAGACTCCCTCTGTGGTTTTTACCACAGATTCTTCCCTTTTGGGGTGGGGAGCCCATCTGGGGGCTCTCACAACCCAGGGACTGCAGTTCCCTCAGGAATCCTTTCGTCATATCAACCTCCTCGAGCTCAGGGCAGTACTTCTTGCCCTCCAAGCTTTCTCTCAGTCAGTACAGAACAAGGTGGTTCAGGTCAGGACGGACAACACTACCACCATGTGGTACATCAACAAGCAGGGAGACACTCTGTCCACGGCCTTGTGTACGGAGGGCATGAAAATATGGTCCCTGACTTATTCCCTACCGACCACTCTAGTAGCAGTCCACCTCCAAGAAAAGGACAATGTGATAGCAGATGCATTGAGCAGGATTTCCCAGGGCCATCATGAATGGTCCCTAGATTATTTGATGTTGAAAGTGATTTTCTCAAGGTGGGGCACTCCGGAGATAGATCTCTTTGCAGCCCCAGACAATCACCAGCTTCCTCTGTTTTGTTGCAGACCCCCAGTCTTGGGCTCAGCCCTCTGGATGCTCTGAATTTGAACTGGGAAGGGAAATTTCTTTATGCCTTTTCTCCTTTTCCTCTACTGTTCAACGTTCTAGTCAAGGTAAGGTCACAACCATGCAAAGTGATTCAAAGAACATGAAGTCTTGCTGTATTCTGACAAACGCAGTTAGGTCCTGCCTTTCAACTGCCCCAGAGAGCATAGGGTTAACTTTTCTATGCATGGCATAGAATGTTCATCTCGAGCTCGGTTGAAGCCTCTGCCTGTTGTTATTCGAAATGCAACCATCAGATTCTTTACTCCGCCTCACTGAACAGTCACTCCGGAGGTTTCTCCTGCTGCTCGGTTCAAAGTCGGTTGAAGTGTCAGTTTTCGGTCGGTTTTCTTCCAAAATTGTTGTTTCCACATAGTCGGTTCAAGTCTCTGTTGTACCATGACTACTAGATAGGTTTTGTTCTGTTTTCTGTGTGGAACTTGTAAAGCTGTGGATCGGTTCGGCTGAACCGATCATTTTGAGGTAAAATTTGTACTATACTTTAGTGTGTGGTTACCGGTCCATATCGGTTCTAAAAAAAACGGGGTTTAGTACGATTTTTTCCAAGACCCGTGACACAGTCAGGAACTGATAGGGGAGTCTTGCCTGGCCGATTGCCAAAAAAAGGGTAAGTTTGGTTAGGTTGGCTATGTCTAAGAAACCCAAGAAAAAAAACGAGCCCACTGGGTTTCAACACTGCAGTGTGTGTGGGGAGGTCTTTGCTAAGGCTGATCCCCACACCACCTCTGTCTATTGTCTGGGGTTTGACTACCTCGATTCAGACTGCCAAATTTGCAAAAATGTTCCCAAATCTACCCTGGAAAAGAGATTAGGTAGACTTAGGGAAAGGGAGGCCGAGAAGTCCGCTGACCTAGATGGCCAGCCCGGTTCAGTTCTGACCGAACCAGAAGGAGTGCCCTCTGACCAGGGCAATACTTCTTCAGGCAAAAGGAGAGCCAATTCGGAAGAATCAGTTCTGACAAAAAGGAAAAGAAAAGACAAGT
The DNA here is from genome assembly GCA_016271365.2 of Neoceratodus forsteri. Taxonomy (NCBI): domain Eukaryota; kingdom Metazoa; phylum Chordata; order Ceratodontiformes; family Ceratodontidae; genus Neoceratodus; species Neoceratodus forsteri. The sequence goes on along the minus strand of CM028129.1, from coordinate 888,734,502 downwards.
CGACCGGTTCAGATCCAGAATCTCATACTTCGACCACCGATGAAATAGCCAAAGCGATTCGGATTGTGGAATCGCTTCAATCAGTTCCGACTGAACCGGCACCTTTTGGCAGGGTCTCGGTTCGGTCGGATCCCCCGGTTCCAGATTATACCCTGGCAGAATTTTATGAACCGAAGTTTGAGGAGGAAGGAGAGTTGGAAGATGATTATGGTGATGGTGAAAGTCTGGATGTGCCTATTGACCCGGACATCTCCCCAGACAGACCTTCAGGTGTTTCTCCTCCTTGGCTTTCTGAGTCCCCTTCACACTACATGTTTTACAGAAAGATGGCTGATACCCTCCAGCTTCCTGTGGAAGAGGCAGTGGAGGATCAGGAAGAGCCTGAATAAGTAGAGATGATGGACATCGCAGAGTCCAGGAGATTGTCTATTCCTCTCCACAAATCTTTTGGGTAACAGACACAAAAAAATTCTTAAGTCTCCCAATTCCATACCTCCTGTGGACAGAAGAATGGACAAGAGGTATACTCTTTCAGGCTCAGATACAGAGTTCCTTTATCAGCAATGCAGCCATGTTGGGGTTGTACAGGCTGCTGCCTGTGATAAGGCAAGCATTCCCTTGGCATCACACCCCCAAAGACAACGACTCCAGGAAGATTGATGCCATGGCAAAAAAGCAGTACATGGCATCATCCTTAGGACTTAGGCAGGCTAATTATATGGTCTATGCAGCCAGGTACCAGAAGTCCAGGTGGGACACTGTACTGGCACTGGCTAAACAGCCTTCTCCCCAGCTTGCCAAGGAGCTGGAGGAGGTGGCTGCAGATGGGATTGAGGCATCGAAAGTTCAGTTTCATGCTGCTGTAGACTCCAATGATGTATCATCACGAGTCATGGCTACATCTGTGGCTCTTCTGAGAATGGCTTGGCTCAGATGTACTAGCCTTTCACAGGATACCCGGGCTAAGACCATGGATTTTCCTGTAGTGGGTAATGCTTTGTTCAAACAACATGAAGTCTTGCTGTATTATGATATATGCAGTGATCGCCAACCCTTGAACTGCCCCGGAGAACAAAGAATTAACTTTCCATGCAGGGCATGGAACGCTGAGCTCGAGCTCGGTTGAAGCCTCTGTCTGCTGTTGTTTAAACTCCAACCATCAGATTCTTTACTCCGCCTCACTGAACAGTCACTCTGGAGATTTCTCCTTTGCTCGGTTCAAAAAAAGTTATAGTGTTGTTTTTTTTGCTCGGTTTCAACTGAATTTCAGCTTCTAAACCTGTCGGTTTAAGTCTCTGTCTGTGGTACCGTGAGTACTAGATAGGTTTTGCTGTTTTAGTTTCTGTGTGGAACTTGTAAACATTAGATTGGTTCGGTTTGAACCGATCAGGTTTGTGTACAAAAACTTCTGTCTTTTTTAGAGTGTGGTAACCGGTCCGTGTCGGTTCTAAAAAAACAGATTTCATTACTTTTTTTTCCAAGACCTGTAACACGGTCAGGAACCGATAGAGGTGACTTGCCTGATGGATTGCCAAAAAAAGGGTAAGTTTTGGTTAGGATTGGCCATGTCTGAGAAACCTGAGAAAAAAAACAGGCCCACTGGGTTTCAACACTGTAGTGTGTGTGGGGAAGCCTTTGCTAAGGCTGATCCCCACACCACCTGTGTTTGTTGTCTGGGGTTTGACCACCTCAATTCAGACTGCCAAATTTGTAAAAGTTTTCCCAATGCTACCCTGGATAAGAGAGTAGGTAGACTGAGGGAAAGGGAGGCTGGGAAGTCCGCTGACCCAGATGGCAGGCCCGGTTCGGTTTCAACCGAACCAGAAGGAGTGCCCTCTGACCAGGGCGAAACCTCTTCAGCCAAAAGGAGAACCGATTCTGAGGAGTCGGTTCCGGTTAAAAGAAAGAAAAGGGATAAATCATCTGGTTCGGATCCACAAGTCCTTTCTCCGACCATTGATGAGATAGCCAAAGCGATAAGGATAGTTCAATCGCTAACTTTGGTTCTGGCAGAACCGGCACCAACTGTCAGAGGCTCGGTTCGGTTGGTTCCCCCCGTTCCGGATTATACTTTAGAAGAATTTTATGAACCGGAGGAGGAGGAGGAGAGAGAGTATGAAGATAATGATGATTATGGTGATTATGAAAGTCTGGATGTGCCTATTGACCCGGACATCTCCCTCAAACAGACCTTCAGGTGTTTCTCCTCCTAGGCTTTCTGAGTCCCCTTCCCACTTTATGTTTTACAAGAAAGTGTCTGAAACCCTTCAGCTTCCTATGGAAGAAGCAGTAGAGGATCAGGAGGAGCCTGGTTTTGTTGAGATGATGGACATCCCAGAGGCCAGGAGATTTTCTATTCAAACAACATGAAGTCTTGCTGTATTCTGACAATAGCAGTGAGTCACAACCTTTGAACTGCCCCGGAGGTGAAAGAGTTAACTTTCCGTACCAGGCATGGAATGCTGAGCTCGAGCTCGGTTGAGACTCTGTCTGTTGTTCTTCAAACTGAAACCATCAGATTCTTTACTCCGCCTCACTGAACAGTCGCTTCCGAGATTTCTCCTTCTGCTCGGTTCAATTTGTCGGTTAAAGTACTGCTTTTCTCGGTTTTTGACCGAATTTAAACCGTAACCTGTCGGTTCAGTCTCTGTCTGTGGTATTTGTGAGTACTAGATAGGTTATCTTTTATTCTATTCTGTGTGGAACTTGTAAACGGTTCATCAGTTCGGTTTGAACCGATCAAGTGTTAAAAAATCTTGAATTGCACTTTTAGAGTGTGGTTAACGGTTCTTATCGGTTCTAAAAAAAACGGATTTTATTACGGTTTTTTCCCACGAACCGTGACACGGTCAGGAACCGATAAGAGGGCCTTGCCTGGTGGATTGCCATTAAAAGGGTAAGTTTGGTTAGGACTGGCACAATGTCTGAGAAACCCAAAAGAAAAAATGGGCCCACTGGGTTTCAACACAGTAGTGTGTGTGGGGAAGTCTTTGCTAAGGCTGACCCCCGCAACACCTGTGTTTATTGTCTGGGGTTTGACCACCTCAATGCAGACTGCCAGATTTGTAAATATTTCCCTACAGCTACCCTGGAAAAGAGAGCTGGTAGGCTCAGGGAAAGGGAGGCTAAAAAGTCCGCTGAACCGGATGGCCAGCCCGGTTCGGTTCAAACCGAACCAGAAGGAGTGCCCTCTGACCAGGGCGAGACTTCTTTGGGCAAAAGGAGAGCCGATTCTGAGGAGTTGGTTCCAGCTACGAGAACTAGAAAAGAAAAATCAGTTGGTGTGGAGCCAAAACTTTCCTCTCCAACCGCTGAAGAAATAGCCAAAGCGATCAAAATTGTGCAGTCACTTTCCCGGTTCCGACCGAACCGGCACCATCAGGCAGGCGCTCGGTTCGGCTGGTTCAACCGGTTCAAGAGTATGATTTAGAGGAATTTTATGAACCGGAGGAGGAGGAGGAAGAGGAGTATGAGAAAAGTGAATGTGGTTTTGAAAGTCTGGATGTGCCAATTGACCCGGACATCTCCCCAGACAGACCTTCAGGAGCGTCTCCTCCTAGGCTTTCTAAGTCCCCCTCCCATTTTATGTTTTATAAAAAAGTGGCTGAAACCCTCCAGCCCCCTATGGAGGAAGCTGTGGATGACCAGTAGGAGCCTGACTATGTAGAAATGATGGATATCCCAGAGTCTAGGAGGCTGTCTATTCCCTTACACAAATCTTTTGGGAAACAGACATTTAAGATTTTAAAGACTCCTAACACGATACCTCCTGTGGATAAAAGAATGGTTAAGAGGTATACATTGTCAGGCTCAGATACGGAGTTCCTTACACAACAATGCAGCCATGTTGGAGTAGTGCAGGCTGCAGCCTGTGATAAGGCAAATATTCCCTTGGCTTCACACACCCCCCCCGGACAAGGACTCCAGGAGGATTGATGCCATGGCAAAGAAACAGTACATGGCAGCATCCTTGGGACTCAGACAGGCCAATGATATAGTCTATACTGCTAGGTATCAAAAATCCAGGTGGGACACTGTTATGGCTTTAGCAAAACAGGTCCCTGGCCAGCTTGCCAAGGAGCTGGAGCAGGTGGCTGCTGATGGTATTGAGGCATCCAAGGTGCAATTCCATGCTGCAGTGGACTCCAGTGATGTGTCATCTAGAGTCATGGCTACATCTGTGGCACTTCGAAGAATGGCTTGGCTCAGATGTACTAGCCTGTCACAGGATACCAGACTAAGGCCATGGATTTTCCTGTTGTGGGTAATTCTTTGTTTGGGGAGCAGACAGAGAATTACATGAAGAAAATGGACGAATATAGGACCACCTATAGGAGTGCACAGGCCAAGGAAAGGCAGGCCACTCCTCAAAGGCAGCATCCCGGGGCAGGGACAGGCCTTTCCATAGGCCTTTCTACTAAGCACAGGCCTCCTCTTCTGCTTATAACCAGAGGGGTTCTTTAGAGGGAGAGGCAGACGGGGTACAGGCAAGCCTGCCTCCACCCCTCAGCCCAAAGCCCCTGCCAAACAGACACCCTGATGGGGTTGCCAGGGCCGATTTTCAACTACCTGTAGGGGGAAGGCTGGCTTACTTTGTCCAGGACTGGGAGTCTCTGACATCAGACAAATGGGTCCTGGAAGTAGTAAGCCAGGGACTGGTTCTCAGCTTCAAAAGGTTTCCAAAGATGAGAACCAGATCCTTCCACCTGCAAATCCCTCAGAGGCACTTGCCCTAGAGGCAGAGGTCTCTTCCCTCCTAGCTCTCAGAGCTGTGGAAAGGGTTCCACCCCTACACCAGGGCAAAGGGTTGTACTCCAGGTACTTCCTTACCCCAAAAAAGACAGGAGAATGGCGGCCCATCCTGGATCTCAGATACTTAAACAAGCACCTTTTAAAACCAGAATTCAAAATGGTGACTCTGGGAATTATTCTACCCTCTCTAAGACCAGGGGACTGGCTAGCATCCCTGGACCTCAAGGATGCCTACTTCCATATTCTCATCAGAAGCTCCCATCGAAAGTACCTCAGGTTCGAGCTGCCCTCAGGCCATTACCAATTCAAAGCAATGCCCTTTGGTCTGACCACTGCTCCAAGGGTATTCACAAAATGCCTGTCAGTGGTAGTTGCCTCTCTAAGAAGGCAAAGGATTGCCATCTTCCCTTACCTGGACGACTGGCTTATAGCAGGCCAGTCCCCAGACCAAGTCAAGTTACACTTACAGATAACTCAGCAACTGCTCACCTCTTTGGGTTTCCTTCTGAATCTTTCAAAGTCAGTTCTAGAGCCTGTCCAGCTCCTCACCTTCATAGGCGCAGAGCTAGACACAGAAAAGCCAGAGCTTTCCTTCCCCTGGACAGGGCAAGGACCCTTGTCTCTCTGGCCTCCTCATTCACCCTGCAGGTGTCTCGACCAGCAAGGCATTTTCTACAGCTCCTGGGGCACATGGCTGCTTCCACAGCAGTAGTGCAGGGAGCAAGATTTCAGATGAGGGACATTCAGTTCCATTTGAGAGCCTTTTGGTCTCGAAGGAAGGAGCCTCTGACCAAATTGCTCCTAGTAACTCGAACCCTGATCCAGGCCCTACAGTGGTGGCAGGATCAGAACAATCTGAGACAAGGGGTTCCCTTTGTCACTCAGTCTCACTCTTTAATCCTTACTACAGATGCCTCCCTCTTGGGGTGGGGGGCTCACATGGGCGACCTGACCACCCAGGGGTTGTGGTCCCCTCAGGAATCACTGCTTCACATCAGTCACTTGGAACTCAGAGCAGTATTTCTAGCACTTCAAGCTTTTTCCAAGTCTGTTCAGAACAAAATTATCCAGGTCAGAACAGACAACACCACCACAATGTGGTACATCAACAAGCAAGGAGGCACTCTGTCTACGGCCTTGTGCACAGAGGCAATGAAGTTGTGGTCTCTGGCTTACTCCCTGAACACCTCCCTCATGGAAGTTCACCTCCCAGGCAAGGACAACGTCCTGGCAGATGCTCTCAGCAGGATATCCCAGGGCCATCACGAATGGTCACTGGATCCCCTGGTCTTGGAGGTGATATTTTCCAGATGGGGCACCCCGCAGATAGATCTTTTTGCAGCCTCAGACAATCACCAACTTCCCCTTTTTTGCTACAGGCCCCCAGTGTTGGGCTCAGTCCCCCTGGATACCTTAGTTCTCAGTTGGGAAGGGAAGTTTCTGTATGCTTTTCCCCCCTTCCCTCTCCTGTTCAAAGTGCTAGTCAAAATCAGATCTCAACCGTGCAAGATGATCCTGATTGCTCCAGACTGGGCCAGACAGCCCTGGTATCAACTCCTACTGTCCTTAGCAGTCCATCTTCCCCTGTGTCTTCCCAGGAATTACAACCTGTTAACCTGTGCTCAGGGGATGGTTTGGTACCCGAATCTCAAATCTCTCAATCTCAAGGCCTGGCTCTTGAAGAATTATAGTTTGCTGATTTACACCTCTCTCAAGGTGTAATGGATATTCTGAAGGCTTCTAGGAAACCTTCCACCAGGGCTACTTATAATTCCAAATGGAAAAGATTTTCCATATGGTGCTTTGGGAAGCATAATTCCGAAGAGTCTGCTGATCTGCCCACAGTCCTTGATTATATGGTCCATTTAAATAGCTTGGGGCTGAGACCAGCTACACTGAAGGTGCACCTGGCAGCTGTTTCTGCTTTTATTTCAGCAGGTAAGCCCTCTTCTGTTTCAGCTCACCCTGTATTCTCCAAGTTTTTCAAGGGATTGCTTCACACTAACCTTCCATTCCGGGCCCCTGCCCCTGCTTGGGACCTTAATGTTTGCATTGCTCAGCTTATGCAACCCCCTTTTGAGCCTTTGTCTTCAGCAGAGCTTAAGTACTTGACTTGGAAAACTGTGTTTCTGGTAGCCATCACTTCTGCCAGACGCATAAGTGAATTACAAGCTTTGTTAGTGGAGCCTGATTTTATCTCCTTTCATAGAGATAAGGTGGTCCTCAGGACTAACAGGAAGTTCTTGCCTAAGGTGGTTTCAGATTTCCACCTTAATCTATGTCTCTTCCTGTGTACTTCACTGACCATTCCTCCTCTGGCGAGAGGAGGCTACACAGTTTAGATGTGAAAAGAGCCCTTAGCTACTACATAGAGTGTACCAAGGGTCACAGGTTTGACTCCCTCCAATTGTTCCTCACTTATGGTGAGGTTGGTAAAGGGAAACCTGCCACTAAAAGATCCATTGCCAGGTGGATTGTCTCTTGTATCCAATTCTGTTACAAAAAACTGGGTAAGGTTCCCCCTTCAGGCCTGAGGGTTCACTCTACCAGAGGTACAGCTGCATCTCTGGCTTCTGCCAGGGACATTCCTATCCTAGAGATATGTCAAGCGGCTACCTGGAAAACAGTTCACACTTTTACTAAGCATTACTCCTTGGATATCCAGGCTAGGAGTGATGCTCGATTTGTCACAGCCATGCTTCAGAACCTATTTCCCAAGTAGGTTCTGTCCCTCCTCCATGGAGGTACTGCTGTGTAGTCTGCATATGTCATAATATAGCAAGACTTCATGTTGTTTGAAGAAAAAATTACTCACCTTAGTAATGTTGTTTCTTCTAATGGAGTCTTGCTATATTATGACCTCCCCCCCAGCCTGCCCCTCTCAGAACCTCTGTTTTTGGGATGTGGGTGGGCAGTGCAATGTTGGCACTTCTTTGATGCCCACTTTATTTCACCCTTCTAGGGTGCTTAGGTGTTATGCTTAAGTTTTCTTCTTGAATCCCCCGACTTGAGTCTTTGTTTTGGGATCAAGATCAAAAAGGTGTTTTTGTAGTTAGTAGGCAACGGCTAGTGTAGGTTTACGATTTCCACTCAGAACCTTAGTGAGTTTTTGCTCGTAAAGATCTGACAGTTTAAGTTTGAGTTTCAACAGACAGAGTGTTCAACCGAGCTCGTGCTCAAGATTCCATGCCCTGCATGGAAGTTAACTCTTTCACCTCCGGAACAGTTCTAACCTGGGGTTATACAGCATATGTCATAATATAGCAAGACTCCATTAGAAGAAACAACATTACTAAGGTGAGTAATTTTTTCTTCTGTGACTACCCTCTTTGTATAAACTGTACAGTCAGAATGTCAGCTTGCTTTTTATAATCAGACTCTGTGCTGCAATTGCTTTTTTAGTCTATAAAACTGACTCAATGGTATATGTTGAGTAGGGTGTCTTGGGTTGCAACTAGTATAAGATTGAGTTGGGGTCAGTATTTTTTATTATATAAATCCATCTTTATGATGCCTGTTCCATCTTTTTCTATCAAGTCCAAAAATGCTATTCACGGAATATCATATTTTAGGGTAAACATTAAGTTTTTATTTGTGCCTTCCAAATATTGTACAAAAGACTATGGGCTGGATATTCAAAAGGGTTGCGCCATGCGCAATAGGGTTGCGCCTGCGCAAGTCCGAAATTGCGCCATTCTGCCATATTCAGCAGGAGGCAGTTGCGCCCCCAAAGGCAAGCTGAGCAACAGTGCAATGCAAATGAATGCATGCTGAACTGGAGGGGGAGGAACCATGCATAAACTGCACAGCCTGATGTTCAGCAGGCTGTGCAGAGTTGTGCAGGCGCAACCCCCAACCTGTACCTGCACAACTTTGAGCCCCCAAATAAAGAAGTAAGTCAAGGGCCACCCACAGGTGAGCTGCCGCGTTGCAGGGTGCAACACAGCAGCTGCCACCTGTGGCTGGCCTCAACCTCCCTGTGCCCCCCCAGGCCTCATAGTGGGCAAAGTGTAAAAGTACCCCCACCCCTGACTGGCCCGATCGTGGGCAAAAGTATAAAATTCCCCCCCTCTCCGACTGGCCCTATCACGGGCATAAGCTTAATACCCCCACCAGCCCGATCGCGGGCAGCACAAATCCAACCCCCAAGGACATATCCCTGGTGGTCAGTGGACCGCTAAGCCCGATCGCGGGCTGCAAAGTGATGAATCACACCCCAAGAACTGATCCTGGTGGTCCAGTGGACACTTCATGTCCTTGAGCTGCAAAGTGATGAATGCTCCCCAAGACCATAGCCCTGGTGATCTAGTGTCCCCCACCCACCCACCCACAAAGCCCCACCACCCGCTCCCCGGCAGCCAGCGGGTGGCAGCATCCACCCGCCTGCCGCCCGCCGCCCGCCCGAATGACTGCCAGTAGGGCTGCCGCCCATTGGTGCAGAGCAAGAGCCAATGGGCATGCAGCCCATACAGTACAAGGCAGTCCAGATATGTGAATGAATTCATTCACATATCTGGACTGCCGTACTGTAGAACGGGCTGCTCCATTTGCTCTTGCTCTGCACCATGCAACCGCAGCCGAGCAGTCAGCGGCGGCGGCAGGTGGATGCTGCCGCCCGCCGCCGCGGAGCGGGTGGTGGGGCCTGCGGGTGGTGGGTGTGGGGGAGAATCTAGATCACCAGGGCTATGGTCTGGGAGCTTATCACTTTGCAGCCTGATCGGGCTTGGCGGTCCACTGGACCACCAGGGATCAGTTTTGGGGTGGGTGTGATTCATCACTTTGCAGCCCGCGATCGGGCTTAGCGGTCCACTGGACCACCAGGGATATGTTCTGGGGGGGCTCTGTGCTGCCCACGATCGGGCTGGTGGGGGGGGGATTTTCACACTTTTGCCCACCATCGGGCTGCAGGGGGCGTTGGTCCCTGACAGCTGCTGCCTGGCAGGGCGCTAGGCGCAAGTCCTCGGGGATTGGCACACCTGCATGCTAACGGCATGCAAATGGGGCCATAAATAGATGCAAATGGCCCCCCCTGCACCTTGCATGAATTATGGCCCCATTTGCATGTCACCTTTTGAATATTGGAAATTTGTGATTGGTGCAATGGTACTTGCGCCACCGCAACTTAAATGCTCCACTCTGACCACTTGCGGTGGCGCAAGTTCCCTGCATCATGCACAGTGGCTGTGTGAGGGGTGATATTCAAAGGAGTTGCTCAATAGGGTAACTCCTTTGAATATCGCCCCGACCACACCCCTGCACAACTATTTTGTGCAGCGCAAGGGCTTGCGCCACAAAATAGCGCAGTTTGGATATCCAGCCCTATAACTCATTCACTTTGCCTTCCCATACCATAATGACATTGTCAACAAAACAACAATAAAGTTGAATGTTGTGAAAGAAGGTATTCTGTTCAGAATGTATAATGTATTTATTCTCCCAAATGTCGAGATATATATTGGTGTAATTGGGGTGACGGATGCCCCCGCAGCAGTTCCCTTACTCTGGTAGTGTCAGTTACCAAGGAAAGAGACTATGTTAAAAGTTAAAACCTTTTCCATTAATGCAAGCAAGAAATGTACTTGTTTAACTGTATAGCAATCTGAGACTAATAATGTTTTTTTTACATAGCCCATATTCCTTCTCAGTATGAAAGATTAGTATATAAACTGGCTATGTCTAGAGTTACTAAATACCAGCTAGATTCCACATATATACTCTCGAAAACAAAACAAATAAATAAAAACACCTGTAGTGTCTTTGAGGTATGAACCAAAGCCTGCAGCTAAGCTCTGGGTGTGGGCATCTACATATTTAGCCAAAGGCACTGTAAGTGTTCCTGTACAGGAAACAATTGGTTGTCCTGGGGAAAAGTGGGGTCCTTATATATTTTTGGTAAGGTATAGATTGTAACTATTACCTGGTGTTTTACTGATGGAAATTCTAAGGTTTTTCTGCTGATAATGTCTTGTTGTTCTGCTACCAGCAAAAGTACATCTATTTTCTTTTGGAAAACCCTGGTAGGATCACCACTCAATTTACAGAAAAAAAGTTATCATGATTCAGCTGGTTTTACAATTTCCAACTCATACCATTCCATACCCATTATAACAACTGAGTGTCTTTATCGGCTGGTTTGACTGTAATTGATTTATTTTGCTGCTGCTTGCTAATAGCTTCCCTTTTGATCTTTGTACAGTTAACATATTGTGGCTTCTGATTAGCTTTAAACATCTTTTCTAAATTACTTTCCCACATATTGAGAAACGTTTGTACTGTGCCATTCACAGGAGGCATGAAAATAGATTTTGGTTTGAATGACAAAAGTATTTTTACATTATCCTCCTCCATTCCAACCTGAGTTGTTTATATTTCCACTAATGTCATCCCATTTATCTGTAAAAAAACAAATATTTTAGATTTAGCAACTGAATAAAATGATGCAAATCCACTAGTGTATCAAATTCATTAGCACTACTGGAAGGTACAAAGCTTAACCCTTTTCATAAAACCTGTTATTCTATCTCAGTTAATGCATAGTTTGAAATATTAATGACATTCATACTGTCTGGTACAGGATTTTCAGCTAATAGTGCCACAGACATCTTCTGCCCCAAAAAAAATTATGTTCTTTGTGTTCCTACTGATGGTATTTCTCACTTCTTCTTCTTCTTCTTGCCACTCCTTGTTCATCTCCTGGCTCCCTGAGTCATATAAGCCTCAGGCTGCGATGTGAACAAGTCTCTTGCTGAGGTTGGGGTAGTGGTGGGGTTGGACGCATGGTATCTCATCTTCCCCTTCTAAAACAGAGTTTGACAATTGTTCATCTGAATCAGATCCACTGGTCACTGAGGAGTCCCCATATGTACTTGTCTTTTTAAGGCTGGATCTTGGATTGACATCTTTTCTAAATTTCTTCCAGTTTATTATTTGTCCTGTTTTAAAATAATTTTCATCCGTAACAAACTTGTGTTTTTTGATGGTAATAATTCTTTCATCATGGTATTTAATTGTAACCTCCAGGGATTTTCTAAAATCCTCATATTCAACAGATGATGAACTTGATTTTCTCTTTCAAACAGCTCTGCTTTAACTTCTGTTTCAGTCTCTGCTGCATCTTTCAATATCCGCTGCATAAACACAAGCTGAGACTTCAGTACATTCTTTTGTCCATTTCTCCATGAATGGGATCTTATTTCTTTTAAAAGCAGGATTTTTTTGTTACTCTTAGGCCTCTTGGCCTTCTAACAGCATTTAAATAAGCCTCTAATGACACCTGCTATCAGTAAAGGTGGTGTGCCTTTAAAGTGGTGCATTCCAACTGAATAAAAGCATCTTTAAGAGTCATTGTGCTTTGTGAAGTTAAAACATTTCCCAGTCCATCTGAGAGGGATGGCTGTTGAAAAAGTGGATTTACAACCACTTGATGAAAGAACAAAGAATCTACAAACAGATTATAGGCCATATCAAAAATCATGCTGCTAGCATCTTGTGAGCTTCTCGCACTACTGATGGCAAAAACATGGCTTGACTCAGGTAACACTAATATTGAAATCAACTACAAGCACAAAGCAGCTCAGAGCCCAATCTGACAATGGTTCACTGGTAAAATACAATTTAAAAAGTAAGCAAACCTTGCACTCAGGGCTACCATGTAAAATAATTCAGAACTTGAATCATGGTATCACAAAAAACTGCCTATTCAAACAACATGAAGTCTTGCTGTATTCTGACAATTGCAGTGATTGCCAACCTTTTAACTGCCTTGGAGAACTAAGTAAGGGTTAACTTTCCATTTAGGGCATGGAACAGTTGAAGTCTCTGTCTGGAGTGTTTTGAACTCAAACCGTCAGATTCTTTACTCTGCCTCACTGAACGGTCGCTCCGGAGATTTCTCCTTCAGCTCGGTTCGAATTTGGTTAAAGTTTTCAGTTTTTTGTCGGTTTAAACTGAAAAAAAGTATCCGCATAGTCGGTTCAGTCTCTGTCTGTGGTGCCATGAGTACTAGATAGGAATTGTAAAAGTGCGGTCGGTTCAGCTGAACCGACCATTTGATTGTGAATTTTGCTATATTTAGTGTGTGGTTACCAGTTCTTATCGGTTCTAAAAACGTGTTTTAACCGTTTTTTTCCAACACCCGTGACACGGTTAGGAACCGATAAGGAAGTCTTGCCTGGCGGTTGCCGAAAAAAGGGTAAGTTTGATTAGGTTGGCCATATCTGAGAAACCCAAGAAAAAAATGGGTCCACTGGGTTTCAACACTGCAGTGAGTGTGGGGAGGTCTTTGCCAAGGCCGATCCCCACACCACCTGCATTTATTGTCTGGGGTTTGACCACCTCCATTCAGATTGCCAAGTATGTAAAAATTTTCCCAAATCTACCCTTGAGAATAGATTAGGTAGACTGAGGGAAAAGGAGGCCGAGAAGTCCGCTGACCCGGATGGCCAGCCCGGTTCGGTTTTGACCGAACCAGAAGGAGTGCCCTCTGACCAGGGCGATACTTCTTCAGGCAAAAGGAGAAATGATTCTGAGGGATCGGTTCCAACAAAAAGAAAGAGCAAAGATAAATTGACCGGTTCGCATCCAGAGATTCTGGTTCCGATCACCGAAGAGATAGGCAGGGTGATTCAGATTGTGGAATCGCTCCGTCTGGTTCCGACCGATCCGGCTCCTTCGGACAGGGGCTCGATTCGGTTGGTTCCCCCGGTTCAAGAGTATACCCATGAAGATTTTTATGAACCGGAGTTTGAAGAAGAAGGGGAATTTGAGGATTATGATGTAAGTGAAGGTCTGGATGTGCCTGTGGAACCGGACATCTCCCCAGACAGACCATCAGGTGTTTCCCCGCCTAGGCTTTCAAACAACATGAAGTCTTGCTATATTTTAGACATTAGCAGTTTGATCCAGCTCTAGAACTGCCCGGGGTGAAATGGTTAAAACCATTCCAAAATAGAATTTTGGCACGAGAGCAGCTCTATCTGTGTCATTTCAAACTTGAACTGTCAGATTCTTTACTCCGCCTCAGTGAACAGTCGCTCCGGAGATTTCTCCTTCTGCTCGATTCATTTCGGTTTAAAAAGTGTTTTCTTGGTTGGATTTAACCGAGAATAGTTTTATTTAACCGCAAAACCGTTCGGTTCAAGCTCTATCTGTGGTAACCGTAAGTAAATGAAGGTTTTGTCTGTGTGGAACTTGTAAGTTATTGGTTCGGTTTTGAACCGATCAGTGGGTTTAAAACTCATTTAAAACTAAAAGTTACTATTTAAGAGTGCGGTTCCCGGTTCTTATCGGTTCTAAAAAAAACGGATTTATTACGGTTTTTTCCAATACCCGTGACACGGTTAGGAACCAATAAGGGTGTCTTGCCTGGCACTGCCGTTGAAAGGGCAAGTTTTTGGTTAGGCTGGCATTATGTCTGAGAAACCCAAAAGAAAAACCGGGCCCACTGGGTTTCAACACTGTGATGTTTGTGGGGAAGTCTTTGCCAAGGCTGACCACACACCCATGTGTTATTGTCTGAGGTTTGACCACCTCAGTCAGACTGCCAGGTATGTAAGAATTTCCTGCAGCCACCCTGGAAAAAAGATTGGGCAGGAACCAGGAGAGAGGCCAAAAGTCCGCTGACCCAGATGGCCAGCCCGGTTCGATGCCAACCGAACCAGAGGGAGTGCCCTCTGACCAGGGCCAGACTTCCTCGGGCCAAAGAAAAGCTGGTTCTGAGGAACCAATTCCAGTAAAGAAAACAAGAAAATCAGCAGGTCTGGAGTCCAAAGTTCCTTCTCCAACTGCTGCAGAGATAGCAAAAGCCATACAAATTGTCCAGTCACTGTCTCAGGGTCCGTCCGAACCACCATTATCTGGTAAAAGGTCGGTTCGTCCGGTCCCAGTGGTTCAGGATTATGATATTGAGGAATTTTATGAACCAGAGTAGGGGGAGGAGGATTATGAATAGTATGAATGTGGTTGGGAAGGTCTGGGTGTGCCCATTGAACTGGACATCTCCCCAGACAGACCTTTAGAATCTCCCCCTATGCTGTCTGAGTCCCCATCTCATTTTATGTTTTATAAAAAAGTTGCTGAAACCCTCCAGCTTCCTTTAGAAGAGCTGTGGATGAGCAAGAGGAGCCTGATTTTGTAGAAATGATGGATATTCCAGAGTCTAGGAGATTGTCTATTCCTTTACATAAGTCTTTTAGGAAACAAACAATTAAAATTTTAAAAGCTCCTAATTCTGTGCCTCCTGTAGATAAAAAGATGGACAGAAGGTATACATTGTCAGGCCCTGATACAGAATTCCTTTCTCAGCAATGCAGTCATGTTGGGTAGTTCAGGCTGCTGCCTGTGTTAAACTAATATTCCCTTGGCTTCACATCCTCCTGACAAGGATTCCAGGAAGATTGATGCCATGGCAAAAAAAAAAACAGTATATGGCAGCCTCTGTGTGACTCAGGCAAGCAAATTATATGGCTTATGTAGCTAGGTATTAGAAATCTAGATGGGATACTGTTATGCAATTGGCCAAGCAGGCCCTTGGCCAGCTGGCTAGTGAACTAGAACAGGTGGCTGCTGATGGCATTGAAGCCTCTAAGGTTCAGTTTCATGCTGCTGTGGATGTTAATGATGTTTCCTCTAGGGTCATGGCCACATCTGTAGCTTTTCGTAGGTTGGCCTGACTCAGGTGTACTAGTTTGTCACAGGATACCCAGACTAAGGCTATGGATTTTCCTGTGGTGGGAAATTCTCTGTTTGGAGAGCAGACAGAGAATTACATGAAGAAGATGGATGAATATAGGACTACTTACAAGAGTGCCCAGGCTAAGGAGCGGCATGCCCCCAGGGGTAGGGGTAGGCCTTTTCACAGGCCTTTCTACCAGACTCAGGCCTCCTCTGCCTATGCTCAGAGGGGCTTCTTCAGAGGCAGGGGCAGACGAGGGGTGGGCAGACCTGCTCCCACCCCCCAGCCTAAAGCTTCTGTGAAACAGGCACCCTGATGGGGTGCCCAGGGCCGATTCTCCTATACCAGCGGGGCAGGCTGGCTTACTTCTGTCAGAATTGGGCTTCTTTAACCTCAGACAAGTGGGTTCTGGAAGTAGTAAGCCAGGGTCTGGTTCTCAGCTTCAAAAGTTTCCCAAGTTGAGAGCAGACTTTTCTACCTGCAAGTGCTAGAGACCCTTGCTCTGGAAACAGAGGTCTCATCCCTGTTAGCTCTCAGAGCAGTAGAAAGAGGTTCCTCCCTGCATCAGGGCAGGGTCTGTATTCAGATACTTCCTTACCCAAAAAGACAGGAGAATGGCGACCCATTTTAGATCTCAGATATCTGAACAAGCATCTTTTGAAACCAAAGTTCAAAATGGTAACTCTGGCAATGATTTTACCTTCCCTAAGGCCAGGGACTGGCTAGCCTCCCTGGACCTCAAGGATGCCTATTTCCATGTCCTAATCAGAAGATCCCATCAAAGTACCTCAGATTCAAACTGCCCTCAGGTCATTACCAGTTCAGAGCAATGCCCTTCACCTTACCTCTGCTCCAAGGGTATTCACAAAGTGTCTAGCAGTGGCAGTGGCCCCTTAAGGAGGCAGAAGGATTGCTGTTTTTCCCTATCTAGACGACTGGCTTATTGTAGGCCAGTCCCAGAACAGGTAAATCTCACCTGCAGGTCACCCAGCAGCTTCTCACTTCCCTGGGTTTTCTGCTAAACCTACCAAAGTCGGTTCTGGAACCAGTCCAGGTACTCACCTTTATAGGGGCAGAATTGGACACACAGCTAGCTAGAGCCTTTCTTCCCCCAGAAAGGGTAAGGAATTTAGTGGCTCTGGCCTCTTCCTTCACTCTGCAGGTCTCTCGACCAGCAAGACACTTTCTGCAGCTCCTGGGGCACATGGCTGCATCCACAGCTGTTGTGCAGGGAGCCAGATTTCAGATGAGAGACATTCAGTTTCACTTGAGAACCTTTTGGTCTCAGAGGAGACCCCCTTTCCAAGTTGGTCCCAGTGACTCAAACCTTGATCCTAGCTCTCTAGTGGTGGCAGGATCAGAGCAATTTAAGAGCGGGGGTCCCCTTCATTTCCCCTTCTCACGACTTGACTCTCACTACAGATGCTTCCCTTCTGGGTTGGGGAGCCCACATGGGCGACCTTTCCACTCAGGGAGTTTGGTCCCCCCAGGAATCTCTGCTCCACATCAATTTGCTGGAACTCAGAGCTGTCTTTTTAGCTCTTCAAGCTTTTTCTGCATCTGTCCACGACAAGGTGATACAAGTCAGAACAGACAACACCACAACAATGTGGTACATCAACAAACAGGGGGCACTCAGTCTTCGGCCTTGTGCACCGAGGCAATGAAGTTGTGGTCTCTGGCCTATTCCTAAACACTTCCCTCATAGCAGTTCATCTTCCAAGGAAGGACAATGTCCTAGCGGATGCCCTCAGCAGGATTTTCCAGGGCCATCATGAATGGTCCCTGGATCCTCAAGTGCTGGGGATAGTTTTTGCCAGGTGGGGCATCCCTCAGATAGATCTTTTTGCAGCCCCAGACAATCACAAGCTTCCTCTGTTCTGTTGCAGGCCTCCAGTGCTGGGCTCAGTTCCCCTGGACGCCCTTCTTCTGGATTGGGAGGGGAAGTTCCTCTATGCTTTCCCCCCTTTCCTCTCCTATTCAAAGTACTAGTCAAAATCAGATCTCAGCCTTGCAGGGTGATTCTGATTGCCCCGGATTGGGCCAGGCAGCCCTGGTACCCACTCCTTCTGTCTCTGACAGTCCATCTTCCCTGTGCCTCCCAGGAATCACAATCTGTTGACTTGTGCCCAGGGAAGGGTTTGGTATCCGGACCTCAAATCCCTCAACCTCAAGGCCTGGCTCTTGAGGAGTTAGAGTTTGCTGATTTACACCTCTCTCAGGGTGTTCTTGAGATCCTAAAGGCTTCCAGAAAAGCCTTCCACTAGGGCTACTTATAGTTCTAAATGGAAAAGGTCTTCCATTTGGTGTTCTGGGAAACATATTTCCCCGGAATCTGCTGATTTGCCCATTGTTTTGGACTATATGGTCCACCTTAATTCCTTGGGACTGAGACCAGCTACCTTGAAAGTACATTTGGCAGCTGTCTCTGCTTTTGTTTCAGCAGGAAAGCCTTCCTCTCTTTCTGCTCACCCTGTATTTTCCAAGTTTTTTAAAGGATTACTTCATTTTAATCCACCTTTTAGGGATCCAGCCCCTGCCTGGGACCTTAATGTTTGCATTGCCCAGTTAATGCAACCTCCTTTTGAACCTCTGTCTTCTGCAGAGCTTAAGTACTTAACTTGGAAAACTGTTTTCCTAGTGGCTATCACTTCTGCCAGGCGCATAAGTGAGTTGCAAGCCCTGTCAGTAGAAACTGACTTTTTTCTTTCCACAGGGATAAGGTAGTCCTCAGGACTAACAGGAAGTTTTTGCCTAAGGTGGTTTCAGATTTCCATCTTAATCAATCTATCTCCCTTCCAGTGTTTTCACTGACCATTCTTCCTCTGGTGAGAGGAGATTGCACAGTTTAGATGTTAAGAGGGCCCCAAGTTACTATATAGAGCGTACCAAGGGTCACAGGTTCGAATCCCTCCAACTTTTCTCACGTATGGTGAGGTCGGAAAGGAACCTGCCTAAGAGATCCATTGCCAGGTGGATTGTCTCTTGTATCCAATTTTGTTATCAAAAACTGGGAAAGTTCCCCTTCAGGCCTGAGGGCTCATTCTACCAGAGGTACAGCTCGTCTCTAGCTGCTGCAGAGACATCCCTATCTTAGAGATATGTCAAGCAGCTACCTGGAAAACGGTACATACTTTCACTAAGCATTACTCCTTGGACATTCAGGCCAGGAGGGATGCTCGATTTAACACAGCTGTGCTTCAGAGCCTATTTCCTAAGTAGGTTCTGTCCCTCCTCCATGGAGGTACTGCTGTGTAGTCTGCAATTGTCATAATATAGCAAGACTTCATGTTGTTTGAAGAAAAAATTACTCACCTTAGTAATGTTGTTTCTTCTAATGGAGTCTTGCTATATTATGACCTCCCCCCAGCCTGCCCCTCTCAGAACTTCTACTTTAGGGATGGGGTGGGCAGTCCAGTGTTGGCACTTATTGATGCCCATCTTGTGTTTTCCTCCCCTTCTTTTTGGGGTGTTTGGGTGTTGTGTTTTATTTTATCTTATCTTATTTTCTGGTCCCCTGACATGAGTCTTGGTGTTGGGACCAGGAAAATGTGTTAATACTTAAGTAGCCAGTTGGCTAGTGTAGGTTACAGTTTCCACACAGAACCTTAGTGAGTTTTGCTCATAAAGATCTGACAGTTTCAGTTTGAAATTATGCAGACAGAGCTTTTCTAACCGAGCTCGCGCTCTAAGTTCCATGCATGGCATGGAAGTTAACTCTTTCACCTCCGGAGCAGTTCTAAGGCTGGGACAAACTGCAATTGTCATAATATAGCAAGACTACATTAGAAGAAACAACATTACTAAGGTGAGTAATTTTTTCTTGTGGGACGCCCTACCTTACCAGTCACTCGGTACCACCTGTGCTCATCACCAAACCTCCAAAAAGCATGCATTTCATTTTTACTAATATTCATTTTAAGTTTTAACTTAGTAAAATAATCAGATGAACCATCAAAACGTAACTGCAATTTAGCCTGAATCTCTTCGAGCAGAGGTATAAACTATGGTGTTGTTGGTGTAAAGAAGGTAAGCTAAACTTTTCCCATGGTGTCCAATACCTCTCAAATAAATTATAAACAATAAGGGGCCAAGCACTGAGCCCTGGAGGACTCCCCAGACAATGGGCAAGGGAACAGACGTCAGTAGTGATCTGCATCCTCCCTTCTAAATAGGAGACGAACCACTTCAAGGAATTAACTGACAGCCCAATGTCCATCAGACTCTTGAGGAGAATATGGTGGTCCACCATGTCAAAGGCCTTGGAGAGGTCAACATAGATGGCACCAGTTAAATGGCCTTTATCCATTGCTTTGTTCATGTCATCCAAGACCCTAACCATGGAGACCACCATACCATGTGATTTGCGAAAACCTGACTGATATTTGTCATACAGATTGCTTTGATGCAGATAATCAGTCCGTTGCCTCACCAACAATTTAGATACCTGTGACAACAGAGAAATAGGGTGATAATTGGTCAACTGGCCAGGGCTGTCCCCTTTAAAAATAGGAACAACCCTGGCCAGTTTCCAAACCTCCAGTATCATTCCCTCAGCAGCAGACCAATTAAACAGATAGGTAAGAGGGGCCGCTATCTGTAAGGCAGAAAGTTTTAGTGAAAAAGGAGTTAAACCATCCGGATCTCCACTTTTGCCAGTTTTCAATCCCAACAAGGCCTCAACAACCTCATATTGCTCTAGTTTTTTAAATGAGAACATGTAAAGCGAATCTTTATTAGACCTGCCCACGCTCACTGAGCCCCTTGCGTGGGATATACCACCCACTTATGCCCCCCCATGACCCGATACCCCAGCTGATTGCGGTGCTCCGTGCCGGGGCAGGCTGAGGGCGGGGGTGTGCCAGCACTCCACAGCATACTACAAGGTGCAGAGTGCTGTGGCGTGGAACACAAATGGCTATACCATCCTAGGGCAGCTAGATAAGCCCGGTACGCCCCTGAGTGGTGGCTGGATCCGCAGAGACCCCCCAAAATGCACGCGCCTGCACGGGCACCTCTGGGTGTCGGGTGAGCAACTGGGGCACATAACTCCCTGGTGCAGTCCGCACACTTGCCACGAACATGGCAGCCCATGGGCACAAGTGATACACCGGTGGGACCTGGGACAGGTGGCTGATTGACTGCGTACCCAGGTCCTCTGCTCCACACTCAACTGCCACCACAGATCCTGCACACCAGGGGGCGGGGTCGTGGAAGGGAGCCATGTGGAGGCTGGCGTTGGTGACTATGACCCGCGCGCAGAACCCCAACAGGTGCGGAGCTACACGGCTAGATTATGCACCTATTGCATGTCATTCGTGAATAGCTTCCTATATGTGGATATTTTAGCAATGGGAGAGCATGAAGGGGCATAAGGGATGCACCACAGGCATGTAGCCTTCCCGTGGAGCTCTGCACCTGTAGACAGGTGCACACCTGGTAGCATTCACGACTGCTGGCCACCTGTCCGCAGCCCTGCCCCCCCTGGCATGCAGATTCACACAGGGTGGGGGGGGGAGTTGCAGTCCCAAGCAGGCAGCCAGTAGAATGCCCTGCCTGGGACTCTGAGTGGATCCCCCACACAGAACAGCGTGGGACCGGGATAGTGCATCACCCACTGTTATGACTGAGTGAGACTGCAGGACCTTACAATGTGAAATTACTGTAAACACCATGAAGCTAACATAAGCATGACATTATCTGCGTGCAGACATAACAGTGAAAGCCAGGGGTGCTGCTGGTATTAAATATGTGCATATTCTATCTGGGCCAGAAGATAGTCTGCTAAAACTGGCCTCAGTGTACCTAACAGACTCAGTCTTGTGAAGTAAGTACTATAAGCAGAAGGTTACATATGCTGTAGTCTGTATGAATCACTCGTCCGTGACTAAACATCAGGATCAGTTTCAAGTTCTTTGTTAGTTTGCCAGGTGAGCATGGGATCACAGAAGAAGAGGTACATCCTCCATAATCCAACCATGGCATATTTCTCCATTTGCTCCTACCGGCTCATTCAAGGCTATGATTGACAATATGGAATCTCCTAGGGTGAAAGACTATACTGCTGGCTAACCGAGTGGATGAGGTATTAGGAGAACAATGCTAATACCCGCGATTAGTGCGGGTGACCACCGTCAGCTGTAGAACGCACCCCCCAACATGGGGAAGCCCCCGCCCCAGTCCCCCGAAGCCCGCACTCTGCCCACGACCCCAGAAGTGCAACCCTCCACCACCATACATCGGGGCACCAGCCACGGAATGGCAGACCCCCCAACCCACCTATGCCCTGTGCCCCCCTTCACCATCTGTCTTGAGGCAGGGGCAGCATGGGGGACCATTGCCAGGGCTTGCCGCAGCCAGCAGGTGATGTCTATGGGGGTGTGCAGTGGGTTATGGCAGGGCCTAGGCTGGCGTAACATGTGCCCACCTCCACACCCCTGTGGGCAGCACTGTGTGCCTAAATGAATGGCACATAGTGCTGTCATGCCCCCCTCCCACCCCCGGAGTGTTTCACTCTGCGCGACTGGGGGATCAGGTGTGTAACTGTCCTCCATGCCAGTCGTGAATACCTCCGGGGGGGGCCCCGGGACCCAGCTGCGTGGCTTTCCCACGTAGCTATGCCTATGCTCCCGGTCTACGCAGCACATAGGCATAGGGCCCAATATGCAGTAACAGCTATGCAATAGGAAAGTGAGCACTACGATAAATTGGTCAGTCTAAGGAAAGGTGGGCAGTGCAGTGGTATCAAGTTCAAGTTTCAAGTTTATTGCAGGAAAGACTCCATTGAGCAAGCTCATTTACAAGGAGGTCCTAAGTCATAAGCATATACAATACATAATTACATAGTTAGGAGATATACAGTGAAGGACAAAAGGTGGAGAATTATATACATTTAGGAGGTATATACAATGGGCATTTTTGTACTATAATGCTGTACATTTCAGAGTTAGCCTGGTCCTATGTTATATAACACTTTTGGTTTATACCATGGAGGGCAAGTGGATACTTGTGGAGCTGTTTAGGCGTTGAGGTCTAGTTGCATCTACATATGTCTTTTATTTTAGAGAATGCTAATGTTTTGAAGGAGTTAGTTGATACAATATTGGTTAGCTTCAGCCTGGGTTGGAGTTGATTCCAAATCTTTGGTAGAGTGTATGAGACAGCCCTTTGTCCGGCTGCAGTTCGTGTCATGGGCACATCTAGTAAGACAAGGTTGGATTTCCTTAAGAAGTAGGTGCTGTGTGAGATATTTATAAGTGACGTCAAATATGCTGGCAGTTTGTGAAGTAGCAGTTTGAGGGTCCATAGGCCAGCATGGATGAGACGTCTGGTGGTCAGGGATGACCAACCAACTGCTGTATAAAGATCACAGTGGTGGGTCCTATACGCCGAGTTGGTAATGAAGCAAAGAGCACGGTAGTATAGTACGTCTAGTTTTGATAGGTTCAGGGTTGGGGAGGATATGTGGATAATGTCTCCGTAATCTAGCAGGGGAATAGGCACACTAGTGGGCAGCAGCAACAGAGGCAGAGTATCTTTTGCTGTTAGTGGCATGACCAAAATTACAGTTGTAAAGAATTCACATAGGTTAAGCGGACTGTTCCACACAGAACGCTATAAAACATGAGGCAAGCAAATGACTGGAAATCAGTGCAATTACTCAGAATTAAGAAGCTGTCAGTATCAATAGAGCATGACTGTAAGGCAAAAAATGAAAAAAATAAAAAACATACAGCACACTGTGAACGGGTGTGGAAAGTGATGACAGACACAGACGTTTCTTTTAAACACACATAACTTTGTGTGAATTTTATTAAATAAAAAAGATCAAAAATAAACTTTTTTTAACCAAATAAACAAAACAATAAACAAAGCCAGCAGTGTGCTAAATGGCTTCTTTTCTCACTTTGAGACAACCAGTACTTTAGCAGTTGTTCTGCCACAGAGTAGATGAGCTCACATCAGTACATCTACCATCCTCTGTGCTCCTCAGCTATCTGGTTTTTTTTAAAAGAGCCTCCACGGGGCGTGGTCTGACCAGGCAGAAGATGGCAGCATAGTTCAGAATCTCTGCAGGAATGACTGCAATCTAACCTCATCCAGCCTTCACCAGACCTTTCTTTGGCACCAACTCCTGTGATCATCCTGTTATCTTGCTGCCTGACGCAGTTTGTAAGTCATTTTTGATCCATCATCTACTTATATTCAATTATTCTACACTGTACTGCTGCATACTAGACCTCATCCTTCAGCATTATGGCAGATCTCCAAGTACAGCAACGCTCACTTGCTAGAGTGGAAGTAATGTTTTCTAAACTGATGGCTGAGATTAATAATCTAAAACATCCACCCAGCAGAATGCAACCACTCTAGAAACTTTTAGCAAGAAAATTGCATTTAATGAGAAAGCAATGGCCTGTAACACCACTACTATCCATGACCTCCAGGCTACTGTCCGCAATCAAGATAAAACTATTAAATCCCTACAAGCCAAAATTGACGATATTGAGAATCGTAATCGTCACAACAATTTAAGATTTTTTGGCTTCCCTGAAGGTGTAGAATTAGGAGACACTACTGCGATTTTATTACATGTGCTGCCTGCAATGCTTAAACTGCCTCCTGATCTAACGTTAATCACTGAGCGGTCTCACCGCATTCTGGGTCCCAGGCCAACATCAGACCAGCGACCAAGGCCTATCATTGCCCACTTCTTGAACTATTCCCACACAGAATTAATACTGAAACGAGCCAGAGAAATGGGGAAACTTCAGTGGCAAGAGTTTAATATTTCCATCTACAGAGACTTTTCAAAATATTTAACCATCAGAAGGAAGACCTACAATCCACTTAAACAAATCCTCCACCAAAGAAGCATTACATTTGCTGTATGTTACCCCGCGACACTATGCCTTTTCTCAGGCTCTTCCTTCAAGGATTTTGAAACCCCTGATGCCTTAGCCAACTATCTGGAGGTCTCTCTCTGCAGTCTTACCCTGGGAGGGTCAGCAGCAATTGGCAACCTGAACACAGCTTTGGTATCCACACGGAGGGTGGACGACAAGGTACAGGAACATGGGGAAAGTGTTGCAGAACTCGCAGCCTCAAGCGGCAACGCCGCAACTGATTTGACCCCAAGGCAATCAGCACGGCTGCAAGAGAAGCTTCTGTCGGGGCATTATTCTTCAAGACTCTCATGCTGTTTTAGCGAGGTTTCACCTTCAAATCAACCCCTCTATTCCCTTGACCAATAAGTTTGCTTTCTGGGAGGATGACATGCACTCCTCACAAGAGGATCTTTCCCAGCAAATTTCAGACGAACATCCCTGTAATCTGGGCCCTGTGCCTCAGGGATGTATTTCTGCCAATACTTCATGGGTAGAAGTTGTTGCAAGCTCCCCCCTCAAATCTTTAGAGCCACCCAAAAAGAAATGTAGGGCAAAGACCAAAAGCAAGAACATAAATAGTCACAATCCTGCTAATAAATCTAAGGTGTCATGAGCTTATATGGTCAGTAATAGGGTCACAGTTGTTATGTCTTGGTAGGTTTTGCTTCCAGAATACTTAAAGGGAGTGCCAGTACACTTTTTCTGCCTAGACGCCCACTCTACAGTCTATGCTACCTGGTTGCTTTCGCTTCCAGCAGGTGCAGAAAGCAAAGGCTGTACATCACGACACGATCAATTTACTTTTTGTTACAGTGTTTAAATGAGCAACTTAAAGGTCTTCAAGGGGACTTTGGTATATCAGCAGTGCTTTTCTAACCCGTTATTTTAGTGTTAAACATTCTGTATCTAGCCTTTTACTCTCCAGTTTAGCAGTGCATCAGATTTATAGTCTTTTGGCTGTTCAGTTGCATATCTTCAATCGGTATGCATCCTGATTATTGCTTTTTCTTTTTTCATATGTGAATTATTATATATTACAAGACAACTTAACCCTTCCTTCTCCTGATGACAGGTTTTTAAGTATTTTTGGCAACTACATTTAATCTGTCTCCTTCCCTACGCTCCATTATTCTTACTACCTCCTGTTTACAATATGGAACTATCATTAGCACTCAAATATGTGGGCTGTTTGGTGTACTGTTGCAAAGGATTGTCAATTTACATCTTCCTTATGCTCCTTATTTTACTCAAAGCCTACAGATATTATATAAATCCACTGCTGTGTGATCCCTCCTGTTTTGGGGCTCACTGGGCCTTGTCTTCTAGACCTAGTCACCCCATATAACACCTATTTAGGCGATTTTCGAGTAATCGGAGCTGATCTTTACTATAACTATCTCGTCTGTCTGCAGTTATCGCCGAAGCCTATACCTCTCCACATAATCCCGATTTGCATTTGGCTCAGGGCATAAGGGCTTAAATTGACCTCCCCTTTCTTCTTTCCTCCTCAATATTGTATTTATTATGTACTTGCTCTGTTGCACTGCAAAGTATACTCAGAGTCACTCTAATGTGGTAATGATCTACTTTTCCTTTTGTATTTGTTCGTTTGCATTTCACCTGGCTACCTGAACTCCTTGCTCTATGTCTAGGCTGTACTGGTATCTCGTATATGGTTCTTTAATTTACTGTTATTTCGAGTTGGTGTATCTTGTACTATTACTACTAATGTGCATAAATAAGTTCAGGTGTTTAGCTTTATCCTTATACCTTGTCCTGTTAGCTTAGAATTAAGCTGAGGTTATTACAGTCCCCTGCCTTTCTTGGTATTATTCCCTTTCAGTTTAGCTTATCAGGAATACTTACTTTATTATATTACTGGAATCAGACTTAGGTTTGGGCTGATATTTATAACTGGTCCTCCCTCATCTCCTCCCTACATCGATGCCCCAGAGTGTGGTGAGACAGTCTCTTAGCCAGTTGGCTGACTCATATCTCCTCACACCCATAAAATGTTTTCTTTGTTATTTAATCTACTAGTATTGTTGTTATTAATTACGTTTCTCCTTCCCCATCTCTATTCTAACTTTAATAAGATATAGAAACATAGAATTTGACGGCAGATAAGGATGGCTTGGCCCACCCAGTCTGCCCATTTCCCTACCTAATGGATAAGCTGCAGATCCTAGTTAACCAGCAGCCTAATTCTTCCTGCCCACACCCCCTAGAATTGCCTTATGACTGTTCCATGCATGCTTGAATTCCACCACTGTTTTTGACTCCACAACCTCCTCCGGAAGGCCGTTCCATGCATCCACAACCCTCTCTGTGAAAAAATACTTCCTTAAATTACCTCTGAGCCACCCTCCCTCTATCTTCAAATTGCTTGTTCTTGCACACCTCTTTTTTTGGAAGATGCTACCCTCTTGGACTTTGTTGATTCCCTTGAGGTACTTGAAAGTTTCTATCATGTCCCCCTCTCCCTCCTTTCCTCGAGGCTATACATATTAAGCTCCTTAAGTCTCCCTTCATATGTCTTCCAGTGCAGACCCTGCACCATTTTAGTTGCCCTCCTCTGGACAGCTTCCATCCTGTCTATGTCTTTGCGGAGATTGGGTCTCCAGAACTGCACGCAGTACTCCAGAAGGGGTCTGACCAGCTGTCTGTACAGAGGGATAATAACTTCCTGTTTTCTACTGGTGATGCCTCTCCCTATGCATCCCAATATCCCTCCAGCCCTCCTTGCTGCCCTCTCGCATTGCTTGCCCACCTTTAGGTCATCTGATATGACTACCCCCAGGTCCCTTTCCATTTTTGTTGTTGTTAGTATCTCACCCCATTGTGTACTCTTCCGCTGGGTTTTGTTTCCCAGGTGCATTACTTCACTTCTTAGCATTGAATCTAAGCTGCCATACATCTGACCATTCCTCTAACCTTGACAAGTCCTTCTCATCCTTTCCACCCCACCTTGTGCATCAACTCTGTTGCAGATCTT
Source organism: Neoceratodus forsteri (assembly GCA_016271365.2). Lineage (NCBI taxonomy): Eukaryota > Metazoa > Chordata > Ceratodontiformes > Ceratodontidae > Neoceratodus > Neoceratodus forsteri. The sequence continues at coordinate 888,707,195 of CM028129.1, read as the reverse complement.
GTGTAGTCTGCAAAGAGACATACTTCCTTCAGTCCCTCTGCAATGTAAACATAAAGACATTGAGAGGGACCGATCTAATACTGAACCTATGCGGTACCCCACTAGTAACCCCCCCTTTCTTCAGAGTGGACTCCATTTACTATTACTCTCTGTGTCCTATTCTCCAGCCAATTCTTTACCCAGGCTGTCATCTTGGGACCCACTCCCAGGCTGACTAACTTGTATATTAATCTTTTGTGTGCGACTGTGTCAAATGCCTTGCTAAAGTCTAGGTAGGCCATGTCCACAGCCCCTCCCTGATCTACTACTTTGGTCACCCAGTCAAAGAAATCTATCAGATTCATCTGGCATGACCTTCCCGCTGTGAAACCATGCTGCCTTGGGTCCTGTGCCCCTCTGGCCTCTAGATACTCGACAATTCTTTCCTTCGAAGTGATTCCATCATTTCCCTACCACTGAGGTTAAACTAACAGGTCTGTAGTTTCCTGCTTCTGCCTTGCTCCCACTTTTGTGAAGGGAATCACATCTGCCCTCCTCCAGTCCTCAGGTACCACCCATCCTCCCATGATTTGTTAAAGAGGGTAGTCAGTGGTGTCACTAGTTCTACCCTTAGTTCTTTTAGAATTCTGGGATGAATCCCATCAGGCCCCATTGCTTTGTCCACCTTCAGTTTTAAGAGTTCTTTCAGAACCCTTTCTTCTGTAAATGGGCTGGTATCAACTTCTGTATCCAGAGTGTTTCTACTGTTTGTTTTAGGTACCTCCCCCTCTTCCTTTGTAAATACTGAGCAAAAATATTTGTTTAGTATCTCTGCCTTTTCATAGTCACCCTCTGCCCAACCTCCCTCCCCTTTATTAAGCCTCACTTGGTCTTCCTTTGCTCCCTGATGTACCTATAAAAGGTTTTATCCCCCTTCTTAACCGAGTTGGCTATCTTTTCCTCGGTTTGGGCCTTTGCTGTTCTGACTGCCTTCCCAGCTTCCTTCTGCTTTAACTGATACAAGTCTCTGTCCTGCTCCTTCTGCGATTCCTTGTAATTCCTGAATGCTTTCTTTTTCTCTTGAACCTTCACTGTCACTTCCTTTGAGAACCATAGTGGTTTCTTACATCATTTCATTTTGTTTATTTGCTTAACACAAAGGCTTGTTACCTCTGTGATGGCAGTTTTTATTATTCCCCATTGTTCTTCCACCCCTCCTTCCTGCCCATTTGCTAGTGCATTCCTTAGGCACTCACCCATTTTGGCAAAGTCAGCCCTCCTCAAGTCCAGTACTTTTGCCTTTGTATGACTTGACTCTGTTGCTGTGTTTATTGTGAACCATACTGTTCGATGGTCGCTAGTTCCCAGATGGCTACCCACTTCTACATCTGTGATCCTCTCTTCATCTCCATTTGAGAGAACCAGGTCTAAGATTGCTCCCTCTCGAGTGGGCTCCAATACTAGTTGTCTAAGGCATGCCCCCTGTAGGGCATCTAGAATAACCCCACTCTTCGAAGTGGCTGCTGCAACTGCACTCCAGTTAACATCTGGCATATTCAGATCGCCCATCAGCAATATCTCCCCTTTTTCTGCCATTCTAAGTGTACTTTCTATAATTTCCTTGCCCATTTCCTCCCCCTGAGAAGGGAGTCTGTATACAACCCCTGTGCGGATTGTGGTTCCATTGCTGGTCTCCAAATTTACCCACAGTGCTTCTTCTCCTCCCTATTTTCACTTTTGTTCTGTTGCTTTGATTCCTTCCCTTATGTAAAGAGCTACTCCTCCTCCTCTTTTACCCTCCCTGTCCCTCCTGTAGATAGTGTATCCTGGTATGTTTACGTCCCAGTCATGGTTTTGTGTGTACCATGTTTCTGTGACTGCCATGATATCCAGATGTTCCTCCTCCATCAAGGCCACTAATTCAGGAAGCTTGTTACTCAGACCACGGGCATTGGTACTCATTGCTCTCCATTTTTTGATGGCTTTACCTTCTGTTGCAGCATCCTCACTGACCTTTCTACCTCGGTCTTTTTCTCATTTAGTACCCTGTTTTGTAGGGAGAGGCTGGGAAATCTGTGCTACTCATGTATTATACATCTCACTTTTTTTTGCTTGAATGTTCCTACCACACTCTGCATACACGTAAGCTCTCTATTTTGTATTCTAATCATCCTCTGCCTCATCTATTTGTCCATTTACACTCCAGCGATTATTCCCTTTCTTTAACACTAACAATATGAGTGACATACTTTTATATACGTGGAATGTGAAGGGACTTAATTCTCCTTGTAAGTGGAAGCAAATTCTTTCACAACTCAAAAAGCACAAAACACAAATTGCTTTCCTTCAAGAAACAAAATTTATTAGCAGAGGATGTTCATAGACTTAAAAAAGATTGGGTCGATCAGATCTACGAATCATACTATACCTCAAAAAAAAAAGAGAAGTTGCTATTCTTATTCATAAGAGTCTCAAATGGTGCCTTGTAAACTCCGTTTCCGATACTGACAGCAGATGGATGATGGTCAAACTAAATATCAACTCTGGTCCTCTTCTGCTTGTTAATGTCTATGCACTCAACTCCGATTCCCCGGAGATTTTTCATAATTTACTCAACAGATTCTGTCCTTTAACACTGATAATACACCAGTTATTCTTGGAGGGGATCTTAACTTATCTTTAGAAGCCAGCATTGACAGAAGTAGCCCCACTACAGAGACCGACCCTAGAAGTATTAAAGCCCTCTCATTACTAATGCAAGATGTTGGATTAGCTGATGTATGGCGCCTCCTTCACCCCCGTGATCGAGAATTTACTTTTTACTCCTCTCTGCATAAGACATACAGTAGAATTGACTACTGGTTAGCCTCTTCTGTTATAATGGAAAAACTATTGATTCATCCATCTCTCCTATCATAATCTCGGACCATTCCCCTGTCAAATTGCAACTTTTGTGAGGCCCATTAACACCTAAATCTTCTTACTGGTGGCTGGACCCTCTCCTTCTCAAGGATCCCAATTTCTTACCCATGATCAAAGCACAAATTCAGTACTTCCTCTTTCACAATACCCCAACTGAATCTGCTATGTCCTCTGTATGGGAAGCTATTAAAGTTACAATTTGAGGGAAAATTATCAGTTATGCTGCACATAGGAAAAGAGTAAGGGAACAACAGCTGGCTGACTTGGAAAAATCTCTTAAGGCTAAAGAGAATTTATACTTTTCTTCTAATAAGCACCGTCCTGATTCTCAACTTCATCTTGAAATTCTTCAACTTAGAGTTAAAATTAACGAATTAAGTTCCCGTAAAACCGAACTGGCCTTGTTTAAACTTAAATATAAGTTTCAAACAACATAAAGTCTTGCTGTATTCTGACTAATGCAGTTAGCCCCAGCCTTTCAACTGCCCCGGAGAACAAAGGGTTAACTTTCTATACAGAGTATAGAATGCTGATCTCGAGCTCGATTGGTGTTTCTGTCTGTTTCCCTTTGAAATCTAACCATCAGATCTTTATGAGCAAAAACTCATCGCTATCCTATGTGGAAATTGTAAAATTTTATTAGCCAACTGGCTACAAAAAATTTTGGATTCCCAAAGGAAGACTCAAGTCAGGAAACCCAAAACAAAAAAAACCCTTCAAATAAGAAGAACAACAATATAAACACCCAAATAAAAAAGCAGAGGGTGTAAAGGAGCACACCTGAGGTGCAACACTGCACCTGTTCACCTACTTCCCAAAAACCAAGTTCTGAGAGGGGAGGTGGGAGGAGGTCAGAATACAGCAAGACTCCAATAGAAGAAACATAATTACTAAGGTGAGTAATTCTTTCTTCAAACAACATGACGTCTTGCTGTATTCTGACTAATGCAGACTACCAAGCAGTACCTCTATGAAGGAGGGACAGAACCTACTTTGGGAATAGGCTCTGAAGTACTGCTGTGCCAAACCGAGCATCATTCCTAGCCTGGATAGCCAGAGAGTAATGCTTGGTAAAGGTATGGACTGTTTTCCAGGTGGCTGCTTGACAAATTTCTAAGAGAGGAATATCCCTGGCAGCAGCCAGGGAAGCAGCTGTACTTCTTGTAGAGTGAGCCCTCAGGCCTGAGAGTGGAATCTTTCCCAATTTCTCATAGCAGAATTGTATACAAGACAGAATCCACCTGGCAATAGTTCTCTTGATGGCAGGTTTGCCCTTTCCCACTTCTCCATAAGTGAGGAACAACTGAAGGGACTCAAACCTGTGACCCTTGGTACGCTCTATGTAGTAACTAAGGGCTCTTTTAACATCTAAACTGTGTAGCCTCCTCTCTCCTGAGGAAGAATGATCAGCGAAGAAAACAGGAAGAGACATAGACTGATTCAAGTGGAAATCTGAAACCACTTTGGGCAAGAACCTTCTATTGGTTCTAAGGACCACTTTATATCTGTGAAAGGAGATAAAATCAGGCTCCACTGACAGGGCGTGCAAGTCACTGATACGTCTGGCAGAGGTAATGGCTACCAAAAACACAGTTTTCAAACATGAAGTCTTGCTATATTATGACAATTGCAGTGAGTCCCCATCTTCAAACTGCCCCGGAGGTGAAATAGTTAACTTTCCCTGCAAGCATGGAACTCTGAGCACGAGCTCGGTTAGAAGGCTCTGTCTGCTGATCTTCAAACATAAACTGTCAGATTCTTTGCTCCGCCTCACTGAAGAGTCGCTCCGGAGCTTTCTCCTGCTGCTCGGTTCATTTTGTCGGTTTAAAAGTATTATTTTATCGGTTTTCAACCGAAATTATACTGCAACCGGTCGGTTCAAGCTCTGTCTGTGGTAATGTAAGTAATAGATAGGTTTTACATTCGTTTTCTCTGTGTGGAACTTGTAAACATTTATCGGTTTGGTTGACCCGATCAGATTGTGTTTTAAAATTGCTAGTCCTTTTTTAGAGTGCGGTTCCCGGTTCTTATCGGTTCTAAAAAATGGATTTCATTACGTTTTTTTCCACGACCCTTGACACGGTGGGAACCGATAAGAGAGTCTTGCTTGGCGGATTGCCATAAACGGGCAAGTTTGGTTAGGCTGGCATTATGTCTGAGAAACCCAAAAGAAAAACTGGGCCCACTGGGTTTCAACACTGTAGTGTCTGTGGGGAAGCCTTTGCTAAGGCTGACCCTCACACCACCTGTGTCTATTGTCTGGGGTTTGACCACCTCAATGCAGACTGCCAGATTTGTAAGAATTTCCCTGCTGCCACCATAGAAAAGAGAGTTGGTAGGCTCAGGGAAAGGGAGGCCAAAAAGTCCGCTGACCCGGATGACCGGCCCAGTTCGGTTCCAACCGAACCAGAGTGAGTGCCCTCTGACCAAGGCGATACTTCCTCGGGCAAACGAAGAGCTATCTCTGAGGAGCCAGTTCCTGCAAAAAGGACTAGAAAGTCAGCTGGTGTGCAGCCAAATGTTTTCTCTACAACCGCTGAAGAAATAGCTAAAGCAATCCAAATTGTCCAGTCTCTTTCCCCGGTTCCCACTGAACTGGCATCATCAGGGAGGCGCTCGGTTCGGCCGGTTCCACCAGTTCAAGATTATGACTTTGAGGAATTTTATGAACAGTGGGAGGGGGAAAAGGAGTATGAGGAGAGTGAATATGGTTTTGAAGACCTGGATGTGCCCATTGAACCGGACTCCAGACAGACCCTTAGGGGTTTCTCCTCCAAGGCTCTCTGAGTCCCCTTCTCATTTTATGTTTTATAAGAAGGTTGCTGAAACTCTCCAGCTCCCTGTTGAGGAAGCTGTTGATGACCAAGAGGAGCCTGATTATGTAGAAATTATGGATATTCCAGAATCTAAGACTGTCTATTCCTCTGCATAAATCTTTCCGGTAGCAGACAGTAAAAGTTTTAAAAACTCCTCACACTATACCTCCTGTAGATAAAAGGATGGACAAGAGGTATACTTTGTCAGGCTCTGATACAGAATTCTCACACAGCAATGCAGCCATGTGGGAGTAGTGCAGGCTGCAGCCTGTGACAAGGCAAATATTCCCCTAGCTTCACACCCTCCTGAGAAGGACTCCAGAAAGATTGATGCTATGGCAAAGAAACAGTACATGGCAGCATCCTTGGGACTCAGACAGGCAAATTATATGGCTTATGCTGCTAGATACCAGAAATCCAGATGGGATACTGTGCTGGCTCTAGCAAACAAGTCCCTGGCCAGCTGGCCAGAGAGCTGGAACAGGTGGCTAGAGATGGTATTGAGGCATCTAAGGTGCAATTTCATGCTGCAGTAGACTCTAATAATGTGTCATCAAGAGTCATGGCTACATCTGTGGCACTTCGCAGAACGGCTTGGCTCAGATGTACTAACCTGTCATAGGATACCCAGTCTAAGGCTATGGATTTTCCTGTTGTGGGCAACTCTCTGTTTGGGGAGCAAACAGAGAATTACATGAAGAAAATGGATGAATACAGGACCACCTATAGGAGTGCACAGGCCAAGCAAAGGCAGGTCACTCCTCAAAAGCAGCTTCCCAAGGGCAGGGGCAGGCCTTTTCATAGGCCTTTTTACCAATCCCAAGCCTCTTCTTCTGCTTATGCCCAGAAGGGGTTCTTTAGAGGGAGAGGCAGACGGGGTTCAAGCAGGCCTGCTTCCACCCCTCAACCTAAAGCCCCTGCCAAGCAGGCACCCTGATGGGGTAGCCAGGGCCGATTCTTCTCTACCTGTAGGGGCAGGCTAGCTTACTTTGTCCAGGACTGGAAGTCTCTAACGTCAGACAAGTGGGTCCTGGAAGTAGTAAGCCAGGGACTGGTTCTCAGCTTCAAAAAATTTCCAAAGATGAGAACCAGATCTTTTCCACCTGCATCTCCATCAGAGGCACTTTCCCTAGAGGCAGAGGTCTCTACCCTCCTCACTCTCAGAGCTGTGGAAAGGGTTCCACCCCTACACCAGGGCAAAGGTTTGTACTCCAGGTACTTCCTTACCCCAAAAAAGACAGGAGAATGGCGGCCCATCCTGGATCTCAGATACTTAAACAAGCACCTTTTAAAACCAAAGTTCAAAATGGTGACCCTGGGAATTATTTTACCCTCTCTAAGGCCAGGAGACTGGCTAGCGTCCCTGGACCTCAAGGATGCCTACTTCCATATTCTCATCAGAAGCTCCCATCGAAAGTACCTCAGGTTCGAGCTGCCCTCAGGCCATTACCAGTTCAGAGCAATGCCCTTTGGCCTCACCTCTGCTCCAAGGGTATTCACAAAATGCCTGGCAGTAGCAGTTGCATGCCTAAGAAGGAAAAAAATTGCCATCTTTCCTTACTTGGACGATTGGCTCATAATAGGCCAGTCCCCAGAACAGGTCAGCTTACACCTTCAGGTAACTCAGCAACTGCTTACCTCCCTAGGTTTCCTTCTGAATCTCTCAGTTAGTTCTAGAGCCTGTCCAGCTCCTAACCTTCGTAGGTGCAGAACTGAACACACAGGAAGCCAGGGCTTTCCTCCCTCTGGACAGGGCAAAGACCCTAGTCTCCCTGGCCTCCTCATTCACCCTGCAGGTCTCTCGACCAGCAAGGCATTTTCTGCAGCTCTTAGAACACATGGCTGCTTCCACAGCAGTAGCGCAAGGAGCAAGATTTCAGATGAGGAACATTCAGTTCCATTTGAGAGCTTTTTGGTCTCAAAGAAAGGATCCTCTTACCAAATTGATCCCAGTAACTCAAACCTTGATCCAAGCCCTACAGTGGTGGCAGGATCAGAGCAACCTGAGACAAGGAGTTCCTTTTGTTACTCAGTCTCACTCCTTAATCCTTACTACGGATGCATCCCTCTTGGGATGGGGGGCTCACATGGGCGACCTCACTGCCCAGGGACTGTGGTCCCCCCAAGAAACTCTGCTCCACATCAACCTGTTGGAGCTCAGAGCAGTTTTTCTAGCACTTCAAGCTTTCTCCAAATCTGTTCAGAACAAAATTGTACAGGTCAGAACAGACAACACCACTACAATGTGGTACATCAACAAGCAAGGAGGCACTCGGTTTACGGCCTTGTGCACCGAAGCCATGAAGTTGTGGTCTCTGGCTTACTCCCGGAACACCTCCCTTACGGCAGTTCACTTCCCAGGCAAGGACAATGTCCTGGCAGATGCTCTCAGCAGAATTTCTCAGGGCCATCACGAGTGGTCCCTGGATCCCCTGGTTCTGGGAGTGGTATTTGCCAGATGGGGCACCCCGCAGATAGATCTTTTTGCAGCCCCAGACAATCACCAACTTCCCCTCTTTTGCTGCAGGCCCCCAGTCTTGGGCTCAGTCCCTCTGGATGCCTTAATCCTCAGTTGGGAAGGGAAGTTTCTCTATGCCTTCCCTTCCTTTCCTCTCCTGTTCAAAGTGCTAGTCAAAATCAGATCCCAATCCTGCACGGTCATTCTGATTGCCCCAGATTGGGCCAGACAACCCTGGTATCCACTCCTACTGTCCTTAGCAGTCCATCCTCCCCTGTAACTTCCCAGGAATCACAATCTGTTAACCTATGCCCAGGGAAGGGTTTGGTACCCGAATCTCAAATCTCTCAATCTCAAGGCCTGGTTCTTGAAGAGTTAGAGTTTGCTGACTTTCACCTCTCACAAGGCGTAATGGATATATTGAAGGCTTCTAGGAAGCCTTCCACCAGGGCTACTTACAACTCCAAATGGAAAAGGTTTTCCATATGGTGCTCAGAAAAGCATATTTCCCCAGACTGCTGATTTACCCACAGTCCTGGATTATTTGGTCCATCTGAACACTTTGGGGCTGAGACCAGCTACCCTGAATGTGCATTTGGCAGCTGTGTCTACTTTTATTTCGGCTGGTAAATCCTCTTCTTTTTCAACTCACCCTGTATTTTCCAAGTTTTTTAAGGGATTGCTTCACACCAACCCTCCATTCAGGGATCCTGCCCCTGCCTGGGATCTTAATGTTTATATTGCTCAGCTTATGCAACCCCCCTTTGAGCCTTTGTCTTCAGCTGAGCTTAAGTACTTGACTTGGAAAACTGTGTTTCTAGTAGCCATCACCTCTGCCAGACACATAAGTGAATTACAAGCTTTGCCAGTGGAGCCGGATTTTATCTCCTTTCACAGAGATAAGGTAGTCCTCCAGACTAATAGAAAGTTTCTGCCTAAGGTGGTTTCAGATTTCCACCTTAATCAATCTATATCTCTTCCTGTGTACTTCACTGACCATTCTTCCTCTAGTGAGAGGAGGCTGCACAGCCTAGATGTGAAGAGAGCCCTTAGTTACTACATAGAGCGTACCAAGGGTCACAGGTTTGACTCCCTCCAACTGTTCCTCACTTATGGTGAGGTTGGTAAAGGAAGCCAGCCACTAAATCCATTGCCAGGTGGATTGTCTCTTGTATCCAATTCTGTTACAAAAAACTGGGTAAGGTTCCTCCCTCAGGCCTGAGGACTCACTCTACCAGAGGTACAGCTGCTTCTCTGGCTGCTGCCAGAGACATCCCTATTCTAGAGATATGTCAAGCAGCTACTTGGAAAACAGTTCACACTTTTACCAAGCATTGCTCCCTGGACATCCAGGCTCGGAGTGATGCTCGGTTTGGCACAGCTGTCCTTCAGAGTCTATTCCCTAAGTAGGTTCTGTCCCTCCTCCATGGGGGTACTGCTGTGTAGTCTGCAATTGTCATAATATAGCAAGACTTCATGTTGTTTGAAGAAAAAATTACTCACCTTAGTAATGTTGTTTCTTCTAATGGAGTCTTGTTATATTATGACCTCCCTCCCTGCCTGCCCCTCTCAGAACCTCTGTTTTGGGATGTAGGTGGGCATTACAGTGTTGGCGCTTTCTTTATGCCACTTTGTTGTTTCACCCTTCCTTTGGGGTGTATTGGTGTTGTATTTTTCATTTCTTTTGGGTCTAATGACTTGAGTCTTTGTGGGAGACCAAGAAGGGTGTGTTTATGTTAGTAGCCGGTCGGCTAGTGTAGGTTTACAGCTTCCACACAGAGCCTTAGTGAGTTTTTGCTCGTAAAGATCTGACAGCTTATATTTGAAAATCAGCAGACAGAGCCTTCTAACTGAGCTCGTGCTCAGAGTTCCATGCTTGCATGGAAAGTTCACTATTTCACCTCCGGGGCAGTTCGAAGATGGGGACTCACTGCAATTGTCATAATATAGCAAGACTCCATTAGAAGAAACAACATTACTAAGGTGAGTAATTTTTTCTTCCAAGTCAAGTACTTAAGCTCTGCTGAGGACATAGACTCAAAAGGAGGTTGCATAAGTTGAACAATGCAAACATTTACCCAATACAGCAAGACTCCAGTAGAAGAAACATAATTACTAAGGTGAGTAATTTTTCCTTTGGGAACATGGCGATAAAAATGGGAAACTCCTCTCTTACCAGCTCAAAGCACAACAAATGGAACAACACATCCTAAGCCTAAAAGATGAACAGGGTACGATTCACTCAGATAACCCCTCTATAAACCGTATCATGAAAACCTTTTATCAAAAACTATAACACAAATCCTCCATCTACTTTACAAATTCAACAGTTCCTTAAATCGTTACATCTTCCTCATCTTTGTACTCTTGAAACAAATTCTTTAGATGAACTTCAGGAAATCCAGAAAGCTTTGTATTCCTTGAAATCCGGCAAATCCCCTGGGGGTGACGGATTCCCTGTTGATTTCTATAACATTTTTCCGACACCTTATGTCCCCTTCTTCTTAATGTTTATCAAGAAGCTTCTAATACTGGCAAGCTTCCATCTTTCACCAAAGCAATAATAACCCTAATCCCTAAGAAAAGAAAAGACACTACTCACCCTGCAGTTACAAGCCCATCTCTTTATTAAACACGGATGGGAAGATATTTGCTAAACTACTAACTAAACTTGATCTGATTCCCAAGCTAACTCATTGTTACGCAAGCTGGTTTTATTAAACATAGATCTGGTTCTGATCACTTACGTTCTTTATTTAATTTAATTCACAAAGCCAAATCCCTCAAGACACCAGCTGCAGCCATAGCTATTGATTTCAAGAAGGCCTTTGATTCCTTAAACTGGGACTACCAGTTTTATCTTATTTTGGTCTTTCTCATACCTTTTGCTCCTGAATCAAGCTATTATATAACTCCCCTGCTGCTAAAGTACTTACTAATTCCACCCTTTCCTCTTACTTTCATCTAGCAAAGGGAACTAGACAAGGCTGTCCCCTGTCACCTTCCCTGTTTATTTTAGCTGTGGAACTCCTGACTGCTTGTTTACATCAATCTACTGACATTATGGGCATACCTGTGAGCAATTCAAGATATATTTCTCTCTCCTACATGGATGAACTCTTAATCTTACTCGAGGCTGGGCCCCTGTTGGTTGATTTGCTTAATAATTTTACTAAAATTTCTGGCCTTACTTTGAATTATGGCAAATAAAAACTATGCCCCTCAACGACCACTGTAAAGCCTTAATAAACATACCTCTTGAATTCCGCTGGTCACCATAGGGTATAACATATCTAGGAATCAAAATTACTAGTAATTTAGAGAAGATAGGGGACATTAACTTTAACCCCTAATTTGATAACATCAAAACAATTCTGGACAGATGGAAGCTTCTTATTCAAACAACATGAAGTCTTGCTATATTATGACATATGCAGTATAACCCCAGGTTAGAACTGCTCCGGAGGTGAAAGAGTTAACTTCCATGCAGAGCATGGAATCTTATATGACTCGGATGAACACTCTGTCTGTTGAAGCTCAAACTTAAACTGTCAGATTCTTACTCCGCCTCACTGAACAGTCGCTCGAGATTCCTCCTGCCTGCTTGGTTTGTTTATCGGTTTTAAAGTGTAATTCTCGGTTTATTTTACGAGAATTTAACACAATCGTCGGTTCAAGCTCTGTCTGTGGTATTGTAAGTAATAGATAGAGCTTATTTATTATTTTCTTCTGTGTGGAACTTGTAAGCGTCTTTATTGGTTCGGTTTGAACCGATCAGAGGGTTAAAATTACTTTCTAGCCCTTGATCACGGTTCCAGGTTCTTATCGGTTCTAAAAAATGGATTTTATTACGTTTTTTCCACGACCCATGACACGGTTGGAAACCGATAAGAGAGTCTTGTTGGTGGATTGCCATTAACGGGCAAGTTTGGTTAGGCTGGTACTATGTCTGAGGAAACCCAAAGAAAAACCGGACCCACTGTTTCAGCACCATGGCCTCTGTGGGAAGCTTTGCCAAGGCTGACCCACACACCATTTGTGTATATTGTCTGGGGTTTGACCACCTCAATGCAGACTGCCAGATTTGTAAGAATTTTCCTGCTGCCACCATGGAAAAAAGAGTTGGTAGGCTCAGGGAAAGGGAGGCCAAAAAGTCCGCTGACCCGGATGGCCAGCCCGGTTCAGATCCAACCGAACCTGAGGGAGTGCCCTCTGACCAGGGCGATGCTTCCTCGGGCAAACTAAGAGCCAGCTCTGAGGAGCTGGTTCCAACTAAAAGGGCTAGAAGGTCAGCTAGTTTGGAATTGTCCAGTCTCTTTCCCCAGTTCCATCCGAACCAGCACCATTGGGCAAGCGCCCGGTTCGGTCGGTTCCCTCGGTTCAAGATTATGATTTTGAAGATTTTTATGAACCAGGGGAAGGGGAGGAGGGGTACGAGGAGAGTGAGTGTGATTTTGACAGTCTGGATGTGCCCATTGAACTGGACATCTCTCCAGACAGACCCTCAGGAGTATCCCCTCCCAGGCTATCTGAGTCCCCATCTCATTTTTTGTTTTACAAGAAAGTTGCTGACACTCTGCAACTCCCTGTTGAGGAAGCTCAATGATGATCAAGAAGAGCCTGATTTTATGGAAATCATGGATATTCCAGAGTCTAGGAGACTGTCTATTCCCTTGCATAAATCTTTTAGGAAACAGACAGTAAAAATTCTGAAAACTCCTCATTCTATCTTCCCTGTGGATAAAAGGATGGACAAGAGGTATGCTTTATCAGGCTCTAATACAGAGTTCCTATCTCAGTAGTGCAGCCATGTGGGGGTAGTGCAGGCTGCAGTCTGTGACAAGGCTAATATTCCGATGGCCTCTCACCCTCCTGAAAAGGATTCCAGGAGGATGGATGCCATGGTAAAAAAGCAGTACATGGCAGCATCTTTGGGACTCAGATAGGCAAATTATGGCTTACGCGGCTAGGTACACCAGAAATCCAGGTGGGACTCTGTCCTGGCCCTAGCAAAGTAGGCCCCTGAACAGCTTGCCAGGGAGCTGGAGCAGGTGGCTGCGGACGTTATTGGGGCATCCAAGGTGCAGTTTCATGCTGCTGTAGACTCTAATGATGTTTCTTCTAGAGTTATGGCTACATCTGTGTCTCTTCGCAGAATGGCCTGGCTCAGATGTACTGCCCTGTCACAGGATACCCAGTCTAAGACTATGGATTTTTCCTGTTGTGGGAAATTCTCTGTTTGGGGAGCAGACAGAAAATTATATGAAGAAAATGGATGAGTATAGGACCACCTATAGGACTGCACAGGCCAAAGAAAGGCAAGTCACTCCTCAAAGGTAGCATGTCAGGGGCAGGGGCAGGCCTTTTCATAGGCCGTTTTACCAAGCCCAGGCCTCCTCTTCTGCTTATGCCCAGAGGGGGTTCTTTAGAGAAAGGGGCAGAAGAGGCTCTAGTAAGCCTGCTTCTACCCCTCAACCCAAAGGCCCTGCAAAACAGGCTCCCTGATGGGGTAGCCAGGGCCGATTCTCCACTACCGGTAGGGGGCAGGCTGGCTTACTTTGTCCTGGACTGGAAGTCTTTAACATCAGACAAGTGGGTCCTGGAAGTAGTAAGCCAGGGACTGGTTCTCAGCTTCAAAATTTCGAAGATGAGGCTAGATCTTTCCACCTGCAAACCCATCAGAGGCACTTGCCCTGGAAGCAAGTTTCTGCCCTCCTGGCTCTCAGAGCCGTGGAAAGGTTCTACCTATACACCAGGGCAAAGGGTTGTACTCCAGGTACTTCCTTACCCCAAAAAAGACAGGAGAATGGCGGCCCATTCTGGATCTCAGGTATCTAAACAAGCACCTTTTAAAACCAAAGTTCAAAATAGTGACCCTGGGGATTATTTTACCCTCTCTAAGGCTAGGGGACTGGCTAGCCTCCCTGGACCTCAAGGATGCCTACTTCCATGTTCTCATCAGAAGCTCCCATCGAAAGTACCTCAGATTCGAACTGCCCTCAGGCCATTACCAGTTCAGAGCAATGCCCTTTGGCCTCTCCTCAGCTCCAAGGGTGTTCACAAAATGCCTGGCAGTAGCAGTTGCTCATTTAAGAAGGCAAAAGATTGCCATCTTTCCTTATCTGGACGACTGGCTCATTGTAGGCCAGTCTCCAGAACAGGTCAAACTTCATTTACAAGTAACCCAGCACCTGCTTACCTCTCTAGGTTTCCTTCTCAATCTTCCAAAGTCAGTTCTGGAGCCTGTCCAGCTTCTCACCTTTATAGGCGCAGAACTGAACACAAAGAAACCAGAGCCTTCCTTCCTCTGGAGAGCAAGGACCCTGGTGTCTCTGGCCCCCTCTTTCACCCTGCAGGTCTCTCGACCAGCAAGGCATTTCCTACAGCTCCTGGGGCACATGGCTGCTTCTACAGCAGTAGTGCAGGGAGCGAGATTTCAGATGAGGGACATTCAGTTCCATTTGAGAGCCTTTTGGTCTCAAAGGACGGATCCCCAACCAAATTGATTCCAGTGACTCGAACCCTGATCCAGGCCCTCCAGTGGTGGCAGGATCAGAACAATCTGAGACAGGGGGTTCCCTTCACTCCCCAGTCTCATTCCTTGACCCTTACTACAGATGCATCCCTCTTGGGGTGGGGAGCTCACATGGGCAACCTTTCCACCCAAGGGCTGTGGTCCCCTCAGGAATCTCTGCTCCACATCAATTTGCTGGAGCTCAGAGCAGTTTTTCTAGCACTTCAGGTTTTCTCCACAGCTGTCCAGAACAAGGTAGTTCAGGTCAGAACAGACAATACCACTACAATGGTACATCAACAATAAGGGGCACTCGGTCTGACCCTTGTGCACGAGAGCAATAAGTTGTGGTCTCTGGCATTTTCTCTGAACGCCTCCCTTACAGCAGTTCACCTCCCAGGCAAGGACAATGTCCTAGCGGATGCTCTCAGCAGGATTTCCCAGGGCCATCACGAATGGGCATTGGATCCCCTAGTACTGGAGGTAATATTTGCCAGATGGGGCACTCCGCAAATAGATCTCTTTGCAGCCCCAGACAACCACCAACTTCCCCTTTTTTGTTGCAGGCCCCCAGTGTTGGGCTCAGTCCCTCTGGATGCCTTCCTTCTCAGTTGGGAAGGGAAGTTTCTCTATGCTTTTCCCCCCTTTCCCCTTCTTTTCAAGTGCTAGTCAGAATCAGATCTCAATCCTGCAAGATGATCCTGATCGCTCCAGATTGGCCAGGCAGCCCTGGTACCCACTCCTCATGTCCTTAGCAGTCCACCCTCCCTATGCCTTCCAGGAATCACAACCTGTTAACCTGTGCCCAGGGAGAGTTTGGTATCCGAACCTCAAATCTCTCAATCTCAAGGCTTGGCTCTTGAAGAGTTAGAATTTGCTGACCTACACCTTTCTCAAGGTGTATTGGATATCTTGAAGGCCTCTAGGAAGCCTTCCACCAGGGCTACCTATAATTCAAAATGGAAGAGATTTTCCATATGGTGTGGTGGTAAACATATTTCCCCAGAATCTGCTGGTGTGCCCACGATCCTGGATTATTTGGTGCATTTATCAGCTCACCCTGTGTTCTCCAAGTTTTTTAAAGGGTTGCTTCACACCAATCCCCCGTTCAGGTATCCTGTCCCTGCTTGGGATCTTAATATTTGCATCGCTCAGCTTATGCAACCCCCTTTTGAGCCATTGTCTTCAGCAGAGCTGAAGTACTTGACTTGGAAAACTGTGTTTCTGGTAGCCATCACCTCTGCCAGGCGCATAAGTGAGCTACAAGCCTTGTCAGTGGAGCCTGATTTTACTCCTTTCATAGAGATAAGTTAGTCCTCAGGACTAACAGGAAGTTTTTGCCTAAGGTGGTTTCAGACTTTCACCTTAATCAATCCATCTCTTCCTGTGTACTTCACTGACCATTCCTCCTCTGGTGAGAGGAGATTGCACAGTTTAGATGTCAAAAGAGCCCTTAGTTACTATATAGAACGTACCAAGGATCACAGGTTTGAATCCCCCCAATTGTTCCTCACTTATGGTGAGGTTGGTAAAGGGAAACCTGCCACTGAAAGATCCATTGCCAGGTGGATTGTCTTTTGTATCCAATTCTGTTACGAAAAACTGGGTGAGGTTCCTCCCTCAGGCCTGAGGGCTCACTCTACCAGAGGTACAGCTGCGTCTCTGGCTGCTGCCAGGGACATTCCTATCCTAGAGATATGTCAAGCAGCTACCTGGAAAACAGTTCACACTTTTACTAAGCATTACTCCTTGGATATCCAGGCTAGGAGTGATGCTCGATTTGGCACAGCTGTGCTTCAGAGCCTATTTCCCAAGTAGGTTCTGTCCCTCCTCCACGGAGGTACTGCTGTGTAGTCTGCATATGTCATAATATAGCAAGACTTCATGTTGTTTGAAGAAAAAACTACTCACCTTAGTAATGTAGTTTCTTCTAATGGAGTCTTGCTATATTATAACCTCCCCCCTCCAGCCTGCCCCTCTCAGAACCTCTGTTTTTGGGAGGTGGGTGGGCAATGCAATGTTGGCACTTCTTTGATGTCCACTTTATTTCACCCTCCTTGGGTGCTTAGGTGTTATGCTTGAGTTTCTTCTTGAATCTGCCGACTTGAGTCTTTGTTTTGGGATCAAGATCAAAAAGGTATTTTTGTAGTTGTTAGCCAACGGCTAGTGTAGGTTTGCGGCTTCCACACAGAACCTTAGTGAGTTTTTGCTCGTAAAGATCTGACAGTTTAAGTTTGAGCTTCAACAGACAGAGTGTTCATCCGAGCTCGCTCAAGATTCCATGCTCTGCATGGAAGTCAACTCTTTCACCTCCAGAGCAGTTCTAACCTGGGGTTATACTGCATATGTCATAATATAGCAAGACTCCATTAGAAGAAACAACATTACTAAGGTGAGTAATTTTTTTCATCTCTTTCTTTCATGGGGAAAATTGCAGCCATTAAGAAGTCCATTTCTCCCAAGGTTCATTACCTCTTTGCCAATATTCCTTTAGTCTTACCATCCTCCTTTTCTGCTAAAATTAATAAATGAATAGGTAACTTTATCTGGGATGAGAAATCACCAAGATTTAACCACAACAAACTTCGATCACATTGGAATAAAGGGGGATTCGGACTCCCCTGGTTCAAAGGTTACCTCTGGACTTTCTGAATGGTCCAAACCATTAAATGGTTTCAGAAATCCTCCCCTCACTCACCACTATGAGTTGCAATGGAATCCGCATTGTGCCCGGGAGGAGTTCCCACTTCCTTCATTTTTAATCCCATTTCCTCTAAACTAAAATCTCTCCCGACTATATCATCCTCTGTTCTGTATTTGAAACTAACCCACAAATTCCTGAAATCCAGTCCAACATTCTGGTTTTATGCCCCCTTATGGGGCAATCCACTTCTCACTCTAGAAGATTACCCAATTTTCTGTCATACATGGAAGAACAAAGGCATTTTCTTTCTCAGAGATATCTTGGATCAGAATTCACTCACTCTTAGATCATTCTCAGACTTGCAGGTCACATGGAAACTTTCTAAACAGGACTTCTGGAAGTTTTTACAAATTCGGGCAGCTTATAACTCTCTTTCTAGTTTAGTGTATAGGCATACTCTTCTAAACCCATACAGGACTAATTTATCAGTAAAATTAAATAGCTCCATTTACAAAGACATTATTGATACTCTACCTGATCAGTCTATACAGGCCAAAAATAAATGGAGTACTCTTCTTAACTACAATATTTCTGATGCACAATGGAGTAATGGTTGGCGTACTGCACATAATACCTTTAAAGATGCCCATAGTTCTTTAATACAAACTAAAATCCTACATCTTTGGTATAGAACCCCCTCTGTGCTTAAATGAATGGGTCTATTAAATAATAACTGCTGGCACTGCAATTTGGCCAATGGGGATCTACTTCATATCCTGTGGTCTTGCACTCCCATTAATAGGCTTTGGCATAAAGTCTGTTTGCTTGCCTCCAGAGTAACAGGACAAAAACTTCCTTTTGACCCCAAGCTATTCCTTCTAGGCATCCTTATCCCCAGTAGCCCTCTCCTCTAACATGCACATTTTAGATGGCTAAACATACTTCCTCTTCTGGTCAAATGTATGATTCTTATGAAATGGAAATCAACGCTGGTGCCTTCAAACAACATGAAGTCTTGCTGTATTCTGACAGTAGCAGTGAGTCCCAACCTTCGAACTGCCCCGGAGAAGAAAGAGTTAACTTTCCATGCCAGGCATGGAACGCTGAGCTTGAGCTCGGTTGAGACTCTGTCTGTTGCTGTTTGAACTCAAACCGTCAGATTCTTTACTCCGCCTCACTGAACAGTCGCTCCGGAGATTTCTCCTTCTGCTCGGTTCAATTTGTCGGTTAAAGTACCATTTTTCTTGGTTTTCGACCGAATTTAAACCGCAACCTGTCGGTTCAGTCTCTGTCTGTGGTATTCGTGAGTACTAGATAGGTTTATATTGTTTCTATTCTGTGTGGAACTTGTAAACGGTTCATCGGTTTGGTTTGAACCGATCAAGTTGCTAAAAAATCTTTATTTTAAATTTTAAAATGTGGTTACGGTTCTTATTGGTTCTACAAAAAAACAGATTTTATTACGTTTTTTTCCACGACCCGTGAAACGGTCAGGAACCGATAAGAGGGTCTTACCTGGCGGATTGCCATTAAAAGGGTAAGTTTGGTTAGGACTGGCACAATGTCTGAGAAATCCAAAAGAAAAACCGGGCCCACTGGGTTTCAACACTGCAGTGTGTGTGGGGAAGTCTTTGCCAAGGCTGATCCCCACACCACCTGTGTTTATTGTCTGGGGTTTGACCACCTCAATGCAGACTGCCAGATTTGTAAAAATTTTCCTGCAGCTACCCTAGAAAAACGAGTTGGTAGGCTCAGGGAAAGGGAGGCTAAAAAGTCTGCTGAACCGGATGGCCAGCCCAGTTCAGTTCAAACCGAACCAGAAGGAGTGCCCTCTGACCAGGGCGAGATTTCTTTGGGCAAAAGGAGATCCGATTCTAAGGAGTCAGTTCCAGCTAAGAGAACAAGAAAGGAAAAATCAGCTGGTGTGGATCCAAAACTTTCTTCTCCAACCGCTGAAGAAATAGCCAAAGCGGTAAAAATTGTGCAGTCACTTTTCCTGGTTCTGACCGATCAGGGAGGCGCTTGGTTCGGCCGGTTCCACCGGTTCAAGAGTATGATTTAGAGGAATTTTATGAACCGGAGGAGGAGGAAGAGGAATATGAGCAAAGTGAATGTGGTTTTGAAAGTCTGGATGTGCCCACTGACCCGGACATCTCCCCAGACAGACCTTCAGGAGTGTCTCCTCCTAGGCTTTCTGAGTCCCCCTCCCATTTTATGTTTTATAAAAAAGTGGCTGAAACCCTCCAGCTTCCTATGGAAGAAGCTGTGGATGACCAGGAGGAGCCTGACTATGTGGAAATGATGGATATCCCAGGGTGTAGGAGGTTGTCTATTCCCTTACACAAATCTTTTGGGAAACAGACATTTAAGATTTTAAAGACTCCTATCACCATACCTACTGTGGATAAAAGAATGGACAAGAGGTATACATTGTCAGGCTCGGATACGGAGTTCCTTACACAACAATGCAGCCATGTTGGGGTAGTGCAGGCTGCAGCCTGTGACAAGGCAAATATTCCTTTGGCTTCACACCCCCCAGACAAGGACTCCAGGAGGATTGATGCCATGGCAAAGAAACAATACATGGCATCATCCTTGGGACTCAGACAGGCCAATTATATGGCTTATACTGCTAGGTATCAGAAACCCAGATGGGACACTGTCAAGGCTTTAGCAAAACAGGTCCCTGGCCAGCTTGCCAAGGAGCTGGAGCAGGTGGCGGCTGAAGGTATTGAGGCATCCAAGGTGCAGTTCCATGCTGCAGTGGACTCCAATGATGTGTCATCTAGAGTCATGGCTACATCTGTGGCACTTTGCAGAATGGCTTGGCTCAGATGTACTAGCCTGTCACAGGATACCCAGACTAAGGCCATGGATTTTCCTGTTGTGGGTAATTCTCTGTTTGGGGAGCAAACAGAGAATTACATGAAGAAAATGGATGAATATAGGACCACCTATAGGAGTGCCCAGGCCAAGGAAAGGCAGGCCAGTCCTCAAAGGCAGCATCCCAGGGGCAGGGGCAGACCTTTTCACAGGCCTTTTTACCAAGCCCAGGCCTCCTCTTCTGCCTATGCTCAGAGGGGGTTCTTTAGAGGGAGAAGCAGAAGGGGTACAAGCAGACCTGCTTCCACCCCTGAGCCAAAACCCCCTGCCAAGCAGACACCCTGATGGGTTTGCCAGGGCCGATTCTCCACCACCTGAAGGGGGCGGGCTGGCTTACTTTGTCCAGGACTGGAAGTCTCTAACATCAGACAAGTGGGTCCTGGAAGTAGTAAGCCAGGGACTGGTTTTCAGCTTCGAAAAATTTCCAAAGCTGAGAACCAGATCTTTTCCACCTGCAAATCCCTCAGAGGCACTTGCATTAGAGGCAGAGGTCTCTTCCCTTCTGGTTCTCAGAGCTGTGGAACGGGTTCCACCCCTACACCAGGGCAAAGGATTGTACTCCAGGTACTTCCTTACCCCAAAAAAGACAGGAGAATGGCGGCCCATTCTGGATCTCAGATATTTAAACAAGCACCTTTTAAAGCCAAAATTCAAAATGGTGACTCTGGGAATAATTCTACCCTCTCTAAGGCCAGGGGACTGGCTAGTGTCCCTGGACCTCAAGGATGCCTACTTCCATATTCTTATCAGAAGCTCCCATCGAAAGTACCTCAGGTTCGAGCTGCCCTCAGGCCATTACCAGTTCAGAGCAATGCCTTTCGGACTAACCTCTGCTCCAAGGGTGTTCACAAAATGCCTGGCAGTAGTAGTTGCTTCTCTGAGAAGGCAAAGGATTGCCATCTTCCCATACCTAGACGACTGGCTTATAGTAGGCCAGTCCCCAGACCAGGTCAAGTTACACTTACAGATAATTCAGCAACTGCTCACTTCTCTAGGTTTCCTTCTGAATCTGTCAAAGTCAGTTCTAGAGCCTGTTCAGCTCCTCACTGTCATAGGTGCAGAGCTAGATACAGAAAGGGCCAGAGTCTTCCTTCCCCTGGACAGGGCAAGGACCCTTATCACTCTGGCCTCCTCTTTCACCCTACAAGTGTCTCGACCAGCAAGGCATTTTCTGCAGCTCCTGGGGCACATGGCTGCTTCTACAGCAGTGGTGCAGGGAGCAAGATTTCAGATGAGGGACATTCAGTTCCATTTGAGAGCCTTCTGGTCTCAGAAAAGGGACCCTCTGACCAAACTGATCCCAGTGACTCAAACCCTGATCCAGGCCTTGCACTGGTGGCAGGATCTGAACAATCTGAGACAAGGAGTTCCCTTTGTCACTCATTCTCACTCTTTAATCCTTACTACAGATGCCTCCCTCTTGGGGTGAGGGCTCACTTGGGCGACCTGACCACCCAAGGGTTGTGGTCCCCTCAGGAATCTCTGCTCCACATCAATCTGTTGGAGCTCAGAGCAGGTTTTCTAGCACTTCAAGTTTTTTCCAAGTCTGTTCAGAGCAAAGTTATTCAGATCAGAACAGACAATACCACCACAATGTGGTATATCAACAAACAAGGAGGCACTCGGTCTATGGCCTTGTGCACAGAAGCGATGAAGTTGTGGTCCCTGGCTTATTCTCTGAACACCTCCCTCTCAGCAGTACACCTCCCAGGCAAGGACAATGTCCTGGGAGATGATCTCAGCAAGATATCTCAGGGCCATCATGAATGGTCACTGGATCCCTTGATCTTGGAGGTGATATTCTCCAGATGGGGCACCCCACAGATAGATCTTTTTGCACCCCAGACAATCACCAACTTCCCATTTTTTGCTGTTGGTCCCCAGTGTTGGGCTCAGTCCCCCTGGATGCCTTAGTTCTTAATCGAGAAGGGAAGTTCCTGTATGCTTCCCCCCCTTCCCTCTCCTGTTCAAAGTGCTAGTCAAAATCAGGTCTCAACCCTGCAAAGTGATCCTGATTGCTCCAGACTGGACCAGACAGCCCTGGTATCCTCTCCTATTGTCCTTATCAGTCCATCTTCCCCTGGCTCTTCCCAGGAATTACAACCTGTTAACTTGTGCTCAGGGGAGGGTTTGGTACCCGAATCTCAAATCTCTCAATCTCAAGGCCTGGCTCTTGAAGAGCTAGAGTTTGCTGATTTACACCTCTCCCAAGGTGTTATGGATATTCTGAAGGCTTCTATGAAGCCTTCCACCAGAACTACTTATAATTCCAAGTGGAAAAGATTTTCCATATGGTGCTCTGGGAAGCATATTTCCCCAGAGTCTGCTGATCTGCCCACAGTACTTGACTACATGGTTCATCTCAATAGCTTGGGTCTCAGACCAGCTACACTAAGGGTGCACCTGGCAGAGGTTTCTGCTTTCATTTCAGCAAGTAAGCCCTCTTCTCTTTCAGCTCACCCTGTTTTCTCAAAGTTTTTCAAGGGATTGCTTCATACCAATCCTCCATTCAGGGATCCTGCCCCTGCTTGGGATCTTAACATTTGCATTGCACAGCTTATGCAACCCCCTTTTGAGCCTTTGTCCTCAGCAGAGCTTAAGTACTTGACTTGGAAAACTGTGTTTCTGGTGGACATCACTTCTGCCAGGCGCACAAGTGAGCTGCAAGCCCTGTCAGTGGAGCCTGACTTTTTTTCTTTCCATAGGGATAAGGTGGTCCTAAGGACTAACAGGAAGTTTTTGCCTAAGGTGGTTTCAGACTTCCACCTTAACCAATCTATGTCTCTTCCTGTATACTTCACTGACCATTCCTCCTCTGGTGAGAGGAGGCTGCACAGCCTAGATGTGAAAATAGCCCTTAGTTACTATATAGAACGCATCAAGGGTCATAGGTTTGACTCCCTCCAACTGTTCCTCACTTATGGTGAGGTAGGCAAAGGAAAACCTGCCACTAAAAGATCCATTGTCAGGTGGATTGTCTCTTGCATACAATTTTGCTATGAAAAATTAGGTAAGGTTCCACCCTCAGGCCTGAGGGCTCACTCTACTAGAGGTACAGCTGCTTCCCTGGCTGCTGCCAGGGATATCCCTATTCTAGAAATATGTCAAGCAGCTACCTGGAAAACAGTCCACACTTTCTCCAAGCATTACTCCCTGGATATCTAGGCTAGGAGTGATGCTTGGTTTGGCACAGTTGTGCTTCAGAACCTATTTTCTAAGTAGGTTTTGTCCCTCCTCCATGGAGGTACTGCTTGGTAGTCTGCTACTGTCAGAATACAGCAAGACTTCATGTTGTTTGAAGAAAAAATTACTCACCTTAGTAATGTTGTTTCTTCTAATGGAGTCTTGCTGTATTCTGATCTCGCCCCCTGCCTTCCCCTCTCAGAACCTTTGTTTTTTGGGATGTGGGTGGGCAGTGGCAGTGTTGGCACTCAGGAGGTGCCCCACCTTTTTTGTTATCACCCTTTCTTTGGGTGAGTGGGTGTTGTGTTATTTCATTTTTGGTCACCTGACTTGAGTCTTTGTTTTGGGACCTCAAATTTGTTGTTATGTTAGTAGCCAGTTGGCTAGTGTAGGTTTACAGCTTCCACACAGGACCTCAGTGAGTTTAGCTCATAAAGATCTGACGGTTTGAGTTCAAACAGCAACAGACAGAGTCTCAACCGAGCTCGAGCTCAGCGTTCCATGCATGGCATGGAAAGTTAACTCTTTCATCTCCGGGGCAGTTCGAAGGTTGGGACTCACTGCTACTGTCAGAATACAGCAAGACTCCATTAGAAGAAACAACATTACTAAGGTGAGTAATTTCTTCTTCTCTTTCAGACGTTCTTCAAAGCCTCTCTCAGTATGCCTCTCTAGACCTATTATCTCATGTTACTCATAACCGACTTACTATATATGACAGATGTTGGCAGGATTAGTTCAAGTACATGAACCTAGTTCTTCTAGACCCTAATTCTTAAGGACATTTAGTTCTCCTTCTTATTTTGCTCTCAGATTAGGTTTTCTCAAAACTTTTGTGCACAGATTTCTCCTCTTTTTTCCCTTCTTCCATTTTTTCCCTCTCTCCTTCCCTTCTTCCTTGCTTTTTTCTCTCTTCTTTCTTTCCTTGCACTCTTTTCTTTTATCTTCACCTCTCCATAACTGAACATCGTTCATATTACCACATTTATCACTTTTTGCAATTTTACTGAATGTCTTGCCATAGCCTGCCCTAGCATGTATTTCATACATGGTTGCTATTTATGATCATGTAATACCCTATTGATTGTAACCCTTCTGCTCTCCACTTACATCCTATCTAGGTGTGTGTTTTATTATAAATACATCAATCATTCAATCAATCAATATCTTTATTTATCCAGGCAGACACCATTGAGCAAGCTCATTTACAAAGTGGACCTGCAGTCGTACAGCAATAAAACAGTTAAAATACAATTATATAAGCAGTACAGATGCTAGCTATTATAGTAAATGTGCACCTGTAGAGGTAATAGACAATATGTGTAGCACAGAGAACTGTCATAAATAGTCATAAATAAAGCTTATGCTGATTCCGTACCCAAAACTGTGCAATTGTGGGTGGAATAGTTAAGGAATTTATGGGCACTCAGGATAAAAGGGAGTCAGTGATGAAAAATAAGAGCGGAGAGAGCTGGTAAACAAGATGGGTGGGATGAGGCTGAAGGAAGGAATAGAGAGAGAGAGGAGGGATGAACCAGAAGAAAAAGAAAACCGTTAGAAGGGTAAGAATGACAGTCGGCTTAACCCCAAGTGCAGCAGCATAAGGAGGGGTAAAAGCTGCATGATTTAATGAGTGTGATCGGCGATGAAATGGGTGGTTGGCGGAGAGAGCCATAGAAGGGTTTATACACATAACTAGAGGTAGGAGCACAAGAGCGGGTAGACTTACAGTGGGGGTGCCACTGTGTAGAGGAAGGCAGATGGCTAGCATCGAGTGAAGCAGTTGCAGTTTTCCATTATGCCAACACGGTATAGTGTTTTGAACAGGCGAATACTAACTGGGGACCTCAGTTTAAGGATTTTATGGGTTTTGTTCCAGAGACAAGGGAGTGAGAAGCCGAAGGCGGCTTTCCCGAAGCGTGTGAAAGCCTTGGGCATATATAGCAAGAGCAGGGAGCAGCTTCTGAGAGTATAATTTCTGGACACAGTCAGGGTCAGGCAGTCAGCTATGTACTGAGGGAGTTTGCCACTGATGGCTCTGAATGTCCAGAGTGCTGCATTCATGTTGCACCAATATTGAAGTGAGGTCCATCCCATGGCGGTATAGAGCGAGCAGTGTTTGGTGGAGAGGGGGGGAGGTCGGTAATGAAGCGTACAGCTCTGTGGTAGAGTGTATCCAGTTTTCCAAGATAAGATGCAGCGCAGCTACTATAAATGAAGTCCGCGTAGTCAATTAAGGATAGGAATGTAGCTTGGACTAGCCGTTTCTTTGCGTCTGCAGTGAGGAGTCTTCTTATCCTGTAAAAAAGGTCAAGTCTTTGTCTTCGTTTTTTGAGCAGGTCCTCCAGGTAGTCCGTGAAGGAAAGTTTGCCGTCAATCCAAACCCCAAGGTATTTGAATTTCGGAACATACTGTAAGCTCTCTTCCAGTAACGTGGTGATTGGGGGGGGGGGCGGTCATAGATGGGTGAGCCAGATGGATGGCAGGGGAAAATAACATGGCTTTTGTTTTCTTAGCATTTAGTAACAATTTTTTATTGATTAGTTGGAGTTGCAGGAGGTCGAAGTCCTTTTATAGATCCACAGGCTTCTTTAAGTGTTTTGCGGACTCAGACAAAGCATTGTATCATGCGCGAATAGATGAATACTTGCCTCCTTGATTCCCTCGTCTATATTGTTGATGTATATGCTGTCAATGAGCTTGAATTGAGGGTTGATGCCACAAATTTGTCTTTGACATAGATGGCAACCCCCACCACCTCTGGATTGTCTATCACATCTAAAAATCTGGTAGTTGGGTATATTAATCTCACTGTCAGGCATAGAAAATCTTAGCCAGGATTCCGAAATCATAAGCACATATGGCATCGGATGAACAGTCCATGCTTGGATTAGGGTGAATTTTTTCAGGAGACTACATATGTTTATGTACATGAAGCTAATTTCTTTGAGCATTTTTGGCTCTGAAGGGGAGGAAAGCTTATTCATAGGTCCAGGATTGAGCTCCACATTGCCAGAGCAAAATAGGAGGGGGAGTAAAAGTTTTTTTCGATATGCAAGTGAGAGGCAAAATGCTCAAGGCTTTTTCTGCTAGGCGTATAAGAGGAGCTGGAATGCCAGGCTTTATTATTTAATTTATGCAAGCCTAGGGACACAGAGGCTAGTACTGTGGCTGTGTGACACCAAGGGAAGTGTTTTAAAGTAGAAGGAGATAAAGAGCGTGGCATGTTGGACCGTGCGTTGGTCACCCTGCCGGGAAGATGGTCCACTTGTTTCAGCTGGTAAACGGGAGTTGGGGCAGTACATGGGTTGTGCGGGGTCTGGGTGGGCAAGCATTCTGGGGGATTTGGATACGATGTACCCCAAGTGGCAAACTTGCTAGGTATATACCCAGTAAGAGATATGGTGCACAGTGCAGCAAGGAGGAAGAGCTGCCACGTGCAAGCCATAGGTACAGTTGAAAGATTAAAATGATACGGGTAGTTCACCCACTGGTGGGAGCAGATTTCCCTAACAGAACCCTGGTGGAATCGAGAAAAAAAGAGTTTGGGGGAAGGAGAGAGCAGGTGATTGGTCAAGGACAAGAGTGAGCAGTGCTAGTGGGTCTATATAGTTACACTCAGGAGGGGGGATGGGCAGGTGGGCAAAAATTTTCGGCTTTGCCATACCTCTCTGGGATTTGAGTCCAAGCTTGTGGTCTCGGATGTCGGCTTCTAGAGCACTGACCACCGGTGGCTGCGGATTGAGCGGCGTTTGAGTAGGGAGTCCAAGAAGGGTCTCAGCTGAAGACGGAAGGAGAGAAGAAGCCAATTAGTACTGGAGAAGGACAAAGGGTCTCACTAGCCAGTGACAAACAGAATTTGCAAGTGAATAAGAGCGATTTCCTTGGCACCTGGGAGTCTAGGCTGCAGTTACAGAGACAAGGAAAGGGCTGGAAATCACTTAAACACAAGTCTAAGGCAGTTTTTTACAAGTTAGAACAGCTTTTTTAGGTAGTTTTTTACAAACTACACAATTTTCTATGTAGTTTAGGCAGGTAAAAACAGTATAGGCATTGGTATTCAGTCAGGATTTTAGTAAAAAAGCTCCTTTTTTGCTCTGCTAGCGAGGAAAGCAATGGAGGAGAAAAAAGGACCAATCAGAGAGAGCCTGGCAAAGGCGCTCACACTCCAATTGGTTTTTGGCTTTGCCGTACCTCTCTGGGGCTTGAGTCCGAGCTTGTGGTCTCGGGCGTTGGCTTCTGGAGTGCCGACCGCCCGGTGGCCACGGATCTAGTGGTGGTTGAGCAGGGAGCACAAAAGGGGTCTCAGCTGAAGAGGGAAGGAGAGAAGAAGTCAGTTAGTACTGGAGGATGACAAAGGGTCTCACTAGCCACTGACAAACAGAATTTGCAGATGAATAGAGGCGATTTCCTTGGCGCCTGGGAGTCTAGGCTGCAGTTACAGAGACAAGGAAAGGGCTGGAAATCACTTAAACACAAGTCCAAGGTAGTTTTTTACAAGTTAGAACAGCTTTTTTAGGCAGTTTTTAACAAAGTACACAATTTTCTATGTAGTTTAGGCAGGTAAAAACAGTATAGGCATTGGTATTCAGTCGGGATTTTAGAAAAAAAGCACCTTTTTTGCTCCACTAGCGAGGGAAGCAATGGAGGAGAAAAAAGGACCAATCGGAGAGAGCCTGGCAAAGGCACACGTGCTCCAGTTGATTTTTGGCTTTGGCGTACCTCTATACATGTATATAAGGCTTCTCCAATATGTTTACCCTAAATACTGTGTTTTGTTAAGTGATATTTTATACCTCACATGAAGGATAGTCTTCTATTGTATAAGATGTGTGCTTTCTCATATACTTGAATTTCAATAAAAAGATAAAGTGAAAAAACATGAAAAGACCCTCCACCTTATATAGGTGGAGACATTGACATCATTGGTCAGCTGATCTGCCCCCTATTCTAATACATTAATTTTCTATCATAATACATAGAACTGGGGGTCAGCATGGCCATTACAGCATACATTGCTTATACTTCAGTATATACTGAAAGCACCATCTTTTCTTGTATTTAACATAAAGAAAGAAAAGCTTCATTGTGTAATAAAGGTTTAGCCCCTCCTTCCTGGTGCTGACATCACACTTGGATGCTCCATAAAAATATTCCAGAAGGGGTGGCTGGCTCCAAGGAAAGTAGTACCTGAGACTACTGATACAGCAAGAGGGCCAGCTAAAGACTTCGTTTCTCAACTCCAGAAACCGAAAATAACCTACTTCTAGACAGATACCTCACTTCATTATGGTCCCTTTTTATTGTACTAGCTAAGTCTGTACTTTCTTTTATTCGGTATTCAGATGGTTTACTAGTGTTTTCTGTTCATTTTTACACCATTGCCAGAGCGATGTACATCCAGGCATTCTAAATATTATGGTCTGTGAGGGGCTATTTTGGGATTTCTGCCTGACCTCCATAGCTCACAAACAGATTAACTAAGTGTTTTTATTTAATCTCAAACACTATCTATATTTTTAGTCAGTTCTCAGATTTCTAGGGAAGTAAAAGTTATGTTTGGTGCCGTTTTATGCTGGATTCGAAATGTGCAGAAGAGGTTTTGCTCTGCATTTCATTTCGGAAGCTAGCACTACCCAATTTACCAGCTGAAAAGGAAAACATCTCACAACCCCAGTACATAACCTATCTCCCCTTTTAAGTAAAACTTCTAATTAAAAAAAAGCAAACCGCAGCACTATAGAGGGTTTCTAACAGGTGAATATAATTCATGCTGGATTCGAAAATTCAGGGGGAGACTGCGTTTTGCAGTCCGTTCAGAAACCAATTCGTAGAGTATTTTAAAACACTTTTCAGGCACTTATTTACAGCCCGAATCTATATTAGGTTCTTCATAGGGTAGATAAGTCTCTCAATGAGGAAACCTAGCATTTTGGAGGAATTACTCCAAGCGGGTGAGTGTTTCTAACTACTACCTTTCTTCTGCAGTTTTTGAGAGCACCCGTCAAAGCAGTGGGGCACTTATTTGAGTCAAAACATTTTATTACCAGAGCCTCTGTACTTCTAGGGACCTACAGTCCAACATTAACCTCACTTACTTAGAGATCACAGCATATTTATATGCTGTATGTCTCTCTTGTAATGAAGTCTAAGTAATGCTGTATTTATTTAGTTACTTGTTGCCATGTCTTTCTGTAACGGCAACCTTCCAGTGTCATTTTAAAATGCTTTTGGGCATTTTACTTTTTATTTCTCAGCCTATCTATACGCTGTGTTACTCGTTTCTCTCACAAGCTAACTAAAGCTGCTGTTTTACAATAAGCAAGATTATGCACCACAGGGCAAGAAAAGGAAATAGAGTGGGGCAGATAATGTAAGATATCATAATGGGAGGCTGCCCCATTATGATAGAAACTTCAAATGAGATAAAGGATAGTGAAGGGATTACTACTGCAGTAGATTTATAAGGTTTTTAGGGACTAGATTAGAAGGAATGTCCCGTGGTGCCTCAATATAAAGTAAAAGAAATAAAGGGGGTGGTCACATCTACCACACACCCCCAGCGTTAAGCGAAAACCCCTTTTTCCTGCAGGAAAAAAAATTAGGGGTTTTCAAGACAACCTACCCATTTCATATGGGTAGGATGGAGGTTCCACCCACCTTCGCTTGGAAACTCCACCCCAGGGCACCCTTTAAATAAGAAAAAAACTTCAAGAAAGCAATATCTATATGTGACATTATACACTTAACGTTGTCACATATTTTTAAATAGCCCTGGGGTGTCATAACTTTACTATATCTCTCTTTACCATATTCCTGTGAGTTTGGACATTCAGCAACTCATTTCCTGGTTGAAGAGAGGCTAAGTATCCACTTCAGCCCCATGTCTGGACAAGAAATCCGCATTGACATGTGCTTTACCTGCTCTATGTTTTGCTGTAAAACTATATGGCTGACATGCCAGATACCACCTCATTATCCAGGTGTTCTTTTCCTTCATCTAAGATATGAAGCCAAGGGGGTTATAGTCTATTATTAATGTGAAGGGAGCACCCCATAGATAAAATCTCAGGGATTCAATTGCCCATTTAGCTGCCAAACACTCTATAGTTGCATATTTTTGTTCTCTGTCATGCAACTTTCCGGAAATATAAAGTACTGGGTGCTCCTCCCCATCAGCAGTCTGACTCAGCCCCACTATCTTTCCTTGCGGCGTCTGCATGCACTTCAAACGGGTGTTCAAAGTTTGGGCTTTTTAGGACTGGGGATGAGCAGAGTGCTGCTTTGATTTTATTAAAGGCTTCTTCACATTCCGGAGGCCACTTGATTTGATACCCAAATCTCTTTTTGGTTGTCTGTCAAAGGAGCTGTAATTGTAGCAAAATTAGGGATAAATCTCCTACAGTACCCAGCAAGGCCTAAGAAGGACCGAATGTGCTTCTTAGTACTGGGTACTGGGCATTTGGCTACTGCTTCAACCTTTGATATTTCTGGATTTATAAGACCATTGCCTAAAATAAAACTGAGATATCTGGTTTCCTTCATTGCAGTGGTACACTTGGTGGGGTTGATCGTTAACCCTGCCTGCTTGATGGAAGAGAAAACTGCATGTAGGTGTTGTAAGTGGGTTTCCCAGGATAAACTAAAGACAACACTGTCCAGGTAGGCCACACAAAAATTATTATGGGGCGCCAGCACTTGGTCCATGTAACGTTGAAACGTAGCTGGGGCCCCATGGAGCCCAAATGGCATAGTTTGGAACTGGAAAAGAACCACTAGAGTACTAAATGTTGTTTTCTCTTTAGCAGATTCCTCCAAGGGAATCTTGCAATATCTTTTGGTGAGGTCCAGTGTAGAAATATAGACCGCATCACCAATTCTATCTGTTATGTCGTCTATACGTGGCACTGGGTATGCATCAAATTGCGTAACCTGGTTTAGACCTCTAAAGTCCAGGCAGAGTCTAATCCCACCTTCCCTCTTTGGAACTATCACCATGGGAGAACCCCACAGACTTTTTGAGGGTTCAGTAATGTTTAAGGTTCGTAATTTCTGAATCTCCCTTTTTACCTCTTCTCTCAGTCTTTCGGGAAGTCTATAGGGCTTTTTCCTGATAGAGTTGGAATTAGTACAAATGTGATGTTCTACCCCTCTGGCCTCAGCCGGAGTACTGGTAAAGGTGTTTCTAAAATAATTTAAAAGGGATTTTAAGTCCTGGAGCTGAGATGCAGTGAGGTCTGGGTTTATAGTAACAGCATCAACCCCTGTTTCTCCCTCCAGTCTTACATAGGCTAATTCCATTTCCATGTCCTTCTGTTCAGGAATTACCGTTAGTCCCACCCCTGTGGTAGTCCCCTCATGCCACCATTTTAAAAGGTTGGCATGGTGTATTTTCTTTTTTTTTTTTCCTATCAGGGGTCTCGATTTCATACGTGACAGGGTCTGTCTGCCTTACTATCTTGTATGGTCCCTGCCATTTCATTAATAGCTTGTGTGTGGAGGTAGGCAAGAGTAACAAAACCTGCTCTCTGGGGGAAAAAAAACGTTATCTTTACCAGTGCCCTGGTCATAATATTGTTTTTGATATACCTGTATTTGGTTCCCTGTTTCATGTGCTTTGATAGTATATGGTACTAGTTTTATCTTAGTTGCCTCATGTACTGTGCTATTCCTGGGGACTTCAGTTCTTTGTTATCTTCCCAGCACTCTTTAACCCCATCTAATGGTCCTCGAGGGGTTCTCTGAAATAATAAATCAAAGGGTGAGAACCCTGTAGAGGCCTGTGGTACCTCATGGTAAGCAAACAAGAGGAAGGGCAGATATTGATCCCAATTGTTCCCTTCTTCCTGTACAAATTTTTTTAACATTCGCTTCAGAGTTTGATTAAACCGCTCGACTAGGCCATCTGTCTGGGGATGGTAGGGAGATTTTCTTATGGCTATAATTCCCAGAAGGCGGTACAGCTCTTTTAACAATTCTGCACTAAAATTAGTCCCTTGGTCCATACGAATTTCTTTAGGTATCACAACTCTACTAAACAGTTTCACTAACTCCTCTGCTATTCTACTAGTGGTAACTGTGCACATGGGTATGGACTCTGGATACTTGGTGGCATAATCACATACCACCAAGATAAACCAGTTGCCTTTTTTACTTTTGTCGAGGGGTCCTACAACATCCATGCCAATTCTCTCGAAGGGAGTAGTTACCAAAGGAAGAGGCATAAGAGGCACTACATCTTTTCTGTTGGTTTGTGCTGTAAGTTGGCATTCTGGACATTCCTTGCAATACCATGCTATATCTCCATGTATACCAGGCCAGAAGAACCTTTGCAAAATTCTACTGGACGTTTTATCCCTCCCTGTATGTCCAGTTCAGGGGAGGTCGTGACCTAATGCCAAAATATCCTGCCTATAACACTGGGGAACCAGTAGATGTTCCACTATTTCCTGGGTGTTAGGGTTAGTACATATTCTGTACAGTAGATCATTTTTTACTTGAAATTCAGGTGCACCAGTATTCTCCTTTTTCACTACCTGTGAAAAGAAGGGTTGTAGGGAAACATTGTTCTTTTGTTGATCACACGTCTGCCTTAACATATATAGCATTCTGTTCCACCTTTAACCCTTGATGTTGTTTGCCAGTTTTGTTTTAGCTTTTTCTTTGTTCTGCAGGTTTTTCTATCCCTCCCTGGGGATTCCATCACCTCCCCTTCAAAAGGAAACACATCCCCCAGAACAGCTTCTTTTTTACTTTGTGCCCTTGTAGTTATTGCTGACAGAGCTTCACACAACATGAAGTCTTGCTATATTATGACTATTGCAGTTTGCCCCAGCCTTAGAACTGCTCCGGAGGTGAAAGAGTTAACTTCATGCAGAGCATGGAGCTTAGAGCGACTCGTTCAGAACTCTGTTTGGCTGGTTTCAAACCGAAACGCCAGATTCTTTACTGGCCTCACTGAACAGTCGCCCGAGATTCCTCCTGTTGCTCGGTTCATTTCTTCGGTTTTGAGCCTATTTCTCTGTCTAATTTAACCTGATTTCATTATTTTAACCGCAAAACCGATCGGTTCAGGCTCTGTCTATGGTAACGTAAGTAATAGATAGGGTTTTTCTGTGGAACTTGTAAGTATTATCGGTTCGGTTGAACGATCGAGTTGTATTTGAATATAAGTTTAAAGCCTTTTAAGGCTTTTAGAGTGCGGTTCTGTTCTATCGGTTCTAAAAAACGGATTTCATTACGCTTTTTCCAGGACCCTGACACAGTTTGGAACCGATAAGGGTGTCTTGCCTGGCACTGCCATCAAAAGGGCAAGTTGGTTGGTTAGGCTGGCATCATGTCTGAGAAACCCAAAAGAAAAACCGGGCCCACTGGGTTTCAACACTGTAGTGTCTGTGGGGAAGCCTTTGCCAAGGCTGACCCACACACTACATGTGTCTATTGTCTGGAGTTTGACCACCTCAATTCAGACTGCCAGATTTGTAAAAATTTCCCTGCAGCCACCCTGGACAAGAGAGTGGGCAGGCTCAGGGAACGAGAGGCCAAAATGTCCGCTGACCCGGATGGCCAGCCCGGTTCGGTGCCAACCGAACCGGAGGGAGTGCCCTCTGACCAGGGCGAGACTTCCTCGGGCAAACGAAAACTGGCTCTGAGGAGCCAGTTCCAGCAAAGAAATCTAAAAAATCAGCAGGTTTGGAGTCCAAAATTCCTTCTCCAACTGCTGCTGAGATAGCCAGGGCAATACAGATTGTCCAGTCCCTGTCCCGGTTCCTCCAACCGCCACTGTCTGGCAAAAGTCGGTTTGGTCAGTTCCAGTGGTTCAGGATTATGATATAGAAGAGTTCTATGAACCAGAGGAGGGATGAGGATTATGATCAGTGTGAATGTGACTTTGAAAGTCTGGATGTGCCCATTGAACTGGACATCTCCCCAGACAGACCTTCAGGTGAGTCTCCCCTAGGCTTTCTGAGTCTCCTTCTCATTTTTGTTTTATAAAAAGTTGCTGAGACCCTCCAGCTTCCTTAGAGGAGGCTTTGGATGAGCAAGAGGAGCCTGACTATGTGGAGATGATGGATATCCCAGAGTCCAGGAGGTTGTCCTCCCTTTGCATAAATCTTTTAGAAAACAAACAATAACAATTTTAAAAGCTCCTAATTCCGTGCCTCCTGTGGATAAAAAGATGGACAGGAGGTACACTTTGTCAGGTCCTGATACAGATTTTCTTTCGCAGCAATGCAGTCATGTTGGGGTAGTTCAGGCTGCAGCCTGTGATAAAGCTAATATTCCACTGGCTTCACATCCTCCTGACAAGGATTCAGGAAGATTGATGCCATGGCCAAAAAAACATGGCAGCATCCTTGGGACTCAGACAAGCTAACTATATGGCTTATGTTGCAAGATACCAGAAATCTAGATGGGATACTGTCATGGCCTTAGCCAAACAGGTCCCTGGCCAGCTTGCAAAGGAGCTGGAGCAGGTGGCTCTTGATGGTATTGAGGCATCTAAGGTGCAATTCCATGCTGCAGTGGATTCTAACGATGTATCCTCTAGAGTCATGGCTACATCTGTGGCTTTTCGGAGATTGGCCTGGCTCAGGTGTACTACTTTGTCACAGGATACCCAGTCTAAGGCTATGGATTTTCCTGTGGTGGGAAATTCTCTGTTTGGGGAGCAGACAGAGAATTATATGAAGAAATGGATGAATATAGAACCACTTACAGGAGTGCACAAGCCAAGGAACGGCAAGCCACCCTCAGAGGCAGCCTCAGGGGTAGGGGTAGGCCTTTCAGGCCTTTTACCAGACTCAGGCCCCCTCCTCTTCAGCCTATGTACAGAGGGGGTTCTTCAGAGGGAGAGGCAGACGGGGTTCGAGCAGGCCTGCTCCCATCCCTCAGCCTAAAGCCCCTGCCAAACAGGCACCCTGATGGGATGCCCAGGGTCGGCTCTCCACTACCTGTAGGGGGCAGGTTGGCTCACTTCGTCCAGGACTGGCAGTCTTTAACTTCAGACAGGTGGGTCCTGGAAGTAGTGAGCCAGGGTCTGGTTCTCAGCTTCAAGAAATTTCCAAAGATGAGAGCCAGATCTTTTCCACCTACAAACCCTTTAGAGACTCTTGCTTTGGAAACAGAAGTCTCAACCCTCCTGGCTCTCAGAGCTGTAGAAAAGGTTTCTCCCCTTCACCAGGGCAAGGGTCTGTACTCCAGGTACTTCCTTACCCCAAAAAAGACAGGAGAGTGGCGGCCTATCCTGGATCTAAGATATCTAAACAAGCACCTTTTAAAGCCAAAGTTCAAAATGGTGACACTGGGAATGATTTTACCTCTCCCTAAGGCCAGGAGACTGGCTAGCCTCCTGGACCTCAAAGATGCCTACTTCCATGTTCTTATCAGAAGCTCCCATCGAAAGTACCTCAGATTCGAACTGCCCTCAGGCCATTATCAG
This sequence comes from Neoceratodus forsteri, assembly GCA_016271365.2. Classification (NCBI taxonomy): domain Eukaryota; kingdom Metazoa; phylum Chordata; order Ceratodontiformes; family Ceratodontidae; genus Neoceratodus; species Neoceratodus forsteri. The sequence continues at coordinate 888,671,354 of CM028129.1, read as the reverse complement.
TTCAGAGCAATGCCCTTCGGCCTCACTTCTCCCCAAGGGTGTTCACAAAGTGTCTGGCAGTAGCAGTCGCCACCTAAGAAGGCAAAGATTGCCATTTTCTCCTACCTGGACGACTGGCTCATTGTGGGTCAGTCTCAGACTAGGTCAAATCACACCTGCTAGTTACCCAGCAGCTGTTTACCTCTGGGATTTCTTCTCAATCTTCCAAAGTCAGTTTTGGAACCTGTCCAGGTACTCACCTTTATAGGCGCAGAACTGGATACAAAGCAGGCCAGAGCCTTCCTTCCCTTGGAAAGGGTAAGGACCTTAGTGGCCCTGGCTGCCTCCTTCACTCTGCAGGTCTCTCAACCAGCAAGGCATTTCCTGCAGCTCCTAGGGCACATGGCTGCCTCCACAGCTGTGGTGCAAGGAGCAAGATTTCAGATGAGGGACATTCAGTTCCATTTGAGAGCTTTCTGGTCTCAAAGAAGAGATCCTCTATCCAAATTAATCCCAGTGTCTTGAACCCTGATCCAGGCCCTTCAGTGGTGGCAGGATCAGAGCAATCTGAGATAGGGGGTGCCTTTCATCCCTCTGTCCCATTCCTTGACCCTTACTACAGATGCATCCTCTTGGGATGGGAGCTCACATGGTGACCTCTCCGCCAGGATTATGGTCCCTCAGGAATCTCTGCTCCACATCAATCTGTTGGAACTCAGAGCTGTTTTTCTAGCACTTCAGGTTTTCTCTGCATCTGTTCAGAACAAGGTGGCACAGGTCAGAACAGACAACACCACTACAATGTGGTACATCAACAAGCAAGGGGGCACTCGGTCTTCGGCCTTGTGCATCGAGGCAATGAAGTTGTGGTCTCTGGCTTACTCCCTGAACACTTCCCTCATAGCAGTTCACCTCCCAGGCAAGGACAATGTCCTGGCAGATGCCCTCAGCAGATTTCCCAGGCCATCACGAATGGTCACTGGATCCCCAAGTACTGGGGATAGTGTTTGCCAGATGGGGCACCCTCAGATAGATCTTTTCGCAGCCCCAGACAATTATCAACTTCCACTGTTTTGTTGCGGGGCCCCAGTGTTGGGCTCAGTTCCTGGATGCCTTTCTCCTCGATTGGGAAGGAAGTCTTTATGCCTTCCCCTTCCTCTCCTGCTCAAAGTACTAGTCAAAATCAGGTCTCAGCCTTGCAAAATGATCCTGATTGCTCCAGACTGGGCCAGGCAGCCCTGGTACCCACTCCTTCTGTCCTTAGCTGTCCATCTTCCCCTGTGTCTCCCCAGGAACCACAATCTGTTAACCTGTACTCAGGGGAGAGTTTGGTATCTGAATCTCAAATCCCTCAACCTCAAGGCTTGGATCTTGAGCAGTTAGAGTTTGCTGATTTGCAACTTTCTCAAAGTGTTCTCGAAATCCTGAAGGCCGCTGGAAGCCTTCCACCAGGGCTACCTATAACTCCAAGTGGAAAAGGTTTTCCATATGGTGTTCTGGAAGCATGTTTCCCAGAATCTGCTGATCTACCCACTGTATTGGACTACATGGTCCATCTTAATTCTTTGGGACTGAGACCAGCCACCCTGAAAGTGCACTTGGCTGCTGTCTCTGCCTTCATTTTAGCAGGGAAGCCCTCTTCTCTTTCTGCTCATCCAGTATTTTCCAAGTTTTTTAAAGGATTGCTTCACACCAATCCTCCATTCAGGGACCCTGCCCCGGCTTGGGATCTTAATGTATGCATTGCTCAGCTAATGCAACCCCCCCTTTGAGCCTCTGTCTTCGGCAGAGCTTAAGTATTTGACTTGGAAAACTGTATTTCTGGTAGCCATCACTTCTGCCAGGCGTATAAGTGAGTTACAGGCTTTATCAGTAGAAACTGACTTTATTTCCTTTCACAGGGATAAAGTGGTCCTCAGGACTAACAGGAAGTTTTTGCCTAAGGTGGTTTCAGATTTCCACCTTAACCAATCTATTTCACTTCCAGTGTTCTTCACTGACCATTCTCTCCTCTGGTGAGAGGAGGCTGCACAACAGATGTTAGAGGGCCTAAGTTACTACATAGAGCGTACCAAGGGTCACAGGTTTGACTCCTCAACTGTTTCTCACTTATGGTGAGGTTGGGAAAGGAGACCTGCCACTAAGAGATCCATTGCCAGGTGGATCGTTTCTTGTATCAATTTTGCTATCAAAAGCTGGGTAAGGTTCCCCTCAGGCCTGAAGGGCTCACTCTACCAGAGGTACAGCTGCATTTCTAGATGCTGCTAGAGACATCCTATCTTGGAGATATGTCAGGCAGCTACTTGGAAGACAGTACACACTTTCACCAAGCATTACTCCCTGGATATTCAGGCCAGGAGGGATGCTGATTTAACACAACCCGTGCTTCAGAGCCTATTCCCTAAGTGAGGTTCTGTCCCTCTCCATGGAGGTACTGCTGTATAGTCTGCAATAGTCATAATATAGCAACACTTATGTTGTTTGAAGAAAAATTACTCACCTTAGTAATGTTGTTTCTTCTAATGGAGTCTTGCTATATTATGACCTCCCCAAGCCTGCTCCTCTCAGAACTCCTACTTTGGGGTATGGGGGTGGTAGTCCTCTGTTGGCATTTATTGATGCCTCTTTCATGTTTGGGTGTTGTGTTTATTTAGTTATTCTATCTTAATTTTCTGGTCCACTGACTTGAGTCTTTGTGTTGGGACCAGCAAAATGTGTTAATATGTTAGTGGCCAGTTGGCTAGTGTAGGTTACAGCTTCCACACAGAACCTTAGTGAGTTTTTGCTCGTAAAGATCTGACGGTTTCGGTTTGAAACCAGCCAAACAGAGCTTCTGAACCGAGCTCGCGCTCTAAGCTCCATGCTCTGCATGGAAGTTAACTCTTTCACCTCCGGAGCAGTTCTAAGGCTGGGGCAAACTGCAATATTCATAATATAGCAAGACTCCACTAGAAGAAACAACATTACTAAGGTGAGTAATTTTTTCTTCCTGTTCAATCAATAAAGAGGTAAACCCAGGGAAGTCATGACCAATAACTACAGGAGCAGGGAGGGACAGTACTATCCCCGCAGTCACTTTAGATTTATTCCCCTTAATATCCATAGATAATTGTGTCCTGAAGTACTGGTGAGCATCATCATGAACACAAACATGTATGGGGGCCCCTTAATGGAAGCACTTGACTAGATCCTGTCTAACCAGGGTGTTTTTGCTGCCTGAATCTAAAAGCCCAACCACGTCCTTCCCATTAACAGTGACATCGGTAAACATATATCCAGACTGTAACAATGCTAAGTGTATTATGTCAGGTTTCTTAGAAGGGCAAAAACGAGCACTATGGCCCAGTCCTTTACAGTTACAACATATTATATTGGATGGAAAAGTTCTCATGCCTTGGTTATTTCTCCCTCTCTTGTCCCATTCCTCTTTCCTAGAATATACAGTCTGGGTATACCATACCAGTCTGGGACTTTATAGATGGATCAGTCTGTCTCTGACCTCCTTTCTGGTACAGCTGATGAGCTGTCAAGAAATCATCTACCAGAGTTACAGCTATCTCAGCAGATTCTGGATTATGTTCTTTTATCTAGATCTGTACCTCCGTTGGAAGAATCTGTAAAAATTGTTCTAATACAAAAAGCTCAATAATGTCTGTATAAGACTTTCCTTCTAGTTGAATCCACTTGACACATAGTTCTTTTGATCGTGTATAGGTTTCTCGAGGGGGATCACGAGGGGAATGCCATAAGGCCAGAAAGCGCTATCTGTATGTTTCTGCGTTGATGTCATAATGCTTCAATAATTCCTGTTTTACAAGATCATAGTCCTCTGCAAGTCGGGTACCCATATTGCTGAATACTAACTGGGCTTTCAAACCCCAGGAAATCTTACTGTATTCAAACAACATGAAGTCTTGCTGTATTCTGACATATGCATTGATGTCCAACCTTTGAACTGCCCCGGAGATGAAAGAGTTAACTTTCCATGCCAGGCATGGAATGCTGAGCTCGAGCTCGGTTGAGACTCTGTCTGTTGCTGATTGAACACAAACCGTCAGATTCTTTACTCCGCCTCACTGAACAGTCGCTCTGGAGATTTCTCCTTTGCTCAGGTCAAGTTTGTCGGCTAAAGTGCCATTTTCCTCGGTTTTCGACCGAATTTAATCCGTTAACCTGTCGGTTCAGTCTCTGTCTGTGGTATCGTGAGTACTAGATAGGTTTTATTTTCTTGTTCTTCTGTGTGGAACTTGTAAACGTGGGATCGGTTAGGTTTGAACCGATCAGGTTTGTTCAAAAAAGTTTATTCTTCTTTTAGAGTGTGGTAACCGGTCCTTATCGGTTCTAAAAAAAACGGGTTTCATTACATTTTTTTCCACGACCCGTAACACGGTCAGGAACCGATAAGGGTGTCTTGCCTGGCGGACTGCTGAAAAAAGGGTAAGTTTTGTTAGGACTGGCCATGTCTGAGAAACCCAAAAGAAAAACCGGGCCCACTGGGTTTCAACACTGTAGTGTGTGTGGGGAAGCCTTTGCTAAGGCTGACCCCCACACCACCTGTGTTTATTGTCTGGGGTTTGACCACCTCGATTCAGACTGCCAGATTTGCAAGAATTTTCCTGCAGCTACCCTGGAAAAAAGAGTTGGTAGCAGGCTCAGGGAAAGGGAGGCCAAGAAGTCTGCTGACCCGGATGGCCAGCCTGGTTCAGTTCCAACCGAACCAGAAGGAGTGCCCTCTGACCAGGGCGAAACTTCTTCGGGCAAAAGGAGAACTGACTCTGAGGAGTCGGTTCCAGATAAAAGGAAAAGAAGGGATAAATCAGCCGGTGCGGATCCACACTCCTTTCTCCGACCGCTGATGAAATAGCCAAAGCGATAAGGATTGTTCAGTCGCTAACCCCAGTTCCGACCGAACCGGCACCATCAGGAAGGGACTTGGTTTGGTCGGTTCCCCCAGTTCCAGATTATAATTTAGAAGATTTTTATGAACTGGAGGAGGAGGAAGGAGAGTATGAGGATAGTGATGGTGATTACGAAAGTCTGGATGTGCCTATTGACCCGGACATCTCCCCAGACAGACCTTCAGGGGGTTTCTCCTCCTAGGCTTTCTGAGTCCCCTTCCCATTTTATGTTCTACAAAAAAGTGGCTGAAACTCTTCAGCTTCCTATGGAAGAAGCTGTAGACGACCAGGAGGAGCCTGACTATGTTGAAATGATGGATATCCCAGAGTCCAGGAGGCTGTCTATTCCCCTTCATAAGTCCTTTGGGAAACAGACAATAAAAATTTTAAAGACTCCTAATTCTATACCTCCTGTGCACAAGAGGTATACTCTCTCAGGCTCAGATACGGAGTTCCTTACCCAGCAATGCAGCCATGTTGGGGTAGTGCAGGCTGCTGCCTGTGATAAGGCAAATATACCCTTGGCTTCACACCCCCCCAGATAAGGACTCCAGGAGGATTGATGCCATGGCAAAGAAACAGTACATGGCAGCATCCATAGGACTCAGGCAGGCTAATTATATGGCCTATACAGCTAGATATCAGAAATCTAGATGGGACGATGGCTTTAGCTAAACAGGTCCCTGGCCAGCTTGCCCAAGGAGCTGGAGCAGGTGGCTGCGGATGGTATGGAGGCATCCAAGGTGCAATTCCATGCTGCAGTGGACTCCAATGATGTTTCATCTAGAGTCATGGTTACATCTGTGGCCCTTCGTAGGATGGCTTGGCTCAGATGTACTAGCCTGTCTCAGGATACCCAGACTAAGGCCATGGATTTTCCTGTTGTGGGTAATTCTCTGTTTGGGGAGCAAACAGAGAACTACATGAAGAAAATGGATGAATACAGGACCACCTACCTATAGGAGTGCTCAGGCCAAGGAAAGGCAAGCCACTCCCCAGAGGCAGCATTCCAGGGGCAGGGGCAGGCCTTTCCATAGGCCTTTCTACCAAGCCCAGGCCTCCTCTTCTGCTTATGCTCATAGGGGGTTCTTCAGAGGCAGAGGCAGATGGTGTACAAGCAGGCCTGCTTCCACCCCTCAGCCTAAAGCCCCTGCCAAACAGGCACCCTGATGGGTTAGCCAGGGCCGATTCTCCACCACCTGTAGGGGGGCAGGCTGGCTTACTTTGTCCAGGACTGGATGTCTTTAACATCAGACAAATGGGTCCTGGAAGTAGTAAGCCAGGGACTGGTTCTCAGCTTCAAAACATTTCCAAAGATGAGAACCAGATCCTTTCCACCTGCAAGTCCTTCAGAGGCACTTGCCTTAGAGGCAGAGGCTCTGAGAGCCATAGAGAGGGTTCCACCCCTACACAAGGGAAAAGGATTGTACTCCAGGTACTTCCTAACCCCCAAAAAGACAGGAGAATGGTGGCCCCATCCTGGATCTCAGATATTTAAACAAGCACTTTTTAAAGCCAAAGTTCAAAATGGTGACTCTGGGAATAATTCTACCCTCTCTAAGGCCAGGGGACTGGCTAGTTTCCCTGGACCTCAAGGATGCCTATTTCCATATTCTCATCAGAAGCTCCCACTGAAAGTACCTCAGGTTCGAGCTGCCCTCAGGCCATTACCAATTCAGAGCAATGCCCGTCGGCCTAATTTCAGCTCCAAGGGTGTTCACAAAATGCCTGGCAGTAGTGGTTGCCTTCCTAAGGAGAAAAAGGATCTCCATCTTTCCATACCTGGATGACTGGCTCATAGTAGGCCAGTCTCCAGACCAAGTCAAGTCACACCTACAGATAACTCAACAACTGTTCACTTCTCTAGGTTTCCTTCTGAATCTTTCAAAGTCAGTTCCGGAGCCTGTGCAGCTCCTCACCTTCATAGGGGCAGAGCTGGATACAGTAAAGGCAAGAGCCTTCCTTCCCCTGGACAGGGCAAGGACCCTTATCTCACTGGCCTCTTCATTCACCCTCCAGGTGTCTCGACCAGCAAGGCATTTTCTGCAGCTCCTGGGACACATGGCTGCTTCTACAGCAGTGGCTCAGGGAGCATGATTTCAAATGAGGGACATTCAGTTCCACTTGAAAGCCTTCTGGTCTCAAAAAAAGGATCCTCTGACCAAATTAATCCCAGTGACTCGAACCCTGATCCAGGCATTACAGTGGTGGCAGAATCAGGACAATCTAAGACAGGGAGTTCCTTTTGTCACTCAGTCTCATTCTCTAATCCTTACTACAGATGCCTCCCTCTTGGGGTGGGGAGCCCACTTGGGGAAACTGGCCAACCAAGGGTTATGGTCTCCTCAGGAATCTCTGCTTCACATCAATCTGTGAGAACTCAGCAGTGTTTCTAGCACTTCAAGCTTTTTCCAAGTCTGTTCAGAACAAAGTAGTTCAGATCAGGACAGACAATACCACCACAATGTGGTATATCAACAAGCAAGGGGGCACTCGGTCTATGGCCTTGTGCACAGAGGCAATGAAGTTGTGGTCTCTGGCCTATTCCCTGAACGCCTCTCTTGCAGCAGTGCATCTCCCAGGGAAGGACAATGTCCTGGCAGATGCTCTCAGCAGGATATCTCAGGGCCATCACAAATGGTCCCTGGATCCCCTGATTTTGAAGGTGATCTTCTCCAGATGGGGCACCCCACAGATAGATCTTTTTGCAGCCCCAGACAATCACTAACTTCCTCTCTTTTGCTGCAGGCCCCCAGTGTTGGGATCAGTCCCCTTGGATGCCCTAGTTCTCAATTGGAAAGGGAAGTTCCTGTATGCTTTTCCCCCCTTCCCTCTCCTGTTCAAGGTGCTAGTCAAAATCAGGTCTCAACCCTGCAAGGTGATTCTGATTGCTCCAGACTGGGCCAGACAGCCCTGGTACCCTCTCTTGTTGTCCTTAGCAGTCCACCTTCTCCTGTCTCTTCCCAGGAATTACAACCTGTTAACATGTGCTCAAGGGAGGGTTTGGTATCCAATCTCAAATCTCTCAATCTCAAGGCCTGGATCTTGAAGAGTTAGAGTTTGCTGATTTGCACCTCTCTCAAGGTGTTCTGGATATCTTAAAGGCTTCTCGAAAGCCTTCCACCAGAAACACTTACAATTGCAAGTGGAAAAGATTTACTATATGGTGCTCTGGGAAGCATATTTCTCCAGAGTCTGCTGGCCTGCCCATAGTCCTTGACTATATGGTTCATCTTAATAGCTTGGGACTCAGACCAGCTACTCTAACAGTGCATCTGGCAGCTATCTCTGCCATCCTCTCAGCAGGCAAGCACTCTTCCCTTTCAGCTCATCCTGTATTTTCTAAATTTTTCAAGGGATTGCTGCATACCAATCCTCCCTTCAGGTACCCTGACCCTGCTTGAGACCTTAATGTTTGCGTTGCTCAGCTTATGCAACCCCCTTTTGAGCCTTTGTCCTCAGCAGAGCTTAAGTACTTGACTTGGAAAACTGTTTTTTTGGTGGCCATCACTTCTGCCAGTCGCATAAGTGAGTTACAGGCCCTGTCAGTGGAGCCTGATTTTATCTCTTTCCATAGAGATAAGGTGGTCCACAGGACTAATAGGACGTTTTTGCCTAAGGTGGTTTCAGATTTCCACCTTAACCAGTCTATGTCTCTTCCTGTTTTCTTCACTGACCATTCCTCCTCTGGGGAGAGGAGGCTGCACAGTTTGGATGTGAAAAGGGCCCTTAGCTACTACATAGGGCGCACCAAGGGTCACAGGTTTGACTCCCTCCAACTGTTCCTCACTTATGGTGAGGTTGGTAAGGGAAAACCTGCCACTAAGATAAATATTGCCTGGTGGATTGTCTCTTGCATTCAATTTTGCTATGAAAAACTAGGTAGGATCCCACCCTCAGGCCTGAGGACTCACTCTACCAGAGGTACAGCTACTTCCCTGGCAGCTGCCAGTGATATTCCTATCTTACAGATTTGTCAAGCAGCCACCTGGAAACCAGTACACACTTTTACCAAGCATTACTCTCTGGATATCCAGGCTAGGAGTGATGCTCGGTTTGGCACAGCAGTGCTTCAGAGCCTATTTCCAGAGTAGGTTCCTGTCCCTCCTCCATGGCGGTACTGCTTGATAGTCTGCATATGTCAGAATACAGCAAGACTTAATGTTGTTTGAAGAAAAAATTACTCACCTTAGTAATGTTGTTTCTTCTTAATGTATTCTGACCTCCCCCTCCCCCGCCTCCCCTCTCAGAACCTGGTTTTTGGGATATAGGTGAACAGTAGCAGTGTTGGCTCTTGGGAGGTGCCCCCAACCCTTCTTTCTCATCCCTTTTGTTTGGGTGTGTGGGTGTTGTGTTTTGTTTTATTTTTTGGGTTTCCTGACTTGAGTCTTTGTTTTGGGACCAAAAAATCTTTTTATTATATTTAGTAGCCAGTTGGCTAGTGTAAGTTACAGTTTCCACACAGGACACTCAGTGAGTATAGCTTGTAATGATCTGACGGTTTGAGTTCAAACAGCAACAGACAGAGTCTCAGCCGAGCTCGAGCTCAGCGTTCCATGCCTGGCATGGAAAGTTAACTCTTTCATCTCCGGGGCAGTTCAAAGGTTGGACATCACTGCATATGTCAGAATACAGCAAGACTCCATTAGAAGAAACAACATTACTAAGGTGAGTAATTTTTTCTTCAAACACCATGAAGTCTTGCTATATTATAACAATAGCAGTCAGCCACTGCAGCTGAACTGCCCCGGAGAGGAAGGAGTTAACTCCAGAAGATCTGGAGTTCTACAGCGCGAGGGCGCTGTGCTCAAAGCTCTATCTGGCAGTTTCAAATGAAACTGTCAGATTCTTTACTCCGCTTCACTGAACAGTCGCTCCGGAGATCAGCTCCTTCAGCTCGGTTCATTCTCGGTTCAAGCGAGTATTTTTCGGTTCATTTGAACCGGCAAAGTTATTATTTTACCGCATTTGGTTTTAAAGCTCTATCTGGTAACCGTAGTACAAAATTTAAGTCTGTGTGGAAAATTAATTATCGGTTCGGTTTTGAACCCGATCGGTTATTTTTTCTGTATTTTAAAAGTGTACAGTGGGTTTTAGAGTGCGGTTCCCAGTTCTTATCGGTTCTAAAAGCGGAATTATAACGGTTTTTCAAATACCCGTGACACGGTTAGGAACCGATAAGGGTGTCTTGCCTGGCACTGCCATCAAAGGGCAAGTTTTGATTAGGCTGGCATTATGTCTGAAACCCAAAAGAAAAACCGGGCCCACTGGGTTTCAACACTGTGATGTCTGTGGGGCGCCTTTGCCAAGGCTGACCCACACCACTGTGTTTATTGTCTGGGCTGACCACCTCCTGTCAGACTGCCAGGTGTGTAAAAATTTCCTGCAGCCACCCTGGAGAAGAGATTGGGCCGGCTCAGGGAACAGAGGCCAAAAGTCCGCTGACCGGATGGCCAGCCCGGTCCAGTACCCACTGGACCAGAGGAGTGCCCTCTGACCAGGGCGAGACTTCCTCGGCAAGGAAGGCTGGTTCAGAGGAACCAGTCCCAAGTAAAAGACAAAGAAATCAGTAGGTCTGGAGTCCAAAATTGTGTCTCCAACTGCTGCAGAGATAGCTAAAGCCATTCAGATTGTCCAGTCACTGTCTCAGGGATCTGTAGAACCACCAACAGCTGGTAAAGGTTGGTTAGTTTCAGTCCCAGTGGTTCAGGATTTTGAAGTTGAGGATTTTATGAACCACAGGAGGGAGGAGGAATTTGATCAGTATATGTGTGGCTGGGGGTCTGGACGTGCCCATTGAACGGACATTCTCCAGACAGACCTTTAGAATCTCCTCCTATTCTGTCTGAGTCCTCTTCTTTCTTTATTTTTTACAAAAGGTTGCAGAAACCCTCCAGCTTCCTTTAGAGGAGGCTGTGGATGAGCAAGAGGAGCCTGATTATGTGGAAATGATGGATATTCCAGAGTCTAGGAGGTTGTCTATTCCTTTGCATAAGTCATTTAGGAAGCAAACAACAAAGATTTTAAAAAATCCTCATTCTGTCCCTCCTGTAGATAAAAAAATGGACAGAAGGTATACTTTGTCAGGCTCGGATACAGACTTCCTTACTGAGCAGTGTAGTCATGTAGGTGTGGTACAAGCTGCAGCCTGTGACAAGGCTAATATTCCTCTGGCCTCACATCCTCCTGATAAGGATTCCAGGAAGATTGATGCCATGGACGAAGAAACAGTATATGGCAGCTTCTTTGGGGCTCAGGCAGGCAAATTATATGGCTTATGTAGCTAGATATCAGAAATCTAGGTGGGACACAGTATTGCAATTAGCCAAGCAGGCACGGCCAGCTGGCTAGTGAGTTGGAACAGGTGGCTGCTGATGGCATTGAAGCCTCTAAAGTTCAATTTCATACTGCTGTTGATGTTAATGATGTTTCTTCTAGGGTCATGGCCACTTCTGTAGCTTCCCGTGAGTTGGCATGGCTCAGATGCACTAATCTGTCCCAAGATACCCAGTCAAGGCTATGGATTTTCCTGTAGTGGAAATTCTCTTTTGGGAACAAACAGAAAACTATATGAAAAGATGGATGAATACAGAACTACCTACAAAAGTGCCCAGGCTAAGGAGAAGCATGCCATGCCACAAAGGCATGCTCCCAGAAATGAGGGCAGGCCTTTTCAGGCCTTTTACCAATTTCAAGCCTCCTCTGCTGTCTCATGAGGGTTTCTTCAGAGGCAGGGGTAGGACGAGGCTCAAGTAGACAGTCCCCTCCCCTCAGCCTAAGGCTGCTGCTAAGCAGGCACCCTGATGGGGTGCCCAGGGCCGATTCTCCTGTACCAGTGGGGGGCAGGTTGGCCTATTTCAGCCGGAACTGGCTGTCCCTAACTCTCGGACAGATGGGTTCTGGAGGTAATAGGCCAGGGTCTGTTCTCAGCTTTAAACACTTTCCAAAGATGAGAGCCAGGCATTTTCCACCTGCAAATCCTTCAGAAGCCCTTGCTTTGGAAGCAGAGGTTTCTGCTCTGCTGGACTGCAAAGCAGTGGAAAGGGTTCCTCCTTGCCATCAGGGCAAGGGGCTTTATTCAAGATACTTTCTTACCCCAAAAAAGACAGGAGAATGGCGGCCCATTCTAGATTTAAGATACTTGAACAAGCATCTGTTGAAACCAAAGTTCAAAATGTTGACTCTGGCAATGATATTGCCTTCCCTAAGGCCAGGGGACTGGCTAGCTTCCCTGGACCTCAAGGATGCCTATTTTCATGTTCTGATCAGGCCTTCTCACAGAAAGTACCTCAGGTTCGAACTGCCCTCAGGCCACTACCAGTTCAGGGCAATGCCCTTCGGCCTTACCTCTGCGCCAAGGGTATTCACAAAATGTCTCACTGTAGTAGTGGCTCGCTTAAGAAGGCAAGGGGTTGCTGTGTTTCCCTACCTGGATGACTGGCTCATTGTGGGTCAGTCTCCAGGTCAGGTGAAATCCCACTTGCAAGTCACCCAGCAGCTTCTCACTTCCCTGGGATTCCTGCTAAACTTACCAAAGTCAGTTCTGGAACCAGTTCAGTTCCTAACTTTCATAGGCGCAGAATTGAACACAAAGGTTAGCCAGGGCTTTTCTTCCCTCGGAAAGGGTGGACAGACTCATCGCCCTGGCATCCTCCTTTACCCTCGGGTCTCTCGACCAACAAGGCATTTTCTGCAACTCCTCGGGCACATGGCTGCTTCCACAGCTGTCGTGCAGGAGCAAGATTCAGACGAGGGACATTCAGTTCCATTTGAGGGCCTATTGGTCTCAAAGGAAGGACCCCCTTACCAAGTTGGTCCCAGTTACTCAAACTCTGATCCTAGCCCTCCACTGGTGGCAGGTCCAGAGCAATTTAAGACAGGGGTTCCCTTCATTCCATTTCTCACTCCCTCACCCTCACCACGGATGCCTCCCTGTTAGGGTGGGGGCTCACCTAGGTGACCTTGCCACTCAGGGGTATGGTCTCCTCAGGAGTCTCTGCTCCACATCAATCTTTTGGAACTCAGAGCTGTCTTTTTGGCTCTTGGTGTTTTCAGATTCTGTCCAGAACAAAGTGGTTCAAGTCAGGACAGACAATACCACCACAATGTGGTACATCAACAAGCAAGGGGGCACTCTGTCTTCAGCCTTGTGCACCGAAGCAATGAAGTTGTGGTCTCTGGCTTACTCCCTGAACACCTCCCTGATAGCGGTTCATCTCCCAGGGAAGGACAATGTCCTGGCGGACGCCCTCAGCAGAATTTCTCAGGGTCATCACGAATGGGCTCTGAATCCACAAGTGCTGGGGTCTGTCCTTGCCAGATGGGGCACTCCTCAGATAGATCTTTTCGCAGCCCCAGACAACCACCAACTTCCTCTTTTCTGTTGCAGGCCTCCAGTTCTGGGCTCAGTCCTCTGGCGCCTTTCTGTTGGACTGGAAAGGAAGTTCCTGTATGCCTTTCCCCTTTCCTCTCCTTTTCAGGGTACTAGTAAAAATCAGATCTCAACCTTGCAGAGTGATTCTGATTGCCCCAGATTGGGCCAGACAGCCCTGGTACCCTCTGCTCCTGTCCTTGGCAGTCCACCCTGCCCTGAGCCTGCCCAGAGTCCACGACTTACTGGCCTGTGCACAGGGGAGAGTGTGGTATCCGGACCTCAAATCCCTCCACCTCAAGGCTTGGCTCTTGAGGAGCTAGAATTGCCGACTTACACCTTTCTCAAGGTGTCATGGATATTTAAAGGCTTCAAGGAAGCCTTCCACTAGGGCCACTTATAATTCTAAGTGGAAGAGGTTTTCCATCTGGTGCTCTGAGAGGCAGATTATCCCAGAATTTGCTGATCTTCCCATTCTACTGGACTATTTGGTCCATCTGAATTCCCTAGGCCTTAGACCCAGCTACCCTGAAGGTTCATCTGGCAGCTGTCTCTGCTTTTTGTGTCAGCAGGGAAGCCTCCTCCCTTTCTCTCACCCAGTGTTCTCCAAGTTTTTTAAAGGGTTACTTCATACTAACCCTCCTTTTCGGGAACCAGCTCCCGCCTGGGACTTGAATATTTTCATTGCTCAGTTAATGCAACCCCCCTTTGAGCCTCTGTCTTCTGCAGAGCTCAAGTATTTAACTTGGAAAACCGTTTTCTTAGTAGCTATCACCTCTGCCAGACGCATAAGTGAGCTACAGGCCCTGTCAGTGGAAGAAGATTTTATCTCTTTCCATAGAGATAAGGTAGTCCTTAGGACTAATAGAAAGTTTTGCCTAAGGTGGTTTCTGATTTCCACCTGAATCAATCTATCTCTCTCCCAGTATTTTTCACTGAGCATTCTTCCTCAGGTGAGAGGAGACTGCACAGCTTGGATGTCAAAAGAGCCTTAAGCTACTATTTAGAGCGCACCAGGGGTCATAGGTTCGAATCCCTCCAACTCTTTCTTACCTATGGCGAGGTTGGCAAAGGGAAACCTGCCACTAAGAGAACAATTGCAAGGTGGATTGTTTCTTGTATCCAATTCTGTTATCAGAAACTGGGTAGAGTACCCCCTCAGGATTGAGGCCCACTCCACCAGGGGTACAGCTGCGTCTCTGCGGCTGCTAGAGACATCCCATTCTGGAGATTTGTCAAGCTGCTACCTGGGAAGACAGTTCACACCTTTACCAAGCATTATTCCCTGGATGTCCAGTCCAGGAGAGATGCTCAGTTTGGCACAGCTGTGCTTCAGAGCCTATTTCCTAAGTAGGTTCTGACCCTCCTCCATGGAGGTACTGCTGTGTAATCTGCTATTGTTATAATATAGCAAGACTTCATGGTGTTTGAAGAAAAATTACTCACCTTAGTAATTGCTTTTCTTCTCATGGAGTCTTGCTATATTATAACCACCCCCCTCCTGCCCCTCTCAGAACTTCTACTTGGGTAGGGTGGCGAATTATGCAAGCACTGTGTCATGCCATTGTAGTTTTTCCTTACCCTCTTTTCCTTTGGGTTAGGGATCTAGATTGTTTCATTTAGGTTATTTATATTGCCCCCTTCCTGGACTTGAGTCTTTTGGGGAAGGGGGGGTTCATATGTGCTTGTCAAGGGTGGTAAAATGAACCATAATACCATCAATTTTTGTTATTATGGCTCTGAGTGTTTCTTTGTTCTTTATATTGTTGTTATTACTACTAGTAGGTAGCCATGGGCTAGTGTAGTTTTTTCCACACAGACTTTCCGTCCTTTGATGTTAGCTTCGTAAAGATCTGACAGTTTCATTTGAAACTGCCAGATAGAGCTTTGGGCACAGCGCCCTCGCGCTGTAGAACTCCAGATCTTCTGGAGTTAACTCCTTCCTCTCCGGGGCAGTTCAGCTGCAGTGGCTGACTGCTATTGTTATAATATAGCAAGACTCCATGAGAAGAAAAGCAATTACTAAGGTGAGTAATTTTTTCTTCTGACATATGCAGTATGGTCTCACCATAGTACTGCCCTGGAGCTGAAATGGTTACTAGAACCTATGCTAATGATGGAATGCTATGCTCATGCTCGGTTTTCAAACCACTGTCCCTGGTAAACATTCCACAACTGTCATATTCTTTACTCCACTTGAACAGTACAGAAGCCTTGGAGAGCTCTCCTTCATCTTTCTTGAAGATTTTATTTTTCTCTGTGTTTTGAAGTAAAATTTAATTTTGTTTAATTTTAAAGCACTGTCCTTGTGTTTACAGGTAAACTAGTTTAGGTTTAGTTAAATTTTTTCAGTTTCTTTCTGGTTCTTTTAACTAGGAGGGAGCCAGACTTTTATTTACAATTTTAAAGGTTAATTTCTGTGTTTATTTCTTCTCTGGGCTGGTTGCTTAATTTGTTTACTCGAGGGAAACCGGGGTAACTCTTGGTTTTCTCAGCAGTTACTAAACCGACCGTAAAGTGAAAAAGATTATAAAGTTTAAGCCTCATTCACTAGTGTGGCTTTCTGATTCTCAGAGAACCATTTCTTGGGGAATTTTACTTATTTCTCACTAACCCAAGAAAGGCAGTATAGGGTATTGGTTAAGGCTCTGAGCTGCAAATCTGGAGACGTGGGTTTGAATCCCACAACCCCACTTGCATAATGTGTGACCCTTAGCAAGTCACTTAACTTTCCTGTGCTCCCAGGTTGCACCTGTAAGCAAGCTTTCAGCTTAGTGTGTCTCATCTGGTTAAACATTGAAAAAAGAACTGGCCCAGTGGATTTTCAGCTTAGTACAGAGTGTGGGGGAACTGTTTGAAAGCAGATCCTGATTTATTTATTTTTTTTGCCTCGGGTTTAACCACCTGAAGACAGACTGTAACATCTGTAAAATCAAGAAGTATTTCTCAGTCGGCGCTTAATAGGCATTTTAACTGACTGCAGGAAAAAGGTTTGATGTGGGAAGGAACCGGGTTTACAACCCTCTAACCAGGGTTATGGTTCCCCAATTTAAAGATAAGAACCGCAGACACTGCCCCTGAACTGGTAAGTTCTGCTGAGATAAAGAAGAAAGAAAAAACACTCAGTTCAGCAAAAGTATTTCCTCAGTCGGCTCTTAATAGGCATTTTAACCGACTGTAGGGAAAAAGGTTCAATAGGGCTGCTAACCCAGCTGTGGGAAAAACTTCCTCCTCTCATATATAGAAACTGAAGGAACTGGTTACAACCCTCTAACCAGGGTGATGGTTCCCTGATTAAAGAAAAAGAACCACAGACACTACCGTTGAACTGGTATGTTCTGCTAAGAAAAAGAGGAAGGAAATGCACTTGGTTCAGGAACAGCAACCTGCAAAACCGTCAGTTCCAACCGCAAATGCAGAGCAAATGATATACAAATTTTACAGGCACTGCAACCGGTTTCACGATTCCGGTTCAGCGGCCCGGTTCACAGACCTCGATTCAGGACCTGGCTTCCTTCTCGGTTCCCGGTTCATTTGAACAGTTACTGAGGTGTACATGGTGAGTTTGTACCTTGGTATGCCCTGATCCTCAACATCCTGACTCCCCTGAAAAAGGAGATGAGATATTTTTCCTCTCACTTTGCCTTCATAAAGTGCACAGACACTGGACCTCTCCACCCATGAATTCACAGAGGAGGAGGAAGAGGAGCCAGACTGTATGGATAGAATGGATACACCAGTAACAGAAAGACTGGCGCTGCCCATCCACAAGTCTCTTAAGAGACAAGCTTCTAGAATTTTTATAAAATCCCACTTCCATTCCCCCAGTGAACAAGGGGCTGGATAGGAAGTATTAGGTGGCCTAGTCTAGAGCAGAGCACCCCAGCCATGAAGAGGTGGTGCAAGCTGTGGATTGTGATAAAGCAGGGATTCCCCTGGTATCACATCCAGCAGATAAAGACTCCCAAGAGATGGATTCTTTGGCAAGAAATCCCACTTAGGTGCCTCTTTGTCCATTAGACAGGCCACTCACACAGCCTGTGTCTTCAGATATTAAATAAATAAATTAACACCTCTGGAATGCAATTTCAGAGATTGCTAGGGCATGCTAATGTACCTGAATCTCTGTTAGCCATCTACTAATATAGCTATGTAACTTATTGTGAATGTTATCTGTAATGAGATACAGATTGCAGCACAAGTCTCGTCCCTGTACCATTTTATGTATGATGTGGAACCTTTGTAAATGAGTCCCTGACTCAAGGGTCTTTCCAAATATTACAATAAATAAAAAAAAATAGAGGTCTCTATACTGGATGCAGTGTTATTGCAGCCAGGCAAAAGGCATTGGAATTTTCTGGTGAGCCCACATTCCTTTTTGGTGAACAATCAAAGGCTTACATGGAAAACATGGATGGGTACAAGGTAGCTTTTAGGAATGCTGCTGCAAAGGAGAAGGCAGCAACACCTCACAAGTACCAAGACAAATAGTGGGCATCAGGTTCAAGATCCTGCCCAAACTGAGGGCAGGGTGTTTCAGACCTGCGAGTCTATTAGAAATAACCCTGTTGGTTTAACAAAGCCAAAATAAGAATGGTCACCCTGGCTACCATCCTCCCTACACTCAGAAAGAGGGATGGGGCCTACATCTCTGGCCTTAAAGGGCACTTCTTTCAGACTCATTTCTTTCATCTTTATCTCTGCTCCTAAGGAGGCAGGGGATCATAGTCTCCCCGTACCTGGACAACTGGCTGATGGCAGACCAGTCTCCTCTGCAGTTAGAGGTGCACTGATCACCATCTATGATACCCTGTGTACGCTGGGTCTCCTGGAAAATAAAAAAAAAAAAAAAAGGTCAATGCTAACACCAGTTCAGAGCCTGGAGTATATAGTGGCAAAGACTGGATGCACTGAGAGGAAGGGCCTTCATCCCGCAGGGAATGGTAGCTTAGTGCAGCTGGCAGGCCCATTCCAGCTGCATACCCCAGACCGATGAGGCATTTTCTACAGTTGCTAGGGCACATGGCTGAAGCATCAGCAGCAGTGTCAGGATCAAGATTCCAGAGAAAAGGCATTTAGTCCCACCTCAGGTCTCACTGGCCCCAAAAAGAGATTCCCTGTCGAAGATGATCCCAGTCACAAGAATCCTGCTGCAAACTCTGCAGTGGTGGCAGGAAGAAGACAACCTCAGGGAGGGTGTGCCTTTCCCCCAGCTGCCACCAGCAGCAGTCTTAATAACCTGTGCCTCCCTCCTAGGGGAGCACACACTGCTTCACATAAAGCCCACTGGATCTCAGAGCAGCTTAGTTGGGCATTCAGGCCTTCACTCCAATGCTTCAAAACAGTGCAACCACAATGTACTATGTAAACAAACAAAGGGGCACAAAGTTGACCCTGCTGTGCACGGAAGCCATGAAAGTGTGGAGTCTTAACTCGCTCCCTGGACATATCCCTCTTAGTTGTCCACCTCCTAAGGAAGGACAATCTCCTGGCGGATGCTCTCAGCAGCATCAACTTAGACCACCAGGAGTACAAGTGGTAGTCAGAAGGTGGGGTACCTCAGGGGTGGACCTCCTCGCAACTCCAGACAGTGCCAGCTACCACAATGCTGTTACAGACCTCCTGCAGGGGACACAGTCCCTCTGGATGGGCTGCTCTAGCATTAAACAGGGAAGTTCCTGTATGCCTTTCCTCCATTTCCCCTGTTGCTCAGAGTGCTGATCAAGCTCAGGGTTCTCTCAGTGACAGTGGTCCTCATTGTTCCAGATTCGAGCAGAAGGCCATGGTATTTTCTACTTCTGACCTTGTCAATTTCCAGGCTAATCCCTCTGCCCAGGAGACACAACCTATTGACCTCCTTGCAGGACAGGGTCCTTTATCTCAATATCTGGTCTCCCAGGCTCTGAGATTGGCTCTTGAGGACTTAAGAGTATTTTGACTTGCACATTTCTGTAAGGATGCTGGAGATTCTTAGGGTTTCTAGAGAACCCTTCTACCAGAGAGACTTACACCTTTACATGAAGGACGTTTTCCATTTGGTGCCAGAAAAAGAGATAAACTGCTGCCAGGCTGACTTGTTAGTGATCCTACAATATATGGCATACCTTGTTTCTTTCGACCTTGGGCTTCCACCCTCAAAGTACAATTACCAGCTGTCTCTGCTTATCTCTCAACTGGTAAGGGGTCATTTCTGGCAGTTAAGTGTTTAGCAAGTTCTTCAAGGGTCTCATGCATTTGCATTCCCTCACGAGGAACACACATGGCATGGGACCTCAATATACAAATTGGCTGACTAATGAAACCACCATTTGAGCCCATGTCTTCAGCAGAGCTAGTAGTAGCCCCAGACACTGCAAGCTATTTCCCGAAATTTCTGTGATATTTCCAGAAATATCTGATAATTTTTGCATTTAAACAGCAGGGTCAGCAGAGAGAAACTCTTCAGAAATGTCACGAAATATTTGGAAATAGCTTGCAATGTCTGAGGTAGGTATGCAACATGGAAAACAGTGTACCTGGTAGCCATCACCTCAGCTGGGGGCATCAGTGAGCTCCAGGCATTATCCACTGAGTTAATTGCATATCAGTTCATAGGGACAAGATAGTCATCAAGACTAAAAGATACTTTCTGCCCAAGGTGGTTTCGGACTTCTACCTAAATCCATTCATTACTTTGCCAGTCTTTATTTCACTGACCACTCTAGTTCAGGGGAATGTAGACTGCACAGCCTAGATGTCAAGTGAGCTATTAGCTACTACTTGGGTCACACAAATGGTCACAGGCAGGTGGGCACTCAGCTTTTTCCTGACCTATGGAGAAGTAGGAAAGGGCAAGCCTGCCTCAAAGAGGGCTGTTGCCCTCTGGATGGTGGCTTGTATTCAGTTCTGGTACAGCAAAGTAGGTAAGAAATCCTTGTAGGCCTTTGGGCTCTCTCTATAAGGAGTACAACTGCTTCAATAGCAGCTGCATTAGATATTCCTTTGTTGGAAATTGATAAAGCAGCTACCTCAAAAATAGTTCACGCCTTTACCAAGCACTGCAGCCTGGATACCCAGGACAGAGGTGATGCCAGGTTTGGCACAAGAGTACTACAGAGCCTGTTTCCTAAAGAGGTTTTCTACCCTCCTCCAAAGGTACTGCTTGGGTAGTCTGCATATGTCAGAATATAGTAAGATTTACTAGGGTTTGAAGAAAACATTACTTACCATAGTAGTCTTGATTCTTCTAAGGGAATCTTACTGTATTCTAAGCTCCCACCCTACCTCCCCTGCTAGAACCTATGGGCACTGCAGCACAGCTGTCCATGCTGTTGTAAACCCATGAGTGGTTCTGTTGTTGGGCTTGGTGACTTGAGTCTTTATGTAGCCCACATTTTTCAACTGAAGGGGATCGTTGGTTGTCATTTATTAGTTAATTGTTAAAGTTAGTATAGATAGCTTGTTAGTATTCATGTTCCGTAAGAATCTGACAGTTGTGGAATGTTTACAAGGGACAGTGGTTTGAAAACCGAGCATGAACCTAGCAGTCCATCATTAGCATAGGTTCTATTAACCATGTCAGCTCCAGGGTAGTACTATGGTGACACCATACTGCATATGTCAGAATATTGTAAGATTCCCTTAGAAGAAACAAGATTACTATGGTAAGTAATGTTTTCTTTCTGGAGAGGTTGGGGGCTAATCTGACTACCCATTGTGTTTTAGGCCAGTCACATGCTTTTGCAACCCACTCAAATGTTGTTAAATAGGATTCAGTATCTTCATTTACAGGCATTCTAGTTAATTTAATGTATTTTGGGTTGTTAACATTTGGGTTGGAGTTGTTACTTTCCCCAGTTCCTTGTCCAGCCCCCACAGATTGAATTAGTTGTAATGTCTCAGCCCACCTCATGTCTTGTCTTTGTCATTCCCTTTCTGTCTCCTGGGTGTCAATGTCCCTCTGTCGTTCAATTTCTAACTGGCACATGGCCACCAATGGACAAGATCCAATAGTCCCTGAGGAGGTCTTTCACCAGTCTCTGGTCGCTGCTTCTGACAATCTTCCTCTTCTCCCTCACTGTCAATCTGCTCCTTAGGAAATTTCTGGCTTACTGAGGTTCCAAAACCAGGATGTAGGAGTTCACCAATTCTCACCGTGTGTGACCGAGTCACAGCTTCCTTCATTTTTGCTTCATCTGTTCCAGTCGCCATCATCCTTTCTTATCACTGTACCAGGTCTGGTACTAAGCTGGTCTCCCACAATGTAACCTGGACAGCCAGCTTGACTCCACTTCTGACACCACTTTGTGAACAGGTGTGGGAAGTGATAAGTCAGACACAGATGTTTCTTTTAAACACACATGACTTTTAAATAAAAAAGATCAAAAATAAATAAACTTCTTTTAACCAAATAAACAAAACCAGCAATGTGCTAAATTACTTCTTTTTTCACTTTGAGACAACCAGTACTTTAGCAATTGTACTGCCACAGAGTAGATGAGCTCACCTCAGCATATCTACCATCCTCTGTGCTCCTAAGCTATCTGGTTTCTTGAAAAGACTCTCCACCTTATGCAGGTGGAGACATTGACATCATTGGTCAGCTGATCTACCCCCTATTCTAATACACTAATTTTTCTATCCTAATACATAGAACTGAAGATCAGCATGACTATTATAGCATACATTGCTTATACTTTAGTATATACTGAAAGCACCATCTTTTCTTTTATTTAACATAAAGAAAGAAAGAAAAGCTTAATTGTGTAATAAAGGTTTAGCCCCTCCTTCCTGGTGCTGACATCACACTTGGATGCTCCATAAAAATATTCCAGAAGGGGTCGCTGGCTCCTAGGAAAGTAGTACCTGAGACTACCGATACAGCAAGAGGGCCAGCTAAAAACTTCATTTCTCAACACCAGAAACCGAAAATAACCTACTTCTAGACAGGTACCTCACTTCATCATGGTCCCTCTTTATTGCATTAGCTAAGTCTGTACTTTCTTTTATTCGGTATTCAGATTGTTTACTAGTGTTTTCTGTTAATTTCTGCACCATTGCCAGAGCGCTGTCCATCCAGGCGTTCTAAATATTATGGTCTGTGAGGGGCTATTATGGGGTTTCTGCCTGACCTTCATAGCCCACAAACAAATAAACAAAGTGTTTTTATTTAGTCTCAAACACTACCTATATTTTCAGGCAGTTCCCAGATTTCTAGGGAAGTAAAAGTTATGTTTGGCGCCGTTTTATGCTGGATTCGAAATGTGCAGAAGAGTTTTGCTCTGCATTTTATTTCGGAAGCCAGTGCTACCCAATTTACCAGCCGAACAGCAAAATGGCTCACAGCCCCAATGCATATCCTAACTCCCCTTTTAAGTAAAACTTCTGATTAAACAAGCATTTGTCAATTCTGAATGTTTGCTTGCTGGCATTGGCATTGGTAGTGTAGAAGTTACAGAGCTGCATAATAGAAATGGCAGTGAAGTACTGAACTGAAGCCAACCCCATCACCACCCTGCAGAGAATGACAGGCATTGGGGTGTGCCTTTGGGTTGTCAGGCATAAAGGCCACGCCATTTCACCACACCCTACCCTGCAGACACTGACAAGTGTCACGGTGTGCCTTGGGGTCTTTGGCCCTTATGCGCACCCCATTCCATCAGGAAATACAGTGGGATGGGTGCTGTATAGGAGAATGGGGTGATCTTTGGTGCTGAAGAGTCTAAGGCATACCTTGATGCCTCTCACTGGCTGCAGGGTGTGGAATGGTATGAGTATTACAGGCAAGAATCCCAAGTCACACCCCTGATGCCTGTCATTCTCTACAGGGTGGGGCATTATGGTTGGAAACCCTAACACCTCAGGCATTCGTTGGTATTTTCACTCCAAATTTTCAACATGTTTTTTTTGTGACCCCCACCTCATGAACAGTGGCAATATCAGTTTGTTAGCCGAAAGCTGCTTATACACAGGCGACTATGGCATTTAGCACCACAGGTGCAAAACACATTCGAACAGGATGTGAAAATGACAACTGTACTGTTCATGGGGAGGTGTAAAAATAGCAATGTTCCAAATCACCAACAAAATATTAAAAAACTGGTGAAGTCATGGCGTGCATAGAAACTGTGCAGCTTACACCGTATGTAATTAGTTTGGGGATTGTTTTACAGCAGATTGTCAACACAGGAATTTTGGGACCTCCGATCATGAACAGTGTCACTGTGATTTTCTTTATCTGTCCCGAACAATGATTTCCCACAGTGACCACGCATCTCTGCGCTGAAAGTGTGAAAACATATTTCGGCCATGTTGTGAAAAATGACAGCTGTACTGTTCATAAGGAAGTGTAATAAAATGGCAATGTGGGAAATCTGGAGTGAAAATATAGAAAATTCGCAAACTTACGAGCGCGCGTAAGAACTGCGCAATGCAGGCTCGTAAAACAGTCATTTTTAGTAATTTTTTCACCAAATTTTCAACATAGCCATTTTAAGACCTCTGCTCATGAACAGTATCACTGTGATTTTCTTAATCTTCCTTGTCAATCTTCACCATTCATTACTGTTGGGTTAAGCGAGGCGCACCCCTTCTGGGAGATTTTTTTTTAAGATTACGGCTCTGAGCGCCCGCCCTCGAGGAATGACATTACGCGTCATCGCAAGGGGTGGCCGTTGGGTGCCGTGGAGCTCCTCCTCCATCTCAGTTCTGTTTCTCCCTCCGTCAGAGGCTGCACCTGCTGCGGTGGCGATGCAGTTTCTCGGGTTTTCCACAGCTGAAGACTCCTCGTTTTTTCTCAGACATCCACTCGACGCCGTATACCGGTAAGACCGTTCCTTTTATTTCTATACTGCGGCGCCGAGTGCTTTTATTACTTTTTTTCCTTGTTTAGTTCGCATCATGTCTGGTTCGGGAGCAAGGCGTAAGTCGAAGGCGGGCCGGGCCCCTATGCGTCAGTGCTCCTGTGGCCAGCATTTCTCTGTCTCGGACCGGCATGATGTCTGTCTCCGTTGCCTGGGACCCAACCACGACGATAGCGTGCGATGCTTGTTTCTCCATGGACGCCGTGTCCTCTTAAGTCCGCGTTCAAGCTCGGCAAGGCCCCGCCGACCTTGAGGAGACGTCGCTCAGGGATTCCCAGGTAAGGTCTCTGGGCCCCTGCCCGGGTCCCTCCGGGCTATATGGTCCGTGGAGGAGAGCTTCCTCCTCTTCTCTTGCCGAAGGAGGCTTCTCTCAGCGGTGTCAGGGAATGTTGTGGTCCCGAGGACTCGGACGGGGACACCGCCTCGGCAGTCACCTCCTCGGAGGTGCAGGCTCCCCCAGTGTCGAGGCCCACGATTTCTGGGCCTGGCACCGGTGGACCCTCGACGCCGCCCTCCGGCACCGTTTCAGATCCTGGCACCACTTGCGGCACCGGTGATCGAGATGGTGCCGCAGGCTGCCCCGCCCTGGCCTTCAGCGCCACTTGCGGCGCCGCGGGCCCGGTCTGTGCTCCCGGCAGCGCTGGGTTGGGTTCCGATGCCGGAAGCGGTGCCGTGAGCCTAACTGGTGCGGCAGGGGAGCCAGGACCGGGCCTGGCTGTCGCGAGTGGGCAGGGGTCATCTGGCGCTGTCCCTGGCACCAGCGCTGTTCTCGGCGCCGTTGCACCGGGGATCCCTGGGGTTGCCAGCATTGAGGTTCTGCTGGTCTTGTCCTCTTTGGAGGCCGATGACACAGATGTGGACCCATCCTGGCACCCTGACTCTTTGGAGTCAGGGTCCCTGGTGGTACAGGGTGCTAGGCGGCGCAGTGGGCCCCTTCCACTGTCCCCACTCCCGTTCTCCCCTGAGGGTCCTCGGGCTAGGGGTGGCTCTGGGTCCCAGGGGTGATGTGATGGAGACTGAGAGAGGCTCCCCTCTGGGGACCTGTGACAGCTGCCCTCCCGGTGCTGTTGCCTCCTCTCAGGGTGGGGAATGCTGCAGTCGAAGGAGGGCTATCTGGGTCCAAGGGGTTGAGGGCAGGGGCCGGTTTGGTCTCCCCAGCCACCCTCGAGGGTGGCTGGGTAACTAGCGCTGAACCCGCCCTTCCCTCTTGGGCCCGGGGTTCCCTCGGTGGCATTGCTGTGGACTGCCCTTCTGGACCCATGCAATCCCAGGTTCGTCACAGGGGAGGTTCCCCCCCTGGGATCTTCCAGGCATCGCATCCTCAGGGTCTCGTCTTGTGGCCTGGTTTGTTGTCCGGGATCCTGCCAGCTCGGGCTCCGTTCCCCGGATTTCAGAGCCCTGGCAGAGGTCAGTTGTCTCTTCGTAAGTGCCCTTCTCCAGTACCTCTGCATCCACCCCTCGCTCTTCCAGGCCATGTCGGTCCTACGGGGCCATTATCCTGGGAGCAGTTCAGAGGTTCTCGGCCCTTCCCTCATACGTTAGATACATGCATGAGGCGGGTCTTTCGACTCTCCCCACCGCCACAGGAATCTTCTGGACATTCAAGCTCTCCATCATCCTCGTCTTCCTCCTCTGAGGAGGGAACCCCTGCTCATCTTTCTTCCAGCTGATTTCACTGAATATCAGCGATTCCTCGAGGATGGTGAGGGATCTTCGAATCTCTTACGTTAGGCGAGACAATACCGAATGGGAGACGCGTGAATTCCTTGGAGAATTCAGTGCCCAGCACCTGGTGGTACCTTCCTGGCCTATCCCCTTCCAGGAGGCGTCTATCCATTCCTGGCAGTCGCCAGCCGCCCTTTCTCCAGCCCCGGCAGACTGTCGTCGAAGGTATTGTGCCCCCTCGGAATCCCTGGGTACCCTTCCCAACCCGTCCTTGGGTTTGGTGTACCTAGAGACTCCTTCCGGGCGCCGCCGCCTGGCGCACGACCGCCCACCATATTCGGATTCACTACAATTCGACCGGTGGGGGCGAAGAGTGTTCTCTTCTGCTTGTGCGGTGGCTTGCATTGCATCACATCAGGCTCACCACACTGCCTACAATCGGCATCTGTGGTTGATGCTCTCCCAGCTCCTAGCATCAATGCCTGATACGGAGCAAACCAGACAGGCTATTTCCTTCTCCACTATAGGCCTGGAGCTGGCAAGACACCAAGCAAGGGCATCTTATGGCGCCAATGAAGTGGCTTCCAGGCTTGCGGGGACAGCAATCTGCATTAGGCGGACGGCATGGCTCTGTCTATCAAGGTTGTCACCCCTGGCCCGGCGTAGGATGATGCACTCCGCTTTCCGGGGGACCGTCTTTTTTTCTCCAGAGCAAGGAGACTTTTGCAGGGGCTTTCTCCATCTCCCCGTCCTCGGGGGACACCTCCTAGCTCTTCTCCCACTTAGGGTTCCCTTGTGTTAGCCAGGGTCTTCCCCTTCTGTTCCTCACCAACAGGAGGCTGGGGTCTTGTTCCTCAGGGTTCTACCCCCTTTTTGTCAGGGGAGGGTCTCGTACTCACCCAAGCAGTAATGAATGGTGAAGATTGACAAGGGAAGATATGAAATTACGTACCTACGTAATTCTTGATCTTCTCTTGTATCTTCACCATTCATTACTACCACCACCTTCCCTCAGTGGCCTCCTTCTGTGGGTCTCCCCTCCCGTCTCGTTCCTCTCTCCCCCTTGGCCTTTATGCCAAAAAAAAAAAAAAAAATCTGTTTTTCCCCCATTCTTGTGAATGGATTCTCTTTCCTCAAGGTGAGAGGGCAGTACAATGCAAATTTCTTTACTTCTGAGGAACTCTTTCTGACTGCCCTATGGTGTGATTCCTTACTTTCTTCAGGTCATGTAGTTTCACAGCCTGGTGGCCATGCCCTGTCTTGGCCTCCTGAAAGTTTGGAATCCCCCTGGCAGGCATTATTTTTCAAAGCTTTTCCAGCTACTGACTGAACTTGTCAGCTTCAAGCCTCTGTCTGCCTTGTCTTAGCAAGTCAGATTGAGTTCCTCTCTATTTTTCTTACCAACTGCCTCCGAGAAGGCATGTTGTTTCCCATACTCTTCTGTGGTAGCACTTAACAAGGTGCTAAGGAACTTAGTCCTCTTCCTGGATGGGCGCTCTTCCGGAACAGGTTCTGCTCAGACAGTCTAGGAGCCCTCAACTAGGATGAAGAGACTTGGCATGTTGAGAGTTCAGAGAGTCTGCCCTCTCTTGGGTCTGTTCAGGAGGTTCGGTGGAACCTCTCCTCAGTCCTAACAACTGGGATTCTTGCTCCCTTATTAGTTTCGAGCCTATAAGCCTCTCAACCAACAATGCTCAATGGGCACTGTTCTGCTTCTCAACATGCCTCTTTCTTTCTTTCTTTCTTTCTTCTTCTCCTTCCTCTCCCTCTCTCTGTTCCTCCCCTAGAGCCGCCCCGGAAAGGAGGCCCTGTGGTCCCTTAGGGTAGGAATTCTCTCTCCTCTGTCTATTCTCCATCGGCTTATTCCTTTTTCAGTTTATTTCCTTTCCTTTTTTCTATCCCTCGGCTCTCTTGCCTCACTATCTTTTTTCTTACACTTTATTTTCGCCTCTCCGCTAACAGAACTGAGATGGAGGAGAGTCTATAGCACCTAACGGCTGCCCCTCACGCGGCATTGATCGTCGTCCTCGGGCGGGCCGTTGAACAGACTCTAAAAAAAAAAAAAAAAAAAAAAAAAAACCTCCCGTAGCAGTGCAACGCCTCTGAAGCAACAAAGCAGTAATGAGCGGTGAAGATACAAGAAGATCAAGAATTATGGTAGGTACGTAATTTTCATATATGTCCCATCCATTGATTTCGCACACCGACTGCGCCATTGTGCGCTACATGGGTGGAAAAACATTTTGGGCAAGATGTAAAAAATGACAGCTGTACTGATCATAAGGAAGTGTAATAAAATGGCAATGTTGAAAATCTGGAGTGAAAATATTGAAAATTCGCAAACTTACGAGCGTGTGTAGGAACTGCGCAACGCACGCTCGTAAAACAGTCATTTTTAGGAAGTTTTTCACCAAATTTTCAACATAGCCATTTTAAGACCTCTGCTCATTAACAGTGTCACTGTGATTTTCTTAATGTGTCCCATATATTGATTTCACACACCAACTGTGCCATTGTGCGCTACATGGGCTGAAACACGTTTTGGGCAAGATGTGAAAAATGACAGCTGTACTGCTCATAAGGAGGTGTGGTAAAATGGCAATGCTGAAAATCTGGAGTGAAAATATTGAAAATTCGCGAACTTACAAGCATGTGTAGGAACTGCGCAATGCACGCTCGTAAAACAGTCATTTTTTAAGAATTTTTCCACCAAATTTTCAACATAGGCTTTTTGAGAGCCCACTTTATGAACAGTGGTAGTGTCGTTTCATTACTCAGTCCCAAAAGGTGATTTCGTGCAGTGACTGCGAAATCACTCTTCGGGCCTGATTAACGCCATGACAGTGAGAGCATTCATGAGAAGGGGTCCCAAAAACCCCTTGTTGAAAATTTGGTGCAAAAATTCCAAAAAATGCCTGAGATATGCAGCAAAGTTGAAAAAACCCTATCTGTCCCATTATACAACTACCAGCATTTCGTCAGTTTGCGGTCGGCTTTGAAAGTGCGGACGTGTTCCCGGTCCACCAAAGATCATCGTGCCAGAGCCTGGAGGTAAGTATGGGGTGAGGGGGGTGTGGGGAGGCGGGGTGCGCAGTGGGTGGGCGCAGGTGGAGGCAGAGACAGCGAGGGACTGTTTTTCAGCTTACGGTTGTTTTTTTTTTTAAATGACGACGCGGGACGTTTTCCACGCTGGGGTGGGCTCCCAGCGTGGCACAAGGACAGCTGGTGGGGGGGCATGGATCCAACGGGAGATTGGGCATCCCTGTTGGCGATAGCATCTGTTGCCGTGCTGGGGTGGGCTCCTAGCGTGGCGCCCTGTACTCTCGGGGCGGGGACAAGTGGAGCCAACGGGGGATTGGGCACTCCCGTCGGCTATACGATGCATAGCCATGCTGGGGTGGGCACCCAGCTTGGCATATGGAACTCTGTTTTGGGGGGGGCGCAGCATAGCCGACGCTGGATTGGGCACCCCCGTGGGATACACAGTGTGTGCGTGGGGGGGTGAGCATGCAATGTGCATGCGTGTGTGTGTGTGTGTGTGTGTGTGTGTGTGTGTGTGTGTAGGGGGCGCGCGCAAGCAGGCGATATCTTATCGCTGCTCACTGAAGCATAGCTCCCCCTTTCAACTGTACTCCACTGCATTTTGGACTGCTGTCATAGACAGCTCCAGCAGGCATTGGAGAACTGCAGCCACGCCTGCAAACACACTGACTGAATTGGAAGAGGGCTGCCACAACTCCAAAAACTCAGATGATGGCACTATGTTTCTTGCACATGCATGCAAGCAAACATAAAAAACAAACCCCAGCACTATAGAGGGTTTCTAACAGGTGAATATAATACATGCTGGATTCGAAAGTTCAGGGTGAGACTACGTTTTGCAGTCCATTCAGAAACCAATTTGTACAGTATTTTAAAATACTTTTCAGGCACTTATTTACAGCCCGAATCTATATTAGGTTCTTTGTAGAGTATATAAGTCTCTCAATGAGGAAACCCAGCATTTTGGAGGAATTACTCCAAGCGGGTGAGTGTTTCTAACTACTACCTTTCTTCTGCAGTTTTTGAGAGTGTCCGTCAAAGCAGCGGGACACTTATTTGATTCAAAACATTTTATTACCGGAGCCTCTCTACTTCCAGGAACCTACAGTCCAACATTAACCGTAATTACTCAGAGATCACAGCATATTTATATGCTGTACGGCTCTCTTGTAATGAAGTCTAAGTAATGCTTTATTTATTTAGTTACTTGTCTCTGTGTCTTTCTGTAACCGCAACCTTCCAGTGTCATTTTAAAATGTTTTGGGCATTTTACTTTTTATTTCTCAGCCTATCTATATGCTGTATTACTCATTTCTCTCACAACCTAACTAAAGCTGATATTTTGCAACAAGCAAGACTGTGCATCACAGGGCAAGAAAAGGAAATACAGTGGGGTAGATAGTGTAAGATAGCATAATGGGAGGCCACCCCATTATGACAGAAACATGAAACGAGATAAAGGATAGTGAAGGGATTACTACTGCAGTAGATTTATTTGGTTTTTAGGGAGTAGATTATAAGGAATGCCCCGTGGTGCTTCAATATAAAGTAAAAGAAAAAGAGGGGGGGGTCACATCTACCACACACTGATAGACGCTTGCAGGATGTGGCTAGGGCAGAGTCTCCTGGTGTCTCTCCTCTGGAGACTCCCCTTCAGGACTCCCACTCCTGCTGTGCCATTCATGCTGGGACCACTCAAACTGGACTGCTAGGAGTCGCCAGTATATGAGGACTGCTGAGCACTCCGATTAGCTGCTACATCCCTGTTGTTGGAGAAACAGCTTCTGCCGCAAGGACAAGGAGGCTCGCACCTTGGGACTGCTGGTATCCTCCTCATGGCTACTGCAGCAAAAGTGAGGGATGATAGCCAGGAATTATGTCCTTAGTCCCTCCCTGGCTACAAACACTGAGTGCTCCATTTGGCTGCTACAGTCACTGTTGTTGAAGAAACCGCTTCTGCTTTCTACCAGAATTTTACCAGTGTCAAATGTGCCTATGGTAATATTTTAAATTGTTTCATTTTTTATGTATTTATAAAACAAATTAGCGTTATTCCAGTTTTTTTTTTTTTTGGCCTATCATAGTTTGCTATTTGTGTAGTTAATTCTTCTTCCCATTTAATTTTATTATGCATTTTGTTTTTTATCCAAATTTTATTATTGTTTGAGATACTGTCCATATAACATGTTTTAATGGTTTTGGTTTGGTGTTTCATTTTTTTTCCTTGTCTTGTGCAAGTATTAATTTCCAATCTGTGTGTAAGTCATTCTTAGATGTTTCCTTAAAAACCTTAATCCACCCAAAAAATCTTAAATTAGGATGTTTTATTCCAGTTTGACCTATGTTAATCAAACCTGTCTCTCGAATTAACAGTCTCTATTTTGTAATATTATTTTGTTTTAGTTTATTTATTAAATGTTACATATTTTTCTCTTTTGAAACCATCTACAGTTGCACCAGTTTCTAGTTATGTCCAAGGAATATAATTTTTCTTTTTGTAGATGTTACATAGTACATTTTGAAGTTTCTTAAGTATAGTTTTAACTTGTTTGTTTTTCTTAAGCAAGGCACTTAGTCAGAAATCCATTATTTTATTTTCATTATTTTTAGTGGTTCTTTTTCAGCATTGTTATCCTCTGTATTTGTTGTGTCTTCATCTAAAAAACATTTCCAACTTAATGAGTCTTTAAATACCCAATAATAAAGAAGCTGGTCTGGGTATCCCATCCCTCCGTGATTTCTCTCTACTATCAATGTGGTCCATGGAATCCTGGGGATGCCTCTTCACCAATTTTTATTTTAAATATTACTTGGATCTTCTGAATAATCTCCTTAGAAATTATCCCCATAGTGGTTTGATAACAGTATAGTATGTAAGGTAATATTATCATTTTTAATGTGTCTATCAGACCTCATAAGATAGAGATTGCCAATTGTTTAATATATTACTTATTTTGTATAAAGTAGCTTTAACATTTATATTAGTTGTAGTTTATACATCATTAGTGAGTAATATTCTCAGGTATTTGATTGTAATCTTTATTTGCACCTTCTCTAAAAATTTTTCTTGTTTCTGTGATCTCAGTAATTGGTAGTAGCACAGATTTGCTTTTATTTAATGTCTGTCCAGGTATCTTTGAGAAGGATTGTATTTCTTCAGTTAATGTGAGATCGGATATGTAGGGTAGTCTTAAATATTATTATCAGATCATTCATATATGCATTACTCTTATAGGTAATTTTCCCAATATCCAAACCTTTAATTAAATTACTACCTCAAATATTTTGTAATAATACTTCAAGTACTATTATAAAAAGTACTGGGGAGAGTTAGCACACTATCTTATTCCATTTTACATTATTAGTGGTGCTGTTTTGTATTGATTTAGTTTAAAAATAGCCTTATGTTCGCTATAAAAAAAAGTCAAATTATATTCATCATGTCCTTGGCAGTGAATAGTTTGGTAAGCTCCTTAACATAAACTTCCATTGCATAACATCAACAGCTTTAGTGACATCTAATGCTATTACAGTAATATCATCTCCATGATTTTTGTACAGGTCAAAATAATTTGAGTTATTCTTCACCCATTATAAATGTTACACCCTTTTATGAAACCTGCTTGTTTGGGGTTGACAACCAGAAATGAATGGCTGAAGTCTGTTTTCAGGTAGCTTAGCAATTATCAATCAATCAATCAAATCTTTATTTATTCAGGTGAACATTCATTGAGCACAGCTCATTTGCAAGATGGACCTGATAAGGTCAAGGATCAATAATTGGTACATGTACAAGGAATACTTATTTTATTTTATTTAGACAGCAGTTTGGAAAACCTTTGAGCCATAGGCTCATTTACAAAGATACCTTGTCACAGTAAGACAAACGGAAATACACAGTATAACAGTATAGCACAGTATAACAGTAACTTAAGACAGCAATAAGTACATAGATACAAACAAGCTGGTACAGGTAGGATTGATGCAAACAATACTAGAGTTAGGTTGTCCTTAAGCAGCTTAGTAGTAAGCTTTGTCATAAGTATTGAGTACGGCTTTGACTAGTGGCAATTACAGCTTCGGGTGTTAACAAGGTGGTTCCGTAAGGATGTTTTGAAGCACGATATAGTTGGAGCTTTGGAGATGGAGGGGGGCAGCGTGTTGAACCAAGAAGGGGCCCTAAAGCTGAAGGCTCTTTGGCTGTGAGAGGTCCTAGCTCTAGGGATAACAAGAGAGGTTTTCCCAGAGGTCCGAGTATGAACTAGTGGGACAGAGCGGTGGATGGTGGTGGTTAGTCCTGGTGGGGATAGCCCAAGGAGGGTCTTTTTTGTAAGGGTACAGGTCAGATATTTGAGGCGCTCATCAAGATCAAGTACCAGTGCTTTAGCGTACAGTAGACAGGTTAGCCTAGGTGCCCCAGTAATTAACCTGCAGGCCTTATTCAGAATAGTGCGAATTTTATGGAGCACGGTCTGATCAGCAGCACCATACACCGGCAGTCCATAGTCCACTAGGGACAGGATAGAGGAGGTGACTGCAAGTTGAAGAGCCTCCGGGGGGAGGCAGTGTTTATA
The DNA here is from genome assembly GCA_016271365.2 of Neoceratodus forsteri. Classification (NCBI taxonomy): domain Eukaryota; kingdom Metazoa; phylum Chordata; order Ceratodontiformes; family Ceratodontidae; genus Neoceratodus; species Neoceratodus forsteri. Next base: position 888,637,984 of record CM028129.1, on the reverse strand, counting down.
CCGATGTAAGATGCCCAATCGGATATTAGTGGCAGTGGCTAGGGCAGCGATGTGTCCATGGAAGGAGAGAGAGAGGGGTCAAAATGGATCCCTAGGTATTTATAGGAGCAAACTTGTTCGAGTGGGAAGGAGGACCCAGAGTGAATGAGGAGTTTGAAGTTGCAGGACTTGTTTTGAGGATGAGTGAAGAACATGGTTTTTGGTTTTTTAAGATTTATCACCAGTCTGTGTTCCTTGAACCAGCCCTTGGCTTCGGCGAAGGACTTCTGCAGTGAGTCCTGGAGGGCAATAGGGTTACGACTTGAGGCAAAGATGACCGCATCATCAGCGTACAATAGTATGTTCCCAGAGCAAGAGCGTGGAAGGTTGTTAAGGTAAAGGGAGAAGAGTAAGGGGCCCAGAATGGAGCCCTGGGGAACCCCAGAAAAGATGGGACAGATGTCTGAGTTGGTCCCATTCATTTTTACAAGCTGTGAGCAGTCAGACAGATAACTGGTGCACCAGGAAACAGGCCCTGCAGCAAAACCGGAGTGACAAAGGGCATCAAGAAGGAGGGGGTGGGAGACAGTGTCGAAAGCTTTAGAGAGGTCTACGAAGACAGCACCAGCCAGAGAACCAATATCTAAGGAGGAGTGGAGAAAGTTGGAGAACTCTAGGAGGGCTGTGCTGGTACTGTGGCCCGCTTGGAAACCATACTGCTCAGGACAGAGGACATTGTAGGTGGAGAGGTAGTCAGAGATTTGGGAAGCCACCAGTTTTTCCAAGGCCTTGGAGAGAGGCGAGAGAATGGAGATTGGCTGATAGTTTCCAGCCACAGACCTATCACCACCTTTAAGGATAGGGGTGACAGTGGTGATTTTCCAGGCAGTTGGAACCTTCCCCAGGCAAAGAGAGTGGTTGATGAGGCATGTGATCGGGGTAAGGACTGTGTCTAAGACCAGCCTAAGGATACACGGATCCAGGGTGTCACTGCCCATGCTATTACTCTTGAGGGCAGTGACAAGATGCGGCCTCAGTTCTTGGGCAGAAACACGGCGGAGGAGAAAATAAGGGTGAGAAAGATTTATGGCAGGCGCTGGGGGAGGAGGGTCAAAAAAATTAGTAGGGAGGATAGGGCTAAGGTCCGTGAATGAGGTGTTGAGGTGGTTGGCTATAAGGGCTGGGTCTGAGGAGATCATGCCATTAATGTTGATCTGGGAGGTGGGGGTGTGCACTCCCATTTAACTGTTTAATGTTATCCCAGAAGGTTCTGGGATTCCCCATGAGGCAGTGAGTGAGGACGTAATGCTCAGACTTGGCCTTTCTGATGGCCCGCGTGCACTTGTTTCGGGCGGCAGCATATAACTGCCTGTCATTGGGCCGGCCAGTCTCAATGGCATGGTGCCATAGGTTGTCCCTGTGTTTGAGTTAGTGGATCAAAGCTGGGGTTACCCAAGGGGCATTCTGCCTTTCTGAATGGCGGTTCGACATTGGGGCAAAGATATCACAGGCATTATTAAAGGTCCGGGTAAAGAAGGAGAGGGCTGTGTCAATGTCAGGAGTTGCCTGAATAGGAGACCAGTCAATTTGGGACAGAAGTTCTTTAAGTTTTATCAGTCCACCAGGTATTAGGCGCCGCCGGCATGTGAACTGTGCTATGGGTTTGGGGACTGAGGATAACCAGTGGAATAGAATGGGGGAGTGATCGCAGAGAGAGTCTGGGAGGACTTGTACATTGCGGATCTAATTAGGGCGGTTGGTGAGTACCACATCAAGCAGGGTACTGGAGCCTCTCTTGGGGTTAGTCCTAGTAGGGTGAGTAACTAGTTGAGTTAAGTCTATTGCAGAAAAGGAGTCACGGGTAGAGGAGGAGGGGCTGAGCCAGTTACACTTATATACGGTAATCAAGGTTCAATAATTGGTACATGTACTGGAATATTTAAAACACGTATATACAGTAATCAAGGACAGAAGTTGTTTAAAACATAACAGGATATGGTAGGAACATATGAAATGCACACTAGGTAATCCAGTATATACATATCAACATTGGCAGTAAACATGGCATACATTCAACATGAGGTACCCAAGGTTCCAATGACCCAAGGGAAGTCAATGTGGACATAGAGAAACCGTGAATGGATGACTGAAAGATGGTGGTCATAGACTGAGATAAGTGACATGATAGGAAGGGGTACGAATGACTAGAGCAGGGGCTGGGGCTAGAACTGGGAGGTGTATGACATTGATAAGGGCTAAGGTAGGGGCCTGGAATTAATGGGAGAAGATTATAGCCAGGGGGTGAGGTATTTGTGGAGATGAATAATAGGGAAGTGAATTGCCATGTTATGATGGCAATTTAATGGCAAATGGCAAATTAATTTGTAATCCACATTTAGTAATGCTATTAGCCTGTAATTCTCAGGTAATCTTAAATCTATATTATCCTTTGGTATTAAAATTACTAATGCGTCTAGCATTGCCTTTGGTATCCCTTTATGTACCACCATTTCTGATATTATCAGACCCAAGTTTGGTACTAATTCTTTGGAAAACATAGAGTAGAATTCCACTGTTAGCCTGTCTGGTCCAGAGGCTTTATCTTTTATGAGTCGTTTTATAGCTTCTTTTATTTCTTCCTGGAAAAAACGTTTATTCTTTATGTTTACTTTTGGTAGGATAGTTTATGTATATAATCATTTAATAATAGTAATAATAATCTTTATTTTTAAAGCGCCTTTCAAATGTCAAGGAGCTAAATAGTAAAAACAATAAAATTTGCAATAATCAGACAGATAAATACAAAATTAAAAAATCTGTTTGGGTATGCTTTTAACCATAAATGAGTTTTCAGAGCCTTCTTAAAGCCCTCCATGGTCGTGCACTCCTGTATCTGATGGGGTAGAGATTTCCACAGGGCTGGGGCCGCATACATAAATGCATGCACCCCCAGTGTCTTCAAAGCCACCCTGGGAATCTCTAGCAACCCCTCATCAGCTGAGCAGAGGGGTCACCTGGGGCAGTAGGGAGACAGGACCTCTTGCAGATAGTCCGGGCCCTGTCTGTGTAGGGCTTTGTAGGTCAGAAGCCTGACCTTGAAGGTGATCCACCACTGAATAGGCAGCCAGTGCAGTTCACGTAGCACCAGTGACTTGCACATGGGGTCCCCATCAAAAACTGGGCCGCAGCATTCACTAGCAGCAAGTGGCAGATATGAACCCCCAGAAACCCTAGATAAAGGAACTTGCAGTAGTCAAGACACAGGGTCACAAAGTCATGGATCAGCGTAGGAAGGTCACCGGATGGAACAGGGTGTTTGACCCTGGTGATGTTCCTCAGATGGTAAAAAGGGGACTTGATGACTGTCAACACCTGAGAATGCAGTGTCAGCCCATCATCAAGAATCCCCCCCCCCCCAAGTCCTGCACCCGTTCAGAGGAAAGAAGCTGGGAACCTCCCAGACAAAGTCCGTAAGGTTGGCCTGCCCCCAACCCCTCTGTCTGGCGGCCCGGGTCCACAACCATCACCTCAGTCTTTCCGGAGTTCAACTTCAACCAGCTGGAGTTCATCCAGTCCTGGATTTCAGCGAGGCAGTTGTGAAATCCCAAGCATGCACTATCCTGGTCAGGTGCAAAAGACAAGTAGAGCTGGGTATTTATTTATTGGAATCTCGGATAATACCTTTGAGCTAAAAGCTCATTTACAAAGGTTCCACATCGTAAGGCAATAGACAAGGTACGTAGACATTAGAAAACAGATAGTGGTATACACAGCAGGCAAGTACATTATGGTGCATACAGATACAGATTCAAGCAAGTACAGTTAAAATACATCAGGTAGGAGAGGTCAACTTTATTGCAACAGTACTAGGAGCATACCTAAGGTGGACAAGCAATTCATAGTGGTAGCTGAGCTTTAGAGCATGCAGGGAGAGTTACAGAGGGTCAGAAGTGGTGGTGAACAAAGTAGGGGGAGGACAGAATAGATGAGAGCAGGGGAGGGTGGGGCAGAGACAAGGGTGACAGAATAAGGGGTTGAGTAGTCAGAGGGTGGAATTGGATAGGAATCTACCCAGTTTCATGTAAGTAGGTGATAAGGCAGGGCTGGGTAATGTGGGGAGAGAGGGATAAGGAAAGGTTTTAAAGTGGGGGCTGAGGTGAGGGGAACCAGGGAGAGGTTGAATATTGGGGGGATTAATATTTGTGAAGAGAAAGCAGGAAGGCAGGGGGATAAAGAGGGGATGTGGGGGTAAGTGCTCAGTGAGGGCACACCAGGTAGGGGTGGAAGTGGGGGGAGATGGGTGCTATGCAGGACAGATAATCTATCAATAACAGTAGGATTAGGCACAAGTGACACAGTTTCATTTACTAAGAGTAGCCAGGTACTGCAGCAGCTTGACTTTAAATGAGCATAGTTTTGTTTCCTCAATCAGCTCAGAGTTAAGGGAATTCAGCCAGCAGGGGGCCCTGTATTTGAAGGACTGTTGCCCTAGTGAGGTCCGGTAGAATGGGATAATGTAGGCAGCTTTATGTGACCCCCTAGTTAGTCTGGAGGAAGTGCAGTTTCAAACAACATGAAGTCTTGCTATATTATGACATATGCAGTGAGTCCCAACCTTCAAACTGCTCCGGAGGTGAAAGAGTTAACTTTCCATGCCAGCCATGGAACGCTGAGCTCAAGCTCGGTTGAAACTCTGTCTGTTGTTCTTCAAACTCAAACCATCAGATTCTTTACTCCACCTCACTGAACAGTCGCTCCGGAGATTTCTCCTGCTGCTCGGTTCATTTTGTCGGTTAAAGTATTGTTTTTCGCGGTTTTCGACCGAATTTAAACCGCAACCGGTTGGTTCAGGCTCTGTCTCTGGTATTTGTGAGTACTAGATAGGTTTTACATTAATTCTATTCTGTGTGGAACTTGTAAACGGTTTATCAGTTCGATTTGAACCGATCAGGTTGTTTAAAATATTTTAATTTTAGAGTGTGGTTACTGGTTCTTATCGGTTCTAAAAAAAAAACAGATTTTATTACGTTTTTTTCCACGACCCGTGACACGGTTGGGAACCGATAAGAGGGTCTTACCTGGTGGATTGCCATAAACGGGTAAGTTTGGTTAGGACTGGCACTATGTCTGAGAAACCCAAAAGAAAAACCGGGCCCACTGGGTTTCAACACTGCAGTGTGTGTGGGGAAGTCTTTGCCAAGGCTGACCCCCACACCACCTGTGTTTATTGTCTGGGGTTTAACCACCTTAATGCAGACTGCCAGATTTGTAAAAATGTTCCTGCAGCTACCCTGGAAAAGAGAGTTGGTAGGCTCAGGGAAAGGGAGGCCAAAAATGTCCGCTGAACCAGATGGCCAGCCCGGTTCGGGTCCAACTGAACCAGAGGGAGTGCCCTCTGACCAGGGCGAGACTTCTTCGGGCAAAAGGAGATCCGATTCTGAGGAGTCGGTTCCAGCAAAAAGGACTAGGGAATCAGCTGGTGTGGAGCCAAAACTTTCCTCTCCAACCGCTGAAGAAATAGCCAAAGCGATTAAAATTGTCCAGTCGCTTTCCCCGGTTCCGACCGAACCGGCACCATCAAATGCACCAGTTCAGCGGTTCCACCGGTTCAAAGTATGATTTAGAGAATATTATGAACCGGAGGAGGGGAAGAGGAGTATGAGGAGAGTGAATGGATTTGAAAGTCTGGATGTGCCCATTGACCGGACATCTCCCCAGACAGACCTTCAGAGTGTCTCCTCAAAGCTTTCTGAGTCCCCTTCTCATTTTATGTTTTATAAAAAAGTGGCTGAAACCCTGCAGCTCAATATGGAGGAAGCTGTGGATGATCAAGAGGAGCCTGACTATGTGGAAATGATGGATATCCCAGAGTCTAGGAGACTGTCTATTCCCTTGCATAAATCTTTTGGGAAACAGACATTTAAAATTCTAAAAACTCCTCACACTATACCTCCTGTGGATAAGAGAATGGACAAGAGGTACACATTGTCAGGCTCTGACACGGAGTTCCTTACTCAACAATGCAGCCATGTTGGGGTAGTGCAGGCTGCAGCCTGTGACAAGGCAAATATTCCCTTCAGCTACATCCCCGGACAAGGACTCCAGGAGAATTGATGCCATGGCAAAGAAACAGTACATGGCAGCATCCTTGGGACTCAGACAGGCAAATTATATGGCTCATGTTGCTAGATATCAGAAATCCAGATGGGATACTGTTATGGCTCTAGCAAAACAGGCCCCTGGCCAGCTTGCCAATGAGCTGGAGCAGGTGGCTGCTGATGGTATTGAGGCATCCAAGGTGCAATTCCATGCTGCAGTAGACTCAAATGATGTGTCATCAAGAGTCATGGCTACATCTGTGGCACTTCGCAGAATGGTTTGGCTCAGATGTACTAGCCTGTCACAAGATACCAGACTAAGGCCATGGATTTTCCTGTTGTGGGTAATTCTCTGTTTGGGGAGCAGACAGAGAATTACATGAAAAAAATGGATGAGTATAGGACCACCTATAGGAGTGCACAGGCCAAGGAAAGGCAGGCCACTCCTCAAAGGCAGCCTTCCAGGGGCAGGGGCAGGCCTTTTCATAGGCCTTTACAAGCCCAGGCCTCCTCTTCTGCTTATGCCCAGAGGGGTTCTTTAGAGGGAGAGGCAGACGGGTACAAGCAGGCCTCTTCCACCCCTCAGCCCAAAGCCCTGCCAAGCAGGCACCCTGATGGGGTTGCCAGGGCCGATTCTCAGCTACCTGTAGGGGGCAGGCTGGCTTACTTTGTCCAGGACTGGGAGTCTCTGACATCAGACAAGTGGGTCCTGGAAGTAGTAAGCCAGGGACTGGTTCTCAGCTTCAAAAGGTTTCCAAAGATGAGAACCAGATCCTTTCCACCTGCAAATCCACCAGAGGCACTTGCCCTAGAGGCAGAGGTCTCTTCCCTCCTGGCTCTCAGAGCTGTGGAAAGGGTTCCACCCCTACACCAGGGCAAAGGGTTGTACTCCAGGTACTTCCTTACCCCAAAAAAGACAGGAGAATGGTGGCCCATCCTGGATCTCAGATACTTAAACAAGCACCTTTTAAAACCAAAATTCAAAATGGTGACTCTGGGAATTATTCTACCCTCTCTAAGGCCAGGGGACTGGCTAGCATCCCTGGACCTCAAGGATGCCTACTTCCATATTCTCATCAGGCTCCCATAGAAAGTACCTCAGGTTCGAGCTGCCCTTAGGCCATTACCAGTTCAGAGCAATGCCCTTTGGCCTCACCTCTGCTCCAAGAGTATTCACAAAATGCCTGGCAGTTGCAGTTGCTTCCTTAAGAAGGCAAAAAATTGCCTTCTTCCCTTACCTGGACGACTGGCTCATAGTAGGCCAGTCCCCAAACCAAGTCAAGTTACATCTACAGATAACTCAGCAACTGCTCACCTCTCTAGGTTTCCTCCTGAATCTTTCGAAGTCAGTTATAGAGCCTGTCCAGCTCCTCACCTTCATAGGCGCAGAGCTGAACACAGAGAAAGCCAGAGCCTTCCTTCCTTTGTACAGGGATAGGACCCTGGTATCTCTGGCCTCCCCATTCACCCTGCAGGTCTCTCGACCAGCAAGGCATTTTCTACAGCTCCTGGGACACATGGCTGCTTCTATAGCGGTAGTGCAGGGAGCAAGATTTCAGATGAGGGACATCTAGTTCCATTTGAGAGCCTTTTGGTCTCAAAGGAAAGACCCTCTAACCAAATTGATCCCAGTGACTCGAACCCTGATCCAGGCCCTACAGTGGTGGCAGGATCAGAGCAATCTGAGACAAAGGGTTCCTTTTGTCACTCAGTCTTACGCCTTAATCCTTACTACAGATGCATCCCTCTTGGGGTGGGGAGCTCACATGGGCGACCTCACTACCCAGGGATTGTGGTCCCCTCAGGAATCTCTGCTCCACATCAATCTGTTGGAACCCAGGGCAGTTTTTCTAGCACTTCAAGCTTTTTCCAAATCTGTTCAGAACAAAGTTCTACAGGTCAGAACAGACAACACCACCACAATGTGGTACATCAACAAGCAAGGGGGAACTCGGTCTACGGCCTTGTGGCCCGAAGCAATGAAGTTGTGGTCTCTGGCTTGCTCCCTGAACACCTCCCTTACGGCAGTTCGCCTCTCAGGCAAGGACAATGTCCTGGCAGATGCTCTCAGCAGGATTTCCCAGGGCCATCACGAATGGCCACTGGACCCCCTGGTCTTGGAGGTGATATTTGCCAGATGGGGTACCCTGCAGATAGATCTTTTTGCAGCCCCAGACAATCACCAACTTCCCCTTTTTTGCTGCAGGCCCCCAGTGTTGGGCTCAGTCCCTCTGGATGCCTTAGTTCTCAGTTGGGAAGGGAAGTTTCTCTATGCTTTCCCCCCTTCCCTCTCCTGTTCAAAGTGCTAGTCAAAATCAGATCTCAACCCTGCAAGATGATCCTGATTGCTCCAGATCGGAGCCAGACAACCCTGGTATCCACTCCTACTGTCCTTAGCAGTCCATCTTCCCCTGTGTCTTCCCAGGAATCACAACCTGCTAACCTGTGCTCAGGGGAGGGTTCGGTACCCGAACCTCAAATCTCTCAATCTCAAGGCCTGGCTCTTGAAGAGTTAGAGTTTGTTGATCTACACCTCTCACAAGATGTAATGGATATCCTGAAGGCTTCTAGAAAACCTTCCACCAGGGCTACTTATAATTCCAAATGGAAGAGGTTTTCCATATGGTGCTCTGAAAGCATATTTCCCAGAATCTGCTGATTTACCCACAGTCCTGTTATATGGTCCCTTAAATACCTTGGGGCTGAGGACCAGCTACCCTAAAAGTGCATCTGGCAGCTGTGTCTGCTTTTATTTCAACAGGTAAGCCCTCTTCTCTTTCGGCTCATCCTGTATTCTCCAAGTTTTTCAAGGGATTGCTTCACACCAACCCTCCATTCAGGGACCCTGCCCCTGCTTGGGATCTTAATGTTTGCATTGCTCAGCTTATGCAACCCCCCTTTGAGCCTTTGTCTTCAGCAGATCTTAAGTACTTGACTTGGAAGACTGTGTTTCTGGTAGCCATCACTTCTGCCAGATGCATAAGTGAATTACAAGCTTTGTCAGTGGAGCCTGATTTTATCTCCTTTCATAGAGATAAGGTGGTCCTCAGGACTAACAGGAAGTTCTTGCTAAGGTGGTTTCAGATTTCCACCTTAATCAATCTATATCTCTTCCAGTGACTTCACTGACCATTCCTCCTCTGGTGAGAGGAGGCTGCACAACAGATGTGAAGAGAGCCCTTAGTTACTACATAGAGCATACCAAGGGTCACAGGTTTGACTCCTCCAACTGTTCCTCACTTATGGTGAGGTTGGTAAGGAAACCTGCCACTAAAGATCCATTACCAGGTGGATTGTCTCTTGTATCCAATTTTGCTATGAAAACTGGGTAAGGTTCCTCCTCAGGCCTGAGGGGCTCACTCTACCAGAGGTACAGCTGCTTCCTGGCTGCTGCCGGGACATCCCTATTCTAGAAATATGTCAAGCAGCTACCTGGAAAACAGTTCACGCTTTTACCAAGCATTACTCTCTGGACATCCAGGCTAGGAGTGATGCTCGGTTTGGCCAGCTGTGCTTCAGAGCCTATTTCCTAAGTAGGTTCTGTCCTTCCTCCATGGAGGTACTGCTTTGTAGTCTGCATATGTCATAATATAGCAAGACTTCATGTTGTTTGAAGAAAAAATTACTCACCTTAGTAATGTTGTTTCTTCTAATGGAGTCTTGCTATATTATGACCTCCCCCAGCCTGTCCCTCTCAGAACCTCTGTTTTTGGGATGTGGGTGGGCAGTGCAGTGTTGGCACTTAGTAGGTGCCCACCTTGTTGTTTTCACCCCTCCTTTCTTGGGGTGACTTGGTGTTGTGTTTTTCATTTTTTGGGTCTCCTGACTTGAGTCTTAGTTTTGGGACCAAAAAATGTGTTCTTATGTTTAGTAGCCAGTTGGCTAGTGTAGGTTTACATCTTCCACACAGGACCTCAGTGAGTTTAGCTTGTAAAGATCTGACGGTTTGAGTTTGAAGAACAACAGACAAGAGTTTCAACCGAGCTCGAGCTCAGCGTTCCATGCCTGGCATGGAAAGTTAACTCTTTCACCTCCGGAGCAGTTCAAAGGTTGGGACTCACTGCATATGTCATAATATAGCAAGACTCCATTAGAAGAAACAACATTACTAAGGTGAGTAATTTTTTCTTCTTAGCAGTTGCCTCACTCCAGGAGAAGAAAGACATAGGGTGGATTTTTTAGCTAATAGACAGACTTGGTACTGAATTCTGTGATTCAAGTTTAACCAACCAGTGCTTGAGTATAGTTCACAAGTGTGAGTTAAACGGTCCACATCCAGGACTAGTCTGCAGGCTTTGTTTAAGACAGTCTTGATTCACCTAAGTGCTGTATTGGTACCGGCTCCGTAGACTGCCAGTCCATAATCTATGATAGAGAGCACAGAGCTGTTAACTGCAAGGTTGATGGCACTTTCGGTGAGGCACTGCCTATGCCGGTAGAGCTGACCTAATCTGGCACTAGCTGCATTGGCAACATGGTCTATGTGCTGGCTGTAGCAGAGAGAACTGTCAAGGTAAACACCAAGGTACTTAAAGGTGGTGACCATTTCGAGTGTATCAAACTTGTTAATGTAGATACTGAGGTGGTGTGACTTATGATGGTTTTGATGGGAGGCAAAAAACATTGTTTTAGTCTTAATGTAGTGCAGCAAGAGCTTAGACTGAAAGAACCATTTTTCCACAGCTGTAAAGTCGTCTTGCATGCCTTTTTCCAGCTCTTCCAGAGTAGAGTGACACATGTAGAGAACAGCATCATCTGCATATAGAAAGATCTTATTCTGGCAGACTTTGGGGAGTTCATTTAGAAACAGGCTGAACAGCAGGGGGCCCAAAATGGAACCTTGGGGCACCCCTGTGTTGATATGCCAATGGTCGGATAAAACATCAAGAATCTTGACTTGCTGGGTCCTGTTAGAGAGGTAACTCTAGAACCAGCTTAGAGAGAGAGACAGAGGATATACCAATGTTAGAGTTGTGTGAGAAGCAAGTCATGGTTGACCGTGTCAAAAGCCTTGGTGATGTCGATGAAAGTGGCCCCCACCAAGAGCCCTCGGTCAAGTGCTTCATGGATAGGACCAGTAAACAAAACCAATGCCATTGAAGTACTGTGTGCCTTGCGAAAGCCATGCTGTTCCTGACATTGAAGGTTGTATTTATCAAGGTACGTACCTACAGTAACTGATCGTATACTATCATCTCTAGTGCCTTGGAGAGGGGGGCAAACTTGAGATTGGCCTGTAGTTGGCCAGGCAGGTTCTGTCCCCATTTTTAAAGACCGGGGTGACTACTGCAGCTTTCCAACATTGAGGGAAAATGCCAGTGGTTAGTGAGAGATTTAGGATCCAGGTTAGAGGGGAGAGTAATACATACAGGGTGAGAGCCACAATCTTTGGTTCAAGCAAGTCCCCACTGGATCTAGTGTTCCCGAGAACTTTTTCCAGTTATTTTTTTGCCTCAGTTGTAGAGATTACCTTCAGGTAGAAGGGAGGTGCTGTGTGTGTGTGTTGGAGGGATGCCAGCACAACTAATGGCGGAGCTAGGAACAGGTTGGAGATAGTCTGGAGGAAGGACCCCACTAAGGTCTGTGAAGGCCTTGTTAAAGCCATCTGCAATAGTTTTGGAATGCTAGGTAATTGCCCCTCGAAGTGTATTTGTGATGGTGGTGATTTACTTGCTGTGCCTGTTAGGGTTTTTATATTGTCCCAGAATCTGCTGCTGTTGCACCAGAAGTTGTCCAGTTCACTTTTAAAGTGAGCTCTTTCTGCAAGGCGGATGGCTTGAGTGCACTTATTACGTACTGCTTTGTATTTCTGTATGTCAGAGGGGGGACCCAGTGCTCTTAGCCCTATGCCACAGCTTATCATCAGCATAGCAGTGAAACCTCAGCCCATACCGTCTTACAATGTCTCCAAGGGGCAGCATATTCGCCACGAACAACACGGGGGACAACACCAAGCCCTGAAAGACCCCACATGACAGAAAGAATGGGTCAGAGAAAAAAATCCCTGAGACCACCCTCTGAGTTCTGCCAGTGAGGAAGGACATTTATTGCATTAGAATCTATATTTGTGTCTTTTTGATATATTGTCACAAAATACTTATGGAAGACCTTTCCAATTTCTTCATCTTTTGTATGTGTTTTTCCATCTGAGTCCTGAATTTCTTTTATTGTATTTTTTGTTTTCAAACAACATGAAGTCTTGCTGTATTCTGACTATTGCAGTTAGCCCCAGCCTTTAAACTGCCCTGGAGAACAAAAGGTTAATTTTCTATGCAGTGCATAGAATGCTGAGCTCGAGCTCGATTGAAGTCTCTGTCTGGAGTCCTTTGAAATCCAACCTTCAGATTCTTTACTCCGCCTCACTGAACTGGAGCAAAGTGTTTCTTACAGCATATATCTTCTCTGAAATTATTACAGGTGGTGCTTTACAGGTTTTACAGTTTTATCTAACATTAGGATAAGCTTTCAGGGTTACTGCATTTGTTGTTGACTGATTGTTTCGGCTCTTACCTCCTTGTTCTTTCGTCTGTGGTTCTTCTTTTTAGGCAGGGGAAGGGCCCAGCCACCCACCCCCATCCCCAACCACCCCACGCTACACTCCTTTTATAGGGTACCACAGTTGTAACATTTCCTGTGGCAGAGCAGGAAGGGCGGATCAGTGGGCCTCCACAAGGTGATCTCATTTACAGGGCACTAGTAATTTAACTTGCTATAACAAGTTAAACAAAGCACAATTAAACCATTACTTGCATTTTTTCCCTTTTTTCTCCTTCTAATTACTCTGACTAGGTTACAAACCCAGCAACTTATTTGGAATGGATTTCATTAACTGCAGGTACTGTGGAACAATTTTCAGAAGGACAGTCTTACAGGATTTAGGACACTGTCCTACATGCTGGGCCTTTGGAAATCTTAGGGCTCAGCTCTGGGCAGCATGGGCAGAGATTGCACACCTCAAATTTCATATTGAAGAGGAAATACATTATAAGAACCACCCGCCATTTCCCTAGCATCCAACAGAAAAACCTCAACCGCAGAGGGTAGTTGGTCCAGGAGGTTGGCAGGTGGTTAGGAAGAGCAAATCAGGTGCCCCATCACTCTCTGCCTCCAACACATTACCTCCAAAACCATATAAACACTACAAACAGGTATCTGCCTCTATCTCTGAAATCAAATAAAGAGGCAGAAGACACTGCAGAGCAGGACACTGCAGCACAGGAGCTAGCACAACAAAACTCACCCAAATCAGGAACCAAAACAAAACAAGCACAAAGGAAATCCAAAAAACTTCTGATCATAGGGGACTCCATGATTCGGGGAGTTGATACCCATCTCCAGCCAGGGGTGATGGTCAGATGTCTCCCAGGTACATCAGCATGGAGAGACACTGACCGCATTGCTAAAATTGTTCACAAAGCAGGAGAAAACATTGATGTCCTAGTACACATAGGGACTAATGATCTCGCCAGCCGGTCAGTTGTGGAGACCAAGGAACACCTGACTAGGCTGGGTGACATATTATCATCTATTTCATCCGGCATCTCCTTCTCTGAGATCCTGCCAGTCTGGGAGAGGGGAGCAGATGGACGGAAGGTCAGAGAAGGGGAGATAGGGGACCTAAACACGTGGCTCAAGGGCTGGTGCCAGGAAAAAGGACACAGATTTGTAGGGAACTGGCAACAGTTCTGGGAGCGAAAGTTCTTTAAATTTGATGGACTGCATCTGACTAAAGAGAGTCAGTGCATTAGGGCAGAAGTTTGACGTCTTTGCAGAATATTTAAACTAGCAAATGGGGAGAGGGGTGCAGCACCCCATCGTCGAATGGGAAGAACACCCTCCCCTCAGCTAGTGGTCAAACAGGAATTCAGCATGTTTGCTGCTCATTTGCATCACCAGTTAAGAAAAAGGTTTGTTCCCATACGACGCTATTGGGGTAATGCCAAACTTCACCCAACAACTAACACACCAAAATCTGGCCAATGGAAAATCATGTACACAAATGCTCGCAGCCTGGGAAATAAGATCCCAGACCTGCAGGCAATAATGTCAGAGGCTAAACTGGACATAGTAGCAATTAGTGAGACGTGGTTTACCAGTAACCACATGGGAGACTTCAGTACCTGGCTATGTATTGTTCAGAAGAGACCGAGGTGCAGAAAGTGGGGGGAGGAGTGGCCCTGTATGTTAATGAAAATATCAAAGCTACAGAAATTCAGAATACACATAAGGAGCCAGAAGAACTGTGGGTCACCCTGGAAACAGGAAATGGGACAGCCATAAGAACTGGGGTTGTCTACAGGCCCCAGACCAGAGGGAGGACATAGACACATTACTGTTAGAAGATATACAAAACATGACAGCTAAAGGGGAGGTTCTGATAATGGGAGAGTTCAACATGCCGGATACAGATTGGTCAATACCAGCAGGAACATCTGCCAGAACTATGCTCATAGTGGATTCCCTGCAGGGGGAAGGTCTCAAACAACTGGTACAGCAACCCACAAGAGACAGGGCTATCCTAGATCTAGTACTGACTAACAAAGAAGGGATCACAGATCTCCAGGTAGAATGTCACCTGGGGGCCAGTGACCATCACATGGTATGGTTCAATTTGGCTACTACATCTAAATCATCCCATTCCAAGGCAAAAATATGGGACTTCAGAGGAGCTGACTTTGATAAGATGGCCAACAGAGTTAAGCTAGCCCTGGCAAAAGAAACACAGGTGAGGGGTACAGGCAAAGTGGGCAAGCATTAAGGATGCAATACTTGAAGCAACATCCCATTGTGTTAGACAGAAAAGGAAGTGCAAAGAAGAAGGAAACCACTTTGGTTCTCAAATACAGTAGCAGAAAAGGTCAGAGCCAAAGGCTGGCCTTCAGGAAATATAAGGAACACAGCGGGATGAAGATAGGGAGGCATACCAAACTGCCCTAAGGAAGCAGTGAAGGCAGTAAGGCAGGCAAAGTCCCAAACTGAGGAAACACTAGCACGAGCAGTAAAAGAAGGTGACAAGACATTCTATAGATACATTAGTGAAAGGAGAAAGTCAGAGGGGTATTGCTAAGCAATGGAGAAAAGGGAGCATGTGAGGAGGAGGACCCTGTAAAGGCATCTATCCTAAATAGATACTTTTGCTCAGTATTTACTGAAGAGAAGGTAGGGCAGGGCCCACAGCTCAGCATCATGGACACAGGGGGGAGGGAGGTGAGCACTACTCCCTTCACAAAAGAAAGGGTCCTACAAGAGCTTGCTAAGCTCATGGTGGATAAGGCAATGGAACCTGATGGCATACATCCCAGAGTACTTAAGGAGCTAAAGGAGGAACTAGCAGAGCCATTAGCAGAATTGTTTAGTGAGTCTCTGAGCACAGGAGAGGTCCCAGAAGACTGGAGAAGGGCTCATGTGATCCCGCTCCACAAGAGTGGTAGCAGGGAGGAGGCGGGGAACTACAGACCAGTCAGTCTTACCTCAGTAATGGGCAAGATTATGGAGGCACTCCTTAAGGAAAGGATAGTGCAACACCTGGAATCCATAGGGGCACAGGATCCAAGACAGCATGGGTTTACAAAAGGAAGGTCCTGTCAAACTAATCTCATAGATTTCTTTGACTGGGTAACCAGAGTGGTGGACCAAGGGGGAGCAGTTGATGTCGCCTACCTTGACTTCAGCAAAGCTTTTGACACTGTTCCACATAGAAGATTGATAAATAAGCTGGGTAGGCTTGGGGTGGGTCAGAAGTTGGCCAACTGGGTGGCAAACTGGTTGACGGGCAGAAAACAGAGAGTGGTGGTAAATGGTATACAGTCAGAAGAGATGCAAGTCACAACTGGGGTACCTCAGGGATCAGTCCTGGGGCCAGTCCTCTTCAACATCTTCATTAGTAACCTTGTAGATGGACTAGAGGGTAAGGCTTGTCTGTTTGCAGATGACACCAAGATCTGCAACAGAGTAGATGATCCAGATGGGGTGGGCAGAATGAGAAGAGATCTGGATAAACTAGCAGAATGGTCAGAAGAGTGGCAACTTGGATTTAATGCAAAGAAGTGCAAAATCATGCACATAGGGAAGAGAAACCCTGAAGCCACCTATAGGCTGGGAGGGGAGTTGCTAGCAGTCACAAAGGAAGAAAGAGACTTGGGCATCATCATCACTGATGACCTGAAATCATCCAAGCAGACCTCTAAAGCAGTTGGTAAGGCTAGGGGGGTGTTAGGGTGTATTAGTAGGGGTATCACAAGTCGTAAGAGGGAGGTAATAATCCCTCTGTACAAGACACTGGTTAGGCCCCATCTGGAGTACTCGTGCAGTATTGGAGCCACACCTTCACAAGGACATTAACAAATTGAGGCAGTCCAGAGAAGGCAACCAAAATGGTGAGGGACTGCATCAGAAGACATATGAGGACAGATTAACGAGCTCAATATGTATACCCTTGAGCAAAGGAGGAGAGAGTGATATGATCGAAGCATTCAAACACCTTAAGGGCATAAACAAGGTGAAAGAGTCTAACATGTTTAAATATAAGAAAATAGTAGAACAAGAGGACACAGCATGAGATGAGAGGAGGCCGATTAAGGGGAATGTGAGGAAATTATTTTTCACAGAAAGGGTGGTGGATGCATGGAATGGCTTACCACAAGAAGTGGTGGCTATGAATACAGTGCAGGGCTTCAAACAGGCATGGGATAGGCATAAGGGAGTAATACAAATGACTATGAATAGATAGGCCACTGACAGAGCAAAGGCCGATGGCACATTTATAAGGTAGAAAAAGAAATGGGCAGACTGGATGGGCCTTGTGGTCCTTATCTGCCGTCAACTTCTATGTTTCTATGTCTATGAACAGCTGCTCCAGAGATTTCTCCTTCAGCTCTGTTCGAAAGTCAGTTAAAGTCTCGGTTAAGTTGTCGGTTTTTACCAAATGTATTTCCGCATAGTCGGTTCAGTCTCTGTCTGTGGTACCATGAGTACTAGATAGGTTTTGTTCTGTTTTCTGTGTGGAAATTGTAAAGTGTTAGATCGGTTCGGCTGAACTGATCATTTGTATTGAATCCTTTAGTTTTGCTTTAGAGAGTGGTTACCGGTCCTTATCGGTTCTAAAAAAAACAAAAACGTGTTTTGAATGTTTTTTTCCCAACACCCGTGACATGGTTAGGAACTGATAAGGGAGTCTTGCCTGGCGGTTGCCATAAAAAGAATAAGTTTTGTTAGGCTGGCCATGTGTGAGAAACCTCAGAAAAAAACAGGGCCCACTGGGTTTCAACACTGCAGTGATTGTGGGGAAGTCTTTGTTAAGGCCGACCCCCACACCACCTGTGTTTATTGTCTGGGGTTTGAACATCTCGATTCAGACTGCCAAATTTGTAAAAAATTTTCCTAAATCTACCCTTGAAAAGAGACTAGGTAGACTGAGGGGAAAAGGAGGCCAAGAAGTCCGCTGACCCGGATGGCCACCTCGGTTCGGTTCCTACCAAACCAGAAGGAGTGCCCTCTGACCAGGGCAATGCTTCTTCAGGCAAGAGGAGAGCCGATCCTGAGGGGTCGGTTCCTACAAAAAGGAAACGTAAAGGAAAATCGACCAGTTCAGATCCAAAGGTTCATGTTCCGACTGTCGAGGAAATAGCCAGAGCGATTCAAATTGTGGAATCGCTTCGCCCAGTTCTGACCGATCTGACACCTTTTCGCAGGGGTTCGGTTCAGTCAGTTCCCCTGGTTCAAGATTATACCCCTGAAGATTTTTAAGAACTGGAGTTTGAGGAGGAGGGGGAGTTTGAAGGTGATGATGGTGACAGTCTGGATGTGCTTGTGGAACCGGACATCTCCCCAGACAGGCCTTCTGCTGTATCCCCTCCTAGGCTTTCTGAGTCCCCTTCCCATTTTCTGTTTTACAGAAAAGTGGCTGAAACCCTCCAGCTTCCTATGGAGGAGGCAATGGAGGATCAAGAGGAGCCTGATTATGTGGAAATGATGGACATCCCAGAGCCCAGGAGACTGTCTATTCACCTTCACAAATCCTTTGGGAAACAGACACAAAAAATCCTGACGTCTCCCAATTCTGTATCCTCTGTTGACAGAAGGATGGACAAGAGGTACACACTATCAGGCTCAGATACTGAGTTTTTATACCAGCAATGCAGCCATGTTGGGGTAGTGCAGGCTAATGCCTGTGACAAGGCAAACATTCCCTTGGCTTCACACCCCCCATATAAAGACTCCAGGAAGATTGATGCCATGGCAGAAAAACAGTACATGGCATCTTCCTTGGGACTCAGGCATGTGAATTATATGGCCTGTACAGCCAGGTACCAGAAGTCCAGGTGGGACACTGTACCGGCACTGGCTAAACAGGCCTCCCCCCAGCTAGCCAAGGAGCTGGAGGAGGTGGCTGCAAATGGGATTGAGGCATCAAAAGTACAGTTTCATGCTGCTGTGGACTTCAATGATGTGTCATCAAGAGTCATGGCTACATCTGTGGCTCTTCGGAGAATGGCTTGGCTCAGATGTACTAGCCTCTCACAGGACACCCAGGCTAAGGCCATGGATTTTCCTGTAGTGGGTAATTCTCTGTTTGGGGAGCAGACAGAGAATTACATGAAGAAAATGGATGAGTATAGGGCCAGTTACAGGAGTGCTCAGGCCAAGGAGAGGCAGGCAACTCCTCAAAGGAAGCAGTCTAGGGGCTGGGGCAGGCCTTTTCATAGGCCTTTTTACCAAGCACAGGCTTCTTCTCCCTTTTCACGGGGGTTCTTCAGAGGGAGAGGCAGAAGGGGATGAGCAGGGCTGCATCCACTCCTCAGCCTAAGGCCCCTGCCAAGCAGACACCCTTATGGGTCTGCCCGGGTTGACTCTCCTATTTCAGTAGGGGGGCAGGCTGGCCTACTTTGTCCAGGACTGGATGTCTATTACCTCAGGCAAGTGGGTCTTGGAAGTAGTAAGCCAGGGACTGGTTCTCAGCCTCAATAAATTTCTGAGGATGAGAACCAGATCTTTTCCACCTGCAGGTCTCTCAGAAACCCTTGCTCTAGAGGCAGAGGTTTAATCTCTTCTGGCCTTAGGAGCCATAGAGAGTTCCTGCCCTACACAGGGGCAAAGATCTGTACTCCAGGTACTTCATTACCCTAAAAAAGACAGGGAGTGGCGACCCATCCTAGACCTAAGATACCTGAACAAACATCTTTTAAAACCAAAGTTCAGGATGGTAACTCTGGGAATAATTCTTCCCTCTCTAAGTGCAGGGCACTGGCTAGCCTCCCTAGACCTAAAGGATGCCTATTTTCACATTCCCATCAGGTACTCTCACAGAAAGTACCTCAGGTTCGAGTTGCCCTCAGGCCACTATCGGTTCAAAGCAATACCTTTTGGTCTAACATCAGCCCCAAGGGTTTTCACTAAGTGCCTGGCACTAGTCGTTGCCATTCTAAGAAGGCCAAAGATTTCCATTTTTCCATATCTGGACAACTGGCTCATAGTGGACCAGTCCCCAGACCAAGTCAAGTCAGACCTGCAAGTGACCCAGCAAGTGTTCACTTCTCTAGGATGTCTTCTCAACCTTCCCAAGTCAGTTCTTGAGCCAGTGCAGCTCCTTTACTTTATAGGGGCAGAGCTGGATACTGTCAAGGCAAGAGCCTTTCTTCCTCTGGAAAGGGCAAGAGTTCTTATAGAACTGGCTTCTTCCTTCAGCCTTCAGGTGTCTCGACCAGCAAGGCATTTCCTCCAGCTCTTGAGCCATATGGCAGCTTCTACAGCAGTGGTTCAAGGGGCAAGATTCCAGATGAGGGACATTCAGTTCCATCTGAGGGACTTTTGGTCCCAAAAGAAGGATTCCCTTACCAAAATGATCTCAGTGACTCAGACCCTGATCCAAGCCCTTCAGTGGTGGCAGGATCAGGACAATTTAAGGCAAGGGGTCCCATTTGCCACTAAGTTTCATTCAGTGGTCCTTACCACGGATGCTTCCCTCCTGGGCTGGGGAGCCCATATGGGGGCCCTCACTACCCTGGGACTGTGGTCCCCTCAGGAATCCCTTCTCTATATCAGTCTCCTAGAACTCAGGGCAGTTTTTCTGGCACAACAAACTTTTTCTCAGTCAGTGCAGAACAAGGTGGTTCAAGTCAGAACAGACAACACCACCACCATGTGGTACATCAACAAGCAGGGAGGCACACGGTCTACGGCCTTGTGCACAGAAGCCATGAAGTTGTGGTCCCTGGCTTATTCCCTGCAAACCTCTCTGATAGCAGTCCACCGTCCAGGGAAGGACAATGTGCTAGCAGATGCACTGAGCAGGATCTCACAGGGTCATCACAAATGGTCCCTGGACCCTCTGATCTTGAAGGTGATTTTTTCAAGGTGGGACACTCCAGAGATAGATCTCTTTGCATCCCCAATCACCAGCTTCCTCTCTTTTGTTGCAGACCCCCAGTCTTGGGCTCAGTCCCTCTGGATGCCCTCATTCTGAACTGGGAAGAGGAAGTTCTGTATGCTTTCCCTCCCTTTCCTCTACTGTTCAAAGTTTTAGTCAAGATAAGGTCACAACCTTGCAAAGTGATTCTGATTGCTCCAGATTAGACCAGACAGCCCTGGTACCCCCTGTTGCTCTCCCTAGCAGTCTATCTTCCCCTGTCTCTTCCCAGGAATTACAACCTGTTAGCCTCCTCTCAGGGGAGGATTTGGTACCCTAATTTTCAGTCTTTCAATCTCAAGGCATGGCTCTTGAAGAGTTTGAGTATGCAGATTTGCATCTATCTCAAGGGGTTCTGGATATCCTCAAAGTCTCTCGAAAGCCCGCCACTATAAAGACCTATAACTCCAAATGGAAGAGGTTCAGCATTTGGTGTTCCAAGCAGCATATTTCCCCAGACACTGCTGAATTGCCTACAGTTCTGGATTATATGGTCCATCTTAATGGCCTAGGCCTCAGGCCAGCTACTCTCAAGGTACACTTATCAGCTGTCTCTGCTTTTCTGTCAGTGGGGAAGTCTTCTTCACTATCATTTCTTTCTGTATTCTGTAAATTTTCAAGGGATTGCTTCATACCAATCCCCCCTTTAGAGACCCTGCCCCTGCCTGGGATTTAAATGTTTGCATTGCTCAATAGATGCAACCTCCCTTTGAGCCTATGTCCTCAGTAGATCTTAAGTACTTGACTTGGAAAACTGTGTTCTTAGTAGCCATTACCTCTGCCAGACGTATCAGTGAACTGCAAGCCCTGTCAGTGGAACCTGATTTTATCTCCTTTCATAGGGATAAAGTGGTCCTTAGAACCAATAGAAGGTTCTTTCCCAAAGTGGTTTCAGATTTCCACCTGAATCGGTCTGTCTCTTCCTGTTTTCTTCACAGATCATTCCTCTTCAGGAGAGAGATGGCTGCACAGTTTAGATGTTAAAGGGGCGCTTAGCAACTATATAGAGTGTACCAAGGGTCACAGGTTTCATTGCCTCCAGTTGTTCCTCACTTATGGAGAAGTAAGAAAGGGCAAACCTGCCACCAAGAGAACGATTGCCAGGTGGATTTTGTCTTGTATACAATTCTGCTATTAGAAACTTGGAAAAATTCCACCCTCAGGCCTGAGGGCTCACTCCACCAGAGGTACAGCTGCTTCCCTGGCTGCTGCCAGGGATATTCCTCTCTTAGAAATTTGTTAAGCAGCTACCTGGAAATCAATCCATACCTTTACCAAGCATTACTCTCTGGATATCCAGGCTAGGAGTGATGCTCGGTTCGGCACAGCAGTACTTCAGAGCCTATTCCCAAAGTAGGTTCTGTCCCTCCTCCATGGAGGTACTGCTTGGTAGTCTGCAATAGTCAGAATACAGCAAGACTTCATGTTGTTTGAAGAAAAAATTACTCACCTTAGTAATTATGTTTCTTCTAATGGAGTCTTGCTGTATTCTGACCTCCCTTCCTGCCTCCTCTCTCAGAGCCTGTTTTTGGGAAGTGGGTGGGCAAGTGCAGTTTTGCACCTCAGTGGTGCTCCTTTTACACCCTCTTCTTTTTGTTTGGTTGTTTGTTTTATTATTATTATTATTTGGATTGGTTTTTGGTTTTGGGTTTCCTGACTTGAATATCCTTTGGGAATCCAAAACTTTTTGTTGCCAGTTGGCTAGTAAAAATGTTACAATTTCCACATAGATTAGTAGTGAGTTTTTGCTCGTAAGAATCTGACGGTTGGATTTCAAAGGACTCCAGACAGAGATCTCAACCGAGCTTGAGCTCAGCATTCTATGCACTGCATAGAAAGTGAACCCTTTGTTCTCCGAGGCAGTTTAAAGGCTGGGGCTAACTGTAACAGTCAGAATACAGCAAGACTCCAATCGAAGAAACATAATTACTAAAGTGAGTAATGTTTTCTTCTAGCATACAGGTCAGTAATTTCCCACTTTGATCCCATTAAGATAGAAGTTGGTCTTTAATGTACACACATCCTTTTCTATTTGTGTATTAATGATTTCATTAATAGAGTTTTGCATACTCTGTTTTTGTTCTTTGCAGATTCATCACCTAGTGCTATTTTAATTTTACGGCTTTTTAGTTCTTCATATTTTTAAATTGTACTTTTGTTTTATTATAATTAATTTCACACGATACAATATGACCTCTTATAGTAGCCTTAAATGTGTGAAAAATTGTGATTATATTCTCAAAGAACATGAAGTCTTGCTGTATTCTGACAATTGCAGTTAGGTTCTGCCTTTCAACTGCCCTGGAGAACATAGGGTTAACTTTTCTATGCCTTGCATAGAATGTTCATCATGAGCTCGGTTGAAGTCTCTGCCTGTTGTTATTCGAACTGCAACTGTCAGATTCTTCACTCTGCCTCACTGAACAGCCGCTCCGGAGATTTCTCCTGCTGCTCGATTCAAAAGTTGGTTGAAGTGTCGATTTTCGGTCGGTTTCTTCTGAATTGTTGTTTCTGCATAGTCGGTTCAAGTCTCTGTCTGTGGTACCGTGAGTACTAGATAGGTTTTTGTTCTGTTTTCTGTGTGGAACTTGTAAACTGTGGATTGGTTCGGCTGAACCAATCATTTTGAGGTAAAATTTGTTCTTTACTTTAATGTGTCATTACCGGTCCGTATCTGTTCTAAACAAAATGGGTTTTAGCATGTTTTTTTCCAAGACCCGTGACACGGTCAGGAACCGATAGGGGAGTTTTGCCTGGCAAATTGCCAAAAAAAGGGTAAGTTTGCTTAGGTTGGCCATGTCTGCAAAACCCAAGGAAAAAACCGGTCACACTGAGTTTCAACACTGCAGTGTGTGTGGGGTGGTCTTTGCTAAGGCTGATCCCCACATCACCTGTGTTTATTGTCTGGGGTTTGACCACCTCGATTCAGACTGCCAAATTTTCGAAAAAGTTCCCAAATCTACCCTGGGAAAAAGATTAGGTAGACTGAGGGAAAGGGAGGCCGAGAAGTCCGCTGACCCGGATGGCCAGCCCAGTTCGGTTCTGACCGAACCAGAAGGAATGCCCTCTAACCAGGGCGATACTTCTTCAGGCAAAAGGATAGCCGATTCCGAGGAATCGGTTCTGACAAAAAGAAAAAAAAAAGACAAATCGACCAGTTCGGATCCAGAATCTCATACTCTGACCGCCGATGAGATAGCCAAAGCGATTAGGATTATGGATCGCTTTGATCAGTTCTGACTGAACCGGCATCATCTGGCAGGGGCTTGGTTAATTTGGTTTCAGATTATACCTTGGAAGAATTTTATGAACTGGAGTTTGAGGAGGAGGGAGAGTATGAGGATGATTATGGTGATGGTGAAAGTCTGGATGTACCTATTGACCTGGACATCTCCCCAGACCTTCAGGTGTTTCTCCTCCTAGGCTTTCTGAGTCCCCTTCACACTACATGTTCTATAGAAAGGTGGCTGATACCCTCCAGCTTCCTGTGGAGGAGGCAGTAGAGGATCAAGGAGAGCCTGATTATGTTGAGATGATGGACATCCCAGAGTCCAGGAGACTGTATATTCCCCTCCACAAATCTTCTGGGAAACAGACACAAAAAATGTTTAAGTCTCCCAGTTCTATACCTCCTGTGGACAGAAGAATGGACAAGAGGTACACTCTTTCAGGCTCAGATACGAAGTTCCTTTTTCAGCAATGCAGCTATGTTGTGGTTGTACAGGCTACTTCCTGTGGTAAGGCACACATTCCCTTGGCATCACACCCCCCAGACAAGGACTCCAGGAAGATTGATGCCATGGCAAAGAAGCAGTACATGGTAGCATCTTTGAGACTCAGGCAGACTAATTACATGGCCTATGCAGTCAGGCACCAGAGGTCCAGTTGGGACACTGTACTGGCACTGGCTAAACAGTCTCCTACCCAGCTTGCCAAGGAGCTGGAGCAGGTGGCTGTAGATGGGATTGAGACATCGAAAATTCAGTTTCATGCTGCTGTAGACTCCAATGATGTATCATCGAGAGTCATGGCTACATCTGTGGCTCTTCGCAGAATGGCTTGGCTCAGATGTACTAGCCTCTCACAGTATACCCAAGCTAAGGCCATGGATTTTCCTGTAGTGGGTAATTCTCTGCTTGGGGAGCAAACAGAGAATTACATGAAGAAAATGGATGAATACAGGACCACTTACAGGAGTGCTCAGGCCAAAGAAAGGCAAGCAACTCCTCAAAGGCAGCAGTCCAGGGGCAGGGGCAGGCCTTTTCATAGACCTTTTTACCAAGCACAGGCCTCTTCTTCTTCTTCTTCTTCTTTTTTGCCGAGGGGGTTCTTTAGAGGGAGAGGCAGAAGGGGGATGAGCAGGCCTGTATCCACCCCTCAGCCTAAAGCCCCTGCCAAGCAGACACCCTTATGGTTCTGCTTGGGTCAATTCTCCTATACCAGGAGGAGGCAGGCTAGCTTACTTTGTCCAGGATTGAATGTCTCTTACATCAGACAAGTGGGTCCTGGAAGTAGTAAGCCAGGGACTGGTTCTCAGCTTCAAAAAAATTTCCCAAGATGAAAGCCAGATCTTTTCCACCTGCACATCTCTCGGAGACCCTTTCCCTAGAGGCAGAGGTTTCTTCTCTCCTAGCGCTCAGAGCTATAGAAAGAGTTCCTACCCTACTCTGGGGCAAAGGATTGTACTCCAGGTACTTCTTAACCCCCCAAAAGACAGGAGAGTGGTGACCCATCCTAGACCTAAGATATCTGAACAAACATCTTTTAAAGCCAAAGTTCAAAATGGTAACTCTGGGAATTATCCTTCCCTCTCTAAAGCCAGGGGACTGGCTATCCTCCCTGGACCTCAAAGATGCCTACTTTCACATTCCCATCAAGAGCTCCCACAGAAAGTACCTCAGGTTCAAGTTGCCATCAGGCCACTATCAATTCAGGGCAGTGCCCTTTGACCTAACATCAGCCCCAAGGGTCTTCACAAAGTGCCTGGCAGTAGTTGTTTCCTTCCTAAGAAGACAAAAGATTTCCATTTTCCCATACTTGGACGACTGGCTCATAGTAGGTCAGTCTCCAGACCAAGTCAAGTCACACCTGCAAGTGACCCAGCAAGTGGTCACTTCTTTAGGATTCTTTCTCAACCTACCAAAGTCAGTTCTCAAACCAGTGCAGCTCCTCCCCTTCATAGGTGCAGAACTGGATGCGATAAAAGCAAGAGCCTTCCTTCCCTTGGAAAGGGCAATGACCCTCATGGAACTGGCCTCTTCATTCAGCCTTCAGTTGTCTCAACCAGCAAGGCATTTCCTTCAGCTACTGGGCCACATGGCAGCTTCCACAGCAGTGGTCCAAGGGGCAAGATTCCAAACAAGGGACATTCACTTCCACTTAAGAGCGTTTTGGTCCCAAAGAAAGGATTCCCTAACCAAACTAATTCCAGTGACTCGGACCCTGATCCAGGCCTTGCAATGGTGGCAGGATCAGGACAATTTGAGGCAAGGGGTTCCATTTGTCACTCAGTCTCATTCAGTGGTCCTCATCACAGATGCTTCCCTGCTGAGCTGGGGAGCCCATTTGGGGGATCTTACCACCCAGAGCCTGGGGTCGCCTCAGGAATCTCTTCTTCACATCAATCTCTTGGAACTCAGAGCAGTGTTTCTGGCACTGCAAGCATTTTCCAAATCTGTACAGAACAAGGTGGTTCAGGTCAGAACAGACAACACCACCACCATGCGGTACATCAACAAGCAAGAAGGCACTTGGTCTATGGCCTTGTGCACAGAAGCAATGAAGTTGTGGTCCCTAGCTTATTTCCTGCAAACCTCTCTGATAGCAGTTCACCTCCCAGGGAAGGACAATGTTCTAGCAGATGCACTGAGCAGAATATCCCAGGGCCATCACGAATGGGCCCTGATCCCCTGGTGTTGGAAGTGATTTTTCTCAAGATGGGGCACTCCAGTGATAGATCTTTTTGCAGCCCCAGACAATCACCAACTTCCTCTCTGTTGCAGACCCCCAGTCTTGGGCTCAGTCCCACTGGATGCGCTGATTCTGAACTGGGAAGGGAAATTTCTGTATGCTTTTTCCCCCTTCCTTCTCCTGTTCAGAGTGTTAGTCAAGATAAGGTCACAACCATGCAAGTGATTCTGATTGCTCCAGACTGGGCCAGGCAGCCATGGTATCCCTTGTTGCTGTCCCTAGCAGTCCATCTTCCACTGTCTCTTCCCAGGAATTAAAACCTGTTAACATCCTCTCAGGGGAGGATTTGGTACCCGAATCTTCAGTCTCTCAATCTCAAGACTTGGCTATTGAAGAGTTAGAGTTTGCAGATCTACATCTTTCCCAAGGGGTTCTGGATATCCTTAAGGCATCTCGAAAGCCTTCCACCAGAAAGACTTACAACTCCAAATGGAAAAGATTCAGCATTTGGTATTCTAAACATAGAAACATAGGATTTGATGGCAGATAAGGACCGCATGGCCCACCCAGTCTGCCCATTTCCCTACCTACTGGATAAGCTGCAGATCCTAGTTAACCAGCAGCCTACTTCTTCCTACCCCCACCCCCTAGAATTGCCTTATGACTGTCCTATGCATGCTTGAATTCCACCATTGTTTTTGACTCCACAACCTCCTCCGGAAGGCCGTTCCATGCATCCACAACCCTCTCTGTGAAAAAATACTTCCTTCCTTCTAAGAAGAATATTTCTCCAGACTCTGCTGAATTGCCTACGGTTATGGATTATATGGTCCATCTTAATGGCCTAGGTCTCAGACCAGCTACCCTTAAGGTAAACTTGGCAGCTGTTTCTGCTTTTCTGTCTGTAGGCAAGTCTTCCTCTCTGTCATCCCATCCTGTATTCTGTAAGTTTTTCAAGGGATTGGTTCACACCAATCCCCCTTTAGGGATCCTGCTCCTGCTTGGGACCTTAATGTTTGCATTGCTCAGCTTATGCAACCCCCTTTTGAGCCTTTGTCCTCAGCAGAGCTTAAGTACTTGACTTGGAAAACTGTGTTTTTGGTAGCCATTACTTCTGCCAGATGTATCAGTGAATTGCAAGCCCTGTCAGTGGAATCTGATTTCATCTCTTTTCACAGAGAAACATAGAAACATAGATTTTGACAGCAGACAAGGATCGCTTGGCCCATCCAGTCTGCCCATTTCCCTACCTAATGGATAAGCTGCAGATCCTAGTTAACCAGCAGCCTACTTCTTCCTACCCCCACCCCCTAGAATTCCCATGCATGCTTGAATTCCACCACTGTTTTTGACTCCACAACCTCCTCCAGATGCTGTTTCTGCTTTTCTGAGATAAAGTGGTCCTTAGAACTAACAGAAGGTTCTTGCCTAAAGTGATTTCAGATTTCCACCTCAACCAGTCTATATCTCTCCCTGTTTTCTTCACTGATCATTCTTCCTTGGGAAAGAGGAAGTTACACAGTTTGGATGTTAAAAGAGCCCTTAGCTACTACATAGAGCGTACCAAGGGTCACAGGTTTGAATCCCTTCAGTTGTTCCTCCCTTATGGAGAAGTTGGGAAAGGTAAACCTGCCACTAAGAGATCTATTGCCAGGTGGACTGTTTCTTGTATACAATTCTGCTATGAAAAACTAGGTAGAACTCCACCCTCAGGCCTGAGGGCTCATTCCACAAGAGGTACAACTGCTTCCCTGGCTGCTGCCAGGGATATTCCTCTCTTAGAAATTTGTCAAGCAGCCACGTAGAAAACAGTCCATACTTTCACCAAGCATTACTCTTTGGATATCCAGGCTAGGAGTGATGCTCAGTTTGGCACAGCAGTACTTCAGAGCTTGTTTCCAAATTAGGTTCGGTCCCTCCTCCAGGGAAGTATTGCTTCGTAGTCTGCAGTTGTCAGAATACAGCAAGACCTCATGTTGTTTGAAGAAAAAATTATTCACCTTAGTAATGTTGTTTCTTCTAGTGAAGTCTTGCTGTATTCTGACCTGCCCCCCACCTCCCCTCTTAGAACCTAGTTTTTGGGATATGGGTAGGCAGGAGCAGTGTTGGCACCCTAGGGGTGTCCTTTTTACACCCTCTTTTTTGTTTGGGTGGAATGTTGTTTTATGGATGTGTGTTTGTTTTTGGGTTTCCTGACTTGAGTCTTCCTTTGAGAACCAAAAACATTATATATTTGCCAGTTGGCTAGTAAAAATTTTACAGTTTCCACACAGAACACCTTGTGAGTTTTTGCTCGTAAAGATCTGACAGTTGCAGTTTGAATAACAACAGGCAGAGGCTTCAGCCGAGCTCATGATGAACATTCTATGCAAGGCATAGAAAAGTTAACCCTATGTTCTCTGGGGCAGTTGAAAGGCAGGACCTAACTGCAATTGTCAGAATACAGCAAGACTCCACTAGAAGAAACATAATTACTAAGGTAAGTAATTTTTTCTTGTGCACCATTATAATTAAAGTACCAGCAAATTTGAATTTATTCTTTTATTTTTTCAACATAATCTTAATTTCTGAGCACATCATTGTTGAAGGACTAATGCCTATTTATTATATTATCCTTGTGGTGATTAACATGCAATGAACCAGACAATGGTCAGATATAATTTCAGTATTAATTTAAATGTCTCTTTATATCGTGTTTTATCGCATAACATATATAGTCTGTTCTTGAGTGTGCATTTGTTGGGTGGAAAATATGTATATTTTATTAAATGAGGATATTTTTCTCTTCATACAGTCTTCAGACTATTTTAATTGATGAAATTCTTAAATATCTTAGCGCTTTCATGTCCTCTATTGAGCTGTCTGTGGATTTGTCTAAAGTGTCTCATAAACATTAAAGTCTCCTACTGCCATTTTAGTACCCCCACCTAATTTGATGAAACCATTTTTACATTATTAATACATCCTCGATATTGTATGAAAGGGACACATACTGAGGCTATAAATTTGGCTCCCAATATGCTCCACCTTAACCATTATTAACCTCCCCTCTGAGTCTTTAAATTGTTTAAGAAATTTAAAATCTAGGTTTTTCTAACAAGAATTATGGTTCCTATACTCTTGCTTGTCCCTTCAGAAATGTAATTCTGCCATGCCCACTGTGTTTAATATTTTTTTTCTTTCTCTGTCAGGTGTGTTTCCTGAATAAGTAAAATTTCTGTTTTATTTTTCTTTTTTTGTATAAGTAAGTTCTGTATATGTTTTTTTTTATGGGTGAGTTTGATCCATTAATGTTCCAAGTGACTAAATTTATGTTTTTATGTCTGTTAGGCACAAGACTGAAAACGTTTCCTTGTACCTATTGTGCAACCATAAACAATATCTTGACCGTTTTTTGTTTGTTTTTGACCAAGTCCTATATATTCCCCTTTATTATTTATCCCTTTATTTAGTACACCCAATTGTGAACTTTTTTTTTAATCTTTGTACCCATACTACTTGGATGCATTCTGGAGATAACTCTCATGTTGTCTACAAATTAGCTTCCCTTGTACACTCCAACCCCCAGCCAACATTCTTTAAACCACAATATCACATGTATGTGATTCTCAAGAATCAGTAGTCTCTCATCACAATATCTCCTTTGTTGGTTTTAGAAAAACATCTCTGGAAGATGTATTTTTAATTCTTGCATTGCAGCTGCTAGTGAGTCAAAGATCAAACATTGTCCACTCAAAATGAGTCTAAGTCTTGCTAGATGGAACATTGTATTTTTAATTTCAATTTTCCATATACAAGATCTGATCTGCCATTTTTTCTCTATTCCATAATTTCGTGAGGCAAGTCTTGATAGATGAATATTTGTGTGTCTTTATATATTAACATTTTCTTTATATACACAGCATTCATTATTGTGTCTTTATCCTTTGATTTTAAAAATGTAAATAATTGGGGGTGCTGTGGAGCAGCATCATGGCAGCAGCTTTTTGACTAAGCTTTGTTAATGAGTCGAGTACATGGTTTAAAACCTGGTCAATTTTAATATTTCTTGGGAGATACTTAACCTAACATTGTTCGGAAGTGTGTGACATCAGGATGACCCCAAAAAAGGACTCTAAACACCCTCCACAGAGCTTAGATATGTATCTGTCGGCTCAGGGCACTACTACAAACTCTGGGCTTCCAGCCATGAAAAATCTGGTCTCTTCGGAGCACCCAATGGTGCAGATCTTAGCCATGCTGAGCAAAATTCAGGCTACTGGTGAAGAGACAAACAAGCGCCTTGCGGCAGTCGAAGCCAAACTATCAGACAATGACCATCAGATTCAAGATAATGTAGCGCCATTCAAGATCTTAAAAAGAGAAAGGAGCACCAGACAGAGTGCAACTCAGCCTATATTAAAGACCTAAACTTCCTGAAACTTAAAATGGAGTCTTTGGAAAACATGCAAAGACAATCAAATGTTTGCCTAGTAGGATTCCCACCAAAGTTTGCTGGATCAGTGGAACTACTTTCTGCTGTCCATAGGTTAATCTTCCAAGATCTAAAGTTGTTGTCTACAGATTCAGGGATAAAAATTTTGAAGGTCTTCAGTATTCTGCAATGGCAGCGATCCAGAGGAGCAGTGCAGCATTTACCACATACTGCTATAACTATCCTTTCAACACAAGAGGCTCGGATCGCTCTCTTACAGGCAGCACGCTCCAGAGGGGAAACCATTTGGGAAGGTAACTGGCTTTCATTCTTTCCTGATCTCACAGTGCCAACTCAGATGTGCAAGAAGGAGTTGCAGATAATAAAAAAAGAGCTTCTTCAGAACGGTATTGAGACCAGGTTAAATTTTCCTGCAAGGCCCTTAATTAAACATGCATCTAAAACTCATGTATTTGTGGATCCCTCGGCAGCATCGGTGTTTGCCAAAAAGCTAATTGAGGGACTTAAACTGGCTGTGGAGACCTCAGACAAAGAAGGATGAGGCTAACATGAAGATACAGATCATCTTAATGATAGCTTCGATTTTGTGATCAAGACTGTTAACAATACTATTTTATTCCTATTGAAATAAATTGGTCCAGTATAGGGACTTTTGGCCCAAACACTACAGTATTTTGTTAAAAAAATTATCACCTGTAATAGTGAGGGTCATCATCTTACTTTGAATGCTGCTCCATACATATAGTTTACTGTTGTCTCCTGAAGAACCTTGCTGTAATTTGGCATATGTAAGTGTAGTGAGCACTTCTCAGTTTGTGAACTTATTAAAGATGTTCTGTTTTTCTTGTTACCCCTTAGGGCATGTTGCCATGCCATGCAATTACCTAATGGGTTGTTAATCAGCTTGATTGAGGCCAGACAATCTAGTTTAACTCCTGTTTTTACAGTTTTATGGTCCACTTTTCTCCCTCCAAATGTTAGTCTTGCAAGGGAACTAGCTCCTTGGCATTATAGACGTTTTTTCACTACAGTTTGAGGTGAGAGGATCATTGCTCTACAAGCAGTACAGTTCAGACTTTACTCCTACACCCATTTGGGCAACCTCTACAGTGCATGGACTTACTAACTGTTATGGATAACAGATCTTACTATTTTTACTGTACATGTGGTGAAGGGGTTTGCATACCTCAACTCTTTTCATTGCCTATGATATAACAGTTTTGCTGTAACATCATAAACTCTATAAATAAAACGTTAAAAGAAAATGTAAACAATTACAGCTCTTGGTGGTTTTCCTTCCTCTGGTTTGGGGCTTAATGATCTGCAGACTCTAGTCAGTACGGACTCTTCTGGTTGAATTGTGTATCCTAATAAATCTGACAAGATAGCTCCCAGTGTCTCTTCTGCTGTGACATGTCTGTCACAGTGTTCTGGGGCTCAAACTGCTCTGGTGTTTTTCCATCTGGCTCTTGCATCAAAATCAGTTTATTATGAAAACTCTGATTCTTTTTGCAAGGTGTTAGTTATTTTTTTTGTTATACCTGAGTCATCTTCCATTGTTCAGGCTCAGTCCTCCAGTAGTGTTGTTCTTTGTACTGTGTCAGTCGTGGTTTGTTTTTTTTCTGCATATTTTGTTGCAGATTTCCAATTTCTTTTTTCATTTCTCTGCTGAAATATCTGCTTTAATTTGCAAAATGTCCGCCATTATTAGTTGGGCCCGTTTTGGTGTATGTTCTGGTAGCTCCTTATTTTCACCATTGTCCTTGCAGTCTTTATTATAATCAGATTCATCTTCTATTTCTTTGTATCAGATTTTTGTTCTTCCTCTGTATGTTTTATCTTATGTGAGTCATTGTTCATATTTGCAGCATCCCTCTTGTCTGATCTGCTTTCCAGTTCCTGTATATCGATTGTGTTACTTGAAATTTCCTCTCTATTTTTACTTTGTTTCATTGGTTTCACATCTTTATTTAGGTATTCCTGTTGAATTGATTCATTTTCTTTGGAGAGTTTTTTTTGTTGTTTGTTTTTCTCTTGCTGTGCCATAAGTAACTTATGTGTCTAAGATAGTTTTACTGTTTCCGTATTTTTATGCTGTATTGAGGGACACTCACTTTTTTGGATTAAAGATCGCATAGACCATTTTGCTTTCCGATGTTTGTTTTAGATCATTTATATTTTCAGAACTTTGTTCACTTATTTTGAAATCCAGATCTTTAAACATGGTAGTGTCCTGCTTCCATTCTTTCTGTGCAAGTGTGTTTTGTATTATTCACTGTATTGGATGCATTTGCTGCTGTTCTTCTGTACTATTTATTGCCTCTGCTATGATGGTAAACATGTCTTTTTTAACAGCTTCATTTGTTGGCAAATTGTTTGTTTAGCCTGAGAGTCCACTTTTAGTTATTGCGCCATTATTAATTTTCACCCCTTTTTGCCTGTTGTTCTTGTAACTTTATCGCCTTTAAAATTATCTCCTGTGCTTGGATTTCTGCTCTGTCTCCAGTGTCCAGGATCCTAATAATATAATTTTTTTTCCATATAACTCACTCTTACAACTTGTTTTTTCAAACAACATGAAGTCTTGCTGTATTCTGACAAATTGCAGTGAGGTCCAACCTTCGAACTGCCCCGGAGATGAAAGAGTTAACTTTCCATGCCAGGCATGGAATGCTGAGCTCGAACTCGGTTGAGACTCTGTCTGTTGCTGTTTAAACTCAAACCATCAGATTCTTTACTCCGCCTCACTGAACAGTCGCTCCGGAGAATTCTCCTTTGCTCGGTTCAATTTGTCAGTTAAAGTACCGTTTTTCTCGGTTTCCTACCGAATTTAAACCATAACCTATCGGTTCAGTCTCTGTCTGTGGTTTCATGAGTACTAGATAGGCTTATTTTTGTTATTATTCTGTGCAGAACTTGTAAATGTGGGATCGGTTCAGTTTGAACCGATCAGGCTGTTTTTAAAAAACTTTATTCTGCTTTTAGAGTGTGGTAACCGTTTCTTATCGGTTTTAAAAAAAAAAACAGCCTTTATTACGTTTTTTTCCACGACCCGTAACACGGTCAGGAACCGATAAGGGTGTCTTGCCTGGCGGATTGCAGAAAAAAGGGTAAGTTTTTGTTAGGACTGGCCGTGTCTGAGAAACCCAAAAGAAAAACGGGCCCACTGGGTTTCAACACTGTAGTGTGTGTGGGGAAGTCTTTGCTAAGGCTGATCCCCACACCACCTGTGTTTATTGTCTGGGGTTTGACCACCTCGATTCAGACTGCCAGATTTGTAAAAATTTTCCTGCAGCTACCCTGGAAAAAAGAGTTGGTAGGCTCAGGGAAAGGGAGGCCCAGAAGT
This sequence comes from Neoceratodus forsteri, assembly GCA_016271365.2. Lineage (NCBI taxonomy): Eukaryota > Metazoa > Chordata > Ceratodontiformes > Ceratodontidae > Neoceratodus > Neoceratodus forsteri. The sequence goes on along the minus strand of CM028129.1, from coordinate 888,603,812 downwards.
CCGCTGACCCGGATGGCCAGCCCAGTTCCGTTCCAACCGAACCAGAATGAGTGCCCTCTGACCAGGGCGAAACTTCTTCAGGTAAAAGGAGGACCAATTCCTAGGAGTCGGTTCTGGTTAAGAGAACAAGAAGGGATAAATCAGCCGGTGTGGATCCAAAAGTTCTTTCTCCGACCACTGATGAAATAGCCAAAGGGATAAAAATTGTTCAGTCGCTATCCCCGGTTCCGACCGAACCGGCACCATTAGGAAGGCGCTCGGTTCGGTCGGTTCCACCAGTTCCGGATTACGATTTAGAGGAATTTTATGAACCGGAGGAGAAGGAAGGAGAGTATGAGGAAAGTGAGTGTGAGTATGAAAGTTTGGATGTGCCCATTGACCCGGACATCTCCCCAGACAGACCTTCAGGAGTGTCTCCTCCTAGGCTTTCTGAGTCCCCTTCCCATTTCATGTTTTATAAGAAAGTGGCTGAAACTCTTCAGATTCCTATGGAAGAAGCTGTGGATGACCAGGAGGAGCCTGACTATGTTGAAATGATGGATATCCCAGAGTCCAGGAGGCTGTCTATTCCCCTTCATAAGTCCTTTGGGAAACAGACAATGAAAATTTAAAGACTCCTAATTCTATACCTCCTGTGGATAAGAGAATGGACAAGAGGTATACTCTCTCAGGCATGGAGTTCCTTACCCAGCAATGCAGCCATGTTGGGGGTAGTGCAGGCTGCAGCCTGTGATAAGGCAAATATACCCTTGGCTTCACACACCCTAGATAATGACTCCATGAGGATTGATGCCATGGCAAAGAAACAGTACATGGCAGCATCCTTGGGACTCAGGCAGGCTAATTATATGGCCTATACAGCTAGGTATCAGAAATCTAGATGGGACACTGTAATGGCTTTAGCTAAACAGGTCCCTGGCCAGCTTGCCAAGGAGCTGGAGCAGGTGGCTGCGGATGGTATTGAGGCATCCAAGGTGCAATTCCATGCTGCAGTGGACTCCAATGATGTTTCATCTAGAGTCATGGCTACATCTGTGGCCCTTCAAAGGATGGCTTGGCTCAGATGTACTAGCCTGTCTCAGGATACCCAGATTAAGGCCATGGATTTTCCTGTTGTGGGTAATTCTCTGTTTGGGGACCAAAGAGAGAACTAAATGAAGAAAATTGATGAGTACAGGACCACCTACAGGAGTGCTCAGGCCAAGGAAAAGCAAGCCACTCCTCAAAGGCAGCATTTCAGGGGCAGGGGCAGGCCTTTTCATAGGCCTTTCTACCAAGCCCAGGCCTCCTCTTCTGCCTATGCTCAGAGGGGGTTCTTTAGAAGGAGAGGCAGATGGGGTACAAGCAGGCCTGCTTCCACCCCTGAGCCAAAACCCCCTGCCAAGCAGGCACCCTGATGGGCTTGCCAGGGCCGATTCTCCACTACCTGTAGAGGGCAGGCTGGCTTACTTTGTCCAGGACTGGAAGTCTCTAACATCAGACAAGTGGGTCCTGGAAGTAGTAAGCCAGGGACTGGTTCTCAGCTTCGAAAAATTTCCAAAGCTGAGAACCAGATCTTTTCCACCTGCAAATCCCTCAGAGGCACTTGCCTTAGAGGCAGAGGTCTCTTCCCTTCAAACAACCTAAAGTCTTGCTATATTATGACAATTGCAGTTTGTCCCACCATTAGAGCTGCTCCGGAGGTGAAAGAGTTAACTCCCATTCTAAGAATGGAACTTGGAGCACAAGCTCGGTTAGAGAAGCTCTGTCTGGGTTATTTCAAACCCAAACTGTCAGATTCTTTACTTCGTCTCACTGAACAGTCGCTCCGGAGATTTCTCCTACTGCTCGGTTCATTTCTCGGTTTAAACAGTGTTTTCTCGGTTCAAATCAACCAAGAATATTATTATTTTAACTGCAAAACCGATCGGTTCAAGCTCTGTCTGTGGTATCGTAAGTAATTACAGTTTATTTTCTGTGTGGAACTTGTAAATGTTATCGGTTCGGTTTTGAACCGATCAGCTTGTTTTAAAACTTGAAATTGAAGGTTTTAGAGTGTGGTTCCCGGTTCTTATCGGTTCTAAAAAATGGATTTCATTACGGTTTTTTCCAAGACCCGTGACACGGTTAGGAACCGATAAGGGTGTCTTGCCTGGCACTGCCGTTTAAAAGGGCAAGTTTTTGGTTAGGCTGGCATTATGTGTGAGAAACCCAAAAGAAAAACCGGGCCCACTGGGTTTCAACACTGTGATGTCTGTGGGGAAGTCTTTGCCAAGGCTGACCCACACACCACATGTGTATATTGTCTGGGGTTTGACCACCTCAATTCAGACTGCCAGATTTGTAAAAATTTCCCTGCAGCCACCCTGGATAAGAGAGTTGGCAGGCTCAGGAGCGAGAGGCCAAAAAGTCCACTGACCCAGATGGCCAGCCCGGTTCGGTGCCAACCGAACCGGAGGGAGTGCCCTCTGACCAGGGCGAGACTTCCTCAGGCAAACGTAAAGCTGGCTCGCAGGGGCCAGTTCCAGTAAAGAAAACAAGAAAATCAGCAGGTGTGGAGCCCAAAATTCCTTTTCCAACTGCTGCAGAGATAGCAAGAGCTATTCAGATTGTCCAGTCACTTTCTCCGGTTCCTTCTGAACCGCCACTGTCTGGTAAAAGGTCGGTTCGGTCGGTTCCACCGGTTCAGGAATATGATGTTGAAGAGTTTTATGAACCAGAGGAGGGGGAGGATGATTATGAACAGTATGAATGTGACTTGGAGGGTCTGGGTGTGCCCATTGAACCGGACATCTCCCCAGACAGACCTTTTGAATCTCCCCCTTTGCTTTCTGAGTCCCCCTCTCACTTTATGTTTTACAAAAAAGTTGCTGAAACCCTCCAGCTCCCATTGGAGGAAGCTGTGGATGAGCAAGAGGAACCTGATTTTGTAGAAATGATGGATATTCCAGAGTCTAGGAGGTTGTCTATTCCCTTGCATAAATCATTTAGGAAACAAACAATAAAAATTTTAAAAACTCCTAATTCTGTGCCTCCTGTGGACAAAAAGATGGACAGGAGGTACACTCTGTCAGGTCCTGATACAGAATTCCTTTCACAACAATGCAATCATGTTGGTGTGGTTCAGGCTGCAGCCTGTGATAAAGCTAATATTCCCTTGGCTTCACATCCTCCTGACAAGGATTCAGGAAGATTGATGCCATGGCTAAAAAACAATACATGGCAGCGTCCTTGGGACTCAGGCAAGCAAATTACATGGCTTATGTAGCAAGGTATCAAAAATCTAGATGGGACACTGTCATGGCTTTGGCCAAACAGACCTCTGGCCAGCTTGCTAATGAGCTGGAACAGGTGGCTGCTGATGGCATTGAGGCATCTAAGGTGCAGTTTCATGCTGCTGTGGATTTTAATGATGTATCCTCTAGAGTCATGGCTACGTCTGTAGCTTTTCGTAGGTTGGCCTGGCTAAGGTGTACTAGCTTGTCACGGGATACCCAGACTAAGGCTATGGATTTTCCTGTGGTTGGAAATTCTCTGTTTGGGGAGCAGACAGAGAATTATATGAAGAAAATGGATGAATATAGGACTACCTATAAGAGTGCTCCAGGCTAAGGAGCGGCAAGTCACTCCTCAGAGGCAGACCCAGGGGTAGAGGTAGGCCTTTTCACAGGCCTTTTTACCAAACCCAGGCCTCCTCTGCTTATGCTCAGAGGGGTTCTTCAGAGGGAGAGGCAGACGGGGTGTGGGCAGGCCTGCTCCCACCCCTCAGCCTAAAGCACCTGCCAAACAGACACCCTGATGGGGTGCCCAGGGCCGATTCTCCTTTACCTGTAGGGGGCAGGTTGGCTTACTTCGTTCAGAACTGGGCGTCTCTAACTTCAGACAAGTGGGTCCTGGAAGTAGTAAGCCAGGGTCTGGTTCTCAGCTTCAAAAAGTTCCCAAAGATGAGAATCAGATCTTTCCCACCTGCAAACTCTTTAGAGACCTTTACTTTAAAAACAGAAGTCTCAACCCTCCTGGCTCTCAGAGCTGTAGAAAGGGTTTCTCCCCTACACCAGGGCAAGGGTCTGTACTCCAAATATTTCCTTACCCCAAAAAAGACAGGAGAATGGCGGCCCGTTTTAGACCTGAGATATCTGAACAAACACCTTTTGAAACCAAAGTTCAGAATGGTAACTCTGGCAATGATTTTACCCTCTCTAAGGCCAGGGGACTGGCTAGCCTCCCTGGACCTCAAGGATGCCTATTTTCACGTCCTAATCAGAAGCTCCCACCGAAAGTACCTCAGATTCGAACTGCCCTCAGGTCACTACCAGTTCAAAGCAATGCCCTTGACCTCACCTCTGCCCCAAGGGTATTCACAAAATGTCTGGCAGTAGCAGTTGCTCATTTAAGAAGGCAAAGGATTGCTGTCTTTCCCTATCTGGACGACTGGCTCATTGTAGGCCAGTCCCCAGAACAGGTAAATCTCACCTGCAAGTTACCCAGCAGCTGCTCACCTCCCTGGGCTTCTTGCTCAATCTTCCAAAGTCAGTTCTGGAACCAGTTCAGGTACTCACCTTCATAGGTGCAGAATTGGACACACAGCAGGCCAGAGCCTTCCTACCCTTAGAGAGGGTAAGGAACTTGGTGGGTCTGGCCCCCTTCCTTCACTCTGCACGTCTCTCGACCAGCAAGACACTTTTTGCAGCTCCTGGGGCACATGGCTGCATCCACAGCTGTAGTGCAAGGAGCAAGATTTCAGATGAGGGACATTCAGTTTCACTTGAGAGCCTTTTGGTCTCAGAGAAGAGACCCCCTTTCCAAGTTGGTCCCAGTGACCCGAACCCTGATCCAGGCCCTCCAGTGATGGCAGGATCAGAGCAATTTAAGACTGGGGGTCCCCTTCATTCCTCTGTCTCACTCCTTGACCCTCACTACAGATGCTTCCCTCCTGGGGTGGGGAGCCCACATGGGCGACCTCTCCACTCAGGGAGTGTGGTCCCCTCAGGAATCTCTGCTCCACATCAATTTGCTGGAACTCAGAGCTGTCTTTTTAGCACTTCAAGTGTTTTCTGCGTCTGTTCAGAACAAAGTGGTACAAGTCAGAACAGACAACACCACAACAATGTGGTACATCAACAAGCAGGGGGGAACTCGGTCTTCGGCCTTGTGCACCGAGGCAATGAAGTTGTGGTCTCTGGCCTATTCTCTGAACACTTCCCTCATAGCAGTTCACCTTCCAGGAAAGGACAATGTCCTAGCAGATGCTCTCAGCAGGATTTCCCAGGGCCATCACGAATGGTCTCTGGATCCTCAAGTACTGGGGATAGTTTATGCCAGATGGGGCACCCCTCAGATAGATCTTTTTGCAGCCCCAGACAATCACCAACTTCCACTGTTCTGTTGCAGGCCCCCAGTGTTGGGCTCAGTCCCTCTGGATGCCTTTCTCCTAGATTGGGAAGGGAAGTTTCTTTATGCCTTTCCCCTTCCTCTCCTATTCAAGGTGCTAGTCAAAATCAGATCCCAGCCTTGCAGGGTGATTCTGATTGCCCCAGATTGGGCCAGGCAGCCCTGGTACCCACTCCTTCTGTCCCTAGCAGTCCATCTTCCCTGTGTCTCCCAGGAATCACAACCTGTTAACCTGTGCCCAGGGAGAGTTTGGTATCGAACCTCAAATCCCTCAACCTCAAGGCCTGGCTCTTGAGGAGTTGAAATGCCTGACCTACACCTTTCTCAGGGTGTTCTTGAAATCCTAAAGGCTTCTAGGAAGCCTTCCACTAGGGCTACTTATAATTCTAAGTGGAAAAGGTTTTCCATTTGGTGTTCTGGGAAACATATTTCCCCGGAATCTGCTGATTTGCCCATTGTTTTGGACTATATGGTCCATCTTACTTCTTTGGGCCTGAGACCAGCTACCCTGAAAGTACATTTGGCAGCTGTCTCTGCTTTTGTGTCAGCAGGAAAGCCCTCCTCTCTTTCCGCTCACCCTGTATTTTCCAAGTTTTTTAAAGGATTACTTCATACTAATCCACCTTTTGGGGATCCGGCCCCTGCCTGGGACTTTAATGTTTGCATTGCCCAGTTAATGCAACCCCCTTTTGAACCTCTGTCTTCTGCAGAGCTTAAGTACTTAACTTGGAAAACTGTTTTCCTAGTGGCTATCACTTCTGCCAGGCGCATAAGTGAGTTGCAAGCCTTGTCAGTAGAAACTGACTTTATTTCTTTCCACAGGGATAAGGTAGTCCTCAGGACTAACAGGAAGTTTTGCCTAAGGTGGTTTCAGATTTCCATCTTAATCAATCTATCTCCCTTCCAGTGTTTTTCACTGAACATTCCTCCTCTGGTGAGAGGAGATTGCACAGTTTAGATGTTAAGAGGGCCTTAAGTTACTATATAGAACGTACCAAGGGTCACAGGTTCGAATCCCTCCAACTTTTTCTCACTTATGGTGAGTTCGGAAAAGGGAGACCTGCCACTAAGAGATCAGTTGCCAGGTGGATTGTCTCTTGTATCCAATTTTGTTATCAGACACTGGGGAAAGTTTCCCCCTCTGGTCTGAGGGCTCATTCTACCAGAGGTACAGCCACGTCTCTAGCTGCTGCCAGAGACATCCCTATCTTAGAGATATGTCAAGCAGCTACCTGGAAAACGGTACACACTTTCACCAAGCATTACTCCCTGGATGTCCAGGCCAGGAGAGATGCTCGGTTTGGCACAGCTGTGCTTCAGAGCCTATTCCCTAAGTTGGTTCTGTCCCTCCTCCATGGAGGTACTGCTGTGTAGTCTGCAATTGTCATAGTATAGCAAGACTTCATGTTGTTTGAAGAAAAAATTACTCACCTTAGTAATGTTGTTTCTTCTAATGGAGTGTTGCTATATTATGACCTCCCCCCAGCCTGCCCCTCTCAGAACTTCTACTTGGGTATGGGGTGGGCAGTCTAGTGTGGGCGCTAGTTATGCCCATTATATGTTTTCCACCACTTCTTGGGGTTTTGGGGTGTGGTGTTTTTATTTTATCTTATATTATTGCTTATATTATATTATTACTTCTGGTCCCCTGACTTGAGTCTTTGTGTTGGGACCAGGAATATGTGTTAATAGTCAGGTAGCCAGTTGGCTAGTGTGAGTTACAGCTTCCACACAGACCTTAGTGAGTTTTGCTCGTAAAGATCTGACAGTTTGGGTTTGAAATAACCCAGACAGAGCTTCTCTAACCGAGCTCGCGCTCCAAGTTCCATTCTTAGAATGGGAGTTAACTCTTTCACCTCCGGAGCAGTTCTAATGGTGGGACAAACTGCAATTGTCATAATATAGCAAGACTCCATTAGAAGAAACAACATTACTAAGGTGAGTAATTTTTTCTTCTGGCTCTCAGAGCTGTGGAACGGGTTCCACCCCTACACCAGGGCAAAGGATTGTACTCCAGGTACTTGCTTATCCCAAAAAAGACAGGAGAATGGCAGCCCATCCTGGATCTCAGATATTTAACTCATTGCCTCCACAGGCTCACTCTGAGATTACACCACTTGCCTCATGAATCTCCTGTATACTTTTAACAGTGAATCCTGGGCATTTCTAAGCAAAATCAAGCCATAGTCAGCATGTCGCAAACAAATGCTAGTAGCTCAATAACTGTACATGCTAGACACAAAGTATGAGTGGCAGAGTTATTCAGCACAAAATTGCCTTTCCAATGGTGGCATGCATGTAATAATAAGTAATTTTGTTCTTTTTCTATGCTGGTCGAAAGAGCAAACTAAATATTTTTTTTCACTAAAAAAGGGCAACATAAGCCATTTTTTGTTGGAATATATGTAAAATATCAACAACAAATTAAGCATATAGACATTAGATGGTGTTTTAATATTATGTTTGTTAAAAAAAAAGATATCTTTTTACTATAAAATGTAATTTTTCCCCATTTTAGTCAAGGTGCTTTGGTGAGATTTGAGGGATAAATCTCAACCATACACACCATATCATAAACAAATGTATATTACTCCAAAAGTATACATGATACACACAAAGTATCAGCATGAAAGTTGATGAGCAAAAAATGCCTTTCCAATGGTGCTATGCAACCAGTTGTAATCAATACGCTTTTTATTTTATACTTGCTGAAGTGCCAAAAAAGTGAATTTTATTCAAGCTGCTTAGGTGAATCTTGATGGAAAACATGTCAGCCTTACACACCATACCATAAACAAATATGAATAACTCCTAAAGTATACATGATATACACAAAATATCAGTGGCAAAGCTGTTCAGCACAAAATTACCTTCCCAATGGTGGTATGCAAATAATAATATGTAGTTGTTTTTTTTAAGCTGGTTGAAACAGCAAAAAAAAATATTTTTTTCACTAAAACAGGCAACATAAGCCATACACGCCATATCATAAACAAATGCAAATAACTCCTAAAGTATACATGATAGGCACAAAATAGTGACAAAGTTGTTCAGCATAAAATTACCTTTCCAACGGTGCTATGCAGTCAAATATATATTATATTCTGTTACACTATAGATTAAAATATATAAGTGACTTCTCCAGATGTTGCAAGGGCACACTGGGGTCTCAGTAGCTGACTTCTGCAGACGTCCTCAGGACACACTAGTGTATTTTACTGACGACTACAGGCGTCTGCTAGGAGACAATGAGTTAAACAAGCACCTTTTAAAGCCAAAATTCAAAATGGTGACTCTGGGAATAATTCTACTCTCTCTAAGGCCAGGGGACTGGCTAATGTCCCTGCATCTCAAGGATGCCTACTTCCATATTCTTATCAGAAGCTCCCATCAAAGGTACCTCAGGTTTGAGCTGCCCTCAGGCCATTACCAGTTCAGAGCAATGCCCTTCGGACTAACCTCTGCTCCAAGGGTGTTCACAAAATGCCTGGAAGTAGTAGTTGCTTCTCTGAGAAGGCAAATGATTGCCATCTTCCCATACCTAGACGACTGGCTCATAGTAGGCCAGTCCCCAGACCAGGTCAAGTTACACTTACAGATAACTCAGCAACTGCTCACTTCTGTAGGTTTCCTTCTGAATCTGTCAGAGTCAGTTCTAGAGCCTGTTCAGCTCCTCACCTTCATAGGTGCAGAGCTAGATACAGAAAAGGCAAGAGCCTTCCTTCCCCTGGACAGGGCAAGGACCCTTATCACTCTGGCCTCCTCTTTCACCCTACAGGTGTCTCGACCAGCAAGGCATTTTCTGCAGCTTCTGGGGCACATGGCTGCTTCTACAGCAGTGGTGCAGGGAGCAAGATTTCAGATGAGGGACATTCAGTTCCATTTGAGAGCCTTCTGGTCTTAGAAAAGGGATCCTCTGACCAAACTGATCCCAGTAACTCGAACCCTGATCCAGACCTTGCACTGGTGGCAGAATCTGAACAATCTGAGGCAAGGAGTTCCCTTTGTCACTCAGTCTCACTCTTTAATCCTTACTACAGATGCCTCCCTCTTGGGGTGGGGGGCTCACTTCGGCGACCTGACCACCCAAGGGTTGTGGTCCCCTCAGGAATCTCTGCTCCACATCAATCTGTTGGAGCTCAGAGCAGTTTTTCTAGCACTTCAAGTTTTTTCCATGTCTGTTCAGAACAAAGTTATTCAGATCAGAACAGACAATACCACCACAATGTGGTACATCAACAAACAAGGAGGCACTCGGTCTACGGCCCTGTGCACAGAAGCGATGAAGCTGTGGTCCCTGGCTTATTCTCTGAACACCTCCCTTTCAGCAGTACACCTCCCAGGCAAGGACAATGTCCTTGGAGATGCTCTCAGCAGGATATCTCAGGGCCATCACGAATGGTCACTGGATCCCTTGATCTTGCAGGTGATATTCTCCAGATGGGGCACTCCACAGATAGATCTTTTGCAGCCCCAGACAATCACCAACTTACTCTTTTTTGCTGCAGGCCCCCAGTGTTGGGCACAGTCCCCCTGGATGCCTTAGTTCTCAATTGGGAAGGGAAGTTCAAACAACATGAAGTCTTGCTATATTATGACATATGAAGTGAGTCCCAACCTTCGAACTGCTCCGAAGGTGAAACATAGAAACATAGAATTTGACGGCAGATAAGGACCACTTGGCCCACCTAGTCTGCCCATTTTCCTACCTAACAGATAAGCTGCAGATTCTAGTTAACCAACAGCTTACTTCCTTCTACCCCCCAATAGGACTGCCTTATGTCCGTTCCATGCATTCTTGAATTCCCCCACTATTCTTGACTCCACAACCTCCTCAGGGAGGCTGTTCCATGCATCCACAACCCTCTCTGTGAAAAAATACTTCCTCACATTACCTCTGAGCCGTCCCCCCTCTATCTTCAAATTGTGCAAGAGTTAACTTTCCATGCCAGGCATGGAACGCTGAGCTCGAGCTCGGTTGAAAACTCTGTCTGTTGTTCTTCAAACTCAAACTGTCAGATTCTTTACTCCGCCTCACTGAACAGTCGCTCCGGAGATTTCTCCTTCTGCTCAGTTCATTTTGTCGATTAAAGTATTATTTTCTCATTTTTTTTGACCGAATTTAAACTGCAACCGGTCGCTTCAAGCTCTGTCTGTGGTATTGTGAGTACTAGATAGGTTTTACATTTCTTCTTCTGTGTGGAACTTGTAAACGGTTTTATCGGTTCGGTTTGAACCGATCAGGTTGTTTAAAATATATTAATCTGTCCTTTAGAGTGTGGTTACCGGTTCTTATCGGTTCTAAAAAAACGGATTTTATTACGGTTTTTTCCATGACCCGTGACACGGTTGGGAACCGATAAGAGGGTCTTGCTTGGCGGATTGCCATAAATGGGCAAGTTTGGTTAGGACTGGCACTATGTCTGAGAAACCCAAAAGAAAAACCGGGCCCACTGAGTTTCAACACTGCAGTGTCTGTGGGGAAGTCTTTGCTAAGGCTGACCCCCACACCACCTGTGTTTATTGTCTGGGGTTTGACCACCTCAATGCAGACTGCCAGATTTGCAAAAATTTTCCTGCAGCTACCCTGGAAAAGAGAGTTGGCAGGCTCAGGGAAAGAGAGGCCAAGAAGTCCGCTGACCTGGATGGCCAACCCGGTTCGGTTCCAACCTAACCGGAGGGAGTGCCCTCTGACCAGGGCGAGACTTCCTTGGGCAAAAGGAGAGCTGACTCAGAGGAGTCGGTTCCAGCAAAAGGACTAGGAAATCAGCTGGTGTGGAGCCAAACTTTCCTCTCCAACCGCTGAAGAAATAGCCAAGCGATTAAAATTGTCCAGTCGCTTTCCCGGTTCCGACCGAACCGGCACCATCAAATAAGCGTACGGTTCGGCCGGTTCCACCGGTTCAAGAGTATGATTTAGAGGAATGTTATGAATCGGAGGAGGGGGAAGAGGAGTATGAGGAGAGTAAATGTGGATTTGAAAGTCTGGATGTGCCCATTGAACCAGACATCTCCCCAGATAGACCTTCAGGAGTGTCTCCTCCTAGGCTTTCTGAGTCCCCTTCTTATTTTATGTTTTATAAAAAAGTAGCTGAAACCCTCCAGCTCCCTATGGAGGAAGCTGTGGATGATCAAGAGGAGCCTGACTATGTGGAAATGATGGATATCCCAGAGTCTAGGAGACTGTCTATTCCTTTGCATAAATCTTTTGGGAAACAGACAGTAAAAATTCTAAAAACTCCTCACACTATACCTCCTGTGGATAAGAGAATGGATAAGAGGTACACATTGTCAGGCTCTGATATGGAGTTCCTTACACAACAATGCAGCCATGTTGGTGTAGTGCAGGCTGCAGCCTGTGACAAGGCAAATATTCCCTTGGCTTCACACCCCCCTGACAAGGACTCCAGGAGGATTGATGCCATGGCAAAGAAACAGTACATGGCAGCATCCTTGGGACCCAGACAGGTAAATTATATGGCTTATGTTGCTAGATACCAGAAATCCAGATGGGATACTGTTATGGCTCTAGCAAAACAGGTCTCTGGCCAGCTTGCCAAGGAGCTGGAGCAGGTGGCTGCTGATGTTATTGAGGCATCTAAGCTGCAATTCCATGCTGCAGTGGACTCTAATGATGTGTCATCAAGAGTCATGGCTACATCTGTGGCACTTCACAGAATGGCTTGGCTCAGATGTACTTGCCTGTCATAGGATACCCAGACTAAAGCCATAGATTTTCCTGTTGTGGGTAATTCTCTGTTTGGGGAGCAGACAGAGAATTACATGAAGAAAATGGATGAGTATAGGACCACCTATAGGAGTGCACAGGCCAAGAAAAGGCAGGCCACTCCTCAAAGGCAGCCTTAGAGGGGCAGGGTCAGGCCTTTTCATAGGCCTTTTTACCAAGCCCAGGCCTCCTCTTCAGCTTATGCCCAGAGGGGGTTCTTTAGAGGGAGAGGCAGACGGGGTACTAGCAGGCCTGCTTCCACCCCTCAGCCTAAAGCCCCTGCCAAGCAGGCACCCTGATGGGGTGGCCAGGGCTGATTCTCAACTACCTGTAGGGGGCAGGCTGGCTTACTTTGTCCAGGACTGGAAGTCTCTAACATCAGACAAGTGGGTCCTGGAAGTTGTAAGCCAGGGACTGGTTCTCAGCTTCAAAAATTTCCAAAGATGAGAACCAGATCCTTTCCACCTGCAAATCCATCAGAGGCACTTGCCCTAGAGGCAGAAGTCTCTACCCTCCTGGCTCTCAGAGCTGTGGAAAGGGTTCCACCCCTACACCAGGGCAAAGGATTGTACTCCAGGTACTTACTTACCCCAAAAAAGACAGGAGAATGGCGGCCCATCCTGGATCTCAGATACTTAACAAGCACCTTTTAAAACCAAAATTCAAAATGGTGACTCTGGGAATTATTCTACCCTCTCTGAGGCCAGGGGACTGGCTAGCGTCCCTGCACCTCAAGGATGCCTACTTCCATATTCTCATCAGAAACTCCCATCGAAAGTACCTCAGGTTCGAGCTGCCCTCAGGCCATTACCAGTTCAGAGCAATGCCCTTTGGCCTCACCTCTGCTCCAAGGGTATTCACAAAATGCCTGGCAGTAGCAGTTGCCTACCTAAGAAGGCAAAAAATTGCCATCTTTCCTTACCTAGACGACTGGCTTATAGTAGGCCAGTCTCCAGACCAAGTCAGGTTACATCTTCAGATAACTCAGCAACTGCTTACCTCTCTAGGTTTCCTTCTGAATCTTCCAAAGTCAGTTCTAGAGCCTGTCCAGCTTCTCACCTTCAAAGGCGCAGAACTGAACACAGAGGAAGCCAGAGCCTTCCTTCCTTTGGACAGGACAAGGACCCTGGTCTCTCTGGCCTCCTCATTCACCCTGCAGGTCTCTCGACCAGCAAGACATTTTCTGCAGCTCCTGGGGCACATGGCTGCTTCTACAGCAGTGGTGCAGGGAGCAAGATTTCAGATGAGGGACATTCAGTTCCATTTGAGAGCCTTTTGGTCTCAAAGAAAGGACCCTCTAACCAAGTTGATCCCAGTAACTCGAATCCTGATCCAAGCCCTACAGTGGTGGCAGGATCAGAGCAACCTGAGACAGGGGTTCCCTTTGTCACTCAGTCTCACTCTTTAATCCTTACTACAGATGCATCCCTCTTGGGGTGGGGAGCTCACATGGGCGACCTCACTACCCAGGGACTGTGGTCCCCTCAGGAATCTCTGCTCCACATCAACCTGTTGGAGCTCAGAGCAGTTTTTCTAGCACTTCAGGCTTTTTACAAATCTGTTCAGAACAAAGTTGTACAGGTTAGAACAGACAATACCACTACAATGTGTTACATCAACAAGCAAGGAGGCACTCGGTCCACGGCCTTGTGCACCGAAGCAATGAAGTTGTGGTCTCTAGCTTACTCCCTGAACACCTTCCTTACAGCAGTTCACCTCCCAGGCAAGGGCAATGTCCTGGCAGATGCTCTCAGCAGGATTTCCCAGGGCCATCACGAATGGTCACTGGATCCCCTGGTCCTGGAGGTAATATTTGCCAGATGGGGCACCCCGCAGATAGATCTTTTTGCAGCCCCAGACAATCACCAACTTCCCCTTTTTTGCTGCAGGCCCCCAGTGTTGGGCTCAGTCCCTCTGGATGCCTTAGTTCTCAATTGGGAAGGGAAGTTTCTCTATGCCTTTCCCCCTTCCCTCTCCTGTTCAAAGTGTTAGTCAAAATCAGATCTCAATCCTGCAAAGTGATTCTGATTGCTCCAGATTGGGCCAGACAACCCTGGTATCCACTCCTACTGTCCTTAGCAGTCCATCTTCCTTGTGTCTTCCAGGAATCACAATCTGTTAACCTGTGCTCAGGGAAGGGTTTGGTACCGAACCTCAAATCTCAACCTCAAGGCCTGGCTCTTGAAGAGTTAGAGTTTGCTGATCTACACCCTCCCAAGGTGTAATGGATATATTGAAGGCTTCTAGGAAGCCTTCCACCAGGGCTACTTATAATTCCAAATGGAAGAGGTTTTCCATATGGTGCTCTGGGAAGCATATTTCCCCAGAATCTGCTGATTTACCCACAGTCCTGGATTATATGGTCCATTTAAACACTTTGGGGCTGAGACCAGCTACCCTAAAGGTGCATTTGGCAGCTGTGTCTGCTTTTATTTCAGCAGATAAACCCTCTTCTCTTTCAGCTCATCCTGTATTCTCTAAGTTTTTTAAGGGATTGCTTCACACCATCCCTCCATTCAGGGACCCTGCCCCTGCCTGGGATCTTAATGTTTGCATTGCTCAGCTTATGCAACCTCCCTTTGAGCCCTTGTCTTCAGCAGAGTTTAAGTATTTGACTTGGAAGACTGTGTTTCTGGTAGCCATCACTTCTGCCAGACGCATAAGTGAATTGCAAGCATTGTCAGTGGAGCCTGATTTTATCTCCTTTCATAGAGATAAGGTGGTCCTCAGGACTAACAGGAAGTTCTTCCTAAGGTGGTTTCAGATTTCCACCTTAATCAATCTATTTCTCTTCCAGTGTATTTCACTGACCATTCCTCCTCTGGTGAGAGGAGGTTGCAGCTAGATGTGAAGAGCCCTTAGTTACTACATTAGTGTACCGAGGTCACAAGTTTGACCCCTCCAACTGTTCCTCATTTATGGTGAGGTTGGTAAAGGGAAACCTGCCACTAAAAGATCCATTGCCAGGTGGATTGTCTCTTGTATCCAATTCTGTTATGAAAAGCTGGGTAAGGTTCCTCCCTCAGGCCTGAGGGCCCACTCTACCAGAGGTACAGCTGCTTCCCTGGCTGCTGCCAGGGACATCCCATCCTAGAGATTTGTCAATCAGCTACCTGGAAAACAGTTCACACTTTTACCAAGCATTACTCTCTGGACATCCAGGCTAGGAGTGATGCTCGGTTTGGCACAGCTGTGCCTTAGAGCCTATTTCCTAAGTAGGTTCTGTCCCTCCTCCATGGAGGTACTGCTGTGTAGTCTACAATAGTCATAATATAGCAAGACTTCATGTTGTTTGAAGAAAAAATTACTCACCTTAGTAATGTTGTTTCTTCTAATGGAGTCTTGCTATATTATGACCTCCCCCCCAGCCTGCCCCTCTCAGAACTCCTACTTTGGGGTATGGGGTGGGTAGTCCTCTGTTGGCATTTATTGATGCCCTCTTTCATGTTTGGGTGTTGTGTTTATTTAGTTATTCTATCTTAATTTTCTGGTCCACTGACTTGAGTCTTTGTGTTGGGACCAGCAAAAATGTGTTAATATATTAGTGGCCAGTTGGCTAGTGTAGGTTACAGCTTCCACACAGAACCTTAGTGAGTTTTTGCTCGTAAAGATCTGACGGTTTCGGTTTGAAACCAGCCAAACAGAGCTTCTGAACCGAGCTCGCTCTCTAAGCTCCATGCTCTGCATGGAAGTTAACTCTTTCACCTCCGGAGCAGTTCTAAGGCTGGGGCAAACTGCAATAGTCATAATATAACAAGACTCCATTAGAAGAAACAACATTACTAAGGTGAGTAATTTTTTCATGTCTCTCCCTGTTTTCTTCACCGATCATTCTTTTTCAGGAGAGAGGAGGTTACACAGTTTAGATGTTAAAAGGGCCCTTAGCTAGTACATAGAGCATACCAAGGGGCACAGGTTTGATTCCCTCCAGTTGTTCTTCACTTATGGAGAAGTGGGAAAGGGCAAACCTGCCACCAAGAGAACTATTGCAAGGAGGACTGTGTCTTGTATATAATTCTGCTATGAGAAACTAGGGAAGATTCCACCCTCAGGCCTGAGGGCTCACTCCATCAGAGGTACAGCTGCTTCCCTGGCTGCTGCCGGGGATATTCCTCTATTAGAAATGTGTCAAGCAGCCACCTGGAAAACACTCCATACCTTTACCAGGCATTACTCTCTGGATATCCAGGCTAGGAGTGATGCTCGGTTTGGCACAGCAGTAATTCAGAGCCAATTCCCAAAGTATGTTCTGTCCCTCCTCCATGGAGGTACTGCTTGGTAGTCTGCAATAGTCAGAATACAGCAAGTCTTCATGTTGCTTGAAGAAAAAATTACTCACCTTAGTAATTATGTTTCTTCTAATGGAGTCTTGCTGTATTCTGACCTCGCTCCCTGCTTTCCCTCTGAGAACATGTTTTTGGGAAGTGGGCTGGCAGTTGCAGTGTTGCACCTCAAGGGTGCGCCTTTTGCATTCTCTTCTTTTTGGTTGGGTGTTTTTTTTATTATTATTCTTATTTGGATTGTTTTTTTGGTTTGGGGTTTCCTGAGTTGAGTCTTCTTTTGTTGCCAGTTGGCTAGTAAAAATTTAACAATTTCCACATAGGATCGTTAGTGAGTTTTTGCTCGTAAGAATTTGACGGTTGGATTTCAAAGGGCTCCAGACAGAGACCTCAACCGAGCTCGAGTTTAACATTCTATGCTCTGCATAGAAAGTTAACCCTTTGCTCTCCAGGGCAGTTTAAAGGCTGGAGATAACTGCAATTGTCAGAATACAGCAAGACTCCATTAGAAGAAACATAATTACTAAGGTGAGTAATTTTTTCTTGCAGTTGCCTTCTTTCATATCTCCAGTAGATAGGAAGATGGACAGAAGGTACATTCTATCAGGTCCTGGGACAGGGATCCTTTACAACCACAGCAGCCATGCTGGGGTTGTGCAGACTGCAGCCTGTGACAAGGCTAACATATCCTTGGCTTCACACACCCCAGACAAGAACTCCAGGAAGGTGGATGACATGGCCAAGAAACAATACGTGGCATCCTCCTTGGAACTCAGACAAGCTTCTTATATGGCATACACAGCTAGTCTCAGAGGTCCAGATGGGAGTCTATCTTGGACCAAGCCAAGAATGCCCCTCCCCAGCTGGCCAAGGAGCTGGAGCAGGTGGCTGTTGATGTAATTGAGGCATCTAAGGTACAGTTTCATGCTGCTGTTGAGTGCAGTGATGTTTCATCCAGGGTCATGGATACATCTATCTCCATCAGGGGATTTGTTTGGTTTCGATGTACCAACCTTTCATAGGACACCCAGGCTAAGGCCATGGCTTTTCCTGTTATCCAGAATGCTCTGTTTGGGGAGCAGACAGAGAATTACATGAAGAAAATGGACGAGTATAGGACCACCTATAGGAGTGCTGTGGCTAAGGAAAAGTCTGCTACTCCTCAGAGGTAGCAGTCTAGGTCTGGCAGGGGAAGGCCTTTTCACAGGCCTTTCTACCAAGCACAGGTGGCCTCTTCCTTCCAGCAGAGGTTTTTTTTAGAGGGAGAGGCGGAAGAGGAATGAGCAGGGCTGCATCCACTTCCCAGACTAGAACCCCTGCCAAGCAGACACCCTGATGTTGTCAGTTTGGGTTGCCTCCCCTATTCCAGTAGGTGGCAGGCTGGCTCACTTCTTCCAGGCCTGGAAGTCTATAACTTCAGACAAGTGGGTTCTGGAAGTGGTGAGCCAGGGACTTGCTCTGAATTTCAAAAAGTTCCCCAAATGCAGAGCAAGGTCTTTCAAGCCTTCTACTCAGATGGAAACAAATGCCTTAGAGGAAGAAGTTTCTTCCTTACTGCTATTAAAAGCAGTGGAATGGGTTCCCATCACCTTCAGAGGAAAAGGCTTGTATTCAAGGTATTTCCTCACCCCAAAGAAGACAGGGGAGTGGCGAGCCATCCTCGACCTCAGGTACCTAAACAGACATCTTACAAAACCAACGTTCAGGATGGTAACTCTGGGCACCATCTTTCCTGGTTAGCCTCCCTTGACCTCAAAGATGCCTATCTCCAGCTACCCATCAGGTGCTCCCACAGAAAGTACCTAAGGTTCGAAATGCCCTCAAGCCATTACCAGTTCAGGGCTATGCCCTTCAGCCTCTCTTCTGCCACCAGAACATTCACCAAGTGCCTAGCAGTGGGGCTGACATTTCTCAGAAAGCAAGGAATAACAGTGTTTCCTTACCTGGATGACTGACTCAAATTAGGGCAGTCTCCAGAGTTGGTCATTACAGCTCTGGCAATCACTCAAAAACTCCTAGCCTCTCTAGGGTTTCTGCTCAATCTTCCTAAGTCAGTACTAGAGCCAGTACAGGTACTCACCTTTACAGGGGCAGAATTGGACACTGTCCAGGCACAGGCTTTCTTGCTAGTGCAAAGGGTGCAGGCCCTAATTTCTCTTGCATCCTCCTTCAGACTTGTGGTTTCCAGGCTTGCCAGACATTTTCTTCAGCTTATGGGCCACATGGCAGCATCCATTGCAGTGGTCCCAGGGGCCAGGTTTCAGATGAGGGACATTCAGTTTCACCTCAGGTCCTATTGGTCCCAGAAGAGAGATCAATTGTCCAAGATGTTTCATACAACATGAAGTCTTGCTGTATTCTGACTATTGCAGTTAGCTCCAGCACTTGAACTGCCCCAGAGAGTAGAGGGTTAAATTCTATGCAGAGCATAGAACGTTGAGCTCAAGCTCGGTTCAAACCTCTGTCTGCTGCACTTTGAAGCGTAACCGTCAGATTCTTTACTCTGCCTAACTGAACAGTCACTCCAAAAAATTTTCCTTTGCTCACGGTTCAATGGTCGGTTAAAGTCGTTAGTTTTCCGATTATTTAGTCTGATTTCGGTTCAGATCACTGTGGTACACTAAGTACTAGGTAGTGAACTAGCTGTAGTAAAAAACTTGTGGAAATTGTAAAGTGATATTTTGACCGGTTCGGCTGAACCGGTCATCTAGTTTATTTTGTTTCCTGTGCTTTAGTGTGTGGTTTCCGGTCCTTATCGGTTTAAAAAAAAAAACATATTTTCCTGCGTTTTTTTCCAACACCCATGACACGGTTAGAAACCAATAAGGGAGTCTTGCCTAACTGTTGCTGTAAAAAGGGTAAGTTTGTTGGTTAGGATGGCTACGTCTGAGAAACCCAAAAGAAAAGCCAGGTCCACTGGGTTTCAACACTGCAGTGTGTGTGGGGAAGTCTTTGCTAAGGCTGATCCCCACACCACCTGTGTTTATTGTCTGGGTTTGACCACCTCAATTCAGACTGCCAAATTTGTAAGAACTTCCCTAAGACTACCCTGGAAAAAAGGTTGGGCAGGCTTAGGGATAAGAAGGCCGAGAACTCCGCTGACCCAGATGGCCAGCCTGGTTCGGTTCCTACCGAACCCAGAAGGAGTGCCCTCTGACCAGGGCGATACTTCTTCAGGCAAGAGGAGAACCGATTCTGAGGGATCGGTTCCGTCAAAAAGAAAACGAAAAAAAACAAATCATCCGGTTCGAATCCAGAGACCCATGTTCCGACCACCGAGGAGATTGACCGGGCGATTAGGATTGTGGAATCGCTTCGTCCGGTTCCGTCTGATCCGGCACCTTCTGGCAGCGTTCAGTTCGGTCAGTTCCTCTGGTTCAGGATTATGCCCCCGAAGATTTTTATGAACCGGATTTGGAAGGAGACAAGGATTATGAAGGTGATGATGATATGGAAGGTCTGGATTAGCCCATTGAACAGGACATCTCCCCAGACAGGCCTTCTGGTGTTTCCCCTCCTAGGCTTTCTGAGTCCCCTTCCCACTTCGTGTTTTACAGAAAAGTGGCAGAAACCCTTCAGCTCCCTGTGGAAGAAATTGTGGAGGAACAGGAGGAGCCTGATTATGTGGAGATGATGGACATCCCAGAGTCTAAGAGGCTGTCTATTCCTCTTCATAAGTTCTTTGGGAAACAGACACAGAAGGCTTCAAATTCTGTACCTCTTGTTAACAAAAG
This sequence comes from Neoceratodus forsteri, assembly GCA_016271365.2. Taxonomy (NCBI): domain Eukaryota; kingdom Metazoa; phylum Chordata; order Ceratodontiformes; family Ceratodontidae; genus Neoceratodus; species Neoceratodus forsteri. The sequence continues at coordinate 888,583,701 of CM028129.1, read as the reverse complement.
GGTGGACAAGAGGTACACTTTATTAGGCTCAGGTACGGAGTATTTGTACCAACAATGCAGCCATGTTGGGGTCGTGCAGCCTGTGATAAGGCTAAAATACCCTTGACTTCACACCCCCCAGATAAAGACTCCAGGAAGCTGGATGCCATGGCAAAGAAACAGTACATGGCACCCTCCTTGGGACTTAGGCAGGCAAATTACATGGCCTATACAGCCAGGTACCAGAAGTCCAGATGGGACATTGTACTGGTGCTGGCTAAGCAGGCTCCCCCCCCCCCAGCTTGACAAGGAGCTGGAGGAGGTAGCTGCTGATGGGACTGAGGCATCAAAGGTACAATTTCATGCTGCTGTGGACTCCAATGATGTGTCGTCATGAGTCATGGCTACATCTGTGGCTCTTTGGAGGATGGCTTAGCTCCGATGTACTAGCCTTCCACAGGACACCCAGGCTAAGGCCATGGATTTCCTTGTGGTGGATAATTCTCTGTTTGGGGAGCAGACAGAGAATTACTTGAAAAAGATGGATGAATATAGGACCACCTATAGGAGTGCACAGGCCAAGGAAAGGCAGGCAGCTCCTTAAAGGCAGCAGGCTAGGGGCTGGGGCAGGCCTTTTCACAGGCCTTTCTGCTAAGCACAGGCCTCCTCTCCCTTTTCTCAGAGGGGGTTCTTCAGAGGGAGAGGCAGAAGGGGGATGAGCAGGGCTGCATCCACCCCTCAGTCTAAAGCTCCTGCCAAGCAGACACCCCGATGTGTCAGCCCAGGTCGACTCCCCCATCCCTGTAGGAGGCAGGCTGACTTACTACTTCTTCCAGGACTGTAAGTCTGTTACCTCAGACTATGGGTCCTGGAGGTAGTAAGCCAGGGATTGATTCTCAGCTTCAAAAAATTCCCAAAGCTGAGAGCCAGATCCTTTCCACCTGCAAGCATCTCTGAAACCATTGCTTTAGAGGCAGAGGTTTCATCTCTACTGGCCTTAAGGGCCACAGAGAGGGTTCCTTCAATGCACAAGGGCAAAGGTCTGTACTCCAGGTACTTCCTTACCCTGAAAAAGACAGGGGAGTAGCGACCCATCCTAGACTTAAGATACCTGAACAAACGTCTTTTAAAACCAAAATTCAAAATGATGACTCTGGGAACAATCCTTCATTCTCTAAGGCCGGGGGAATGGCTATCCTCCCTGGACCTAAAAGAAGCCTAGTTCCACATACCCATCAGGTGCTCTGTCAGAAAGAACCTCAGGTTCGAATTGCCTTCAGGCCATTACCAGTTCAAGACAATGCCCTTCGGCCTAACATCAGCCCCAAGGGTGTTTACAAAATGCCTAGCAGTAGTAGTGGCCTTTCTAAGAATGAAGAATTTTTCCATATTCCCATACCTTGGTAACTGGCTCATTGTGGGTCAGTCTCCAGACCAAGTCAAGTCAGGTCTGCAAGTGACCCAGCAGGTGCTCTCTTCCCTAGGATTTCTTCTCAATCTTCCCAAGTCAGTTCTTGAGCCTGTACAGCTTCTCACTTTTATAGGGGTAGAGCTGGATACTGTCAAAGCAAGAGCTTTTCTTCCTCTGGAAAGAGTAAGGGCTATTATAGAGCTGGCTTCCTCCTTCCACCTTCTGGTTTCTCGACCAGCAGGGTGCTTCCTTCAGCTTCTGGGCCATATGGAAGCCTCCACTGCAGTGGTCAAAGGGGCCAGATTTCAGATGAGGGACATTCAGTTTTGTCTGAGGGCTTTTTGGTCTCAGAAAAAAGATCCTTAACCAAACTAATTCCAGTGACTCAGACTCTGATCCAGGCTCTCCAGTGGTGGCAGGATCAGAACAACCTCAGGCAAGGATTCGCATTCATGACTCAGTCTCATTCTGTGGTTCTTACCACAGATGCTTCTCTCCTGGGGTGGGGAGCCCGCCTGGAGACTTTCACAGCTTAGGGAGTATGGTCCTCTCGGGTGTCTCTTCTTTCCACATCAACCTCCTGGAGCTCAGGGCAGTTTTTCTGACCCTGCAAGCCTTCTCTTAGTCAGTACAGAACAAGGTGGTTCAGATCAGGACAGACAACACCACCACCATGTGGTATATCAACAAGCAGGGAGGCACTGGGTCTACGGCCTTGTGCATGGAAGCCATGAGATTATGGTCTCTGGCTTATTCTCTACAGACCTCTCTGGAAGCAGTCCACCTTCCAGGGAAGGACAGTGTGCTAGCAGATGCATTGAGCAGGATCTCCCAGGGCCATCACTAATGGTGCCTGGACCCCCTAGTGTTAAAGGTGATTTTTTTCAAGGTTGGGCACTCCAGAGATAGATCTCTTTGCAACCCCAGACAATCACCAACTTCCTCTATTTTGTTACAGACCCCCAGTCTTGGGCTCAGTCCCTCTGGAAGCTCTGATTCTGAATTGGGAAGGAAAATTTCTATATGCCATCCCTCCTTTTCCCCTACTGTTCAAGGTCCTGGTCAAAATAAGGTCACAATCCTGCAAAGTGATCCTGATTGCTCCAGACTGGGCCAAGCAGCCTTGGTATCCTCTGTTGCTGTCCCTAGCAGTCCATCTTCCCCTGTCTCTTCCTAGGAATTACAATCTGTTGACCTCTTCTCGGGGGAGGATTTAGTATTCCAGCCTTCAGTCTCTCAACCTCAAGGCATGGTTCTTAAAGAGTTAGAGAATGCAAATGTGCATCTGTCTCAAGTGGTTCTGGATATTCTCAAAGCCTCTTGAAAACCTGCCACCAGAAAAATGTATAACTCCAAATGGAAAAGATTTAGTATTTGGTGTTCCAAGCATCATATTTCCCCAGATACTGCTGAATTGTCTACAGTTCTGGATTACATGGTTCACCACAATGGCCTAGGCATCAGACCAGCTACTCTCAAGGTGCACTTGTCAGCTGTTTCTGCTTTTTGTCAGTGGGAAAGCCCTCCTCACTGGCATCTTATCCTCTTTTCTGTAAATTTTTCAAGGCATTGCTTCATACCAATCCCCCCTTTAGGGATTCCACTCCTGCTTGGGACCTTAATGTTTGCATTGCTCAGATTATGCAACCACCCTTTGAGCCTTTGTCTTCAGCAGAGCTTAAGTACTTGACTTGGAAAACTGTGTTCCTGGTAGCTATTACTTCTGCCAGACATATCGGTGAATTACAGACTCTGTCAGTGGAGCCTGAATTTATCTCTTTCCATAGAGATAAGGTGGTCCTTAGAACCAATAGGAGGTTCTTACCTAAAGTGGTTTCAGACTTTCATTTGAACCAGTCCATGTCTCTCCCTGTGTTCTTCACTGATCATGCTTCTTCAGCAGAGAGAAGAGTACACAGTCTGGATGTTAAACGAGCCCTTAGCTACTACATTGAGTGTACTGAGGCACACAGGTTTGACTCCCTCCAGATGCTTCTCACTTATGGAGAGGTGGAAAAGGGCAAACCTGCCACTAAGAGAACTATTGCTAGGTGGATTGTCTCTTGTATACAATCCTGTTATGAGATGCTGGGCAAAATACCACCCTCAGGCCTGAGGGCTTATTCGATTAGAGGTACAGCTGCTTCCCTGGCTGCTGCCAGGGATGTTCCTTTACTGGAGATATGCAAAACAGTCACCTGGAAAACAGTCCATACATTCATCAAACAGTACTCCCTGGATATCCAGGCTAGGAGTGATGCTCGGTTTGGTAGAGCAGTACTGAAGATCCTATTCCCAAAGTAGGTTCGAATCCCTCCTCCTTGGAAGTACTGCTTGGTAGTTTGTATTAGAATACAGCAAGATTTCATGTTGTTTGAAGAAAAAATTACTCACCATAGTAATTCAAACACCATGAAGTCTTGCTATATTATGACATATAGCAGTTAGCCACAGCACTTGAACAGCCCAGGAGAGGAAGGAGTTAACTCCAGGCTGACTGGAGTTCCAAGCGCGAACGCCTTGCTGAAAGCTCTATCTGGCTAGTTTCAAATTGAAACTGTCAGATTCTTTACTCCACTTCACTGAACAGTGGCTCCGGAGATCTCTCCTTCAGCTCGATTCATTTCTCGGTTCAAACAAGTGTTTTTCAGTTCATTTTAACCGGCAAAAGTAATTATTTTACCGCATTTCGGCGGTTAGGAACCGATAAGGGTGTCTTGCCTGGCACTGCCATAAAAGGGCAAGTTTTTGGATAGGCTGGCATTATGTCTGAAACCAAAGAAAAACCGAGCCACTGGGTTTCAACACTGTGATGTTTGTGGGAAGCCTTTGCCAAGGCTGACCCACACCATGTGTTTATTGTCTGGGGCTGACCACCTCCTGTCAGACTGCCAGGTGTAAGAATTTCCCTGCAGCCACCCTGGAGAAAAGATTGGGCCGGCTCAGGGAACAAGAGGCCAAAAAGTCCGCTGACCCAGATGGCCAGCCCGGTCCAGCACCCACTGGACCAGAGGGAGTGCCCTCTGACCAGGGCGAGACTTCTTCTGGCAAAAGGAAGGCAGGTTCTGAAGAACCGGTCCCAGTAAAAAAATCTAAGAAATCAGCAGGTCTGGAGTGCAAGATTGCCTCTCCAACTGCTGCAGAGATAGCTAAAGCCATACAGATTGTCCAGTCACTGTCTCAGGGACCGGCCGAACCACCAACAGCTGGCAAAAAGTTGGTTTGTTCGGTTCCAGTGGTTCAAGAGTATGATGTTGAGGAATTTTATGAACCACAGGAGGGGGAAGAAGATTTTGATCATTATGTATGTGGCTGGGAGGGTCTGGACGTGCCCATTGAACCGGACATTTCTCCAGACAGACCATTAGAATCTCCCCCTATGCTGTCTGAGTCCCCTTCTCATTTTATGTTTTACAAAAAGGTTGCAGAAACCCTCCAGCTTCCTTGGAAGAGGCTGTGGATGAGCAAGAGGAGCCTGATTATGTTGAGATGATGGATATCCCAGAGTCTAGGAGGTTGTCTATTCCTTTGCATAAGTCATTTAGGAAGCAAACAACAAACATTTTAAAAATCCTCATTCTGTCCTCCTGTAGATAAAAATGGACAGAAGGTATACTTTATCAGGCCCTGATATAGACTTCCTCACTGAGCAGTGTAGTCATGTAGGTGTGGTACAAGCTGCAGCCTGTGACAAGGCTAATATCCCCCTGGCCTCACATCCTCCTGATAAGGATTCCAGGAAGATTGATGCCATGGCGAAAAAACAGTATATGGCAGCTTCTTTGGGACTCAGGCAGGCAAATTATATGGCTTATGTGGCTAGATATCAGAAATCTAGATGGGATACAGTGTTGCAGTTAGCCAAGCAGGCCCATGGCCAGCTGGCTAGTGAATTGGAACAGGTGGCTGCTGATGGCATTGAAGCCTCTAAAGTTCAATTTCATACTGCTGTAGATGTTAATGATGTTTCCTCTAGGGTCATGGCCACTTCTGTAGCTTTCCATAGGTTGGCATGGCTCAGGTGCCCTAATCTGTCACAGGATACTCAGTCAAAGGCTATGGATTTTCCTGTGGTGGGAAATTCTCTGTTTGGAGAGCAAACAGAAAATTATATGAAAAAGATGGATGAATACAGAACTACCTACAAAAGTGCCCAGGCCAAGGAGCGGCATGCCACTCCACAGAGGCACACTCCCAGAGGTAGGGGCAGGCCTTTCCACAGGCCTTTTTATCAATCCCAAGCCTTCTCTGCTTTTGCACAGAGGGTTTTTTTCAGAGGCAGAGGTAGGCGGGGCGCAGGTAAACCGTCCCCCACCCCTCAGCCTAAGGCTACTGCCAAGCAGGCACCCTGATGGGGTGCCCAGGGCCGATTCTCCTGTACCAGTTGGAGGCAGGTTGGCTTATTTCAGCCAGAACTGGGTGTCCCTAACTTCGGACAAATGGGTTCTGGAGGTAGTAAGCCAGGGTCTGGTTCTCAGCTTCAAACAGTTTCCAAAGATGAGAACCAGACATTTTCCACCTGCAAGCCCTTTAGAGGCCCTTGCTTTGGAAGCAGAGGTCTCTTCTCTCCTAGACTGCAAAGCAGTGGAAAGGGTTCCTCCTTGTCACCAGGGCAAGGGGCTGTACTCCAGATACTTCCTTACCCCAAAAAAAAGACAGGAGAATGGCGGCCCATTCTAGACTTAAGGTACCTGAACAAGCATCTTTTGAAACCAAAGTTCAAAATGTTAACTCTGGCAATGATTTTGCCCTCCCTCAGGCCAGGGGACTGGCTAGCCTCTCTGGACCTCAAGGATGCCTATTTTCATGTCCTGATCAGGCCTTCTCACCTAAAATACCTCAGGTTCGAACTGCCCTCAGGTCACTACCAGTTCAGAGCAATGCCCTTCGGTCTTACCTCTGCTCCAAGGGTATTCACAAAATGTCTAGCTGTGGTAGTGGCTCACTTAAGAAGGCAAGGGGTTGCTGTGTTTCCCTACCTAGACGACTGGCTCATTGTGGGTCAGTCCCCAGATCAGGTAAAATCCCACTTGCAAGTCACCCAGCAGCTTCTCACTTTCCTGGGATTCCTGCTGAATTTACCAAAGTCAGTTCTAGAACCAGTTCAGGTACTAACTTTCATAGGTGCGGAATTGGACACAAAGTTGGCCAGGGCATTTCTCCCCTCGGAAAGGGTAGAGAAGCTGATTGCCCTGGCATCCTCTTTCACCCTGCAGGTCTCTCGACCAGCAAGGCACTTTCTGCAACTTCTAGGGCACATGGCTGCCTCCACAGCTGTAGTGCAAGGAGCAAGATTCCAGATGAGAGACATTCAGTTTCATTTGAGGGCCTATTGGTCCCAAAGGAGGGACCCCCTTACCAAATTGGTCCCAGTGACCCAAACTCTGATTCTAGCTCTTCAGTGGTGGCAGGATCAGAGCAATCTAAGACTAGGGGTCCCCTTCATTCCCATTTCTCATTCCCTCACCCTCACCACGGATGCCTCCTTGCTGGGGTGGGGAGGCGCATTGGGCGACCTTTCCACTCAGGAGTGTGGTCCCCCAGGAATCTCTGCTCCACATCAACCTGTTGGAACTCAGAGCTGTCTTTTAGCTCTTCAGGTTTTCTCAGCATCTGTCCAGAACAAAGTAGTTCAGGTCAGGACAGACAATACCACAACAGTGTGGTACATCAACAAGCAGGGGCACTCGGTCATCAGCCTTGTGCACGAAGTAATGAAGTTGTGGTCTCTGGCTTACTCCTGAACACCTCCCTAGTAGCAGTTCACCTTCCAGGGAAGGACAATGTCTAGCGGATGCCTTCAGCAGGATTTCTCAGGGTCATCACGAATGGTCTTTGAATCCCCTAGTGCTGGGGTCAGTTTTGCCAGATGGGGCACTCCTCAGATAGATCTTTTCGCAGCCCCAGACAACCACCAACTTCTTCTGTTCTGTTGCAGGCCTCCAGTAATGGGCTCAGTCCCCTGGACGCTCTTTGTTGGATTGGGAAGGAAGTTCCTGTATGCCTTTCCCCTTCCCCTTCTCTTCCGGTGTTAGTAAAAATCAGATCCCAGCCCTGCAAAGTGATTCTGATTGCATCAGACTGGGCCAGGCAACCCTGGTACCCACTGCTTCTGTCCCTGTCAGTCCACCCTCCCTAGGCCTTCCCAGGGTCCACAACCTGCTGATTTGTGCCCAGGGAGAGTTTGGTATCCGGACCTCAAATCCCTCCACCTCAAGGCTTGGCTCTTGAGGAGTTAGAATTGCTGAATTACACCTTTCTCAAGGTGTCCTTGATATTTTAAAGGCCTCTAGGAAGCCTTCCACTAGGGCCACTTATAATTCCAAATGGAAGAGGTTCTCCATCTGGTGTTCTGGGAAGCAAATTGTCCCAGAATCTGCTGATTTGCCCATTTTGCGGACTACTTGGTCCATCTTAATTCCTTAGGCCTCAGGCCAGCTACCTTAAAGGTTCATCTGGCAGCTGTCTCTGCTTTTATATCAGCAGGAAAGCCTGCCTCTTTCTTCTCACCCTGTGTTTTCCAAGTTTTTTAAGGGGTTACTTCACACTAACCCTCCTTTTCGGGACCCAGCCCCTGCCTGGGACCTTAATGTTTGTATTGCTCAGTTAATGCAACCCCCCTTTGAACCTCTGTCTTCAGCAGACCTTAAGTTCCTAACTTGGAAAACTGTTTTCCTAGTGGCCATCACTTCTGCCAGACGCATAAGTGAGTTACAAGCCCTGTCAGTGGAAAAGGATTTTATTTCTTTTCACAGAGATAAGGTAGTCCTCAGGACTAACAGAAGTTTTACCTAAAGTGGTTTCAGATTTCCATCTTAACCAATCCATCTCCCTTCCAGTATTTTTCACTGAGCATTCTTCCTCGGGTGAGAGGAGATTGCACAGTTTGGACGTTAAAAGAGCTTTAAGCTACTATTTGGAACACACCAAGGGTCACAGGTTCGAATCCCTCCAACTCCTCCTTACCTATGGCGAGGTTGGCAAAGGGAAACCTGCCACTAAGAGGACAATTGCCAGGTGGATTGTCTCTTGTATCCAATTTTGCTACCAAAAACTAGGTAGAGAACCCCCCTCAGGACTGAGGGCCCATTCCACCAGGGGTACAGCTGCATCTCTAGCGGCTGCTAGAGATATTCCATTCTGGAAATCTGTCAAGCTGCTACCTGGAAAACAGTTCACACCTTTACCAAGCATTACTCCCTGGATGTCCAGTCCGGGAGAGATGCTCGTTTACACACCGTGCTTCAGAGCCTATTTCCTAAGTAGGTTCTGGCCCTCCTCCATGGAGGTACTGCTGTGTAATCTGCTATATGTCATAATATAGCAAGACTTCATGGTGTTTGAAGAAAAAATTACTCACCTTAGTAATTGCTTTTCTTCTCATGGAGTCTTGATATATTATGACCACCCCCCCAACCTGCCCCTCTCAGAACTTCTACTTGGGTAAGGGGTTGGCAAATTGGTGCAAGCACTGTGTCATGCCATTATAGCTCTTTTTTCCTTTTTTCCCTTTTCTTTAGGATCAGGAAAACTAGGTATTTCTGTTTTACTTGTAGGTTTGGCCCCCCTCCTGGACTTGAGTCTTTTGGGGAGGGGGGGCCTAATAGTGCTTGTCAGGATGATATTGTTGTTGTTGTTGTTTCTGTTATTGTTATTTCTACTAGTAGGTAGCCATTTGGCTAGTGTAGAGTTTTTTCAACACAGACTTTTGCTTAGTGTTGGCTCCGTAAAGATCTGACAGTTTCAATTTGAAACTAGCCAGATAGAGCTTTCAGCAAGGCGCTCGCGCTTGGAACTCCAGTCAGCCTGGAGTTAACTCCTTCCTCTCCGGGGCAGTTCAAGTGCTGTGGCTAACTGCTATATGTCATAATATAGCAAGACTCCATGAGAAGAAAAGCAATTACTAAGGCGAGTAATTTTTTCTTATGTTTCTTCTAATGGAGTCTTGCTGTATTTTGACCTCCCTCCCTGCCTCCCTTCTCAGAACCTGTTTTGGGGAAGTGGGCTGGCTGGTACAGTGTTGCACCCCAAGGGTACATTTGAGCATTCCCTCTTTTTAGAGAGGGAGAGTGGGTTATGTTTGTTAATTTAATAATCTTCAGTTGTTCACTACCTGGTTTTTGGCTTTTGGATTTCTCGACTTGAGTCTTTTGGGGATCCAAAATATCTGGTTGCCATTTGGCTAGTAAACATTTTACAGTTTCCACATAATAGTTAGTATTAGCTAATAAGAATCTGTCAGTTATGCTTCAAAGTGCAGCAAACAGAGGTTTGAACCGAGCTTGAGCTCAACGTTCTATGCTCTGCATAGAATTTAACCCTCTACTCTCCAGGGCTGTTCAGGTGCTGGGGCTAACTGCAATAGTCAGAATACAGCAAGACTCCATTAGAAGAAACATAATTACTGAGTAATTTTTTCTTCCAGTCACTCAGACATTTATCTAAGCTGTGCAATGGTGGATGAACAAGGACGACCTCAGACAGGGAGTCCCCTTTCTTCAGCAATCCCCATCAGTGATTCTCACTACAGATACTTCCCTAATAAGGTGGGGAGCCCACCTAGGGAGCCTTACTTCTCAGGGCACCTGGGAAGTTCAGGAATCCATCCTTCACATCAATCTTCTGGAACTCTGAGCAGTATTTCTGGCCCTCCAGGCTTTCTCAAAGAAACTTCAAGGGAAGGTGGTGCAGATCAGGACAGACAACTCCACCACCATGTATTACATAAACAAGTAGGAGGGGACAAGGTCCACAGCTTTTTCCACAAATACCATGAATGTTTGGAGTCTGTCCTATTCCCTTCAGGCTTCTCTAGTGGCAGTGCATCTTCCAGGCAAGGACTATGTCTTAGCAGATGCCCTCAGCAGGATATCTCAGAGCCACCATGAGTGGACTCTGAACAATCAGGTCCTTCAGATTATATTCAGGAAAGGGGGCACTCCAGAGATAGATCTCTTTGTAGCCCCAGGCAATCACCAGGTTCCTTAGTTTTGTTGCAGGTCTCCCCTAGTGGGGTCTGGCTCCCTAGATGCTCTGGTTCTGGACTTGGGGGAACAGGTTTCTGTATGTCTTTCCATTTCCTCTCCTGTTCAGAGTATTGATAAAGATCAGTACTCAGCCCTGCTCAGTAATTCTGATTACACCGGATTGGGCCAGGCAGCCCTGGTGTCCACTACTGATGTCCCTTTCAGGGGCACCTCCAACATGTCTTCCCAGGAGGCACAATCTCCTTTTCTCATCCCAGGGGAGGATCTGGTACCCCAGCCTCAGCTCCCTCAAGTTCAAGGCCTGGCTCTTGATAAGCTAGAGTATGCAGGCTTGTATCTCTCACAAGGGGTGCTGGATATCTTGAAGGTCTCAAGGAAACCAGCCACCAGAAAAACACACAACTCTAAATGGAAGAGATTTACTATTTGGTGTTCACTGAATAATCTAGATCCAGATTCAGCTGGTCTGTCTGAAACTTTGGATTACTTAGTCCATCTGCACTCTTCAAACAACATGAAGTCTTGCTGTATTCTGACAATTGCAGTGATTCACAACCTTTGAACTGCCCCAGAGAACTAAGGATTAACTTTCCATGCAGGGCATGGAACGCTGAGCTCGAGCTCGGTTGAAGTCTCTGTCTGGAGTGTTTTGAACTCAAACCGTCAGATTCTTTACTCCGCCTCACTGAACGGTCGCTCCAGAGATTTCTCCTTCAGCTCAGTTCGAAGTCAGTTAAAGTTTTCAGTTTTTCATTGGTTTAAACCGAAAAAAAGTATCCGCATAGTCTGTTCAGTCTCTGTCTGTGGTGTCGTGAGTACTAGATAGGAATTGTTTTATATTTCTGTGTGGAACTTGTAAAAGTGTGGTGAGTTATTTCAGACCGACCATTTGATAATAATTTTGCTATATTTAGTGTGTGGTTACCGGCTCTTATCGGTTCTAAAAAAACGTGTTTTAACAGTTTTTTTCCAAAACCTGTGACACGGTTAGGAACCAATAAGGGTGTCTTGCCTGGCGTTTGCCAACAAAAGGGTAACTTTGGTTAGGTTGGCCATGTCTGAGAAACCCAAGAAAAAAAATGGGCCCACTGGGTTTCAACACTGCAGTGAGTGTGGGGAGGTGTTTGCCAAGGCCGATCCCCACACCACCTGTGTTTATTGTCTGGGGTTTGACCACCTCGATTCAGATTGCCAAATATGTAAACATTTTCCCAAATCTACCCTTGAGAAGAGATTAGGTAGACTGAGGGAAAAGGAGGCCGAGAAGTCCGCTGACCCGGATGGCCAGTCCGGTTCAGTTTCGACCGAACCAGAAGGAGTGCCCTCTGACCAGGGTGACACTTCTTTGGGCAAAAGGAGAGCCGATTCTGAGGGATCGGTTCTAACAAAAAGAAAGCGTAAAGATAAATCGACCGATTTGGATCCAGAGGTTCATGTTCCGACCGCCGAAGAGATTTTTTTATTTAGTTTTTGTTGACCGGGTAAGTGCACTAGACAAATTCTGCCTATTTTCAGGCACAACCCGGTGGAGGGGGATACAGATGAATGCCAACTGATCTTGAACCAGATTAAGCTGTTGGTGGTATTTTTAGTGAATGAGGGAAATTTGGCTAGGACACCAGGGATATTCCCCTACTCTTTTTGATAAGTGCCATGGGATCTTTAACATTCACCTGAACTACCACCAATCCAGGCAGATGGGACCTCGGTTTAACATCTCATCTGAAAGATGACACCTCAGAAGTGCAGCACCCCTCTCATGCTGCACTACAATGTCAGTACTGGGATATTAACGCAAGTGCCAGATGTGAGAACTGAACCCACAGCCCTCTGATCTCCTGGCCTCAGAGGTGAGTGTGCTACCTACTGAGCCACTGACATAACCAGGGCGATTCAGATTGTGGAATCGCTTTTCCGGTTCCGACCGATCCGGCTCCATCTGGCAGGGGTTCGGTTCGGTTGGTTCACCCGGTTCAAGAGTATACCCTTGAAGATTTTTATGAACCGGAGTTTGAAGAGGAAGGGGAATTTGTGGATTATGATGTAAGTGAAGGTCTGGATGTGCCTGTGGAACCGAACATCTCCCCAGACAGACCATCAGGTGTTACCCCTTCTAGGCTTTCTGAGTCCCCTTCCCATTTTATGTTTTACAGGAAGGTGGCTGAAACCCTCCAGCTTTCTATGGAGGAGGCTGTGGAAGATCAAGAAGAGCCTGATTATGTAGAGATGATGGATATCCCAGAGTCCAGGAGACTGTCTATTCCCCTCCATAAATCTTTTGCAAAACAGACACAAAAAATCTTAAAGTCTCCTAACACTATACCTCCTGTGGATAAAAGAATGGACAAGAGGTATACACTATCAGGCTCAGACATGGAGTTCTTATATCAGCGATGCAGCCACGTTGGGGTAGTGCAGGCTGCTGCCTGTGACAAGGCAAATATTCCCTTGGCTTCACACCCCCCTGACAAGGACTCCAGGAAGACTGATGCCATGGCAAAGAAGCAGTACATGGCATCTTCTTTGGGACCCAGGCAGACGAATTACATGGCCTATACTGCCAGGTACCAGAAGTCCCGGTGGGACACTGTACTGGCACTGGCTAAACAGGCCGCCCCCAGCTAGCCAAGGAGCTGGAGGCGGTGTCTGCATATGGGATTGAGGCATCTAAAGTGCAATTTCATGCTGCTGTGGACTCTAATGATGTGTCATCAACGGTCATGGCTACATCTGTGGCTCTTCGGAGGATGGCTTGGCTCAGATGTGCTAGCTTCTCGCAGAACATCCAGGCTAAGGCCATGGCTTTTCCTGTAGTGGGTAATTCTCTGTTTGGGGAGCAGACAGAGAATTACATGAAGAAAATGGATGAGTACAGGACCACTTACAGGAGTGCTCAGGCCAAGGAAAAGCAGGCAACTCCTCAAAGGCAGCAGTCTAGGGGCAGGCCTTTTCAAATGCCTTTTTACCAAGCACAGGCCTCTTCTTCCATTTCTCAGAGGGGGTTCTTTAGAGGGAGAGGCAGAAGGGGGGATGAACAGGGCTGCATCCACTCCTAAGCCTAAAGCCTCTGCCAAGCAGACACCCTGATGTGCCTGCCTGGATCGACTCTCCTATTCCAGTAGGGGGCAGGCTGGCTTACTTGGTCCAGGACTGGATGTCTATTACATCAGACAAGTGGGTCCTGGAAGTAGTAAGCCAGGGACTGGTTCTCAGCTTCAAACAATTTCCAAAGATGAGAGCCAGATCTTTTCCACCTGCAAATCTCTTGGAAACCCTTGCCCTAGAGGCAGAGGTTTCTTCTCTCCTAGCTTTAAGAGCTATAGAGACAGTACCTACCCTACAATGGGGCAAAGGACTGCACTCCAGGTACTTCCTGACCCCCCAAAAAGACAGGGGAGTGGTGACCCATCCTAGACCTAAGATATCTAAACAAACATCTCTTAAAACCAAAGTTCAAGATGATAACTCTGGGAATAATCCTTCCCTCTCTAAGGCCAGGGGACTGGCTAGCCCCCCTGGACCTCAAAGATACCTACTTTCACATTCTCATCAGGTACTTCCACAGAAAGTACCTCAGATTCAAGTTGCCCTCAGGCCATTATCAGTTCATAGCAATGCCCTATGGCCTAACTTTAGTCCCAAGGGTCTTCACAAAGTGCCCGGCAGTAGTAGTTGCCTTTCTAAGAAGGCAAAAGATTTCCATTTTTCCATATCTGGACGATTGGCTAATAGTGAGTCAGTCCCCAGACCAAGTCAAGTCTCACCTGCAAGTGACCCAGCAAGTGCTCACTTCTCTAGGATTTCTTCTCAACCTTCCCAAGTCAGTTCTCGAACCAGTCCAGCTTCTTACCTTTATAGGGGCAGAACTGGACACACTCAGAGCAAGAGCCTTTCTTCCTCCAGAAAGGGCAAGGGTTCTTATGGAACTAGTTTCTTACTTCAACCTTCAGATATCTCGACCAGCAAGACATTTCCTCCAGTTCTTGGGCCACATGGCAGCTTCAACAGCAGTGGTCCAAGGGGCAAGATTCCAGATGAGGGATATTCAGTTCCACCTGAGAGCTTTCTGGTCTCAGACGAAGTATTCCCTTACCAAACTGATCTAACCTTGTTCCAAGCCCTCCAGTAGTGGCAGGATCAGGACAATTTAAAATAAGGTGTTCCTTTTGTTGCTGTGCCTTGTTCAGTGGTCCTTACCATGGATGCTTCTCTCCTGGGCTGGGGAGCCCATCTGGGGTCCCTTACTGCCCAGAGGCTGTGTTCCCCCAGGAATCCCTTCTCCACATCAGTCTTCTAGAGCTCAGAGCAGTTTTTCTGACTCTAAAAGCATTTTCACAGTCAGTACAGACAACATCACCACCATGTGGTACATCAACAAGCAGGGAGGCACTCAGTCCACGGCCTTGTGCACAGAAGCCATGAAGCTGTGCTTCCTGGCTTTTTCCCTGCAAACCTCTCTTACAGCAGTTCACCTTCCAGGCAAGGACAATGTGCTAGCAGATGCACTGAGCAGGATTTCTCAGGGCCATCACGAATGGTCCCTGGACCCTCAGGTGTTGAAAATGATTTTTTCAAGGTGGGGCACTCCAGAGAGAGCTCTTTGCAGCCCTGGACAATCACCAGCTCCCTCTCTTTTGTTGCAGACCTCCAGTCTTGGGCTCAGTCCCTCTGGACGCCCTGATCCAGAATTGGGAAGGGAAGTTTCTGTATGCCTTTCCCTTCTTCCCACTCCTGTTCAAAGTTTTGGTAAAAATAAGGTCTCAGCCTTACAAGGTGATTCTGATTGCTCCAGATTGGGCCGGACAGCCCTGGTACCCCCTGTTGCTGTCCCTAGCAGTCCATCTTCCCCTGTCTCTTCCCAGGAATTACAACCTGTTAACATCCTCTCAGGGAAGGATTTAGTACCCCAATCTTCAGTCTCTCAATCTCAAAGCATGACTCTTGAAGAGTTAGAGTTTACAGATCTGCATCTTTCCCAAGGGGTTCTGGATATCCTCAAGGCTTCTCGAATGCCCTCCAGCAGAAAGTCTTACAACTCCAAATGGAAAAGATTCAGAATTTGGTGTTCTAAGAGGCATATTTCTCCAGACACTGTTGGATTTCCTACGGTTCTGAATTATATGGTCCACCTTAATGGCCTAGGCCTCAGACCAGCTACTCTCAAAGTACACTTGCCAGCTGTTTCTGCATTTTTGTCAGTGGGGAAGTCTTCCTCACTATCTTCCCATCCTGTGTTCTGTAATTTTTTTAAAGGATTGCTTCACACCAGTCCTCTTTTTAGAGACCCTGCCCCTGCCTGGGATTTGAATGTTTGCATTGCTCAACTTATGCAGCCCCCCTTTGAGCCTATGTCTTCAGCAGAGCTTAAAGCAGCAGTACTACGGAAAAAAAAACTACGCTTTTTTGACAGTTTGTTCCCTGTGCCCTGCTAATCATATACCTGGTACTCTTTCTTGCTGGCATTGTACTATCACCAAGTAATTTGCTTGATTATTCTCTGCTTTTGTTTACATGTCTGCCACTAAGCATGTTGCACTGGAAACCCCTCTGCTGCCAACTGCACATATGAATGACTTGCAGGGGCATCGGGAATGGTCAGCAGAGGGTCCCAATACTGTTGTCAAAAGACGTGATTGTAACCTGTAGAAAAAGCGCACGGAAAATTAGTCAGCCGCCATATTTGTTGTTATGCTACAACCATTCAAATAAATTGCAAATATCTAAAAAACTAAAAATGACTGGAAAAAAACATTTACAGGTATGGAAACTGGAACTTTGGCCGCATGCTTACTGCCAAAATCCGAATTTTGATAACTCACTTCCTGATTTTGTAGTACTGCTGCTTTAAGTACTTAACTTGGAAAACTGTGTTCCCCGTAGCCATTACCTCTGCCAGGCATATCAGTAAATTGCAATCCCTGTCAGTGGAACCTGATTTTATCTCATTTCACAGGGATAAAGTGGTCCTTAGAACCAATAGAAGATTCTTGCCCAAAGTGGTTTCCGTCTTCCATTTAAACCAGTCTATATCTCTCCCTGTTTTCTTCACTGATCATTCTTCATCAGGAGAGAGGAGGCTACACAGTTTAGATGTCAAAAGAGCCCTTAGTTACTACATAGAACGTACAAAGGGTCACTGGTTTGACTCCCTCCTGTTGTTCCTCACTTATGGAGAAGTGGAAAGGGGCAAACCTGCCACCAAAAGATCTACTGTCAGATGGATTGTTTCTTGTATACAATTCTGCTATGAAAAACTGGGAAAAACTCCACCCTCAGGCCTGAGGGCTCATTCCACAAGAGGTACAGCTGCTTCAATGGCTGCTGCCAGGGATATCCCTCTCTTAGAAATTTGTCAAGCAGCCACCTGGAAAACAGTCCATACCGTTACTAAGCATTACTCTCTGGATATCCAGGCTAGGAGTGATGCTTGGTTTGGCACATCAGTATTTCAGAGCCTATTCCCAAAGTAGGTTCTGTCCCTCCTCCTTGGAGGCACTGCTTGGTAGTCTGCAATTGTCAGAATACAGCAAGACTTCATGTTGTTTGAAGAAAAAATTACTCACCTTAGTAATTATGTTTCTTCTAATGGAGTCTTGCTGTATTCTGACCTCCCTTCCTGCCTCCCCATCAGAACCTGTTTTAGGAAAGTGGGTGGGCAGGTGCAGTGTTGCACCCCAGGGGTGTTTTTGCTTGCACCCTCTTCCTTTTTGTTTGGGTGCTGATTTGTTATTGTTATTTGTAGTACTTTGAGTTTTGGTTTTTTGGGTTTCCTGACTTGAGTCTTCCTTGGGAATCCAAAACTTTCTTCAGCCAGTAGACTAGTAAGAATTTTTACAATTTCCACATAGAACTTTTAGTTTAGTTGGGCTCGTAAGAATCGAACGGTTTAGGTTTGAACCACTCCAGACAGAGACTTCAACCGAGCTCGATCTCAGTATTCTATGCCCTGCATAGAAAGTTAACTATTTGTTCTCGGGCGCAGTTCAAAGGTTGGGAATCACTGCAATCGTCAGAATACAGTAAGACTCCATTAGAAGAAACATAATTAGTAAGGTGAATAATTTTTTCTTAGAGCTTACCAAATAAACATTTTAAAGAGCTAGTGGATTGAGGACACTATTCAGTGCTTTCTACATAATAGGCCTTCATTACTTTAAATGTTTGTGTTTTATTTCCATTTTGCTTATCTGACTTTGATTTACATTTTTTATTTTTCACATATTCAAATACAGTATATGCTGCCTTGAGAAATGTGCTGTGCGATCCCTTGCCTCTGGACAAGAAGTGATGCTAGGGAGGGAAAGTCAAGCCTTTTGCAGTATGCTGGAGACTATTAATATTATAGGTATATGTATTGGAGAAAGAACAACACTTGACTACAGACGGAATTTAGTTAACATCAATGCAAGGATGAAATGGCAAAAGAAATCTAAAGAAAAAATGTTTATCTGGTTTTGAATCGGGGTCACCAGTGCAAAACAAAACACTGTCTTACTAATGTTCTGAATTAAACAAACCCTGTCAGAATCTGCACTGACAGCACTCTGGGCTGAGTGCTGTCAGTGCCGATTCTGACGAGGTTTGTTTAATTCAGAACATTAGTAAAACAATGTTTTGTTTTGCACTGATGACCCTGACTCAAAACCTAATAAACCTTTTTTATGTGCACTGATTTTACCGTTGCATCCCGGCATTGATGTTGTGTAAATTCCATCTGTAGTAAGTGTTGATCTTCCTGGACATAAGTCTCCACCACTCATTCACACTAGTGGGATTAGCGCCGGAGGCACTAGGACCCATCGGGAGCAAACTTTTTGCTGGAGGGTCGGCGCGAGAGATGGCGCCACAAGGCATGGCGCCATGAGCAGCGGCTCGAGAGGTAATGACTAGCTCGGCGACGACCCTCCAACCGCTTCAGTTCCTTTTTCCCGCCGTCGAAAAGGCCTAGTGACGGAATACGCGCTGCTCGCCTGTCGGGAGTCAAACTTCAAACTAGCGCATAGTTTTCAGTTTGTTTTTTTGTAACATTATCACAATAGTAGTATCGCTTCATTTTATTCTATTTTCATTAAATTTTTCTAATATTTTAAATTTAACTTACTTGAAGAAGTCTCGGCCTACTGGACGGAGTCGACCATGAGCAGGTCAGGTGACGGTAGGGAGACTTCGTATGAAAGCTGTTCAGTCAGCCGGGCTGGGTCCAGTCAGCCTCCTTCTCCTCAGCGGGGTTCTGACAACAGTCAGTCCGATGCCCGGGGGGATGGGCGGTCCCCCCGTCGTCATAAAAATAAATGGTCGCATTCTCGGCGCCGTTCGGCCTCGAGCTCCTCTTCGGCCCACAGGTCAAAAATGAGAAGGCATCACTCGAGGTTGCCCTCTGGTATGTCTGCGCTTCGACGGTCGGTTATCGTTGCTAGTTGCCGGTCTCCTTCTTCGGAGTCGCCAACTTCCGGTTATCGTCGTCCTCGACATCGGAGCCCCTCCCCGCCTATAGGTAGGGCTCCAGATGAGCAGTTTCATCAGTGGGCCGCTCTTATGGAGCGATGGGCTCAGAGGTTGGTTCTTCTGCCTGGCTCGGTTGCCTCAGAGCCCTCGGGCTCCTCCTGCGATCAGGTAGGGCGGTTGGACCTTCCTAGTCGCGCGGCGCCTTCTTCGGTGCCAGCGACTCCGTGCTTAGGTGTTTTCCCCTCACATGGCTGCGGCGCAGGGGGCCACACCGATGCCCTTATCTCCTGTTTTTTTTCCTCCTCTAGCTTTCCAGGTTCCTGGGGCTTTTCCGGCTCCTTCCGCAGGGTCTGTTGGCTTGTCGGTGCCGCTTTCGGTGCCGCTGGGTCTTGCGGTGCCGTCCGCGGCGCCGCGTGGTCTCACGGCACCGCCGGCGGTGCCATCTGGTCTGGCGGTGCCGTGTGGTTGGGCGGCGACGTTCGCGGTGCCGTTGAGTTGGCGGCGCCGTCCGCGGTGCCGCCGCGGGTGCTTGCGGTTCCGCGTGCCTCTTCGGCACCGTGCGCCTCCTCGGTGCCGTTTTCAACCCGTTTTGCCATCTCAGCGCCGGGGGCCCTCAGGGACTCTCCTTGTTTTTCTTCTATTTCCTTCTCTCCTAATTTTCACTCCTTTCCTGTCCAAACAGTCCTTCCTGGACCATCAGGAGATGATGTTGAGCCTGACCCAGACCTTCGGTTGGGTGATGAAGTGGAGGAAACAGGATCTTTCTTTGCTACAGAGCCTGTGGTCGAGGACCTGTCCTTTAAGTCTCTGTTGAAGAACCTGAGATCCACTCTTTCTCTCCAGACTACAGACATCGATCCTGGGAAGATATTAAGACTCCAGTATCTTCATGCTTCGGAGATCCCTGCGGATTTGACTCCTCTGATCCAGCCTTCCTTCAAGACGCTGTCTCAAATGGTATGGAATAATCCTGCTCTTATTCCCTCAGTGGCTAAATCCATTGATAAGAAGTATTCAGCTCCCAAGGATCATCCCTTTTTGGCATCCCAAGCCTTTGCGGATCCTATTGTAGTCCTGGCAGAGAATGACAAGGTCGTTCTTCCTCAAACTACTATAGCTTGACCTATTAACAAAGAGTCTCGTAAGATTGATACATTAGGTAAGAGAGTCTTTGCTGCCTCCACTCTAAGTATGCGTATTGCCAGTTATCAAGGCTATTTTTCTCAGTATGAGTATATCCTGTGGCACTCTATGAAAAGAATGGTTGAAGCTCTTCCAGATTCGGACTCCAAGTCAGAGCTTCTTTTGACCGTTATTAGAGGTATTGAGTCCAATAACCAACAGGTCAAAGCTGCCATGGACGCTTTTGACACTGCTTCTCGCTCAGCAGCCGCAGGGATTTGTACTCGGCGCCATTCCTGGCTGCGTACTTCTGGCTTCACGAATGATGCTCAGCAGCAGGTAATGGCGCTGCCTTTTGATGGCTCCTATCTTTTTGGCCCTCAGGTGGAGCAAGCCTTAGAGGCCACTCAGAAGACTAGATCGGCCATTAAATTGGCCAGACCTCCGCCTGCCCCCTCTCGGGGGCATGTGAACAGACGTCACTTTCATAGTCGTCAGTCCTTTCGAGGCAGAGGCAGGGGAAGCTTCCATAAAAGCCAACCTGCCCAACCTCAAAAGAAGACGCAGCAGAAAGCGCAGGGGCCTAAAGCCCCCAGCGCCACCTTATGAATTGCTGGCCCAAGTTCCATCCACTCTGCCCGAGGTGGAACTTTCTCCTCCGGTGGGAGGTCATCTGATGTACTTCTACAACCAGTGGAAGTCCATAACTTTGGACAAATGGGTCCTTCGGATAATTTGCGAGGGTTATTCTCTCAATTTCTTGGAAACCCCCCCGAATTGTCCTCCCAGATGACAACCCAGGTTGTCGGCCTCTCAGTCAGACCTCCTCACCGCCGAGATCCAGGGCCTTCTGAACAACAGGGCAATAGAACTGGTGCCCCCGCATCTGTGAAACACAGGGTTCTAGTCCCATTACTTTCTGGTTCCAAAGAAATCTGGGGGGATGCGCCCCATTCTAGACCTCAGAAAGTTAAACAAATTTCTCCCCAGAGAGAAATTCAAAATGATTTCCCTAGGTACCCTGTTACCCTTGCTGCATCAGCACGACTGGCTGGCCTCCCTGGATATGCAGGATGCTTACCAGCATATCCCCGTCCACCCGACCCACCGCAAGTTCCTCAGGTTTGTAGCTTTGGGTCAGCATTATCAGTTCAGAGTCCTGCCCTTTGGGCTATCCTCAGCGCCGTGAGTTTTTACAAAGTGTTGTGCAGTTCTCGCAGCGCATCTCAGGAAGATCGGACTCCGAGTGTTTCCCTACCTGGACGATTGGCTTCTAGCAAGCCCTTCCAGCCAAGGGACTTTGGAAGCCATGCAAATGAATTCTCGTCTTCTCATGTCCATGGGAGTTCTGCTGAATTTGAAAAAATCTCAACTGCAGCCCTCCCAGAGGCTCCTTTTCATAGGGATGCTTCTAGACACCTCTTCTGCGCAGGCTTTCCTTCCAGAGGACTGAAGACTCGACATCCTTCGGATGGCCCGTTACATCGGGGAGAACCAATTGGTTACAGCTCTCTCGATGCAACGCATGTTGGGTCTCATGGCGTCTTCGGTGTTCACTGTACCCCTGGCCCGGTTGCACATGAGAACACCCAATGGATGCTCTCCACTCAGTGGTCTCCGACCTCTCACCCCCAGTCTTATCCCATCAAGGTGACTGAGCCCCTTTGAAGGTCTCTCAGCTGGTGGTCTCAAGAGAGCAATCTCCTGGAAGGATTCCCCTTTGCTCCCCCGGATCATCAGATCTCCATCACCACAGACGCATCGCTAATGGGATGGGGAGCTCACTGTCACTCCCTCCACACTCAAGGTGTATGGACTCAGTTCGAAACTCATCTCCACATAAATGTCCTGGAGATGAGAGCGGTCCTCTATGTGATCCGAGCTCTGAAGGATGTCCTTTGTCACAAGAACATTCTCCTTCAAACGGACAACAAAGCTGTGATGTATTACATCAACAAGCAAGGCGGTGCTCATTCTTATCCCCTTTGCAGGGAAGCAATGAGGGTGTGGGAGTGGTGCTTGGAGTACAAGTCTCTGATTCAAGCGGTTTATCTGCCAGGTATACAAAACAACCTAGCAGATCACCTCAGCAGAACGGAGGCAGACCCTCACGAGTGGTCTCTCGATCCAGCCGTAGCTCGGTCTCTGTTCAAAGAGTGGGGGACTCCAGACCTGGACCTTTTTGCATCCCCACTCAACGCAAAACTGCCTCTCTTCTGCTCCAGAAATCCAGGGCCTGGCATTTTCTGTCAGGATGCGTTCAGGCTGTGGTGGACAAAACGCTTTCTTTACGCCTTTCCACCGCTTCTTCTAATCCAGAGAGTACTCCTCAAGTTCGAGTCTCAGGGGACCAAAATGATTCTCATTGCTCCCTCCTGGCCTCGGCAACTATGGTTTCCTCTACTCAACAGTATGTTGGCAGCCTCTCCGAGACCACTTCCCTTGCAAATCAATCTTTTGACTCAGGGTTCGTTGGTCCATCCCACCTGAAATCACTTCACCTTCATGCTTGGCTCCTGAAGAGGTGGAAGTGAATCAGTTCAACGTCTCGTGGAGTCTCAGACATCCTTCTGGCTGCTTCAAAGCCAGCCACCCAACGTCACGGCTTCCAAATGGAAGCGTTTCTCTCTGGTGCAAAGTCCTCTTGGAATCCTTTTCCTGTCTTCCTGACAAGGTTCTGAGTATCTTTTGGACCTATCAAACTCAGGTCTCCAGTACTCCACAGTTAAAGTTCACCTTAGTGCCATCTCAGCGTTCCATGAGCGGTTTCTTCCTTGACTCTGGCTCAGTTACCTATGGTGAAGAGATTTCTTAAGGAGTTCTTCAAACCAGACCCCTGTTAAGCATCCAGTTGCAGCCTGGGACATTAATCTGGTGCTGGACATGCTCACTCGGAAGCCTTCGAACCCTAGCTACCTGTGAGCTAAAATTTCTTACCTGGAAGACTGCCTTCCTGGTGGCCATTACCTCAGCCACTGAGGGTCTCTGAGACACATGCCTGGTTCTAGGACCCTCCGTATACTGTATTCCATAGAGACAAGGTAGTTCTCCATACTCATCCTAATTTCTTCCCAAGGTTGTGTCAGAATTCCATCTAAACCAACCTCTGGTACTTCCGCTTACTAGCTAATTTCCAAAATGAAGAGCAGAGCTCTTCATTCCTTGGATGTTAAGAGAGCCTTGCGGTTCTATTTAGATAGAACCAAGGATGTTCGCAAGACTCAGCAACTGTTTGTTTCTTTCAGCGACACCCGGCGGGGTCAACCTGTCGCTATCCGATGCATCTCTTCATGGTTAGTGGCATGTCTTTGGCATTGCTATTCCATGGCTCAAGTTAAATTAGAAGGTAGAGTGTACGCTCACTCTACTAGGGCGGTCGCGGAATCCCTAGCGGAAATTCGCAATGTTCCAATTGCAGATATCTGCAACGCCGCCACCTGGAGCTCAGTGCATACCTTGGTTGAGCATTATGCACTGGATGTTCATGCCAGGCGTCATTCTGCATTAGCAGAACTATCCTTAATGGACTTCTGTCTTAGTCGCGTGAGCTCTGGCTCTCCTGCCGCCCTTTTGGGGGATTATCAGCTTGGTACTCTCCCACTAGTGTGAATGAGTGGTGGAGACTTATGTCCAGGAAGATATGAAAATTACGTACCTAACATAATTCTTGATCTTCTTGGACGAGTCTCCACCACTCATTCACACGCCCACCCTCCATCCCCCGAGCTCACCGCTGTGTTGGTCTTCAGTCCCTCAAATCTTTAGGCCATGAAGGCTTTTGTTGACCCTTCTTGCAGGTCGTCACCGGACTATCTTATGTCCATTTTTAGGTTAGATTTACTCTTCGTTGATTGCGCTGCACCTCCTTGGTAAAAAGGTACAGGCGGTTGGAGGGTCGTCGCTGAGATAGTCATTACCGCTCGAGCCGCTGCCGGCGCCATCTCTCGCGCTGACCCTCCAGCAAAAAGTTTGCTCCTGATGGGTCCTAGTGCCTCCGGCGCTAATCCCACTAGTGTGAATGAGTGGTGGAGAATCGTCCAAGAAGATCAAGAATTACGGTAGGTACGTAATTTTCATTTCTTGGTCCTACACAGATACCCTATATCAGTAGTCATGGTTGGTGTACTATGTTCCAATTGTGAACTAGACTAGTTTTAGCTAGATTTCCATCAGGGTTACAAATTATTTTTATTTATTTTTCCCCCAGTATGGTGTATGTGACACAATTTTTCTGAAAGTCTTCCAGAACTGCACAGGATCACAGTAAAGTAGGACTGAAAAGCTGGGTGAGGTGGATTAGTATTGACTATAAAAGTGAAATTTGAGCATGCTGTGTGATATCCTGGTCCACAGTTCAGTACAGGAGTTTATGACATCCCTAACAAGGGAAAGCATTGCACTTCATGTATCAAGAGCTCCCTACCCCCATCTCCATGCAAATGCCTGGGTCTGAATGTGCCCAGGAAATTGTCACTCAACAAGCCACAAGATTCATTTCTTCTTGATGGGACTCTGGAACCACCACCAGAATTAAACTAACATTTTACAGTGCAATGGCTGCACTACCACTAGGATATCCCACCCCGGGACAGATAGGCTCCAATAACGAGCCTGACAAGACTTCTGAAAGCTGGCTATAAAGGTGGCAGAGACTAGTCTGCGGGGTGTGCTGCACTAGTGCTCTTGTGTTATATCTTCAACACACTGTAGGCGATAAAAGTTCTCAGAAAAGAGAACAGCGGACATCCCAAACTTAAAACAGCACCCTTCTTTATGATTTACTTATTTTATAGTTCCATGCAAGCATGAGCACAAACCTATAAACCTGTTTTCATTTGGTTGTAGTGCTTTCTAAATGGCTTAAATCTCAGAACAGTGGAAAAGCAGGTGGAATCCAAAAACATCAAACTATAAAGAAAAGCAAACGTGTTCCTTTCAGCTCTTCTTTCCTGAATCACATAGTGCTCTTACAGTATCTCTAAAATAGCCTCAATGAGGGAGGAAATCAGAAAATCGGAAAGCAAAACATAAAAATAAGCTATGTTTGTTTCAATATAATTTTGTTAAAGAACTCCAGTTAAAACATTTAGAAACTGCTAACACATTCCCATAAGCTTGCCTGCAATTTCCTTCATAAACGCTCCTCCTGAAAACAGACAGTTCTCACAGAGAAATCAAGTCCTGTTATGAACTACGACATAGGAGGTGTAAAATTTATTTGGGAGTGCACTGTAAAGTTAAACAAGCTGTTTGCGATGAAAAATTAATGCACAGCATCCAGTTTCAAGACAAATCAATTTATTTAACTTGAATCTAACATGCTGAAGCCCGATTTAAAAAAAAAAAACGATTAGGAAGCTCACACAGAGCGGTGTTCACAGCATGGTAGCAGGCTTCTAAATCGTGTTCTAAATTACCACACTTCTCTTCCAAGATGTCACTTCCGGCTGGCATGGAGACCTCCATCCTCTGCCCACTTGCCCATAGAGAATGTTGAAGATGCAGCCATCAACCAACTTTTCAAATAGTGAGTATATGTATAAAATCAAGGAACTAACTTTAACATTGACCAATAAACAGCATAAGAATGTGCACCAGTTATATACAGTGTATTAAAAAACAGCAACATCAGAATCCACCAGCTCTTTAAAAAATAAAATCCCAGTAAAACCCTGCCAGAAAACTATCTGAGGTTCAGAGTAGGACCAGTTCAAAGCATTGTCCAGTGTCCTGACCTTAGCACCCAGTCTGTTCACAAAGTGTCTGCCAGAGGTTGCAGGACATCTGTGCATGGAAAAAATAGCAGTGTTTTCCTACCTGGGCAACGGGCAGATATGTAGTAAAACTCAGGAAGAAGTAGTGAACTCAGTTCAGATTGTAAGGAGCACACTGAAAGATTGGGATTCTTCCTAAACTTAGAAAAGTACAGTTGCAGCCAAAGACATGGTCAGATATTTCCTGAAATTTATGTGATATTTCTAAAGTACCTGCTTTCCTGCAGTACCACTTTGGGCCAGCAGGAAGACTTTAGATAGATTGTAGAATATCTGGAAATATCTTAACATATCTATGGCTGCAACTATGTCACCTGGAACCCAGTCACCTTCTTGAATTCATAGGCACAGATCTGAACAAAGATATGAGAAAGACTTGCCATCCTCCATAGATGGCAGAAGATCTAATCCTCTCAGCAAGCCCATTTCTTGTAGGTCACAAAAAGCTGCTCAGCAATTTTTGAGACTACTAGGCCATGGTTTCTACCACAGCAGTGGTACCATGGCAAGACTGCAAATGAGAAATATGCAGTACAATCCCAGAAGGTACTGGAGGCAGATAGTGCTGCAGTTTAAGGTCTCTGAGCTTCAAACCTGTAGACCAGAGTTTGAATCCCACAGCCCCCACTTGCATACTGTGTGATCCTGAGAAAGTCACTTAACTTCCTTGTGCCCCCAGGTTGTACCTGAAAACAAGCTTTGGCTTAGTGTGCCTTTCCTGGTTAAACAATTTCCCCTTTCCCACCTTTTCTTACTGGCACCAAGAGGTATACTACTGCATGAGCAGGTACCAGCATCACATGAGCTGACACAAACCTTAGAGTGGTGTAAAGAGATAAGCAACCTCAGAGAGTGTGTTATCTTTGGACCTGAACTACAGTACAAGGATCCTGACCATTGACATCCCTCCTGTTGGAGGGTAAAACAGTAAACAGGATATGAACCCTCAGGATAGACAGCAGCACATAACCCTGTTAGGGCTCAGGGCAGTACTCTGTCCATGATGCCTTTCTCCTCCTGTTATAGGACCAATCAGTTCTGATAGAAACAGACAATTCAACATCAGTGTATTACATACACTATAAGGTTGCCACCTGTCAGGTGTTTTACCTGGTGATCAGGTTTTCAGGGTCCCTATCAGGTAATCCAGTTTTGCTCTGTCCTGGTCAGGTTTTTGAGCCATTCTGAGTGCTCACATACTTTTGAAACAAATATTGACATATTACTCATTGTTTCAGCTGCATGTCCAGCTTACAAACAAGTTATGTTGTCAATATAGCCCTTTGTTTGTGAAAACAGTCAGCCTGGGAGATGTAAAGTATGGCCATTAACACCATTAGGACTTGCTTAACCTAATCTTTTCCACTACATCTTAAAGTGGCAAAGCAGCACAGCTGCCCCCACCTTTTGTAACAGTAACAGAGACAGTTGTCTTCCACTTTCATTTGCTGGTAAACATTTTCATCTCTAACAGAATTTAGGCATTTTTAAATTATTTATTTTCCTCAAGAAAAAAGTATGGTCACTTCTTTGGCTTTGAAATAGTAATGTGGACATGAATAGGGAATGGAGCCAGAAAAAGATATAAAGTACACATTACAGGAAACAATTTTGTATGTATTATTATATACCATGTATACTGTTGTATGCTATGTACAGTATTTCTCTTTTAATATATGGATTGTGAAAATAATATGCTTGAAAAGTATACAAAAAAATCCTTGTAATACCATCGCTCCTGGAGCGATAATACTACTGTTCATAAGTGATAATACTATCGTTCAGGTGCCGTAATAGTATCGTTCAGCACCCGATCAATAGTATTATCAAGAAAGTTAAAGAGCGCATGCGCAAATGTATCCCTGACATTTTACAAAGCGTGCCCTCTGATTGGCCGCTTTTGCTCTGTGGGCAGGCACAACGAGTAGGAAAACATGGCGGCTTGCTTGCTCGCTTAGCGAGTGAACAGTCAACATCTGCTACAACTGTTTTTCTTCAGTTTTGAAAAATTTTTTTGAGCTCCTCTGCTCGGCCGATACTGCTGCCGACAAACAGTTAAAAAAAAGCAGCGGTAAATGA
This sequence comes from Neoceratodus forsteri, assembly GCA_016271365.2. Taxonomy (NCBI): domain Eukaryota; kingdom Metazoa; phylum Chordata; order Ceratodontiformes; family Ceratodontidae; genus Neoceratodus; species Neoceratodus forsteri. The sequence goes on along the minus strand of CM028129.1, from coordinate 888,555,904 downwards.
AGCTCACAGCACCGGTCATCCACACAGCACTGGGGAACCCTGCCAGCACTCACATGAACCCGCTGACTCCACTGTTTAAACGGAGGTGAGTCAATTCACCTCGTATCCATATATTAAAAAAAATAACAAATAGGTTCTGGCATAACAAGGCAGTAATTCCATCTCGAGGTTCTGGGGACACATGAAACCTCTCGAGCTTCGATCTCGAGGTTCTCTGTGTCCCCAGAACCTCTCAATGGAATGATTACCTTGTAATATACCAGAACCTATCTATTATTCTATTTGTCTCCCCACAGATCATATATGTAAATTATACTTTTTTATCCCTGTATGTTTATTTGGTAAACCAACGTCAATGAATAAATAAACACGTAAGTAAATAAATAACTAGGAAGAACCCAGGAAAGTAACTTTAACAGGTACAGTACAGTATCTTTACATTTTTGTTGAACTGCTGCTTTAAGAGTTGTCTTTTATTGATATAACAAATGGTCTTCTAGGAGGAACAATGCATGATGAGTCATGAAAAGGCGTGGGGCTAGGGGCAGAGCTTAGGATCTGGTTTTTGCCCCATCCAAAGGTGGCAACCTTAATTACATAACAAAGAAAGAGGTACTAGGTCATCACAACTCTCTACAGAGTCGGTGAAGATATGGAACCTGCCATACCAACTGAATGTGAGGATATCTGGAATATATCTAGTGGGCAAAGATAATGTACTATCGGATTCACTGAGCAAGAAGGGATTCATCTCATGGGAGAACAGAAAGTGCCCCCCCCCAATTTTGTTGCAACTCATCCCCCCTCTGTGGGGATAACCTCATGGAATGCTCTCTCCCTTCACTGCAGGGGCCTGTTCCTCTGTGTAGTCCCTTCATTCCCACTGATCTAAAGGTTCCTGTTGAAATTGAGAAGAGAGTCAGGAACAATGATTCTGACAGTCTCAGATTGGGCCAGGGAAACCTAGTACATATTCATGTTGGCAATGCCACAGAAAATAAATCTGCCTCTGAAGCAGGGTCTACTGACACTGTGCCAGAGCAAGGTAAGTCACCCAGCTCTCAAAATATTTGGAGAGTATTGTTCTTGAGCTACAGTGCTATAGCTAAAACCTGTCAAAGTAGGTTCAGGAAGTTTTGAACATTGCCAGAAAGCCTACAACCAGAAAAACATACATGTCAAAAAGAAAATGTTCAGCATCTGGTGTACTTCTGATCATGTCACAGCAATGTCTGCAGATTTGTGAGTGATTTTGGACTATCTGGTACATTTACAGCCCCAGGGCCTAAAACTTTCCCTTATGAAGGTGCATTTTACAACTTTTTCAGCTTTCAAATCAGCAGGCATGTAAAAAAATTCTTTGCCTCACAGCCAGTGGTCAAGAGATTTTTAACCTTTGAGGGAACCAGATCCCCCAGTGGATCTGAACCTGGTCCTCTCACAATTGATGACTACTCCATTTGAGCCTATATTCTCAAAAGAGCTCAAGTACTCAGCATGGAAAACAGTGTTCTTAGGAGTTATTATGTCTGCCATAAGACTTAGTGAACTGCATGCCCTCAGCACGGACCTTAATTTTGTAGGTTGCCACAGGGATAAAATGCTTAGACCAGATGTGAAATTTCTACCAAAAGTGGTTTCTTCTTTTTACATGCACCAGTCTGTAACATTGCTCGTATTTTCCCAAAACATCATTCCAGAATAGGTGAAGAGAAACTGCACAGCCTGGACATGAAAGGGGCCTTAATTTTTTACATGGACAGAAAAACAGTGCCCGCAATAGCACACAGGTGTTTGTCATTTATGGTGACGTAGGTTAAGGTAATGTAGCAGCTAAAAAGACAGTGTTTTGTTAGATAGTCTCCTGTACACAGTTCTGCTATGAAAAGGTTGGCAAACAGCCACCTAAAGGCATATGGGCACAATCCATTTGAAGTTATATTTGCCATTGTGGCAGCATTAAAGGGTAACCACTCCTGGAAGTCGGTAAGGCAGCTGCCTAGTTTATTGTACACACTTTTACTTCTCATTATTGTCTAGATATCCATATTAGAAGGGATGCCAGATTTGGTACAGCAGTACTTTAAAGCATTTCCCTAAATAGGTTCTAGATCCTGTCCCCCAACCCCGGTACTGCTTGCAGTCTGCAATTTTGCAAGACATCACTAACACACTCTAGTTGTTAGAAGAAAAAAATTACTCACTGTAGTAATGATATTTCTTCTAAGGGGGTTTTAATGAGTCTTACAAACCCTTCCTTACTTACTTGCCCTTCTAAAACATTAGTATAAAAGGGTTTTCAGAATAAATAAAAACATGTTTTATTGCTTGAGTATTTCATTAGTTCAAACTTTGTATTTTTGACAATTTAAAGTGTGTTTTAGATTCTTTATTAAGCTTAGATTAGGTAAAATACTTAGCATAGATTAGATATGTGGTCCCTGCTCCTTTCCTGTCTTCTGCTATTAATCTGTCATTAGAATGCCAGAGGAAGTGTGACTACAGTGCAGAGATTCAATGTTAACATTCTAAAGGTCTTTCTCTTGGGTGGAAACTCAGGACTGACATGATGCAGTTATGTAAGCCTTATTAATAAACCATCTACAATAACTCATCATTGTTACACTGAGTAATTTTTTCTTTTGTCTCCAGGTTCCATTCTTTGGCAAGCGAATGCATCACACCTGCCCATGTTTGCCAAATCTGGCATGTATAAGGACTACAGATGCCCGATACAGATGTTTACCAGAGTTTAAAAACCAGGATATTTTCTTTTAACAGATATAGACTTTGAATAAATTGTATTTCATATATTATGCATTAACTTATTTGATAGTGGTGTTTCTATGTAAGTACTATTAGTGAAACCATTCTACTGTAATTAGTAAGTTTTGTGCCAGTTTCACTTGCTCAACATGTTCTCTTAAATAATTAAGAGAGAGAATGTTATATGCATTTTTTTAAATTTAAATTTATATACCTTTTAAATCTTTGTAAATATATGGAAATAAAGTGATAGAAAAATATATTTAAAAGGCTGTAGTACCAATAGTGACCGTACATATCAGTAAGCACCCAACCCAGTATTAACAGCGTAATTAGAAGGATAGCAGATGAATAACCAGGTTGTATCACTTACATATATTGACTTTGTAAGTGTTTTGTTTTCATAGATTTTAGTTGTAAGATTCCAGTGACAATAACACATATGAAACAGGAAGTAGCTCCAGAAGACACTTATGCAGCATATTCAAAATTTAATAAACTGTTTAATAGAAACAGAACGAGAACATTTGTTGTGCATCAGCACTGGCATAAAACTTGTTAAACAATCCACCAAGTTACACTTTAAATCAATTGATGATCACATAATATTTGAGCAAAACCTAAATATCTGGTACAATGTGATATTTGACACAGTTTTGTCATGTGAATTAATATTGCTGCGTTAAAATTCTGTATCAGAATAACAGCAGTAAGTTACTGGATTTATTTATATAGCATCATACTAAACTGTCCCATTGGTCCTTCTCTTGACATTTCATGAAAGTTTTCAGATTCAAAAAAAAAGACTAAAGTGCTTTGAAAATGGATACGTTGCATATGGTGTATAGTTCGTACTGCAGGCATTTAATGTACAATTAAATAGTTCAACTAAATGTTACTATAACTGCATTTAAGTTACAAATATGAATAATTTTATTATATGGGCATTTCATAAAGTATCGGCAAATACTTGAAACTGAGGACATGCCATTTTTACGACTGCAGTGGATGTAGCCTTGCAAATGTTTTGCTTTGAGAAAAGGACTCCCTGCATAAATTACCTACCAAACAACATGATAGAGTGTTAAAAATAGTGTCCTCAGCTGAAGGCTCATTACTACGCTGCCTGTGTATGTATGGCAGCTGGAGAGCACTATTCTTCCTCTAGCTTGAGAAGTTATTTGAGCCCTCCTCAGTACTGCCTTTTTTTTTTGCAAGTTGAAACCTCCACCATAGTGTTTTATGGACCTTTTCTTTGTTAAGTTTCAGAGCTTAAGTTAAGCCCTCCCCAGTACTGCCTTTTTTTGCAAGTTGAAACCTCCTCCATAGTGGTTTATGGGCCTTTCCTCTGGCTTGAGAGATGTTAATTGAGCCCTTCCCAGTACTGCATTTTTTGCAAGTTGAAACTTCTTCCATAGTGTTTTATGTGCTTTTTCTTTCTTTGTTAAGTTTCAACACTTAATTTACTGCCATTTGCAAACTGAGAAACTTGTTTTGCTGGTATCCCTCCGTCACTCATCCAGAGGTGTGAATTCCTTTGTTTCCTAACCATGCTGGTTGATTTTACTTGCTTCCCCTCATAGTAAGATAGTAAGAATGTGAAACTAAACTTGTTTTTTTTAAATGATTGATAAAGTGACATGTCCAGTTTGCACCTGTATGAAGTAATTCATTTGCCACCAACTCTTAAGACCTCAAATGTAAGATACATCATGCATGTAAGGTGATATATGAAATCAAATTGCATTCCCTGAAAAACAGTTAGGTTTATTTCAAGCAACATGAAGTCTTGCTGTATTCTGACATATGCAGTTAGCCCCAGCACTTGAACTGCACCAGAGAGGAAAGAGTTAACTCTATGCAGGAAGCATAGAATGTTGAGCTCGAGCTCGGTTTCAAACCTCTGTCTGCAGCATTTCAGAGTGTAACCATCAGATTCTTTACTCCGCCTAACTGTTCAGTCACTCTGGAGATTGCTTCTTCACTATGGTCAGTTTGGTTAAGAATCCATTGGTTTAATCACTGATTCATCATTATTCTTCAGCTTCAGATCCCTGTCTGTGGTACAGTAAGTGTTGTAGGTAGTGGACTGTAGGGTTAGAATTGTCGTATTCTTTGGAAATTGTAAAAACCTGTGGATCAGTCTGGAACTGATTCTTTTAGGGTTTCTTATTTCTTTCTGGTTAGTGTGAGGTATGGGTTCTTATCAGTTTTTAAAAAAACATGATTTTACACTTTTTTTCCATGACCCGTAACATGGTTGGTAACTGATAGGGGGGTCTTACCTGGCTAATAAGCTGTAAAGGGTAAGTTTTGTAGCCTGGCCATGTCTGAGAAACCCAAGAAAAAAAACAGGCCCACTGGGTTTCAGCACTGTGGTGAGTGTGGGGATGCCTTTGCTAAGGCAGACCCTCACACCATTTGTCTTTATTTTCTGGGGTTTTATCACCTCAATTCAGACTGCCAAATCTGTAAAAAATTTCCTGGAAGCCACCCTAGAAAAAAGGTTGGGTAGGCTCAGGAAAAAGGAGGTAGAGAAATCCACTAAACCAGATGGCCAGCCCAGTTCGGTTCTTATTAAACCTGAGGGGATGCCCACTGACCTGGGTGATACCCCCTCGAGCAAGAGGAGATCCAACCCCTAGGGTCAGTTCCGTCAAAATGAAAAAGGAAATTTGGCAGTTCAGATACAGAACTGCATACTCCAACAGTCAAAGAAATAGCCAGGGCAATAAGCATATTGGAATCGCTCCGTCCGGTTCCGTGTGATCAGCGCCTCTCGGTAGGCACTCGGTTTGGTCTGTTCTCCCAGTTCTGGAATACATTCTGGATGAGTTTTATGAACTGGAGTGGGAGAGGGATGAAGGGCAAGATGATGGTGATGAGTACGATAATGGCGAAGAAGGCCTGGATGAACCCATTGAACCGGACATCTCCCCAGACAGGCCTTCTAATGTTTTCTCTCCCAAGCTTTCTGAGTCCCCATCCCACTATTTGTTCTACAAGAAGGTGGCTGATACCCTCCCACTTCCCTTGGTTGAAGCTGTTGAGGAACAAGAGGAGCCTGACTTTGTGGAGATGATGGACATCCCAGAGTCCAAGAGATTGTCTATTCTCCTCCATAAATCCTTTGGGAAACAGACACAGAAAATTCTTCAAACTCTAAATTCTTTACCTCCTGTAAATAAAAGAACGGACAGGAGGTATATGCTTTCAGGCTCAGGTACAGAGTTCTTGTTCCACCAATGCAGCCATGTTGGAGTAGAGCAGGCTGCAGCCTGTAACAAGGCTAACATACCCTTGGCTTCACACACCCCAGATAAAGACTTTAGGAAGGTGGATGCTATGGCCAAAAACAGTACTTAGCATCCTTCTTGGGACTCAGGCAGGCTAATTATATGGCCTACACAACCAGATACCAGAAGTCTAGATGGGATACTGTTCTGGAGCTTGCTAAACAGGCCTCCTCCCAGGTAGCCAAGGAGCTGGAGGAGGTGGCTGCTGATGGGATTGAGGCATCCAAAATGCAATTCCATGCTGCTGTGGTCTGGAATGATGTGGCATTACAAATCATGGCTACATCTGTGTCTCTTAGGAGGTTTACTTGGCTCAGATGTACTAGCCTCTCACAAGACACCCAGACTAAGGCCATGGATTTCCCTGTGGTGGGTAATTCTCTGTTTGGGGAGCAGACAGAAAATTACATGAAGAAAATGGACAAGTATCGGACCACCTACATGAGTGCACAGCCCAGGGAAAGGCAGGCAACTCCTCAGAGGCAGCAGTCTAGGGGCAGGGGCAGGCCTTTTCACAGGCCTTTCTACCAAGCGCAGGCCTCCTCTTCCTTTCCACAGAGGGGGTTCTTCAGAGGGAGAGGTAGGAGGGGATTGAGCAGGGCTGCATCCTCCTCTCAGTCCAAGGCTTCTGCCAAGCAGACACCCTGATGTGCCAGCCCGTTTTGACTCCCCAGTCCCAGTAGGAGGCAGGCTGTCTTACTACTTCCAGGCCTGAAAGTCTGCTACCTCAGAAAAGTGGGTCCTGGAAGTAGTAAGTCAGGGATGGCCCTCAGTTTTGCAAAGTTCCTAAAATTTAGGGCCACATTCTTTTCACCTGCAAACCTTTCCGAGACCACTGCTTTAGAAGCAGAGGTTTCCCCTCTGCTAACCCTCAGGGCTGTAGATAGAGTTCCTGCTCAGCACAGGGGCAAAGGTCTGTATCCCAGATATTTCCTTACCCCAAAAAAGACAGGGGAGTAGCGGCCCATCCTAGACCTAGGATATCTAAACAAGCACATCTTAAAACCGAAATTCAAAATAGTGACTCGGGGAGTAATTCTTCCCTCTCTAAGTCCATGGGATTGGCTAGCTTCCCTTGACCTCAAGGATGCCTACTTTCATATTCCAATCAGGTGCTCTCACAGAAAGTACATCAGGTTTGAGTTGCCTTCAGGCCATTATCAGTTCAGAGCAATGCCCTTTGGCCTAACATCAGCCCCAAGGGTGTTCACAAAGTGCCTAGCAGTAGTAGTGGCCTTCCTCAGGAGATAGGGGGTCTCCATATTCCCATACCTGGATGACTGGCTCATCGTGGGGCAGTCTCCACACCAAGTCAAGTCTGGCCTACAAGTTACTCAAGAGCTGCTCACTTCTCTAGGTTTTTTTAGTAGTCTGTCAAAGTCAGTTCTCAAACCAGTGCAACTCCTCACCTTTATAGGGGTAGAGTTGGATACTGTGCAGGCAAAGGCTTTTCTCCCCTTGGCAAGGGTGAAGGCCCTTACAGACCTTGCTTCTTCTTTTCACCTTCTGGTGTCTCGACCTACAAGACATTTTTCTTCAGCTCCTGGGCCACATGGCAGCTTCCACTGCAGTAGTACAGGGAGACAGATTTCAAATGAGAAACATTCAGTTCCGCCTGAGGTCCTTTTGGTCCCAGAAAAAAGATCCTTTAACCAAACTGATTCCAATGACTCAGACTCTGGTCCAAGCTCTCCAGTGGTGGTTGGATCAGGACAGTCTCAGACAAGGAGTCCTATTCATCAGTCAGACTCATTCAGTGGTGCTAACCGCAGATGCTTCCCTCCTGGGTTGGGGACCCCACCTGGGAGCCCTTACAGCACAAGGTGTTTGGTCTCCTCAGGAGTCTCTACTCCATATCAACCTTCTGGAACTCAGGGCAGTATTCCTGGCCCTCCAAGCCTTCTCGGACTCAGTGATGAAGAAAGTGGTTCAGGCCAGGACAGACAACACCACCACCATGTGGTACATCAACAAGCAGGGAGGCACTCGGTCTACAGCGTTCTGCATGAATGCCATGAAGATATGGTCTCTGGCTCATGCCCTACAAGCATCACTGGTTGCAGTCCATCTACCAGGGAAGGAAAATGTGCTAGCAGATGCCCTGAGCAGAATATCTCAGGGCCACCACAAATGAGCCCCAGACCCCTTCATACTGAAAGTAATCCTTTCCAAGTGGGGCACTCCAGAGATGGATATTTTTGCAGCCCCAGGCAATCATCAGCTTCCTCTCTTCTGTTGCAGACCTCCAGTCCTGGGCACAGTTCCTCTGGATGCTCTGGTTCTGGATTGGGAAGGGCAAATTCCTTTATGCCTTCCCTCCCTTTCCCATGTTATTCAGGGTCCTGCTCAAGATCAGGTTGCAACCGTGCAGGGTGATCCTGATTGCTCCAGACTGGGACAGACAGCCTTGGTATCCTCTGTTGTTGTCCCTAGCAGTCCATCTTTTACTGTCTCTCCTCAAGAGGCACAATCTGCTAACTTTCTCTCAGGGAAGAATCTGGTACTTCAACCTTCAGTTTCTCAATCTCAAGGCTTGGTTCTTGAAGAGTTAGAGTATGCAGGTCTGCACCTATCTCAGGGGATGCTGGATATTCTCAAGGCCTCTTGAAAACCTGCCATCAAAAAAACTTATAATTCCAAATGGAAAAGATTCAGCATTTGGTGTTCCACTAAGGGCATTTTACTGGATACTGCTGATCTGGCTACAGCTCTGGATTACATGGTTCATCTCAATGGCCTAGGCCTCAGGCCAGCCACTTTAAAAGTTAATTTAGCAGCTGTATCTGCATTCCTGCGAGCAGGGAAGGCTTCTTCTCTGGCATCTCACCCTGTCTTCTGTAAGTTCTTTAAAGTTTTTTTATTTTTTTTATTTATTGAGTTCTAGGATTACAAATACCTTTGAGCCAGGGCTCTTTTACAAAGGTTCCATGTCATGAGGTATAGATTAGACAGAGCATTACAGGCAACACAATTAAATCAATGTACAAACAAAATTGCAGATGAGAAACATAAATTGAGGCAAACATTAATGAAGGGAGGAGGGAAGAAGTGAAAAGAAGAGAAAGGGATAGAGGGAGGTGGGGTGAGGAAAGGGTGAGGGGGGTCAGCAAGGGAGATTAGGAGAGGTAGAGGGAGGAAAAGGAGGGGTGGAGGTGGAGGGAGGGGGGATGCAGCCTGGGGGCATTGTAAGAGAACAAACTATAAGTGCAGTAGTTTGGTAGGGTGATGTCAGCAAATCCTAGGAGGCTAAGGCTCTTGTGGGTGTAGACAGAGCAAGGGGGAGCCACGATGTGTGATCTGTTCATAATCCGGGAGGCCACCCTGTGGTGCTTTCGTAGCTAGACCTTACAGTCACATGTGCTGGTGGCAATGAGAGAGAGAGTGGCAGAGCCTGGTTTTCAAGGCACCAAGCGTGGGGGCAGTGGTGATATCACTAGAGAGTCCATTTAGCTAGTTGGCAGCCCAGTAGGCAAAAGCTCTTTGACATTGGATTGTGCGGCAGTACGGGATTTGGAACTGCTGCGGTTTGGTCCCCCGGGTGCACCAGCTGCTTTTCTTAGGTTGTAGGAGAGTAGCAACACTGAGGGGCGAGGTCCATCTGAATTTTCTTAGCCACTATACAGGTTTGGTATTTAATGTGCTTGTCAAGTTGCAGCCAGCTGGTTTAGAAGTAGAGGTCACAGGTGTGTGTATCACGTTGAGGGTTCATACCAACCCTCTCTTTAGGGACCCTACCCCTGCTTGGGACCTTAATCTTCAAACAACATGAAGTCTTGCTGTATTCTGACAATTGCAGTGATTCCCAACCTTTGAACTGCCCCGGAGAACAAAGAGTTAACTTTCTATGCAGGGCATAGAATGCTGAGCTTAAGCTCGGTTGAAGTCTCTGTCTGGAGTGTTTCAAACTTAAACTGTCAGATTCTTTACTCTGTCTCACTGAACGGTCACTCCGGAGATTTCTCTTTTAGCTAGGTTCGAAAGTCAGTTAAAGTTTCAGTTTTCGTTTTTTTAAACCGAAAAAGTATCCACATAGTCGGTTCAGTCTCTGTCTGTGGTGCCGTGAGTACTAAATAGGAATTGTTCTGTTTTTCTGTGTGGAACTTGTAAAAGTGCGGCTCGGTTCGGCTGAACCGGCCACTTGATAGTTAAATATTGTGTTTTGTGTTGTTTTACTTAGTGTGTGGTTACCGGTTCTTATCAGTTCTAAAAAAAAAAGTGTTCTAGTACGTTTTTTTTCCAATACCCGTGACACGGTTAGGAACCTATAAGGGAGTCTTGCCTGGCGGTTGCCATAAAAAGGGTAAGCTGGTTAGGTTGGCCATGTCTGAGAAACCCAAGAAAAAAATCGGGTCCACTGGGTTTCAACACAGCAGTGAGTGTGGGGAGGTCTTTGCTAAAGCCGATCCCCACATCACCTGTGTTTATTGTCTGAGGTTTGACCACCTCAATTCAGACTGCCAAATATGTAAAAACTTTCCCAAATCTACCCTTTAGAAGAGATTAGGTAGACTGAGGGAAAAGGAGGCCTAGAAGTTCGCTGACCCAAATGGCCAGCCCAGTTCGGTTTTGACCGAACCAGAAGGAGTGCCCCCTGACCAGGGCCATACTTCTTCGGGAAAAAGGAGAGCCAATTCTGAGGGATCGGTTCTGACAAAAAGAAAATGCAAAGACAAATTGACCGGTTTGGATCCAGAGCTTCATGTTCCAACCGACGAAGAGATAGCCAGAGCAATCCAAATTGTGGAATCGCTCCATCCTGTTCCTACCGATCTGGCTCCTTCTGGCAGGGGTTCAGTTCAGTTGGTTCCCCCAGTTCAAGATTATACCCTTGAAGATTTTTATGAACTGGAATTTGAAGAGGAAGGGGAATTTGAGGATGATGAAGGAAGTGAGGGTCTGGATGTGCCTGTGGAACCGGACATCTCCCCAGACAGACCTTCAGGTGTTTCCCCTCCTAGGCTTTCTGAATCCCCTTCTCACTTTATGTTCTACAGAAAGGTGGCTAAAACCTTCCAGCTTCCTGTGGAGGAGGCTATGGAAATCAAGAGGAGCCTGATTATGTAGAGATGATGGACATCCCAGAGTCCAGGAGACTGTCTGTTCCCCTCCACAAATCTTTTGGGAAACAGACACAAAAAATCCTAAAGTCTCCTAACACTATACCTCCTGTGGATAGAAGAATGGACAAGAGGTATATACTTTCGGGCTCAGACACGGAGTTCTTGTATCAGCAATGCAGCCATGTCCTTGGCTTCACACCCCCCCCAGACAAGGACTCCAGGAAGATTGATGCCATGGCAAAGAAGCAGTACATGGCATCTTCTTTGGGACTCAGGCAGGCGAATTTCATGGCCTGTACAGCCAGGTAGCAGAAGTCCAGGTGGGACACTGTTCTAGCACTGGCTAAACAGGCCTCCCCCCAGCTAGCCAAGGAGCTGGAGGCAGTGGGTGCAGATGGGATTGAGGCATCTAAGGTTCAGTTTCATGCTGCTGTGAACTCTAATGATGTGTCATTAAGAGTCATGGCCACATCTGTGGTTCTTCAGAGGATGGCTTGGCTCAGATGTTCTAGCCTCTCGCAGGACACCCAGGCTAAGGCCATGGATTTTCCTGTAGTGGATAATTCTCTCTTTGGGGAGCAGACAGAGAATTACATGAAGAAAATGGATGAGTACAGGACCACTTACAGGAGTGCTCAGGCCAAGGAGAGGCAGGCAACTCCTCAAAGGCAGCAGTCTAGGGGCAGGGGCAGGCCTTTTCAAAGGCCTTTTTACCAGCCACAGACCTCTTCTTCCTTTTCTCAGAGGGGAGTTCTTCAGAGGGAGAGGCAGAAGGGGGATGAGTAGGGCTGCATCCACTCCTCAGCCTAAAGCCCCTGCCAAGCAGATACCCTGATGGGCCTGCCTGGGTCGACTCTCCTATTCCAGTAGGGGGCAGGCTGGCTAACTTTGTCCAAGACTGGATGTCTATTACATCAGACAAGTGGATCCTGGAAGTAGTAAGCCAGGGACTGGTTCTTAGCTTCATAAAATTTCCAAAGATAAGAGCCAGATCTTTTCCACCTGCAAATCTCTTGGAAACCCTTGCCCTAGAGGCAGAGGTTTCTTCTCTCCTAGCTTTAAGATCCATAGAGACAGTACCTACCCTACACTGGGGTAAAGGACTGCACTCCAGGTACTTTCTGACCCCCAAAAAGACTGGGAAGTGGCCACCCATCCTAGACCTAAGATATCTAAACAAACATCTCTTAAAACCAAAGTTCAAGATGGTAACTCTGGGAATAATCCGTCCCTCTCTAAGGCCAGGGGACTGGCTAACCTCCCTGGACCTCAAAGGTGCCTACTTTCACATTCCCATCAGGTGCTCCCACAGAAAGTACCTCAGGTTCGAGTTGCCCTCAGGCCACTATCAGTTCAGAGCAATGCCCTTTGGCATAACTTCAGCCCCAAGGGTATTCACAAAGTGCCTGGCAGTTGTAGTTGCCTTTCTAAGAAGGCAAAAGATTTCCATTTTTCCATATCTGGACAATTGGTTAATAGTGGGTCAGTCTCCAGACCAAGTCAAGTCTCGCCTGCAAGTGACCCACCAAAGTGTTTACTTCTGTAGGATTTATTCTCAACCTTCCCAAGTCAGTTCTCGAACCAGTCCAGCTTCTTACCTTTATAGGGGCAGAACTGGACACACTCAGAGTAAGAGCCTTTCTTCTTCTAGAAAGGGCAAGGGTTCTTATGGAACTAGCCTCTTCTTTCAGCCTTCAGGTATCTCGGCCAGCAAGGCATTTCCTCCAGCTCTTCGGCCACATGGCAGCTTCAACAGCAGTGGTCCAGGGGGCAAGATTCCCAATGAGGGATATTCAGTTCCACCAGCTTTTTGGTCTCAGAGGAAGGATTCCCTTACCAAACTGATCCCAGTGACTCTGACCTTGATCCAAGCCCTCCAATGGTGGGTGGCAGGATCAGGACAATTTAAGACAAGGTGTTCCTTTTTTTTACTCAGCCTTGCTCAGTGGTCCTTACCACGGATGCTTCTTTTCTGGGCTGGGGAGCCCATCTGGGGTCCCTCACTGCCCAGGGTCTGTGGTCCCCCCAAGAATCCTTTCTCCACATCAGTCTCCTAGAGCTCAGGGCAGTTTTTCTGGCCCTAAAAGCTTTTTCTCGGTCAGTACAGAACAAGGTGTTCAAGTCAGAACAGACAACACCACCATCATGTGGTACATCAACAAGCAGGAAGGCACTCAGTCCAAGGCCTTGTGCACAGAAGCCATGAAGTTGTGGTCCCTGGCTTATTCCCTGCAAATCTCTCTTGTAGCAGTTCATCTTGCAGGCAAGGACAAAGTGCTAGCAGATGCACTGAGCAGGATCTCACAGGGCTATCACGAATGGTCCGTGGACCCTCAGGTGTTGAAAGTGATTTTTTCAAGGTGGGGCGCTCCAGAGATAGATCTATTTGCAGCCCTAGACAATCACCAACTCCCTCTCTTTTGTTGCAGACCTCCAGTCTTGGGCTCAGTCCCCCTGGACGCCCTGATTCTGAATTGGGAAGGGAAGTTTCTGTATGCCTTTCCCCTCTTCCCACTCCTGTTCAAAGTTTTGGTCAAAATAAGGTCTCAACCTTGCAAGGTGATTCTGAGTGCTCCAGATTGGGCCAGACAGCCCTGGTACCCCCTGTTACTGTCTTTAGCAGTCCATCTTCCCCTGTCTCTTCCCAGGAATTACAACCTGTTAACATCCTCTCAGGGAAGGATTTGGTACCCCAATCTTCAGTCTCTCAATCTCAAAGCATGGCTCTTGAAGAGTTAGAGTTTGCAGATCTGCATCTTTCCCAAGGGGTTCTGGATTTCCTCAAGGTTTCTCGAAAGCCCTCCAGCAGAAAGACTTGTAACTCCAAATGGAAGAGATTCAGCATTTGGTGTTCTAAAAAGCATTTTTCTCCAGACACTGCTGGATAGCTTACGGTTCTGGATTATATGGCCCATCTTAATGGCCTAGGCCTCAGACCAGCTAATCTCAAGGTACACTTGTGAGCTGTTTCTGCGTTTTTGTCAGTGGGGAAGTCTTTCTCACTATCTTCTCATCCTGTGTTCTGTAAATTTTTTAAGGGATTGCTTCACACCAATCCTCCTTTTAGAGACCCTGCCCCGCCTGGGATTTGAATGTTTGCTTTGCTCAACTTACGCAACCCCCTTTTGAGCCTATGTCTTCAGCAGAGCTTAAGTACTTGACTTGGAAAACTGTGTTCCCCGTAGCCATTACCTCTGCCAGGCGTATCAGTGAATTGCAAGCCCTGTCAGTGGAAGCTGATTTTATCTAATTTCACAGGGATAAAGTGGTCCTTAGAACCAATAGAAGGTTCTTGCCCAAAGTGGTTTCAGACTTCCATTCAAACCAGTCTGTCTCTTCCTGTATTCTTCAATGATCATTCTTCCTCAGGAGAGAGGAGGCTACACAGTTTAGATGTTAAAAGAGCCCTTAGTTACAGTACTATATAGAGTGTACCAAGGGTCACAGGTTTGACTCCCTCCAGTTGTTCCTCACTTATGGAGAAGTGGGAAATGGCAAACCTGCCACCAAAAGATCTGTTGCCAGGTGGATTGTGTCTTGTATACAATTCTGCTATGAAAAACTGGGAAAAACGCCACCCTCAGGCCTGAGTGATCATTCCACAAGAGGTATAGCTGCTTCCCTGGCTGCTGCCAGGGATGTCCCTCTCTTAGAAATTTGTCAAACAGCCACCTGGAAAACAGTCCATACCTTTACCAAGCATTACTCTCTGGATATCCAGGCTAGGAGTGATGCTCGGTTTGGCACAGCAGTACTTCAGAGCCTATTCCCAAAGTAGGTTCTGCCCCTCTTCCTTGGAGGTACTGCTTGGTAGTCTTTAATTGTCAGAATACAACAAGACTTCATGTTGTTTGAAGAAAAAATTACTCACCTTAGTAATTATGTTTCTTCTAATGGAGTCTTGCTGTATTCTGACCTCCCTCCCTCCCTGCCTCCCCTCTCAGAACCTGTTTTTGGGAAGTGGGTGGGCAGGTGCAGTATTGTACCCCAGGGGTGTTTTTTCCTTGCACCTTCTTCCTGTTTGTTTGGGTGCTGATGTATTATTGTTATTTGTAGTAGATTGGGTTTTGGGTTTCCTGACTTGAGTCTTCCCTGGGAATCCAAAACTTTTTTCAGCCAATTGGCTAGTAGGAATTTTTACAATTTCTACATAGACTTTTTAGTTAGTTGGGCTCGTAAGAATCTGACAGTTTAAGTTTGAAACACTCCAGACAGAGACTTCAACCGAGCTCGAGCTCAGCATTCTATGCCCTGCATAGAAAGTTAACTTTTTGTTCTCCGGGGCAGTTCAAATGTTGGGAATCACTGCAATTGTCAGAATACAGCAAGATTCCCTTAGAAGAAACATAATTACTAAGGTGAGTAATTTTTTCCTTGCATTGCTCAGCTCATGCAACCCCTTTTCAAGCCTCTGGCTTCAGCCAAACTCAAGTATTTGACTTGGGAAACTGTGTTCATGGTAGCTATCACTTCTGCCAGGTGTATTAGTGAATGGAGCCAGATTTTATCTCATTCCATAGAGATAAGGTGGTCCTTAGAACCTATAGGAGGTTCTTACCCAAAGTGGTCTCAGATTTTCATCTGAACCAGTCCATGTCACTTCCTGTGTTTTTCACTGATCATTCTTCTACAGGAGAAAGAAGATTACATAGTTTGGCTGTTAAGAGGGCACTTAGCTACTACACTGAGCATACTAAGGCACATAGGAATGAATGTCTGCAATTGTTTCTCACTTATAGTTAAGTGGGGAAAGGTAAGCCTGCTACCAAGAGAAGTATTGTCAGTTGGATTGTCTCTTGTATACAATTCTGCTATGAAAAGCTAGGCAAAACACCTCCCTCAGGCCTGAGGGCTCATTCAACTAGGGGTGCAGCTGCTTCTCTGGCTGCTGCCAGGGATATACCTTTACTAAAGATATGCAAAGCAGCCACCTGGAAAACTGTCCATACTTTCACCAAGCATTACTCTCTGGATATCCAGGCTAGGAGTGATGCTTGGCTTGGAACAGCAGTACTGCAGAGCCTATTCCCAAAATAGGTTTGGTACCCCTCCCCCTCCATGGTGGTACTGCTTGGTAGTCTGCACATGTCAGAATACAGCAAGATTTCATGTTGTTTGAAGAAAAAATTACTCACCTTAGTTTCTGTGTTTCTTCTAATGGAGTCTTGCTGTATTCTGACCTCTATCCCTGCCTCCCCTCTCAGAACCTGTTTTTGGAAAGTGGGCTAGCAGGTACAATGTTGCACCTCAGGGGTGTACTTGACACCCCTCCTTTCTAGGGGGGGGTTATTGTTATGTTGTCTATTATAGTTATATGTTGATTCACTACCTGGTTATTTATCGTGGGATCTCAACGTGAGTCTTTTGGGGAACCCAATCTGTTGCCTGTTGGCTTATGTTCCTTTACAATTTCCACTATAGAAAGTATATTTAGTAATAGCTTGTAAGAATCTGATAGTTACACTTTGAAGTGCTGCAGACAGAGGTTTGAAACTGAGCTTTAGCTCAACGTTCTATGCTTCCTGCATAGAGTTAACTCTTTCCTATCCAGGGTAGTTCAAGTGCTGGGGCTAACTGCATATGTTAGAATACAGCAAGACTCCATTAGAAGAAACACAATTACTAAGTTGAGCAATTTTTTCCTCTCTTCCCTACCTCCGCAGCCACACAACGCCAACCCCTTTTTCTATCTATCCATCTCTCCTCCTTTCTCTCTCTCTCTCTCTCTCTCTGATACCTACTGCTGGACAACACAGCTGTCTAAACAAAAAAGGTTTTTTCTTAGAAAGTAGGAGGGTTTTTTCTTGCTTGTTTTAAGTGTCTGGGTAAGCCACATGAAGACATTTCTACTGCCAGAAATGTATGAAAAGTCACAATATATCTACAGAGAAGGGAATACTACTCATTAGACTACAAATGCAGACCATGACGCAAAGTTCTCATGAACTGATTCAATGTTAAATTAATTGAGTTTATATTCTTTATGCTTCTCTTTTCTTGATGTTACTATGATCCCTATTTGCTGTTGCTGCTGCAAACATTTGTTCTGGAGGTCCCAGCCATCTCAGAAAATATATAGATTGGGTGAAGGTAGTACAGAGAAGGGCAACCAAAATAGTGCATGGCCTGCACAAGAAGCACTATGAGGAAAGACTCGGGGAGTTAAATATGTACTCTCTAGAGAAAAGAAGGGAAAGGGGAGACATGATAGAAGCATTCACATACCTCAAAGGTATCAAAAAGGTACAGGAAGGTTCAATTCTGCTGAGAAAGAGATGTTCAAGGACAAAAGAGCATGATATGTAGCTAGAAGAGACTTAGAGGGGATACAAAAAAATACTTCTTTACAGAGAGGGCAGTGGATACCTGGAACAGCCTGCCAGCAGAGGTAATGGGTACCAAAACGGTAACAGGTATCAAACATGCATGGGACACCCATAAAGGGACCTTTATGGGTGTCCCATGCATTTGCTGTTGCAAACATTTGTTCTGGAGGTCTCAGCCATCTCAGAAAAGATATATATATATATTTATTTATTTATTTAGTTAAACATCAGTTTAGAAATCTTTGAGCCAGAGGCTCATTTACAAAGGTACCTCGTCATATAGATTAGTTGAAGGCAGTACAGAGAAGGGGAACCAAAATGATGCATGGCTCACACCAGAAGCACTATGGGAAAAACTTAAGGAGTTCAATATGTACTCTCTAGAGGAAAGGAGGGAATGTAGACATGACAGAAGCATTCAAATACCTCAAAGGTATCAATAAGGTACAGGAAGGTTCAATTCTGCTGAGAAAGAGATGTTCATGGACAAGGGGGCATGATGTATAGCTGGAAAGTGGGAGACTTAGAGGGGATGTGAAGAAATACTTCTTTTCTGAAAGGACGATGGACACCTGGGACAGCCTGCCAGCAGAGATAATGGGTGCTGAAATGGTAACAGGTTTCAAACATGCAAGGGGTACCCATAAAGGGGCCTTAGTAACAGGGCTGCTGGGGGGGGCTTAAGGCTGGAGATTAGTTGTGATCCATGGCAGCACAGTAGGTAGGGACCTTAGGGCACACTAGGTGGGCCAGGAGGTCCTTTTCTGCCAACAGCTTCTATGTTTCTATGTTAGTAAATAGCTGGTACATGAGCATTATACATTCATGCTGACATCAATTTTAAGATGTTAAATCCAGTAACACAATGCCATTAATAAGTACTGCTCAAATATTAAAAATCCACGGATTCAACCTATTGTCAATTTAAATAAAAATTATGTATCTCCATAGAAGTCAGGACCATAAAGAAAAAGGAGAGAAAAAAGGAAACAAACACAGAAGAAAAAGTGTGCATAAAATAAGCCAAAGCAAAGGGGAATAATATGTATAAAGCATGTGAGCAGCACTGAAATGAATTTTCGTTATACTTGTGAAAGGATGAAAGCTAAAGTGAAATATAGGTCCTAAATATAGAAACAGTTGAACAGGATGGGAAAGAGTCCTAGATGCAGTAGAAAAGAACAAAACAACCAAAAAAATCAAACTGACTGGCATAAAATTTCAAACAACAAAACAGTGTACCCAAATGGAAGGCATTCACCTAACCTTGAATAGCAGTCAGACTATTTTCACCTTAGCAGTAAATTAGCATGAAATTAGCCTTCAAACTGTTTTGCCATGTTAACAAGAATGTATTAGTTATCTCGATGGTCTTCACAGTCCAGAGCCTTAAGTTAACCTGCCTATAGCATGAAATATTTAAATGAGAAGCCTAAGATAGCAGTTTTCATAGCACTCTGGATGATGGTCATAGACTACTTTTTAGCAGTATACTTTCAAACATGAAGTCTTGCTGTATTCTGACAACATGCAGTTAGCCCCAGCACTTGAACTGCTCCGGAGATGAAAGAGTTAACTCTATGCTGAGAGCATAGAACGTTGAGCTCATGCTCGGTTCAAACCTCTGTCTGCTGTGCTTTCCAGTGTGACTGTCAGATTCTTTACTCCGCCTAATTGAACAGTCGCTCCGGAGTTTCTCCTGTCACTTTTGGTTCGCGCTAGTAAAAATTGTCAGTTTAAAACGAACATTTATACTTTTTCCTCAGTTCAGTTCCTGGTTTGTGGTACAGTAAGTAGTATAGATAGTGGACTGTAGTCAACTTTGTGGAAATTGTAAAGCTTAAAGTTTGTTACAATCAGTTCGGCTGAACCAATCACTGTTTTGATTCTGTGGTGATTCTGGTGTTTATCGGTTCCAAAAAAAAACGTGTTTAACATTTTTTTCCAATACCTGTGACATGGTTAGGAACCGATAAGTTTATCTTACCTGGCCTGAAGCCATGTAAAGGGTAAGTTTTCTGTTTTACTGTGGCCATGTCTGAGAAACCCAAAAGAAAAACCGGGCCCACTGGGTTTCAGCTCCGTAGTGTGTGTGGGGAGGCCTTTGCTAAGGCTGATCCCCACACCACCTGTGTTTATTGTCTGGGGTTTGACCACCTTGATTCAGACTGCCAAATATGTGAAAATTTCCCTAAGGCCACCCTAGAAAAAAAGGTCGGGCAGGCTTAGTGAGAAAGAGGTGGAGACGTCCGCTGACTTGGACTGCCAGCCCAGTTCGGTTCTGAGCGAACCTGAGGAAATGCCCTCTGACCAGGGCCAAACTTCCTCGGGCAAGAGGAGAGTCGATCCTGAGGGATCAGTTCCTGCAAAGATAAAGAAGGAAAAGTTGGCCAATTCAGATCCCCACCATCCAACCGCCGAGGAAATTGCCAGGGCGATTAGCACTGTGGAATCACTCTGTTCAGTTCCGACCGATCTGGCACCTCTCGGTATGCGCTCGGTTTGGTTGGTTCCCCCGGTTTCCGATTATTCTTTGGAAGAATATTATGGGCCGGAATAGGAGGGGGAAGGAGAGCTTGATGATGATGAGGATAAAGATGGTGGGGAAGGTCTGGATGAGCCCATTGAACCGGACATCTCCTCAGACAGGCCTTAAGGAGATTCCCCTCCCAGGCTTTGAGTCCCCTTCCCACTTTATTTTTTACAAGACAGTGACTGATACCCTCCAGCTCCCTGTGGAAGAAGCTGTTGAGGAGCAGAAGGATCCTGATTTTGTGAAGATGATGGACATCCCAGAGTCCAAGAGACTGTCTATTCCTTTACACAAATCTTTTGGGAAACAGACTCACAAGCTTTTAAAAACTCCAAATTCATTGTCTCCAGTGGACAAACGAATGGACAGGAGGTATATGCTGTCAGGCTCAGCTACAGAGTTCCTGTACCAGCAGTGCAACCATGTTGGGGAAGTGCAGGCAGAAGCCTGTGACAAGGCTAGCATACCCTTGGCTTCACATCCCCCGTATAAGGACTCCAGGAAGATTGCATCTATGGTTAAGAAGCAGTACCTAGCATCTTTTCTGGGACTCAGACAGGCTAACTACATGGCCTATGCAGCTAGATACCAAAAGTCCAGGTGGGAGTTTGTTTTAGATCTGGCTAAGCAGGCTTTCCCCCAGCTAGCCAAGGAGCTGGAGGAGGTGGCTGCTGATGGGATAGAGGCATCTAAGATTCAGTTTCATGCTGCTGTGGACTCCAATGCTGTTTCATCATGAGTCATGGCTACATCTGTGACTCTTCGGAGGATGGCTTGGCTTAGGTGTACTAGCCTCTCACAGGATAACCAGGCTAAGACCATGGATTTTCCTGTTGTAGGTAATTCTCTGGGGAGCAGACAGAGAACTACATGAAAAAGATGGATGAGTACAGGACCACCTATAGGAGTGCTCAAGCCAAGGAAAGGCAGTCAACTCCTCAGAAGGAGCAGGCTAGGGGCAGGGGCAGGCCTTTTCACAGGCCTTTCTACCAGGCACAGGCCTCCTTTCCTTTTTCCCAGAGGGGGCTCTTTAGAGGGAGAAGTAGGAGGGGGATGAGCAGGGCTGCATCCACCTCTCAGCCTAAGGCTCCTGCCAAGCAGACACCCTGAAGTGTCAGCCCGGGTCAACTCCCCAATCCCTGTAGGAGGCAGGCTTTCTACTTCCAGACCTGGAAGTCTGTGACCTCAGACAAGTGGGTCCTGAAGGTAGTAAGCCAGGGTCTGGCCCTCAGCTTTAAAAAGTTTCAAAAGCTGAGGGCCAGGTCTTTTCAACCTGCAAACATCTCTGAAACCATTGTCCTAGAGGCAGAGGTTTCCTCTCTGTTAGCTCTCCGAGCCATAGATAGAGTTCCTACATCCCACGGGGCAAAGGTCTATACTCCAGATACTTTCTTACCCCAAAAAAGACAGGGGAGTGGCATCCCATCCTAGATCTAAGATACTTAAACAAGCATTTACTGAAGCCAAAGTTCAAAATGGTGACTCTGGGAATAATTCTTCCCTCTCTGAGGCCAGGGGACTGGCTAGCTTCCCTAGACCTCAAGGATGGCTACTTTCACATTCCCATCAGGTGCTCCCACAGAAAGTATCTCAGATTCGAACTGCCCTCAGGCCATTATTAGTTCAGGGCAATGCCTTTCAGGCTAACATCAGCACCAAGGGTCTCTACAAAATGCCTAGCAGTAGTAGTAGCCTTTTTAAGGAGACAGAAAATCTCTTATTTTCCCATAGCTCAATGACTGGCTCATTGTGGGACAGTCTCCAGACCAAGTCAAGGGAAATCTACAAGTGATCCAACAAGTGCTCACTTGGGATTTCTCCTCAATCTTCCAAAGTCGGTTCTCTAACCAGTGCAGCTCCTCACCTTCATGGGGTGGAGTTGGACACTGTCGAGGCAAAGGCCTTTCTTTCCTTGTCAAGGGCAAAGGCCCTTACAGACCTAGCTTCCTCATTTTGTCTCCTGGTCTCTCATCCAGCAAGACATTTCCTCCAACTACTGGGCGATATGGCAGCTGCCACTGCACTGATTCCAGGGGGCCAGGTTTCTGATGAGGGATATCCAGTTTCACCTGAGGTCTTTTTTGTCCCAGAAAAAAGACCCTCTCACCAAACTGATTCCAGTGACTCAGACCTGGATCCATGCTCTCCAGTGGTGGTTGGATCAGAACAACCTCAGACAAGGAGTCCCATTTGTCTCTCAGACTCATTCTGTAGTTCTGACCACAGATGCTTCTCTCCTGGGGTGGGGGGCTCATTTGGGAGCCCTCACCGCACAAGGTGTGTGGTCCCCTCAGGAGTCTCTCCTTCATATCAACCTTCTGGAACTCAGGGCAGTATACTTAGCCTTACAAGCTTTTGCAAAGGGAGTACAAAACAAAGGTGGTTTAGATGAGAACAGACAACACCACCACCATATGGTGCATCAACAAGCAGGGAGGCACTCAGTCGACGGCTTTGTGCACAGAAGCCATGAAAGTCTGGTCTCTGGCCTATTCCCTACAGACATCCCTGGTAGCAGTCCACCTTCCAGGGAAGGACAATGTGTTAGCAGATGCTTTGAGCAGGATTTCTCAGGGCCATCATGAATGGTCCCTGGATCCTCTACTGCTAAAAGTGATATTTCTAAGATGGGGCACTCCTCAGATAGACCTCTTTGCAGCCCCAGGCAATCACAAACTTCCTCTCTTTTGTTGCAGACCCCAGTACTGTCCTCAGGCCCCCCTGGATGCTCTACTGTTGGATTGGTCATGGAAATTTCTGTATGCCTTACCCCCTTTCCTCTGTTGTTCAGAGTCCTGGTCAAGATAAGGTCATAATCTTGCAAGGTGATCCTGATTGCGCTAGACTGGGCCAGGCAGTCTTGGTATCTTCTCTTGCTGTCTCTGGTGGTCCATCTTCCATTGGCTGTCCCCAAGAAACAGAATCTGTTAACTTTCTCTCAGGGGAGAATTTAGTATTCCAATCTTCAGACTCTCAATCTCAAAGCTTGGCTCTTGAAGAGCTAGAATATGCAAATATGAATCTGTCTCAAGGGGTTCTGGACATTCTCAAGGCTTCTCGAAAACCTGACACTAGAAAAACCTATAACTCCAAATGGGAGAGGTTTGGTATTTGGTGTTCTAGCAAGCAGATATCACCAGACTCTGCTGACTTGTCTGCAGTTCTGTACTATATGGTTCATCTCAATAGTTTAGGCCTCAGACCAGCTACCCTAACGGTGCATCTATTGGCTGTTTCTGCATTTTTATCAGTGAGAAAGCCTTCTTTTCTAGCTTCGCACCCTGTGTTCTGTAAATTTTTTTAAGAGACTACTTCATACTAATCCCCCTTTTAGGGATCCTATCCCTGTTTGGGATCTTAATGTTTGCATTGCTCAGCTCATGCAACCACCCTTTGAGCCTTTGGCCTCAGCAGAACTTAAGTACTTGACTTGGAAAACTGTGTTCCTGGTAGCTATTACCTCTGCCAGGCGTATCTGTGAATTGCAGGCTCTGTCAGTGGAGCCCGATTTTATTTATTTTCATAGAGATAAGGTGGTCCTTAGAACCAGCAGGAGGTTCTTACCCAAAGTGGTTTCAGATTTTTATCTGAACCAATCCATGTCCCTTCCTGTGTTTTTCACTGATCATTCTTCTTCAGGAGAGAGAAGATTACACAGTTTGGATGTTAAAATGTCTCTTAGCTACTACATTGAGCACACTAAGGGACTTAGGTTTGACTGTTCTCAGTTGTTTCTCACTTATGGTGAATTGGGAAAGGGTAAACCTGCTACTAAAAGGACTATTGCCAGGTGGATTGTCTCTTGTATGCAATTCTGCTATGAAAAGTTGGGCAAGGTACTCCCCTCAGGCCTGAGGGCTCATTCGACTAGAGGTACAGCTGCTTCTCTGGCTGCGGCCAGAGATATTCCATTCTTACAGATTTGTAAAGCAGCCACCTGGAAAACAATTCATACTTTTACCAAGCATTACTCTCTGGACATCCAGGCTAGGAGTGATGCTAGGTTTGGTACAGCAGTGCTGCAGAGCCTATTTCCTAAGTAGGTTATGTACCCTCCTCCTGGGTTGTAATGCTTAGTAATCTGCATATTGTCAGAATACAGCAAGACTTCATGTTGTTTGAAGAAAAAATTACTCACCTTAGTAATTATGTCTCTTCTAATGGAGTCTTGCCGTATTCTGACCTCTCCCCTTGCCTTCCTGTCAGAACCTGTTTTTTTGGGAAGTGGGCTGGAAGGTACAGTGCTGCACCCCAGAGGTGTATTGGCTTCCTCTCCTTTTGAAGGAGCTGGGCATAGTGGATCTTCATTTGTTGTTATTTTAAAGTTATGTTAAGTTTACTACCTGAGTTTTTCGTTTTGGGGTTCTTGACTTGAGTCTTTTGGAATTCCAAAACTTTTGGTTGCCCTTATGGCTAGTGTTTTTTTACAATTTCCACACTATAGGTGTACTTAGTTAGTCTTGGCTCATAAGAATCTGATGGCTACACTTGAAAGTGCAGCAGACAGAGGATTGAACCGAGCACGAGCTCAACATTCTATGCTCTCAGTATAGAGTTAACTCTTTCATCTCCGGAGGAGTTCAAGTGCTGGGGCTAACTGCATATTGTCAGAATACAGCAAGACTCCATTAGAAGAAACATAATTACTAATGTGAGTAATTTTTTCTTATTGCTTACAAATGCTTCGTAGCAGTCTGGATGATGGTCAAGGACTGCTTTTTAGCAGTATACTTTACTGCTTACGCATGATTCGTATATATTTAAGGTTAAAAGTAATTCTACTGAATGGATGTGTAAGGTTAACATTGTTTTAATATCAGCTTTTACTGTTAAGTGACATTTAATATTACAACTCACTTAACAGTCCCATCCCAGTCAGAAGCAGTATTTTTAAGTTTTAGTAATCACATCCCAGTCCGATGCAGTATTTTTAAATATGTAGAGTCATTTATAGGATTGAAAAGTATTGAGTACATTTTACCTTCAACTTGTACACAAAGTGTCCAAAAACCTGTATCATGACACAGCCTTATCTTGTGAAATGTTGTCCAATGTCCATATAAATAATGCATCAATAATAAATCAAGGTGTTTTGCCTGATCTCAGCACCATGATGGCAGGTCATGTGATCTATTATACGTGGCTAGAGTAACACCTTTTGTAACTGGAATGTTTCATTGAACAAGAAGTGCTGTTATCAGGCAGTAACCCATACCTCAAAGTGGCTTTGCATCTCCCAAGAAATTTCCCAGTATTAAGAAAATAAAATGGTGCTCACCTACTGTGTCCAGAGTCATGATCAGTCTGTGCATAAATCTCATGTTCTCATACCTTTTTCAGTGCTCTTGAAGGATATTAAACATTGTCGTCTTCAAGGGTGTTACCGCAGACCTCGATCTGCCAAAATGCAGATTTGTCAATAAAGAAATGACCAACATATAACACTTTATAGAACCAAACTGAAAATAGTGTTTTATGGTAAGTCTCAAACTTCTATTATCTGCATAGAAATGTCTTGCACGTTACTTAAAATGCAAACAAGTGTACATAGAGCTCACAGTATCCTGCTTAACTGTACATTCTTATTATTGTAAGTAAATTATTACAAAATGTGCATATATTTGTTCAAGAGCAATGATATTGATGTTCCAGATCTCCTGTTGTGTTTGTCATTGCACATGCACATTGGGCTTCAGCAGTAAAAATAATTAATTTAAAAAAGCATGCACACAGGTTAGTACTAGAGCATGGTCATCTAGTTTGACAGAATTCCCCATCAACTGTGGCACATACCATCTCTCCTGGTCCCTAGCACTAACCATCCTCCACCCTGGTTTTGGTGCCCTTCCATGCGTCTCTGCTTGGAACAACTAATTGTTATTACTGCATTATCTGGCCGATTTTTCAATGGATCCACCATCCGATGCTGGTAACAATTTTCAGTGGATCCACCAATCTCTGTTTAATAGACTTCCTGATGTACCTCTTAAACCTCCTACTTGTGAGTTGCAGGTTTTAATGGATCCACCACCCTGTTTGTTAAATATACCTCCCAATCTACCTCCAAGTTTCCCCTCATGTCCATATTACCTTCATTTACCAATATGAATAGTTACCACATTCACCTAGTTACCAGTTAATCCCCTTTACAAAACTGCAGGTACTATCATAGTTCCCCTTTCCATCCTAGTCTCCAGGGATCATATTACCTTGATGTACCAATCTGAATAGTTACCACATTCACCTAGTTACCAGTTAATCCCCTTTACAAAAAGGCAGGTACTGTCATAGCCCCCTTCAAACAACATGAAGTCTTGCTGTATTCTGACAGTAGCAGTGAGTCCCAACCTTCGAACTGCCCCGGAGATGAAAGAGTTAACTTTCCATGCCAGGCGTGAAACACTGAGCTCGAGCTCGGTTGAGACTCTGTCTGTTGCTGTTTAAACTCAAACCGTCAGATTCTTTACTCCGCCTCATTGAACAGTTGCTCCGGAGATTTCTCCTTCTGCTCAGTTCAATTTGTCGGTTAAAGTACCGTTTTTCTCGGTTTTCAACCAAATTTAAACCGCAACCTGTCGGTTCAGTCTCTGTCTGTGGTATTGGTGAGTACTAGATAGGTTTTATATTAATTCTATTCTGTGTGGAAATTGTAAATGGTTTATCGGTTCGGTTTGAACTGATCAAGTTGTTTAAAAATCCTAAATTGTACTTTTAGAGTGTGGTTACTGGTTCTTATCGGTTCTAAAAAAAAATGGATTTTATTACGTTTTTTTCCACGACCCGTGACACGGTCAGGAACCGATAAGAGGGTCTTGCCTGCCGGATTGCCATTAAAAGGGTAAGTTTGGTAGACTGGCACAATGTCTGAGAAACCCAAAAGAAAACCGACCACTGGTTTCAACACTGTAGTGTGTGGGAAGTCTTGCTAAGGCTGACCCCACACCGCCTGTGTTTATTGTCTGGGGTTTGACCACCTCAATGCAGACTGCCAGATTTGTAAAAATGTTCCTGCAACTACCCTAGAAAAGAGAGTTGGTAGGCTCAGGGAAAGAGAGGCCAAAAAGTCCGCTGAACCGGATGGCCAGCCCGGTTTGGTTCAAACCGAACCAGAAGGAGTGCCCTCTGACCAGGGCGAGAATTCTTCGGGCAAAAGGAGATCTGACTCTGAGGAGTCGGTTCCAGCAAAGAGAACTAGGAAAAAAAATCAGCTGGTGTGGAGCCAAAACTTTCCTCTCCAACCGCTGAAGAAATAGCCAAAGCGATCAAAATTGTCCAGTCGCTTTCCCCGGTTCCAACCGAACCGGCACCATCAGGGAGGCGCTCGGTTCAGTCGGTTCCACTGGTTCAAGATTAAGATTTAGAGGAGTATTATGAACTGGAGGAGGAGGAAGAGGAGTATGAGGAAAGTGAATGTGGATTTGAAAGTCTGGATGTGCCCATTGACCTGGACATCTCCCCAGACAGACCTTCAGGAGTATCTCCTGTTAGGCTTTCTGAGTCTCCTTCTCATTTCATGTTTTATAAAAAATGGCTGAAACCCTCCAGCTTCCTATGGAAGAAGCTGTGGATGATCAAGAGGAGCCTGACTTTGTGGAAATGATGGATATCCCAGAGTCTAGGAGGCTGTCTATTCCCTTACATAAATCTTTTGGGAAACAGACATTTAAAATTTTAAAGACTCCTATCACTATACCTCCTGTGGCTAAGAGAATGGACAAGAGGTATGCATTGTCGGGCTCTGATACGGAGTTCCTTACACAACAATGCAGCCATGTTGGAGTAGTGCAGGCTGCAGCCTGTGACAAGGCAAATATTCCCTTGGCCTCACACACCCCAGACAAGGACTCCAGGAGGATTGATGCCATGGCAAAGAAACAGTACATGGCAGCATCCCTGGGACACAGGCAGGCCAATTATATGGCTTATGTTGCTAGGTATCAGAAATCCAGATGGGACACTGTCATGGCTTCAGCAAAACAGGTCCCTGGCCAGCTTGCCAAGGAGCTGGAGCAGGTGGCTGCTGATGGTATTGAGGCATCCAAGGTGCAATTCCGTGCTGCAGTGGACTCAAATGATGTGTGATCAAGAGTCATGGCTACATCTGTGGCTCTTCGCAGAATGGCTTGGCTCAGATGTACTAGCCTGTCACAGGATACCCAGACTAAGACCATGGATTTTCCTGTTGTTGGTAATTCTTTGTTTGGGGAGCAAACAGAGAATTACATGAAGAAAATGTACGAGTATAGGACCACCTACAGGAGTGCCCAGGCCAAGGAAAGGCAGGCCACTCCTCAAAGGCAGCACCCAGGGGCAGGGGCAGGCCTTTTCATAGGCCTTTCTACCAAGCCCAGGCCTCCTCTTCTGCATATGCTCAGAGGGGGTTCTTTAGAGGGAGAGGCAGAAGGGGTACCAGCAGACCTGCTTCCACCCCTCAGCCACAACCCCCTGCCAAACAGGCACCCTGATGGGTTTGCCAGGGCCGATTCTCCACCACCTGTAGGGGGCAGGCTGGCTTACTTTGTCCAGGACTGGAAATCTCTAACATCAGACAAGTGGGTCCTGGAAGTAGTAAACCAGGGACTGGTTCTCAGCTTCAAAAGATTTCCAAAGCTGAGAACCAGATCCTTTCCACCTGCAAACTCCTCAGAGGCACTTGCCCTAGAGGCAGAGGTCTCTTCCCTCCTAGCTCTCAGAGCTGTGGAAAGGGTTCCACCCCTACATCATGGCAAAGGGTTGTACTCCAGGTACTTCCTTACCCCAAAAAAGACAGGAGAATGGCAGCCCATCCTGGATCTCAGATACTTAAACAAGCACCTGTTAAAGCCAAAATTCAAAATGGTGACTCTGGCAATAATTTTACCCTCTTTAGGGCCAGGGGACTGGCTAGTATCTCTGGACCTCAAGGATGCCTACTTCCATATTCTCATCAGAAGCTCCCATCGAAAGTACCTAGGTTCGAGCTGCCCTCAGGCCATTACCAGTTCAGAGCAATGCCTTCAGACTAACCTCTGCTCCAAGGGTGTTCACAAAATGCCTGGCAGTAGTAGTTGTTTCAAGAAGGCAAAGGATTGCCATCTTCCTCTCACCTGGATGACTGGCTTATAGTAGGCCAGTCCCTGACCAAGTCAAGTTACACTTACAACAACTCAGCAACTGCTTACCTCATTAGGTTTCCTTCTGAATCTTCAGAGTCAGTTCTAGAGCCTGTCCAGCTCCTTACCTTCATAGGCGCAGAGCTGACACAGAAAGGCCAGGGCTTTCCTTCCTGGACAGGGCAAGGACCCTTATCTCTCTGGCCTCTCATTCACCCTGCAGGTGTCTCGACCAGCGAGGCATTTTCACAGCTCCTGGGGCACATGGCTGCTTCCACAGCAGTGGTGCAGGAGCAAGATTTCAGATGAGGGACATCCAGTTCCATTTAAGAGCCTTTTGGTCTCAAAGGAAGGACCCTCTGACCAAATTGATCCCAGTAACTGGAACCCTGATCCAGGCCCTACAGTGGTGGCAGGATCAGAGCAATCTGAGACAAGGAGTTCCCTTTTCTCTCAGTCCCACTCTTTAATCTTTACTACAGATGCCTCCCTCTTGGGGTGGGGGGCTCACTGGGATGACCTGACCACCCAGGGGTTGTGGTCCCCTCAGGGATCTCTGCTTCACATCAATCTGCTGGAACTCAGAGCAGTGTTTCTAGCACTTCAAGCTGTTTCCAAATCTGTTCAGAACAAAGTTATCCAGGTCAGAACAGACAATACCCCCACAATGTAGTACATCAACAAGCAAGGAGGCACTCTGTCTACGGCTTTGTGCACAGAAGCAATGAAGTTGTGGTCTCTGGCTTATTCCCCGAACACCTCCCTTACAGCAGTTCACCTTCCAGGCAAGGACAATGTCCTGGCAGATGCTCTCAGCAGGATCGAATGGTCACTGGACCTACTGGTCTTGGAGGTGGTATTTTCCAGATGGGGCACCCCACAGATAGATCTTTTTGCAGCCCCAGACAATCACCAGCTTCCCCTTTTTTGCTGCAGGCCCCCAGTGTTGGGCTCAGTCCCCCTGGATGCCTTAGTTCTCAGTTGGGAAGGGAAGTTCCTGTATGCTCCCCCCTTCCCTCTCCTGTTCAAAGTGCTAGTCAAAATCAGATCTCAGCCCTGCAAGATGATCCTGATTGCTCCAGACTGGGCCAGACAGCCTTGGTATCCACTCCTTTTGTCCTTAGCAGTCCATCTTCCCCTGTGTCTTCCCAGGAATCACAACCTGTTAACCTGTGCTCAGGGGAGGGTTTGGTACCCGAATCTCAAATCTCTCAATCTCAAGGCCTGGCTCTTGAAGAGTTAGAATCTGCTGATTTACACCTCTCCCAAGATGTAATGGACATTCTGAAGGCTTCTAGGAAACCTTCCACCAGGGCTACTTATAATTCCAAATGGAAAAGATTTTCTATATGGTGCTTTGAAAAGCATACTTCCCCAGAGTCTGCTGATCTGCCCATAGTCCTTGATTATATGGTCCATTTAAATTGCTTGGAGCTTAGACCAGCTACACTGAAGGTGCATCTGGCAGCTGTTTCTGCTTTTATCTCAGCAGGTAAGCTCTCTTCTCTTTCAGCTCACCCTGTATTCTCCAAGTTTTTCAAGGGATTGCTTCACACCAACCCCTCTTTCAGGGACCCTGCCCCTGCTTGGGACCTTAATGTTTGCATTGCTTAGCTTATACAACCCCCTTTTGAGCCTTTGTCTTCAGCAGAGCTTAAGTACTTGACTTGGAAAACTGTATTTCTGGTAGCCATCACCTCTGCCAGACACATAAGTGAGTTACAGACTTTGTCAGTGGAGCCTGATTTTATCTCCTTTCATAGAGATAAGGTGGTCCTCAGGACTAACAGGAAATGTTTGCCTAAGGTGGTTTCAGATTTCCACCTTAATCAATCTATGTCTCTTCCTGTGTACTTCACTGACCAATCCTCCTCTGGTGAGAGGAGGCTCCGCAGTTTAGACATAAAAAGAGCCCTTAGCTACTACATAGAATGTACCAAGGGTCACAGGTTTGACTCCCTCCAACTGTTCCTCACTTATGGTGAGGTTGGTAAAGGGAAACCTGCATCTAAAAGATCCATTGCCAGGTGGATTGTCTCTTGTATAGAATTTTGTTATGGAAAACTGGGTAAGGTTCCACCCTCAGGCCTGAGGGCTCACTCTACCAGAGGTACAGCTGCTTCCCTGGCTGCTGCCAGGGATTTTCTTATCTTAGAGATATGTCAAACAGCTACCTGGAAAACAGTTCACACTTTTACCAAGCATTACTCTCTGGATATCCGGGCTAGGAGTGATGCTCGGTTTGGCACAGCTGTGCTTCAGAGCCTATTTCCTAAGTAGGTTCTGTCCCTCCTCCATGGAGGTACTGCTTGGTAGTCTGCTACTGTCAGAATACAGCAGGACTTCATGTTGTTTGAAGAAAAAATTACTCACCTTAGTAATGTTGTTTCTTCTAATGGAGTCTTGATGTATTCTGACCTCCCCCCTGCCTGCCCCTCTCAGAACCTCTGTTTTTGGGATGTGGGTGGGAAGTGGCAGGGTTGGCACTCAGTTGATGCCCACCTTGTTGTTTCACCCCCTTTTCTTGTGTGAATTGATGTTGTGTTTTTCATTTTTTGGGTCTCCTGACTTGAGTCTTTGTTTTGGGACCAAAAAATGTGTTTTTATGTTTAGTAGCTAGTTGGCTAGTGTAGGTTTACAGCTTCCACACAGTGCCTTAGTGAGTTTGCTCATAAAGATCTGACGGTTTGAGTTTAAACAGCAACAGACAGAGTCTCAACCGAGCTCGAGCTCAGTGTTCCATGCCTGGCATGGAAAGTTAACTCTTTCATCTCCGGGGCAGTTCGAAGGTTGGGACTCACTGCTACTGTCAGAATACAGCAAGACTCCATTAGAAGAAACATTACTAAGGTGAGTAATTTTTTCTTTCCATCCTAGTCTCAAAGGATCATATCACCCTGATGTACAAATCTGAATTGTTCCCACAGTCACCAAGTTACCAGTTAATCTCCTTTACGAAAAGGCAGGTACTATCATAGCCCCCCCTTCTGTCCTAGTCTCCAGGGATCATATGGGTTGCATTGAGACAGTCTTTGTACTACCTGTTTTGCAAAATGTTCTTCAAGCACAAATCATGATCAAGGTGAATGTCTACATTTTGTCACCTGTGCAGATGGTTTGCTTCTGAAATCGATAACTAAGTAAATATGAAATTCCTTCAGGCCATCTGACAGCACGCCACTCTTTAAATTCAGATTTCTTGCCATGCAAGTATGAACAGCACCCAATCCACTATCCCCTTAATTGGTACATAAATAATGGCACCATTACATTTTGATCACCCTTTTAATGACCAAATTTCTCTCAATGGTATTTTTTTGTATTTTAATGGCCCATTAATCACACACAATGCTGGCATGACCCATTTGTGTTTTAATTTCTCATTAATTGTGCTGAATTCCAAATGCAAACAAGTAAACATACAGCCCATAGTATCCTGCTTATCTGTACATTCTTATTATTGCAAATAAATGATTACAAAATGTGCATATCTTTGTTCAAGAGCAATGTTATTGATGTTCCAGATCTCCCATTGTGTTTGTCATTGCACATGCACATTGGGCTTCTGCAGTAAAAATAAATAATTTCAAAAAGCAAGTAAAACAGGTTGGTAGTAGAGCATGGTCATCTAGTTTGACAGAATTCCCCATCAACTGTGGCACATACAGTCTCTCCTGGTCCCTAGCACTCACCATCCTCCACCCTGGTTTTCAAACAACATGAAGTCTTGCGGTATTCTGACAATTGCAGTGATTCCCAACCTTTGAACTGCCCAGGAGAACAAAAAAGTTAACTTTCTATACAGGGCATAGAATGCTGAGCTCGAGCTCGGTTGAAGTCTCTGTCTGGAGTGTTTTGAACTTAAACTGTCAGACTCTTTACTCTGCCTCACTGAACGGTCGCTCCAGAGATTTCTCCTTCAGCTCGGTTTGAAAGTTGGTTAAAGTTTTCAGTTTTCATCGCTTTTAATCCGAAAAAAGTATCCGCATAGTCGGTTCAGTCTCTGTCTGTGGTGTCATGAGTACTAGATAGGAATTGTTCTGTTTTTTCTGTGTGGAACTTGTAAAAGTGTGTCACGGTTCGGCTGAACCAGCCATTTGTTAGTGAAATTTGTGTGTTTACTTAGTGTGTGGTTACCGGTTCTTATCAGTTCTAAAAAAAAAAAAAAAGTGTTTTGATCCATTTTTTTCCAATACCCGTGACACGGTTAGGAACCGATAAGAGAGTCTTGCCTGGCAGTTGCCAAAAAAAGGGTAAGTTTGGTTAGGTTGGCCATG
Organism: Neoceratodus forsteri; assembly: GCA_016271365.2. Classification (NCBI taxonomy): domain Eukaryota; kingdom Metazoa; phylum Chordata; order Ceratodontiformes; family Ceratodontidae; genus Neoceratodus; species Neoceratodus forsteri. Next base: position 888,522,554 of record CM028129.1, on the reverse strand, counting down.
TCTGAGAAACCCAAGAAAAAAACGGGCCCACTGGGTTTCAACAATTCAGTGAGTGTGGGGAGGCCTTTGCTAAGGCCGATCCCCACACCACCTGTGTTTATTGTCTGCTGTTTGACCACCTCGATTCAGACTGCCAAATATGAAAAAACTTTCCCAAATCTACCCTTGAGAAGAGATTAGGTAGACTGAGGGAAAAGGAGGCAGAGAAGTCCACTGACCCAGATGGCCAGCCTGGTTCGGTTTCGAACGAACCAGAAGGAGTGCCCTCTGACCAGGGCAATACTTCTTCTGGCAAAAGGAGAGCTGATTCCGAGGATCGGTTCCGACAAAAAGAAACCCCAAAGATAAATTGACTGGTTTGGATCCACAGATTCATATTCTGACTGCTGAAAAGATAGCCAGAGTGATTCGGATTGTGGAATCGCTCCATCTGGTTCCGACTGATCCGGCTCCTTCTGGCAGGGATTCGGTTCGGTTGGTCCTCCCAGTTCAAGATTATGCCCTGGAAGATTTTTATGAACCAGAATTTGAAGAGGAAGGGGAATTTGAGGATGATGATGTAAGTGAGGGTCTGGATGTGCCTGTGGAACCGGACATCTCCCCAGACAGACCTTCAGGTCTTTCCCCTCCTAGGCTTTCTGAGTCTCCTTCTCACTTTATGTTTTACAGAAAGGTGGCTGAAACCCTCCAGCTTCCTATGGAGGAGGCTGTGGAAGATCAAGAGGAGCCTGATTATGTATAGATGATGGACATCCCAGAGTCCAGGAGAGTGTCTATTCCCTTCCATAAATCTTTTGGGAAACAGACACAAAAAATCTTAGTCTCATAGCACTATACCTCCTGTGGATAGAAGAATGGACAAGAGGTATACACTTTCAGGCTCAGATACGGAGTTCTTATATCAGCAATGTAGCCACGTTGGGGTAGTGCAGGCTGCTGCCTGTGACAAGGCAAATATTCTCTTAGCTTCACGCCACCTGACAAGAACTCCAGGAAGATTGATGCCATGGAAAAGAAGCAGTACATGGTATCTTCCCTGGGACTCAGGCAGGCGAATTACATGGCCTATACAGCCAGGTACCAGAAGTCCAGGTGGGACACTGTACTGGCACTGGCTAAACAGACCTCTCCCCAGCTAGCCAAGGAGCTGGATGAGGTGGCTGCAGATGGGATTGAGGCATCTAAGGTTCAGTTTCATGCTGCTGTGGACTCTAATGATGTGTCATCAAGAGTCATGGATACAACTGGCTCTTCAGAGGATGGCTTGGCTCAGGCGTAATAGCCTCTCGCAGGACACCCAGGCTAAGGCCATGGATTTTCCTGTAGTGGGTAATTCTCTGTTAGGGGAACAGACAGAGAATTACATGAAGAAAATGGATGAGTACAGGACCACTTACAGGAGTGCTCAGGCCAGGGAAAGGCAGGCAACTCCTCAAAGGCAGCAGCCAAGGGGCGGGGGCAGGCCTTTTCAAAGACCTTTTTACCAAGCACAGTCCTCTACTTCCTTTTCTCAGAGGGGGTTCTTCAGAGAGAGAGAGGCAGAAGGGGATGAGTAGGGCTGCACCACTCCTCAGCCTAAAGCCCCTGCCAAGCAGATACCCTGATGGGCCTGCCCGGGTCAACTCTCCTATTCCAGTAGTGGGCAGGCTGGCTAACTTTGTCCAGGACTGGATGTCTGTTACATCAGACAAGTGGGTCCTGGAAGCAGTAAGCCAGGGACTGGTTCTCAGCTTCAAAAAATTTCCAAAGATGAGGGCCAGATCTTTTCCACCTGCAAATCTTCTGGAAAACCTTGCCGAGAGGCAGAGGTTTCTTCTCTCCTAGCTTTAAAAGCTGTAGCGAGAGTACCTACCTTACACTGGGGTGAAGAACTGTACTCCAGGTACTTCCTGACCCCCAAAAAGACGGGAGTGGCGACCCATTCTAGACCTAAGATATCTAAACAAACAGCTTTTAAAACCAAATTTCAAGATGATAACTCTGGGAATAATTATTCCCTCTCTAAGGCCAGGGGACTGGCTAGCCTTCCTGGACATCAAAGATGCCTACTTTCACATTCTCATCAGGTGCTCCCACAGAAAGTACCTCAGGTTTGAGTTGCCCTCAGGCCACTATCAGTCCAGAGCAATGCCCTTTGGCCTAACCTCAGCCCCACGGATTTTCACAAAGTGCCTGGCAGTAGTAGTTGCCTTTCTAAGAAGGCAAAAGATTTCCATTTTTCCTAATCTGGACGATTGGCTAATAGTGGGTCAGTCTCCAGACCAAGTCAAGTCTCACCTACAAGTGACCCAGCAAGTGCTCACTTCTCTAGGATTTCTACTTAACCTTCCCAAGTCAGTTCTCGAACCAGTCCAGCTACTTACCTTCATAGGGGCAGAACTGGTCACACTCAGAGCAAGAGCCTTTCTTCCACTCGAAAGGGCAAGGTTTCTTATGGAACTAGTTTCTTCCTTCAGCCTTCAGGTATCTCAACCAGCAAGGCATTTCCTCCAGCTTTAGGGCCATATGGCAGCTTCAACAGCAGTAGTCCAAGGGGCAAGATTCCAGATGAGGGATATTCAGTTCCACCTGAGAGCTTTCTGGTCTCAGAAGAAGGATTCCCTTACCAAACTGATCCCAGTGACTCTGATTTTGATCCAAGCCTTCCAGGGGTGGCAGGATCAGGACAATTTAAGACAAGGTGTTCCTTTTGTTGCTCAGCCTTGTTCAGTGGTCCTTACCATGGATGCTTCTCTCTTGGGCTGGGGAGCCCTCCTGGGGTCCCTTACTGTCCAGGGGCTGTGGTCCCCCCAAGAATCCCTTCTCCACATCAATCTCCTGGAGCGCAGGGCAGTTTTTCTGGCTCTAAAAATGTTCTCACAGTCAGTACAGAACAAGGTGGTTCAAGTCAGAACAGACAACACCACCACCATGTGGTACATCAGCAAGCATGGAGGCACTCGGTCCATGGCCTTTTGCACGGAAGCCATGAAGTTGTGGTTCCTGGCTTATTCCCCGCAAACCTCTCTTGTAGCAGTTCACCTTCCAGGCAAGGACAATGTGCTAGCAGGTGCACTGAGCAGGATTTCTCAGGGCCATCACGAATGGTCCCCGGACCCTCAGGTGTTTAAAAGTGATTTTTCAAGGTGGGTCACTCCAGAGATAGATCTCTTTGCAGCCGCAGACAATCACCAACTCCCTCTCTTTTGTTAAGACCTTCAGTCCTGGGCTCAGTCCCTCTGGACACCCTGTTCCAAAATTGAGAGGGGAAGTTACTGTATGCCATTCCCCCCTTCCCAGTTCTGTTCAAAGTTTTGGTAAAAATAAGGTCACAACCATGCAAGGTGATTCTGATTGCTCCAGATTGGTCCTGACAGCCCTGTTGCTGTCCCTAGCAGTACATCTTCCCCTGTCTCTTCACAGGAATTACAACCTGTTAACATCCTCTCAGGGAAGGATTTGGTACCCCAAACTTCAGTCTCTCAATCTCAAAGTATGGCTCTTGAAGAGTTAGAGTTTGCAGATCTGCATCTTTCCCAAGAGGTTCTGGATATCCTCAAGGCTTCTCAGAAACCCTCCACCAAAAAAGACTTACAACTCCAAATGGAAAAGATTCAGCATTTGGTGTTCTAAGAAGCATATTTCTCCAGACACTGCTGAATTGCCTACGGTTCTGGATTATATGGTCCATCTCAATGGCCTAGGCCTCAGACCAGCTACTCTCAAGGTACACTTGTCAGCTGTTTCTGTGTTTTTGTCTGTGGCTAAGTTTTCCTCACTATCTTCCCATCCTGTGTTCTGCAAATGTTTTAATGGATTGCTTCATGCCAATCCTCCTTTTAGAGATGCTGCCCCTGCCTGGGATTTGAATGTTTGCATTGCTCAACTTATGCAACCCCCTTCAAACAACATGAAGTTTTGCTGTATTCTGACAAGTGCCCCGGAGAACAATGGGTTAACTCTTCTATGCTGAGCATAGGATGTTGCTCTCGAGCTCGGTTGATGTCTTTGGCTGTTGTATTTTGAACTGCAACCATCAGATTCTTTACTCCATCTCACTGAACAGTCGCTCCAGAGATTTCTCCTGCACCTCAGTTCAAAGTCGGTTGAAGTGTCGGTTTTCGGTCCGTTTTCTACCGAAATTTAGTTTCCGCATAGTCGGTTCAAGTCTCTGTCTGTGGTACCGTGAGTACTAGATAGGTTTTGTTCTGTTTTCTGTGTGGAACTTGTAAAAAGTGTGGATCGGTTTGGCTGAACTGATCGTTCAGGTATTTTTTGTATCTTACTTTAGTGTGTGGTTACCGGTCCGTATCGGTTCTAAAAAAATGGATTTTAGTACATTTTTTTCCAAGACCCATGACATGGTCAGGAACCAATAGGGAAGTCTTGCCTGGTGGTTGCCGAAAAAAGGGTAAGTTTGGTTAGATTGGCCATGTCTGAGAAACCCAAGGAAAAAAAATGGGCCCACTGGGTTTCAACACTGCAGTGAGTGTGGGGAGGTCTTTGCTAAGGCCGATCCCCACACCACCTGTGTTTATTGTCTGTGGTGTGACCACCTCGATTCAGACTGCCAAATTTGTAAAAAATTTTCCCAAATCTACCCTTGAAAAGAGATTAGGTAGACTGAGGGAAAGGCAGGCCGAGAAGTCCGCTGACCCGGATAGCCAGCCCGGTTCGGTTCCAACCAAAAGAATGAGTGACCTCTGACCAGGGCCATACATCTTTGGACAAAAGAAGATCCGATCCCATTGGGTCAGTCCTGTCAAAAAAGAAATGCAAAGACAAATCGTCCAGTTCAGATCCAGAATCTCATATTCCGACCGCCGAAGAAATAACCAAAGCGATTCGTATTGGGAATCGCTTCGCCCAATTCCAACTGATTCAGCACCTTTTGGCAGGGGCTCGGTCGGTCAGTTCCCCCGGTTCACAATTATACCCTGGAAGAATTTTATGAACCGGAGTTTGAGGAAGAAGGAGTGTTAGAAGATGAATATGGTGATGGTGGAAGTCTGGATATGCCTATTGACCCAGACATCTCCCCAGACAGACCTTCAGGTGTTTCTCTTTCTAGGCTTTCTGAGTCCCCTTCCAACTTTATGTTTTACAGAAAGGTGTCTGAGACCCTCCAGCTTCCTGTGGAGGAGATACTGGAGGATCAGGAGGAATCTGACTATGTAGAGATGATGGACATCCCAGAGTCCGGGAGACTGTCTATTCCCCTCCACAAATCTTTTGGGAAACAGACACAAAAAATTCTGAAGTCTCCCAATTCCATACCTCCTGTGGATAGAAGAATGGACAAGAGGCATACACTTTCAGGCTCAGATACAGAGTTCCTTTATCAGCAATGCAGCCATGTTGGGGTTGTACAGGCTGCTGCCTGCGATAAGGCAAACATTCCCTTGGCATCACACCTCCCAGATAAGGACTCCAGGAAGATTGATGCCATGGCAAAAAAGCAGTACATCGCATCTTCCTTGGGACTCAGGCAGGCGAATGATATGGCCTATACAGCCAGATACCAGAAGTCCAGGTGGGACACTGAACTGGCACTGGCTAAATAGGCTTCCCCCCAGCTTGCCATGGAGCTGGAGGAGGTGGCTGCAGATGGGAATGAGGCATCAAAAGTTCATTTTCATGCTGCTGTGGACTCCAATGATGTGTCATCAAGAGTCGTGGTTACATCTGCAGCTCTTCGGAGAATGGCTTGGCTCAGATGTACTAGCCTTTCACAGGATACACAGGCTAAGGCCATGGATTTTCCTTTAGTGGGTAATTCTCTGTTTGTGGAGCAGACAGAGAATTACATGAAGAAAATGAACACATACAGGACCACTTACAGGAGTGCTCAGGCCAAGGAAAGGCAGGCAACTCCTCAAAGGCAGCAGTCTAGGGGCAGGGGCAGGCCTTTTCAAAGGCCTTTTTACCAAGCACAGGCCTCCTCTTCCTTTTCACAGAGGGGGTTATTCAGAGGGAGAGGCAGAAGGGGGATGAGCAGGCCTGCATCCACCCCTCAGCCTAAAGCCCCTGCCAAGCAGACACCCTGATGAGTCTGCCCGGGTCGACTTTCCTATCCCAGTAGTGGGCAGGCTGGCTTACTTTGTACATGACTGGATGTCTCTTACATCAGACAAGTGGGTCCTGGAAGTAGTAAGCCAGGGACTGGTTCTCAGCTTCAAAAAATTTCCAAAGATGAGAGCCAGATCTTTTCCACCTGCGAATATCTCAGAAACCCTTGCCCTAGAGGCAGAGGTTTCTTCTCTTCTAGCTCTAAGAGCTATAGAGAGAGTACCTACCCTACACTGGGGCAAAGAAATGTACTCCAGGTACTTTCTAACTCCCAAAAAGACAGGAGAGTGGCTGCCCATCCTGGACTTAGGATATCTAAACAAGCATCTTTTAAAACCAAATTTCAAGATGATAACTCTGGGAATTATCCTTCCCTCTCTAAGGCCAGGGGAATGGCTAGCCTCCCTGGACCTCAAAGATGCCTACTTTCACATTCCCATCAGGTGCTCCCACAGAAAGTACCTCAGGATCGAGTTGCCCTCAGGCCACTATCAGTTCAGAACAATGCCTTTTGGCCTAACCTCAGCCCCAAGGGTCTTCACAAAGTGCCTAGCAGTAGTTGTTACCTTCCTAAGAAGACAAAATATTTCCATTTTTCCACATGTAGATGACTGGCTCATAGTGGGCCAGTCCCCAGACCAAGTCAAGTCATACCTGCAAGTAACCCAACAAGTGCTTACTTCTTTAGGATTTCTTCTCAACCTACCAAAGTCAGTTCTCAAACCAGTGCAGCTCCTCACCTTCTTAGGGGCAGAGCTGGATATGGGAAAAGCAAGAGCCTTCCTTCCCTCCCCTGGAAAGGGCAAGAGCTCTCATGGAGCTGGCCTCTTCATTCAGCCTTCAGGTGTCTCGACCAGTAAGGCATTTCCTTCAGCTCTTGGGCCACATGGCAGCTTCTACAGCAGTGGTCCAAGGCACAAGATTCCAGATGAGGGACATTCAGTTCCACTTAAGAGCTTTTTGGTCCCAAAGAAAGGATTCCCTTACCAAATTAATCCCAGTGACTCGAACTCTGATCCAAGCCCTGCAATGGTGGGAGTATCAGGACAATTTGAGGCAAGGGATTCCATTTGCCACTCAGTGTCATTCAGTGGTCCTTACCACAGATGCTTCCCTGCTGGGCTGGAGAGCCTATTTGGGGGACCTCACCACCCAGGGACTGTGGTCTCCTCAGGAATTTCTTCTACACATCAATCTCTTGGAACTCAGGGCAGTGTTTCTGGCACTGAAAGTTTTTCCCAAATCAGTACAGAACAAGGTGGTTCAGGTCAGAACAGACAACACCACCACCATGTGGTACATCAACAAGCAAGGAGGCACTCGGTCTACGGCCTTGTGCACAGAAGCAATGAAGTTGTGATCCCTGGCTTATTCCCTGCAAACCTCTCTGATAGCAGTTCACTTCCCAGGGAAGTACAGTGTCCCAGCAGATGCACTGAGCAGAATATCTCAGGGCCATCACGAATGGGCCCTGGATCCTCTGGTGTTGAAGGTGATTTTCTCAAGATGGGGCACTCCAGAGATAGATCTTTTTGCAGCCCCAGACAATCACCAACTTCCTCTCTTTTGTTGCAGACCCCTAGTCTTGGGCTCAGTCCCCTTGGATGCTCTGATTCTGAACTGGGAAGGGAAATTTCTGTATGCTTTCCCCCCTTTCCTCTCCTGTTCAAAGTGTTCGTCAAGATTAGGTCACAACCTTGCAAAGTGATTCTGATTGCTCCAGACTGGGCCAGGCAGCCATGATACACCTTGTTGCTGTCCCTAGCAGTCCATCTTCCTCTGTCTCTTCCCAGGGAATTACAACCTGTTAACATCCTCTCCGGGGAGGATTTAGTACCCCAATCTTCAGTCTCTCAATCTCAAGGCTTGGCTCTTGAAGAGTTAGAGTTTGCAGATCTACATCTTTCCCAAGGGGTTCTGGATATCCTCAAGGCTTCTTGAAAGCCCTCTACCAGAAAGACTTACAACTCCAAATGGAAAAGATTCAGCATTTGGTGTTCTCAGAAGAGTATTTCTCCAGATACTGCTAAATTGTCTATGGTTCAGGATTATATGGTCCATCTCAATGGCCTAGGCCTCAGACCAGCTACCCTTAAAGTACGCTTGACAGCTGTTTCTGCTTTCTTGTCAGTAGGCAAGTCTTTCTCACTGTCATCCCACCCTGTATTCTGTAAGTTTTTCAAGGGATTTCTTCACACCAATCCCCCCCTTTAGGGATCCTGCTCCTGCTTGGGATCATAATGTTTGCATTGCTCAGCTTATGCAACCCCCTTTTAAACCTTTGTCCTCAGCAGAGCTTGACTTGGAAAACTGTGTTTTTGGTAGCCATTACTTCTGCTAGACATATCAGTGAATTGCAAGTCCTGTCAGTGGAATCTGATTTCATCTCTTTTCACAGAAATAAAGTGGTCCTTGGAACTACCAGAAAGTTCTTGCCTAAAGTGGTTTCAGATTTCCACCTCAATCAGTCTGTCTCTCCCTGTTTTCTTCACTGGTCATTCTTCCTTGGGAGAGAGGAGGCTACACAGTTTGGATGTTAAAAGAGCCCTTAGCTACTACATAGAGCGTACCAAGGGTCACAGGTTTGACTCCCTCCAGTTGTTCCTCACTTATGGAGAAGTTGGGAAACCTGCCACCAAGAGAGCTATTGCCATGTGGATGATGTCCTGTACACAATATTGCTATGAAAAACTGGGTTGAACTCCACCCACAGGCCTGAGGGCTCATTCCAGAAGAGGTACAGCTGCTTCCCTGGCTGCTGCCAGGGATATCTCTCTTTTAGAAATTTGTCAAGTTTCCACCTGGAAGATAGTCCACACTTTTACAAAGCATTACTCTCTGGCTATCCAGGCTAGGAGTGATGCTTGGTTTGGCATAGCAGTACTTCACAGCCTATTCCCAAAGTAGGTTCTGTCCCTCCTCCATGGAGGTACTACTTGGTAGTCTGCACATGTCAGAATACAGCAAGACTTCATGTTGTTTGAAGAAAAAATTACTCACCTTAGTAATTATGTTTCTTCTAGTGGAGTCTTGCTGTATTCTGACCTCCCCCCACCTCCCCTCTCAGAACCTAGATTTTTTGGGATGTGGGTTGGCAGGAGCAGTGTTGGCATCCTAGGGGTGCCCCCTTTACACCCTCTGTTTTCTCAAGGGGTGACATGTTATTTCATTTGATTGTTTTTTGTGTTTGGGTTTCCTGACTTGAGTCTTCCTTTGAGAACCAAAAAGATTATTTTTCTGCCAGTTGGCTAGTAAAAATTTTAGTTTCCACACAGAACACCTAGTGAGTTTTGCTGGTAAAGATCTGACGGTAGCAGTTCAAATTACAACAGGCAGAGACATCAACTGAGCTCGAGATAAACATTCTATGCCCTGCATTGAAAAGTTAACCCATTGTTCTCCAGGGCAGGTTAAAGGCTGGGGCTAACTGCACTTGTCAGAATACAGCAAGACTCCACTAGAAGAAACATAGTTACTAAGGTGAGTAATTTTTTCTTCCCGCATAGACGGTTCAGTCTCTTTCTGTGGTACCGTGAGTACTAGATAGGTTTTGTACTGTGTTTCTGTGTAGAACTTGTAAAAAGTGTGGATCAATTCCGCCGAACTGATCATTTGTTTAATTCTTGTCTAACTTTAGTGTGCGGTCACCAGTTGTTATCGATTCTAAAAAAAAACGTGTTTTGAAATGTTTTTCTCCAAGACCCGTGACACGGTTAGGAACCGATAAGGGAGTCTTGCCTGGCAGTTGCCGAAAAAAGGGTAAGTTAGGTTAGGTTGGCCATGTCTGAGAAACCCAAGAAAAAAAAAACAGGCCCACTGGGTTTCAACACTGCAGTGAGTGTGGAAAGGTCTTTGCTAAGGCCGATCCCCACACCACCTGTGTTTATTGTCTGGGGTTTGACCACCTCGATTCAGACTGCCAAATTTGCAAAAAAGTTCCCAAATCTACCCTGGAAAAGAGGTTAGGCAGCCTGAGGGAAAAGGAGGCCGAGAAGTCCGCTGACCCGGATGGCCAGTCCGGTTCGGTTCCATCCGAACCAGAAGGAGTACCCTCTGACCAGGGCGATACTTCTTCGGGCAAAAGGAGAGCCGATCCTGAGGGGTCTGTTCTGACTAAAAGAAGGCGCAAAGAAAAATTGTCCAGTTCGTATCCAGAAGTCCATGTTCTGACTGCTGAAGAAATAGCCAGAGTGATTCAGATTGTGGAATCGCTTAGTCTGGTTCCGACTGATCCAGCACCTTTTGGCAGGGGCTCGGTTCGGTCGGTTCCCCAGGTTCACAATTATACTTTGAAGAATTTTATGAACCAGAGTTTGCGGAGGAAGGGGAGTTTGAAGATGATGATGGTGATGGTGAAAGTCTAGATGTGCCTGTGGAACTCGACATCTCCCCAGACAGACCTTCAGGTGTATCCCCTCCTAGGCTTTCTGAGTCCCCTTCCCACTTTATGTTCTACAGAAAGGTGGCTGAGACCCTCCAGCTTCCTATGGAAGAGGCAAATGAGGATCAGGAGGAGCCTGATTATGTTTAAATGATGGACATCCCAGAGTCCAGGAGACTGTCAATTCCCCTTCACAAACCGTTTGGGAAATGGACACACAAAATTCTGAAGTCTCCCAATTCTATACCTCCTGTGGACAGAAGAATGGACAGGAGGTATACACTCTCTGGCTCAGAAATGGAGTTTTTATATCACCAATGCAGCCATGTTGGGGTTGTGCAGGCTGCTGCCTGTTATAAGGCAAGCATTCCCTTGGCTTCACACACCCCCAGACAAAGACTCTAGGAAGGTTGATGCCAATGCAAAAAAGCAGTACATGGCATCTTCCTTGGGACTCAGACATGCAAATTGTATGGCCTATACAGCCAGATACCAGAAGTCCAGGTGAGGCACTGTACTGGCACTGGCTAAACAGGCTTCCCGCCAGCTTGCCAAGGAGCTGGAGGAGGTGGCTGCAGATGGGATTGAGGCAGCAAAAGTTCAGTTTCATGCTGCTGCAGACCCCAATGATGTGTCATCAAGAGTTATGGCTACATCTGTGGCTGTTCAGAGAATGGCTTGGCTCAGTTGTACTAGCCTCTCACAGGATACCCAGGTTAAGGCCATGGATTTTCCTGTAGTGGGTAATTCTATGTTTGTGGAGCAGACAGAGAATTACATGAAGAAAATGGACGAGTACAGGACAACTTACAGAAGTGCTCAGGCCAAGGAAAGGCAGGCAACTCCTCAAAGGCAGTAGTCTTGGGGCAGGGGCAGGCCTTTTCAAAGGCCTTTTTACCAAGCACAGGCCTCTTCTTCCTTTTTGCAGAGGGGATTCATCAGAGGGAGAGGCAGAAGGGAGATGAGCAGGCCTACATCCACCGCTCAGCCTAAATCCCCTGCCAAGCAGACACCCTGATGGGTCTGCCCGGTCAAAACTCCTATCCCAGTAGGAGGCAGGCTGGCTTACTTTATTCAGGACTGGATGTCTATTACATCAGACAAGTGGGTCCTGGAAGTAGTAAGCCAGGGACTGGTTCTCAGCTTCATAAAATTTCCAAAGATGAGAGCCAGATCTTTTCCACCTGCAGATCTCTCGGAAACCCTTGCAGTAGAGGCAGAGGTTTCTTCTAGCCTTAAGAGCCATAGAGAGAGTACCTACCCTACACTGGGGTGAAGGACTGTACTCCAGGTTCTTCCTGACCCCCAGAAAGACAGGGGAGTGGTGACCCATCCTAGACCTAAGATATCTAAACAAACATCTTTTAAAACCAAAGTTCAAGATGGTAACTCTGGGAATAATCCTTCCCTCTCTAAGGCCAGGGGACTGGTTGGCCTCCCTTGATCTCAAAGATGCCTACTTTCACATTCCCATGTGGTGCTCCCACAGAAAGTACCTCAGGTTTGAGTTGCCCTCAGGCCATTATCAGTTCAGAGCAATGCTCTTTGGCCTAACCTCAGCCCCAAGGGTCTTTACAAAGTGCCTGGCAGTATTAGTTACCTTTCTAAGAAGGCAAAAGATTTCCATTTTTCCATATCTGGATGATTGGCTAATAGTGAGCCAGTCTCCAGACCAAGTCAAGTCTCACCTGAAAGTGACCCAGCAAGTGCTCACTTCTCTAGGATTTCTTCTCAACCTTCCCAAGTCAGTTCTCGAACCAGTCCAGCTTCTTACCTTTATAGGAGCAGAACTAGACACACTCAGAGCAAGAGCCTTTCTTCCTCTAGAAAGGGCAAGGGTTCTTATGGAACTAGCCTCTTCCTTCAACCTTCAGGTAACTCGACTAGCAAGGCATTTCCTCCAGCTCTTGGGCCACATGGCAGCTTCAACAGCAGTGGTCCAAGGGGCAAGATTCCAGATGAGGGATATTCAGTTCAACCTGAGAGCTTTTTGGACTCAGAAGAAGGATTCCCTTACCAAACTGATCCCAGTTACTCTGACCTTGATCCAAGCCTTCCAATGGTGGTAAGATCAGGACAATTCAAGACAAGGTGTTCCTTTTGCTACTCAGCCTTATTCAGTGGTCCTTACCACGGACGCTTCTCTTCTGGGCTGGAGAGCCCATCTCGGGTCCCTCACTGCCCAGGGGCTGTGGCCCCGCAGGAATCCATTCTCCATATAAATCTCCTAGAGTGCAGGGCAGTTTTTCTGGCCCTACAAGCTTTCTCTCAGTCGGTACCGAACAAGGTGGTTCACGTCAGAATGGACAACACTACCACCATGTGGTACATCAACAAGCAGGGAGGCACTCTGTCCACGGCCTTTTGCACGGAAGCCATGAAGTTGTGGTCCCTGGCTTATTCCCTGCAAACCTCTCTGGTAGCAGTTCACCTTCCAGGGAAGGACAATGTGCTAACAGATGCACTGAGCAGGATCTCTCAGGGCCATCACGGATGGTCCCTGGATCCTCTGGTGTTGAAAGTAATTTTTTCAAGGTGGGGCACTCCAGAGATAGATCTCTTTGCAGCCCCAGACAATCACCATCTCCCTCTCTTTTGTTGCAGACCTCCAGTCTTGGCTCAGTCCCCCTGGATGCCCTGATTCTGAATTGGGAAGGGAAGTTTCTGTATGCCTTCCCTCGCTTCCCACTCCTGTTCAAAGTTTTAGTCAAAATAAGGTCACAACCTTGCAAAGTGATTCTGATTGCTCCAGATTGGGCCAGACAGTCCTGGTACCCCCTGTTGCTGTCCCTAGCAATACATCTTCCCCTTTCTCTTCCGAGGAATTTCAACCTGTTAACATCCTCTCAAGGGTGGATTTTGTACCCCAATCTTCAGTCTCTCAATCTCAAGGCATGGCTCTTGAAGAGTTAGAGTTTGCAGATCTGCATCTTTCCCAAGGGGTTCTGGATATTCTCAAAGCTTCTCAAAAGCCCTCCACCAGAAAGACTTATAACCACAAATGGAAGAGATTCAGCATTTGGTGTTCTAAGAAGCATATTTTTCCAGATACTGCTGGATTGCCTACGGTTCTGGATTATTTGGTCCATCTTAATGGCCTAGGCCTCAGACCAGCTACTCTCAAGGTACACTTGTCAGCTGTTTCTGCGTTTTTTTGTCTGTGGGGAAGTCTTCCTCACTATCTTCTCCTCCTATGTTCTGCAAATTTTTTAAAGGATTGCTTCACACCAATCCTCCTTTTAGAGACCCTGCCTCTGCCTGGGATTTGAATGTTTGCATTGCTCAACTTATGCAACCTCCTTTTGGACCTATGTCCTCAGCAGAGCTTAAGTACTTGACTTGGAAAACTGTGTTCTTGGTAGCCATCATCTCTGCCAGGCGTATCAGTGAATTGCAAGCCCTGTCAGTGGAACCTGATTTTCAAACAACATGAAGTCTTGCTATATTATGACATATGCAGTGAGTCCCAACCTTCGAACTGCTCCAGAGGTGAAAGAGTTAACTTTCCATGCCAGGCATGGAACGCTGAGCTCGAGCTCGGTTGAAACTCTGTCTGTTGTTCTTCAAACTCAAACCGTCAGATTCTTTACTCCACCTCACTGAACAGTCACTCTGAAGATTTGTCCTTCTGCTCGGTTCATTTTGTTGGTTAAAGTATTGTTCTCGGTTTTTGACCGAATTTAAACCGCAACCGGTCGGTTCAGACTCTGTCTGTTGTATTTGTGACTACTAGATAGGTTTTACATTAATTTCTGTTCTGTGTGGAACTTGTAAACGGTTTATCGGTTCGGTTTGAACCGATCAGGTTGTTTAAAATATCTTAATCTGTCACTTAGAGTGTGGTTACCGATTCTTATCGGTTCTAAAAAAAACTGATTTATTACGGTTTTTTCCATGACCCATGACACGGTTGGGAACTGATAAGAGGGTCTTACCTGGCGGATTGCCATAAATGGGTAAGTGTGGTTAGGACTGGCACTATGTCTGAGAAACCCAAAAGAAAAACCGAGCCCACTGGGTTTCAACACTGCAGTGTGTGTGGGGAAGTCTTTGCCAAGGCTGACCCCCACACCACCTGTGTTTATTGTCTGGGGTTTGACCACCTCAATGCAGACTGCCAGATTTGTAAACATTTTCCTGCAGCTACCCTGGAAAAGAGAGTTGGTAGGCTCAGGGAAAGGGAGGCCAAAAAGTCCGCTGAACCAGATGGCCAGCCCGGTTTGGTTCCAACCGAACCGGAAGGAGTGCCCTCTGACCAGGGTGAGACTTCCTCGGGCAAAAGGAGATCCAACTCTGAGGAGTCGGTTCCAGCAAAAGGACTAGAATCAACTGGTGTGGAGCCAAACTTCCTCTCCAACCACTGAAGAAATAGCCAAAGCGATTAAAATTGTCCAGTCGCTTTCCCGGTTCCGACTGAACTGGCACCATCAGGTAGCGTCCGGTTCGGCCAGTTCCCGCGATTCAAAGAGTATGATTTAGAGAATATTATGAACTGAGGAGGGAAGAGGAGTATGAGGAGAGTGAATGTGGATTTGAAAGTCTGGATTGCCCATTGACCTGGACATCTCCCCAGACAGACCTTCAGGCGTGTCTCCTCCTAGGCTTTCTGAGTCCCCTTCTCATTTTATGTTTTATAAAAAGTGGCTGAAACCCTCCAGCTCCTATGGAGAAGCTGTGGATGATCAAGAGGAGCCTGACTATGTGGAATGATGGATATCCCAGCATCTAGGAGACTGTCTATTCCCTTGCATAAATCTTTTGGGAAACAGACATTTAAAATTCTAAAAACTCCTCACACTATACCTCCTGTGGATAAGAGAATGGACAAGAGGTACACATTGTCAGGCTCTGACACGGAGTTCCTTACACAACAATGCAGCCATGTTGGGGTAGTGCAGGCTGCAGCCTTTGACAAGGCAAATATTCCCTTGGCTTCACACCCCCCTGACAAGGACTCCAGGAGGATTGATGCCATGGCAAAGAAACAGTACATGGCAGCATCCTTGGGACTCAGACAGGCAAATTATATGGCTCATGTTGCTAGATATCAGAAATCCAGATGGGATACTGTTATGGCTCTAGCAAAAACAGGTCCCTGGCCAGCTTCCTAAGGAGCTGGAGCAGGTGGCTGCTGATGGTGTTGAGGCATCCAAGGTGCAATTCCATGCTGCAGTGGACTCGAATGATGTGTCATCAAGAGTTATGGCTACATCTGTGGCACTTCGCAGAATAGCTTGGCTCAGATGTACTAGCCTGTCACAGGATACCCAGACTAAGGCCAGGGATTTTCCTGTTGTGGGTAATTCATGTTTGGGGAGCAGACAGAGAATTACATGAAGAAAATGGATGAGTATAGGACCACCTATAGGAGTGCACAGGCCAAGGAAAGGCAGGTCACTCCTCAAAGGCATTTTCCCAGGGGCAGGGGCAGGCCTTTTCATAGACCTTTTTACCAAGCCCAGGCCTCCTCTTCTGCTTATGTCCAGAGGGGGTTCTTTAGAGGGAGAGGCAGATGGGGTACAAGCAGGCCTGCTTCCACCCCTCAGCCCAAAGCCCCTGCAAGCAGGCACCCTGATGGGGTTGCCAGGGGCCGATTCTCAGTTGTACCTGTGAAGCAGGCTGGCTTACTTTGTCCAGGACTGGGAGTCTCTGACATCAGACAAGTGGGTCCTGGAAGTAGTAAGCCAGGGACTGGTTCTCAGCTTCAAAAATTTCCAAAGATGAGAACCAGATCCTTTCCACCTGCAAATCCACCAGAGGCACTTGCCCTAGAGGCAGAGGTCTCTTCCCTCTTGACTCTCAGAGCTGTGGAAAGGGTTCCACCCCTACACCAGGGCAAAGGGTTGTACTCCAGGTACTTCCTTACCCCAAAAAAGACAGGAGAATGGTGGTCCATCCTGGATCTCAGATATTTAAACCAGCACCTTTTAAAACCAAAATTCAAAATGGTGAATCTGGGAATTATTCTACCCTCTCTAAGGCCAGGGGACTGGCTAGCATCCCTGGACCTCAAGGATGCCTACTTCCATATTCTCATCAGAAGCTCCCATCGAAAGTACCTCAGGTTTGAACTGCCCTCAGGCCATTACCAGTTCAGAGCAATGCCCTTTGGCCTCACCTCTGCTCCAAGGGTATTCACAAAATGCCTGGCAGTAGCAGTTGCTGCCATAGGAAGGCAAAAAATTGCCATCCTTCCTTACCTGGATGACTGGCTCATTGTAGGCCAGTCCCCAGACCAAGTCAAGTTACATCTACAGATAACTCAGCAACTGCTCACCTCTCTAGGTTTCCTTCTGAATCTTTCAAAGTCAGTTCTAGAGCCTGTCCATCTCCTCACCTTCATAGGCACAGAGCTGAACACAGAGAAAGCCAGAGCCTTCCTTCCGTTGGACAGGGCAAGGACCCTGGTCTCTCTGGCCTCCTCATTCACCCTGCAGGTCTCTCGACCAGCAAGGCACTTTCTACAGCTCCTGGGGCACATGGCTGCTTCTACAGCAGTAGTGCAAGAAGCAAGATTTCAGATGAGGGACATCCAGTTCCATTTGGGAGCCTTTTGGTCTCAAAGAAAAGACCCTCTAACCAAATTGATCCCAGTAACTCGAACCCTGATCTAGGCCCTACAGTGGTGGCAGGATGAGAGCAATCTGAGACAAGGGGTTCCTTTTGTCACTCAGTCTCACTCCTTAATCCTTACTACAGATGCATCCCTCTTGGGGTGGGGAGTTCACATGGGCGACCTCACTACCCAGGGATTGTGGTCCCCTCAGGAATCTCTGCTCCACATCAATCTGTTGGAACTCAGAACAGTTTTTCTAGCACTTCAAGTTTTTTCCAAATCTGTTCAGAATAAAGTTGTACAGGTCAGAACAGACGACACCACCACAATGTGGTACATCAACAAGCAAGGGGGCACTCGGTCTACGGCCTTGTGCACCGAAGCAATGAAGTTGTGGTCTCTGGCTTACTCCCAGAACACCTCCCTTACGGCAGTTCACCTCCCAGGCAAGGACAATGTCCTGGCAGATGCTCTCAGCAGGATTTCCCAGGGCCATCACGAATGGTCACTGGACCCCCTGGTCTTGGATGTGATATTTGCCAGATGGGACACCCCTCAGATAGATATTTTTGCAGCCCCAGACAATCACCAACTTCCCCTTTTTTGCTGCAGGCCCCCAGTGTTGGGCTCAGTCCCTCTGGATGCCTTAGTTCTCAATTGGGAAGGGAAGTTTCTCTATGCTTTTCCCCCCTTCCCTCTCCTGTTCAAAGTGCTAGTCAAAATCTGATCTCAACCCTGCAAGATGATCCTGCTTGCTCCAGATTGGGCCAGACAACCCTGGTATCCACTCCTACTGTCCTTAGCAGTCCATCTTCCCCTGTGTCTTCCCAGGAATCACAACCTCTTAACCTGTGCTCAGGGGAGGGTTTGGTACCCGAACCTCAAATCTCTCAATCCCAAGGCCTGGTTCTTGAAGAGTTAGTTTGCTGATCTACACCTCTCCCAAGGTGTAATGGATATCCTGAAGGCTTCTAGGAAACCCTCCACCAGGGCTACTTATAATTCCAAATGGAAGATGTTTTCCATATGGTGCTCTGGAAAGCATATTTCCTCAGAATCTGCTGATTTACCCACAGTCTTGGATTATATGGTCCACTTAAATACCTTGGGGCTGAGACCAGCTACCCTAAAAGTGCATCTGGCAGCTGTGTCTGCTTTTATTTCAGCAGATAAACCCTCTTCTCTTTCAGCTCATCCTGTATTCTCCAAGTTTTTCAAGGGATTGCTTCACACCAACCCTCCATTCAGGGACCTGCCCCTGCCTGGGATCTTAATGTTTGCATTGCTCAGCTTATGCAACCCCCCTTTGAGTCTTTGTCTTCAGCAGAGCTTAAGTACTTGACTTGGAAGACTGTTTCTGGTAGCCATCACTTCTGATAGACGCAAAAGTGAATTACAAGCTTTGTCAGTGGAGCCTGATTTTATCTCCTTTCATAGAGATAAGGTTGTCCTCAGGACTAACAGGAAGTTCTTGCCTAAGGTGGTTTCAGATTTCCACCTTAATCAATCTATATCTCTTCCAGTGTACTTCACTGACCATTCCTCCTCTGGCGAGAGGAGGCTGCACAGCTTAGATGTGAAGAGAGCCCTTAGTTACTACATACAGCATACCTAGGGTCACAGGTTTGACTCCCTCCAACTGTTCTTCACGTATGGTGAGGTTGGTAAAGGGAAACCTGCCACTGAAAGATCCATTGCCAGGTGGATTGTTTCTTGTATCCAATTTTGTTATGAAAAACTGGGTAAGGTTTCTCCCTCAGGCCTGAGTGCTCACTCTACCAGAGTTACAGCTGCTTCCCTGGCTGCTGCCAGGGACATCCCTATTCTTGAGATATTACAAGCAGCTACCTGAAAAACAGTTCACACTTTTACCAAGCATTACTCCCTGGACATCCAGGCTAGGAGTGATGCTCGGTTTGGCACAGCTGTGCTTTAGAGCCTATTTCCTAAGTAGGTTCTGTCCCTCCTCCATGGAGGTACCGCTTTAGTAGTTCAGATATGTCAGAATATAGCAAGACTTCATGTTGTTTGAAAAAAATTACTCACCTTAGTAATGTTGTTTCTTCTAATGGAGTCTTGCTATATTCTGACTCCCCCATCTGCCCTCTCAAGAACCTCTGTTTTTGGGATGTGGGCAGTGCAGTGTTGGCAATTAGTAGGTGCCCACCTTGTTGTTTTTCACCCCTCCTTTATTTGGGGTGACTTGGTGTTGTGTTTTTCATTTTTTGGGTCTCCTGACTTGAGTCTTTGTTTTTGGACCAAAAAATGTGTTCTTATGTTTAGTAGCCAGTTGGCTACTGTAGGTTTACAGCTTCCACACAGGACCTCACTGAGTTTAGCTCGTAAAGATTTGACGGTTTGAGTTTGAAGAATAACAGAGAGAGTTTCAACCGAGCTCGAGCTCAGCGTTCCTTGCCTGGCATGGAAAATTAACTCTTTCACCTCCGGAGCAGTTCGAAGGTTGGGACTCACTGCATATGTCATAATATAGCAAGACTCCATTAGAAGAAACAACATTACTAAAGTGAGTAATTTTTTCCTATCTCTTTTCACATGGATAAAGTGGTCCTTAGAAGCAACAGAAGGTTCTTGCCAAAAGTGGTTTCAGACTTCCATTTAAACCAGTCTATGTCTCTTCCTGTTTTCTTCACTGATCATTCTTCCTCAGGAGAGGAGGCTACACAGTTTAGATGTTAAAAGAGCCCTTAGCTACTACATAGAGCATACCAAGGGTCACAGGTTTGACTTCCTCCAGTTGTTCCTCACTTATGGAGAATTGGGAAAGAGTAAACCTGCCACCAAGAGATCTATTGGTAGGTGAATTGTGTCTTGTACACAATTCTGCTATTAAAAACTGGGAAAAACTCCACCCTCAGGCCTGAGGGCTCATTTCACAAGAGGTACAGCTGCTTCCCTGGCTGCTGCCAGGGATATCTCTCTCTTAGAAATTTGTCAAGCAGCCACCTGGAAAACAGTCCATACCTTTACCAAGCATTACTCTCTGGATATCCAGGCTAGGAGTGATGCTCGGTTCGACACAGCAGTACTTCAGAGCCTATTCCCAAAGTAGGTTATGTACCTCCTCCTCCATGGAGGTACTGCTTGGTAGTCTGCACTTGTCAGAATACAGCAAGACTTCACATTGTTTGAAGAAAAAATTACTCACCTTAGTAATTATGTTTCTTCTAGTGGTGTATTGCTGTATTCTGACCTCCCTCCCTACCTCCCCTTTCAGAACCTGTTTTTGGGAAGTGGGTTGGCAGGTGCAGTGTTGCACCTCAGGGATGCTTTTTTTACACCCTCTTCTTGTATGGGTATTTATTTTGTTATATTCCTGTTTGATTTGAGTTTTGGGTTTCCTGACTTGAGTCTTCTTTAGGTAATCCAAAACTTGTTGTTGCCAGTTGGCTATTAAAAATTTTGTTTTACAATTTCCACATAGAATACTATTAGATTGTTGGTCGTAAGAATCTGACGGTTAACGTTCAAAGGGAAACTGACAGAGACATCAACCGATCTCGAGCTCAGCATTCTATGCTCTGCATAGAAATGTTAACCCTTTGTTCTCCAGGGCAGTTTAAAGGCTGGGGCTAACTGCGCTTGTCAGAATACAGCAAGACTCCAATAGAAGAAACATATTTACTAAGGTGAGTAATTTTTTCTGTCTTTCTAAGGTGGTATCTGACTTTCACATTAATCAGTCTTCCTAAGGTGGTATCTGACTTTCACATTAATCAGTCCATCACCCTGCCAATTTTCTTTACTGATAAGTCCTCTTTAGGTGAGTGTAGGCTACATAGCCTGGATGTCAAGAGGGCTAGTGGCTATTACCTAGATCACACGGATGGTCACAGAGGGGATAAAACCCAGCTCTTTCTAACCTGTGGAGAAGCTGGCAAGGGTAAACCTACCACAAAGATATCCATACCAAGATAGATCGTCTCGTGTATCCAATTCTGTTATGACAAGGTGGGTAAGCAGCCTCTACAAGGGCTTATGGCCCATTCTATTAGGGAGACTGCTACATCTATAGCAGCTTCCTGGGACATTCCTCTTTTGGAAATCTATAAGGAAGCTACCTGGAAAATCGTTCATACATTTACCAAGCACTATTGCCTGGACACCCAAACCAGAAGTGTTGCCAGGTTTGGTACAGCAGTTCTGCACAGCCTGTTTCCTAAATAGGTCCTCTGCCCACCTCCAAAGACACTGCTTGGGTAGTCTGCATTTGTCAGAATACAGTAAGATTTCCTGGGGTTTGAAGAAAACATTACTTACCATAGTAATCTTGTTTCTTCTAAGGGGATCTTACTGTATTCTCAGCTCCCACCCTTCCTCCCCTACTAGGACCTACAGGTATCTGCTCACTCTTGTATCACTGATGTTGGAAACCTGTGGGCCAGTTCGCTTCTTGGTCTGTGACATTGATCATTTTTTTAAAACCGAGGTAAACCGAGAATTTCCTCAGTAGGTTTTAAACTTAAGAAAAAATGCCTTACTGGATGGTAACAATAATTTAATTTTAAACAAATACACAGAATGACCTTGATTCCTTACCAGTTGGGAGACCAGAGAAGAAACCGAAAGACTTACCCAAAACTACACTAATCTAATTAATTCTACCAGTGAACCAAGGAGAGTGCTTCAAAAATCGAACAAATAAAATTGACTTTTAAAATAAACTGAGAAATTATTTCTTCAGTTAAAGTGAAGGAGATCTCTCCAGAGACGTCTTACTGAGGCAAGTGGAGTAAAGAATCTGATGGCTGCAGGAAGTGCAATCGGGGACAGTGATTTGAAAACAGAGCTTGAGCCTAACATTTCACTATTAGCATAGGCTCTATTAGCCATTTCGGCTCCGGGGCAGTCCTATGGTGAGACCATACTGCATTAGTCAGAATACAGTAAGATTCCCTTAGAAGAAACAAGATTACTATAGTAAGTAATGTTTTCTTCTGTCCTAGTCTCCAGGGATCATATTACCTTGATGTACCAATCTGAATAGTTCCCACATTCACCTAGTTATCAGTTAATCCCCTTTACAAAATGGCAGGTATTTTCATAGCTCCCCTTTCCATCCTAGTCTCCAGGGATCATGTTACCTTGCTGTACCAATCTGAATAGTTCTCACATTCACCTAGTTACCAGTTAATCCTCTTTATGAAAAGGCAGGCACTATCATACCCCCTTTCTGTTCTAGTCTCCAGGGATCATATGGATTGCTTTGAGAAAGTCTTTGTACTACCTGTTTTGCGAAATGTTCTTCAAGCACAAATTATGATCCAGGTGGATGTCTACATTTTGTCACCTGTGCAGACGGTTTGCTTCTGAAATCAATAACTGAGTAAATATGAAATTCCTTCAGGCCATTTGATGGCACACCACTCTTTAAATTCAGATTTCTTGCCATGCAACTATGAACAGCACCCAATACACTATCCCCTTAATCAGTACGTAAATAACAGCACCATTACATTTTGATCACCCTTTTAATGACCAATTTTCTTTCACCGGTATTTTTTGTATTTTAATGGCCCATTAAT
Source organism: Neoceratodus forsteri (assembly GCA_016271365.2). Taxonomy (NCBI): domain Eukaryota; kingdom Metazoa; phylum Chordata; order Ceratodontiformes; family Ceratodontidae; genus Neoceratodus; species Neoceratodus forsteri. The sequence goes on along the minus strand of CM028129.1, from coordinate 888,500,026 downwards.
TGTGCACAATGCTGGTATGACATATATGTGTTTTTAATGGCTCATTAATTGTGCTGAATTACAGCATGACCCATATGCACCAGAAGATTGCAGATTTCAAAATAACTCACAGTAAAAATAATTTTTTGAAAAGTACAGGGTGCTGTTATGAAATCAGCACTCATGAGCGAGTTTGCCTGTCACCTATATGTTTTAGAAACAACCTGCCATATCACTATATGTAACAAACTCATCATCTTGCTGACTGCACTGGTAACCTCACACCTTGTGTGGTCAGTGTGAGGTTAACAGCTTGTTCTGAGTGGACTGGGGTTCAGTAGTCTCTATAAGTGCCTGCAGCCTTACCACTTTGGAGCCTTCTAATATCAAATATCATAAGTAAGCAAGGTCCGATTTGGTATGTGGAGACCTCTAACAAACACCAGGTGGGAACAAGACTGAAACAGCTCTCTTTTCCAGGCCACAAAATACACAACTCAAGTTTCTACACATTACAATGTAGTGGATACCTTGTTATATGCCACACACCCAACAGGGCAGGTAATTAAATTGGACTTAACTGCCCCATCAGTCAGTCATCCAGAGTTGGGGTGTCCTGGGTTTGGGGAATTCTGGCATGACCTGAAAGGGAAGAATAGAGAAGGTTGAGGAGACACAAAGGGTCAGAGGTCCTAGAGGAGAGATGGGGGTGGCTTAAACAAAGATACTTATCTGATTGGTATACAGTCTGGCCAGACCTGTAGAAATAAAGAGAAAAAAGAGATTACTATGGGGAACATATAGTAACAGAGAGAAAGTGTGTAAAGAGGAGCAGTGAGGTCTAGGTGTTCAAGACCAAAAAGTATACTAAATAACAAAAAACAAAGGGGTACAGTACAGCACAGGAGTAAGGGAAGGTAAATTTTAGAAGAAAAGACACACTTAAAGTCACAGCAAGGAAAACATAGGAAATAAGAACACAGACAGCTAAGAAAGTAATAAAGACATTTTGAGGGGCTCAGCAAAACCCCCTTAGTGCCATTAGTTGGCCTGCTGGTGACCAGCAGATTTAAGTAGTAGCCATAGTGGGCTAGAGGAGGTAATCTTCCCTTGTCAAGCTTCACCATTCATTACTGCTTGGGTTAGTGCTGGAGGCACGCACCCACTACAGGAGTTTTTTTTTGGAGTCGGCTCCAATGGCGCCACCCTCGAGAGTGACACACTGCGTCATGCATGAGGGGCGGCCGTTAGGTGCCGCAGACTCCTCCTCCATCTCAGTTCTGTTTCTCCCACCAGCAAGGCTGCACCTGCTGCACGGTAGTTGAAGTTAGGCCTTCTGTGTCATTCAAGCCAGATTCCTTCTCGTACTTCTCTCGACGGCGTCACCCGGTAAGACCATTCTGTTTATTTCTACTTTCGAGGGCGCCAAGAGCTTTTTGCTATTTTTAGTCTAATTTTTTTCACATCATGTCAGGTTCGGGGCAAACGTAGTCGGCAGGCCGTGTCTCATGTGTCGGTGCTGTTGTGGTCGGCATTTTTCCATCATGGATCGGCATGATGTTTGTCTTCGTTGCCTGGGACCCAACCACGATATGGATGCGTGCGATTCCTGTTTCTCCATGGACCGTTGCATCCTAGAAGTCTGCTCCTTCAAGATCAGCAAGGCCCATCCGACTTTCGGAGGACGGCGTCGCTCCAAGGATTCCCAGGTAAGGTTTCTAGGCCCTTCCTCTGGGTCCTCTCTCGAGCCTATACGGTCTGTAGAGGAGGAGGCTTCCTCATCTTCTCTTGCCGAAGAGGAAGCTTCTTTTGCGGTGTCGGAGGAATGCGGCGGTCCCTCCCGGGGCCACGTCGGGGACACCACCTCAGTAGTCACCTCCTCGGAGGTGCAGGCTTCCCCAGTGTCGAGGCCCGCGCCTGCTGGGCCCGGCATTGGTGGACCCTTGATGCCGCCTTCTTGCACCATTTTGGATCCCGGCACTGGTGATCGAGATGGCGCTGATGGCGGCGCCGTTTTGGCCTTCGGCTCCACTCGCAGCGCCGTGGGCCCGGTTCGCTCTCCTGGCAGTGCCGAGTGGGGTCCCGGCACTGATAGTGGTGCCATGGGTCTGGCCAGCACTGTTGGGGAGCCGGGCCGGGCTTAGCTGTCACGGGGGTTTGAGGTCATCCGGCACCAGTGCCGGTCATGGTGCCATTTCACCGGGGACCCCTGGGGTTGCTAGTATTGTGGTCCAGCTGATCTCTTCCTCTTCAGAGGCTGATGATTCAGACATGGACCTGTCCTTACAACCTGACCCTTCAGAGTCAGGGTCCCTGGTGGCATGAGGTGCTAGGTGGCCCAGCGCGCCTATTCCTCTGTCCCCGCTGCCGTCCTCCCTTGGGGCCCCCCCAGGCTGGGGGTGGTCTGGGATCCCTGGGGGTGATGGAGTGGGGGTGGAGGGAGGGGCTCTTCCTCCTGGGGGGCTTGTGGCAGCTACCGACCCTGCTGCTGCTGCACCCCCTCGGGGTGGGAGGTCACTGGGGTCGAGGAGGAGGGCGTTCTCGGAGTCCAAGGGGTCAAGGGGCAGGGTTCAGGCATCTCAGTCTCTGCCTCGGAGCCATAGCGCTGGGCCTCGTCTTTCCCTTTTGGACCCCGGGGTCCCCTCTGGTGGTGTTGCTGTGGGCTGCCCTTCTGGATCCATGCAGTCCCAGGTTCGCCATAGGGGAGGATCCCCTTCTGGACTCTTCCAGGCTTCGCATCCCCAGGGTTCCATTTTGTGACCTGGTCTGTTGTCCAGGATCCCGCCAGCTCGGGCTCTGTTCCCCAGATTCCAGAGCCCTAGCAGAGGACAGTTGCCTCTCCGTAGGTGCCCATCTCCCATTCCTCTGCAGCCACCCCCCACTCTCCCAGGCCATGTCGGTCCCACGGGCCCGTTATCCTGGGAGGCGTTCAGAGGTTCTGAGGCGGCCTTCCCCTCATATCTTAGATGTATGAATGAGCAGGTTTTTTGCCTATCCTCACCGCCGCAAGAGTCCTCTGGATACTCAAGCTCTCCATCATCCTTGTCTCCCTCCTCTGAGGGAGAGGAACCCACTGCTCATCTCTCCTCCGATGCTGATTTCACTGAATATCAGTGATTCCTTTCGAGGATGGTGAGGGATCTTCGAATTTCCTATGTTAGGTGAGACAATACTGAACGGGAGATGCATGAATTCCTTGGTGAATTCAGTGCCCAGCACTTGGTGGTACTATCCTGGCCTATTCCCTTCCAGGAGGTGTCTATCTGTTTCTGGCAGTCACCAGCCACCCTTTCTCCAGCCCCGGCAGACTACCAACATAGGTGTTGTGCATCTTTGTAATCCCTAGGTACTCTCCCCAACCCACTCTCGGGTTTGGCATACCTAGAGACTTCCTCCGGGTGCCGCCACCTGGCGCATAATCGTCCACCGGACTCGAATTCTCTACAGTTCGACCGGTGGGGGCAAAGAGTGTTCTCTTCCTCTCGTGCGATGTCTTGCATTGCATCTCATCAGGTCCATCACACTGCCTACAGTAGGCATTTCAAACAACATGAAGTCTTGCTATATTATGACAATTGCAGTTTGTCCCACCATTAGAACTGCTCTGGAGGTGAAAGAGTTAACTACCATGCCAGGCATGGAGTTTAGAGCGTGAGCTCGGTTAGAGAAGCTCTGTCTGGCTAATTTCAAACCAAAACTGTCAGATTCTTTACTCTGCCTCACTGAACAGACGCTCCGGAGATTTCTCCTACTGCTCGGTTCATTTCTCGGTTTAAACAGTATTTTCTCGGTTAAATTCAACCGCGAGTATTATTATTTTAACCGCAAACCGATCGGTTCAAGCTCTGTCTGTGGTATTGTAAGTAATAGATAGGTTTATTTCTGTGTGGAACTTGTAAATTTTTATCGGTTCGGTTCGAACCGGTCAGGCTGTTAAAACTTTTAAAAAGAAAGCATTTTAAGGCTTTTAGAGTGCAGTTCCCGGTTCTTATTGGTTCTAAAAAAAAACGGAATTCATTATGTTTTTTTCCACGACCCGTAACACGGTTGGGAACCGATAAGGGTGTCTTGCCTGGCACTGCCATTAAAAGGGCAAGTTTGTTGGTTAGGCTGGCATCATGTCTGAGAAACCCAAAAGAAAAACCGGGCCCACTGGGTTTCAACATTGTAGTGTCTGTGTGGAAGCCTTTGCCAAGGCTGACCCACACACTACATGTGTCTATTGTCTGGGGTTTGACCACCTCAATTCAGACTGCCAGATTTGTAAAAATTTCCCTGCAGCCACCCTGGACAAGAGAGTGGGCAGGCTCAGGGAACGAGAGGCCAAAAAGTCCACTGACCCGGATGGCCAGCCCGGTTCGGTGCCAACCGAACCGGAGGGAGTGCCCTCTGACCAGGGCGAGACTTCCTCGGGCCAATGAAAAGCTGGCTCTGAGGAGCCAGTTCCAGCAAAGAAAACTAAAAAATCAGCAGGTTTGGAGTCCAAAATTCCTTCTCCAACTGCTGCAGAAATAGCAAAAGCTATACAGATTGTACAGTCACTTTCTCCGGTTCCGTCCAAACCGCCACTGTCTGGTAAAAGGTCGGTTCGGCCGGTTCCACCGGTTCAAGAATATGATATTGAAGAGTTTTATGAACCAGAGGAGGGGGAGGAGGATTATGATCAGTGTGAATGTGACTTTGAGAGTCTGGATGTGCCTATTGAACCGGACATCTCCCAGACAGACCTTTGGGATCTCCCTATGCTTTTGAGTCCCCTTCTCCTTTTGTTTTATAAAAGGTTGCTGAAACCTCCAGCTCCCATTAGAGGAAGCTGTGGATGAGCAAGAGGAACCTGATTTTGTGGAAATGATGGATATCCCAGTCTAGGAGATTATCTATCCCCTTACATACATCATTTAGGAAACAAACAATAAAAATACTAAAAGCTCCTAATTCTGTGCCTCCTGTTGATAAGAAGATGGACAGGAGGTACACTTTATCAGGTCCTGATACAGACTTTCTTTCACAGCAGTGCAGTCATGTCGGGGTAGTTCAGGCTGCAGCCTGTGATAAGGCTAACATTCCCCTGGCTTCACATCCTCCTGACAAGGACTCCAGGAAGATTGATGCCATGGCTAAAAAACAATACATGGCAGCGTCCTTGGGACTCAGACAAGCAAATTACATGGCTTATGTGGCAAGATACCAAAAATCTAGATGGGACACTGTCATGGCTTTGGCCAAACAGGCCCCTGACCAGCTTGCCAAGGAGCTGGAGCAGGTGGCTGCTGATGGTATTGAGGCATCCAAGGTGCAATTCCATGCTGCTGTGGATTCCAATGATGTATCCTCTAGAGTCATGGCTACATCTGTGGCCTTTCATAGGTTGGCTTGGCTCAGGTGTACTAGTTTGACACAGGATACCCAGACTAAGGCCATGGATTTTCCTGTGGTAGGGAATTCTCTGTTTGGGGAGCAGACAGAGAATTACATGAAGAAAATGGATGAATATAGAACAACTTATAGGAGTGCACAAGCCAAGGAGCGGCAAGCCACTCCTCAGAAGCAGACCCCCAGGGGTAGAGGTAGGCCTTTTCACAGGCCTTTTTTACCAAACCCAGGCTTCTTCTGCTTATGCTCAGAGGGGGTTCTTCAGAGGCAGAGGCAGACGGGGTGCAGGCAGGACTGCTTCCACCCCTCAGCCTAAAGCCCCTGCCAAATAGGCACCCTGATGGGGTGCCCAGGGCTGGTTCTCCATTACCTGTAAGGGGCAGGCTGGCTTACTTCATTCAGGACTGGGAGTCTCTAACATCAGACAAGTGGGTCCTGGAAGTAGTAAGCCAGGGTCTGGTTCTCAGCTTCAAAAAATTTCCAAAGATGAGAGCCAGATCTTTTCCACCTGCAAACCCTCTAGAGACCTTTGCCTTAGAAACAGAAGTCTCAACCCTCCTGGCTCTCAGAGCTGTAGAAAGGTTCCCCCTACTCCAGGGCAAGGGTCTGTACTCCAGGTACTTCCTTACCCCAAAAGACAGGAGAATGGCGCCCATTTTGGACCTAAGATATCTGAACAAGCACCTTTGAAACTAAAATTCAAAATGGTGACTCTGGCAATAATTTACCTTCTTAAGGCCAGGGACTGGCTAGCTTCCCTGGACCTCAAGGATGCCTATTTCCATGTTCTAATCAGAAGCTCCCACCGAAAGTACCTCAGATTCGAACTGCCCTCAGGCCATTATCAGTTCAGAGCAATGCCCTTCGGCCTCACCTCTGCCCAAAAGGTATTCTCAAAATGTCTAGTAGTAGCAGTTGCTCATTTAAGAAGGCAAAAGATTGCTATTTTTCCATACCTAGACGACTGGCTTATTGTAGGCCAGTCTCCAGAACAGGTCAAATCACACCTGCAAGTTACCCAGCAGCTGCTCACCTCTCTGGGTTTTCTGCTCAATCTCCCAAAGTCAGTGCTGGAACCTGTTCAGGTACTCACCTTCATAGGTGCAGAACTGGATACAAAGCAGGCCAGAGCCTTCCTGCCCTTAGAGAGGGTAAGGAACCTGGTGGCCCTGGCCTCTTCCTTCACTCTGCAGGTCTCCCGACCAGCAAGGCACTTCTTACAGCTCCTAGGACCCATGGCTGCTTCCACAGCTGTAGTGCAAGGAGCAAGATTTCAGATGAGGGACATTCAGTTTCACTTGAGAGCCTTTTGGTCTCAAAGAAAAGATCCCCTTTCCAAGTTGATCCCAGTGACTCGAACCCTGATCCAGGCCCTTCAGTGGTGGCAGGATCAGAGCAATTTAAGACTAGGCATCCCCTTCATCCCTCTATCTCACTCCTTGACCCTTATTACAGATGCGTCCCTTCTGGGATGGGGAGCTCACATGGGCGACCTCTCCACCCAGGGAGTGTGGTTCCCTCAAGAGTCTCTGCTCCACATCAATTTGCTGGAACTCAGAGCTGTCTTTCTAGCACTTCAAGTGTTTTCTGCATCTGTTCAGAACAAAGTGGTACAAGTCAGAACAGACAACACCACCACAATGTGGTACATCAACAAACAAGGGGGCACTCAGTCTTCGGCCTTGTGCACCGAAGCAATGAAGTTGTGGTCTCTGGCTTATTCCCTGAACACTTCCCTCATAGCAGTTCACCTCCCAGGAAAAGACAATGTCCTGGCAGATGCTCTCAGCAGGATTTCCCAGGGCCATCACGAATGGTCACTGGATCCCCAAGTACTGGGGATAGTTTTTGCCAGATGGGGCACTCATCAGATAGATCTTTTCGCAGCCCCAGACAATCACCAACTTCCACTGTTTTGTTGCAGACCCCCAGTGCTGGGCTCAGTCCCCCTGGATGCCTTTCTCCTAGATTGGGAAGGGAAGTTTCTATATGCCTTTCCCCCCTTCCTTCTCCTTTTCAAGGTGCGAGTGAAAATCAGATCCCAGCCTTGCAGGATGATTCTGATTGCTCCGGATTGGGCCAGGCAGCCCTGGTACCCACTCCTTCTGTCCTTAGCAGTCCATCTTCCCCTGTGCCTCCCCAGGAAACACAACCTGTTATCTTGTGCCCAGGGGAGAGTTTGGTATCCGTATCTCAAATCCCTCAACCTCAAGGCCTGGCTCTTGAGGAGTTAGAGTTTGCCGACCTACACCTTTCTCAAGGTGTTCTTGACAACCTGAAGGCTTCCAGGAAGCCTTCCACTAGGGCTACTTATAATTCTAAATGAAAAAGGTTTTCCATCTGGTGCTCTGGGAAGCATATTCCCCCAGAATCTGCTGATTTGCCCATTGTTTTGGACTATATGGTCTATCTTTACTCTTTGGGCCTGAGACCAGCTACCCTGAAAGTACATTTGGCAGCTGTCTCTGCTTTTATTTCAGCAGGAAGCCCTCTTCTTTCCACCACCCTGTATTTTCCAAGTTTTTCAAGGATTACTTCATACTAATCCACCTTTCAGGGACCCGGCCCCTGCCTGGGATCTTAATGTTTGCATTGCTCAGTTGATGCAACCCCCCTTTGAACCTCTGTCTTCTGCAGAGCTTAAGTATTTGACTTGGAAAACTGTTTTTCTAGTAGCCATCACTTCTGCCAGGCACATAAGTGAGTTACAAGCCTTGTCAGTGGAGACTGACTTTATTTCCTTTCACAGGGATAAAGTAGTCCTTAGGACTAACAGGAGGTTTTTGCCTAAGGTGGTTTCAGATTTCCATCTTAACCAATCTATCTCCCTTCCAGTGTTCATCACTGACCATTCCTCCTCTGGTGAGAGGAGGCTGCACAGCTTAGATGTTAAGAGGGCCCTTAGTTACTATATAGGCGTACCAAGGGTCATAGGTTGAATCCTCCAACTCTTTCTCACTTATGGTGAGGTTGGAAAGGTAAACCTGGCACTAAGAGATCCATTGCCAGGTGGATTGTCTCGTATCCACTTTTGTTATCAAAACTGGGAAAGGTTCCTTTCAGGCCTGAGGGCTCACTCTCACCAGAGGTACAGCTGTCTCTAGCTGCTGCCAGAGACATCCCTATCTTGGAGATATGTCAAGCAGCTACCTGGAAAACGGTACACACTTTCACCAAGCATTACTCTTGATATCCAGGCCAGGAGGGATGCTAGATTTGGCACAGCCATGCTTCAGAGCCTATTCCTAGTAGGTTCTGTCCTCCACCATGGAGGTACTGCTGTGTATTTCTTGCATTGAAATAATAATATAGCAAGACTTCATGTTGTTTGAAGAAAAAATTACTCACCTTAGTAATGTTGTTTCTTCTAATGGAGTCTTGCTATATTATGACCTCCTCCCAACCTGCCCTCTCAGAACTTCTACTTGGTTGGTGTGGGCAGTCCAGTGTTGCACTTGTTATGCCCATTTTATGTTTTTCCACCCCTTTTGGGGTTTTGGGTGTTGTGTTTTATTTTATCTTATGTTATTATTTTCTGGTCCCCTGACTTGAGTCTTGGTGTTGGGACTAGGAATAGGTGTTAATATTTAGGTAGCCAGTTGGCTAGTGTAGGTTACAGCTTCCACACATAACCTTAGTGAGTTTTTGCTCGTAAAGATCTGACAGTTTCAGTTTGAAATTAGCCAGACAGAGCTTCTCTAACCGAGCTCACGCTCTAAACTCCATGCCTGGCATGGTAGTTAACTCTTTCACCTCTGGAGCAGTTCTAATGGTGGGACAAACTGCAATTGTCATAACATAGCAAGACTCCATTAGAAGAAACAACATTACTAAGGTGAGTAATTTTTTCTTGTGGTCGATGCTTTCCCAAATCTTAGCATCAATGCCTGATATGGAGCAAACCAGACAAGCTATTGCCCTCTCTGCTATAGGCCTGGAGCTGGCAAGACACCAAGCAAGGGCATCTTATGGTGCCAATGAGGTGGCTTCCAGGCTTGCAGGGACAGCAATCTGTATTAGACAGACGGCATGGCTTCGTCTATCAAGGTTGTCACCCCTGGCTCGGCGTAGGGTGATTTGCTCCATTTTCCGGGGGACCCGTCTCTTTTTCTCCAGAGCTAGGAGACTTCTGCAGGGGCTTCCTCCGTCTCTCCATCCTCGGGGGGCACCTCCTAGCTCTTCTCCCCCATAGGCTTCTCTCTTGATTAGCCCAGGGTCTTTGCCTTCTGTTCCTCACCAACAGGAAGCTGGGGGTCTTGCTCCCTCAGGGTTTCTACCCCTTTTTTTATGGGGGGGAGCTTGGTACTCACCCAAGCAGTAATGAATGGTGAAGATTGACAAGGGAAGATATGAAAATTACGTACCTACTGTAATTCTTGATATTCTCTTGTATCTTCACCATTCATTACTGATACCTGCCCATCTTCCCCTCAGTGGCCTCCTTCTGTGGTGTCTCCCCCTCCCGTCTCATTCCTCTCCCTCCCTTTGGCCTTTATGCCAAAAAAAAAGTTCTATTTTCCATTCTTATGGAATAGATCTTTTTTCCTCAAGGTAAAGAGGAACGAGCAGGGCTGTGTTTCACTTATTCTAAGGGAACTCTTTCTGACTGTCCCTAGGGTGTGACCTCTGGGCATCTTAATCACGTTACTCAGTTCACAGTTAAGAGACCGTGCCTGGCTCGGCCTCAAATAAATTTAGATTCCCCCCCGGCAGGTGTTATTATTATTCAGCTCATTCTGGCTGGTGCATTGCACTTCTTAGCCTGGAGCAGTTGCTCTTGCCTTGCCTTAAGGGAGTCTGATTGAGTTCCCACTCTATCTTTTCATACAGAGCTGCCTTTTGTATGGCATATTCCTTCCCCATACACTTCTGTGTTAGCACTTAATAGGGTGCTAAGGGGCATATTCCCCCTTCCTAGGTGGGCGCTCTCTTCCGGAACAGATTTTCTGACCGGGCAGTCTGTGAGCTCTCAGCTAGGATGTAGGGACTTGGCATGTTGAGAGATTAGAGAATCTGCCCTTTATGTCTGACCTGTGCAGGTGGTTCAGTCGAACCCTCTCTCAGTCCCATCAGCAGGGATTCTTGCTCCCTGGTTTTTAGTCTCCAGCTTATAAGCCTCTCAACCAATGCCTCTGTGGGCACTGTTCTCCCCTCTCAACATGCCTACTTTTCTTCTCCTTCTTCTTCTTCTTCTGCTTTTCTCTTTCTCTCTATCTGTTCCTCCCCTAGAGCTGCCCCAGAAAGGAGGCCCTGCGGTCCCTTAGGGTAGGAATTCTCTCTCCTCTGTCTGTCCTCTACCGGCTTATTCCTTTTTCAGTTTATATCCTTTCCTTTTTCTGTCCCTCGGCTCTCTTGCCTCACTCTCCTTTTTTTCTTATCCTTTGTTTTCGCCTCTCTGGCTACCAGAACTGAGATGGAGAAGGAGTCTACAGCACCTAACAGCCGCCCCTCGTGCATGATGCAGTGCATCGCTCTCGAGGGTGGCATCCGTTGGAGCTGACTCCAAAAAAGGAAAAACCTCCCGTAGCGGGTGCGCACCTCTGGCACTAACCCAAGCAGTAATGAATGGTGAAGATACAAGAGAAGATCAAAAATTACAGTAGGTGCGTAATTTTCATTTCTTGGGCTAGTGGTCCCTGCATCATTTAAAAAAGACACTGGTGGTTCAGGGGTCTTGAGTTGTCCCAGGAGGCCAGTGTTTACACCTGATGGTGTAGTGGGCCAACTCCCGCATGGCTAGTGGCAATTAATGTTTTTTTTTTTTGTTATTCTGTTTATCCTTTCCCTGGCATCTAGTGGGGGGATAGTGTCCCTGGGCCCCGACTGTATGTAGCAGGCAGGTAAGCTGGTCAGAAAACCGCTGATCAGAAATGCTGTGGCTGTTGCTATGCAACCATCAGTTTAGCACTACTGCATTAGAATGACAGTGCTGGCAGGCACTTTCAGTTCCCAGTCCCAGCCTGTATGGAGTTCAGGCTCTAACCTACTCCATGTGGGTGGGAAAGAAGATGGAGATTTTTGGGAGGGGGAGGAGGCTAGGGCAAATATGCCTTCCTCTACCAATCGGCCAAAGAACAGTTATGTGAAGAGCCCCCTTCCCGAGGAGCTAGTTAAGAGGGTCTAAAGGAGGGGATGGTTAAGAAGGTCTAGAGGGGTGAGCAGCCAGCAGTTGATGGCAGAAACTGCCAGCTAAGCCGCATGGTGCCTGAGTGTAAGTGCGCTTAGGGGCCTGGTATGAAGGGACTTGGAAAGCAGACACACAGAATAGGGACCACAAAGGAAAAGCTGCACTGCAGCCAAAGGCCAATGCCTGAAATGGGCTTAAAAGTAGTGGTAGGTAGGCAGGGAGGAATATTTGGGCTCCCTAAGAAGTCATAGAAATGGTAAGGACTGCATACAATAGAGCTGCATAGCGGCTAATGTCGGAGCACCAAGGGCTACTAAAGGATTTGGGGAGGAACAGAACAGCATAAGGGCCAGAAGAGTCTAGAATTAAAAACACAGAGCAGCAAATAAAAAGAGCCCTGATGAGCTATAAATATAAATAAATTTATGCAATGGGGTGGACATAATGGAGTGTGATAATTACCAATACCTTTATCCAAGTAACTGTGTATAAATATAGAATCTCACAGCACGGCCACTCTCCCAACCCCATCCCACCAGCACGCCCACTCTCCCCACCCCAGCACACCCACTCTCCCCACCCCACCCCATCCCACCAACACATCCACTCTCCCCACTCCACCAGCATGAACAATGTCCACACCCCACTAACATGGCCACTCTCCCGAACCCACCAACACTGCTACTCTCCCCAACACACCAGCACGGCCACTCCCCACTCTGACCCACCAAACATGGACAGTCCCATGACACAGACAGACCTCATGCCCCACTAGCAAGACAATCCCCTCACCTCACCAAACCCATGGCAACTGTGTGCCCATACCATCAACACGGACAGTCTCCATACTGCACCAAACACAGACAGCCTCCCTCAGACTTGTAGGGTTGGGCAAGTCAGATGATCCCTGAACAACACCTGCAAACTTGTGTTTGGGGTAAACAGAAAGAACTGCATCCCTAAAGCAAGTCTGTGGGGGAGGGGCGGGCTCACATCCTGTGCTTCCCTGAACAAGCCTGAGGGTGTCTGTTGCTTGCCCCAGAACAATTTTGGGAGAGTGGAATGGTAGTGTTCCTGAGCAAGTCTGAGGGTCTCTGCTTGCTTCCACAGAGCAAGTTTACAGGGGATCACACACTGTGCAGTGTAGACAATATATGATGTGACCTCATCCACCCACAACTTGGTCTGAGGTCCTCAGACTTGCTCAGGGACCACCACCCCCCCACTTGCTTAGTGCATCATGCAACCCCCACTGCTCAATGTTCCATTCTGTATGCAAAAATCAAGAGACCTTCAGATTTACCCAAGGACACAGTGTCCAAGGCTCCCCCTCCTGCAACATCTGAGGGCCTGTTTTGCTTTCTGTTTCCCTACAGAGAAAATTGGGGGATAGAGAGAAGCTTGTTTTACATACTGACCAGGGGCAGGTTAGGAGGAAAGTTTGTATTGATGTTTCTTTGAACCAAGTTTGAGGGGCTGTCTTTATCTGTGTGTCCCAGTGCAAGAGGGTGGATAACATTAACTTCCCCCAACTTGCTCTGGGGAACATGGAATCACAGACCCTTGGACTTTCTTAGGGACACACCAACTCCCTTCTTCTGCAACTTGCCCCGGCTACCCTTTCTACTCAAATTCTGGGCACACAGAAATCAACAAGAGAGCCTCCGATTTGTTTAGGGTGTAGCACCGCCCCTCCCCCGCAAAAGTAGGAAAGTCTGTGTTACATCTCTGACTTTTTCAAATGAAGGCATTTTCCAGACAAAGTTCACTATTAATGCACTTGTAGTTCCCTTAACACATCTTTTTAATCTGTCATTAATCTCTGGTTCTCTTTCTACTATGTGGAAAACAGCCCAAGTATTTCCCCTACTAAAATCAGGGGACCCCATGGACCTCAACAATTACAGGCCTATATCCATTCTTCCAGTACTATCCAAGCTGCTAGAGAAATTAGTGAGCATCCAGCTAAGAGAATACCTTGAAGATGCTAATCTCTTAAATCCAGCTCAATCTGGGTTTAGAGCTAGGCATAGTACTATCCTCTGCACTGGCCAAGTTACAAATGACTGGCAAACCGACTGGATAAAAGAACAGTGTCTGTGTTGTATTTCTAGATCTCAGCAAGGCATTCATACAGTGGACCATGAGCTGCTACTCTCTTCCTTGCATTCCATAGGCTTGGACCCACCCTCCCTTAAGTGGTTCAGGTGTTACCTTACGGATAGGTCACAGAAAGTGAAAGCTGAAGGTGATCTATCTCCACTAAAACCACTTCTAAGAGGAGTTCTGCAAGGATCTATCATGGGCCCTATCCTTTTTGCCATTTACATTAATGATATTGACTCAAATCTCACCAAAGCCACTGTTCACCTGTTTGCAGATGACACAGTTTTGTATGTCAGCAACCCATCGCCTGCAATAGCTTGTGAAATTCCACAAGCAGAATTCTCCTTATTACAATATCAACTACTGGAAAAAAGCTTCTTTTAAATGCAAAGAAAACAAAAGCAATATTTTTCTCCAACCAAAGCTATACAAATACCTCCTCACTAAGCAATCTCCCCCAGCTATCCACTATCCTTGGAGAAAGCCTGGACTATGTAGAAAAATTCAAATATTTGGGTGTGTGGATAGATAGCAGGCTTGATTACACACATCACATTGAAGAACCTCTGAAAAAACTTCGCCAGAGGCTTGGCCTATTCTTCAGAATAAAACACTTCCTAACCATAGACTCTAAGATGAGGTTGATCCAGGCCACTTTTCTTTCAGTTAATGACTATGCAGATTTCCTTTACGGTCACTGCCCCATCTCCTATCTAAGCAAATTGGATACACTGTACCACAGAGCACTAAGGTTCATAACAGAGCTTCCATTTAACACTCATCACTACTCTCTCTATGCTGCAGTTGGTTGGGCATCCCTACACCTCAGAAGGAACAGAAATGCTGCACTGTGGATTTACAGAGCGTTGTCTAAGAAGCTTCCAAATTATATTTTAGACTGCTTCACACAGGCCACAGCTAGCTCCTATGCCCTAAGAAGCAACAACTTCATCATGCTCAAGGTGCCTAAAGTCAACACCCGGCAAGGGAGGCCTGCAATCAGCTATTCTCTAGCTATGGCATGGAAAACTTTACAGAAGTCCCTGAAGCTGATCAATCTTATATCTCTAGCATCCTTTAAACAGCTTTGCATAAGTCTCTTCTCAGAGAAATGCAACTGCTACCACAAGCTCTAGTCTATTCACATTCCTTACCCTCCCCCTTCCAGACAACTATCATAATTTGCAACTCATTTCCCATAACTTATCCCCACAGTTCTCCATCCCAGGCAGCCCTCATTTTATGATACTTCAATTCCCTATAACCTTATCTACACTGATCTTGCTACCCCTGGCTATAATCTTCTCCCACTAATTCCTGGCCCTTACCCCAGCCCTTATTACTCCCTTACACCTCCTAGTATTAGCCCCAGCCTCTGTCCGAGTCCCCTATACCCTCCCTTCCATGTCTTTTACCAGAGGCTGTGATCACCATTTTCTCAGTCACTTAAACACTGTGTCTCCTTGTCTGCATTGGCTTGCCCTGGAACTTGGAAATTTTAGGGTGTCTTATGTTGAATGTATGCATTGATTCCTCCACTGGGATATGATCAGGAGGACCTGCGAAAAGGGTAGTGTGGTGATTGTGGGGGACTTCAACATGCCAGGAGTGGACTGGAGCACCCCAACAACCAGGAACAGAAGGGATCAGGTACTGCTGGATGCCTTCCAGGACAGCTTCCTGCTGCAAATGGTCAGTGAACCAACCAGGTTATTGAATACCCTTGACCTTGTGCTGGCAAATTGGGACTTTGTGAGAGAACTTATAGTGGAGGAATCGCTGTCAGGGAGTGACCACCACTCAGTATGGCTTACATTGGATATGGGCAAGGAAGGAGTGGAATCTGGCACAATAGTGCTGGACTTCAGGAGGGCCGACTTTGGGATGATGGGGGAAGTGGTAAAAGGGTACCTGGCCAGAATTCAATCTAGTATGGGCACTAAGCAGAGGTGGGAGCTCATAATGCTGGGGATAGTGGAGGCAACCAAAACCTGCTGCAAAGCCCAGAGCAAGAAGGCTAGGGCTAAGAAACCGATCTGGTTGAGCAAGGAGGTCATGGAAAAGGTAAGGAGGAAAAGAGCTGCCTTTAGGAAGTACAAGAAAACAGGGAGGGGGGAGGACAGGGAGGAGTACTTGACAGAATCGAAGGAGGTGACAAGGGCAGTAAGGGGAGCCAAAGCATCTACAGAACACAGGCTGGCACAAGGCATTAAGAAGGGGGAGAAGGACTTCTTTAAGTACATCAGGGAGAAAAGGAGCTGTAAGGACCACATAGTAAGGATTAGAAAAGAGGGGGGTTGGGTGGAAGCAGGGTGCGATAAAGTGGAAGCACTAAATGAGTACTTCTGTTCAGTATTTACTAAAGAGAAGAGGGGGGTGACACCCAAGGTGGGAGAAATGGCAGAAGCAGGGTGGGAAGTGGTGACAGATGGGGAAATCATGGAGAGCAAAGTTCGAGAGGGTTTGAAGGCACTGAGGGTGGACAAGGCACCAGGCCCAGATGGCATCCACCCCAGGGTACTGAAGGAGCTGGCAGAGGTCCTTGCAGGACCTTTGGCAGACCTATTTAATGCCTCACTACATTCGGGGTGTGTACCTCAGGACTGGCGAATGGCTCATGTGGTGCCCCTCCACAAGAGTGACCCCAAGGATGAACCGGGAAACTACAGACCAGTGAGCCTCACATCCATAGTGGGTAAGCTAATGGAGACTATCCTGAAGGAGAGGCTGGTGGCCCTCCTAGAAGTCAGAGGACTACAGGACAGCAGACAGCATGGCTTCATATGTGGCAGATCCTGCCAAACCAACCTGGTCGAGTTCTATGACTGGGTAACTAGGCAACTGGACAGGTGCCATGCAGTGGATGTCCTGTATCTGGACTTCAGTAAGGCATTCGACTCTATGCCACATGGAAGGCTGGGAAGGAAGTTAGTAGGCACAGGGGCGGGTGCAAAGCTGGTGAGATGGGTAGGAAACCGGCTGCAGGGAAGGCAACAGAGGGTGGTGGTGGGTGAGGATCTCTCACACCCAAGGGCAGTGATGAGTCGTGTTCCACAGGACTCGGTGTTGGGACCAGTGTTGTTTGGGATATTCATTGCAGACATATCATGGGACATCAAGAGCAAGATCAGTCTGTTTGCTGATGATACCAAGGTAGGCGTAGTGGTGGATGACCTAGGGGGATGGCAGGGGTTGCAGGATGATCTGGCAAAGCTTGAAACCTGGTCAGACACCTGGCAACTGGGCTTTAATGCCAAAAAGTGCAAGGTGCTGCATTTTGGGATGAAGAACCCAAGGAGGAGTTACCTAGCTAGGAGTGCAGCTAGCCCAGACAGAGGAGGAGAAGGATCTGGGTGTGCTCTTACAAGGTCAATGAACAACTCGGCACAATGTAGGAAGGCAGCTGCAAGGCCAACAAAATGCTGGGTTGTATTGCAAGGGGTATATCCTCAAGGAGGGAGGAGGTGATTCTGCCACTGTATAGGTCATTAGTTAGACCACACCTGGAGTACTGCATGCAGTACTGGCGTCCGTATCTGAAGAGGAACATTAAGTTACTGGAGGGGGTGCAGCGCAGAGCGACAAAGATAATTAAGGGGCTGGGGGACTTATCATACGAGAGGAGGTTGAAGGAGTTGAACATGTACTCTCTGGAGGAGAGGAGAGGAGAGGAGAGACAGGGGTGACATGATTGAAACCTTTAAATACATGAAAGGAATAAACAAGACAAGTACAGAGGGGCTGTTCAAAGTAAGGGAAGGGAGGGACACCAGGGGACATGATATGAGACTGGGCGAGGAAGTTTCAGGAGGGAGATGAGGAGACACTTTTTTACAGAGAGGGTGGTGGCTGGGTGGAATGCGTTACCTCCTGAATTGGTATGCAGTAGAACAGTGGACTGCTTCAAACGAGGATGGGACAGGACAAGGGGGAGGGTTAATGAAGGGGAAGGGTGGAAGGGAGGTGCAGCTGCAGAATAAGGGGTGCTAGCTGCACATTCGAGCAGACTTGATAGACCTCTAGGCCTTTATCTGCTGGCAAATTTCGTATGTTTGTATGTTCATATGTATATACCGTATTATCTAGTGTACTTTTCATATGTCCTACCTTGTCCTGTTATGTTTTAATCAACTTCTGTCTTTTGATTATCTATATATAATTATTTTAAATGTATCTGTTTATGTACCAGCTATTGAACCTTGACCTTATCAGGTCCATCTTGCAAATGAGCTCTGCTCAATGATGCTCGCCTGAATAAATAAAGATTTGATGATGATTTTATTTATCTTTTGTTGACCGGGTAAGTGCACTAGACAAATCCTGCCTATTTTCAGGCACAACCCGGGGGAAGGGGATACAGATGAATGTCAACTGACCTTGAACCAGATTAAGCTGTTGGTGGTATTTTTAGTGAATGAGGGAAATTTGACCAGGACACCGGGGAAATTCCCTACTCTTTTCGATAAGTGCCATGGGATCTTTAACATCCACCTGAACTACCACCAATCCAGGCAGATGGGACCTCAGTTTAACATCTCATCCGAGAGATGGCACCTCAGAAATGCAGCACCCCTCTCGTGCTGCATTACAGTGTCAGTACTGGGATATTAACCCAAGTGCCAGATGTGGGAACTGAACCCACAGCCCTCTGATCTCCCGGCCTCAGAGGCGAGTGTGCTACCTACTAAGCCACTGACACTGATATGATGATGATGATGATTAATTCATACAGACACAGCCAGGTAAAATTTTTTGTCAGGGACAGCATTGAAGCTAATCTGCTGATGGCAGCTGTGTTTTCTGTACTGGTTAGTGGTTTCCTGACTGCCTTTTTAAACAACTGTTTTATTTAATTCAGCCACTAGACCCTGCTGAATGGCACATCAGGGGCAACACTGGCTGGCCAGAAACTTCCAAAACAGCATCAGGATGCCTGCAGGTTACTTGCCAATGCAAGCATACCATAAGTGAGGGTCAAATGTACATGGGGCTCTCAAACCATAAGACTGACAATGCTGAAGGGATCTACTAGGGGGACTGTAAAAGCAGTTTCCATTACCTCAACTAGTGGCAGATACCTTTACACTAAACCACTCACCACACAGAAGAGGTGTGGTACACATTCGACTTAATAACAGAGAGACAGTACAATATCCAAAAGCAAAAAAATCCAGGGCACTCAAAAACATGGATCAGATACAGATTACATGTTGCTTAATCAAATCAACTCCAAAGACTGACTGAAAACCACCTCAGATTTCATTCCTATGCCTTAACTGGAGGCAAAATAGAATCAGACTCTGAACTGGAAATTCAGGAAACCTGAGGTACTGACAGAATGGATTCTAAAACATTTGAGTACACCTACTGGGTAGTACTGTGGGTACTTGTCTGAGCTCCTGATGCCTGTGACCTCTGGCCACTCACTCCACTCCTCCTCGAGGGGCCTCCTGGATGCTCCCAGGGTTTGGCACAAGACCTCTGGCGACCAAGTGTTAAGTGTTTCTGGGCCAACCCTGTGGAATGTGCTTCCATCTGCAGTCCGAGAATCCCTCTCAACTGGTCTGTTTAAGCAGAGACTTAAGGTCCACCTCTTTAGCCAGGCTTTCACAGAATAAGCAGTCTCATCTTTTACTATATTATAGCTAATGTTATACATAATTCAATTTGTAGAGAATTCATTTTAACTTCCTTGCTGCTGTTATAATTGTGTTTGGTATTTTATGCATTTTTTCTTATCATGTACGGCACCCAGAGCCTCCAGGATTGGGCGCCTTCGAAATAAAATTGCCTTGCCTTGCCTAGGGAAAGCCTTAAAATACACATTCAAACAACATGAAGTCTTGCTGTATTCTGACAAGTGCAGTTATCCCCAGCCTTTAAACTGCCCCGGAGAACAATGGGTTAACTTTTCTAAGCAGGGCATAGAATGTTGATCTCAAGCTCAGTTGATGTCTCTGCCTGTTGTATTTTGAACTGCAACCGTCAGATTCTTTACTCCGCCTCACTGAACAGTCGCTCCAGAGATTTCTCCTGCAGCTCGGTTCGAAGTCAGTTGAAGTGTCAGTTTTCGGTCAGTTTTCTACTGAAATTTAGTTTCCGCATAGTCGGTTCAAGTCTCTGTCTGTGGTACCGTGAGTACTAGATAGGTTTTGTTCTGTTTTCTGTGTGGAACTTGTAGAACCAATCGTTCAGGTAATTTTTGCATCTTACTTTAGTGTGTGGTTACCGGTCCATATCGGTTCTAAAAAAAAAGGGTTTTAGTTTGGTTTTTTCCAAGACCCGTGACACGGTCAGGAACTGATAGGGGAGTCTTGCCTGGCGGTTGCCAAAAAAAGGGTAAGTTTGGTTAGGTTGGCTATGTCTGAGAAACCCAAGAAAAAAAACATGCCCACTGGGTTTCAGCACTGCTGTGAGTGTGGGGAGGTCTTTGCTAAGGCCAATCCCCACACCACCTGTGTTTATTGTCTGGGGTTTGACCACCTCGATTTAGACTGCCAAATTTGTAAAAATGTTCCCAAATCTACCCTTGAAAAGAGATTAGGTAGACTAAGGGAAAGGGAGGCTGAGAATTCCACTGACCTGGATGGCCAGCCCAGTTTGGTTCCGACCAAACCAGAAGGAGTGCCCTCTGAGCAGGGAGATACTTCTTCAGGCAAAAGGAGATCCAATCCTGAGGGGTCGGCTCTAGCAAAAAAGAAACGAAAAGAAAAATCGTCCAGTTCGGATCTAGAATCTCATACTCTGACCGCCAAAGAAATAGCCAAAGTGATTTGTATTGTGGAATCGCTTTGCCTGGTTCCAACTGATCTAGCATCTTTTGGCAGGGGCTTGGTTCGGTCGGTTTCCCCGGTTCATGATTATACCCTGGAAGAATTTTATGAACTGGAGTTTGAGGAGGAAGGAGAGTTGGAAGATAAATATGGTGATGGTGAAAGTCTGGAAGTGCCTATTGACCCGGACATCTCCCCAGACAGACCTTCAGGTGTTTCTCTTCCTAGGCTGAGTCCCCTTCCCACTTTATGTTTTACAGAAAGGTGTCTGAGACCCTCCAGCTTCCTATGGAGAAGGCAGTGGAGGATCAGGAAGAGCCTGACTATGTAGAGATGATGGACATTGCAAAGTCCAGGAGACTGTCTATTCCCGTCCACAAATCTTTTGGGAAACGGACACAAAAAATTCTGAAGTCTCCCAATTCCATACCTCCTGTGGCTAGAAGAATGGACAAGAGGTATACACTTTCAGGCTCAGATACTGAGTTCCTTTATCAGCAATGCAGCCATGTTGGGGTTGTACAGGCTGCTGCCTGCAATAAGCAAACATTCCCTTGGCATCACACCCCCCCCCCGACAAGGACTCCAGGAAGATTGATGCCCTGGCAAAAAAGCAGTACATGGCATCTTTCTTGGGACTCAGGCATGCAAATTATATGGCCTATACAGACAGATACCAGAAGTCCAGGTGGGACACTGTACTGGCACTGGCTAAACAGGCTTCCCCCCAGCTTGCCAAGGAGCTGGAGGAGGTGGCTGCATATGGGATTGAGGCATCAAACGTTCAGTTTCACGCTGCTGTGGACTCCAATGATGTGTCATCAAGAGTCATGGCTACATCTGTGGCTCTTCAGAGAATGGCTTGGCTTAGATGTGCTAGCCTCTCACAGGATACGCAGGCTAAGGCCATGGATTTTCCTGTAGTGGGTAATTCTCTGTTTGTGGAGCAGACAGAGAATTACATGAAGAAAATGGATGAGTACAGGACTAGTTACAGGAGTGCTCAGGCCAAGGAAAGGCAGGCAACTCCTCAAAGGCAGCAGTCTAGGGGCAGGCCTTTTCAAAGACCTTTTTACCAAGCACAGGCCTCTTCTTCCTTTTTGCAGAGAGGGTTCTTCAGAGGGAGAGGCAGAAGGGGGATGAGCAGGCCTGCATCCATCCCTCAGCCTAAAGCCCCTGCCAAGCAGACACCCTGATGGGTCTGCCCGGGTCAATTCTCCTATACCAGTAGGGGGCAGGCTGGCTTACTTTGTCCAGGACTGGATGTCTGTTACATCAGACAAGTGAGTCATGGAAGTAGTATGCCAGGGACTGGTTCTCGGCTTCAAAAAATTTCCCAAGATGAGAGCCAGATGTTTTCCACCTGCAAATCTCTCAGAGACCCTTGCCCTAGAGGCAGAGGTTTCTTCCCTCCTAGCTCTCAGAGCTATAGAGAGAGTACCTACCCTACACTAGGGCAAATGATTGTACTCCAGGTACTTCCTAACCCTCACAAAGACAAGAGAGTGGTGACCCATCCTGGACCTAAGATATCTGAACAAACATCTTTTAAAGCCAAAGTTCAAAATGGTAACTCTGGGAATTATCCTGCCCTCTCTAAGGCCAGGAGACTGGCTAGCCTTCCTGGACCTCAAAGATGCCTACTTTCACATTTCCATCAGGTGCTCCCATAGAAAGTACCTCATGTTCGAGTTGCCCTCAGGCCACTATCAGTTCAGAGCAATGCCCTTTGGCCTAACCTCAGCTCCAAGGGTATTCACAAAGTGCCTGGCAGTAGTTGTTGCCTTCCTAAGAAGACAAAAGATTTCAATTTTTCCATATTTGGATGACTGGCTCATAGTGGGCCAGTCTCCAGACCAAGTCAAGTCAGACCTGCAAGTGACCCAGCAAGTGCTCACTTCTTTCGGATTTCTTCTCAACCTACCAAAGTCAGTTCTCGAACCAGTGCAGCTCCTCACCTTCATAGGGGCAGAGCTGGATACGGTAAAAGCAAGAGCCTTCCTTCCCCTGGAAAGGGCAAGAACTCTCATGGAGCGGGCTTCTTCATTCAGCCTTCAGGTATCTCGACCAGCAAGGCATTTCCTTCAGCTCTTGGGCCACATGGAAGCTTCTACAGCAGTGGTCCAAAGTGCAAGATTCCAGATGAGGGACATTCAGTTCCACTCAAGAGTTTTTTGGTCCCAAAGAAAGGATTCCCTTACCAAACTAATCCCAGTGACTCAAACTCTGATTCAAGCCCTGCAGTGGTGGTAGGATCAGGACAATTTAAGGCAAGGGGTTCCATTTGCCACTCAGTGTCATTCAGTGGTCCTTACCACAGATGCTTCCCTGCTGGGCTGGGGAACCAATTTGGGTGAGCTCACCACCCAGGGATTGTGGTCGCCTCAGGAATCTCTTCTACACATCAATCTTTTGGAACTCAGGGCAGTGTTTCAAACAACATGAAGTCTTGCTGTATTCTGACAGTTTCAGTTAGGTCCTGCCTTTCAACTGCCCCGGAGAACTTAGGGTTAACTTTTCTATGCCTTGCATAGAATGTTCATCACAAGCTGGGTTGAAGTGTCTGCCTGTTGTTATTTGAACTGCAACCATCAGATTCTTTACTCTGCCTCACTGAACAGTCGCTCCGGAGATTTCTCCTGCTGCTCGGTTCAAAAGTCGGTTGCAGTGTCGGTTTTCGGTCGGTTTCTTCCGAATTGCTGTTTCTGCATAGTCGGTTCAAGTCTCTGTCTGTGGTACCATGAGTACTAGATAGGTTTTTGTTCTGTTTTCTGTGTGGAACTTGTAAACTGTGGATCAGTTTGGCTGAACCGATCATTTTGAGGTAAAATGTTTTTATTTAGTTTGTGGTTACTGGTCCGTATCGGTTCTAAAAAAAAATGGGTTTAAGTATGTTTTTTTCCAAGACCCATGACACAGTCAGGAACAGATAGGGGAGTCTTGCCTGGCGGATTGCCGAAAAAGGGGAAATTTGGTTAGGTCGGCCATGTCTGAGAAACCCAAGAAAAAAACCCAGCCCACTGGGTTTCAGCACTGTAGTGTGTGTGTGGGGAGGTCTTTCCTAAGGCTGATCCCCACACCACCTATGTTCATTGTCTGGGGTTTGACCACGTCTATTCAGGCTGCCAAATTTGCAAAAATGTTCCAAAATCTACCCTGGAAAAGAGATTAGGTAGACTGAGGGAAAGGGAGGCCGGAAAGTCCACTGAGCCAGATGGCCAGCCCGGTTCGGTTCCAACCGAACCAGAAGGAGTGCCCTCTGACCAGGCCGATACTTCTTCAGGCAAAAGGAGATCCGATTCTGAGGAATCGGTTCCAACAAAAAGAAAAAGGAAAGAC
Source organism: Neoceratodus forsteri (assembly GCA_016271365.2). Taxonomy (NCBI): domain Eukaryota; kingdom Metazoa; phylum Chordata; order Ceratodontiformes; family Ceratodontidae; genus Neoceratodus; species Neoceratodus forsteri. Next base: position 888,476,329 of record CM028129.1, on the reverse strand, counting down.
AAATCAACCGGTTCGGTTCCAGAATCTCATACTCCGACCGCCGATGAGATAGCCAAAGCAATTAGGATTAAGGAATTGCTTAGATCGGTTACGACTGTAACGGCACCATCTGGCAGGGGCTTGGTTCGGTTGGTTCCCCCGGTTCCGGATTATACCTTGGAAGAATTTTATGAACCGGAGTTTGAGGAGGAGGGAGAGGATGAGGATGATTATGGTGATGGTGAAAGTCTGGATGTGCCTATTGACCCAGACATCTCCCCAGACAGACCTTCAGGTGATTCGCAAAGAAAAATTGTCCGGTTCAGATCCAGAAGTCCATGTTCCGACCGCCGAAGAAATAGCCAGAGCAATTCAGATTGTGGAATCGCTTAGTCCGGTTCCGACCGATCCGGCACCTTTTGGCAGGGGCTTGGTTCGGTCAGTTCTCCAGGTTCACAATTATACTTTGAAGAATTTTATAAACCAGAGTTTGAGGAGGAAGGGGAGTTTGAAGATGATGATGGTGATGGTGAAAGTCTAGATGTGCCTGTGGAACTCGACATCTCCCCAGACAGATCTTCAGGTGTATCCCCACCTAGGCTTTCTGAGTCCTCTTCACACTATATGTTCTACAGAAAGGTGGCTGATACCCTTCAGCTTCCTGTGGAGGAGGCCGTAGAGGATCAGGAAGAAACAGACACAAAAAATTCTTAAGTCTCCCAATTCTATACCTCCTGTGGACAGAAGAATGGACAAGAGGTATACTCTTTCAGGCTCAGATACGGAGTTCCTTTTTCAGCAAGGCAGCCATGTTAGGGTTGTACAGGCTTCTGCTTGTGATAAGGCAAACATTCCCTTGGCATCCCACCCCCCAGACAAGGACTCCAGGAAGACTGATGCCCTTGGCAAAGTAGCAGTACATGGCAGCATATTTGGGACTCAGGCAGGCGAATTATATGGCCTATGCAGCCAGGTACCCAAAGTCCAGGTGGCACACTGTACTGGCACTGGCTAAACAGGCTCCTACTCAGCTTGCCAAGGAGCTGGAGCAGGTGGCTGCAGATGGGATTAAGGCATCGAAAGTTCAGTTTTATGCTGCTGAAGACTCCAATGATGCATCATCAAGAGTCATGGCTACATCTGTGGCTCTTCGGAGAATGGCTTGGCTCAGATGTACTAGCCTTTCACAGGATACCCAGGCTAAGGCCATGGATTTTCCTTTAGTGGGTAATTCTCTGTTTGGGGAGCAGACAAAGAATTACATGAAGAAAATGTATGAATACAGGACCACTTACAGGAGTGCTCAGGCCAAAGAAAGGCAAGCAGCTCCTCAAAGGCAGCAGTCCAGGGGCAGAGGCAGGCCTTTCCAAAGGCCTTTTTACCAAGTGCAGGCCTCTTCTTCTTCTTTTGCACAGAGGGGGTTCTTCAGAGGGAGATGCAGAAGGGGGATGAGCAGGCCTGCATCCACCACTCAGCCTAAAGCCCCTGCCAAGCAGACACCCTGATGGGTCTGCCCTGGTCGATTCTCCTATACCAGTAGGGGGCAGGCTGGCTTACTTTGTCCAGGATGGGATGTCTGTTACATCAGACAAGTGGGTCATGGAAGTAGTAAGCCAGGGACTGGTTCTCGGCTTCAAAAAATTTCCCAAGATGAGAGCCAGATGTTTTCCACCTGCAAATCTCTCAGAGACCTTACCCTAGAGGCAGAGGTTTCTTCCTCCTAGCTCTCAGAGCTGCTAGAAGTACCTACCTACACTGGGGCAAATGTTGTACTCCATGTACTTCTAACCTCACAAAGACAAAGTAGTGACCCATCCTGGACCTAAGATATCTGAACAAACTTTTTTAAAGCCAAAGTTCAAAGTGGGAACTCTGGAATTATCCTGCCCTCTCTAAGGCCAAGGACTGGCTAACCTTCCTGGACCTCAAAGATGCCTACTTTCACATTCCCATCAGGTGTTCCCACAGAAAGTACCTCAGGTTCAAGGTGCCCTCAGGCCACTGTTAGTTCAAACAATGCCCTTTGTCCTAACTATCAGCCCCAAGGGGTCCTCAGAAAGTGCCTGGCAGTAGTTGTTGCCTTCCTAAGAAGAAAAAAGGTTTCCATTTCCCATACTTGGACGACTGGCTCATAGTAGGTCAGTCTTCAGACCAAGTCAAGTCAGACCTGCAAGTGACCCAGCAAGTGCTCACTTCTTTAGAATTCCTTCTCAACCTACCAAAGTCAGTTCTCGAACCAGTGCGGCTCCTCACCTTCATAGGTGCAGAACTGGATATGATAAAATCAAGAGCCTTCCTTCCCCTGGAAAGGGCAAGGAGCCTCATAGAACTGGCCTCTTCATTCAGCCTTCAGGTGTCTCGACCAGCAAGGCATTTCCTTCAGCTTTTGGGCCACATGGAAGCTTCCACAGCAGTGGTCCAGGGGGAAAGATTCCAAATGAGAGACATTCAGTTCCACTTAAGAGCTTTTTGGTCCCAAAGAAAGGATTCCCTTACCAAACTAATTCCAGTGACTCGAACCCTGATCCATGCCTTGCAATGGTGGCAGGATCAGGACAATTTGAAGCAAGAGGTTCCATTTGTCACTCAGTCTCATTTAGTGGTCCTCACCACAGTTGCTTCCCTGCTGGGCTGGGGAGCCCATTTGAGGGATCTTACCACCCAGGGACTGTGGTCGCCTCAGGAATCTCTGCTTCACACCAGTCTCTTGGAACTCAGAGCAGTGTTTCTGGCACTGCAAGCTTTTTCCAAATCTGTACAGAACAAGGTGGTTCAGGTCAGAACAGACAACACCACCACCATGTGGTACATCAACAAGCAAGGAGGCACTCGGTCTACAGCCTTATGCACAGAAGCAATGAAGTTGTGGTCCCTGGCCTATTCCCTGCAAACCTCTCTGATAGCAGTTCACCTCCCAGGGAAGGACAATGTTCTAGCAGTTGCACTGAGCAGAATATCCCAGGGCCATCACGAATGGGCCCTTGATCCCCTGGTGTTGGAAGTGATTTTCTCGAGATGGGGCACTCCAGAGATAGATCTTTTTGCAGCCCCAGACAATCACCAACTTCCTCTTTTTTGTTGCAGACCCCCGAGTCTTGGGCTCAGTCCCCCTGGACGCTCTGATTCTGAACTGGAAAGGCAAATTTTTGTATGCTTTTCCTCCCTTCCCTCTGAAGTTCAAAGTTCTCATCAAGATAAGGTCACAACTTTGCAAAGTGATTCTAATTGCTCCAGACTGGGCCAGGCGGCCATGGTACCCCTTGTTGCTGTCCCTAGCAGTCCATCTTCCCCTGTTTCTTCCCAGGAATTACAACCTGTTAACCTGCTCTCAGGGCAGGATTTGGTACCCCAATTTTCAGTCTCTCAATCTCAAGGCATGGCTCTTGAAGAGTTAGAGTTTGCAGACTTGCATCTGTCTCAGGGAGTTCTGGATATTCTCAAAGCTTCTCAAAACCTTCCACTAGAAAGACATAACTCCAAATGGAAGAGATTCAGCATTTGGTGTTCCAAGAGGCATATCTCCCCAGATACTGATGAATTGCCTACAGGTCTGGATTATATGGTCCATCTTAATAGCCTGGGTCTCAGAATAGCTAGTCTCAGGGTATACTTGTCTGCTGTTTCTGCTTTCCTGTCAGTAGGCAAGTCTTCCTCACTGTCATCCCACCCTATATTCTGTAAGTTTTTCCAGGGATTGCTTCACACCAATCCCTCCTTTAGGGATCCTGCTCCTGCTTGGGATCTTAATGTTTGCATTGCTCAGCTTATGCAACCCTTTCGAGCTTTTGTCCTCAGCAGAGCTTAAGTACTTGACTTGGAAAACTGTGTTTTGGTAGCCATTACTTCTGCTAGACATATCAGTGAATTGCAAGCCCTGTCAGTGGAACCTGATTTCATCTCTTTCACAGAGATAAGTGGTCCTAGAACTCAAGAAGTTCTTGCACAAAGTGGTTTCGAATTTCCACCTGAATCAGTCTATGTCTCTCCTTGTTTTCTTCACTGATCATTCTTCCTCAGGAGAGAGGAGGCTACACAGTTTGGATGTTAAAAGAGCCCTTAGTTACTACATAGAGCATACCAAGGGTCACAGGTTTGAATCCCTCCAGATGTTCCTCACTTATGGAGAAGTTGGTAAGGGCAAACCTGCCACTAAGATCTATTGCCAGGTGGATTGTTTCTTATATACAATTCTGCTGTGAAAAACTGGATTGAACTCCACCCTCAGGCCTGAGACCTCATTCCACAAGAGATACAGCTGCTTCCCTGGCTGCTGCCTGGGATATCCTTCTCTTAGAAATTTATCAAGCAGCCACCTGGAAAACAGTCCATACCTTTACCAAGCATTACTCTCTGGATATCTGGGCTAGGAGCGATGCTCGGTTCAGCACAGCAGTACTTCAGAGCCTATTCCCAAAGTAGGTTCAAACAACATGAAGTCTTGCTATATTATAGACATTAGCAGTTTGATCCAGCTCTAGAACTGCCCCGGAGTGAAATGGTTAAAACCATTCCAAAATAGAATTTTGGCACGAGAGCAGCTCTATCTGTGTCATTTCAAACTTGAACTGTCAGATTCTTTACTCCGCCTCAGTGAACAGTCGCTCCGGAGATTTCTCCTTCTTTCGGTTCATTTCTCGGTTTAAAAGTGTTTCTGGTTGGATTTAACCAAGAATAGTTTTATTTTAACACTAAAACCGTTAGGTTCAAGCTCTATCTGTGGCTATAAGTAAATGAAGGTTTTGTCTGTGTGGAACTTGTAAGTTATCGGTTCGGTTTTGAACCGATCAGTGTTAAAACTCATTTAAAACTAAAAGTTACTATTTTGAAATGCGGTTCCTGGTTCTTATCGGTTCCTAAAAGCAGTTTATCGGTTTTCTCCAATACCCGTGACAGATTTAGGAACCGATAAAGGGTGTCTTGCCTAGTGCTGCCATTAAAGCAGAAGTTTTGGTTAGGCTGGCATTATGTCTGAAACCAAAAGAAAAACCCGGGCCACTGGGTTTCAACACTGTGATGTTTGTGGGAAGTCTTTGCCAGGGCTGGCCACACACCACATGTGTTTATTGTCTGAGGGTTTGACCACCTCCAGTCAGACTGCCAGGTATGTAAATTTCCTGCAGCCACCCTGGAAAAAGATTGGGCAGGCTCAGGGAATGAGGAGGCAAAGTCCGCTGACCCGGATGGCCAGCCGGTTCGGTGCCAACGAACCAGAGGAGATAACCCTCTGACAAGGGCCAGACTTCCTCGGGCAAAAGAAAAGCTGGTTCTGAGGAACCAATTCCAGTAAAGAAAACAAGAAAATCAGCAGGTCTGGAATTCAAAATGCCTTCTCCAACTGCTGCAGAGATAGCAAAAGCCATACAAATTGTCCAGTCACTGTCTCAGGGTCTGTCCGAACCACCACTATCTGGTAAAAGGTCAGTTCGTCCGGTCCCAGTGGTTCAGGATTATGATATTGAGGAATTTTATGAACCAGAGGAGGGGGAGAAGGATTATGAACAGTATGAATGTGGCTGGGAAGGTCCGGGTGTGCCCATTGAACCGGACATCTCCCAGACAGACCTTTAGCATCTCCCCTATGCTGTCTGAGTCCCATCTCATTTTATGTTTTATAAAAAGTTGCTGAAACCCTCCAGCTTCCTTTAGAAGAGGCTGTGGATGAGCAAGAGGAGCCTGATTTTGTAGAAATGATGGATATTCCAGAGTCTGGAGATTGTCTATTCCTTTACATAAGTCTTTTAGGAAACAAACAATTAAAATTTTAAAAGCTCCTAATTCTGTGCCTCCTGTAGATAAAAGATGGACAGAAGGTATACATTGTCAGGCCCTGATACGAATTCCTTTCTCAGCAATGCAGTCATGTTGGGGTAGTTCAGGCTGCTGCCTGTGATAAAACTAATATTCCTTGGCTTCACATCCTCCTGACAAGTTCCAGGAAGATTGGTGCCATGGCAAAAAACAGTATATGGCAGCCTCTCTGGGACTCAGGCAAGCAAATTATATGGCTTATGTAGCTAGGTATCAAAAATCTAGATGGGATACTGTTATGCATTTGGCCAAGCAGGCCCATGGCCAGCTGGCTAGTGAACTAGAACAGGTGGCTGCTGATGGCATTGAAGCCTCTAAGGTTCAGTTTCATGCTGCTGTGGATGTTAATGATGTTTCCTCTGGGGTCATGGCCACATCTGTAGCTTTTAAGTAGGTTGGCCTGGCTCAGGTGTACTAGTTTGTCACAGGATACCCAGACTAAGGCTATGGATTTTCCTGTGGTGGGAAATTCTCTGTTTGGAGAGCAGACAGAGATACATGAAGAAGATGGATGAATATGGGACTACTTACAAGAGTGCCCAGGCTAAGGGCGGCAAGCCACTCCTCAAGGCATGCCCCAGGGTAGGGGTAGGCCTTTTCACAGGCCTTTCTGCCAGGCTCAGGCCTCCTCTGCCTATGCTCAGAGGGGCTGCTTCAGAGGCAGGGCATATGAGGGTGGGCAAACCTGCTCCCACCCCCAGCCTAAACTCCTCTGAAACAGGCACCCTGATGGGGTGCCCAGGGCCCATTCTCCTGTACCAGTGGGGCAGACTGGCTTACTTCAGTCAGAAGTGGGCTTCTTTAACCTCAGACAAGTGGGTTCTGGAAGTAGTAAGCCAGGGTCTGGTTCTCAGCTAAAAAGTTTCCCAAGTTGAGAAGCAGACTTTTCTACCTGCAAGCTTCAAGAGACCCTCGCTCTAAACAGAGATCTCATCCTGTTAGATCTCAGAGCAATGAAGGGTTCCTCCCCTGCATCAGGGCAGGGTCTGTATTCAGACACTTTCTTACCCCAAAAGACAGGAGAATGGCGGCCATTTTAGATCTCAGATATCTGAACAAGCATCTTTTGAAACCAAAGTTCAAAATGGTAACTCTGGCAATGATTTTACCTTCCCTAAGGCCAGGGGACTGGCTAGCTCTCCTGGACCTCAAGGATGCCTATTCCATGTCCTAATCAGAAGATCCCATCGAAAGTACCTCAGATTGAACTGCCCTCAGGTCATTACCAGTTCAAGCAATGCCCTTGACTGTACCTCTGCTCCAAGGGTATTCTCAAAGTGTCTAGCAGTGGCAGTGGCCCACTCAAGGAGGCAGAGGATTGCTGTTTTTCCCTATCTAGATGACTGGCTCATTGTAGGCCAGTCCCCAGAACAGGTAAAATCTCACCTGCAGGTCACAGCAGCTTCTCACCTCCCTGGGTTTTCTGCTAAACCTACAAAGTCAGTTCTGGAACCAGTCCAGGTACTCACCTTTATAGGGCAGGATGGACACAAAGCTAGCCAGAGCCTTTCTTCCCCAGAAAGGGGTAAGGAATTTAGTGCTCTGGCCTCTTCCTTCATGCTGCAGGTCTCTCGACCAGCAAGACACTTCTCTGCAGCTCCTGGGGCACATGGCTGCATCCACAGCTGTTGTGCAGGGGCCAGATTTCAGATGAGAGACATTCAGTTTCACTTGAGAACCTTTTGGTCTCAGAGAAGAGACCCCCTTTCCAAGTTGGTCCCAGTGACTCGAACCTTGATCCTAGCTCTCCAGTGGTGGCAGGATCAGAGCAATTTAAACGAGGGTCCCTTCATTTCCCCTTCTCACGACTTGACTCTCACTACAGATGCTTCCCTTCTGGGTTGGGGGAGCCCACATGGCGACATCTTTCCACTCTTTCCCCAGGAATCTCTGCTCCACATCAATTTGCTGGAACTCAGAGCTGTCTTTTTAGCTCTTCAAGCTTTTTCTGCATCTGTCCACGACAAGGTGATACAAGTCAGAACAGACAACACCACAACAATGTGGTACAATCAACAAACAGGGGGCACTCGGTCTTGGCCTTGTGCACCGAGACAATGAAGTTGTGGTCTCTGGCCTATTCCCATGAACACTTCCCTCATAGCAGTTCATCTTCCAGGAAGGACAATGTCCTAGCGGATGCCCTCAGCAGAATTTCCCAGGGCCATCACGGAATGGTCCCTGGATCCTCAAGTGCTGGGGGATAGTTTTTGCCAGGTGGGGCATCCCTCAGACAGATCTTTTGCAGCCCCAGACAATCCACAAACTTCCTCTGTTCTGTTGCGGGCCTCCAGTGCTGGGCTCAGTTCCCCTGGATGCCCTTCTTCTGGATTGGGAGGAAGTTCTCTCTATCTTCCCCCTTTCTTCTCCTATTCAAAGTACTAGTCAAAATCAGATCTCAGCCTTGCAGGGTGATTCTGATTGTCTCGGATTGGGCCAGGCAGCCCTGGTACCCTCCTTCTGTCTCTGACAGTCCATCTTCCCCTGTGCCTCCCCAGGAATCACAATCTGTTGACTTGTGCCCAGGGAAGGGTTTGGTATCCGGACCTCAAATCCCTCAACCTCAAGGCCTGGCTCTTGAGGGTTAGAGTTTGCTGATTTACACCTCTCTCAGGGTGTTCTTGAGATCCCAAAGGCTTCCAGAAAGCCCCACTAGAGCTACTTATAGTTCTAAATGGAAAATGTTTTCCATTTGGTGTGCTGGAAAATATTTCCCCAGAATCTGCTGAATTGCCCATTTTGTTAGATTACATGGTACATCTTAATTCCTTGGTCTCAGACCAGCTACCCTGAGAGTTCATTTGGCAGCTGTGTTGCTTTTGTGTCAGCAGGAAAGTCATCCCTCTTTCCTCTCATCCTGTGTTTTCCAAGTTTTTAAGAGATTACTCCATACTAATCCTCCCTTTCGGGAACCGCCCTCTTGGGACCTTAATGTTTGCATTGCCCAGTTAATGCAAACTCCCTTTGAACCTCTGTCTTCTGCAGGGAGCTTAAGTACCTAACTTGGAAACTGTTTTTCTAGGGGTGGCTATCACTTCTGCCAGATGCATAAGTGAATTGCAAGCCTTGTCAGTGGAGACTGACTTGTTTCTTCCACAAGGATAAGGTAGTCCTTAGGACTAATAGGAAGTTTTGACTAAGGTGGTTTCAGATTTCCATCTTAATCAATCTATCTCCCTTCCAGTATTTTTCACTGATCACTCCTCTTCGGGTGAGAGGAGGTTGCACAGTCTGGATGTTAAGAGAGCTCTTAGTTATTATATAGAGTGTACCAAAGGTCACAGGTTCGAATCCCTCCAACTTTTCCTTACCTATGGTGAAGTTGGGAAAGGCAAACCTGCCACTAAGAGATCAATAGCCAGGTGGATTGTCTCTTGTATCCAATTTTGTTATCTGAAAGTGGGCAGAGCCCCCTGGTTTGAGGGCTCATTCTACCAGGGGTACAGCTGCGTCTCTAGCTGCTGCCAGAGATATCCCTTTATTAGAGATTTGCCAGGCTGCTACTTGGAAAACGGTACACACTTTTACCAAGCATTACTCCCTGGATGTCCAGGCCAGGAGAGATGCTCGGTTTGGCACAGCTGTTCTTCAGAGCCTATTCCTAAGTAGGTTCTGCCCTCCTCCATGGAGGTACTGCTGTGTATTCTGCCAATGTCTATAATATAGCAAGACTTCATGTTGTTTGAAGAAAATTACTCACCTTGAATGTTGTTTCTTCTAATGAGTCTTGCTATATTATAGACCTCCCAACCTGCCCCTCTCAGAACCTCTACTTGGTGGGGTGCAGGCAACTTAGTGTGAGCATACTTATGTCCTGTTAACATTTTGTCCCCTTTGGGACTTTGGGGGTGTATGTGTGCCGCGTGTGTGTTTTATTATACTTATGTTCCATTTTCATATTATTAGAATGGTGTTAGTATTTCTGGTCCCCTGACTTGAGTCTTGGGTGTTGGGACCATCAATGGTTGTTATTATTTAGGTAGCCATTTGGCTAGTGTAGGTTACAGCTTCACACAGACCTTAGTGAGTTTGGCTCAGTAAAGATCTGACAGTTCAAGTTTGAAATGACACAGATAGAGCTGCTCGCGCTAAAATTCTATTTTGGAATGGTTTTAACCATTTCACTCCGGAGCAGTTCTAGAGCTGGATCAAACTGCTAATGTCTATAATATAGCAAGACTCCATTAGAAAAACAACATTACTAAGGTGAGTAATTTTTTCTTCTGTCCCTCCTCCATGGAGGTACTGCGTAGTAGTCTGCACTTGTCAGAATACAGCAAGACTTCAAGTTGTTTGAAGAAAAAATTAATCACCTTAGTAATTATGTTTCTTCTATTGAAGTCTTGCTGTGTATTCTGACCTCCCTCCCTGCCTCCCCTCTCAGAACCTGTTTTGGGGAAGTTTCTGATCAGGTGCAGTGTTGCACCTCAGGGGTGCTTTCTTTACACCCTCTTCTTGTATGGGTGTTTATTTTGTTATATTCCTGTTTGATTTGAGTTTTGGGTTTCCCGACTTGAGTCTTCTTTTGGTAGTCCAAAACTTGTTGTTGTCTGTTGACTATTAAAAATTTTGTTTTACAATTTCCACACAGAATACTATTAGGCACAGTGTTAGCACCCCATGGGGTGCCCCCTTACACCCTCTGTTACTCATGGGGTGAGATGTTATTTGAATTTTTTTGGTTTTTGCGTTTTTGTGTTTTGGGTTTCCTGACTTGAGCCTTCCTTTGAGAACCCAAAAAGATTATTTTTCTGCCAGTTGGCTAGTAAAAATGTTACAGTTTCCACACAGAACACCTAGTGAGTTTTTGCTCGTAGACATCTGACAGTTGCAGTTCAAAATACAACAGGCAGAGACATCAACCGAGCTTGAGATCAACATTCTATGTCTGCACAGAAAAGTTAACCCATTGTTCTCCGGAGCAGTTTAAAGGCTGGGGCTAACTGCACTTGTCAGAATACAGCAATACTCCACCAGAAGAAACATAATTACTAAGGTAAGCAATTTTTTCTTTTCACATCATATTTATTCGTCCCAGTAGTGATGTTTACAGGGACATGATGACCCTAGAGTTCCTGAAAAATAAATTACATGCACATAACCCCCGGTACACCCAAATCAGACTCTACTTACCTAATAGGTAAGACATTACATCTGTGAGACATACGGAAATGTCTGTAAGACCTATAAAGGGTTGCCCTTTGTATGAGCAGAATGGTTTGAAGATCAATTAAAGCAGTATAAGTAGGGCCTGAGGAAGAATTCCCCACAATACAGTTCTCACCAGTTCTGAAAAGGCAGTAATTAAAAGTGCTGCTTACCTGCAGTAATTAAAGGTAGCCAAATTTGTAAAAGTTTTCCCAAAGCTACCCTGGATAAGAGAGTAGGTAGACTGAGGGAAAGGGAGGTGATCACTGCAATAGTCAGAATACAGCAAGACTCCATTAGAAGAAACAACATTACTAAGGTGAGTATTTTTTTCTTGTGTTCTACAGAAAAGTGTCTCAAACCCTCCAGTTTCCTACTGAGGAGGCTGTAGAAGATCAAGAGGAGCCTGACTTCATAGAGATGATGGACATCCCAGAGTCTAAGAGACTGTCTATTCCCCTTCATAGGTCATTTGGGAAACAGATGCAAAAAATTCTTTGGTCTCCCAACTCTGTACCTCCTGTTGACAAGAGAATGGACAAGAGGTACACCTTGTCAGGCTCGGATATGGAATTTCTTTACCAACAATGCAGCCATGTTGGGGTAGTGCAGGCTGCTGCCTGTGACAAGGCAAACATCTTCTTGGCTTCACACCCCCCCCAGGCAAAGATTCCAATAAGACAGATGCTATGGCAAAGAAACAGTACTTAGCATCATCTTTGGGACTCAGGCAGGTTAATTATATGGCCTATGCAGCCAGGTACCAGACATCCAGGTGGGACACTGTACTGGCACTGGCTAAACAGGCCTCCCCTCAGCTAGCCAAGGAGCTGGAGCGGGTGGCTGCTGATGGGACTGAGGCATCAAAGGAGCAATTTCATGCTGCTGTGGACTCCAATTATGTCATCAAGAGTCACGGCTACATCTGTGGCTCTTCAGAGAATGGCCTGGCTCAGATGTACTAGCCTTTCGCAGGATACCCAGGCTAAGGCCATGGATTTCCCTATAGTGGGTAATTCTCTGTTTGGGGAGTAGACAGAGAAATACATGAAGAAAATGGATGAGTACAGGACCACTTATAGGAGTGATCAGGCCAAGGAGAGGCAGGCAACTCCTCAGAGGCAGCAAGCTAGAGGCAGGCCTTTTCACAGGCCTTTCTATCAGGCACAGGCCTCCTCTTCCTTTTCTCAGAGGGGGTTCTTCAGAGGGAGAGGTAAGAAGGGGGATGAGCAGGGTTGCATTCAACCTTCAGCCTAAGGCTCCTGGCAAGCAGACACCCTGATGTGTCAGTCCGGGTCAACTCCCCCATTCCAGTAGGAGACAGGCTGGCTTACTTTGTCCAGGACTGGATGTCTGTTACCTCAGGCAAGTAGGTCCTGGAGGATGTAAGCCAGGGACTGGTTCTCAGTTTCAAAAGTTTTTCAAAACTGAGACCCAGATCCTTTCCACCTGCAAATACTTCAGAACCCCTTGCTCTAGAGGCAGAGATTTTGTCTCTACTGGCTTTAAAAGCCATAGAGAGTTCCTACTCCATACAGAGGCAAAGGTCTGTACTCCAGGTACTTCCTTACCCTGAAAAAGACAGGGGAGTGGTGACCCATCCTAGATCTAAGATACCTAAACAAGCACCTAGTAAAGTCAAAATTCAGGATTGTGACTCTGGGAACAATTCTTCCCTTTCTGAGGCCAGGAGACTGGCTAGCCTTCCTGGACCTCAAGGATGCCTATTTTCACATTCCCATCAGGTGCTCCCACAGAAAGTACCTCAGGTTCGAATTGCCCTAAGGCCATTATCAGTTCAGAGCTATGCCCTTTGATCTAACCTCAGCTCCAAGGGTGCTTACAAAGTGCCTGGCAGTAGTGGTGGCCTTTTTAAGAAGGAAAAGGATCTATATTTTTCCATATCTGGACGATTGGCTTCTGGTGGGCCAGTCTTCAGACCAAGTCAAATCAGATCTGCAGGTTACCCAGAAAGTTCTCACTTCCCTGAGGTTCCTTCTCAATCTTCCCAAGTCACTTCTCGAACCAGTACAGCTCCTCACTTTTATAGGAGCAGAGCTGGATGCCCTCAAGGCAAGAGCCTTCCTTCCTTTGGAAAGGGCAAAAGCCATCTCTCAGCTGGCCTCTTCCTTTCTCCCTCTGGTTTCTCGACCAGCAAGGCATTTTCTGCAGCTCCTGGGCCACATGGCAGCTTGCATAACAGTGGTTCAAGGGACCAGGTTTCAGATGAGGGACATTCAGTTCCATCCGAGAACCTTTTGGTCCTAAAGGAAAGATCCTCTTACCAAGGTAGTTTCTGTTACTCAGACCTTAATTCAGGCCCTTCTGTGGTGGCAGGACCTGGGTAATCTGAGGCAGGGTGCTCCATTTGTCTCTCAATCGCACTCTGTGGTTCTTACCACAGATGCTTCCCTTTTCGGGTTGGGAGACCATCTGGGGGCTCTCATGGCCCAGGGACTGTGGTTCTCTCAGGAATCCCTTCTTCACATCAACCTCCTGGAGCTCGGGGCAATACTTCTTGCCTTACAGGCTCTCTCTTAGTCAATACAGAATAAGGTGGTTCAGGTCAGGATGGACAACACTACCACCATGTGGTATATCAACAAGCAGGGAGGCACTTGGTCCACAGCCTTGTGCACGGAGGCCATGAAAGTATGGTCCCTGGCTTATTCCCTGCAGACCTCTCTAGTAGCAGTCCACCTCCCAAGAGAAGACAATGTGATAGCGGATGCATTGAGCAGGATTTCCCAGGGCCATCTCGAATGGTCTCTGGATCCTTTGGTGTTGAAGGTGATCTTCTCAAGGTGGAGCACTCTGGAGATAGATCTCTTTGCAGCACCAGACAATCACCAGCTTCCTCTGTTTTGTTGCAGACCTCCAGTCTTGGGTTCAGTCCCTCTGGATGCTCTGATTTTGAACTGGGAAGGGAAGTTTCTTTATGCCTTCCCTCCTTTTCCTCTGCTGTTCAAGGTTCTAGTCAAGGTAAGGTCACAACCATGCAAAGTGATTCTGATTGCTCCAGACTGGGCCAGCCAGCCTTGGTACCCCTTGTTGCTGTCCTTAGCAGTCCATCTTCCACTGTCTCTTCCCAGGAATTACAATCTGCTAACCTCCTCTCAGGGGAAGATTTGTTGCCCCAATCTCCAGTCATTCAATCTCAAGGCATGGCTCTTGAAGACTTAGAGTATGCAGATTTACATCTGTCCCAAGGGGTTCTGGAGATCCTCAAGGCTTCTTGAAAGCCTGCCACGAGAAACACCTACAACTCCAAATGGAAAAGGTTCAGTATTTGGTGTTCCAATAAGCACATTTCCCCAGACACTGCTGACTTGTCTACAGTTCTGGATTACATGGTTTACCTTAATGGCATAGGCCTCAAACCAGCTACTCTCAAAGTTAATTTGTCAGCTATTTCTGCTTTCCTGTCAGTGAGGAAATCTTCCTGTCTGACATCTCACTCTGTATTCTGTAAATTTTTCAAAGGATTGCTTCATACCAATCCCCCTTTTAGGGATCCTGCTCCTGCCTGGAATTTGAATATTTGTATAGCTCAGCTGATGCAACACCCCCCCCACCCAAGCCTATGTCCTCAGCAGAGCTCAAGTACCTGACTTGGAAAACTGTGTTTTTGGTTGCTGTTACTTCTGCCAGATGTATCAGTGAATTGCAAGCCCTGTCAGTGGAGCCTGACTTCACCTCTTTCCATAGAGATAAGGTGGTCCTTAGAACCAATAGGAGGTTCCTACCTAAAGTGTTTTCTGATTTCCACTTAAACCAATCTATGTCTTTTCCTGTGTTCTTCACTGATCACACCTCCTCAGGGGAACAGAGGCTACACAGTTTAGATGTTAAAAGGGCCATTAGTTACTACATAGAATGTACAAAGGGTCACAGGTTTGACTCCCACCAGTTGTTCCTCACTTATGGGGAAGTAGGTAAGGGAAAACCTGTAACCAAGGGAACCATTGCCAGATGGATTGTGTCCTGTATTCAATTTTGCTATGAAAAACTGCACCCTCAGACCTGAGGGCTCATTCCACTAGAGGTACAGCTGCATCTCTGTCTGAAGCAAGGGATATCCCTTTTTTAGAAATCTGTCAAGCAGCCACCTGGAAAACAGTTCATACCTTCACCAAGCACTACTCTGTGGACATCCAGGCTAGGAGTGATGCTAGGTTTGGCACAGCAGTACTTCAGAGCCTATTCCCAAAGTAGGTTCTGTCCCTTCTCCTTGGAGGTACTGCTTGGTAGTCAGCAAATTGTCAGAATAGAGCAAGACTTCATGTTGTTTGAAAAAAAATTACTCATCTTAGTAAATGTGTTTCTTCTAATGGAGTCTTGCTGTATTCTGACCTCCCTTCCTGCCTCCCCTCTCAGAACCTGTTTTTGGGAATTGGGTGGGCAGGTGCAGTGTTGCACCCCAGGGGTATCTTTACCTCACTCCTGTTGTGTTGGGTGCTTTGTATTTATTTAATTAAGAGTTTTTAGTTCTTATTACCTGGTTTTGGTTCTTTAGGTTTCCTGACTTGAGTCTTTTGGGGAATCCAAAGTCTTTGTTGCCAGTTGGCTACTAGGAGTTTTTACGATTTCCACATTATTTAGTCAGTGAGTTTCAGCCCGTAAGAATCTGATGGTTTGGTTTCAAAAGGACACAGAGTTTTCAACTGAGCTTGAGCCCAAAATTCTATGCCTGGCATAGAATTTAACCCTTCACTCTCTGGGGCAGTTCAAGAGCTGGAGCTAACTGCCAAATTGTCAGAATACAGCAAGACTCCATTAGGAGAAACACAATTAGTAAGGTGAGTATTTTTTTTCTTTCTTAGTCTGAAATGTCATTTTCTGTCAGACAAAACTTTAAAAAATACAGGAAAAACAAAGAATGCACTAATCAATCTTATTTACAGCAAGGAAGTGTAAATGAACTCTGACCCAGAACAGCAGGAAACTAGCTCCAAAAACACAACATATTCAAACTAAAAGACTCTCTAGTCTGCAACTGTTTCTAGAATAATAAGCTATTTTATGAGTTAAAGTTTAAAAACTTGTAGAAAAATACCTGAAAATTCTTATGCTTTCTCTAGGCAGGCCCTCTAACAAGCATCCAGTTCAGATCACAAACTAGTTCCAACTGGTGTAGCCTGTTTTCAGAGCAGCAGCAAACTAGGAAATGAATCACTCTGACAGTATCATATCCTGCCAGGGGGTTATAGGAAATGAAGTTTCTTTTTTTTAGATTTTAAGGCAACAGACAAGTGCAATCTGTCAGTTTTTCAAGATGTTCCAAATTATTTATGCAAAAAATTTGGGTCATATGAGGCCGCATCTTAGAGGACAGACTTTATTTAACCATTTACTTACCTAGGGTTGTCAAATGAAGATGAAGGATCTCATTTTCTGTGAAGTCCTGCCTTTTCTGCTCAATTTTTCAGAAGATAAATAGACCCTAGGGAGATCAAATGATTGCAAATGGCCTAGATGTCAGTCCTGAGCTGTAAATTGTAGTGACTGAGTAAACATGCCATCACTGTGGTGACATTTGTGTTAGCAAAAGACAGGTATGACAACATAATTTCTATGATGGTTGTCATGGCAGCAAATTATGGGTCTTAGTGAGTTCTTTTTCACTCTGCATACTCTACTCCCCCTTCAACAACACCTTCCCCTTCATAGCCAGCTACCATCCCTGCAACTGGGCTAGCCTCCTTACCACCCTCCCTGCAGCTGAACCATCACTCTACAGCTCAGCCACCCTCTACTCCTGCAACTCTCCCTGCAACTGAACCAGCCCTAAGTCCAGCATCCCTCTAGCTGACCACTCTCTCAGTAGCCAGAACTTCCCTGTCTGACTTCCCTTCTGCTACTTCATTCCCCTTCCAGGCCCCTGATGAGGCATGTTGCGCAAACCTCTCTTGGTTGTTATCACTGGTGGTACAGTGTGTGCAGGTGGTATACATGGTGGGAGACTATGGAGACATTGAGGGTGTTGGAGGAGACTACAGCGGGACTGATGGTGCTGCAAAAACAGTGGAGTGATGGGGCTGGAGGAAGAAGGTGGTGAGGAGAGTTAGCATTGAGTTATGGATGGAGGGGTTACTCTGGAGAGAGCTGCAGGGGAATGTGGAGGGATGGTGGGTGCAAGACAAACAAAATCAGTTATGTTGAGATCTGAACCCAGATCTGGATGCAGCAACACTTCACAAAGCTGCTGACTCTTAATTTCTAGGCTACAGAGCCAGCACATCTTTCCCCAGACACAGATGACTACATTACTCTCTATCTGTACTCCTTACAGTGCTAAATGACACTATCTTAGCTCAAACAAACAGGCGCTATTAACACAAGGTTGTCAAAATGAAATTTGCTATTTTTGAAACGCTCGTGTTTCCTCGCTGTTTTATGCTCACTCTTTTCATGGGATATCTGTATCTTTCACTTTTATAATGCCCTGAAAGTGCAAATGCTTACTTTGCAAAGCCAAACCTACCTTATAGCCAAGAAAATCTCAGCTGGTCTCTTCCCTATGGGGCTCAGTGATCTAATCCAAAATGTTCTTCAAGCTAGATCCACCAGAAGCTCTACAAAGGACCCACTCCTAGTCCCTCACTGCAGAACATCTTTGAGGCCACGTGCATTCTACTATAGTGCCACCTCTGGATGAATGACCTACCTGTAGATATCTCCTGGGAATTGAAACTAGCCCCTTTCAAATCCACACTTAGAGAGCAACTCCTCTTCTCCTGTGTCTGCGATTGCTTATAACCTTGTTGCCCTCCCCTGCTCTCCTTACTATCCTACTTTTTGCCCTACTAGCTTTCATGGACAAAGTCCTTTCCAATGGCAGCCCCCACCACCCCCTTCCTTTCTCCTCCATACCTTCTCTCCCCATCTCTAAAATGTTGTGTCTGTATCCACCTCCGGAGTGGTCCCTCTGATCTCTAAATTAATAGGCTTGTACCTGCTCCTGAGTATTCTTAAATATATTGCTGCTGTATGTTACTTATTGTACTATCCTAATGTAATATACAGTTTGTTGCTTATCTGTTTGTCGACACTTAGGGTATAGTTGTCTACCCTCTGTATGTCTTGTACCCAGCTCTGAACCTCATGTATCCACTTGTTCTTTTAATTTGTATTGTACAGTTAACTTGTATTTTGATATGGAGCCTTTGCAAAGGAATCTCTGAATCAAAGATCTGTAATTCTGATATGTTAAATAAATAAATAAGCTAATAATGCATACTACCTTTTTTTAATTTGTACTGCCTTTCCCCCAAGGACTTATCTGTCATGGGAGAAAAGAGGAATGCTGTTGCTAGGTATATGAACCTACTACAACAAAAGAAATTCTAAAAATGGTCTCAAGACCATCCCATTGGCACAGCAATAGTGCTACCACTCACAATGCCAGTGACTCAGGTTCAGAAGTGAGCCCTGATCATTAGGAGTCAGCTGTGGGAAGGAGGATTGAGCATACCAGAGGGTTGGGTCACTGCTTCTGCTGCACTACTGCCACTAAGTGACCACCTAGGTGACCACAGCTGGCAGTGCAATAGAGATGACATCCAGCTTCCCCTTTGTTGTCCAGGGTGGCTTAATAAAAATATTAAATAATTAATCAACAAAAAAATAGAATGTTTAAAAAATATAGAAAAGATAAAACTCAAACTAATTACCAGGGGTGGGATATTCAAAGCAGTTGCACATGGCACAACTGAGATGCGCCTGCGCAAGTGTGGAAATATGCCAAAGAGTGATATGCAGCATGAGCCAATGCACTGCGTAAATTGCAGTGCACCAATGCGCAGCCCTAATGAATGTATGTGCAAGTGCAGGGGGAGTAGCCATGAATAAGTGGTGCAGTGCAATATTCAACAGCAAGCAAATGGCACAAGCGCTGAGCAACAGGGACATGCACAGAGCAAACTTGAGCCCATAAAAAGAGGAAGCAAGCAAGGGACAGAGGCTTGCGCCACAGGGGAGCAATAGAGAGGCAGAGCAAGTGGGTAGGCAGGACAGCAGGAGGGGTGCAAGAGAGAGGCGGGCAGGAAGTGCAACAGAGTGTGGGACTGGGTGTATGACACTGATTGTGCCTGCGTGTCTGAGCGACTGTGTGTGTGTGTGTGTGTGTGTGTGTGTGTGTGTGTGTGTGAGACAGGTGCGGGGGAAACAACAGCAGCGTGAGTCTGTGATACCTGGCATAGGAGTGGCAACGAAAGTGCCCGGACGGGTGTGAGGCAGAGGGTACAGCCAACAGACTGCCAGCTGGGGACCCCAAACACAGGTGTGCACCCAGCGCAGGGGCACACGCAGTGGCACACAGCTGGGGTGCCTGGGGAGACAGCCATCCAGGGGGACAGGACAGCCAGGGCCATGGCCAGTGCCATCTTCCAGATGGAGGCAGTAATGAGGGGTGTGAGGAGGCAGAGCGGCACGGTCGTGGAAGGGTCTGTCGGAGGTACGCCCGGAACAGGTGGTACCATGCCTGCCCCACCTTTGAACAGTACAGTGACACAAAGATTGTGGGCTGGTACCACCTGAACCAGGCAATTCTGAGGCAGCTCTGTGAGCTGTTCAGTGATGAGATGCAAACACCCACAAGATGGAGCCATGCCCTGTCGGTGGAGACCAAGGTCACGGCCGTCATGTGCCTGCTCACCACAGGGACCTTCCAGAGACCAACATGGGACACCACAGCCATTACCCAGTTGGCTGCATCATGGCTCCTCACACAATTCCTTAATGTGCTGCTGCCACGTGCTGCGGAATACACTAATTTCCCCAGCACACAGGCAGCATGTACAGCCAAAATGCAGGCGTTCCACAGGGTGGCACTTATGCCTGGTGTGCAAGAGGCCATCGACTGCACCCACATAGGCATCCGCACACCACCTGGCCTGGAGGGGGTAGCCTACATCAACAGGAAGGGCTACTCCAGCATCAACTGCCAGGTGGTGTTCGATGCCAGGGGGCGCATAATCAATGTCTGTGCCACACACCCTGGTGGGGCACACGATGCCTTCATCTGGTGCCAGTCAGCACTGTGCCACAGGTTTGTGAGTAGAAACATCTCCACCGGCCACCTAGTAGGTGAGTATGCTGTTAGAATGGGCAGCCTGGCACAACAGGGCAGGATGTGGGGGATGCTAGGCCAGGGGCATCAGAGGGTGTGGCTGGGGAGGCAGGGGGGTGCAGCTACAAAAACTACCATGTTAACCACACATGTCAACCACACATGTCAAGACACAGGTGACAGCAGATACCCACTCCGGCCCTGGCTGCTCATCCCATACTGGCACCTATCGACCCCAGCGCAGGAGTAATACAATGAGGCACATGCCAGCACATGGAACATCATCGAGCGTGTGTTTGGGCTGCTGAAGGCCCGGTTCCATTGCCTGGACAGGTCTTGTGGTGCCCTACAGTACAGTTCCTCCAAGGCTTGCAGCCTATTTCTGGCCTGCTGTATGCTACACAACATGGCCACTGACCATGGGCTAGCTGTCGAGGTTGAAGAGGGGAACAGCAGTGGGAATGATGCAGCCACTGGGCCAGGTAGTGGTGGGCAGCCCCACCCTGGGTGAAGGGAACCCTGGCTGAACAGGATGGCCAAGCAGCACTGGGACACAATTGCAGAGGAGCACTATGATGCATGCAGGTAGGTGATCGTGACCACATGCATGTCCCAGGGACCATGGCACAGTAATCAGGCATGCAAGGGCGGGCCCATGACAGTAATGGCTGGAGGGTGGCATTGGCAGGCATAGGACTGGACTCTGTGGAAGCACCCTGTACAGCACTGCACACCCCACCCACACACCCCAACACACACACGTACGTGCACACTGGCACCCACATGCGCATGCCCAGAGGCCACCAATGGGCGTGTGTCAGACACCGAACACCATTGCACAGTAGCGGCCAGTGTTGTGTTGGCATCATCATGCACATGCCACAGTGGCCAGTGGCCAGGTGGGTGTGCACAAGGCCTGTGTGCAGCATCGACCATGGATGACACGTCCCTGGAATGCACATGCACATGCCACACCAATGTGTACACAGGGCAGTGGCAGACAGCAGACAGGGAGGATGGTAACTCAGGACCACTGTGGACATGTGGATGGCCCCTCCGAGACCGCCCAGCAGATGCGGACTGTGCGACGGCCACAGGGGCAGTCTCTGACAGTCCCCCAGGTGTGTCACTGTGGGAATGCAACCGGTCCCTCGCAGGTGTCTGCAGGCTCCCAAACATGCCCGCTCCAGGCATGCCCAGAATGCCCACAGCAGATCCCGGCATTGACACTGAGCAGGTCACATGACACCATGACTGAGAGGTGGAGAAAGCACTCCAGGGGGTCTTCTGCAGACAGCCATGCACCAGGTTGGCCAGTGGTGCAAGGCTGGCCGTGACCGTAGTGGTAAGCAGATCCAGGGCTGCTGCTGTGTCCTCCTGCATACTTTTGGTCTCGGCCAGGAGCTGCTCATAGTCTCTGTCATGCCTCCCGGTGGACTGGTGCAGATCTGTTCAGAGTGAACGCACCCCTGCCACAACCAACACCTGTTGCTCCATGGAAGCCCATAGCAGACAGGTGTGCTCGGTCAAGGGGTCAGCACCCCGGGGGGCATGGGAATTGTGCCAACCCATGGTTGGTGCTTGACCCTGCAGCCCAGCCCCCGAACTAGTGGGGTCTGCACAGTAGGGGCCCCCATGGGGATGATCATTCTGCGGTGCACCATTGGCGGCAACTGCAGCCGGCCCCCCTTTAACCTCATCCAGCTGCTGCCCTTCCAGCTGCTGTGCACAGATTAGCACCAGTGCATCTGCACCACCACCGCCACCCCCTTCAGACTGCGCCACACCGATAACACCCACAGCATCGCTGGGTGTGGTGGCTGGTAGGCAGACGACTGCCACCAGGGCATCATCTGCGCTGCCTTGGTGGGTGTGTGGTATGGGTGCCTCCCAATGAATGGTAACACTACTATCCAGGATAATGGCCACATCGTCATCGGTCCCGGATCCCACCCCAATCTGTGTCTCAGCATATTGGATGCCATGGCTGGCATCCTGCTGAAACACAGCTAGGGCCTCATCTGCAACCACGCCACAGGCATTCAGATGGACAGTGGGGTTGGGCTGCCTGTGTTCTGGCCCCCGGATATCAGTGGACATGGACAGATGGTCCTCCAGGTCCAGGACCGGCCCCATGGTGGACACCCCCACCCCTGTTGCTGCATGCTGGTGCTCCGGAGCTGAAAGGGAACACAGTTGCATTAGTGCTGCTGGCACACACCCCTGCCCCAGATGCTGCTGTACCTACCATGCAGTGATGGGCTGCCCCCCATCTGGAACCTGCCGCCGGACACACCCTTGATGACGCTGTGCCGCATGGACGCTTCCACAAACTCTTCCTGCGGCAACAGCTGTGGCACGTCAGGCTGTCCACTGCCCGTGACAGCATGTGCGGCCCAGATGATGGCCACCTTCTCCTTAATCCATGCCGACCTTCTTCTTTCACTCCTGTGCAATTCTTTGATGGATGCCCTGCTGGTTCATGGCACTGGCCACACCCTTCCATGCTGTTGACCAGGCCTGTGGGTTGCCTGTTCAGCCACTTAGGAAAGGCTCCTAGTCCAGGTAGGCATCAAATAGGGAATCACTCTCTGCCCTCATGAAGTTGGGCCTGCACTTCCATGCAGGCCCACACTCCTCAACCTCCTCATGATCCGTCATGCTTAGTCCTGTGGGTATGAACATGTGGTCAGTGATGGCTACAACCCACACTGCCCACCCATTCCACTGTTCTGACAGGCCCACAGCCTGGTGGCTTTCCTCAAAAGGATGCAATACCAGTCTAGAGTCTGTGCAGTCCCGTGGTGCCTTTATAGCACATCACATGCAAACGAGGAGATGCACAACTGAAATGAGATGCAAATTCCTCCGATGCACCATGGATATGCTGATTAGCTAATCTGCATATGCTGGTTGAATATCGCAAAATTGCACATGGCGCAATGGTGTTGCGCATGCACAAGCCATGGTGCAACAGTATGACGTGTGCAATAGGCCCAGCAGCATGCATGCAGTGCTGTCACGTACATCAGTGGCACATCCTACGCAGTACAATGCTCTGCTGCTATTGGGCATGTGGAGCTCATGTGCTTTATGCCCTATGGTGCCCAGGTGCTATTGGCCCATTGACCATGGGGCCCACATGCCCCTATTGTGCCCCATGCATGGCTGGTCCAGTCATGCTGTTGTGCTGTTGTGCACAGTGCGAGTGCCAAACCTTGACCCCATGATTTCCCTTTGACCTTCCAGGTGACCTGCGGCATGTGCCAGTGCTGCACCAGCTGTGTCGGGAAGCACTGTGGCTGCTTGATTGGAGATGGCAGTGCATCACCAAGTGAGTCGCGCACCCACAGCACATGTGGCTCGTGCACTACTGGGTGCCATTTTGGTTATGGAAATGCAGAAATGACCATGCCACACCACAGAAGTGCAAGGGCACCTAACTGGTCATAGGTGGAGCTGGTGAACCTTGTGGCCCTTGTGTAGCCACATGTAGGCAGTCTGTTTGGCCAGGTGCCCCTGGATTGGCCATGAACAGAGGTGTGGCAGGAGGTGGCTGAGGGGCTGGAGGATGCCACAGAGGCACAGTGCAGCAGTGAGCAGAGCCACCACCGCTATGGGGACCTGCAGTGGAGGGACCCTGAGAGGCTATGGGCACTACTGGCATGCATCTGGAAGGGCACCATGCCACGTCCAGGTAAGTGCACTGCACCTATGTCCGTGCCAATCCAGTGTTCTGTGGGGGCCAGCAGGGTAGCACACCATGCTGTGTGGGGGCTGGGGCTGTGCATTCTGTTGGCTGTGCAACCACACTCCCGCTGTGCTGGGCCATGGGGCATGCTGTGCTGGGTGGGCATGTGGTGTTGCCAGGTACTGATGTGTCTTTCTCCATGTCTCCCTAGTAGGCTCTGAGGATAGAAAAAGAGCACAGCTGACTGGCGCTGTGGGTGGACCAGGACAGGCCACTGCAAGGGCACGGGCGCAGGATGTAAGCCGCATGGGTGGTGCTGCTGGACAGGCACAGGGTGCACCGCAGCAAGCAGGCAGACACTGTTCCAAAGTATGATGTTGTGGAGGGTAGGGGTGGGGCACAGCCCCCTGTGCACATGACCATTCCAGCTGTGCACCACTGGCGGCATCCATTGCACCATGCCATGGTTATTGCACATGTGTGTGGCTGCTGCAGGTGGGCTGTGGGTGCATCTGGATTCCAGCTGTGCCACTGCCATCCCACCGCTTAGCCCTGTTGCCTGGCTGCCATGGTTATGGTGTGCGGCACATGGGTGGTGTTGGTGTGCAGTGCTCTGCATGGCTATGGATAGTCGAGTTGGTGGCTTGTGTGGGCACACATGCTGCAGGAGGCTGTGTGCCATCTCAGGGGCACATGTCACAGCTGTCCTTTGCGCATGGTGGGTGGGCTACAGTCATATGGCCTTGCACTCATACCATGTCCCCTCCTTTGTCCTAGGTGTCCATTGCACTGATGTCACCAACAGGCTCCTAAGGCAGATCCTTTGGGTCACCACTGCCATGCTCCAGGTGGCACGGCTGATACAGCAGACACTGTGCAAGCTGCAGCGCAGATGTCTGCGTCAGGCACTGGTGGGGTGTGGCCACCCATAGGGCCCATAGGCCTGCAACTGTTTCCCTTCCCTGTCCCCCCTCCCTTGCCCTCCCTTGTACCCTTGTATATCCATGCCCCTTGTCCCCCTACCTCCCTTCCCCGGCCTCCCAGTTTGTTTGTGGCCTCCCTATTCCTTGCTCCCTGTACCTGTTAATTGTTGATCTGTATATGGTTGTTTCTTGCCTGGTTTTAATACACATTTCTATGGTTAGCCATCTGTGTCTGTGTCTGCTTTGCAGCTGGTGTGTGGAACCATGCTGCAGTGGTGTGCATGGTGGCTGAGTGGTACGTCTGGGATGGACTGGGGATTGTGCCTGGTGGTCTCTTCCCAGTGGCTGGTGGCTGTGCCCTGGGGTGGCCGTGTGCTCTCTGTTCATGTTGTATGTTGTGTGTGTTGTGTGCTGTTGGCCTGTGTGTTGCCAACTGTGGTCTAGGTGGCATGTCCTGTGAGAGTTGCCGGTGGCTGTTTGCCAGTGGACATTGGTGCCACCCTGCCTCTGTGCACCACTGTGATGCACATGGTCAGGGGCCTGCTGCCGTGTGCCTGTCATGCCTCTCTCCTGGCATCCTCTGCACCCTGCTGGTGGTCTATCCTGCCCTAGTGGCATGCTCCTTGCTGTGCCTGTTGTCCTGTGTCCTGGCGCATGCACCTCTGCCCCTTGTGCAGCCCTGGTTGCACTATGATGCATGTTGGTTTGCTCACTGGCATAGCCCTGGTTGCACTATGGCACTTCCCTGCAATGTTCAGCCGTGTTGTGCTGGCACTTGCTGTCATGCACAACCTTTGAATATCGCGTTCAGTGCACCATGGCGCAGTGTACATGCGCTGCACCGCTGCTGCACCTGCCTCTGGTGCATTTCCCTTCTTCTCATATATCAACAGCATGAAGAATAATTCAAACACTGTAGGTCCCTTTAAAAATGGAGTTGTGGCATTGGCATCAGAAAAAGAGACTGCGGACATTCAAACTAGCTATTCAAACAGCATGAAAGTCTTGCTGTATTCTGACATATGCAGTTAGGTCCTGCCTTTCAACTGCCCTGGAGAACAAAGAGTTAAACTTTCCATGGCCAGCATGGAATGTTCACCACGAGCTCAGTTGAAGCCCCTGTCTGCTGTTGTTTAAACTGCAACCGTCAGATTCTTTACTCTGCCTCACTGAACAGTCGCTCCAGAGATTTCTCCTTTGCTTGGTTCAAAAAAGTCGGTTGAAGTGTCATTTTTTTTCGCTCGGTTTCTACTGAATTGCTGTTACCGCTCAGATGGTTCAAGTCTCTGTCTGTGGTACCGTGAGTACTAGATAGGTTTTCTGTTCAGTTTCTGTGTGGCACTTGTAAATTGTAGATCAGTTTGGCTGAACCGATCAGTTTGAAGTGAAAAAGTTTGTAATTCATTTAGAGTGTGATAACCGGTCCGTATCGGTTCCAAAAAAAATGGATTTTATTATGGTTTTTTCCAAAACCCGTGACATGGTTAGGAACTGATAGGGGAGTATTGCCTGGCGGATTGCCGAAAAAAAGGCTAGTTTTGGATAGGATTGGCCATGTCTGAGAAACCCAAGAAAAAAAATGGCCCCATTGGGTTTCAACACTGTGGTGTGTTTGGGGAAGTCTTTGCCAAGGCTGATCCCCACACCACCTGTGTTTATTGTCTGGGATTTGACCACCTTGATTCAGACTGCCAAATTTGTAAGAATTTTCCCAAATCTACCCTGGAAAAGATATTAGGTAGACTGAGGAAAAGGGAGGCCGAGAAGTCTGGTGACCCGGGTGGCCAGCCCAGTTCTATTCCGACCAAACAAGAAGGAGTGCCCTCTGACCAGGTGATACTTCTTCGGGCAAAAGGAGAGTCGATTCTGAGGAGTCGGTTCCGGTGAAAAGGAAAAAAAAAAGATAAATCGTCCAGTTCGGACCCAGAAATTCATACCCCGACCACCAATGAGATAGCCAAGGCGATAAGGATAGTGCAATCGCTTACTTCGGTTCTGACCGAACCGGCACCGTCTGGCAGGGGTTCGGTTCAGTCGGTTCCCCTGGTTCCGGATTACACTTCAGAAGAATTTTATGAACCCGAGGAAGAGGAAGGAGAGTATGAGGATGATTATGGTGATTATGAAAGTCTGGATGTGCCTATTGACCCGGACATCTCCCCAGACAGACCTTCAGGTGATTCTCCTCCTAGGCTTCCTGAGTCCCCTTCTCACTATATGTTTCATAAAAAAGTGGCTGAGACCCTCCAGCTCCCTGTAAGGAAGCAGTAGAGGATCAGGAGGAGGCTGATTTTGTTGAGATGATGGACATCCCAGAGTCCAGGAGACTGTCTATTCCCCTTCACAAATCCTTTGGGAAACAGACACATAAAATCCTTAAGG
This sequence comes from Neoceratodus forsteri, assembly GCA_016271365.2. NCBI lineage: Eukaryota > Metazoa > Chordata > Ceratodontiformes > Ceratodontidae > Neoceratodus > Neoceratodus forsteri. The sequence goes on along the minus strand of CM028129.1, from coordinate 888,449,328 downwards.
CTTCTTATTTTTACCTCCTGTGGACAGACGAATGGACAAGAGGTACAGTCTGTCAGGCTCAGACACGGAGTTCCTTTTCCAGCAATGCAGCCATGTTGGAGTAGTGCAGGCTGCTGCCTGTGATAAGGCAAATATCCCCTTGGCATCACACACACCCAGACAAGGACTCCAGGAAGATTGATGCCATGGCAAAGAAACAATACATGGCAGCATCTTTAGGACTCAGGCAGGCTAACTATATACCCTATACAGCCAGATACCAGAAGTCCAGGTGGGACACTGTGCTGGCTCTGGCTAAACAGGCCCCTGACCAGCTTGCCAAGGAGCTGGAGCAGGTGGCTACAGATGGGATTGAGGCATCTAAAGTACAATTTCATGCTGCTGTGGACTCCAATGATGTTTCATCAAGAGTCATGGCTACATCTGTGGCTCTTCGGAGGATAGTTGGCTAATATGTACTAGCCTCTCACAGACTACCCAGGCTAAGGCCATGGATTTTCCTGTAATTGGTAATTCTCTTTGGGGAGCAGACAGAGAATTACATGAAAAAGATGGATGAGTACAGGACCACTTACAGGAGTGCTCAGGCCAAAGAAAGGCAAGCAACTCCTCAAAGGCAGCAGTCCAGGGGCAGGGGCAGGCCTTTCCAAAATCTTTTTTACCAAGCTCAGGCCTCCTCTTCTTTCTCTCAGAGGGGGTTCTTTACAGGGAGAGGCAGATGGGGGGTGAGCAGACCTGCATCCACCCCTCAGCCTAAAGCCCCTGCCAAGCAGACACCCTGATGGGTCTGCGCGGGCTGATTCTCCCATACCAGTAGAGGGCAGGCTGGCTTACTTTGTCCAGGACTGGAAGTCTCTAACATCAGACAAGTGGGTCCTGGAAGTAGTAAGCCAGGGGCTGGTTCTCAACTTCAAAAAATTTCCCAAGATGAGAACCAGATCCTTTCCACCTGCGAATCTATCAGAGACCCTTGCCTTAGAGGCAGAGATTTCTTCTCTCCTAGCTCTCAGAGCTATAGAGAGGGTTCCCACCCTACACAAGGGCAAAGGATTGTACTCCAGGTACTTGCTAACCCCAGCTAACCCCCAAAAAGACAGGAGAATGGTTGCCCATCCTGGACCTAAGATATCTGAGCAAACACCTTTTAAAGCCAAAGTTCAAAATGGTGACTCTGGGAATTATTCTTCCCTCTCTAAGGACAGGGGACTGGCTAGCCTCCCTGGACCTCAAAGATGCCTATTTTCACATTCCCATCAGGTGCTCCCACAGAAAGTACCTCAGGTTCGAGTTGCCCTTAGGCCACTATCAATTCAGAGCAATGCCCTTTGGCCTAACATCAACCCCAAGGGTTTTCACAAAGTGCCTGGCAGTAATTGTTGCTTTCCTAAGGAGAAAAAAGATCTCCAACTTCCCATACTTGGACGACTAGCTCATAGTAGGTCAGTCTCCAGATCAAGTCAAGTCACATTTGCAAGTGACCCTGCAAGTGCTCACTTCCTTAGGATTCCTTCTCAACCTTCCAAAGTCAGTTCTTTGAACCAGCACAGCTCCTCACCTTCATAGGGGCAGAGCTAGATACAGTAAAGGCAAGAGCCTTCCTTTCCCTGGACAGGGCAAGGACTCTCAAGAAACTAGCCTCTTCATTCACCCTTCAGGTGTCTTGACCAGCAAGACACTTCCTTCAGCTTCTGGGCCACATGGCAGCTTCCACAGCAGTGGTCCAAAGAGCAAGATTCCAGATGAGGGACATTGAGTTCCACTTAAGAGCCTTATGGTCCCAAAGAAAGGATTTCCTTACCAAACTAGTCCCAGTGACTCGAACCCTGATCCAGACCTTGCATTGGTAGCAGGACCAGGACTATTTGAGACAAGGGGTTCATTTTGTCACTCAGTCTCATTCAGTGATACTCACCACAGATGCTTCCCTGCTGGGCTCGGGAGCCCATTTGGGGGATCTTACCACCCAGGGACTGTGGTCACCTCAGGAATCTCTGCTTCACATCAATCTCTTGGAAATCAGAGCAGTGTTTCTGGCACTGCAAGCTTTTTCCAGATCTGTATAGAACAAGGTGGTCCAGGTCAGAACAGACAACACCACCACCATGTGGTACATCAACAAGTAGGGAGGCACTTGGTCTACGGCCTTGTACACAGAAGCAATGAAGTTGTGGTCCCTGGCCTATTCCCTGCAAACCCCTCTGATAGCAGGTCACCTCCCAGGGAAGGACATTGTCCTAGCAGATGCTCTGAGCAGAATATCCCAGGGCCATCACGAATGGACCCTAGGTCCTCTAGTTTTGAATGTGATTTTCTCGAGATGGAGCACTCCAGAGATAGATCTTTCTGCAGCCCCAGACAATCACCAACTTCCTCTCTTTTGTTGCAGACCCCCAGTCTTGGGCTCAGTCCCCTTGGATGCTCTGATTCTGAACTGGGAAGGGAAATTTCTGTATGCTTTTCCCCCTTCCTTCTCCTGTTCAGGGTGCCAGTCAAGATAAGGTCACAACCATGCAAGGTGATTCTGATTGCTCCAGACTGGGCCAGGCAGCCATGGTATCCCTAGTTGCTGTCTCTAACAGTTCACCTTCCCCTGTCTCTTCCCAGGAATTACAAACTGTTAACATCCTCTCAGGGGAGGATTTGGTACCCGAATCTTCAGTCTCTCAATCTCAAGGCTTGGCTCTTGAAGAGTTAGAGTTTGCAGATCTGCATCTTTCCCAAGGGGTTCTGGATATCCTTAAGTCTTCTTGAAAGCCTTCCACCAGAAAGACTTACAACTCCAAATGGAAAAGATTCAGCATTTGGTGTTCTAAGAAGAATATTTCCCCAGACTCTGCCGAGTTGCCTACAGTTCTGGACTATATGGTCCATCTTAATGGCCTAGGCCTCAGATCAGCTACCCTTAAAGTACACTTGGCAGCTTTTTCTGCCTTCTTGTCAGTAGGCAAGCTTTCCTCTCCATCATCCCATCCTGTGTTTTGTAAGTTTTTCAAGGAATTGCTTCACACCAATCCCCCCTTTAAGGATCCTGCTCCTTTTTGGGACCTTAATGTTTGCATTGCTCAGCTTATGCAACCCCCCTTTGAGCCTTTGTCCTCTGCAGAGCTTAAGTACTTGACGTGGAAAACTGTGTTTTTGGTAGCCATTACTTCTGCCAGGCATATCAGTGAATTGCAGTCCCTGTCAGTAGAATCTGATTTCATCCCTTTCCATAGAGATAAAGTGGTCCTAAGAACTAAGAGAAAGTTTTTGCCTAAAATGGTTTCAGATTTCCACTTCAACCAGTCTATATCTCTCCCTGTTTTCTTCACTGACCATTCCTCCTCTGGAGAGAGGAGGCTACACAGCTTGGATTTTAAAAGAGCCCTTAGCTACTACATAGAGCGTACCAAGGGTCACAGGTTTGAATCCCTCCAGTTGTTCCTCAGGTATGGAGAAGTTGGTAAGGGAAAACCTGCCACTAAGAGATCTATTGCCAGGTGGGTTGTTTCTTGTATACAATTCTGCTATGAAAAACTGGGAGGAACTCTACCCTCAGGCCTGAGGGCTCATTCCACAAGAGGTACAGCTGCTTCCCTGGCTGCTGCCAGGGATATTCCTCTTTTAGAAATTTGTCAAGCAGCGCAGCTACCTGGAAAACAGTCCATACATTCATCAAGCATTACTCTCTGGATATCCAGGCTAGGAGTGATGCTCGGTTTGGCACAGCAGTACTTCAGAGCCTGTTTCCAAAGTAGGTTCTGGCCCTGCTCCATGGTGGTACTGCTTGGTGGTCTGCATATGTCAGAATACAGCAAGACTTCATGTTATATGAAGAAAAAATTACTCGCCTTAGTAATGTTGTTGCTTCTAATGGAGTCTTGCTGTATTCTGACCTCCCCTCTCAGAACCTAGTTTTGGGATGTGGGTGGGCAGGAGCAGTGTTGGCACCCTAGGGGTGTTCTTTTTTTCACCCTCTTTTAGTTTGGGTAAGTGGTTGTGTTTTTGGATGTGTTTTGTTTTTGGGTTTCCTGACTTGAGTCTTCCTTTTGAAACCAAAAACCCTTTTATATAGATATAGTTGCCAGTTGGCTAGTGTGAGTTTTACAGTTTCCACACAGAACTTCTAGTGAGTATTGCTCGTAATGATCTGACAGTTGCAGTTTAAACAACAGCAGACAAGGGCTTCAACCGAGCTCGTGGTGAACATTCCATGCTGGCCATGGAAAGTTTAACTCTTTGTTCTCCGGGGCAGTTGAAAGGCAGGACCTAACTGCATATGTCAGAATACAGCAAGACTCCATTAGAAGAAACAACATTACTAAGGTGAGTATTTTTTTCTTTTTGCTCGGCTTTTAATGATGGGCTGTTCCTTCTAGCTGTGCAAAACTTGAGCCAACTCCTGGATGAATTAAAATTGATCCTGAAGATGTTAAGGACAGATTATAAACTGGATATTATCAAATCCCCTAGACCAGACAATATACACCCCAGAGTTTTGCACGAATTGGCAGATCCCTTAACACTTCCACTCACTTACCTTTTCCAGTGCTCTCTGGATATAGAAGTCCCACAGGATTGGAGGGTTGCTATTGTGGTCCCACTACATAAAAAGGGGCCTAGGTCTGAGCCAGCAAATTTTAGACCAATAAGTCTTGCATCTCTAATAGGGAAAGTATTGGAAGGGATACTAAAAGCAATGATTGTGGATTATATAGTGGAAAATAACTTGACCGATCCTGTACAACATGGGTTTATGAAGTCAAGGTCATGCCAGACTAACCTACTTACCTTCTATGAAAAAGTTAACTTTGAGTTGGATAAGGGAAATGCAGTGGATGTGGCTTTTATGGATTTTGCCAAGGCATTTGATAAACTACCCCATGCTAAGTTAATTGAAACATAAGTAACTCTTGGTTTGTATAAGAACATTCTAAGGTGGATAGCAGTATGGCTAACTGGGAGGAAACAGTCACGATGAGGGGGTGCTGTCTGATTGGTCACCAGTCTCAAGTAGTGTCCTGCAGGGATCAGTTTTAGGGCTCTGTCTATTTAATATATACATCGCCACACTTAAATTAAAAGACTCTAACATATGGCTATCAAAATTTGGGGACTATTATAGAGTGGGTAGGATTGTGAATCACATATCTGAGGCTCTATCCCTGCAATTGGCTATTGACAAAATTGATCAGTGGACTAATGCTAATAAACTTTAACTGAATATTGCCAAATGTAAAATAATACATCAGGACCCCCATAACAACAATTGCATACACACCCCTGGAACTAAAACATTATCTGTCACTGGTGAGAAAAGAGATTTGGGTGTAAAAATAACAACTAACTTAAAGTTTAGTTCACACTGTAAGGATCAGGTCAAAAAGGCCAACCAAAATCTTAATTGTATTTAAGACACATTGCCAGTAGGAGTGAGAATGTTCTCATGCCACTGTATAGAGCCTTGGTTAGGCCAAATTTAGAGTATTGTGCCCAAGTGTGATCACCACACAACAGGGAAGATGTAATAAAGACTGAGGGTGTGCAGCGCAGGGCTACAACATATGTATCTGGGTTGAAAAATATTCCTTATGACAAAAGGTTGGAACAACTAAATCTGTATTCACTGCACTATAGAAGGTATAGAGGTGACTTGTGCATGCTGTTTAAAATCATAGGGGATACTACGCTGAGAGAAGATCTAGGATTCACTTTTAGATCCAGTTGTACTAGCAGCAGGAGACACAATAAATAATTGGTACTGTCCAGGTGGAACAATAATCTGAGGAAATATTGGTTTACCCAAAGGATTGTTTCCTTGTGGAACAACCTACCAACTACAGTGGTTGAGAGCAATAATATGGATATATTTAAAGGCAGACTGGACAACTTTTGTTGGGGAAGAACTACTAAGTTCTAAATAAAGTAGGCTGAGCAAGCACTATGGACGAAAGTTCCTCCAACTTGACTCTACATATGAAACCTATGAAAGCAGCTTTTGTTTTGGCTCAGGACCCAAATCCCTGCCACGGGAGATTAGCCCCCCACTCCACACCATCCCTTCATGCCCTGGCTTATTTCCCTGGACAGGATGCCAGGTGGGCACCACCTCCCAACAGACTAGAAAGGGCACCCCCAGGGTGGGATCATGGAAGCAAGACTCCCCAGTGGGCAAGAAAGGGCAGTGGGAACAGCAGCGGAGCAGAGGCATCATGCCTGGGGACCAGATGTTTGCTGCTGTAGTAGTCCCCTGGAGGTGGGATGTGCAATGACATCCCTGGGACAAGCCCAAAGTCTGTGCCACCTGCCAGACATCTAGGCACCAGTTGCAGTAGATCCCTTGGCCTTATTTTAATATAGTATGTTTGTCTCTGACGGGGGTCTCTGTTGTGCCAGACACTAGCAGCCCCCCTTACCCTGGAGGAGAGCAGTCCTTCGGATGCTCAGTCCTTCTTCACCCAGCCAGTCCTCTGATACCTGAGTCTGTTCCTGTATCCAGGATGTTGGCATTGCACGCAGATGCCTATTCACTGCACTGGCAGCCCAGCACCCTGAACCAGCTTTTTCAAAGCCTGACACTCACCTAAGAAGGTCCCCGATCCATTCTCCATCTGCAGCTGAACTGTCTCCAGTGATGTCACCCAGCCTTGAGGCTCCACTATAGTGTATTCTTATCAGTTCTGCAATGGTAAGTTGTAGAGAGCTGCTAGTCGGGTATCCATTACCAGGGGTTGGTGTCTACTGGGTGCCAGTGCCTGCTGCACTGCAGAGAAGGAGAGCAGTCTTTGGGATGCTCATCCTTCTCCACACCCCCTCGCCCAGTCCTCCAATGGCTTGAATTCACTGCTGAACTCATATTGTCAGTGTTACAAGTGGTTGCTACCACTGTGCTGGTGTGCTGGCCCACACTGCTAAACTTTGTAAAGTAGTTCAGTTTTACAATGTTGCAGGTTTGCCTGTGCCAGAGGTCTCTGTTGCACTTGACACTAGCCTTCCCTCTCCCTAAAGAAGGAGAGATGTCCCTTGGATGTTCAGTACTTCTCCACCTAGCCAGCCATCTGACACCTGTGCTCATTGCTGAGCCCAGAACACCTTGCTGCTTTGCTGGCAGGCCGACCCCCACCAGATCAGCTTCTTCAGAGCCTGACTGTGACCTAGGAGTCCCCAGCCCTTCCTCTATCTGAAGCAAAACTGTCTCCAGTGATGTCACCCTGCCTCAAAGCTTGGCCACAGTGTTATATTTATTTTATTTTATTTATTTATTAAAACATCAGTTTACAACCTTTGAGCCAGAGGCTCATTTGCAAAGGTACCTCGTCACAGAGAGAACAAAACAATAATAACAAGCAAATAACAAAAAAATATTAGTGCACAGCAAATTGGAGGAGAACAATTGTAACATCCAGGTGGTTATGATGATACAGTAGCCAGATACAATTTGGATTAACTTAGCTTATAGAAAGACATTACAGCTGAGACAAGCGGAATAGTGGTTAGGACAAAATAAGGGGGGGGTAGTGGGATGGGAGCAGCCACTCAGGGAGCTTTGTCATCGAGAAGAGCAGGGGAGAATTACAAGCAGCAACAGCTCGTAGTAACAGGTGATTATGCAGGAGGTTTTGAAACGAGAGATGGAGGGGCATCAAGCGACACTTGAGGGGAGGGAGTTATGCAGGAAGGGGTCTGCATAGGAAGGCCTTTGGCCTCATGTGGTCCTGGCCCAAGGAACTACAAAGTGGATTTGCAGGAGGATCTGGTTTGCACTAGAGGTTTAGTATGGTGGATAGAGGCAGTCAGCCCAGGTGGGGATAAACCAAGGAGAGTTTTCTTAGTTAGGAGGCCGGTTTGATACCTAAGCCGTTCAGTCAAGATCAAGCATATTAGCCTGGGCATAAAGAAGGCAGGTATGAATGAGTCTGAGGAGCCCGGTGATTAGCCTACAGGCCTTATTAAGGTGAGCCGGATTTTGTTTAGTGCGGTCTGGTCAGCAGCCCCATAGACAGGCAAACCTGCAGTCAACTAGGGACAATATAAAGGACATGACAATGAGTCAGAGAGCATCAGGGGAGACAGTTTTGTGGCGATAAAGGATACCCAGCAAATAGTTGGTGGCTGAGGCTAGGGCAGAGATGTGGGGCAGTGTCGAAAGTAACCCCAAGGTACTTATAAGTGTGGACCAGCTCAAGTGGGAACTCGGAACTAGCAAGGACCTGTAGTGGGAAATTACTTGCCTTGTTTTGGGGATGGGCAAAGAGCATGGCTTTAGTTTTTTTAAGATTAATTACTAGTCTATGCTCATTGAACCAAGTGTCAACTTCATTATAAGAGGCTTGCAAGGTGGCCTGGAAGGTAGTAGGGTTCTGGTCAAAGGCAAAGATGACAGCATCGTCTGCATAAAGCAGGAGATTACCAGCACAGGCGCAAGGCAGGGAGTTGAGATATAGGGAAAAGAGCAAGGGCCCAAGAATGGAGCCCTGGGGAACACCAGAGCTGATTGGGCAGGCGTTTGAGAGAGTCGCATTAATTTTAACATGCTGGGACCAGTCAGACAGGTAGCTGGTGCACCAGGAGACTGGACCAGCAGCAAAGCCAACATGGCTGAGTGCATTCAGCAGGAGGGCTGGGAAACAGTGTCAAAGGCTTTGGGCAAGTCAATGAACACTGCACCCACTAGGGAGCCAGAGTCCAGGGAGGAGTGAAGAAAGTTAGAGAACTCAAGGAGGGCAGTGGTGGTACTGTGCCCAGCCCGGAAGCCATGCTGCTCAGGGCAGAGTATGCTGTATTTGGTTAGGTACTCTGAGATTTGGGTGGATACTATTTTTTCTAGGGCTTTTGAGAGAGGTGAGAGGATAGAGATTGGCCGATAATTACCAGGTGCGGTCCTATCACCACCCTTATGTATGGGTGTGACAGTAGCAATTTTCCAGGCAGAGGGAAATTATCCTAGGCAGAGAGACTTATTAAAGAGACTAGTAATTGGGTCAATGACCAAGTCAAGTACCTGATGAAGGAGACAGGGGTCCAAGGAGTCACTGCCACTGGTATTGCCCTTTAAGGCCTTGAGTAGATACAGTCGGACTTCGTGGATGGTAACCCAATGTAGGTGGAACCAAGGATGGGTGAGGGTGGGCTCTGGTACGGAGAGGGGGTCAAAGAAGTTGCAAGGGAGAACAGGGCTAAGGTCAGTGAAGGATTTGTTGAGAGAGTTGGCAATGAGGGTGGGGTCCATGGAGATGGAGCCATCAAAATAGATTTGGGAGGGTGGTGGTGGACGTACACCCCCATTTAGTTGCTTGATATTGTCCCAGAAGGTTCTGGCATTCCCCCAGGATGAGGTGAGTGAAGCCTGATAGTGCTCTGCCTTGGCCTTGCGTATGGCCCAGGTACACTTGTTCCGGGCAGCTACGTAAGCCAGCCTATCTACAGGGTGACCAGTTTCCAAAGCAAGGTGCCATAAGTTATCCCTATCCTTAAGAATTTGGAGCAGGGTGGGTGAAACCCAGGGAGCATGCCGTGCTTTGGAGCGGAGTACGGTTAAGGGTGCGAAAATTTCACTGGCTTTATTGAACATTGAGGTGAAAAGGGTTAGGGTCGAGTCAATATTGGGGGCGGTCTCAATGGGAGACCAGTCAATTTGGGCAAGGAGTTGCTTAAGCCCCTTCAGCCCCCCTGGTCGTAATCGCTGCCGTAGTGTGGGCGGTGCTGTGGATTTGGGTAGGGTGGCTGACCATTGGAGAAGTATGGGAGAGTGATCACTAAGTCCATCCGGAAGGACTTGAATGTTGCAAATTTGGCTAGGCCGGTTGGTAAGGACCACATCAAGAAGAGTGCTAGATCCCATTCTAGGATTCACTCTGGTTGGCTGGGCAACAAGTTGTGTTAGGTCAATGGATGCGAAGGAGTCACAGGTAGCTGAGGATGTGGGGCTGAGCCAGTTAATATTTAGATTACCCACAAGGAGTTGAGCAGAGGAATGGGGTAGAGAGGTAAGGCACTCAATTAGTGAGACCAGGGCTGGGGTTTGATTTTTTGGAGGTACATAAGCAGTAGTTAGAAAGAGTGGACCCTTGGAGGGATCAGTGGTCAATTTTAGGGTTAAGGCCTGTGCCCTGAAATCAAGGACAGGGGCTGGGAGGGCTAGACCTGTAAGGGAGTCTTTGATGTAGATCGCACAGCCCCCACCCCGTCATCCAACTCTATCTTCTTGATAAAGGGAGTAACCAGGGAGCGAGACAAGGGAGTCAGGGGTAGAGTCTGACAGCCAGGTTTCTACTAGTATCAGTTCTGCAACAGCAAGTTGTAGAGAGCTACTAGTCAGGTATCCATTACCAGGGGTCAGTGACTACCAGGTGCCAGTGCCTGCTGCACTCCAGAGAAAGAGAGCAGTCTTTGGGATGCTCATCCTTCTCCATACCCCCTTGCCCAGTCCTTCAACGGCCTAAGTTCACTACCGAACTCATATCGTCAGTGTTGTAAGCAGTCACTACCACTGCGCTGGCATGTTGGTCCGCATTGTTAAACTTTATAAAGCGGTTCAATCTTATAATTTGTTTTGGATGGGTTCTACTTGACCCACATAGGTTGTCCCACCACCCTACTACTACCCCATCAAGCATTCCACCAGCTCCCCTTTCCACCCGAGCACCACGGCTCCCCCCCAGGCGGGGCTCCCTGGCAGAACTGCTACTACAGACCCAAAGACATGGCTATATATTTCCTGAAATTTCTGTGATATTTCTGGAGAAAACTCCTGCTTTCACAATTGCACAGTAGGGACAGCAGAGAGAAATCATTTAGAAATTTTGCGAAATATCTGGAAATATCTGGCCATGTCTGTGGCTACTACTGTATGGTACCGGGCAGACGGGGAGATTTCCAACACCCCAGCTTACCTCCCCAGGGCAGGGCCATTGGCTTCCTGGCAGGTCTTAAGAGGTATTGGCGGTGAGGGTCAGGGGCATGCAGCAAGGTCCGGCTGACTTCATTTGGTTGGCAGACCATTTTTGCTGCTGTGCTCCCCGAGGGGGCAAGATATGCAACGACATCACAGGCTGACACTGACATCTGTCCCAGTCCACTGAACTATGTCAGTGCCCGCTGCAGCCACCCTCCTGGCCTCCACCAAAGGACATCAAGTGCCAGTCACACTGCCCACTCTCACCCCAGAGAAGGAGAGCTGTCCTGAGGATGCTTGATCCTTCTCCCCCCGGGCCAGCCCTCTGACATCCCGGGTCCATTCCCTAACCCAGGTCATCAGTGTCACAGATGGTCACCATACCTCTGCATCATTGGGCTGGTGGGTTCAATCTTATTATAATGTTTGCATTTAATTACTTAAAGATCAAAAAAATTATGCTGTTAATCTGCTCTAAACTGTTCTGAATTATTCTTATAGGGGATAGGAAATGTGTGCTTATTGGCAGCAGTTAGTAATGTTCCTAGGAAGAGAAGTGATAAACTTGCCTTCTAATGAGCCATATTTAACTGCACCTTAACAAACAGTGAAGTGAAAAACTGTGTTTTCAATTGTTTTTTTTTTTTGATAGGCAACATTCTGCACAGTTATCTTCATGGAACCATTAATTTGGAGTGTTTACTATGTCACGGTTTGAGTACAGAATGCTAAATGTGAGCTATTGTCCTATCAGAACCATACTTGGAGTTCTTTGCTTAAACTGTGACATAGTTAAAGTTCCAGGTCACTGTTTCCATGAAGAGAACTGTAACAGAGTGCTGCCCATAAAATCAAAACAATGCAAAATACTGTTTTTCACGTCACGTTGTATTGAGGTACAGTTACATATGGATCTTTCAGGATAATGGATATTATTTCTGTAAGTAGTGACATTATAAACAGCTGCATATTAGAACTCATTTCCTGTCCTTTTTAGATATAGCAAAAAAAGTAATTTGAAAAAATGTTTATAAACAAGCATTTCAGCAACTTTAACTGATTCAGTTGTGTTCTGCACAGGTGCTCATGGAATATGCTACAGCTGATATTTTCCAGCTCTGTGAAAGTCTGTCAGCATGAGTATCACTAAATTGTTTGCTGTCTGTTGTAGGTGAGACAGAGTGCAGCCATCAGCTTCCTTAAAGCAAGGAGGTGATTTAACAGAAGTACACTGAATTGAATTCTTAATTTTGGGGCCTGTGTAAGTAAGTAGAAGTCAGTGTTTTGGTTCTCTGTTTTTGGAGTTGACTTTTCTTAGTGTAACTTTTATTTGTCAGGGAGGAAATTTAGTTGGGAGAATGTTTGCGGTCATTTCTGACTAGACCTGTTACTTAAACTCTATGAAATAGGTGTCTGATAAGGGGAGGAGCTGAAAGGTGCCTCAGGAACTGTGGATTCAAAACATGAGCTGTTTGTGGACTCCGTCTGCTGTAGGTGAGACAGAGAGCAGCCACCAGCTTCCTTATAGCAAGGAGGTGATTTAACAGAAGTACACTGAATCAAATTCTTAATTTTGGGGCCTGTGTTAGTAAGTAGGAGTCAGTGTTTTGGTTCTCTGTTTTTGGAGTTGACTTTTCTTAGTGTAACTTTTATTTGCCAGGGAGGATATTTAGCGGGCAGAATATTTGCAGTCATTTGTGACTAGATATGTTATTTAAACTCTGTGAGATAGGTGTCTGAAAGGAAGGAAGGCAGGCATTCACTGAGGTGATGGGTCAGAGTTGTAATTGATTGTTTCTCGAGGGCACAGGCTTAATCCCACCCACTCTGCCCCTCACCCCACCTGCCCCAAGTGTATCATTTCCTTTATATTGGAGGTACTGACATCACTTCCCCAAAAGTGCAAAGGACATACACCTGTTCATATCCTTAAAGGCACAGCACACCGAATATGGGGTAAACACACTCACACACTTGCACATACTAACACAAAAAAAGTCTTAAATAGGAAGGGACACAGACTTGTAGGAAATGATGCAATGCACTGCCTGTGGAGTGGCAGTCTTCTGGGAGATGTTCCAGAGGCTGTGTTGCTGCCCTATTTGCAGGCACCTCTCTGGTCTGAGGGAGGAGGTTGCCCGTCTCTATGCTGACCTGATGAGAATACCAGAAACCTCCTCCCCCAACAAGTGACCACCCACGCCACCACCACTGCCTCAGAGGTTGCCAAGAAAGATGAGCAGTTGGACCATGATGGGCTCAGGGAGGGTGAGAGTGGGGGAACAGAGGTGCAGCCCTTCAATTGTGCCTCTTCACAATTAATTCGTCAATCTGGTGGAGTGTAGTTCCTCTGTGGAGGCACCTGCAGTGGAGACCAAGGAGGATGCTGGAAACCTCCACAAAGGAGACACACAGGAAGGTGGCATGGGACCCCACAGGGGAAGGAAACAACTCCTGGTGGGGGACTCAATTGTTAGGGGGGTAGAACTGGGGGAGGGAAGGGAGAGGGAAGTAAGGTGCCTGCCCGACACCATGGCTTGGAGGGACAGGAAGCAAATCCTAAGGGTTGTGGGAGCAGCTGCACAGGGCAGGGAGCTGGATGTCATTGTCCACCTAGGGACAAATAATCTGGCTAGCAATGGGATCAGAGTAGTGCAGCAGGAATTTGTGGAGTTGGGGAGGGGACTTAGACAAGTGGTACATACGGTAACTTTCTTAGATGTGCTACCTGTCTATGGCAGGAGTGGGGCTAGGACACTCCACACCATGGGATTCAATGACTGGTTGAAAACCTGGTGCAGATCTCAGGGATTTGACTTCACTAGGGACTGGGGGTTCACCTGGAGGGATACAGGCCTATACTGGAGTGGTGGTCTGCATCTGTCTGGGAGGGGAGCCAGGATCCTAGATGATAGGTTTAAATGCTTCATTGACAAGCATTTAAACTAGACAAGGGGAGAGGCACTGAAGAGAAGCAGGGAAATCCCAGGCCCCCCCACACAAAGCAGGGTAGTTAGCAAAGTAGGCACAAAGGTAGAGAAGTCAATATGGAGTAGAACAGGGATAAATCCAGAAAAAGGCAGAGGCAGTAAGGACAGGGATGGGCCTAAAAGGGAGTAAGGCCATCAAAAAGTGGAAGGCAATGAATATCAGTGTCCATAGTCTGGGTAACAAGCTCCCTGAACTAGTGGCCTTGATGGAAGAGGGACACCTGGATATCATGGCAGTCACAAAAACATGGTACAGAGAGAACCATCACTGAGATGTCAACATACCAGGGTACACAATCTACAGGTGGGGCAGGGAGAGTAAAAGAGGAGGAGGAGTAGCTCTCTACATAAGAGAAGGAATTAAAGAAACAGAACTAAAGGGTAAACAGGTAGGGGAGGAGGCACTGTGGGTCACCTTGGAGACAAGAAATGGCACCACAATCTGCACAGGGGTTGTTTGCAGACCTCCACCTCAAGGGGAGGCAATGGACAAGGAAATGATAGAAGGAATCCTTAGAATGGCAAAAAAAGATAAATATTGTTGATGGGGGACCTGAATATAGAGAATACTGGATGGGCAACTATGCACAACCAGTGTGTTCTGCCACAGAGGGGTTCTGATTCCCTCTGACCTTGACAACAAAGCTCAAGAGGTCCATGGGAATCAGAACCCTGAGGTGACAGAACACACAGGTTGTGCATAAAGTTGCTCATCCTGTATTTTTTATAGTGTATAGTAGTATTATGTGAAATGTGTGCATTGTTTTTTTTTTCTCTCTTTTTCATAATGAAACTGACTTGTGAAGTCTCTAGAGGTTCTAGAATACTGTCATCACAGAATTAAATAGAGGAAAGCAACAATGTGCCAGCATGCCAAGTGATTCTGCTGCAGTAGTGACATTACTAATGCAGCAGAACAACATAATGACATCACTACTGCAACAGAACAAGCATATTCCAGGCATGGAATTCCGTGGTAAAACAGCATTCCACCATATACTATATATAGGATTATGTATGGTCCTCTATCAGTAACCAGTCTGTTAACCATAAAGAGGTCACCAGGGTGACTGTGTAAACCTCAAGAGTGAAGCTTGAGAGGTTTACATCACCATGGCACTCTCAAGATGGTTAACAGTAGCCGGTTGCCAATAGAAGGACAATGCATTATTTTTTATGGTGTATGGTCCCAAGACAAAATGAAAATGGCTCCTTACTTTTAAAAATATAGTCACTGCCATGGCTCATTATTCTTTCCCTTACCGCTGCATGCATCAGTCAGTTCCTCAGTGAAAATAAAGGTGCGCACATGCGAGACCGATCTCCGTTGTTAACCTATCAACGTGATGTAGCATCGATAGGTTAACAACATTTCTACGTCACAACAATGGTATGACAACCTTAGGAGATGATGATTTCCTAAGGCCAACAGCGTTCTACCATACATTTTATGCCAGATGATAATTGGAGCACCTTTACTGCAGCCACATCCAAGGGCAGGGTCATTCTTGATGCCCTATGGGGGCATGCCTCAGACAGCTAGTGTTGGAACCCTCTTGGGAGGGAACAATCTTAGACCTGGTACTTTCAAATAGGGATGGAGTGAGGATCTCAGATTTATAAGTGGGTAGCCACCTGGGAACAAGCGACCACCAAACAGTGTGGTTTACAATAAACTCAGCTGTAGGGTCGAGCCATACAAAAGCAAGGATGTTGGACTTTAGGAGGGCTGACTTTGGCAAAATGAGAGAGTGCCTCAGAAAAGCACTAGCAAACAGGGAAGAAGGAGGGGTGGAAGAACAATGGGGAAAAAACAAAACTGCCATCACAGAGGCAACAAGCCTTTGTGTAAAGCAAATCAACAAAACAAAATTAAGGAAAAGCCACTATGGTTCTCAAAAGAGGTGGCAGGGAAGGTTAAGGAGAAAATGATAGCATTTAGGAAATATAAGGAAACGGCAGAAGCAGGAGAGAGAACTATATCAGTTAAAGCTGAAGGAAGCAGGGAAGGCAATCAGAATAGCAAAGGCCCAAACTAAGGAAAAGATAGCCAACTCTGTTAAGAAGGGGGATAAAACTTTCTATAGGTGCATTAGGGAGCAGAGAAGAAAAAATTACTCACCTTAGTAATGTTGTTTCTTCTAATGAAGTCTTGCTGTATTCTGACTATTGCAGTGATATCCAACCTTTGAACTGCCCCAGAGAGGAAAGAGTTAACTTTCCATGCAAGGCATGGAACGCTGAGCTCGAGCTCGGTTGAGACTCTGTCTGTTGTTGTTTGAACCCAAACTGTCAGATCTTTATGAGCTAAACTCACTGAGCATCCTGTGTGGAAACTGTAAACTTACACTAGACAACTGGCAACTAAATCTAATAAAAAGGTTTTTTGGTTCCAAGGCAAAGGCTCAAGTCAGAAACCCCCCCCCCAAAAAAAAAACACAACACATACCCAAAATTAAAAGGGTGGAGGGCACCTCTAGGGTGCCAACACTGTTCCTGCCCACCCACATCCCAAAACCCAGGTTCTGAGAGGGGAGGCGGGGGGAGGTCAGAATACAGCAAGACTCCATTAGAAGAAACAACATTACTAAGGTGAATAATTTTTTCTTCAAACAACATGAAGTCTTGCTGTATTCTGACTATTGTAGACTACCAAGCAGTACCTCCATGGAGGAGGGACAGAACCTAGTTTGGGAATAGGCTCTGGAGCACAGCTGTGCCAAACCGAGCATCATTTCTAGCCTGGATATCCAGATAGTAATGCTTGGTAAAAGTATGTACTGTTTTCCTGGTGGCTGCTTGACAATTCTCTAAGATAGGAATATCCCTGGCAGCAGCCAGGGAAGCAGCTGTACCTCTGTTAGAGTGAGCCCTCATGCCTGAGGGTGGGGTTCTACCCAGTTTTTCATAGCAGAATTGTATACAAGAAACAATCCACCTGGCAATAGATCTCTTAGTGGCAGGTTTCCCCTTACCAACCTCACCATAAGTGAGGAACAGTTGGGGAGTCAAACCTGTGACCCTTGGTGCGTTCTATGTAGTAGCTAAGGGCCTTTTCACATCCAAGCTGTGCAACCTCCTCTCCCCAGAGGAGGAATGGTCAGTGAAGAAAACAGGAAGAGACATAGACTGGTTCAGGTGGAAATCTGAAACCACCTCAGGCAAAAACTTCCTATTAGTCCTGAGGACCACCTTATCTCTGTGGAAAGAGATAAAATCAGGCTCCACTGACAGGGCCTGTAACTTACTTATGCATCTGGCAGAAGTGATGGCTACCAAAAACACAGTTTTCCAAGTCAAGTACTTAAGCTCTGCTGAGGACAAAGGCTCAAAAGGGGGTTGCATAAGCTGAGCAATGCAAACATTAAGGTCCCAAGCAGGGGCAGGGTCCCTGAAGGGAGGATTGGTATGCAGCAATCCCTTGAAAAATTTACAGAATACAGGATGAGCTGAAAGGGAAGAGTGCTTGCCTGCTGAGAGGAAGGCAGAGACAGCTACCAGATGCACTCGTAGTGTAGCTGGTCTGAGTCCCAAGATATTGAGATGAACCATATAGTCAAGGACTGTGGGCAAGCCAGCAGACTCTGGAGAAATATGCTTCCCAGAGCACCATATTGTAAATCTTTTCCACTTGGAGTTGTAGGTCTTTCTGGTGGAAGGCTTTTGAGAAGCCTTTAAAATATCCAGAACACCTTGAGAGAGATGCAAATCAGCAAACTCTAACTCTTCAAGAGCCAGGCCTTGAGATTGAGAGATTTGAGATTCGGATACCAAACCCTCCCCTGAGAACATGTTAACAGGTTGTAATTCCTGGGAAGGGACAGGGGAAGGTGAACTGCTAAGGACAACAACAGAGGGTACCAGGGCTGTCTGGCCCAGTCTGGAGCAATCAGAATCACTTTGCAGGGTTGAGACCTGATTTTGACTAGCACCTTGAACAGGAGAGGGAAGGAGGAAGCATACAGGAACTGCCCTTCCCAATTGAGAACTAGGGCATCCAGGGGTACTGAGCCCAACACTGGGGGTCTGCAGCAAAAAAGAGGAAGCTGGTGATTGTCTGGGACTGCAAAAAGATCTATCTGTGGGGTGCCCCATCTGGAGAAGATCACTTTCAAAATCAGGGGATCTAGGGACCATTCGTGATGGCCCTGGGAAATCCTGCTGAGAGCATCTGCCAGGACATTGTCCTTCCCTGGGAGGTGCACTGCTATCAGAGAGGATGGAAGCTGTCCAGAGGAGGGCAACTAAAATGGTGCAGGGTCTGCACCGGAGGACATATGAAGAGAGACTTAAGGAGCTTAATATGTATAGCCTCGAGGAAAGGAGGGAGAGGGGGGACATGATAGAAACTTTCAAGTACCTCAAGGGAATCAACAAAGTCCAAGAGGGTAGCATCTTTCAAAAAAAGAGGTGTGCAAGAACAAGAGGGCACAATTTGAAGATAGAGGGGGCAGCTCCGAGGTAATTTAAGGAAGTATTTTTTCACAGAGAGGGTTGTGGATGCATGTAATGGCCTCTCGGAGGATTGTGGAGTCAAAATCAGTGGTGGAATTCAAGCATGCATGGGATAGTCATAAGGCAATTCTGGGGTGGGGTAGAAAGAAGTAGACTGCTGGTTAACTAGGATTTGCAGCTTATCCAGTAGGTAGGGAAATGGGCAGACTGGGGGCCAAGCAGTCCTTATCTGCCATCAAATTCTATGTTTCTATGTTTCTATTCAGGGAATAGGCCAGAGATCACAACTTCATTGCTTCTGTGCACAAGGTCATAGACCGAGTGCCCCCCTGTTTGTTGATGTACCACATTGTGGTGGTATTGTCTGTCCTGATCTGAACTACTTTGTTCTGAACAGACTTGGAAAAAACCTGAAGTGCTAGAAACACTGCTCTGCATTCCAAGAGACTGATGTGAAGCAGAGATTCTTGAGGAGACCACAACCCTTGGGTGGTTAGATCCCCAAGGCGCTCCAGCCCAAGAGGGAAGCATCTGTGTAAGGATCAATGAATGAGATTGAGTGACAAAGGAACTCCTTGTCTTAGGTTGTCCTGATCCTGCCACCACTGCAAGGTCTGGATCAGGGTTTGAGTCACTGGGATTAGCTTGGTCAAAGAATCCTTTCTCTGGGACCAGACGGCTCTTAAGTGGAACTGAATGTCCCTCATTTGAAATCTTGCTCCCTGGACCACTGCTGTAGAGGCAGCCATGTGGCCCAGGAGCTGCAGAAAATGCCTTGCTGGTCGAGACACCTGGAGGGTGAATGAAGAGGCCAGTGTATCAGAGAGGTTGGCCTGAGCACCTTTTTGCAGCCCCAGGCAATCACCAACTTCCTCTTTTTTGCTGCAGGCCCCCAGTGTTGGGCTCAGTCCCCCTGGATGCCCTAGTTCTCAATTGGGAAGGGACGCTCCTGTATGCAGAGTGGCAGTATGGCGCAGTGGTTTAAAGCTCTGAGCTGCAAATCTGGAGACCTGGGTTTGAATCCCACAGCCCTCACTTGCATACTGTGTGATCCTGAGCAAGTCACTTAACTTCCTCGTGCTCCCAGGTTGCACCTGCAAACAAGCTTTCAGCTTACTGTGTGTCACCTGGTAAAAATAATTGGTAACAAGGGTCCTTGCCCTGTCCAGGGGAAGGAAGGCTCTTGCCTTTATTGTATCCAGCTCTGCCCCTATGAAGGTGAGAAGCTGCACTGGCTGCAAAACTGACTTTGGAAGATTCAGAAGGAATCCTAGAAAAGTGATCAGTTGCTGAGTTATCTTAAGATGTGACTTGACTTGGTCTGGAGACTGACCTACTATGAGCCAGTCGTCCAGGTATGGAAAGATGGAGATCTTTTTTCTCCCCTTAGGAAAGCGACCACTACTGCCAGGCATTTTGTGAACACCCTTGGAGCTGAAGTTAAGCCAAAGGGCATTGCTCTGACTTGATAGTGGCCTGAGAGCAGCTCAAACCTGAGGTACTTTCTGTGGGAGCTTCTGATAAGAATGTGGAAATAGGCATCCTTGAGGTCCAGGGAAACTAGCCAGTCTTCTGGCCTTAGGGAGGGTAGAATTATTCCCAGAGTCACCATTTTTAACTTTGGCTTTAAAAGGTGCTTGTTTAAATATCTGAGATCCAGGATGGGCCGCCATTCTCCTGTCTTTTTGGGAGTTAGAAAGTACCTGGAGTACAATCCTTTTCCCTTGTGTAGGGGTGGAACCCTTTCTATGGCTCTCAGAGCCAAGAGGGAAGAGACCTCTGCCTCTAGGGCAAGGGCCTCTGAAGGATTTGCAGGTGGAAAAGATCTGGTTCTCATCTTGGGAAATTTTTTGAAGCTGAGAACCAGTCCCTGGCTTACTGCTTCCAGGACCCATTTGTCTGATGTTAAAGACATCCAGTCCTGGACAAAGTAAGCTAGCCTGCCCCCTACTGGTGGTGGAGAATCGGCCTGGGCAAACCCATCAGGGTGCCTGTTTGGCAGGGGCTTTAGGCTGAGGGGTTGGTAGCAGGCCTGCTTGTACCCCGTCTGCCTCTCCCTCTGAAACCCCCCCTCTGGGCAAAGGCGGAAGATGAGGCCTGGGCTTGGTAGAAAGGCCTATGAAAAGGCCTGCACCTGCTCCTGGAATGCTGCCTCTGGGGAGTTGCTTGCCTTTCCTTGGCCTGAGCACTCCTATAAGTGGTCCTATACTCATCCATTTTCTTCATGTAGTTCTCTGTTTGCTCCCCCAAACAGAGAATTACCCACAACAGGAAAATCCATGGCCTCAGTCTGGGTATCCTGAGGCAGGCTAGTACATCTGAGCCAAGTCATCCTATGAAGGGCCACAGATGTAGCCATGACTCTAGATGAAACATCATTGGAGTCCACTGCAACATGAAATTGCACCTTGGATGCCTCAATACCATCTGCAGCCACCTGCCCCAGCTCCTTGGCAAGCTGGCCAGGGACCTGTTTAGCTAAAGCCATTACAGTGTCCCATCTAGACTTCTGGTATCTAGCTGTGTAGGCCATAAAATTAGCCTGCCTGAGTCCCAAAGATGCTGCCATGTACTGTTTCTTTGCTATGGCATCAATCCTCCTGGAGTCCTTATCTGGGGTGTGAAGCCAAGGGTATATTTGCCTTATCACAGGCAGCAGCCTGCACTACCCCAACATGGCTGCATTGCTGGGAAAGGAACTCCATATCTGAGCCTGAAAGAGTATACCTCTTGTCCATTCTGTTGTCCACAGGAGGTATAGAATTAGGAGTCTGTAAAATTTTTGTTGTCTGTTTCCCAAAAGACTTGTGAAGGGGAATAGACAGCCTCCTGGACTCTGGGATATCCATCATCTCAACATAATCAGGCTCCTCCTGATCCTCTACAGCTTCTTCCATAGGAAGCTGAAGAGTTTCAACCACTCTTTTGTAAAACATAAAATGGGAAGGGGACTCAGAAAGCCTAGGAGGAGAAACCCCTGAAGGTCTGTCTGAGGAGATGTCCGGATCAATGGGCACATCCAGACTTTCATAATCACCATCACTATCCTCATACTCTCCTTCCTCCTCCTCTGGTTCATAAAAATCCTCTAAATTATAATCCATAACCGGGGGAACCGATCAAATTGAGCCCCTAACCGATGGTGCCGGTTCGGTCGGAAACGGAGTTAGCGATTGAACAATCCTTATCGCTTTGGCTAGTTCATCAGCAGTCAGAGAAAGAACTTGTGGATCCAAACCGGCTGACTTATCCCTTCTTTTTCTTTTAACCAGAACCGACTCCTCAGAGTCGGTTCTCCTTTTGCCCGAAGAAGTTTCGCCCTGGTCAGAGGTTGGAACCAAACCGGACTGGCCATCCGGGTCAGTGGACTTTTTGGCTTCCCTTTCCCTCAGCCTACCTACTCTCTTTTCCAGGGTAGCTGAGGGAAAATTTTTGCAAATCTGGCAGTCTGAATCGAGGTGGTCAAACCCCAGACAATAAACACAGGTGGTGTGGGGGTTAGCCTTAGCAAAGGCTTCCCCACACACACTACAGTGTTGAAACCCAGTGGGCCTGGTTTTTTTCTTGGGTTTCTCAGACATGGCCAGTCCTAACCAAATGTACCCTTTTTTCGGCAATCCACCAGGCAAGACACCC
Organism: Neoceratodus forsteri; assembly: GCA_016271365.2. Lineage (NCBI taxonomy): Eukaryota > Metazoa > Chordata > Ceratodontiformes > Ceratodontidae > Neoceratodus > Neoceratodus forsteri. The sequence goes on along the minus strand of CM028129.1, from coordinate 888,427,374 downwards.
TTATCAGTTCCTGACCATGTTACAGGTCATGGAAAAAACCGTAAAGAAATCCGTTTTTTTTTTAGAACCGTTAAGGACTGGTTACCACACTCTAAAAGTAGAAAAAAAAACTCTTTTAAACAAACCCAGTCGGTTCAAATTGAATTGATTCAACATTTACAAGTTCCACACAGAAGCAAACAATAATAAACCTATCTAGTACTCATGGTGCCACAGACAGAAACTGAACTGACAGGTTAGATGGAATAAATTTGGTTGAAACCGAGAAAAAATGACACTTTAACCGACTAAATTGAACCGAGCAAAGGAGAACTCTCCGGAGCGACTGTTCAGTGAGGCAGAGTAAAGAATCTGAAGGTTTGGGCTCAAACAACAACAGACAGAGTCTCAACTGAGCTTGAGCTCAGTGTTCCATGCCTTGCATGGGAAGTTAACTCTTTCCTCTCCGGGGCAGTTCAAAGGTTGGATATCACTGCAATAGTCAGAATACAGCAAGACTTCATGTTGTTTGAAAGACCAAGGGAGGGATACTGAGGCTTAATAAAGGGGAGGAAATGTGGTCAGAGGGTGACAGTGAAAAAGCAGGGATACTGAATGAATACTTCTGCTCAGTACTTACAAAAGAAGAGGAGGGTGAGGTACCCAAACCTAACAAAAGAAACACTCTGGATAGGGGGTTCGATGCCAGTCCATTCACAAAAGAAAGGGTTCTGAAAGAGCTTTTAAAACTGAAGGTGGACAAAGCAATGGGGCCTGATGGGATTCACCCAAGAATTCTAAAAGAACTAAGGGTAGAACTAGTGACACCACTGACTACCCTCTTTAAGAAATCATGGAAGATAGGGTGATACCTGAGGACTGGCGGAGGGCAGATGTGATTCCAGTTCACAAAGGTGGGAGCAAGGCAGAGGCAGGAAACTACAGACCTGTCAGTTTGACCTCAGTGGTAGGGAAAATGATGGAATCACTTCTGAAGGAAAGAATTGTTGAGTACCTAGAGGCCAGCAGGGTACAGGACCCAAGGGAGCATGGATTCATAGCGGGAAGGTCACGTCAGAGAAATCTAATAGATTTCTTTGACTGGGTGACCAAAGTAGTAGACCAGGGAGGGGCTGCTGACATGGCCTACCTAGACTTTAGCAAGGCATTTGACACAGTCCCACACTAAAGATTAATACACAAGTTAGTCAGCCTTGGAGTTGGTCCCGAGGTGGTAGCCTGGGTAAAAAATTGGATGGACAATAGGACACAGAGTGTAATAGTAAACAGAGTCCACTCTGAAGAAAGGGGGGTTACTAGCAGAATACCACAGGGTTCAGTACTGGGACCAGTCCTCTTTAATGTCTTTATAAGTGACATTGCAGAGGGACTGGAAAGAAAAGTATGTCTCTTTGCAGATGACATGGAGAATAATGGATGGGGAAGGGTATGATATGAGAATTTAATGCACACCCGAGTTATGGGATGCTACATGAACCCCGAGGGTGAAGCCCAAGGGGTTTATCAAAGCATCCCACAATGAGGGTGTGCATTAAATTCTCATATGCACACCCTCCCCATCTTTTATTTTTTATAATACTGGGCCAGCAATTTTTCTCCCCAGTTTCTGTGACCTCAGAGTCAAAAGTAGCACACACACACTGTACCTCTTATTATTTATTTAAAACTTTTTGACCTTTGTTTTCTTATTTTTTCCATTTACATTTGAAGAGAGCTGTCCTGATCGGGCTGGCGCTGTGTGTGATGATGCATTGCCATTCTGAAGTGGACGAAGGGTGGGATCAGCCAGATAGAGTTTGAAATGGAAAAACAATTGGCAGGATCAACAAAGTAGTGTAAAATCAGTAAAATTAAAGAAAAATGCAAGTGTGAGGTTATTGTGGTGGCAGCTCCATAAGCAACAGATGGAGCTGCCATGTTTGTGAGACTGTTTGGCCACCCACAATTGGCCAATGAGGCAGCAACATAGTTTGATTGGCATGGCTCATGAATGTCATAACAACCAACTAGTTGTTATGGAAAATATCAACCTGGTCAGTACATTGAGAGAAATTGCTGACCAGTTATTATACAAAGATCTGCAACAGGGTCGATACAGAAGGTGGGGTGGAAAAGATGAAAAGGGACTTGGCAAGCTTGGAGGAATGGTCAAATGTATGGCAGCTAAGATTCAATGCAAAGAAGTGCAAAGTAATGCACCTGGGAAACTAAAACCCAGGGGAAGAGTATACAATGGGGGTGAGATACTAACAACAAAAATGGAAATGGACCTGGAGGTAGTCATATCAGATGACCTAAAGGTGGGCAAGCAATGTGAGAAGGCAGTATGGAGGGCTGGCAGGATACTGGGATGCATAGGGAGAGGCATCACCAGTAGAAAACAAGAAGTTGTTATCCCTCTGTACAGATAGTTGATGAGACCCCATCTGGAGTACTGCATGCAGTTCTGAAGACCCACCTCCTCAAGGACATACAGGATGGAGGCTGTCCAGAGGAGGGCAACCAAAATGGTGCAGAGTCTGCACCAGATGACATATGAAGAGAAATCAAAGGAGCTTAATATGTATACCCTCAGGGAAAGGAGGGAGAGGGGGGACATGATAGAAACTTTCAAGTACCTCAAGGGAATCAACAAATTCCAAGAGGAGTAGCATCTTTCAGAAAAAGTGATGTGCAAGAACAAGGGGGCACAATTTGAAGATAGAGGGGGGGACAGCTCAGAGGTAATGTGAGGAAATATTTTTTCATGGAGGGGGTTGTGGATACATGGAATGGCTTTCCTGGGTAGGTAGTGGAGTCACAAACAGTGGAGGAATTCAAGAATGCATGGGACAGACATCAGGCAATTCTAGTGGGGGTTAGGAGGAAGTAGGCTGTTGGTTAACTAGGATCTGCAGCTTATCCATTAGGTAGGGGAATGGGTAGATTAGGCAGACCAAGCAGTCCTTATCTGTCGTTAAGTTTTATGTTAATGAAAACAAGGTTCTTGCAAAACTATGTGTGTTTTACAGTCCAGTTGAAGATTTTGTGGAGTCATGTGTCATGATCTTCAGTGACTATTTGTATTTATTTTAGGTTGCTGTCCATGCACTGCTACTATTGTTCTGTGAAATCTTTATGCTGCTTCTGATTGCTAATGACTGTTAAAGAGCAGTTGACGCCTTCAGGAGAACTTTAACAAAACATAATACTTAGATAAAGTTCAGCTTGTATTCCACATTAGTTCTTTGTTCCTCCTCCCCATTATTTATTGCTGAGGTCATTTGCATGAAAACAGGATTTTTGCTCCTTAACAGTTCATCTATTTCTGCTGCTGTCTCCCTACCCGAGGTCATAATGCACTGCTTGTGACATCACAGTTACTCTCATGGCAACATATTGTGATGTCACAACAGAGCATTACGACTTGGAATAGGGAGTAAACTATAGAGGCAGATTAACTTTAAAGTAACTGTAAGGGATAAAAATAATGTATTCATGCACATTTCCTCAGTAATAAATAATGGGGAGGAGAAATCAAAGTTTTCTTTGAGACTCTTTAACAGTAAACATGTTAGAAGTATTTAACATTAGCATTGGGTCAGAATGACTGCTAAACTGAAGGCTAAATACTAATAACAGTAAATATGTTTGCAGTATTTAACATTAACATTGGCTCAAAATGACTGCTAAACTAAAGGCTAAACTGACTGGTAAAATACTACTAAGGAACTCCTTTTTTACAGTCAAAAGGTCATCTGAATGCTAATCTATTGTTAATATAACAGTTTTCTTTGGTAAATATGACATTTGGAAGATTACAAAGGGCAACATATTGTCATTTGCATTAGTTACATTAAAAGGATCAAGGAATATAACAACAAATGATGACAAACAAGATGGTTAAATGAGGATGTGAAGAAAGTTACTCAACAAAAAAAACTAAACATGCAATAAAATATCTGAAAACAAAAGACATGACATAACCACATGGTCAGAATATTAAACATTTCAAAAGAAACATAAAAGCAAAAGTAACCATTTCAAAAAGGAAATGTAACTCAAACTTGCAACAAGTGCAGACAAAATAACAGCAAGCAATTGGGCAGTTACATCAATAGCCTACACAAAAACAAAAAATAAGAATATAAGTAATATTAAAATTAAAGGGGAAACAGTAAAACATTCAGTGGAGATAGCAAACAAATGTAATTATGTATTTGTGTTCCTTATTCAAACCCAATCGCAACTCAGTCCCTGCCCCTGTACATTATCAGGAATTCCAACAGAATTAATATAAATACAGACAACATACTGAAAAAATTTCAGAATAAAAAAAGAGTGCAAAGTTTCCACTAAAATGCCGAAATTAAATATTGGGATAAACCATAACAAGGCACCTCCTCACAATAGTTCTAAATAAATAATTAAATACAGGTTACAGGTAAAATTCTAGACTCACTACTTAAAGATATGTTAGCCACATGTCTAACAGTGATTTCAGCGACAGAGAGCAGAAGGGATTCACAAAGGGACAATCATGTACCACAAATGTAATCTGTCTCTATGAAAATGTGACCTAATTCTTGGATAACAGTACCTCATAGATATAATTTCTGTTATACCTTTGCAAAACATCTGCCATGGTACCACCTTTGGCAGTCATTGAAAAAATGTCTTCCCTAGTTATTCATCCCTGTATTATAAACAGTAGAACCCAAACCAGCCAAACCATATGAACATTCATCACTGTAGCCTTGTGTATTGTGCAGACTGTGATAGTTAACACTTATAGGGTACATTAGTGCATCTGGACTTATTTGCTGCATATGCATCTCAATTGCTATGGGGTCCTGACCACATTCACCCTTTCTCAAGCCAAGCTAGCTACAGTATGTCTTACAACTCCTGATAGGTGACATCACTTTAGCTTATGTATTACTGTGACAAGCTTCTATTTTCAACAAGAAGTTAGCATTTTAAAAATACAGTGATGTAAACTGAGAAGCAGCTTGTGCAGGTGAATCATGATGCTAGCCAAGCTATTTCCAGGTTGCACTCAGTTAGCCTAACCAGTGAGAGCAGAAGGAGAGAGGGATACAGATGTAAAATAGAACTGTTTAATCCATTTGTGATTTAAAGTTACATTATGGAAATGCGGCCTCCAGAACTGAACACCATACTCCAAATGAGGCCTCATCAGTGATCTGCACAGTGGCATCACCATCTCCTTCCTTCTTCTGGGGATACCTCTCCCTATGCACCCCAGCACCTCACTGGCTCTCCCCACAGCCTTGGTACATTGTTTAGCCACCTTTAGGTCATCCAATATGATTACCCACAAATCCCTTTCCTGTTTGGTGACCATCAGTTCCCCCCTTCCCGTAATTCTCCCCAGGGTTCCTGCAACCCAAATGCATGATTTTGCACTTTTTGCATCAAATCTTAGCTGCCACACTTTGGACCATACCTCCAGTTTACCTAGGTCCCTCCTCATTTTTTTCCACTGCTCCTCCGCAGTTTCACTTATGAAGACGTTAAACAGGACTGGGCCCAGGACTGATTCCTGTGGCACCCTGCTGGTTACACTCCTTTCCTTAGATTGAGCACCATTTACCATGACTCTCTATCGACTATCATTCAGCCAGTTCCTATCCCAGTTTTCCACCTTGTGACCCACTCCCAGGCTGCCCAGCTTGTTCACAAGTCATATGTGGAACAGTATTGTTGGCCTTGCTAAATGCAATTCATGTTCCTGTTTATGCTTAAAGCCCATGAAACACCCTTATCTAGTTATTGCATTTGCAGCAATAGTGGCTCTGCCAGAGTTTGTTTATTACTGATGATATTCACAGTCAATCAAGCTCTTTGTCCCTCAGACATGGAAATTATTCTGATGTTACAAGCAAAGTATTGTGACTTCAAGGCAGAAGCAGCAGCAACAGATGAAGTCTAAAGGGCTTAGAGTCTATTTTCATGCAAAATGTTTTCCGTAATAAAAAATGGAATATACACAAATTCCAGTTATGTGGCAATTTGGGGCAACTGAGGTCTGTTGATACAGTACCAACTATGATTTTTTTTTCTGGAAATCAGAATATGCATTACGTTTTGAAATACAGTAAATGCTGAGCCTTCATTTCATAAGTGATAGATCATATTCCTAAAACTTTCTTGATAGGGAGTTCCATAGTCAAGGAATAATGTTGCCACAGTCAAGGCTTGGATGTTACTGGAAAGTATATTTTCCTGATATCAGAGCACATGATGGAAGATAAGGAGTACGCAAGAATGCAGAATTATCTGGACCCAACATTTGCACTATTTTATATGTTCATTTACAGTACACAAAAGTTTTAGTGAGATTTGGCTTGTGCCAACAGGGCTGCTTTTGTAATCGTAAAGTTATTATAAAGAGCAACAACTGGGTTTGTTTATTCACTTGACCTGAAGCTGTCTGCTGTCCAACCACCTCCCTCTCATCCTGGCTTCATTGGGCCACCATATCAAGGCCCTCCCCAGTGACTCAATCTAATGGGATGGGTTTTGGATGGCTGTCCTGATTAGTATGGGAAGCATCATCCCAGCATAGGCACCAAACACAACTTTTGTGAATACCTCCTCCCTTCTTTAGCTTGAAAAGTATGTTACTTCTGTATATTGACCCCCCCCCACCTCCAGTTCTTGAAACTGTAATATTTTATTGCTTTCTGGCAAGCAGGCATCCATTCTAATCCACCCACCCATGCCCATATCTTAAGGGGAAACATAAATCCTGCCATTTACATTTTTTTAATATTAATGTACATTTTGGGCATGTGGGAAGTCTATTTAATAGCTCTAATATATTGTTTTGTGTGTTTTATTTGAAATATTGGTACAGCCTAAGCCGCTTATAACGGGCACATCTGTGTAAGCAGATTTTGCCCGTTATAGGGAGTGGGCGCTTTAACCAAAAAGCATTGTATCTTGATATTTTAGTTGCAAAAAAAAAAAAACTCTGGTGTGGTCATGCAAGTTCATGCAAGTGCAAGTTAGAAACTGCATTAACTTTGTTCCCTCCAGCTACCTTTTCAGCAGCATTAGCTTAGCTCCCATTAAACTACCTTTTCAATGGTTCCGGAGCAATCACTCTTCCTTGTACTTTCTCTATTTGCAGTACAAAAATGCATTAAACCTTCAGTTAACTTAGTTCCCTACAACTACCTTTTCAGTGGCATATCCACTGAAGTTCATAAACTACACTGGGGCATGCTGTACTTGTCTGCTGTTCCTGTGGTTAGCTTAGCTCTCTTAACTCACTTTAAGCTAAGTTTTTAATGGGTCCAGAGTGATCAGAGTGGTCGTGCTTCCTTGTGCTCCATCTGCTTGCATTAAAGCCTCAGCTTGCTGCAACCAATCAGCAGCTAATTAGTGCTATGCCCACGTTTTATTTTGGGCCGATTAGCTGTTTAATGCCAAAGCATGAACAGACTAAGTGAGATATTAACTACAGTTGCAGCTAATCTGCCCCAAATCTGCCCACAATAGAAGGTGGGCATAGATCATTATAACCATTGATTTTAACACTAAAGCCTATGGATTTGGCAAGTGGCAAACATAATCTGCCTGGTAAAACAGATTGCCCGTATTAAGAATGGGCACTATAAGTGGCGCCGACTGTAGTCCTATTTTGTTCTTATTTTTATTGCTGCCTTTTTTACACTGAATAGTAATGTTCTTTAAATACTGTAAATACTTCAAATCCCAGGTATCCCTAGTTGTTTAACAACTGCATCAGTCCCCTGGATTGAACTTGCCCTGGAGCTTTAAGAATTTTATGTAAATTAAGGAATCCTAGAATGAAATTCAAAGCTCTGCATTGTGGCCATGCTCACACATGCCCTGTAACAGCAGATTTATTTCTCTGCCTGAGAAGTAGCATCACCTCGGGGTTGCTCCACTTCAGAGATACGATATTTCTTTATTTTTTTAGTATTTGTATTGGATTTTCATTAATGAAACAAACACTGCATTAGTTAGGGTCTTATTTTTAAAATTAGTGACAGTGCGTGTGTCCCCGGTTCCTTTTTTGGCTCCAGGGAACTAACGATGGCCTGTTAGGACATGGTTTTGGTCCCCCTATTCAGGATCTGCTTTAAGATAGTAAGAAAAAAAACACAAGGGGCTTTAGCAAGGCTTTCTTGGTTATTCCCGCCTTGCAGTCTTCACTCTTAGTTCCAGTTTCATTTTGGTTCAGGAACTGGGACAATATTTTATTCAAGCACGTGTTTTTAACATTTATTATCATTCTTACTATTTAAATCCTGTTTGGTTCCTATGATATTGGGAATCAAACTGTATCTGTAAGTTTTCACTTGGAACCATTTTTAAGCTTAGACCTAAGGAAAGTACAGGACCTACAGATTTAAAAAAATGCTTTACTTTTTGCTTTCATTCTCTGGCGAAGGCAGCTCACCACGATTTATGTATTGGGTGGGTCCTGACCATGTTTTTACTAGTTGTGATCCTGCAATGAGTTTTGCCCAAAACTATTAAAAAGAGGGTTCATAAACTTAAAGAAATTATGGCCACAAATTATGACTCCTAATCACAACAAGGCTCAGGTGAGGGTTCAGCTCCTCAAAGTAAGCAGAAGGACACATCTGCTAAATATGGCACAGAAACCCTGGCATCTGAAAGGGGGGGGCCTTGATACCACAAAAGTAAAGAGCCACTGAGCAGGCATTGGAAGTGGTGCCTGCTAAGAAAAGACATAAAGAAAAGCATGTCATTGGTCCTCCTGCTGAAAAGGGAAAGGAGATACCAGTGGACAGCAGGCAGGCATCGGAGATGGTGCCTGCTAAAAGAACATAAAAAGGAAAGCATGTCACTACCCTCCTGCTGAAAAGGCAAAGAAGATGCCAGTAAGCAAAAGTAACTTTCCCTCATTTGAAGATATGACTAAAGTGTGGCAACTTTTTCAGGCTTTCAAAGTTATGGGTGCCTGACAGCTCCCCCCCCCCACCACCACCACCACCAAGCTCCGATACCTTTGAAGATGGCTGTGGGAGAGGAGGCAGAAATGTATTATGAAGAGGAGGAGAAGGAGGAGGAAGGGGATTCTATATAACTGGGTGGCTTCCCCAAGCAGGAGTTTGGTTCTCCTCCTCGGTTTTCAGAGGACTATTCTTCTCACTTTACTTTTGCGAGGCAGATGGCAAATACCCTCAGTCTCTCACCTCAGCGTAAGGCAGAGGATGAGGTTGAAGTTTTAGATATGATGGGCCTAACCACAACAAAATTGTTTTTGTCTGTCTACAAGTACCTAAAGAAAGCTACCGTCACAGTCTTGTCAGCACCCACCTCTGCTGCTGGATTTGACAAGAAAATATAGAAAGTGTACCAGGTGGATAAACAGGGTGCCGAGCACTTATACAACCACCCTGACCTTGAAGGAGTGGTTCAGACTGCTGCAGTGACAAGGCTAAGATACCCCATTCCTCTCAGCCTCCAGAGAGAGATTCCAGAAAACTGGACAGTATGGGCAAAACAGTTTACATGTCAGTCTCTTTACTGCTCCAACAGGCAGTCTATATGACCTACTTTGTTCTAACCCCAGTAATGCTCAGTATATTCACAACTTTATGCAGTAGCCTTCTAAGGTAGAACTGCCCGGAGAGAGATGGAACATATGCAAATGATGGAATCTTTTGCATGAGCCACTTTTCAAATGCTGCATTCTACTAACTGCCTTTGCTCTAAACCCTCAGATTTTTCTCTCCACCTGTCAAGACTAGATGCTCGGAGATCCTCTCCTCATTATTTTGTTCTGACGTGAGAAAACTTACAAAATTTATATAAGTATTCTTTACATTTCATTTGCTGCCTTCTTACTTTTATAGTTTTAAGTAAACCCGTAGTTTTAGTGTTTAAATTTTAAGTTTATCGGTTTCTTCCGGTTCAGTATAACCGGGGGGAAACCGAAGTGTATTTTACATTTATCAGAGTTTTCTGACTAAAAAACTCCATTAGTTATGTTTAATTTTATTTAATTTAGCTTGTTTTAAGAACCGCAAATACTGGGTTTTGAACAGATAACCTTGGTTCATTTTACTTGGGTTTCTGGTCCCGATCGGTTCCTCATCGGTCGGGAACCAACCGCGAATCTTAAATAAAGTTTAAATAAATACATTTCTTTTAGCGGTTACAACTTTTATCGGTTTTATTGGAAAATGTCAGAAAAATTGAGAAAGAAAACGGGTGATCCCAGTTTTGAATCATATGTTGAGAGTGGTGACATTTGTTAAAGCAAACAGTCCTTGTTTACTCTCTGTGCATGTTCATTTCCGAGCAGAGTGAAATCTGCATTACATGTCCTCAGAAAACTATCTAAACATGCCTGGATAAGGCTAAAAAAAAAAAAAAGTTATCACCACCTAAGGGTCCCTCTAGCTCTGACCAGCAGACACCCTAAATTTCTGTGGCTGAAACCACAACAATTATTTTAACTGCTACCCCTGAGACGGGTATACAAGCAGTTCTTGAGAGGCTTGCTGAACTGGCTGACTACCTGGTTCCCTATAAGAAATAAAATAAAACTAAGCACACTGAACCCCCTGCTAGACCGCGTACGGGGACTTCTGTGCCTGCTAGACTTATTGAACTGGCTGACTCCCTGGTTCTTTCAGATAAATCAAACACAGAACCTCCTGCTTGTCAGCATTTGGGGACTTCTGTGTCTGCTATAAAGCCTAACAACACCTGCAGAAATTGTAAAACTTCTTAGGAGAAAGTGTGGAAAATTGCCTTGGATGGTTTGAAAAAAAAAAAAGTAGGCTTGCAAGGGCTGTCTGTTTCTCAACAGCAGACTACTGCAAAGCAGTCTTTCAAACAACATGAAGTCTTGCTATATTATGACAATTGCAGTATGACCCAATCTTGGAACTCCCCCGGAGATGAAATAGTTAACTTTTCCATGAAGCATGGAACTCTGAGCGCAAGCTCGGTTAGGAAGCTATGTCTGTTGTGCTTCAAACTTAAACTGTCAGATTCTTTACTCCGTCTCACTGAACAGTCACTCTGGAGATTTCTCCTTCTGCTCGGTTCATTTGTCGGTTTAAAAAGTGTTATTTTATCGGGTTTCAATGAAAATTAACCGAAATTAAACCGCAACCGGTCAGTTCAAGCTCTGTCTGTGGTAATGTAAGTAATAGATAGGTTTTACATTGAATTTTCTGTGTGGAACTTGTACACATTTATCGGTTCGGTTTGAACCGATCAGGTTGTTTGTAAAATTGCTAGTCCTTTTTTAGAGTGCGGTTCCCGGTTCTTATCGGTTCTAAAAAAAACGGATTTCATTACGGTTTTTTCCACAACTCGTGACACGGTTGAAACTGATAAGGGTGTCTTGCTTGGCGGATTGCCATAAACGGGCAAGTTTGGTTAGGCTGGCATTATGTCTGAGAAACCCAAAAGAAAACCGACCCACTGGGTTTCAGCACTGTAGTGTTTGTGGGGAAGCTTTTGCTAAGGCTGACCCACACACCACATGTGTCTATTGTCTGGGGTTTGACCACCTGAATTCAGATTGCCAGATTTGTAAGAATTTCCCTGCTGCCACCATAGAAAAGAGAGTTGGTAGGCTCAGGGAAAGGGAGGCCAAAAAGTCCGCTGACCCAGATGGCCAGCCCAGTTCGGTACCAACCGAACCGGAGGGAGTGCCCTCTGACCAGGGCGATACTTCCTCGGGCAAATGAAGAGCTGGTCCTGAGGAGCCGGTTCCAGCAAAAAGGACTAGAAAGTTAGCTAGTGTAGAGCCAAAAGTTCTCTCCCCAACTGCTGAAGAAATGGCTAAAGCAATTCAAATTGTCCAGTCTCTTTCCCATCTGACCAAACTGACACCATCAGGTAGGCGTTCGGTTTGGCCAGTTCCATCGGTTCAAGTTTATGATTATGAGGATTTTTATGAACCAGAGGAAGGGGAAGGGGAATATGAGGAGAGTGAATATGGTTTTGAAGATCTGGATGTGCCCATTGAACTGGACATCTCTCCAGATAGACCCTTAGGGGTTTCTCCTCCCAAGCTTTCTGAGTCCCCTTCTCATTTCATTTTTTATAAGAAAGTTGCTGAAACTCTGCAGCTCCCTGTAGAAGAAGCTGTTGATGACCAAGAGGAGCCTGACTATGTAGAAATGATGGATATTCCAGAGTCTAGGAGACTGTCTATTCCTTTACACAAATCTTTTCGGAAACAGACAGTAAAAGTTTAAAAACTCCTCACACTACCTCCTGTGGATAAAAGGATGGACAAGAGGTATACCTTATCAGGTTCAACACTGATTTCCTCACTCAACAATGCAGCCATGTGGGGTAGTGCAGGCTGCAGCCTGTGACAAGGCTAATATTCCCTATTACCCCCGAGAAGGAATCCAGGAAGATTGGTGCTATGGCAAAGAAACAGTACATGGCAGCATCTTTGGGACTCAGACAGGCAAATTATATGGCTTATGTTGCTAGGTACCAGAACCAGATGGGATACTGTGCTGGTCTCTAGCAAAACAAGTCCCTGACCAGCTTACGGAACTGGAACAGGTGACTATGGATGGTATTGAGGCATCCAAGGTGCAATTTCATGCTGCAGTGGACTCTAATGATGTTTCATCAAGAGTCATGGCTACATCTGTGGCTCTTCGCAGGATGGCCTGGATCAGATGTACTACCTTTTCTCAGGATACCCAGTCTAAGGCCATGGATTTTCCTGTTGTGGGCAATTCTCTGTTTGGGGAGCAAACAGAGAATTACATGAAGAAAATGGATGAATATAGGACCACCTATAGGAGTGCTCAGGCCAAGGAAAGGCAGGCCACTCCTCAAAAGCAGCTTCCTAAAGGCAGGGGCAGGCCTTTTCATAGGCCTTTTTATCAAACCCAAGCTTCCTCTTCCGCCTATGCCCAGAGGGGGTTCTTTAGAGGGAGAGGCAGACTGGGTACAAGCAGGTCTGCTCCCACCTCTCAGCCCAAAGCCCCTGCCAAGCAGGCATCCTGATGGGGTTGCCAGGGCCGATTCTTCTCTACCTGCAGGGGGCAGGCTGGCTTACTTTGTCCAGGACTGGAAGTCTTTAACATCAGACAAGTGGGTCCTGGAAGTAGTAAGCCAGGGACTGGTTCTCAGCTTCAAAAAATTTCCAAAGCTGAGAACCAGATCTTTTCCACCTGCAACTCCATCAGAGGCACTCGCCCTAGAGGCAGAGGTCTCTACCCTCCTGGCTCTCAGAACCATGGAAAGGGTTCCTCCCCTACACCTGGGCAAAGGTTTGTACTCCAGGTACTTCCTTACCCCAAAAAAGACAGGAGAATGGCAGCCCATCCTGGATCTCAGATACTTAAACAAGCACCTTTTAAAACCAAAGTTCAAAATGGTGACTCTGGGAATTATTTTACCCTCTCTAAGGCCAGGGACTGGCTAGCTCCCTGGACCTCAAGGATGCCTACTTCCATATTCCATCAGAAGCTCCCATCAAAGTACCTCAGGTTAAGCTGCCCTCAGGCCACTACCAGTTCAGAGCAATGCCCTTTGGCCTCACTTCTGCTCAAGGGTATTCACCAAATGCCTGGCAGTAGCAGTTGCCTACCTAAGGAGGCAAAAGATTGCCATCTTTCCTTACCTGGACGATTGGCTCATAGTAGGCCAGTTCCCAGAACAGGTCAATTTACATCTTCAGATAACGCAGCAACTGCTTACCTCTCTAGGTTTCCTTCTGAATCTCTCGAAGTCAGTTCTAGAGCCTGTCCAGCTTCTTACCTTCACAGGCGCAGAACTGAACACACAGGAGGCCAGGGCCTACCGTCCTCTGGACAGGGCAAAGACTCTAGTCTCCCTGGCCTCCTCATTCACCCTGCAGGTCTCTCGACCAGCAAGGCATTTTCTGCAGCTCCTAGACACATGGCTGCTTCCACAGCAGTTGTGCAGGGAGCAAGATTTCAGATGAGAGACATCCAGTTCCATTTGAGAGCTTTTGGTCTCAAAGAAAGGATCCTCTTACCAGGTTGATCCCAGTAACTCTGAACCCTGATCCAAGCCCTACAGTGGTGGCAGGATCAGAGCAACCTGAGACAAGGAGTTCCTTTGTCACTCCAGTCTCACTCCTAATCCTTACTACAGATGCATCCCTCTTGGGTTGGGGAGCTCACATGGGCGACCTCACCACCCAGGGTCTGTTGTCTCCCAGGAATCTCTGCTCCACATCAACCTGTTGGAGCTCGAGCAGTTTTCTAGCACTTCAAGTTTTTTCCAAATCTGTTCAGAACAAGATTGTACAGGTCAGGACAGACAACACCACTACAATGTGGTACATCAGCAAGCAAGGAGGCACTTGGTCTACGACCTTGTGCACCGGAGCGATGAAGTTGTGGTCTCTGGCTTACTCCCTGAACACCTCCCTTACAGCAGTCCACCATCCAGGCAAGGACAATGTCCTGGCAGATGCTCTCAGCAGGATTTCTCAGGGCCATCACGAATGGTCACTGGATCCCCTGGTCTTGGGATTAGTATTTGCCAGATGGGGCACCCCGGAGATAGATCTTTTTGCAGCCCCAGACAATCACCAACTTCCACTTTTTTGCTGCAGGCCCCAGTGTTGGGCTCACTCCCCCTGGATGCCTTAGCCCTCAGTTGGGAAGGGAAGTTTCTCTATGCTTTTCCCTTCCCTCTCCTGTTCAAAGTGCTAGTCAAAATCAGATCCCAATCCTGCAAAGTCATTCTGATAGCTCCAGATTGGGCCAGACAACCCTGGTATCCACTCCTACTGTCCTTAGCAGTCCATCCTCCCCTGTGCCTTCCCAGGAATCACAATCTGTTAACATGTGCCCAGTGACGGGTTTGGTATCCGAATCTCAAATCTCTCAATCTCAAGGCTTGGTTCTTGAAGAGTTAGAGTCTGCTGATTTATACCTTTCCCAAGGTGTAATGGATGTATTGAAGGCCTCAAGGAAGCCTTCCACCAAGGCTACTTACAATTCCAAATGGAAAAGGTTTTCCAAATGGTGCTCAGAAAAGCATATTTCCCCAGACTCTGCTGATCTACCCACAGTCCAGGATTATATGGTCCATTTGAATTCTCTGGGGCTGAGACCAGCTACCCTGAAGGTGCATTTGGCAGCTGTGTCTGCTTTTATTTCAGCAGGTAAATCCTCTTCTCTTTCAGCTCATCCTGTATTTTCCAAGTTTTTTAAGGGGTTGCTTCACACCAACCCTCCATTCAGGGACCCTGCCCCTGCCTGGGATCTTAATGTTTGCATTGCTCAGCTTATGCAACCCCCCTTTGAGCCCTTGTCTTCAGCTGAGCTTAAGTACTTGACTTGGAAGACTGTGTTTCTGGTAGCCATCACCTCTGCCAGATGCATAAGTGAATTTCAAGCATTGTCAGTGGAGCCAGATTTTATCTCCTTTCACAGAGATAAGGTGGTCCTCTGGACTAACAGGAAGTTCCTACCTAAGGTGGTTTCAGATTTCCACCTTAATCAATCTATTTCTCTTCCAGTGTACTTCACTGACCACTCCTCCTCTGGTGAGAGGAGGCTGCACAGTCTAGATGTGAAGAGAGCCCTTAGTTACTACATGGAGCATACCAAGTGTCACAGGTTTGACTCCCTTCAACTGTTCCTCACTTATGGCGAGGTTGGTAAAGGGAAGCCAGCCTCTAAAAGATCCATTGCAAGGTGGACTGTCTCTTGTATCCAATTCTGCTACGAAAAGTTGGGTAAGATCCCCCTCAGGCCTGAGGCTCACTCTACCAGAGGTACAGCTGCTTCTCTGGCTGCTGCAGAGACATTCCTATTCTAGAAATATGTCAAGCAGCTACCTGGAAAACAGTTCATACTTTTACTAAGCATTACTCCCTGGACATCCAGGCTAGGAGTGATGCTCGGTTTGGCACAGCTGTTCTTCAAGCCTATTCCTAAGTAGGTTCTGTCCCTCCTCCATGGGGGTACTGCTGTGTAGTCTGCAATTGTCATAATATAGCAAGACTTCATGTTGTTTGAAGAAAAAATTACTCACCTTAGTAATGTTGTTTCTTCTCCCTCCCTCCCTGCCCCTCTCAGAACCTCCGTTTTGGGATGTAGCTGGGATTTACAGGGTTGGCACTCATTTATGCCCACCTTGTTGTTTTTACACCCTCTTTTTGGGGTGAATTGGTGTTGTGTTTTTCATTTTCTGGGTCTCCTGACTTGAGTCTTTGTTTGAGACCAGGAAATGTGTGTTTAGGTTAGTACCCGTTGGCTAGTGTAGGTTTACAGCTTCCACACAGAACCTTAGTGAGTTTTAGCTCATAAAGATCTGACAGTTTGTTTGAAGCACAACAGACAGAGCTTCCTAACCGAGCTCGCGTTCAGAGTTCCATGCTTCATTGAAAAGTTAACTATTTCATCTCCGGGGCAGTTCCAAGATTGGGTCATACTGCATTTGTCGTAATATAGCAAGACTCCATTAGAAGAAACAACATTTCTAAGGTGAGTAATTTTTTCTTCTCCTCTGATCAGTCTTCCTATTATTAAGAGGAAGAATATATGTGTATGATTAAATAGAAGAAAAGGGGAACCTATTGAACTGAGGTTTTCTCTGAACAGGAGTTGGGCTATTCCCACAGAGCATTTGAGGATTATTCCTCACTTTTCATATATTGTGAGAAATGATTGGGCTGACACCCACTAAAAGCTTTTCCTTCCTGTGAATACATTCTTCAGGAAATATATCTTCAGGAAAGATACTTTAAGGATTTCTACAAATTCAAAGCTCTGTTTTCTCCTCTTGAAAAAGGGGCTGGGTAAGAAATATCAGCTGGACAGGGAGGGAGCTGAATTGGTATTCTCCCATCCTGTTCACCAAGGAGTAGTACAAGTGACAGCTTGTAAAGATACCCTGGCATTCCTTCTAACAAGGATTTCAGGAAAATCGACAGCACGGCTTTCAAGCCTTTGATGCTCAATACCAAAAGTCACTATGGCAGTCTATCCTTGCTATGGCAGTCAAGGCTCAGACTTCCTTGTCAGATGATCTAGCTGAAACAGTTAAGTTGGGTTTGGGAGCAGCCAAATACCAGTCATATGACTGCTGCTTTTTCAGGTACTACTGCCAGATACATGGCAGATTAAGTAGCTCAATGGGGTTTGCCTGGCTGAGATTCGCAAACCTCATTCTGGATACCCAAACCAAGGCTATTTTTTTTTCCAGTTGAGGGTCATCCTCTCTTGGAAGAAAGATAAAGGCTTACATAACAAAGGTGGATGTATACAAAAACCGCCTATAGTTGCATTTCTGCAAAAGAGAGCTTCCTCTCCACTAAAACATAGGGAATGGGAGGCAGAGACAGATCATTTCACATTAAGCCTTGTTTATCAGGCTAGAGTTGTGCCTCAGTATCAGCAGTACCCACACTAGGGGTACTTCAGGTGCCACAGTGGGTTAGGGATTGGCTCAGAGTTCAAATCCCTGCCAACAGTAAAAAAAAAAAAGAAAGAAAGATTCAGAACATGTTATTGTCACAAAGTGGAGCCTGTCCTAGTACAGCAAAAGGTACCACAGAGAGAATGGGTGCAGGCCTGTCTTCGACTTCACAGTACTAAACAGGCATTTTTAACAAGGCCAAAGTTCAAAATGATAACTTTGTCACTGATTCTGCCAACACGCCAGACAAGGTAGGGGTTGGCATCACTGGTCTTAAAGGGTGCTTATTCCTTCACCTTCATAAGGGAATTTCACAGAAAGTACCTCAGGTGCATACTCTCTTCAGGTCACTCTCCAAGAGTCTGCACGAAGTGCTTGGCAGAGTTTCTGACACACCTTCATAGACAAGGTGTCACAGTTTTTCCCCATACCTAGATGACTGGCTAGGGGTTGTACATCAACCCAGCAAGTGGCCTAGGGACTCCTGGAGTCACTAGGGTCCCTGATAATCTAAAGAAGTTCTGTCCTTCAGCCTGCTTAGGCACTATGGTTCATAGGAGCAAAGTTAGATACCTTGCAAGGCAGGGCCTGCCTGTCTCTCAGCAGGGCGAGATGTATCCCGCTGATAGTGTGCTCATTCAGCCTGAACAAACAAAAAGCCAAAAGACAGTTTCTTCAGCTACTGGCCCCGTGACACCTGCCACTGGCATAGTCCTGGAATCCAGGTTATGGATGAGGGACATTCAGTTTCACCTCTGGGTTCACTAGGGAGAGGTCCCTCCTTTAAAACAAATTCTGGTAACAACATATATTGTTACAGGCCACCCAAGGGTGGAAAGAAGAAACCAGCCTGAGGAAAGGGGTTCCCTTTTTTCAGTAAGAGTCCCCATCAATTGTTCAGTCAACAGATGCATCTCTGCTAGTGTGTGACTCCCATCTGGGGGTTCATACCATCCCAGCACAGAGTCACTTCTGCACACAAATCTGCTGGAGCCAACATTAGTGTCACTGGCACTTAGGGTTTCCACACAACTAGTACAGGGAAGGTGGTATGGGTCGGAAGAGACAGTATCACTGCAATGTATTACACAAACAAGCAGGGATGGATAAAGTCAAGCCCTGCCTGCAGAAGATTTATGATAATAGGGAGTCAGTATAGGATGCTCCATGGGGACTATTCATCTGCCAGATAAGGACAATACCTGGGCAGATATCCTGACTCAAATCATCTAGTCCAATCATAGACAGAATTTTCTACAGTCAGGTGGTGCAAGAAACTTTAGGAGGTGGGGCACCCCAGAGGTATACTTGTTTCAAACAACATGAAGTCTTGCTATATTATGACTATTGCAGTTTGTCCCACCATTAGAACTGCTCCGGAGGTGAAAGAGTTAACTTCCATGCCAGGCATGGAACTTGGAGCACAAGCTCGGTTTGAGAAGCTCTGTCTGGAAGATTTCAAACTGAAACTGTCAGATTCTTTACTCCGCCTCACTGAACAGTCGCTCCGGAGATTCCTCCTACTGCTCGGTTAATTTCTCGGTTTAAACAGTATTTTCTCGGTTAAATTCAACCGCGATTATTATTATTTTAACCACAAACCGATCGGTTCAAGCTCTGTCTGTGGTATTGTAAGTAATAGACAGGTTTATTTCTGTGTGGAACTTGTAAATGTTTATCGGTTCGGTTTGAACCGATCAGGTTGTTTAAAACTTTGTTCTCAAGCATTTAAAAGCTTTTAGAGTGCGGTTCCCGGTTCTTATCGGTTCTAAAAAAAACAGATTTCATTACGGTTTTTTCCACGACCCGTGACACGGTTGGGAACCGATAAGGGTGTCTTGCCTGGCACTGCCGTTAAAAGGGCAAGTTTTTGGTTAGGCTGGCATTATGTCTGAGAAACCCAAAAGAAAAACCGGGCCCACTGGGTTTCAGCACTGTAGTGTCTGTGGGGAAGCCTTTGCCAAGGCTGACCCACACACCACATGTGTATATTGTCTGGGGTTTGACCACCTCAATTCAGACTGCCAGATTTGTAAGAACTTCCCTGCAGCTACCCTGGATAAGAGAGTTGGTAGGCTCAGGGAACGAGAGGCCAAAAAGTCCGCTGACCCAGATGGCCAGCCCGGTTCGGTGCCAACCAAACCGGAAGGAGTGCCCTCTGACCAGGGCAAGACTTCCTCAGGCAAACGTAAAGCTGGCTCAGAGGAGCCAGTTCCAGCAAAGAAAACTAGAAAATCAGCAGGTGTGGAGTCAAAAATTCCTTCTCCAACTCTGCAGAGATAGCTAAAGCAATACAAATTGTCCAGTCACTTTCTCCGGTTCCGTCCGAACCGCCACTGTCTGGCAAAAGGTCGGTTCGGCCGGTTCCACCGGTTCAAGAATATGATATAGAGAGTTTTATGAACCAGAGGAGGAGGATGATTATGAACAGTGTGAATGTGACTTTGAAAGTCTGGATGTGCCCATTGAACGGACATCTCCCAGACAGACCTTTAGAATCTCCCCTACGCTTTCTGAGTCCCATTCTCATTTCTGTTTTATAAAAGGTTGCTGAAACCCTTCAGCTCCCATTGGAGGAAGCTGTGGATGAGCAAGAGGAACCTGACTTTGTGGAAATGATGGATATCCCAGAGTCCAGGAGATTGTCTGTTCCTTTACATAAATCATTTAGGAAACAAACAATAAAAATTTTAAAAGCTCCTAATTCAGTGCCTCCTGTGGACAAAAAGATGGACAGGAGGTACACTTTTTCAGGTCCTGATACAGAATTTCTTTCACAGCAATGCAGTCATGTTGGGGTAGTTCAGGCTGCAGCCTGTGATAAGGCTAATATTCCCCTGGCTTCACATCCTCCTGACAAGGACTCCAGGAAGATTGATGCCATGGCTAAAAAACAATACATGGCAGCGTCCTTGGGACTCAGACAAGCAAATTATATGGCTTATGTGGCAAGATACCAAAAATCTAGATGGGACACTGTCATGGCTTTGGCCAAACAGGCCCCTGGCCAGCTTGCCAAGGAGCTGGAGCAGGTGGCTGCTGATGGTATTGAGGCATCCAAGGTGCAATTCCATGCTGCAGTGGATTCTAATGATGTATCCTCTAGAGTCATGGCTACATCTGTGGCCTTTCATAGATTGGCTTGGCTCAGGTGTACTAGTTTGTCACAGGATACCCAGACTAAGACCATGGATTTTCCTGTGGTAGGAAATTCTCTGTTGGGGAGCAGACAGAGAATTATATGAAGAAAATGGATGAATATAGAACCACTTATAGGAGTGCACAAGCCAAGGAGGCGGAAGCCACTCCTCAGAGGCAGACCCCCAGGAGTAGAGGCAGGCCTTTTCACAGGCCTTTTTACCAAACCAGGCCTCCTCTCAGCCTATGCTCAGAGGGGTTCTTCAGAGGGAGGCAGATGGGGTGCAAGCAGGCCTGCTCCCCCCTTCAGCCTAAAGCTCCTGCCAAACAGGCACCCTGATGGGGTGCCCAGGGCCGGTTCTCCATTACCTGTGAGGGCAGGCTGGCTTACTTCATTCAGGACTGGAGTCTTTAACATCAGACAAGTGGGTCCTGGAAGTAGTAAGCCAGGGGTCTGGTTCTCAGCTCAAAAATTTCCAAAGATGAGAATCAGATCTTTTCCACCTGCAAACCCTCTAGAGACTTTTGCTTTGGAAACAGAAGTCTCAACCCTCCTGGCTCTCAGAGCTGTAGAAAGGGTTTCTCCCCTACACCAGGGCAAGGGTCTGTACTCCAGGTACTTCCTTACCCCAAAAAAGACAGGAGAATGGTGGCCCATTCTGGACCTAAGATATCTGAACAAGCACCTTTTAAAACCAAAATTCAAAATGGTGACCCTGGCAATGATTTTACCTTCTCTAAGGCCAGGGGACTGGCTGGCTTCCCTGGACCTCAAGGATGCCTACTTCCATGTTCTTATCAGAAGCTCCCACCGAAAGTACCTCAGATTCGAACTTCCCTCAGGCCATTACCAATTCAGAGCAATGCCCTTCGGCCTTACCTCTGCCACAAGGGTATTCACAAAATGCCTGGCAGTAGCAGTTGCTCATTTAAGAAGGCAAAAGATTGCCATCTTTTCCTACCTAGATGACTGGCTCATTGTAGGTCAGTCTCCGGACCAGGTCAGATCACACCTGCAAGTTACCCAGCAGCTGCTCACCTCTCTGGGCTTTCTTCTCAATCTTCCAAAGTCAGTTCTGGAACCTGTCCAGGTACTCACCTTTATAGGTGCAGAATTGGACACAAAGCAGGCCAGAGCCTTCCTTCCCCTAGAAAGGGTAAGAAGCCATTGGCCCTGGCCTCCTCCTTCAGTTTGCAGGTCTCTCGACCAGCAAGGCACTTCCTACAGCTCCTAGGACACATGGCTGCTTCCACAGCTGTAGTGCAAGGAGCAAGATTTCAGATGAGGCACATTCAGTTCCACTTGAGAGCCTTTTGGTCTCAAAGAAAAGATCCCCTATCCAAGTTGATCCCAGTGACTCGAACCCTGATCCAGGCCCTCCAGTGGTGGCAGGATTAGAGCAATCTGAGACTAGGGGTTCCCTTCATCCCTCTATCTCACTCCTTGACCCTTACTACAGATGCGTCCCTTCTGGGATGGGGAGCTCACATGGGCGACCTCTTCACCCAGGGAGTGTGGTCCCTCAGGAATCTCTGCTCCACATCAATCTGCTGGAACTCAGAGCTGTTTTCTAGCACTTCAGGTTTTTCTCATCTGTTCAGAACAAAGTGGTACAGGTCAGAACAGACAACACCACTACAATGTGGTACATCAACAAACAAAGGGGCACTCGGTCTTCGGCCTTGTGCACGAGGCAAGTTCTGATCTCTGGCTTATTCCCTGAACACTTCCTCATAGCAGTTCACCTCCCAGGCAAGGACAATGTCCTGGCAGATGCCCTCAGCAGGATTTCCCAGGGCCATCACGAATGGCCACTGGATCCCCAGTACTGGGATAGTTTTGCCAGATGGGGCACCCTCAGATAGATCTTTTGCAGCCCCAGACAATCACCAACTTCCACTTTTTGTTGCAGGCCCCAGTGTTGGGCTCAGTCCCCTGGATGCCTTTCTCCTCGATTGGGAAGGGAAGTTTCTACATGCCTTTCCCCCCTTCCCTCTCCTGTTCAAGGTGCTAGTCAAAATCAGATCCCAGCCCTGCAAGATGATCCTGATTGCTCCAGAGTGGGCCAGGCAGCCCTGGTACCCGCTCCTTCTGTCCTTAGCAGTCCATCTTCCCCTGTTTCTCCCCAGGAGCCACAACCTGTTAACATGTGCCCAGGGGAGAGTTTGGTATCCGAATCTCAAATCCCTCAACCTCAGGGCCTGGCTCTTGAGGAGTTAGAATTTGCTGACCTACACCTTTCTCAAGGTGTTCTTGAAATCCTGAAAGCTTCTAGAAAGCCTTCCACTAGGGTTACTTATAACTCTAAATGGAAAAGGTTTTCCATATGGTGTTCTGGGAAGCATATTTCCCCGGAATCTGCTGATTTGCCCATTGTTTTGGACTATATGGTCCATCTTAATTCTTTGGGACTGAGACCAGCTACCCTGAAAGTGCATTTGGCAGCTGTCTCTGCTTTTATTTCAGCAGGAAAACCCCCTTCTTTTTCCACTCACCCCTTATTTTCCAAGTTTTTCAAAGGATTACTTCATACTAATCCACCTTTCAGGGCCCCTGCTCCTGCCTGGAATCTTAATGTTTGCATTGCTCAGCTGATGCAACCCCCCTTTGAACCTCTGTCTTCGGCAGAGCTTAAGTACTTGACTTGGAAAACTGTTTTTCTAGTAGCCATCACTTCTGCCAGGCGCATAAGTGAGTTACAAGCTTTGTCAGTGGAGACTGACTTTATTTCCTTTCACAGGGATAAGTAGTCCTCAGAACTAACAGGAAGTTTTTGCCTAAGGTGGTTTCAGATTTCCACCTTAATCAATCTATCTCCCTTCCAGTGTTCTTCACTGATCATTCCTCCTCTGGTGAGAGGAGGTTGCATAGCTTAGATGTTAAGAGGGCCCTAAGTTACTACATAGAGCATACCAAGGGTCACAGGTTCGAATCCCTCCAACTATTTCTCACTTATGGTGAGGTTGGAAAAGGGAAACCTGCCACTAAGAGATCCATTGCCAGGTGGAGTGTCTCTTGTATCCAATTTTACTATCAAAAACTGGGAAAAGTTCCCCCTTCAGGCCTGAGGGCTCACTCTACCAGAGGTACAGCTGCGTCTCTAGCTGCTGTCAGAGACATCCCTATCTTAGAGATATGTCAAGCAGCTACTTGGAAAATGGTACACACTTTCACCAAGCATTACTCCCTGTATATCCAGGCCAGGAGGGATGCTCGGTTTGGCACAGCCGTGCTTCAGAGCCTATTCCCTAAGTAGGTTCTGTCCCTCCTCCATGGAGGTACTGCTGTGTATTCTGCAATAGTCATAATATAGCAAGACTTCATGTTGTTTGAAGAAAAATTACTCACCTTAGTAATGTTGTTTCTCTAATGAGTCTTGCTATATTATGACCTCCCAACCTGCCCTCTCAGAACTTCTACTTGGGGTATGGGGTGGGCATTCCAGTGTTGGCACTTTTTTGATGCCCATTTTTTGTTTTCCACCCCTTCTTTTTGGGGTGTTTGGGTGTTGTGTTTTATATTATCTTATTTCATCTTATTTTAATGTTTCTGGTCCCCTGACTTGAGTCTTAGTGTTGTGACTAGGAAAATGTGTTAATATTTAAGTAGCCACTTGGCTAGTGTAGGTTACAGCTTCCACACAGAACCATAGTGAGTTTTTGCTCGTAAAGATCTGACAGTTTCAGTTTGAAATCTTCCAGACAGAGCTTCTCAAACCGAGCTCGCGCTCCAAGTTCCATGCCTGGCATGGAAGTTAACTCTTTCACCTCCGGAGCAGTTCTAATGGTGGGACAAACTGCAATAGTCATAATATAGCAAGACTCCTTTAGAAGAAACAACATTACTAAGGTGAGTAATTTTTTCCTGTGCCCCACCAGAATCACCACCTGCCATTGTACTATGGCAGACCACCAGATACGGGAACAATCCCTCTGGATGCTCTGGCTCTACATTAGTAAGAGAAGCATGTACATGCTTTTCCTCTTTTCCCTCTGGTGCACAGAGTATTTCTTAAGTTCAGGTGCCAGTGAGCATCAGTGCTCTTGATAGCACCAGACTGGGCCAGGCAGCCATGGTACTCTCTGCTACTCTCCATTTCTGGGTTTAAACAAACACACCTTCCTTGGAGGTACAGTCTGCTAACCTCCAACCAAGGGAGGCTCCTGTACCTAAAACTCTGGCTAAAGGCATGGCTCTTGGGGGCCTACAATATGTGGAATTGCATTTTTCTGAAAATGTCTTGGACATTTTAAATGGTTACAGGACTCCCTCTATTAAGGAAATATGTGCTTCAAGTGGAAAAGGTTTTTTCTATTGCTGTTCAGCTAGGAACTGGTACCAGCACATGCTGGGGTCCCAGCTGTGTCTGATTATTTTCTTATTTACATTCATTGGACTTGCAGTCCAGCACCCTTAAGGTCCACCTAACTGTAGCATCAGCCTGCGTATTAGCTAGATAAGATGTTTCAAGTCGCTCCAGAGCTTATGTCCAAAAGGGGCTCTTTAAGGGCTTCACACATAACAGTACAGGCTGGTGTCCCATCTGTGCTGGACTATCTTACCTATTGCATTTACTGGACTTACAGTTCAGTACCTTAGAAGCATGTACTTATATTTCAGTGGACAGAATGTTCCTCTATTTCTCTGTGCCCTAGACCCTGTTTTCAAAAGGTTCTTTAAAGGCCTATACTATTTGCACACACCCTCACAAGGAACCAGTGCCAGCATGGTACCTAAATGTGTGTATGGTTAGGCTCATGGGTCCCCCTTTTGAGTCTATGCTTTCATTTTATTGGAGATATGCCATATGAAAATTGTTCTTTCCTTATGGTAATTTCTTTCAGAGAAATCAGTGAGCCCCAGTCTCACTGCATTGAACACGGCTACATTTCATTCTGCAGAGACAAAGTGGTCCTGAAAATAAACAGGAAGTTTCTTCCTAAAATGGATTTTAATTTCCATTTGAACCAAAACCATTACCTTACTTGTCTTTTCACTGATCACTTCAGTTCAAGTGAAAGGAGTCTTCATTGTTTGGATGTCAACGAGTTTTTAGCTACTACTTGACAACCACTACAGTCCATAGGCAGGATAGGAAACACCTGCTCCTGACCTATGAAATGTGGGAAAGGCTAATCCAGCATCAAAAGGTTAATTTCTTGATGGATAGTCCAGTATATCCAGTTCTGCTACACAAAAGCTGGTAAGGAGCCCCCATCAGGCTTGAGGTCTCATTCCACAAGAGGGATAGCTGCTACTTTAGCAGCTGCCAGGGATGTTCCATTACTGGACATTTGTAAAGCAGCTACCTGGAAAACAGTACACACCTTTACAAAGCATTACAATCTGGATATTTTATCTAGGGGTGATGCTAGGTTTTTACAGCGGTCCTGCAAAGTCTGTTTCAAATTAGAGTTCTGTACCCACCTCCAGGGTACTGCTTGGTAGTTCTGTATAAAGTTATGAATATACTGAGCATTACTGGGGTTAGAAGAAAAAATTACTTACCATAGTAATTATGTTTCTTCCCAGTGATGTTCAGATATTCATAACTTCCCTCCCTACCTCCCCTTCCAGAACTTCAGCCTCTGCACTCCTGTATACTGTGCTCTCAGTGGTATAAATGCCATATGTGGCACATATGTTGTGATTGCGTTCACTATTGTTATTCCCCCCTTGCCAGGTGATTCTGCCATTCAGAGGTATTCTTTCACACACTATGCCCTCCTGTTGGAGGCCCCTTTTTCTGGATGTTAAGAGAGTTCCTACTATAATTATTATTTTTATTACTGTTATCATGCTCAATATTATCATCATTGTCACATTTAGTTCTCGTATGCCTGTCTTTCCAGGCTTCTAGGTGATCTGAGGGTTTACAGCAAAGGCAGTTAGTAGAATGCAGCATTTGAAAAGTGACTCATGCAAAATATTCCATCATTTGCACATGTTCCATCTCTCCAGGCAGTTCTACCTTAGAAGGCTACTGCATAAAGTTATGAATATCTGAGCATCACTGGGAAGAAACATAATTACTATGGTAAGTAATTTTTTCTTCAGTACCAAAAGGCACTTTGGAGTTCTGTAGCAGCCATGAATGAGAAAGTACCTGGAGTTCAAACAACATAAAGTCTTGCTGTATTCTGACAATATGCAGTTAGACTGAAACGGTTCAACTGTCCCAGAGAACAAGGAGTTAAACTCTATGCAAATGCATAGAATGTTGAGTTCAAGCTCAGTTTTGAAACCACGGTCCTTGGTACGTTCTAGTAACTGATCAGATTCTTTACTCCGCTCACCAGTGAAGTCGCCTTGGAGATTTCTCCTCGTTGCCTTCCGTCAAAGCTGAGTCTCATCAGTTTATTTGACAACTGCTTTATTATTTCATTTTAATCGTTCTCAAACCGCTGTCTTCAGTGTCATGTATGTTCCTAGGTTGGGTAAGTGTTTGGTTTCCGTAACCATGAGGAGACCGAACTTCTTTTCCCCTTTTTCTGTTTATTTTTTCATTGTACTTGGGATCCAGTTCAAAGTCCTGACCAGAACTGAAGGTTTTCTCAGTTCCTTTTGGCTGACGCTAAACCGTTAGCCAGTTTGGGACTTTGTTCTCTATTACCTGGCCTAACTAAGCCTTCAGGGGTAATTTTTTCTTACACTTTAATTTTCTTTATCTTGGCCTAACTAAGCCAATTCAAATAAAGTAGATATCGGATATTTGCTTAACTGGCCTAACTATGCCACTGGGTTAAACACCAAATTGGAGGGTTGTGTCACAGAAACCCAAGAGAAAAACCAGTCCCACTGGGTTTCAGCATTGTACCGAGTGCAGGAAGCAATTTGCAAAAGTTGATCTGCACTTGGTCTGTCTTTACTGTTTGGGTTTCTACCACTTACAAGTAGATTGTGATATTTGTAAAAATTTCCCCTCAGAGGAGATCACATGATGTTTCTGTGAGACTAGCAGCTCTGGTGGCTCGCTCCCGTCTCGATCCTCCGATAAATCCTTCAAAACATGTTTCAGAAGGGGACCCGACTTCATCTAAAAAAAAGAAAATCTGTCCCCAACGGACAACCGCGCTGCTCCAGCAATTCAGGGGTTTTCTCTTTCTCTGCCTACTAAACTACGAGCAGTTCTATTAAGTCCTAAGGCCTAATAGCAGCATGGAGGCCGAAATGCGCCAAGCTCTCCTGCGGCATACACCCCCACAAACCCCGGAGAAGGGGCCAAAAAAGACCTAAAGTCCAGACTGGAGGCACCGCAAGAGCCATTACACCCATGGTACCACAACCAGTTGTGACTCCGTTGTCAGAACAAAAATTTCCAGAGGAACTACAACCTTTTAAGATTGCTCTGCAAGATATAACGACAGAGATAAAATCTCTCAGAGGGGAGCTCGCCGACACAAATCGGGCCATTTCCGATGTCTCTGCCCGGGCCACATCACTAGAGAATTGGAAGACCAAACTGGAACCCGAAGTAGTGACCCTCAGACAGCGCTTACACAAGGTCGAATCTAAATTAGAAGACCTGGAAGGCCGAAGTAGGAGAAACAATATTGTCATCTTCGACCTTCCCGAAGAAGCTGAAGGAGCATCCCCTATTTTATTCTTTCAAAAGCTCCTCACTAAAATAGCCGGTCCGTCCCTGAACAACCCCTCATATATCATAGAGAGGGCTCACCAGTCATTGCATCCTAAACCCGCGAATGGCAAACCTCCGAGACCAGTTATCATTAAGCTACTAAACTACTTTGACAAAACTCATATCTTGGACCAGGTCAGAAGCCTGCAACAGGTTCTCTGGGAGGGTCAGCAGCTACGCCTGACACAGGATCTTCCGGCCACAGTGAGACAGCGCCGAGCAGAGTATCACCCCCTTGGTGTCCAAGCTAATTGCCGCGGGCATCAGGTACAAGGTTCAATACCCCTCCAGGTTGATGGTGCTACACGCAGATTCCTGGCACTCATTTGACACAGCACAGACTGCAACTCCTGTGCTGCACAAGATGTACCCGGACCTGTTCCCCGCCCACTGAAGAGGCATAGAAACAGCGCTAATACAATTCTTCTTATGAGGTAGAGAATAATAAACTGAATTAATGTTGGATCCCGAACGAAAAGAATGTATATCTGATAATCGCCAATTGGTATAATACCATGTACATTTATACAACCTGATCTAAGATTTCTCTCTCCAGGCATTACTTACGGAGGACACACGAGGGCAGCATAGCTCCACGGTGATGAATGGATGTATTCGCAATCATCTGCAGTTCATTTTAAACATTTATAACTGGCTGAGTATCATAGCCTTCTTTATGTTGCTAGATGAGAATCATCTATCAAGCTGCTCCTGGGGCGGATTGTATTGGAATAACTATTGTACAAGTTCTGTACTTGCCCCCCCCTTTTTTTTTCCTATAATGGAGAGGGATATACAGCAAAACACAAATGGAGGTGTCTCAGGATACTGAACTGGAGGATTGGGGCGGGAGGCAGGGGCCTCTAGGTAATTCTGCAGCCTACACAGCACACCATGTACTGGCATAGGGTGGGATGGGAGCCCACAGGGACTGCCAGGACCAAGTCCGAGAATCTATTATTAACAACGCCTTTAATTTCAGGATGGCAGAAAATACTGGTCCTCATCTTGGTTTTTTTCTTTATGGGATAAAGCTTACCCGGAGGTGGGTAGAAGAAAAGGGGGGAGGGGCAGAATAAGGGGAGGTAAGGAGATAGATTATTAAGTGTCTTTGTGGAAAGGGGTAGTAACTTCCCACCTCATCTTCCTTTATTTATATTAGATTATGGGAAGGATTACAGAGTTAGAGGGGGCTGGTTGGATTGGAATTCAATGGTTGTTGTTGAAGGGGGGGAGGGAGTGATTTTGGGGTCTCCACCAAGTAAAGATGGATCGCTTTATGGGGTAAGTCCCCTTCAAGGGGGAAGAGCTAAGGACACAGAACTATGATTGGGTGTTTGCTTTGATATGACAATAGCACTTAAGTTCTGCTCTTGGAATGTTAAGGGTGCTCAATCCCCCACCAAAAGAGCTAAGATCTTCTTCCATTTCAGCAAGCTTAATATAGACGTAGCTTTTATCCAGGAAACTCATTTACCCAATTCACAGATCCTGAGTTTAAGAAGGACATGGGTGGGACATGCACTCGGAACTGGGCTAGATACCTGTAGAAATGGAGTCGTAGTACTAATTGCTCGCCGTATACCTTTTCAGCTGCTTCAGTTGACATGTGACTCCCAAGGCAGATACATATTGCTGAGAGACATTCTAGGTCACACTGAAATGGTAGTAGGATCAATCTATGGACCGGTTGGGGATGATTCCCAATTCTTTATAAATCTTATGACTAGCTTGGCACCCTGGTCCAAACTCTCCATAGTAGTTGGTGGAGATTGGAACTTAGTCCTTTGTAATACCCTGGACAGGTCTAAAGTTAGACACATCCCCCATACCCCCACACAATTGGCTCTTAAAGACCTTATTAACACCATGGGCCTTGTTGATCCATGGAGGACCCTTTTTCCCTCTACCCGAGATTACTCATTTCATTCCTTGCCCCATAATACATTTTCAAGAATTGATTTCTTTCTGTTGGGGATTGACCACCTAGCGAGGGTCCAAAACTGTGTCTACCTTTCCAAGGTGATCTCTGACCACCATCCAACCTTGTTGCAGTGGTCCATGCCCATTTCTGCTAATCAAGTCAAAGTCTGGAGATTTAATCCCCAATTATTAAGGTCCCAGAACATAATCGATCTCCTTCAAAGGTACATAGAAAACTTCCAGAAATTCAATGCCCCGTCCATGCCAAAATTAGATGTACTATGGGGCGCCTTGAAATGTTCATTAAGAGATGAAATTATTCGGCTGGCCTCTATCAGGAAAAAGAAAATTTCATCAGAATCTTTCTTACTTTTACAACAAATTAGAGCTTTAGAACAGTCTTTAACATCCCAATCCCACTCTACGGAATTCGAAAAACTAGAAAGCCTTCGATTTAAATACAATACCCTTCTTGGCGATAAAGTTGAGTATCTTCACTTTAAATCAAAAGTTACTTATTTTGACCAAGGGGATAAGGCAGGGAAACTCCTAGCCGTAAGGCTCAGGGTACAAGTGACAGACAGGATAGTAGTCACTATTCAGGACCCAATAGGTAAGTTCCATACCACACCCAAAGAGATAACTTCATGTTTTAAAGCATGCTATCAATCTCTCTATTCATGTCCCCTTCACTCACTAAAAATGCCACATTAGATCTTTTTCTACAAGGCATAGACCTTCCACACCTATCCCAGCACCAAATAGCTGTGTTACAAGCCTCTCTGAACATAGCTGAAATACATGAAGCTATAGAGACTCTTCCTACTGATAAAGCTCCAGGCCCAGATGGCTATACAACCAACTTTTATAAAGCTTTTAGATCTCAATTGGGTACAATTTTACTTGACACATACAATTACATAGACAAATGTGGTTTATCAGACCTTAGCCTCACCGAGGCTACTATCGTGGTGCTCCCTAAACCGGATAGGGACCCTACATTATTGCCGAATTACCGCCCAATATCACTTATAAATGTAGACATGAAGATTCTAACTAAAATTCTGGCTAATAGGATGGCCAAGGTTTGGCACACATTAATTAGCCCTGAGCAAGTTGGATTTGTGGCTGGGCACTTATCAGATCACTTATGTAAAATTTCTCACCTCATTTCTGCGTCCAGGGACTCCAACACTCCAGCAGCCTTGGTGTCCCTGAATGCAGAAAAAGCCTTTGATTGGGTCTCATGGGAATATTTGTTTGATTTATTTCCAAGATATCGAATCCCGAAACAATTCATACAGTGGGTTAAAATACTTTACTCACATCCCTCCGCCCGGGTATTATGCAACGGAGTCCTGTCACCGTCTTTTCCGCTTCAACAGGGGACAAGGCAAGGTTGCCCCCTTTCCCCCTACCTATTTAATTTATTCCTAGAACCACTCATTAGGAAGATTAATCAATCCATAGCAATATCCGGTATTTCGATCAACCAGTTTCAATACAAGCTATTGGTGTATGCCGACGATATTATGCTCCACGTTACAAACCCATCCATATCTATACCAGCCACCCTCACCATTATTCAAGAGTTTGGGGAACTCTCTAACTATAAATTAGATGTTGTTAAAACAGAAGTAATGCCACTAAATAACTATACCCTAAAAACAGATGTTAATCAACTTGGGCTCACCTGGGTAAGGGATAAAATAAAATACTTGGGCATATACTTGTCTCAATCTAATAGCAAAATGAGGCAACTTAACTTGGATCAATTATTCATAAATATTAGGTCAGATTTGAATCGTTTGGCACTACTCCCTATTTCCTTGTGGGGACGTATCAGCATTATAAAAATGAATGTTTTGCCCTGCTTGTTATACCCCCTTCAAATGTTAAATCATTCCCTTCCTCAATCATGGCTTCTCCAAGTACACTGCACCATTTCAAAATTCATTTGGAAAAATAGGTCACCTCGAAGAGCAATTGTTAAACTACAGAGACCTAAAGAACGGGGCGGGTTACAGGTCTTCAATTTTTATCACTACTACCTGGCCATTAATTGTGCCATTATTTCACAATGGCTAATACCTTCAGAAGATCCCCCACTGTGGTTACAAATAGAAAAGTCAATATGTAATGCAGCAGGAGTAGATATTAAGAGTCTTCCCTATATGAGTACCAATAAAGTTCCCAAACAGTGTAAAAACACGCCTATCATGGCCTCTATTTGGATACAGGTGCAGATGAACAAAACTTTTGGGGTTTTATTAATGAGGGACTTATCTCAGCCCCTCCTTAAAAACCCTAACTTCAAAATAGGAGGCAAAGTTATCACCACGTCTACTTGGCCGGTGGATTGTGGCAATACGGTGGCAGACTTAGTCTAAAATCATAAATTACTTGCTTTTTCAGCTATCAGGACAAAATATAAATTACCTGCTTCCTTCTGTTTCAAATATCTTCAAATCTCCCATGTTCTAATACAGCATTTCAGCAGTGGTCTTTGGGACAGGTATATGCTTGACCCTATATTGAACTCGCTTCCCAGGAGACCATCATCCCACTATGTCGCCTTTTATTATAAAGAACTTCAGTCAATAGGTAGTGAACTAGAAGGTGCTCCCTGTTACACGTGGGACAGGTCCCTCCCCTCTACTTCTCAGGTACCCCGCCAATGGCAACAAATCTGGAAAAGACTATATAAAGATGTTAGGTGGGATCGGTATAGACTGCTTCAATTTTATGTATTGCATGACCTATATTACACACCTGTTAAACTCAATAAAATGGGGCATTATACAACTGAATTGTGTACCAGATGTAGATCCCAGAGAGGTACACTTCTTCATATTCTCTGAGAATGTGATAAAGTTACCCCATTCTGGGCTGCCATTTGATCCAAACTGGACCCCACATTGGGGCTACAGAATGCTTTCCAACCAGAAATTTGTATTTTGGGAGACTCAAGAGAAATTCTGATAGGAAACCAAAGGAAACACATGTCTTTGATATCTCTGTGTGCCAAGAAAATTATACTATGCCATTGGTTGGATCAGCAAATTCCCACATACACAGAATGGCACAAAGAAATTCTTTTTGCTCTACAAGCAGAATATTTTATAGCAAATATACCCAAACAAAACAATAATTATCAGAAGGAGTGGGCACCCCCACAAACTCTATTATCCATTTAGGAGAGCTTAATATAGATTTAGATCTGCTATAGTTCTGTGCAAGTTAATGATCAAGCTCCTTTTATTTTCTTGTTTTTTTTTGCTTGTCTGACTATTCCTTCTACTATCTTGGAAGGAAACTACCCCTTAGTTATACATTGTAGTGGCGATGTGGGAGGGGCGGATGGGGGTGGGAAGGGGAATAAAAGATCTCATCAGTACTATTATATTACAGTATGTTTTAGTAGTTAGATACTCTTGTTCGATAATCTAATAGTACCTCAACTTTGCCAGTTAGGGTCACCAATGTTGAAGATGCCATAACCTGTAGTTTCATATACTAATGGATATGCACAGTGTCTCATTATGTACTACGGTTGTTTGCTCAAGTGTCTGTATAAGAAGACTGTATAACATACTATAAGTGTATCGTGACTCTTAGTGTTATTATAATAAAGCATATTAAATAAAAAAAAAAAAATGTCCCTCAGTCTACTTTAGGCAGACGCCTCAGTAAACTAAAGGAAAGGATGGAAAGACTACTGAGAGCGGTTCCGGTTCAACCGAACCTTCAGATCCGACAACTGATCCCTCAGGCCAGGGTGAACCGTTGACGGGTAAAAGACGTTCAGAGTTAGCTTCTGAACCCGCACCATCAAAAAAAAAAACTCTCTGGTTCGGAACCGCACAAATACTCAGTCTCTGCTCCAACCATGGACGAAATTGCAAAAGCCATTCGAATAATGCAGTCTTTGCAATTTGGGTTTGGCGAACTATCACAGGTACTGTCTGGGCAGCCAACAGTTCTGGATACCGGTTCAACTCCTGCAGGACACATTGATCCTGAGTATTATTATCTTTCTGAAAAATATGATGAGGAGGAGGATTAAGGTGAACCCATTGACCCAGAGGTCTCCCCTGACCATCCTCAGTATAAATCCCCTCCCAGGCCTGTCTCTGAGGCCACCTCTCATTTTGTTTTTATGAAACAGGTGGCTGAGACCCTGCAGCTCTCTACACAGGAAGCTAGGCAGGAGGATGATGAGGAAGAGGATTACAGAGAGATGATGGATTTTCCTGTATCCCAGGAAATTTGATTCCCATTCATAAGTCCCTTAAAAAGCAGACTTCAAAGATCATCCAATTCCTAGTTCTGTCCTTCCTGTGGATAAGAAAGTGAACAGGAAATATATTCTGGATGGCAGTGGCACTGACTTTTTATCCAGCCATTGTAGCCATGTTGGGGTGTTACAAACTGCAGCCTTTGAGAAGGCTGGCATCCCCCTGGCTTCTCATCCCCCTGTCATGGATTCCAGGAAAGTGGATTTTCTTGCCAAGAAAACATACGTGGCATCTTCTTTAGGTATTAGGCAAGCCTCTTATACGGCTTATGCATCCAGGCACCAAAAGTCCCTTTGGGAAGCAGTGGAATAACTTGCCAAAAAGGCCCCTCCTGAGCTTTCTGCTGATCTCCGGGAGTTGGTCAACAAGGGGGTACAAGCATCAAAGTCCCAGTTCCACATGGCTGTGGACTCTAATGGTGAAGCTTCTAAGGTTATGGCTTCTGCTGCATCTCTCAGGTGTTTCTCCTGGCTCAGGTGCACTACCCTGTCTCAGGACACACAAAATAATGCCATGAACTTTCCCCTTGTCCAGAATTCTCTGTTTGGGGAATAGACTGAGGCATACATGAAGAAGATAAATGAGTACAGAGTGGCATACAGGAGTGCTTTAGCAAAAGAGAAAGCTGCCACTCCTCAAAAGCAGCAGGCCAGGGGCAGGGGTAGACCCTACTCAAGGTCTTTCCAACAGGCCCAAGCCTTTCCTTCTTACCAGCAACCCAGGGGGTTCTTTAAAGGGAGGGACAGGAGGGCTGCTGGCAGGGCCACATCCACCCCCAGTCTGCTACCCCAGCTAAACAGACACCCTGAGAAGTCTGTCCAGGCTACCTCCCCTTCCCCTGTAGGAGGCAGGCTGACCTAATATCTCCAGGCTTGGCAATCCATCACTTCGGACAAATGGGTCCTGGAGATAGTAGGTCAGGGTCTTGCTCTCAGCTTCAAGCTGCTCCCAAAACTGTCAGCAAGAGCTTTCAAACCTACCAGCCCTATAGAAATAACCCTGTTGGAGGCAGAGGTCTCCACTCTTCTGCACTCAAAAGCAGTGGAGCCTGTGCCTTATCAGCACAGGGGCAAAGGGTTGTACTCAAGGTACTTCTTGGCACCAAAGAAAAATGTGGAGCGGCGGCCCATTCTGGATCTCAGATTCCTAAACAGGCATCTTACAAAGCCAAAGTTCAAAATGAGAACCCTGGCTACCATCCTACCTACTCTCAAGAAAGGGGACTAGCTGGCATCCCTGGACCTAAAGGATGCTTATTTCCATATCCCCATCAGACAGTCTCAAAGAAAATATCTCAGGTTTTGACTGCTTTCAGGCTACTACCAATTCAGGGCCATGCCCTTCGGGATAACATCTGCACCAAGAGTGTTTACAAAATGTCTGGTAGTGGTAGTGGCATTTCTCAGAAGACAAGGGGTTTCAGTTTACACCTATTTGTATGAATGGCTGCTGGTGGGTCAATCCCCTCAGCAGGTCACAGAAGCACTAAAGCTCACTCAGGATACTCTTCAGTCTCTAGGGTTCTTTGTGAATCTCCAAAAGTCTGTCTTGGGCCCAGTACAAGTGCTGGACTTCATACAGGCAGAGCTGAATACCATTCAGGCAAGGGCAGTTTTGCCTTCTGCAAGGGCACAGGCTCTTATCAATTTGGCAGAGTCTTTCCACCTTCAAGTCCCTTGACCAGCAATGTTCTTTCTACAGCTCCTAGGACACATGGCCTCCACCACAGCTGTGGTCCTGTGGGTCAGGTTTCAAATGAGGGATATTCAGTTCCATCTGAGATTCTTTTGGTCTCCGAAAAGGGATCATCTGTCCAAACTGATTCCAGTATCTCCCACCCTTCTGTTAGCCCTTCAGTGGTGGCAGGAGATGGACAACCTCACAGTGGGGGTTCCCTTTTTCTCTCAGGCACCCTGTCTGGTGCTGACAATAGATGCTTCTCTTCTGGGCTGGGGTGCTCAACTAGGGGATCACACAGCCCATGGTACTTGGCTTCCTCAGGAGCCTCTCCTGCATACCAATCTTCTGGAACTCAGGGCAGTGCTTCTGACTATTCAGGAGTTTGCCAGTCTCCTACAGAGCAAGGTGGTTCAAGTCAGGACAGACAACACCACCACCAAGTACTACATCAACAAGAGGGGGGAACAAGATCCTCACTGCTGTGCACAGAATCCATGAAGATTTGGAATCTGTCATATTACCTGAACATGTCACTTTCAGCAGTTCATTTGCCAGGGAAGGACAATATACAGGCAGATGCTCTCAGCAGGATCAGCCAGGGCCATCATGAATGGACCTTGAACAGGCAGGTCCTTCTCTCAGTATTCAGCAGGTGGGGAGTGCCACAGATAGATCTCTTTGCAGCCCCAGACGATCACCAGTTACCACTGTATAGTTGCAGGCCTCCATTCCAGGACCCAGTACCACTGGATGCTCTTCTTTTGGATTGATCATACAGGTTCCTTTATGCTTCAAACAACATGAAGTCTTGCTGTATTCTGACAATATGCAGTATTCCCCAGCACTGGAACTGCCCCGGAGAACTAAGAGTTAACTCTTTGCCAGGGCATGGAACATTGCGCTCGTGCTCAGTTCAAACCACTACCTGCTGCACTTCAAACCCAACTGTCAGATTCTTTACTCCACCTGACTGAACGGTCGCTCTGAAGAGATTCTTCATCGCTCGGTTTCAGTGCAGTAAGTCGTCGGTTCAAACCGATAAACTTTATTTTATTTTGGTTCAGATTACTCCTGCTGTGGTTGTGAGTAGATTGTCTTGTTTTTCTGTGTGGAAATTGTAAAAAAATAAATAAAAAAAAGTATAATGTGAGGAAAGTTGGGGGTAGTTTAGTCGGTTCGGCTGAACCGATTACACTTATTTTCTTTTCTTTCCCTTTAGGTTTTGAGGTTCCGGTGCCGATCACTTCTAAAAAAAAAACCCCACATTTTCAGGGTTTTTTTCCCATACTCATAACACAGTTCGGAACTGATTGGTTTGGTCTTGCCTGGCCTGAAGCCGTGTAAAGGGCAAGTTTTTCTTGGTACTATGGCTCAGTCTGAGAAACCCAGAAAAAAAAAACGTGTTCACTGGGTTTCAACACTGCGGTGTAAGTTGGGAGGCCTTTGCTAAGGTCGAGCCCCACACCACCTGTGTGTGTATTGTCTGGGGTTTGACCACCTCGATTCAGACTTCCAGATCTGTAAGAATTTTCTCAGATTCACCTTGGATAAGAGACTGGGTAGGCTGTGAGAAAAAAAGGCCAGAAAATCCGCTGACCCGGATGGCCAGCCCGGTTCGGTTTCCACTGAACCAGAGGAACTTCCCTCTGACCAGGGCCAGACTTCCTTGGGCAAAAGGAGAGCTGATCCTGTGGGGTCAGTTCTGACAAAGAGAAAGAGAAAAGATAAGTCAGCTGGTTGGATCCAGAACCGTTACTTTCAACCGCCGAAGAAATAGCCAGAGCAATTAGCATAGTGGAATCGCTCCGTTCGGTTCCGACTGATCTGGCACTGCAAACTAGGTGCTCGGTTCAGTCGGTTCCATCGGTTCCCGATTATTCCCCTGAAGATTTCTATAAACTGGATTTGGAGGGGGACAAGGATTTTGACTACGAAGATGAGGAAGTCGGTGATGAAGGTCTGGATGAGCCCATTGAACCAGACATCTCCCCAGACAGACCTTCTGGTGTTTCCCCTCCTAGGCTTTCTGAGTCCCCTTCCCATTTTCTGTTCTACAGGAAGGTGGCTGAGACCCTCCAGTACCCTTTGGGTGAGACTGTAGAGGAGTCAGAGGAGCCTGACTTTGTGAAGATGATAGATATCCCAGAGTCTAAAAGATTGTCTATTCCCCTCCACAAGTCTTTTGGAAAGCAGACACACAAACTGTTGAAGACTCCCAATTCATTACCTCTGGTGGACAAGAGAATGGACAAGAGGTATTTGTTGTCAGACTCTGATTCAGAATTCCTTTACCAGCAATGCAGCCATGTTGGGGTAGTGCAGGCTGCAGCCTGTGACAAGGCTGGCATTCCTTTGGCTTCACACCCCCCTGACAAGAACTCCAGGAAGATAGATGCCATGGCCAAAAAACAGTACTTGGCATCTTCTCTGGGAATCAGGCAGGTGAATTACATGGCCTTTGCAGACAGGTACCAAAAATCCAGGTGGGATACAGTGTTGGAACAGTCTAAGCAGGCTTTCCCCTAGCTAGCTAAGGAGCTGGAGGAGGTGGCTGCTGATGGGATTGAGGCATCAAAGATACAGTTTCATGCTGCTGTGGACTCCAGTGATGTTTCATCACGAGTCATGGCTACATCTGCGGCTCTTCAGAGGATGGCTTGGTTCAGGTGTACTAGCCTCTCACAGGATACCCAGGGTAAGGCCATGGATTTTTATGTTATAGGTAATTCTCTGTTTGGGGAGCAGACAGAGAACTACATGAAGAAAAATGGATGAGTACAGGACCACCTATAGGAGTGCTCAAGCTAAGGAAAAGCAATCAATTCCTCAGAGGCAGCAGTCTAGGGGCAGGCCTTTTCATAGGCCTTTCTACCGGGCACAGGCCTCCTTTCCTTTTTCCCAGAGGGGCTTCTTTAGAGGGAGAGGTAGGAGGGGGATCAGCAGAGCTGCATCCACCTCTCAGCCTAAGCCCCCTGCCAAGCAGACACCCTGATATGTCAGCCTGGGTCGACTCTCCTATCCCTGTAGGAGGCAGGCTGGCTTACTACTTCCAGGCCTAGAAGTCTATAACCTCAGACAAGTGGGTCCTGCAGGTAGTAAGCTAAGGACTGGTCCTCAGCTTCAAGAAGTTTCCAAAGCTGAGGATCAGGTTTTTTCCACCTGCAAACAGCTCCAAAACCACTGCCCTAGAGGCACAGGTTTCCTCTCTGTTGGCTCTCAGGGCCATGCAGAGAGTGCCTACATTCCTTAGGGGAAAAGGTCTGTAGTCAAGGTACTTCCTTACCCCAAAGAAGACAGGGGAGTGGCGACCCATCCTAGACCTAAGATTCTTAAACAAGCATTTACTGAAAACAAAGTCCAAAATGGTGACTCTGGGAAAGATTCTTCCTTCTCTGAGACCAGGAGACTGGCTAGCCTCCCTGGATCTCAAGGATGCCTACTTCCACATCCCCATCAGGTGCTCCCACAGAAAGTACCTCAGGTTTGAATTGCCCTCAGGCTATTATCAGTTCAAGGCAATGCCTTTCGGCCTAACATCAGCTCCAAGGATATTTACAAAATGCCTAGCACCAGTAGTAGCCTTCCTCAGAAGGCAAAACATTGCTATATTTCCATATCTGGATGACTGGCTCGTGGTGGGGCAGTCTCCAGATCAAGTCAAGTCAAGCTTGCAAGTCATTCAGCACTTGTTCACCTCCCTAGGATTTCTCCTCAGTCTCCCCAAATCAGTTCTGGAACCTGTTCAGCTCCTCACTTTCATAGGAGCAGAACTAAATACTGTTCAGGCAAAGGCTTTTCTCCCTCTGGTGAGAGAGTAAAGGCCATTACAGATCTAGATTCTTCCTTTCACCTTCAGGTCTCTCGGCCAGCAAGGTATTTTCGTCAGATTTTGTGTCACATGGTAGCCTCCATAGCATTGGTGCAAGGTGCCAGGTTTCAGATGCGGGGGCATTCAATTCCATTTAAGGGCTTATTGGTCTCAGAAAAAGGATTCTCTGGCCAAGCTGGTTCCAGTGATGCAGACTTTGATCCAGGCTCTCCAGTGGTGGTTGGATCAAAGCAACCTAAGGCAAGCTGTCCCTTTCATCTCCTAATCCCACTCACTTGTTCTGACCACAGATGCCTCTCTCCTGGGCTGTGGTGCTCATCTGGAAGACCTCACAGCTCAGGGGTTGTGGTCTCCTCAGGAGTCCCTGCTTCACATCAATCTTCTGGAGCTCAGGGCTGTCCAACTGGCTCTATTAGCCTTCTCAGAATCAGTTCAGAACAACATGGTTCAGGTCAGGACAGACAACACCACCACCATGTGGTACATCAACAAGCAGGGAGGAACTCGGTCTATAGCCTTGTGCATGGAAGCCATGAAATTGTGGTCTCTGGCTTATTCTCTGGAGACAACACTAGTAGCAGTCCACCTTCTGGAGAAAGACAATCTGATAGCAGATGCATTGAGCAGAATTTCTCAGGGCCATCACGAATGGTCCCTGGATCCCCTAGTCTTAAAAAATATTTTCTCAAAATGGGGCACCCCTCATATAGACCTCTTTGCAGCCCCAGACAATCACCAACTCCCCTTTTTTGTTGCAGACCCTCAATCTTGGACATAGTCCCTCTGGATGCCCTACTTCTGGACTGGAAGGGGAAATTTCTGTATGCTTCCCCCCTTTCCTCTGTTATTCAAAGTTCTGGTCAAAATAAGGTCACAGTCTTGCAAAGTGATTCTGATTGCTCCAGATTGGGCCAGACAGTCTTGGTATCCTCTGTTACTGTCTCTGGCAATTTATCCTCCTCTAGTTCTCCCCCAGGGTCACAATCTGTTAACCTCCTCTCAGGGGAGAGTTTGGTA
Organism: Neoceratodus forsteri; assembly: GCA_016271365.2. NCBI lineage: Eukaryota > Metazoa > Chordata > Ceratodontiformes > Ceratodontidae > Neoceratodus > Neoceratodus forsteri. Next base: position 888,386,446 of record CM028129.1, on the reverse strand, counting down.
CCCCAACCTTCGGTCTCTCAACCTCAGGGCCTGGCTCTTGAAGAGCTAGAATATGTTGGTATAAATTTTTCCCAAGGGGTTCTGGATATTCTTAAGGCCTCCAGGAAACCTGCTACTAGGAAAACTTACAATTCCAAATGGAAGAGATTTTTGATTTGGTGTTCAGATAAGCATATTTCTCCAACCACTGCTGACCTGCCCGCAGTCCTTGACTATATGGTTACCTTAACAGTTTAGGTCTTAGGCAAACTACCCTTAAGGTTCATTTGGCTGCTGTTTCCGTGTTCCTGTCAGTAGGGAAGCCTTCATCACTGGCATCTCACCCTGTATTCTGTAAATTCTTTAGAGGGGTTACCCATGCTAACCCTCCCTTTAAAGAGCCCATTCCTGTTTGGGATATTAATATCTGTATTGCTCAACTGATGCAGCCACCCTTTGAGCCCTTGGCATCAGCAGAGCTTAAGTACTTGACTTGGAAGGCTGTGTTTTTGGTAGCCATCACCTCTGCCAGATGCATCAGTGAGTTGCAGGCCCTCTCAGTGGAGCTTGTCTTTATCTCATTTCACAGGGACAAAGTGATCCTCAGAACTAATTGAAAGTTTCTGCCAAAAGTGGTCTTGGACTTTCATCTGAACCAGTCCATGACCCTTCCTGTCTTTTTCACTGACCACTCCTCTTCAGGTGAGAGGAGGTTGCACAGTCTGGATATTAAGAGGGTCCTTAGTTATTACGCTGAGCATACTAAGGCCTTTAGATCTGGATCTTCCTAATTGTTCCTCACTTATGGGGAAGTGGGAAAGGGTAAACCAGCTACTTAGAGAACTATTGCCAGATGGATCATCTCTTGTATACAATTCTGCTATGAAAAGCTGGGCAAAGTACCCCCCTCAGGCCTGAGGGCTCATTCGACTAGAGGTACAGCAGTTTCTCTGGCTGCTGCCAGAGATGTTCCTCTCTTAGAGATTTGTAAAGCAGCCACCTGGAAAACAGTCCATACTTTGACCAAGCATTACTCCCTGGATATCCAGGCTAGGAGAGATGCTAGGTTTGGCACAGCAGTACTGCAGAACCTATTTAATAAGTAGGTTTTTGGCCCTCCTCTGGGGGGTACTGCTTGGTAGTCTGCATATTGTCAGAATACAACAAGACTTCATGTTGTTTGAAGAAAAAAATTACTCACCTTAGTAACTGTGTTTCTTCTAATGGAGTCTTGCTGTATTCTGACCTCCCTCCCTGCCTCCCCTCTCAGAACCTAGCTGTTTTGGGACTTGGGCTTGCAGGAGCAGTGTTGCACTTCAGGGATGCATTGCCCTTCTCCCTTGTTGGCAGAGTGTGTTGATAGTGGTCTTTTAAAATTCTGTTCCACTACCAGCTTTCTTTTTTGGGGTTCTCGACTTGAGTCTTAGGGACCCTGGGTATTAATTGCCTTTTTGGCTATAGTGTTTTATTACAGTTTCTACACAGCAGCTGCAGTTAGCCATTTGGCTTGTAAGAATCTGACATTTTGGTTTGAAGTGCAGCAGATAGTGGTTTGAACCGAGCACAAGTTCAACATTCTATGCCCTGGCATAGAGTTAACCCTTAGTTCTCCAGGGTAATTCCAGTGCTGGGGAATACTGCATATTGTCAGAATACAGCAAGACTCCATTAGAAGAAACACAATTGCTAAGGTGAGTAATTTTTTGTTTTCTCCCCATTTCCCCTGATAGCCAGAGTCTTGGTCAAACTTGAGGTCTCAGTCTGCCACCATGATTCTCATAGCCCCAGACTGGGCCAGACAGCCATGGTATTCGATGCTTCTGTCAATGTTAGTGACCAAGCCATGTTCTGTCCCCGGGAGGTACAACCTGCTGACATTTTCTCAGGGGAGGATAATATACCACAATCTTCAGTCGCTTTGCCTCAGGGCTTGGCTCTTGAAGATGTAGAATATGAAGATTTACAATTGTCTCAATCTGTCTTGGATATTATGAAGGGTTTTAGGAAACCTGCTACTAGGAAAACTTATTCCTCTAAGTGGAAAAGATTCTCTATTTGGTGCTCCCAGAAAGACCTGGACCCACAGCATGCTGGGTTACCAGAACTTCAGGATTATCTGGTGCACCTTCAGACTCTGCATTTACAGCCATCTACCTGAAGGTACACCTCTATGCTGTCTCTGCTTATCCTTCAGCAGGGAAGGGCTCTTCTCTGGTTGCACACCCAATTTTCAAAATGTTTTTCAAAGGGTTGCTGCATCTTCACCCTCCACAAAGGGAGCCTACCCATGCATGGGACTAGAACATATGCATAAGTCAGCATATGCAACCTCCTTTTGAACCTATGTTTTCTTCAGAGCTCAAGTTTCTCACTTGGAAAACTGTATTTCTAGTGGCCATCACTTCTGTTAGAAGAGTCAGTGAGCTTCAGGCCTTGTCAGTGGAGCCCAACTATATTACACCCTACAGGGATAAGATTGTGCTCTGAACCAACAGGAAGTTTCTCCCTAAGGTGGTTTCTGATTTCCATCTTCATCAATCTATTACTTTGCCTGTATTTTTCTTAGAGCATTCCAGTTCAGGTGAACACAGGCTCCTCTGTTTGGATGTAAAAAGAGCTATTAGCTATTACATGAACAGGACAAAGGAGCTAAGGAAGGATTGTTCCCAACTTTTTCTTACCTATGGTGAGGTTGGGAAAGGCAGACCAGCTGCAAAAAGGACTATAGCCAGATGGATTGTGGTATGTATCCAGTTTTGATACAGTAAGCTGGGTAAGGACCCACCAGCAGGCCCTAGGGCCCATTCTACTAGGGGGACTACTGCCTCCTTGGAGGCTGCCAGGAAAGTCCCCTTGCTTGAGATATGTAAGGCTGCCACCTGGGAATCTGTCCATACATTCACTAAGCACTACAGCCTAGATATTCAGGCTAGGAGTGATGCCAGATTTGGCACAGCAGTACTGCAGAGCCTAGTCCCCAAATAGGTTATGTGCCCACCTCCAAGAGGCACTGCTTTGTAGTCTGCATATTGTCAGAATACAGCAAGACTTCATGTTGTTTGCAGAAAAGATTACGTAGCATAGTAATGTTGTTTCTTCTAATGGAGTCTTGCTGTATTCTGATCTCCCACCCTACCTCCCCTTCAGAACCTGAGGAAGGGTGGCTCTTCTGCAGCACCTATAGGACTTAACCCAGTGGTGGGTACTGGTCTTCTTTGGGCATCTGTGACTTGAGTCTTCTACATGCCTTTTTATCTTTGATTATGTTGCCCCTCTTGGGGCCCCCGTTTAGGCTTAGTTGTTTTTTTTTGCCTATATATACATATACAGTATATCTAGTTTCACTTCATAGAATCTGATCAGTTACTAGAATATATCAAGGACAGTGGTTTGAAAACCGAGCTCAAACTCAATGTTCTATGCATTTGCATAGAGTTTAACTCCTTGTTCTGTGGGGCAATTGAACTGGTTGGTCTAACTGCATATTGTCAAATTACAGGAAGACTCCATTAGAAGAAACAACATTACTATGGTAAGCAATTTTTTCTTTTGGCTCGGGATCTGGTAGACACAGCAAAAACTGCCATGGATGCCATCAGTACCAATTTCATATGGCCGTGGATACCAATGACTGCTTCCAGGGTCATGGTACATGCAGTGTTCCTCAGAAGGTTTGCTTGGCTCAAAACTGCAAACCTTTCCTTTGACACTCAATCAAAAGCCATGGATTTTCTGTGAGAGAGAAATTCTTTGACAAGACAGAGACTTACATGAAAAAGGTGGATGAATACAAAACCACTTACAAAAACAACACAGTGAAGGAAAAGGCATCCACTCCCCAGAGATATTTCAGAAGGGGAGGTAGGGGCCAGAGCTACTACCCCCATGCTTAAGTTACCTATAACTATGCCTCCCAGAGGGGCTTTTTGAGAGGAAGGGGGCACAAAATGTGGAGGTGCCACTCCAGCTCCCTGGACCCAGATGAAACCAAACCCCTGATGTGTGCCTAGCTCACCCAACCATTGGCAGTGGCAGAAAGGCTAACTCACTATTTTCAGGCTTGAAAAAATATTATCACAGACAGGTGGGTTCTGGAAATAGTGAATCAATGTCTCTCTCTGCAGTTCAAGAGGTTTCCAAAGCAGTAGACTCACATAGCCTTTCCTCCTCATATCTTGACAGAAAAACTCCTGCTGGAGTTGGAGGGAAATTAGATTCTACTGACAAATACAGTATAAAAAGTCCCCCCCCCCCCACACACAACTCAGGAGGGGGCTTTACTCAAGATACTTCATGACACATAAGAAAAATGGAGAGTGGCAACCCATTTTAGACTTCAGATATCTGAATGAACATTTAAAGAAGGAAAAGTTCAAGATGGTAACAATGGGGACAGTAATTCCATCCTTCCAAGAAAAACACTGGCTGGGATCACCGTATCTGAAAGATGCCTCCTTCCACATTCCAATAAGACTCTCTCACAGAAAATACCTCAGATCCAGAGTGGGGATGGCCACTACTGATTCACAGCCCTTCTCTTTGGCCTTACCTTGGCTCCCAGAGTTTCCACAAAGTGCCTAACAGTGGTGGCAGCACATTTGAGGAGGCAAGGGGTAGTGGTCTTCCCCTACCTAGGCAATTGGTTGGTTTCAGAACAGTCCTACCAAGAGGTCAAGGACTTTCTCTCTCTCTCTCTCTCTCTCTCTCTCTCTCTCACCCAACACACCCTGGAGGAGTTGGGTTTCCTGATAAACCTCCAGAACCTAGTACTAGACCCTGTACAGGTGTTGGACTTTGTAGAAACAGAACTAGATACTGTTCAAGGAAAGATATTCCTTCCTCAACAGAGGGTGGCAGATCTGATAGGCCTGGCAAAGTTCTTCAAAACTGGGCAGCCAAGACCTACAAGGGACTTATTGCAGTTACTAGGACACATGGCATGTTCCATAACAGTGGTGCCAGGGGCCAGATTTCAGATGAGAGGTGTCCAGTATTATTTAGGGGTTTACGTGTCTCAAAGGTGGGACCCTCTGTTAAAGTTAGTGCCCATATCAAAGTGTCTGTTGAGGGCACTGGAATGGTAGAAGGAGAAGGAAAACCTTCAGGAAGGAGTGCCCTACTTCCAGCAGTCACCCACAGTGGTACTCACTACAGATGCCTCCCTCCTGGGGTGGGGAGTCCATCTAGAGGATCTCACTGTAATCTGGGTATTGACCCCACTAGAGTCTCAGGAGCATACAAGCCTCCTGGAACTCAGAGCAGTGTACTTGGCAAAGAAAGCCTTTTTCTCTCATAACAGGGGCCAGTCAGTCCAGATAAGGACAAACATGAAAGTGTTTTTCTCTCATAGCAGGGGCCAGTCAGTCCAGACAATGACAGACAATACCATCACTATGTACTACATCAACAAACAGGGTGGAACAATATCTTGTGAACTGTGCACAGGAGCAATGACGTTCTGGAGTCTGGCCTATTCTCTGTGAGTACAGTTAACTGCAGTCCACCTGCCAGACAAGAACAATGTCCTTGCAGACTCTAAGCAGAATCAAGGAAACCACAAATGAGCACTGAACAAGCAACAGCTCTCTGCATTGTTCAGAGGGTGGATCTGTGAGTGTCCTGGGAAAACTACCAGCTCCCTAACTTTTCTTGCAGGCCTCCCTCAGTGGGAATAGTCCCAGAGGATGCATTAGTCCTCTCATTGACAAGAACATTTCTTTATGCATTCCCTGCTTTTCCACTTCTACTGAAAGTGCTACTGAAACTAAGTAGGGAGCTGGCAACGGTGATTCTGATCACACCAGATTGGGACAGGCAGGTGTGGTACTCCCTGCTCCTGTCCCTGTTCTCCAGACTTCCAGTACTCCTTCCTAGAGTCACAATCTACTGGCTCTGTCTCAGGGCAGGACAACATTCCCAGAACCAAGAACCCTGCACCTCAAAGCATGGTAGCTGAAGAGCTAGAGTTCTCTAAACTAAACCTCTCAGAAGCGGTTTTACTACCTTTGGTCAAGGTTTCCAGGACACATTTGTTGAACATATCAGAGATTTATTAGAAGATCTGCAAGCCAATAGCAGCTCAGTATTTTGTCTGAAGAAGGAACAGGATGGTTCCAAAATGTAACAATATATGAAAGAGTGAAAAAGAGTGCTGAAATAAAAAGAAAGTGATTAGAAATAATTCTGGAGCTTGTGCATTTACATTATTGGGGGTTGAGTTTCACAAATATTTTTGACTTTGATATATTGATCTGGATGTGGTAAACTCACCTCTGGAATAAATATCTAGACAAAGAATTAATAAGGGAACCATCGGAGACACAGGGGGAAAAGTGTTCCAAGGTTTCCAGGAAGCTAGAAACTAGGAAAACCTATGCTTCCAAGTGGAAAAGACTTTCCCTGTGGTGTTTATCCAGGCAGCTCAGCCCATTTCAGGTGAGCCTGTCCACTTTTGGATTATTTGATCCACCTGCAGTCCCTGGGTCTCCGGCCCTCAATCCTGAAGGTGCATTTGCAGCAGTGTCAGCCTGTGTTTCAGCTGGGGCTGTGCAGGGGCTGAACATTATTTCCCGAATACCACAAATAGCAGGGCTTCCAAATATTCACAATTATGTGAGAGGGCAGGAAGATCAGTAACTTTTTCAGAGATACTTCCAGTGCCAAAGGCAAGCACAACAAGAAAGCTGAGAATAGAGGAATTTAACGGATGGCTAAGAACCTGGTAGTCAGCAAAGGGTATGGGCCGTGGGGGTGGGAGGGACCTGGGAGGACAGTAGTCTCTATGCCAGGACAGACTACACTTGAGTGAGGGAGGAAAGAAAGTGTTGAAACAGAGGATGGAGGAGCATAGAGGAAGTTGGGAATTTAGACTAGGAGTGGGGGGGTGGCAGTTGGGGAAGACATATGCAGAGACCACAGGTTGGGAAACCATATGAGCTTACCCCCCATAACAGTGACAAAGGACAAATGGCAAGTACTGTTGATGATGCTAGGAAAGGAGGGCAGGATGGGAGTGGGGGAAAGGGTGGAAGGTGGTTACCCTTAATGCTAGGAGCCTTGGGAGGAAAACTGCAGAGTTACAGGTTCTCATGGCAGAGGGAGATGTGGACATTGCAGCCATCATGGAAACATGGGCCACCCAATACAATGACTGGGACCTGTCTGTACCAGGGTACAGGTTATTTCGTAGGGACAGGGTGATTTTGAAAGGAGGGGGGTGGCACTATATGTGAAGGAAGGACTGAAGTGTGTAAGGGAGGAAGGGGAGGAGGGTAGTACGGAGTCACTTTGGATGCAAATCCAGGATACCAAGAATAGGATTCTTAGAATGGGAGTGGTGTACAGGCCACCATCTCAGACGGAGGAGTTAGACAGGGAACTAGCGAGACAGATCAGGAGGACCTGCGAGAAGGGTAGTGTAGTGATTGTGGGGGACTTCAACATGCCAGGAGTGGACTGGAGCACCCCAACAGCCAGGAACAGAAGGGATCAGGTACTGCTGGATGCCTTCCAGGACAGCTTCCTGCTGCAAATGGTCAGTGAACCATCCAGGTTAGGCAATACACTTGACCTTGTGCTGGCAAATGGGGACTTTGTGAGAGAACTTACAGTGGAGGAACCGCTGTCAGGGAGTGACCACCACTCAGTATGGCTCACATTGGATATGGGCAAGGAAGGAGTGGAATCTGGCACAATAGTGCTGGACTTCAGGAGGGCCGACTTTGGGAGGATGGGGGAAGTGGTAAAAGGGTACCTGGCCAGAATTCAATCTAGTATGGACACTAACCAGAGGTGCGAGCTCATAAAGCTGGGGATAGTGGAGGCAACCAAAACCTGCTGCAAAGCCCAGAGCAAGATGGCTAGGGCTAAGAAACTGATCTGGATGAGCAAGGAGGTCATGGAAAAGGTAAGGAGGAAAAGAGCTGCCTTTAGGAAGTACAAGAAAACAGGGAGGGGGAGGACAGGGAGGAGTACTTGACAGAATCGAAGGAGGTGACAAGGGCAGTAAGGGGAGCCAAAGCATCTACAGAACTCAGGCTGGCACAAGGCATTAAGAAGTGGGAGAAGGACTTCTTTAAGTACATCAGGGAGAAAAGGAGCTGTAAGGACCACGTAGTAAGGATTAGGAAGGAGGGGTTGGGTGGAAGCAGGGTGCGATAAGGCCGAAGCACTAAATGAGTACTTCTGCTCAGTATTTACTAAAGAGAAGAGGGGTGACACCCAAGGTGGGAGAAATGGCAGAAGCAGGGTGGGAAGTGATGACAGATGGGAATCATGGAGAGCAGAGTTCGAGAGGGTTGAAGGCACTGAGGGCGGACAAGGCGCCAGGCCCAGATGGCATCCACCCCAGGGTACTGAAGGAGCTGGCAGAGGTCCTTGCAGGACCTTTGGCAGACCTATTTAATGCCTCACTACATTCGGGGTGTGTACCTCAGGACTGGAGGATGGCTCATGTGGTGCCCCTCCACAAGAGTGGCCCCAAGGATGAACCGGGAAACTACAGACCAGTGAGCCTCACATCCATTGTGGGTAAGCTAATGGAGACTATCCTGAAGGAGAGGCTGGTGGCCTCCCTAGAGGCCAAAGGACTACAGGACAGCATGGTTTCATACATGACAGATCCTGCCAAACCAACCTGGTCGAGTTCCATGACTGGGTAACTAGGCAACTGGACAGGGACCATGCAGTGGATGTCCTGTATCTGGACTTCAGTAAGGCATCTGACCCAGTGCCACATGGAAGGCTGGGAAGGAAGTTAGTAGGCACAGGGACGGGTGCAAAGCTGCTGAGATGGGTAGGAAACTGGCTGCAAGGAAGGCAACAGAGGGTGGTGGTGGGTGGGGATCTCTCACACCCAAGGGCAGTGATGAGCGGTATTCCACAGGGCTCGGTGTTGGGACCAGTGTTGTTTGGGATATTCATTGCAGACATATCATGGAACATCAAGAGCAAGATCAGTCTGTTTGCTGATGATACCAAGGATAGGCGGTGGTGGATGACCTAGGGGATGGCAGTGATTGCAGGATGACCTGGCAAGCTTGAAACCTGGTCAGACACCTGGCAACTGGGTTTAATGCCAAAAGTGCAAGGTTCTGCATTTTGGGATGAAGAATCCAAGGAGGAGTTACCAGCTAGGGGGAATGCAGCTAGCCCAGACAGAGGAGGAGAAGGATCTGGTGTGCTCATTACAGGGTCAATGAACAACTCGGCACAATGTGGGAAGGCAGCTGCAAGGCCAACAAAATGCTGGGTTGTATTGCAAGAGGTATATCCTCGAGGAGGGAGGAGGTGATTCTGCCACTGTATAGGTCATTAGTTAGACACACCTGGAGTACTGCGTGCAGTACTGGCATCCGTATCTGAAGAGGGACATTAAGTTACTGAAGGGGGTGCAGCGCAGAGCGACAAAGATGATCAAGGGGCTGGGGGACTTATCATAAGAGAGGAGGTTGAAGGAGCTGAACATGTACTCACTGGAAGAGAGGAGAGACAGGGGTGACATGATTGAAACCTTTAAATACATGAAAGGAATAAACAAGATGGGTACAGAGGGGCTGTTCAAAGTAAGGGAGGGGAAGGCCACCAGGGGCCATGATATGAGACTGGAGCGAGGAAGGTTCAGGAGGGAGATGAGGAGACACTTTTTTACAGAGAGGGTGGTGGCTGGGTGGAAATGCGTTACCTGCTGAAGTGGTATGCAGTAGAACAGTGGACTGCTTCAAATGAGGATGGGACAGGACAAGGGGGAGGGTTAATGAAGGGGAAGGGTGGAAGGGAAGGGCAGCTGCAGAATAAGGGGTGCTAGCTGCACATTCAAGCAGACTTGATAGACCTCTAGGTCTTTATCTGCTGGCAAATTTCATATGTTCGTATTCAACAGCCCTTCCCAAATTGAGGACAATTCATATTTGGGAAATTATTCGGCCACCTGCAAAACAAAAAAAAAAAGGAAAGAAAAAAGAAATAGTCCCCTCTCCTCTCCCAGCCCAACCAGATAAAATGCAACCCCGTCCCCCCCCTCTATCAAAAGCACAATCCCACCATTATTCCCCCAGCACTGATGTTGTTGTTTTTTTAAATACGTTTAATAAAACTAAACCCCTCCAACTGGTGACCAGCTCAACCCACCCACCTCCACTGCCGGCCACTGTCTTAATGTAAAGCACTATTTGCACTTTAAAAAAAAAAGTATTAATTCAAACCCCAGGAATCTAACACTAAGCTTATCAATGCAGTTCAGCCTGAAAGGTTCAGCTACCCCAGAGAGAGTGGAATGTATGCTATTCATGGAACCTGGAATGTACTTGAAACCTCTGCCTCATGGTGCCATTGCATTCTGCTGCCTAACGTCGGATTTATTTCTCCCCCTGAGAAAGCAAGTTGTCCTAAAGAGCTGTCCTCAGCTGGACTCTGGTTTTCTGATTTATTTTCTGAATTCTTAGTATTCCTTTTATTTTTATTTTATTCCTCTCTTGTTTGCCATAGTGTAGTGTAGTTTAATTCATTTTGCTTGGTGTTGGCAATTTTCTCCAGTTCCCTTGCAGTTTCCAGGAACTGGAGAACAACTTGTATTTTTACCTAGCAGTTAATTTTTAAACCGCATTTTTCTAAACTTTTTCACTCAATTTTCATTCAGATTTCACCCTTCTACTAATCTGTGCTGAGTTTATATAACTATTGCTTAAGTTCCCGATATTTAGGAATCAATTGCTTTTCTTTCTGAGGGTAAATAAAAAAAGTGTTTTAGCTTGTTTTAATAACTGTCATTTTGTTTTAAGGAACTGGACTGCAATCTTGTATTTTTTGCCTTTTGAGAACTACTTTTACAGGGTCAGTTTGTTATTGGCATGTCAGACAGACCCAAAAACAAGACTGGACCTACTGGCTTTAAAAATTGTGCAAGGTGTGATAAACTCTTGGTCAAGGCAGACTGCCATGAGTTATGTCTAAGGTGCCTAGGTTCGATTATCTGTTTACTGATTGTGAGTTGCGCAGCAGGTTTAGCTCAAAAACTGTTAAAAGGGGGCCAGAAAGTTAGAAGTTATTATGGCCTCTCAGTCTGCTTCTATGTCACTAGAGCATACTAATGAGCATACAAAGCACACAGATCATAATATGCAAAAGAAAAGCTCCTCTAAAGACACTTCTGATTCCAGAGTTCCCGAAAAAGGGAATTCTGAGGTGGTCAAGCATAAAAGATCTGCTAAGGCAGGTCCTGGACTCTGTTCCTTCTAAAAGAAAACAACAAGAAAAAACACGTCGCTGCTTCTCCTCCTGAAGAAGGAAAGGAGCCTTCAGTGGACAAAGCAAAAATGCCCTCTGTGGAGGACATGACCAAGGTTTAGCAATTCTTCAAGGCTTTTCAATCCATGTGTACCCTAACAGATATGCCAGTTCCTCCAACAGTTTCAAACAACATGAAGTCTTGCTGTATTCTGACTATTGCAGTTAGCCCCAGCCTTTAAACTGCCCCGGAGAACAAAGGATTAACTTTCTATGCATAGCACAGAATGCTGAGCTTGAGCTCGGTTGAGGTCTCTGTCTGGAGACCTTTGAACTCCAGCTGTCAGATTCTTTACTCCACCTCACTGAACAGTCATTCCGGAGATTTCTCCTTCAGCTCGATTCGAAAGTCGGTTAAAGTCTCGGTTAAGTTGTTTTTTACCAAATTTATTTCTGCATAGTCGGTTCAGTCTCTGTCTGTGGTACTTTGAGTAATAGATAGGTTTTGTTCTGATTTCTGTGTGGAAATTGTAAAGTATTAGATCGGTTCGGCTGAACCAATCATTTGTATTGAATTCTTGTGTTTTACTTTAGAGTGTGGTTACCGGTCCTTATCGGTTCTAAAAAAAAATGTGTTTTAAACGTTTTTTCCAACACCCGTGACACGGTTAGGAACCAATAAGGGAGTCTTGCCTGGCAGTTACCATAAAAAGGGTAAGTTTGATTAGGTTGGCCATGTCTGAGAAACCCAAGATAAAAAAATGGGCCCACTGGATTTCAACACTGCAGTGAGTGTAGGGAGGTCTTTGGTAACGCCGGCCCCCCACACCACCTGTGTTTATTGTCTGGGGTTTGAACACCTCAATACAGGCTGCCAAATCTGTAAAAATTTTCCTAAATTTACCCTTGAAAAGAGATTAGGTAGACTGAGGGAAAAGGTGGCCGAGAAGTCCGCTGATCTGGATGGCCAGCCCAGTACGGTTTTGACCAAACCAAAAGGAGTGCCCTCTGACCAGGGCGATACTTCTTCGGGCAAGAGGAGAGCCGATCCTGAGGGGTCGGTTCCTGCAAAAAAGAAATGCAAAGAAAAATCAACCGGTTTGGATCCAGAGGGGCATGTTCCGACTGCTGAGGAAATAGCCAGAGCGATTCAAATTGTGGAATCGCTTCACCCGGTTCCAACTGATCTGGCACCTTATCGCAGGGGTTTGGTTTGGTCGATTCCCCTGGTTCAGGATTATACCCCTGAAGATTTTTATGAACTGGAGTTTGTGTAGGAGGGGGGGAGTTTGAAGATAATGGTGATGATGATGAAAGTCTGGATGTGCTTGTGGAACTGGACATCTCCCCAGACAGACCTTCTGGTGTATCCTCTCCTAGGCTTTCTGAGTCCCCTTCCCATTTTCTGTTTTACAGGAAAGTGGCTGAAACCCTCCAGCTTCCTATGGAGGAGGCAATAGAGGATCAGGAGGAGCCTGATTATGTGGAAATGATGGACATCACAGAGTCCAGGAGACTGTCTGTTCCTCTTCACAAATCCTGTGGGAAACAGACACAAAAAATCCTGAAGTCTCCCAATTCTGTGCCTCCTGTTGAAAGAAGGATGGACAAGAGATACACACTATCAGGCTCAGATACGGAGTTTTTATACCAGCAATGCCACCACATAGGGGTAGTTCAGGCTGCTGCCTGTGACAAGGCAAACATTCCCTTGGCTTCACACCCCCCAGACAAAGACTCCAGGAAGACTGATGCCATGGCAAAAAAACTGTACATGGCATCTTCCTTGGGACTCAGGCAGGCAAATTATATGGCCTATACAGCCAGGTACCAGAAGTCCAGGTGGGACACTGTACTGGCACTAGCTAAACAGGCCTCCCCTCAGCTAGCCAAGGAGCTGGAGGAGGTGGCTGCAGATGGGATTGAGGCATCAAAAGTACAGTTTCATGCTGCTGTGGACTCCAATGATGTGTCATCAAGAGTCATGGCTACATCTGCGGCTCTTTGGAGAATGGCTTGGCTCAGATGTACTAGCCTCTCACAGGACACCCAGGCTAAGGCCATGGATTTTCCTGCAGTGAGTAATTCTTTGTTTGGAGAGCAGACAGAGAATTACATGAATAGAATGGACAAGTACAGAACCACTTATAGGAGTGCTCAGGCCAAGGAGAGGCAAGCAACTCCTCAAAGGCAGCAATCTATGGGCAGGGGCAGGCCTTTTCATAGGCCTTTTTACCAAGCACAGACCTCTTCTCCCTTTTCACAGAGGGGGTTCTTCAGAGGGAGAGGCAGAAGGGGGATGAGCAGTGCCGCATCCACTCCTCAGCCTAAGGCCCCTGCCAAGCAGACACCCTGATGGGTCTGCCCGGGTCGACTCTCCTATTCCAGTAGGGGGCAGACTGGCTTACTTTGTCCAGGACTGGATGTCTATTACCTCAGGCAAGTGGGTCCTGGAAGTAGTAAGCCAGGGACTGGTTCTCAGCTTCAAGAAATTTCTGAAGATGAGAGCCAGATCTTTTCCATCTGCAGGTCTCTCAGAAACCCTTGCCCTAGAGGCAGAGGGTTCATCTCTTCTGGCCTTAGGAGCCATAGAGAGAGTTCCTACCCTATATGGGGGCAAAGGTCTGTACTCCAGATACTTTCTTACCCCCAAAAAAGACAGGGAGGTGGTGACCCATCCTAGACCTAAGATACCTGAACAAACACCTTTTAAAACCAAAGTTCAAGATGGTAACTCAGGGAGTAATTCTTCCCTGTCTAAGGCCAGGGGACTGACTAGCCTCCCTGGACCTAAATAATGCCTATTTTCACATTCCCATCAGGTGCTCCCACAGAAAGTACCTCAGGTCTGAGTTGCCCTCAGGCCACTACCGGTTCAAAGCAATGCCCTTTGGTCTAACATCAGCCCCAAGGTTTTCACAAAGTGGCTGGCAGTAGTTGTTGCCTTTCTAAGAAGGTAAAATATTTCCATTTTTCCATATCTGGACGATTGACTCATAGTGGGCCAGTCCACAGACCAAGTCAAGTCAGACCTGCAAGTGACCCAGCAAGTGCTCACTTCTCTAGGATTTCTTCTCAACCTTCCCAAGTCAGTTCTCGAGCCAGTGCAGCTGCTTACCTTTATTTGTTTATTTAGCTTTTGTTTACCGGGTAAGTACTCTAGACAAGTATTATGCCAATTTTCAGGAATGACCCGGGAGAATACAACATGAGGAACAATAGTCAAGGAGACATGGCAAAGAGAGTACAGTGTTTTGTCACAGTAAACGAACATGTGGGAAATACATCATTTGACGCTAGGGGAAACATACAGTAGTAAGCACATTTAAGATTATACACTCTAGACTAGCTAGTTCAACTGACTTTATAGGGGCAGAGCTGGATACTGTCAAAGCAAGAGCCTTTCTTCCCCTGGAAAGGGCAAGAGTTCTTATAGAACTGGCTTCTTCCTTCAGACTTCAGGTGTCTCGACCAGCAAGGCATTTCCTCCAGCTCTTGGGCCACATGGCAGCTTCTACAGCAGAGGTCCAAGGGGCAAGATTCCAGAAGAGGGACATTCAGTTCCATCTGAGGGCCTTTTGGTCCCAAAAGAAGAATTCTCTTACCAAACTGATTCCAGTGACTCAGACCCTGATCCAAGCCCTTCATTGGTGGCAGGATCAGGACAATTTAAGGCAAGGGGTCTCATTTGTCACTCAGCCACATTAAGTAGTCCTTACCATGGATGATTCCCTCCTGGGCTGGGGAGCCCATCTGGGGGCCCTCACTGCCCAGAGACTGCAGTCCCCCTCAAAAATCCCTTCTCCATATCAATCTCCTAGAACTCAGGGCAGTTTTTCTGGCCCTGCAAGCTTTCTCTCAGTCAGTGCAGAACAAGGTGGCTCACATCAGAACAGACAACACCACCACCATGTGGTACATCAACAAGCAGGGAGGCATGCAGTCTACAGCCTTGTGCACAGAATCCATGAAGTTGTGGTCCCTGGCTTATTCCTTGCAAACCTCTCTGATAGCAGTCCACCTTCCAGGGAATGACAATGTGCTAGCAGATGCACTGAGCAGGATCACTCAGGGCCATCACGAATGATCCCTGGACCCTTTGGTCTTGAAGATGATTTTTTTCAAGATGGGGCACTCCAGAGATAGATCTCTTTGCAGCCCCAGACAATCACCAACTTCCTCTCTTTTGCTGCAGACCCCCAGTCTTGGGCTCAGTCCCTCTGGATGCTCTGATTCTGAACTGGGAAGGGTAATTTCTGTATGCCTTCCCTCCTTTTCCTTTACTGTTCAAAATTTTAGTCAAGATAAGGTTACAACCTTGCAAAGTGATTCTGATTGCTCCAGATTGTGCCAGGCAGCCTTGGTACCCCCTGTTGCTGTCCCTAGCAGTCCCTCTTCCCCCTGTCTCGTCCCAGGAATTACAACCTGGTAACCTCCTCTCAGGGGAGGATTTGGTACCCCAATCTTCAGTCTCTCAATCTCAAGGCATGGCTCTTGATGAGTTAGAGTATGCAGATTTGCATCTGTCTCAGGAGGTTCTGGATATCCTCAAGGCCTCTTGAAAGCCCACCACTAGAAAGACCTATAACTCCAAATGGAAGGGATTCAGCATTTGGTGTCCCAAGCAGCATATTTCCTCAGACACTGCTGAATTGCCTACAGTTCTGGATTATATGGTCCATCTTAATGGTCTAGGCCTCAGACCAGCTACTCTCATGGTACACTTGTCAGCTGTTTGTGTTTTTCTGTCTTCCTCACTATCCTCTCATCCTGTGTTCTGTAAATTTTTCAAGGGATTGCTTCATACCAATCCTCCATTTAGAGACCCTACCCCTGCCTGGGATTTAAATGTTTGCATTGCTCAATTGATGCAACCTCCCTTTGAGCCTATGTCCTCAGTAGAGCTTAAGTACTTGACTTGGAAAACTGTGTTTTTACTAACCATTACTTCTGCCAGATGTATCATTGAACTGCAAGCCCTGTCAGTGGAACCTGATTTTATCTCCTTTCATAGGGGTAAAGTGGTCCTTAGAACCAATAGAAGGTTCTTGCCCAAAGTGGTTTCAGACTTCCACCTGAATTAGTCTATGTCTCTTCCTGTTTTCTTCACTGATCATTGCTGTTCAGAAGAGAGGAGGCTGCACAGTTTAGATGTTAAAAGAACCCTTAGCTACTATGTAGAGTGCACCAAGGGTCACAGGTTTGATTCCCTCTAATTGTTCCTCACTTATGGAGAAGTTGGAAAGGACAAACCTGCCACCAAGAGAACTATTGCCGGGTGGATTATGTCTTGTATACAATTCTGCTATAAGAAACTGAGGAAAATTCCACCCTCAGGCCCGAAGGCTCACACCACCAGAGGTACAGCTGCTTCCCTGGCTGCTGCCAGGGATATTTCTGTCTTAGAAATTTGTCAAGTAACCACCTGGAAAACAGTCCACACCTTTACCAAGCATTACTCTCTGGATATCCAGGCTAGGAGTGATGCTCGGTTTGGCACGGCAGTACTTTCAGAGCCTGTTCCCAAAGTAGGTTCTGTCCCTCCTCCATGGAGGTACTGCTTGGTAGTCTGCAATAGTCAAAATACAGCAAGACTTCATGTTGTTTGAAGAAAAAATTACTCACCTTAGTAATTATGTTTCTTCTAATGGAGTCTTACTGTGTTCTGACCTCCCTCCCTACCTCCCCTCTCAGAACCTTTTGGGAAGTGGGCGGGCAGGTGCAGCGTTGCATCTGAGGGGTGCTTCTTTTACACCCTCTTCTTTTTGTTTGAGTGTTTGTTTTATTATTATTCTTGTTTGGATTGGTTTTTGGTTTTGAGTTTCCTGAATTGAGTCTTCCTTTGGGAATCCAAAACTTTTTTGTTGCCAGTTGGCTAGTAAAAATGTTGCAATTTCCACATAGGATAGTTAGTGAGTTTTTGCTTGTAAGAATCTGATGGTTGGATTTCAAAGGGCTCCAGACAGAGACCTCAACCGAGCTTGAGCTCAGCATTCTATGCTCTGCATAGAAAGTTAACCCTTTGTTCTCCGGAGCAGTTTAAAGGCCGGGGCTAACTGCAATAGTCAGAATACAGCAAGACTCCATTAGAAGAAACATAATTACTAAGGTGATAATTTTTTCTTCTGCTCCCCTCCTCAGGGAGTTGAATTTTATTATGAGTAAGAGAAGAAGGAAGGGAAACCTATTGAGCCTGATTGTTCCCCCAGACAGGAGTTTGGTTCCCCTCCCCAGGACCCAAAGGATTTTTCCTCTCGCTATACCTTTGTAAGACAAATGGTAAACACCCTGGACCTCTCTACCCAGGAAACATTGGAGGAGGAGGAGGAGGATGTATTCTTGAACATGATGGGGTTAACACCAACAAAAAGGCTGCTTTTAACTGTCCACAAACCCCTAAAGAAAGCCACCTGCAGGTTGTTATAGACCCCCACTTCTACACTGGAGATATACAAGAAGACTGAGAAGAAGTACCAGCTAGATAGCTGTAATGCTGAGTACCACTGCTTGCACCCAGATCATAAAGAGGTAGTACAGGTGGATGTCTGTGACAAGGCTAAGGTTCCCCTCTCTACACAGCCTCCTAACAAAGACTCCAGCAACCTGGACAGTATGGGGAAGAAGGTGCATACCTCTGCCTCTCTACAGTTGAGCCTGGCTGCATACTATATATGGCCTACACTGCTCAGTACCAGGAGGCCCTCTGGAGCTCTGTACTGGCCTTGAGCAAAAAGGCCTCAGAGGACCTGGCACAAGATTTGGCAGATACTGCCAAAACTGCTGTTGATGCTACTAAATACCAGTTCCATATGACAGTGGATACCAACAAGCCTTGTTAGTTGAATACTGGATGATCTGTACCAAAACTGCGATTAAAATAGTGAAAATAGCTTTTAAAATGATGCTCCATAGACTCGTATGGAGCATGTGCTAGTGCTGGTCCTACAGTGACATCACAAAATGTTGGAGTGTAAGGTCAGATCAGTGAGTCAGGAAGTGGAAGGGACTGAATGGCTAGCCCCCTCAGGGGCAAAATACAATCCCTTCCTTAGTGGGCAAATCGTAACGTTTTAAAACCAGTATGGAGGAACTCCTATTCAGGTAAGGGAGCCTCCTGTTTGTTGAAACTGAATAGTAAAAATAGAGAGGAAATGTGCTCTTTAAGCAGAGTTTTTCCTAAGTATTCAAGAAAGTGCTATTTTAGGAAGGAAAAACTCTAAAACTTTCATTCAAAAAAAAAGAAAAAAATAATACTTTATTTATGTACAATTTGGTAGCCACCTAACATTTATCATGAAAAATATTCATACAGACAGTATATGTAGCCTTATAGGTACTTCCTAAACCAGCCTCCCTTTCTTTTGTTGTATCTAAGTGTAAGACAGAAGTCTATGCAACATAGGGAGGTCTGTGTGACCCATATAGTAATAGAAATTTTAACAAAATCCCTTTCAAGAGTTACAAAAAACACTGGATCTCTATAATTTGGCTATTCTTGTATTTTACAATATAATTTCTTCCCTCCCCCCCTTGTCCCCGTACTATTTCTTTGATGAATATTGTTAAAATAATAGGTTACAAAATGTGAAAAGATATAATTAATGCTACAGTTCTGTAAGCCATTCCCTTCCCCTTCCTTTATTCAGAGACATTGCATTTTTTAGTCTCTGCAATGGATATGTCACAGTGGGCAGATAATATTACAATTCTCTTTTTTAGTTTTAGAGATTAGTCACTTCAGGGATTTTTTAGTGCGAGCAGGATATAGGTGAGAGGTCGACCTCTAGTCCCTGTCCCCCCCCCCACATACATCTCAGCATATGTGGTAATGGATTAAGAGAGAGTTCACACCTAGGGTGAAGGCACCCTATCACTGTGCCGCAAGACACCTTCCACATTCGGTGTTCCAGGTGGCCTTTCACATTGAGAGGCTGGCATTGGGCAGGGATGCTGTTCTACACTGGGTCAGTGATATGTTTAGCTTTATGTCACTGAGCCCAGTTACATAACAACTGTGTAAATGCCCGTATATAAAGAAATGCGTAGCATTGGACGAGCCACCCCCCCAAAAAAGGAAGATGGAGCAATGAGACCGCAAACAGAGATAGTAATTTATGGTAGGAACGTCTAAAAATAAGAAGGCAAGCTAAACTTTGTTCATTTTTCCAAGATCTTGTGTATGCATTAACATTTACGTTTATAGTATACCATCCTAGCAGTATAGGAGGTGAAAGTTGCAGCGCAAACTACAGTACATCAATGTTAAAACTTTAGGCTAAGAGCGTCACATAGATTTGACAAGAGTCTTTTATAAATATGAAACCATAGAGCTATGATAAGCATTATAACAGTTCTGATACTATTTTAACAGAGAAACGACCAAGAAAAGTATTGAAGAAGCTGTTAATAAAAACTTAATCACTTAGCATAGAAAGAGGTGAGATGGCAGACTGGCTTCACATAGAAGTAAATAATATATAAGCGCATGACAAATGGTTGATTCATGAGGATTTTATTTGGTATTTTTATTTATAGACAGCTAAAAACAAGAATATTATAAGGGAAAATACAAATACAAAGACAATTAATGGAACATGATTTTATTGGAGGTAAAAATTATGATTTCCTTATAATTTGATGTTGGAGGTGAGGGAGAATTTAGAGTGAAATGTTAAAATGAAGAATCTTTGTTTCAAACCACATGAAGTCATGCTGTATTCTGACATATGCAGTTAGCCCCAGCACTTGAACTGCTCCAGAGAGGAAAGAATTAACTCTATGCCAGAGCATAGAACATTGGGCTCGAGCTCTGTTCAAACCTCTGTCTGCAGCACTTCAGAGTGTAACCATCAAATTCTTTACTCCGCCTAACTGAACAGTGACTCCAGAGAGTGCTCCTTCACTTGTCAGTTTAGTCCTAGTATAATGTTGGTTTTATACCATTTTTTGTCATTATTTTTTCAGTTCAGATCCCTGTCTGCTGTACAGTAAGTGTTGTAGGTAGTGGACTTTAGTTTAATTACTGTTTATTTCTGTGTGGAAATTGTAAAGTTTGTCAATCGGTCTGGTTAGGAACCAATTGTGTTTTTTTCAGTTTTATTCTTTAATTTCTTAGTGTGAGGTACCGGTCCCTATCGGTTTCAAAAAAATGTAATTTTTAGACCTTGTTTTACACAGCCAGTAACACAGTTGGTAACTGATAGGGGGCAGGTCTTGCCTGGCTTTTAAACTGCTAAAGGGTAAGCAGTTAGGATGGCTACATCTGAGAAACTCAAGAGAAAAAATGGGACCATTGGGTTTTAACACTGTAGTAAGTGTGGGGATGCCTTTGCTAAGGCAGACCCTCACACCACCGGTGTTTATTGTCTGGGGTTTGACCACCTCAATTCAGACTGCCAAATCTGCAAAAAGTTTCCAAAGGACACCCTGGACAAGAGATTGGGTAAGCTTAGGATAAAGGAGGCCGAGAAGTCCACTGATCCAGATAGCCAACTCGGTTCTGTTCCGACTGAACCTGAGGGAGTGCCCACTGACCTGGGCGATACTTCCTCGGGCAAAAGGAGAGATGATCCTGAGGGGTCGGTTCCATCAAAGAGAAAGAAAAAAATGGCTGGTTCGGATCCAAAACCGTTACGTCCAACCGACAGAGAGATAGCCAGGGTGATTAGTATTGTGGAATCGCTCCATTCGGTTCCGTCTGATTCGACGCCTCCTGGTAGGTCCTCGGTTCGGTCAGCTCCTCTGGTTTCGGAATATTGTCCAGATGATTATTATGAACCGGATTTGGAACGGGAAGAAGGGTACGATGACGGCAATGACGAAGATGATGGTGTGGAAGGTCTGGATGAGCCCATTGAACTGGACATCTCCCCAGACAGGCCTTCTAATGTCCCCCCCCCCAGGCTTTCTGAGTCCCCATCCCACTATTTGTTCTACAAAAAAGTAGCAGAAACCCTCCAGCTCCCTCTGGTTGAAGCTGTTGAGGAACAAGAAGTGCCTAACTTTGTAGAAATGATGGACATCCCAGAGTCCAAGAGGCTATCTATACCCCTCCATAAATCTCTTGGGAAACAGACACAAAAAATTCTCCAAACACCATATTCTTTACCTCCTGTGGACAAGAGAATGGACAGGAGATATATGCTGTCAGGCTCAGGTATGGAGTTCTTACTCCAACAGTGCAGCCATGTTGGGGTCGTGCAGTCTGCAGCGCATGACAAGGCTAACATACCCTTGACTTCACACCCCCCAGATAAAGACTGTAGGAAGGTGGATGCTATGGCCAAAAAACAGTACTTGGCATCCTCTTTGGGACTCAGGCAGGCAAACTATATGGCCTACACAGCCAGATACCAGAAGTCCAGATGGGATACTGTTCTGGAACTGGTTAAACAGGCTTCCCTCTAGCTAGCCAAGGAGCTGGAGGAGGTGGCTGCTGATGGGATTGAGGCATCTAAGATCCAATTTCATGCTGCTGTGGACTCAAATGATGTGTCATCATGAGTCATGGCTACATCTGTGTCTCTTCGGAGATTTGCTTGGCTCAGATGTACTAGC